>CM055959.1:26570936-27937834 GCA_029490685.1 Schizonepeta tenuifolia
TTTGCACTCATTCATAAGACTATAACTTTTCTATACCAAAATGAGTTAAAAGACTAAAATACCCTTAAATAAAAGTTGACTTGTTTTTTTTTTCTTTTTTTTTTTACTTTCGTTGGTTTTGGTGCATTCTTTCTCTTTCTCTTTCTTTTTCCTCTAGTAAACCCTAAACCAAAATAATATCACCAACCAACCTTGATGACATTAAATTTTGAATAAAGCTCATTTATGTTTTAGAAGAGAGGTTGTTTGCTCTTATTAAACACACAACAACTACTACAATTGTGTAGTGCAAAATTCTCAAACACGCGAAATTGAAACTCATGACATAGCGAAGAAGAGAGAAGTGGGTTTCTAAGAAAAAAACTCACGATAGTTAAAAAGAAGAAGGAGGTAAAGCTCAAACGGAAGGCTTTCGTGTTTCTGGGGTATAAAGAAGGTATGCAACTATATTCACCACGTAAAATATGATTTTTTCAACGAGTTTTTATACCCACGATGGACTCATTTTTGCACACGATGGTAGAAAATTTTCATGTACATGAATTATATGTTGATATTTAGTCATAAGAGAGTATATTTGTATGTTTATAAACGTTTTTATAAGTAATATAGCCGTAAAAATATATCCACTATCGTGTGTATGAGAGTTCTGCATGTTTTGGGCCTCTTTTTTGCAACCCACGATGGGGAAACCAACGATAGGCCATCCAACGATAGACTATCGTGGGTTGCCACCGTGGGTTTCCTAAAAAGGTGTCCACAGTGGACACCAACGATGGGGCAACCTACGATGGCCACGATGGCCCATCGTTGGTTGCCCCATCGTGGGTAGCCACCGTGGGTTGCCTAAAAAGGTGTCCACGGTGGACACCAACGATGGTTACCACCGTGGCAACCAACGATTGTGTGTGTATCCATCGTGGGTAGGCAGTAGATGCATTAGAAGCGTGTTTGATCCAATTTTTTTTATAATTTCTTGACTATTTTGTAATTTTCAGATGTCGTGGCAACGTGTTTTGATACATCACAGCGGTCGTTGTGATCGATCGACTTATATAGATGGAGAATCTTTTTTTGTCTTCATCGATAGTGCCACAGTGAACCGTGCAAGCCTTGTTGAACTTATTAGAGAAGGGTTGGGAAATATAAATCCGACTGACTACACGTTGTGGTACTTGACACGCATGAGCAACGGAAACAAAGTAAAAGTTTTATTTCAGAGTGATATTGAGTTACTGCGTATGTTAATCGAACAAAAAGATGATCCGGAGGTTTACGTTGATTACGGCGGCTCATCCGCCATCGGGGTTAACTTTGGTGGTAACAGCTTCGGATTTGAGCACCACGACATTGACAACCACATGCCCTACTCACATGAGCAATATGAAAAAGATAAGGAAGATGAGAAAGATGAGGATGAAGATGTTGACTATGTGACGAAGCACTATCGTCACACTCTTCGCACAAATGAATTTATAAAACACCTCTTGCCCAACAAGGTAGTAGTTAATGGCAAGTAGGGTCGAACCTAAGGGACTTGGTGTTGATCTGCTCTTCAAGTAGTTCTCAACAGAAGATGTTTTGGTCTAAAAGTAACTCAATATCCTGTAACTCAACAAGTGAAATTACAAATAACAAAGAAGTTTGGGTTAGGGTTTCGAATCAGTGATCCTAATTACTCATTACTCATTCATTGGTGCAAAAATATTCAATTACTCGATCTCATTACTTGGTTTAAGGCAAAGATTAGTTTATACCCTAATGGTCACGAAGTCACGATATAAATACACCAAGCCTATGTCTATCCAGTTTTACAGATCTTGACCAAAAGGCAAGATCTCCTCCTTTGATCAACAAAGTCACGAAGACACTTCAGTAACGATGCTGCCCAAAAGGCATTAAGAATAAACAGACCCAAGATAGCCAAGAGGTAGGTCAATACCGACTGCTCTTCAACACTCTTTACCTTCTTGGGCACGAGAGACACTCTCGAGTTTGATCCCAAATCCTGTTAATGACTTAATCTCAATATCTAGATGGTGATCAATCAAATGTCAATATCAATTAAGTCTAGAATTAATCCTAAGTGTTTCGGGAATAAAATCAATTAACGAACTCACACTATTAGACCTCAAGAGTTTAAAACGAGTAATCAAGACCACATCATCTACATCCAACCCAAACAATAAATTTAGCTAGACATAATATTAAACGAAAACACAAAATATATAAAGGAAATCATAACTGAAATTAAACTGGAACGGGATGCTGCTCAAAAGCGTAAGTCAGCAACCGAGGTCTTGACTTCAAGTCGACAACTGGAAACTAATGCAAAAAAAACTGAAAACGAAATATAAAGTAAATTTGCCCGTAGGTAGGAGTGCGCAAAATTTGGTTTAAATCGAAAAACCGAGCCGAACTTAACCGAAATACTAATTCGGTTCGGTTAATTTGGTTTTCGGTTTGGTTTTGGATTTGAATTTTGAACTTTTCGGTTTTTCGGTTTGGATATGGTTTTTGAAAAAAAATATTTGGTTAACCGAAAACCGAACCGAATTAATAATTAATTTAATAATTTATTAATTATATATATATTTAAAAATTAAAATGATTATTATTAATTTTTATATATATGTTTTGGATTTTGGTTATGTTTTGGTTAAGATGTTTGGAATTTTGGACCGACAACATCAACAAACATCACTGATTTATTTATGTTTGGTTAAAGATGTTTTAGAATTTGGATTATCACTTTTTGCGGATTTAGAATCTTGAATATTGAATGTTAATTACTTATTTAAAATGTAGAAAATATATTGTGTATTTATTTCGGTTTATTTGGTTGTAACCGAAACCGAACTGAAATATTTCGGTTCGGTTTTGTTCGGTTTTAGCCATGTTCGGTTCGAATTCGGTTATTTATTATATAATTCGATTTTAATTTGGTTTTTGCAATTCGGTTCGGTTCGGTGATCGAATAACCGAATGCTCACCCCTACCCGTATGACTTGTTTCTTCCTCTCACTCTCTCAAACTAGAATGCAGAACTAAGCTAATTCAACATGAAAAAAGTCTCTCCTCAAAGTGAAGTCGGCCATATATATATATATATATATATATATATATATATATATATATATATATATATATATAGGTGAAGGGATTTAGGGTTAGGATAGTTTCTTTGTTGGTGAAGGATTCTTCCCATGCATATCCACCTCTATCTTTATCCGTTCGGCTGCGATTCTCTTTCCATCCATGGTAGGTATCTTCATTGATTAGGCTCTGCTAGGATAAGGAAAGAAATCTTCGATCCTTATCCTTTTCCTTAGCGAAAAAGAAATCTGCAGTTGATCCTTATCAAGTTCCTACCTGTTCTTCCCTGCACACCATCTCTCGACTTTGTGTCCTCCCACACACACTTTGACTCGATAAAAACTAAAAAGAACAAGAAAACCACAAAAAAAGATGGACACAAATATGGGTTCATCACACCCACACACTTGAATTACACTTGCCCTCAAGTGTACAGCTGCAATTTTGCCCACGACTCAAACACAGAAAAGACCAAACAAAACACAGACTCAAACCATCAGCACATCAACATGTCAATCAAAACAGAATATGAAGTGGATATTGCCATCAAATAGGTCAAGATAGAGTTATTGGGCAACAAGGGTCTCCTCACCAGTACTCAACTCTCAAGTGTATATGGTTAAGTGTATACGCTCTGGACCAATATCAACAATGTTTTTCCATAGGCTTGCCTGCCCCCTACATCTCTACTTCTTTGAACAAAGTCAAAATCACTTATCCTTAGGTCTTTATTGGGTTGTAACGTGGCTTAAGGCAAAAGGTGGAATTAAGATAGGAGATAGCTATGTGAAGAAGACTTAGTTCTTGGCAACATGTTGTCCTTGACTCCTTACCACTTCGACCTTAGCACACTTATTCTTTCAGGACTTTTATTATCTTTTTCTTTTCCTTTTTTTAAAGGAACACCTCTAAAATAGGAGGTATTGCCCAGCAAGTGCTACCCAACATTTTCCTTTCATTCTTTCTTCTTCTAGACCTGAGTTCTTGACCGAGACGGCTTATAAAGTCAGGCTACTATAAGTAAATCGAAAGAATTATCAACAAACTCAAAAGGGGCTAGCAAAGGGTAAATGTCAAGGTAGGGAATTTTGGCCATGGGCTAATTTAAACAAAAATGCCTAATTCATCTAAGCAATTCGACTAAGTTATATGAAGTTTCAAAAAAAGATGCAGGCAAGTTCTAGATCAACATGTCTCAATTGGTCTTTATCACACAAGAAGGAAATAAATGTTGCACACACACACACACACACACACACACACACACACACACATATATATATATATATATATATATCATTAAACAGCTCAAAACCTCACAATTCGTGCCCAATATCTCATTCCGTCCTACCTATCTTCATACGGCATTAATTACATCAACATACCTACTCTGACCTACCATGCCAACATGCTGATCAACAACTAAAACAAAATTTAAACACACAAAACATACCAACATCCCAACACCCACACACTTTGCCTTAGACAAAGTGAGTATGATGTTGGGCAACAACAGACATAAAAAAAACTGACTCAACAAAGCCGAGAAGGGAATTCTAAGGCCTTCACCACACAATTTGCTGGACAAATTGTAGATGAAGGCAATAAGTACACCTTCTCAACCAACAATACACAACACAAAAATAAAAACAAAAACCTAAACAAACACAAAAGTGGGAGGAACATAAAATCAAAGAGAAGATTCAGGCGTGTACCTGAATCCTTGGTGCGCAAAGAATGTCAGCTGGGCATCCCTGATCTCGGTCAACAACTTCTTCATGTTGGCTAGCCTGGTTTCGACCTCGCTATTGGGCAGCATCACCACGCTGGTACCTGCCTCCTCCTTCTTGCCCAAGGGTGGACATTTGGTGGATTTTGACCTACTGTAGTCGATGAACACGAACTTGCCATTCCTCACCTCAATGTCGTTCATATTTTTAACGGTAGCTTCCCCTAACTTGCCGACCCCCATCACAGGCTTCTTCTTCATCTCACTATACACACCAACTCCCTTCGCAAATGCTGTCACAAAGTGTCCACACGTACACCCAAGAGCTTGCTTGGCCAACACCGTTTTGAGCTGCTCACCAAGGAAGGCTGCGAAGTTGACCTTAGTCTTGGTGTGCATACACCACAGAAGGTACCTCTCCTTGTTTCTCAAGGTGTTCCCGCTGTCGTTCTTGCCATACAGGTTGTAGGCAAGGATACGGTGGCAAAGCCTTAACGCATGGGTCTTCAACTCCGTGCCCTTGTTGTTGCCTCCATTGTACGGTGCTCCGTTGCCAATCTCCTTCCATTGTTCCTGATAAGCAATATCTCCAGGGGGTGGCACCATTTTTTTGGCCTCCATAAACTCCTTCTTGGCCAAATCCCTCAGACTCACCATCCCCAGAATCTGGTTGAGGGCACTAATCTAAAAATCATACTTCTCGCCCAAAAGCGAGAAGGAAATAGTGCTCACCCCAGACTCGGGATCACTCATCACAGCTACAGTGCTGTACACCTCCATAACCTGCTCCTCATAAATTTCAACCGGCCACTCCAAAAACTTACTCCATCCTATCCCATCAAACAGGTTCGCACTTCCTGGGCAACACCCAGGTCCTCGTATAGTTTGAAGTCGAGAACCCTGGGTGCTGTCACCTTCCAATCCCTAGGCCTCCTACACGTCATCACCGTGGCGCCCTTCTTCTTCTTCTTGCTCTTGCTGCTTGCCGGTGTTGACTGGTCGTCGTCCTCTTCCTCCTCAACATCCTCACTCTCCATCGAGTCTGTTCCGGCGGCCGCCCCTTTTGACATTGACAGTTGGATAGAGCCGGCATCCAAAGCAACAGATTTGTGCTTCTTTGTCGGCGTATCCTCCCCGACGTGGGAGCGCTTGATAGCCGACCGACCGTTTTTCTTCGTCGGGCTTTCCTTGGCCTTGGTCTTCGCCTCCTCCGCCAGCCCTACAGCCACTGCTTCTATGGCCTCATCCAGGTCGTCTTCCTTATTTTCTTCATTGTCACCACCTTCTCCTTCACTTTCTCCATTATCCTCTTCTTCCTCCCCGTACTCTTCCTCCTCCGCCTCGTCCTCCGTTTGTTGCTCGGTCACCATAGCCTTCGACTGGGTTTCCTCCTCCGGCTGCTTCACTGCCTCATCCAGCAAACTAGGGTTTTCGTCGCTCATCATGAGCGTGGCGTTGATGGGTGGGCTCGCAGGTACGCTAGTTCCGATGGTGACGGAGGGGTTCTGTTCGGCAGAGATGTTGGCGGGATCCATCGGGAGTTTCTGCTTGGTGGTTTTGGGTTTTGTGGTGGTGGTGGTGGTGTCATCGCTGGTGAGGTCAATGTTGGTTCCGGTGGTGGTGTCGTCGCTGGTGAGTTTTTTGTTTCTTAGCCGAGTAGACACCATAGTAGAGAGCTTGGGTGTTTTGATAGAGAGAGAAATAGAGAGAATGTGAGAAGTTGCAGAGTTCAAATTCAAATTGGGTAGTGGGGGGGGGGGGGGGGTGGATACGTGCCTAGTGGATTTATAGGGCTCGTAGTTTTAGGGCAACAGTAACCGTCATAAGCAGTCGTTGACCCACAACTTGGATCACGCCCAACACCTCTGCTCGACACCCCCATCTTACTCCTCCACTGTGGTTCCTGATCTACAACCTATATCTTGTTCAATATCTCCTGCACACTTCAAAACACCATACATACTCCAAACACAAACTCTTTCCTATGGTTAATTAAGAAAAAAACACTGCAAAATAAAATACTTTAAGCAAAAAGTAACGATTTTTTTTGTTTTTTTAATTTTTTTTTTTTACGAAACTAAAGATAAAAAGAAAGTACTAACCAGGTTGCCTCCTGGACAGCGTCCCGTTTAAGGTCTTGGGCACGACACCTCCCTCTTTTGAAGTCAGAGGTCCTTGTCGAGGAAAGTCTAAATCGAGTTTGGTATAGGAACACTTGTTGCCTAAAATGGAACTCCTTCTCTTTAATCAAAAGATCGTGGGTCTTCTTCATCCTTTTCTTGTATAACCCGACATTATCATAGGCTTGCAGTCTTATCTCGTCAAGTTCTTGGATCTCGAGCTTCCTTGATTCACCTGCTTCGTTCCAATCGAAGTTAAGTTGGGCGACAACCCAATGAGCTCGACGTTCCAACTCCACGAGCAAGTGACATCTCTTGCCATAGACCATGCGATATGGGGACATGCCAAAAGGTGTCTTAAAGGCAGTCCTATATGCCCACAGGGCATCATCGAGGTGAATACTCCAATCCTTCCTTGTTTTGCCCACTGTCTTCCTCAAGATCGTCTTGATGATACGATTGGACAATTCTGCTTGTCCATTAGCTTGTGGGTGGTAGGCTGTTGACACACGATGAGTAACTCCATACTTCTTGAACAAGGCGGTGACCGTCGCATTGCAAAAATGCGAACCTTGGTCGCTAATAATAGCTCGAGGTACACCAAACCTATTGAAAATTTGAGTTCTCAAAAAATTCGAAACCACCTTTGAATCGTCTTTGGTGGAAGCACAGGCCTCAACCCACTTCGAGACGTAGTCCACTACCAATATGATATATTTGTTGCCTTTGGAACTAGGCAAGGGTCCCATAAAATCCATGCCCCATATGTCGAACACCTCCACGGGCAAGATCGGTATCATGGGCATTTCGTTCCTTCTCATGATGTTGCCCTCCCTTTGGCACTTCTCGCACATCTTGACCCACTCATAACAGTCTTTGAACAATGTTGGCCAATAAAAGCCGCACTCCAAAACTTTCCTTGCTGTACGTTGGTGCCCAAAGTGTCCTTCACATTCCTTGTTGTGGCAATGCTCTAGAATGCTCATTTGCTCTTTATCCTCGACGCACCTCCTTATTATCTTGTCCGCACATTCCCTCCATAAATATGGCTCGTCCCAAATGTAGAAACAACTCTCCTGTTTAAGCTTGTTCCTTTGATAACGCCCAAGGTCGGAAGGTATCTCCTTGGTTACCAAGTAGTTCACGATATCGGCATACCAAGGCTCATCTTGGGAAAGACTCAGATGCTCGTCAAGAAAGGTCTCTTTGATCGGCACCCCATCATCAGGCTGGAGGATTCGACTGAGGTAATCAGCAATTTGGTTCTGGGCACCACTCTTATCCTTGATTTCTATATCAAATTCCTGTAGCAAAAGAATCCATCTTATCAATCGTGGCTTGGACTCCTTCGCTCAACAAGTACTTCAACGCCGCGTGATCGGTATAGACTATGGTCTTGCCACCAAGCAAATAGGATCTAAATTTTTCAAAGGCAAAGACTATAGCTAACAACTCCTTCTCCATAGTGGCATAATTACATTGAGCTGGGTTCAATGTCTTGGAGGCATAGTAGATGACATAACTCTCCTTCCCTCGCTTTTGCCCAAGAACTGCTCCTACGGCATAACCACTAGCATCACACATTAACTCAAAAGGCATTCCCCAATCCGGAGATTGGATAATGGGGGATGTGATCAAGTTCTCCTTCAAGGCATGGAATGCCTTCTTGCAATCTTCATAAAAAACCCATGGTACATCGTTTTGGTGTAGCCTTGTCATTAGTTGTGCGATCTTGGCGAAATCCTTGACAAATCTCCTGTACAATCCAGCATGCCCTAGAAATCCTCTCAATTCCTTCACAGATCTTAGCTTTGTCCACCTCAATTCTTTTCCCCGAGATGACATGTCCCAAAACTATTCCTTCTCTCACCATGAAGTGGCATTTCTCATAGTTTAACACAAGGCTTTTCTCAATACATCTTTTCAAGACTCGATCCAGGTTGTTGAGGCATGATTTGAAGGTCTTGCCATAGACGGTAAAATCGTCCATGCAGACTTCGATTCTTCAAGAAGGTCTGAAAAAATATGTATCATACACCTTTGAAACATCCCACGTGCATTGCATAGCCCGAACGTCATCCTTCTATATGGAAATGTGCCAAACGGGCACGTGAAGGTGGTCTTGCCTTGATCCTCATCAGCAACCTAGATTTGCATGTAACCAGAATAACCGTCAAGAAAGCAGTAATAGTATTACCAGCTAACCTCTCGAGCATCTCATCAATAAAGGGCAAGGGAAAATGATCCTTCTTCATTCTTTGGTTTAGCTTTTGGTAATCTATGCACACACGCCATCCGGTTTACAATCTCATAGCCACCATCTCGTTCTTCTCATTCTCAACAGCTTGGATTCCCAACTTCTTGGGCACTACGTGCACAGGGCTCACCCATCGACTGTCGGACACGGGGTAGATGATCTCCAAGTCAAGAAGCTTAAGTATTTCCTTCATCACTACTTCTTTCATGGCGGGATTCAATCGCCTCTATGGATCTCTTACGGGAACAACATCCTCCTCAAGCAAAATATGATGAACACAATCCAAAGGGTTAATGCCTTTGATGTCGGCCAATGTCCATCCTATTGCCTCCTTGTACTTGCTCAACACCTCACCAACTCGGATCTCCTCCATGCTTGATAGCTCGGAAGATATGATAACGGGCAAGGTCTTGTTCTTTCCAAGATATATGTATTTCAGGTGCTTGGGCAAAGGTTTCAGCTCTAAGGTTGGGGCCTTTTGCAGTGATGACACCAACCTGTCCTCCGACTTCAACTCAGGGATATTGAGTGGTTCGAACCCCTGAGGTTGCATGTTACCCGGAATCTTGGCATAGCTGCATTCCTCCACATCTGCTGGTTCTTTGTTCAGGGCAAGATCCTCTTCTGTCTGCAAGCTGGCATCCTGCTCACAAACTGTCTGTTGCCAGAATTCCTCCACTATCCCCTCGGTCTCATCATGGGGTAGTTCCTCGAGTTCCTCATCAAACTCGTTGAAGGGCTTTTGCTCACCTTCATTCTATACTTCTTGTACATACATTTCAACCTCTTCACAACTTTGCAGTCATGGCCAAATAAGGCGTATGTATAGCGGCAGACGGTCTCGTCTTACGACGACCTTGCACCTTGTCTCGCTCTGCCAATTCGTAATCTTGCTCAGCAGACTCCTCCTCAGAGGATGACGACCACTGAATATTAACAGGTGAAACCTACCGACTGAGCTGCTCGTGTGTGGTGTCCTTCCCAGTAGGAAAAAACGGCTGCTCCTGCTGGTACTCAGGCTGGTAGGGAATCTGCTGCTCATATGGGGTGAACTCGACAGTAGGAAAAAGGTGACTGCTGTTATCGTCGCCTGGAAACACTGAGTGCTACTGCCAGATAGAAGGTTGAAATATCGGAGGCTGGTACGTCGGAGAGTGGTACCGATGCAGCAGTCTACTGCTGTAGCCGAAGAACATCGACTGCTCCTTCTGGTGGGCAGGTTGATACCCCTACGGCTGCTCAGGTGGCTCGCTTTGGTGGGATATAAGGTCAAACGACTGCCCTAACAGGTGGTGCATCGGTTGCTCGGTACGCTCAGGGATGTGAGGAGAGTGGTGACTATGCCGACTGTGTTGTCCCTGTAGAGCTGCAACTGCAGAGTGACGAAGTGGGTCCGGAAACCTCCGGTGTCTGCTAGAAACCTCTGCAGAGTGACAGTGTGGTTTAAAGCTCCTCCTATAGCTCCCAACAGACTGCTGTGGAGGGCTCCTAGATCGTCTGTGTCTCGGACTGAAATACTCCTTCACCTGAGCAAAGAGCTTCCGGGAAAAGGTAGCAAAGAAGCCCTTGTCAGACTCGTCCATCAAGACCGCCCTCAGTCGGCGATCGATGTAGTCGTCTATGTCGTCCTTTGCGTGGTCAGGACAAGAACGTCCATGGACTTAACACACTCTGTCTTCGAGTCTCTCCTGATAGACCGGCTCTGCTATCTCAGCTGTATGTACTGGTGGTGGTGGGTGCTCTGTCGGCGTCGTTTTAGGATTTTCTGTGCCGATGAGGTCGGTTTAATTATCTTCCCCACAACCTCCGCAACCTTCGTCAATTTTTCCTTCTTTTTCACCTTCTTTCTCAGGGAAACCTCTTCTGTATTCCGAGTCAAGACTGAACCAATACAACTCGTCCGTGTCTTCCGGGAGAATAGGCATCGGGATATGTATGACAAGACCCTAAACAAGTTATGTAAAATTATTATTAGATCACAAGTTAAACATGTAATATAAATGATAAAATATTATAAAAATAAAGGCAAGGCACGTACCTCTCTCTCGAAGAAGGTGCTGAAATCTGCTTTAAGACATCTCGTAGTCCACATAAAACATCGAGGAACTCTAACGGCGGCTGATTGGGTTCCACAGTTCCGTCCCAATAGTGGAATACACTCGTAAGATCAAATTTGTAAAATCCAAACCGATCCATAAAAGTGATAAGTTCTAATGTCACATTGGTTGGGTTTCTTGGCGGTGTTGTTGATGTAGTAAGTTAATGCCTCATATGTGTAATCACCCCAAGGAAATTGTTCCCATCTTTCCGGATCCTCAACTAATGCCCATGCCCATTCCTCGACCTCCATATTACGGTCCCGACAAAGGAGAAATAGGTAGTAAACTAAGAGCTTAGCTACATTCACATAGTCTTCGAGGTTGTCTCCCAACTCTAAATCTTTAAATATATTTTGCATTTCTATGACACTAGTTTTGCGGCTTTTGAATACTCTATGGAAAAGACTGTCAGGCCGGAGGAGATGTCTCACATTTGGATCGAAATCTGTCCTTCCGAAATTCAATCCAGTAATGCACGCATAGTCGCGTGCGGTGAAACGGAGGGTTCGCCCGAAAATTTTGAACCACGTCTCACTCGGGGGATCTCACGACCCGTCAACTGACGACAATAAGTGATGTAGGGCACTGTTTGTACTTCCAAGCCTCTTATGTTTAATGTAACAGCCAAGAATTCCCGCCGTAAATTCATCAAGCCCTTCTTGATACCGTACTGGATTGCGCGTAAAGTGCCGAAATGCCTTCGTTATTTCTTTAAATAGGGCCTCACAACAATATATATTTATTAATTTGTTATGATGACACAATCGAGGTCTCATCCAATCACAACCGGGCTGCAATATAAACACACCCATAAGGAAAGAAGTTCGATCACCCAAACCAATAAAATCACAAAACCCAAAGCCTAAACAGTCCCTAGTCACCCACAATAGGAATGCTCACGACGGGGCAACCCACGATGGAGAAACCCACGATGAGGCAACCCACGATGGGACAGCCTACGACGGGGTGCCTGCGATGGGGCTACCCACGATGGGTGCCATCGTGGGTACATAAACACCAACCGTGGGCAGCCCCTTTTCACCTTCATAAAATCATGTACATTGTTCTCATATTCAATAAATCGAACATAAACACACACTTAAAAGCATACATTTTGCGAACCCGAAATTCAATTTCGTGTGAAATTTTAGCACTAACTGGTGGTTCGTTGTCGACGAGTCATACTTCGTCCTCGTCGGAGGTAGATGTCGACTCCCCATGGTGGTCGGATTGGTCACTCATTGCCGCCGTGTGTTTGTGTGGGTGTGTGTTGTCGTGTGTGCCGTTGAGGGTTGAGAGGGAGAGAGAGAGAGAGAGAAAATGATGTGTAGTGGGGTAGTGTGGGGATCGATAGAGATAGATAGGGTTTTTTTTAATTTTTTTTGTCTTTTTCTTATTTGTTTATTTAAAATAAGGGTATTTTAGTCTTTTAAGTGATTTTGGTATAGAAAACTTATTATAAAATAGTGTAAAAAACTTCTACCTTTTATCAAAAGGTATTTATAAAGAGTTTGCCCAATATTTTTTGTAGGGAACCAATTTATTAGTTGTCCGAATAAATGAATTCAAAATAATTTGGCTAATTTATTGGTTGACCGAATTAAAATTTCAAAAATCTAATAATTTTTATTTAATTTGATAAAAATATAATTAATTCTAATTTGGGCAATTAATTAGGTAGACGGGTCAATTCTCAACCGACTGTACCTCAACTCGGGATCCAATGTGGCATATCTCCATTCTTTATTCTTATTTATTTTATATTTTTCATTTTATGCATTTTTTTCATGTATTTTCTAATATCTAGAATCGTCATCCATGAACTAATTTTTACGTTATTGGTAGTTGGATTTATAACTTTGCATAATTCATAATTGTAATTAACGAATATTATAATACAATTACGGATGTAAATGAATAGTACAATCAATTTTTTAATTAAATTTTCGGTACTAATTGATTGGTTGGCAGAATTAAAATTTAAAGTAGTCTAATAGTTTTTTTTATTAAATTTGGTAAAAAAAATTCATTTAAATTTGACAATTAATTAGGTAGACGGGCCAATTACTAATTGATGAGTATGTCAACCCGGGATCCCACGTGATACATCTTTATTCATTATTTCTATTTATTTTGAAATCTAGAATCGTGATCCATGAATTAATTTTACGTTATTTGTAGTTGAGTTTCCAACTTTGCATAATTATATATGTTATCAGCGAATATTACAATACAGTTTAGGATGAGAACGAATAGTACAATAATTTTTTTTATTAAATTTTAGGTCTATATAAATTCTAAACGGATTTCATAAATTACGCACTTATAAATCAAAATCGTGGTCAGCGAGGTAATTCTGACCTGAAAATGTGGCGGTAGACGGGCCAATTCCCAATCGATGGGTACCTCAACTCCGAAATTTTTTTATTTTATGCATTTTTTCATGTATTTTCTAATATCTAGAATTGTCAGGTTTCCAATTTTACATATTCTAAAATTGTAATTAATACTACTATGCGGTTAAGTACGAGAACAGATAATACATTCAACTTTTTTTTGTTAAATTTTGGGCCTATATAAATTCCGAACGAGTTTCATAAATTACGCACTTAATAATCAAAGTTGTGGTCAACGGACCGGTTCAGATCTGAAACTGTGGTAGTAGATGGACCAATTCCCAACCGACGAGTATTGCTACAATTTTTTTTAGAAAGAAACACAGATAACTGATTTTTTAATCGAGTTTGAAACAAGTACATGTATATGAATTTCACACAGGTTTGAATAATCCTAAACATATCGTTTCAAATTGTTTAATTAATTGTCTTCGTTGGAAAACATTAAATGTGTAGGAAATTAGAAGAAATTTTACTAACGATTTATCCACAGACCAATTCCGGCCCGAAATTGTGCGCGTTGAGGGGTTGATTCAGTACCAGCACGACAACGTTTATTTTATTTTATAATTTTATGTTGAACACATAAAACTAAAGATATTTAGGGTCACGTTCAGTCTTATAGACAATCTTGAAATATATTTATTTTTAGAATAAAAATATTTTTTTTCTTCATTAAATCAATGCTAGACAAATAAATATTTGCTATAAAAAATAACCACTTCAATTCTCATACAAAGTCAACACAAGAAAATTTTTTTGAGAAATAAATAATTTTTGTTCCACATCAGTTTTGAAAATAAAGAGAACTTTGAAAATTATGTATAAAAATGGGTGTGTATTAGCTTTGAATTTTTAATGGCTATTACTTAAAAAAAATTAACGAACACTACCTTTATTATATTATCACATATTATTTTTTTTTATTTTATTCAATAATAATTTCCCGTCGAGTTTCGAGTTTCGACGGGTAACACACTAGTTATTCTAATAATTACATACTCCCTCTGTCTCACGAAATATGTCTCCCTTTCCTTTTTGGGCTGTTTCACGAATAATATTTCATTTCCTTATTGGGAAATAATTAATACACTAAACTCACTATTAGCCCAATAAAGCAAGCCCAATTAACCCACTAAATAACCTAAACCCTACCCACTACACCACATATAATATTCACACTCTCACTCTCTCTCCCTTCCGCTATACTCTCTAGGCTATTCATCTCTATCTCTCTCTATACTCGTCTCTCTTCATTGCCGATTCATTTCCGATCAACCCTCGCCTTCACCGCCGTGATGAACTTCTCCGATGAATGTTTTGATTCTCCTCCCCAAAAAATTGGGATTGTTTCCAATCCCTCACCGATACCTTTATTCCGGAGTTTGTAGCCACCGATAAAGGACGAGATCTGAGCGGGCTGGTGGTTCTGGACACCGAAGAACAACTGGAGGCGCTGACGCTTGGATCGGCGCGATGAAGATTGAAGATAGGTATAGAGCGAGGAGATCCTTTGTGGAGGCTAAACCGATCATCCGCCGCCCCCTCGCAGCCATGATGAAGACCAAAGGACGCCGTCTCTCACCGATTCTGAGCGCTAGGGTTTTGGTGGCGGAAAAGGAAGCCCAAGATGAAAAGGAGTCTATACCGATGATGGGTGTTTTCCTTCCTTGCTTGTTCCGGGTGAGATCTATCCTCTATATTGATGAGTTTGGTAGATCAGTTTGTGTGTTTGTGAAGAAACCCTGGATTTTTGATTAATTTGTGAGGGATCGATTTGTGTGTCTATGTATGGATGGTGGGATTTATGATGAATCGCTGATGATTCTGGTGAATTCTGATTATGTTGTTGGATTATGTTGTGGTACTGAAATGATTCTGATGATTCTGGTGAATTCTGATTTCAATGTGGGATTACTGGTTTTTGCTGATTAAGTAGGCTGATGAATAAAATTGTTATGAATATAATTAATTGCAGTGATGATTGATATGAATATGATTAGTTGCAGTGTGTTAATGGATTAGTGACAGAGGAGTACAATGTGTTGATGGATTAGTGTTGTGGTACTGAAATGATAAAAATAATTGCTCAATGTGTGTTGTGGTCATGGAATGCATCTATGATTACAAAACTTGTATGAGATATGAATGCATAAAACCATTGACTAGCTGATTCATTCACAATTTGCATGGGTTCAGTTTACAAAATGCATGACATGAGAGCTTTATACTGTGTGTTAACACCTAAAACATGGCTAAAAACAGATTGCATACATGTTTTCATGGCATAAACTAAAAAACCAAAAACAATAATTGCCCCTGTACGGCCCCTTACACAACTGCATTGTCTTCATTAAAGCCTAATTGCTCAATGAGCTCTTCTGCTTCATCCACTGCTCCATTCTCAATTAGGTGGTCAATACACTCTTGAACAAGATCACTAGGTGTTTCCAATGTGATTGGAAGGAGCCCTTGTCTGTCTAAGTAGTCCTTTTTCATGTGTGGAATCTTGTAGCAGTTTTTTCCCTTTACTTTCATGAGTTCCAACATGCATGATTGCAGTGTGAGGAAAATCTTGTTGAGCTTTGGTACTTCCATCTTTTCAAATGACTCATGCATTGCATTCACTAAATCTTGTGCATTATGGCAAACTGATTCATGTTGAATATATTGAATAACTATGAACCACCCTAAATCATTTATATTTATATCAGGAGAGTTTGGTGGTTGGTGTACTATCCTTATGTCAAAGCCATATGATGAAGCAATCTCTCTGAATTCTGGGTCATTATCCTTTATATGAGGCTTGGCATTGTCTTGTTGTATATAAATGACCTTGGTTACACCTTCAGGCCATTTTGCTTTGATGTTTGGTACAATCTATTGTGATTTGCATCAATAAATGCATGTTTTGGGTGGATTGTTAGTCTGCTGCCATCATCTTTCAATAAGTGCATACATTTACTAACTGTATGTGGTGATTAAAATGATCAATAAATGCATGCATTTATGCAGTCTGCTCCTTAGTTATGGAAATTTAAGTGAATGCATACATGCATACATGCATGCACTGTTTGCCTTCGTTCAATAAATGCATGCATTTATGCAGCTTGTGCATTAGTTTAGGGAATTTCATACCTGCTCCCGAAACATTTTCCTGATTACTGACTTAGTTATGCTTTGTATTGGATTCATTTCCAATGTGCCTGCATCTCTGTTCTTTGAGCTTCTTTTTGCTGGAACCCACTCTATGAATGGGAAGATGCCTATTTTCCCATCAAACAACACACTGTCATATGCACTAAATATTGGCCTACAATCTGCTGCCATGAGCATGACCTTTTCTATGATTTTTTTTTTTATCTACAAGTCCTATGTAGTTCTGCCTCTCCTGGTGTCATATAGTACCTGTTACTAGTTCTGGTAATCTGAAACCATTTTTCATCTATGTGCACTGTGTTATGCATAGTCTTGAACTTCAAAACTCCATCACATTAGTCCTTTTCCAATGCCTTAAGTGCAAACTTGACCCTCTGCAATTGATTTGAAGCACTAATTTCTGGTTTTATGGCTGATGTGTGAGCTTTGATCAGACCTGTTTTGATCCATCTATGCACTGTACCCTTGTCCTGAACAATTCCACCTGCCAAGGCTCTAATTGTTGCTCTTTTGGAGAATGGAATGCTTTGAATTTTGTCTATATCTATTGCAATTTTTCTGTTTGTTGCATATGACTTTCTCCCACTAAATGAATTAATGCACTCATTTTTTGCTTGTTGTGCTCTTGCTGCAGCCCAAAACCTTGCCACAGTCCTTCGACAAATCCCAAACTTGATGCTGGCTTCAAGTATCTTCCCCTGCTGCACCTTTCCATTGGTGCTGTTTTCAAGTAGAAATTGAACTACCATGTTCCTCCCATCTGTATTTAGCTCCTCTCTCATTTTTGGAAATTTATGGAACTTGAATTTGTAATGAGAGATAGAGGGAAATTGATCTATACTCTCTATTTATAGACCTCTGTACTGATTTGTAGCAGTTTGAATTTTGGCAAATTTGTGAAACCAGAAATCTGGCGCCATTCTTAGGCTGCATGCAACGCCGTCCCTAAGGCCGGTCTCGAAGGGGGCTCGTGACAGCACTAGCTCGAGGCCCCCGCTTTGCAAGCTAGCGTGGCTCGAGACCGGCTAAAAGCCAGCACATGGCTTGCACGCGCGCTAATTTCGAAATAAAAAAAATTAAGGGCGCGTGTTTTACACGCGCCCAACGGAAAAAAAAAATTAAAAAACGAACGTTGTGGCTTTGTGGATCTGACATGCCTTTTTTGTGTATGCCGGCTCCAACAACGACATCAAAGTCGAGGTTGAAACTGACCCAAAGACGGCGAGGTTCAAGAAGATGCAGGAGTCGGCCAGATTGGACATAGAGTGTACCTTTGGAGTGCTCCAAGCCCGATGGGGAATAATCTGGGCTCCAGGTCGGTGCTGGTACATGAGCCATCTCCGAGATATCATGTTCGCGTGCATTATATTGCACAACATGATCATCAAAGACGAGCGGGAAGATGTGGAGAATTTGAGAGACGACTCCGATTCTCCCTCCACTAGCAGGATATCCCGGAGGGCCACACCGATCGCCTTTCAGGAATATCTCGCTCCGAAAGCCGACCTCGGAGATCAACGAATGCACCATCGACTTACCAATGATCTCACCGAGCACCTTTGGCGCAAATTTGGAGCTCTACCGAAGTAGTTTTTAACTATGTAATTTTTTTTAATTTATGCGGATGTAATATTTTATTTTATTTTAATTAATGTAATTTTTTTAATTTCAATTAATGTAATATTTTATTTTATTTGAATTAATGTAATGTTTTATGTTATTTTTATTAATGGAATTTTATGAATTAATTTAATGAAAATGAGGAATTATTTAATATTAAAGATAGAAACAGCTTGGAGACAGCTGCGTTGCAGGGGTAGGTGTCTTTAAGGGGTCTCTAGTGGAAAAGTGGGTGCTAGAGACCCCTTGGAGACCAGTAGTGGTCTCCAAGGGTTGCAGATAGCCTTAAATATTAGGCGCTAGAAAATTTTGTGCAACATCTTCTTATGAATGAAATTTGGTTGATTTACTCTCTTTCCTAGTCATTTATTTTTACAGTATTTTAATATATATATGAGTTAGTGGCTACAGGAATCTACTTTAAATCACTATTTACACACCTACTACTATATCAATTAAATACTAAATTAAACATACCCATTACCCTTAATTATTTTCTCCTTAATTCCCGTGCCAAATACAAGTAGGACATTTTTCGTGAGATGGAGGGAGTATTCAATTTGACCTATGAAAAAATATGCAATACGTGTCATGCTTGTTTGAGTAATAGCAATGTGTGACAGCTATAATACAAGTGACTTTGAAATGGGTCAAAATTTTTTATGTTATTTTATTTATTTATTTATTTATTTATCGTGGGAACCTGCAACCACTACCTTTGGTGCGTATTATCTAAACCCATGTCTCTCGTGTGAAATGGGTCAATTTTTAATATACAACTCTAGGTCCTACTCCCTCCGTCCACGAAATGGTTGCCACTTCTGCCATTTAAGTTTGTCCACGAAATGGTTGCCATTTTTACTACTCCACTCACATTTATTGTGGGATCCTTACTCCACTCACAATAATACTCCCTATAATTCACTACTACCTACCATTTTCTTAAAAGCCATGTCGTTCAAAATGTGGCAATCATTTCGTAGACGGAAGGAGTATTATTTATTATCATGAAAATTGAAAAAGGCTATCTTAAGCTCGATGGCTCGGCTGTTACGCTTATAAGCTTGGCCCTAACTAGGCCTACATTTCGGCGGACCTAACTAGGTTTGAGTTGTACATGTAGTGCTCGTTTGGTAGGGTAAATAAACCCCCTACTAACTAATTAGTAGGTACTTATCTTGTGTTTGGTACACCACATAAATAATGTTTAGAGTCCGGGATAAATGCACGGCCAGTCAATAATTCACTGTTAAACCCAGGCAAATAAACTCGCCCTCACCCTCAATTTATTTTCCCTCGATTGAATAGTAACCCACGCTAATTTCCTTCTTCCCAATTTACCCTCATCAAAGGAGGGATCTTCTCCATTTCTTGGCTGCTCGATTTGTGAAGTGCAAGCAGGCCACGAGAATCCTCCGGCAACGAGGTGTAAGGACCGTCACATCCATAAATCAATTCTCTTTCTTCTACGTTCATGAAATTGAATCCCACCAATCGACGAGAATTTAGCTCCTGTGCTTGAGCAGATCCAGATTAACAAAAGCCCTTAATTCAAGTGACCTCACAAAGTCCCACCGACGCACACCTCCTTCTGCTGCCGAATATCGAGAACTCGCTGATGGCCAAATTCTCGCCTGTCGTGGATAATGGAAAGGTAATCAACGTGTTTCTTCAATTTTCAATTTTATTCCCAAACAAAAGCCCTAATTTTAAATTGGTCTTACTATTTGGCTGATGTGAATTGGTGCCCGTTAATTTTGAATTTTGCAGTTGTTAGATTTTGTGGTGCTGCCGGTTGATTAGGTAATCTTCAGATTTACAAAAGCCCTAAATTTTGCCTCATCTCGCAAAGTCGAAGAAGCCCCCAAATCTCCATTTGTCGTCGATTCGAGTTGTCGCGATAATTGTAGGTAAGGTTGTGTAAACTTCAATTTTCAATTTTATTCCCAAATTCGACAAATTTTTTCTCGCTCCGTCGTAGCCGGCTTACCTGAATTCTGCAATTTGAGGCGAACCTTCGGTGACTGAGTCAATTTCCATAAATTCTCGCCTTCTACATAAGGTTTGGTGGTCTACAGCCTTCGATTTTAATTGTTGAAGTATTTGTATAATTTTGTGGGTTCTTAATGTTTCTTAATCACTTGTTATTATTTGGTAATTTTGAAAGTTTAGCTTTGGATTTAGTTTTTCCAACAACTCTGTTTAGCTTTGAAAGTTTAGCTTTTTGATAATTTGTGAGTTCCTGCATACCAACTATTTCCCAAGTAGATTGTTAATTACATTTGGTAGCTCAGAATTTCTAGATTTGTAATAATAATTTCTATGAATCACAGAATTTGTTACAAAATTTGTCACTAATTACTTGTTATTGCTGCTTCTATATAATTTTCAGGATTCTATGCTTGAGAAATGATCAGTATTTTATTCTACGAGCTCGAACCTGCTTCCATATAATTGTTGTTTCCATATTTATCAGCATTCTATTTTACCCAAATGGTTTCCATATAATTTTGTGTTATGCTGTCATGTTGTTCCATATAATCATTGATGCTTTAACTTAGGTTGTTTTGTGCAGTGATTTCTCATATTTTTAGGCCCCCTAAGTCTGCATAAGCTTAACTTATCTTGTAGATATCTGTAGACTGAAATGTGTAGAGTTGCATCTATATGTAGGTTGTTGAGAACCAAATAAAGATGGCGCATAAATCTTGTAACTCTGCTACGTTGTATTTATTGATAGAGGTGATTTTGCATCAGCACATGTTCGCTATTTTTGTACTAATCTCACAACTCGTTTCATTTACAAGCAAAAAAAGAAAGCGTAGTGTTATGGCAGAGCCCTATTGTATGCTTGACAGGATACCTAGTCAAGTTAAACACCTCAATAGAGTAATAGGAGCGTTTGATATTGATTGTATTGTCAACTTGAGAATGGATCGTAACACTTTTGGCAAGCTTTGTATTTTGTTGCGTGAGCTAGGTGGTTTGATTGATGGCAAATATGTAAGTGTAGAAGAACAAGTAGCAACGTTTTTAGGAATATTAGCACATCACAAAAAAATAGAATCGTTGGATTTGAAATCTGGAGGTCAGGACAAAGGATATCACATTATGTACATCTAGTCTTATTTGCTGTATTAAAGCTACACAGTCTAATGTTAGTGAAATCGAAACCTGTCGGGGACAATGAAATCGATGCAAGATGGAAATGGTTCAAGGTAAAACCTATATTTGTTGTGTACATCATCACATGTCAATAATTTAAGGCAATAACTAATATCTTATACATGTTTATAGGGGTGCCTAGGAGCATTAGACGGAACCTACATTAATGTTAAGGTGCCTAATCTCGATAAGCTGAGGTATAGAATAAGAAAAGGAGAAATATCCACGAACACTTTGGCGGTTTGTGATCGCTATTTGATGTTCGTTTATGTCCTCCCGGGTTGGGAGAGATCAGCTGCTGACTGCCGAGTTTTATGAGATGCAATCAATAGGAAAAATGGGCTAAGGGTTCCAGAGTGTATATTTAGCTATTTTTCTTAATTTTTAACATGTGTACACAATCTGTATCAATACCTTGTCTTGACTTAGTTCTCATTTTTTTTGCACATATAGGTAATTACTATTTGTGTGACAATCGATATGCAAATAGTGAAGGTTTCTTAGCACCATATAAAGGTGTTCGGTATCACTTGAAAGAGTGGGTCCAAACTCTTCAAGGCCTCAAAATCCACAAGAAATTTTTAACATGAGAGACACGAAAGCACGTAATGTAATCGAGCGGGCATTTGGCATCATGAAGATGTGATGGGGAATAGTTAGGAGTACTACCTATTATCCGATCAAGGTTCATATTAGGCTCATCATGGCTTGTTTCTTGCTACATAATTTTATAAGGTTCTAAATTGTGGTAGATCCAATAGAATTGCAATTTGATACGACGGAAAATGAAGCTGAGGACCAAGAAAATGCTGACTTCATTGCTACACTTGAATCGTCTCCCGAGTGGAACGGAAAGCGTGATGATATAGCCCGAGCAATGTGGCTCGGGGTAGGGGGCAGTTTGTAATTTCTATGGTTCAGAATTTTATCATGCCTTAGCTGCTTTCGATTTTATTGTAATTTCATTTAAGTGTTGACATTATTCTCAGATAGACTACGTATCTTTGCTTTTGAGCTACTGTTTTCTGTTAAAGATATTAACATACTATTTTGCATCATGTCTATCATGGCTTGTTCATGGTGTTGTGTTACTGTTGCCTTGGAATAAACTGGGTCGTGGTTTACTTGGTTTCTGCCTTCAGTATGCATTTCCACAAGTTGTATTATTATTCGGTTTCTTGGTAGGATTATAGAATGGCCTATTGAAGATCTCCGGTTGATTCTGGAATGTGAATGTCATATCACGCCAACATAAGCTTCACACCAATATAGGATGAACAAAAGACCTATGTCACATATCAACCCTAATTTTCCAAACCAATTGAATATTTATATACAACGAGATTAAAAGTAGCTGCAACATAGTAAGTTGCATAGTCATACAAACATAGGGAATGTATCAGCAAATCCAAAAACACATTGTCTACTGGCAATGCAAATAACAAAAGCTTCCAAAAAAACATTGTCTACGGGCAATGCAAATAACATAAGCTTTACATTTTCTGATCCAAAAGAGGAGATTTTGCACCGACATGAGCATCACTGCTGCTTGCTTTTGAGGAGACGATGGACGTACAATTCTCTTTCGATCTCGGGCAGGCCCTGGACGATTATAAGCCGCTGGGTATTGTCCGCAAAAATCTCACAAATGTCGAATATTTGATCAATGTTGATGTCCTTAATCTTCTTCAACAGTTTGTAAGAATCCTTCTTGGCTTGATCGAGATCGAACTCGTAGCCAATGCGACTGGCAATCATGTCAAGCCTGGAATTCGTGTGGCCCATCATTTCATGGAGCACATCACTCACGCTTCCATCAACACTTTCACCTGCTTTACGTTTCTTACCCTTTGCAGCTTTTTGGTCAACAGCTTCACCAGTTTCTGCATGAGATGTACTATGGTCCCCAACATCATTCACAGACATGTTGTCGAAACTACATTTTGAGGCATCGCCTTGTGCCTCACGACGTTCCTCTTGTCTCTCTTCTTGCATCAACTTGTTCACTGCATCCATTACATCGTCTGTATTTTCTGCTCCTTCACCGGTTGCTCGATCTTTGCCAAAAACCTCTTTCCATTCTTCATACATCGGCCAAGATTTACGGTGCATGGATTTAATATTAGCATCAGCCTGAAAGCGACGTGCAAATAACATCATCTCAAATCATATGACAACGAGAAGGATAGCTGGATTCATTAAACTCATGCATAATTGTTAAACAATTTTAAGTGAAAGCAAAGCATGAGTACACACAATCTGTAATCGACAACCCTGTGTCTGATTAAACTGGCCCCTCTGCCATATTTTGTGGGGTTTAAATGCACTTACCCAAATCAAATTACGAGTATATCAATTTACTCAACATCACATTTCATCACCATGAGATGCTCACAGTAAGCCAAAACAAGGTGAAACTAGCTGTTAAGAATATCATGCTCATAGAATCTTATGCATATGATGCTCATGCTGTTAACAGATTAGGCTCATATTGATGTCATTTGTATACAACTGCTGCTCATATCATGCTTAGAGAATCTGGTGTATATCATGTTCATGTTAATAAATAGAATTGCATCTTTATAAAATAATAGGCCAACTATCATTACCTTGATCATGTCGTCCCATTGCTCCGGGTTGACATCAATTACATGAGCCCCGTTGAAGCCAACGCCGGTCTGAGACAACATCAAACTCAGCGAGTAGTAGTTCTTGTTCCAAGTCTGCAACTTCGAGTTGATATGGGGTGTTGCCTTCAAATCGGTTCCAGGAAATTCCTTCACTAGAGCCTCTTCTAGCTTTAGCTAATACCGTGGTTTGAACCCATTATCCGATTTCCACCCATTTGCTACGAGGTCCTTCAACGATGCAATAAGGACAGCTTCTTCTCGTGGCTACCAACTACGTCTTGTGTTTTTCTCACCCTTTTCGGGCTTGTTAGCCCTACCACGTGCCACATCGTTGCTACCTAACAACTCCAGTTCAAAGTTGGTCAAATGAAGCACATAAACCCACCAAACATAACATATTATTTCAGATTTATATGCAGGTTGAAGCATATTATTCCACATAAACAAATAAGTAAGCATTACCACATATTCAGTCAAATATCAAATATTAAATATCATATATCATAATCTTAATCATAATTATATTTTAAATGCCATTATCATCGACCATAAATCGAAGAGAAGAAGTTTAAGCTTTATTATTAGTAGCAGTAGGAGGTGGATAAATTTGAAATCGCATGCGTAAATTAAAGTGATTATAATGTAGTAGTTTTCGATGAGTCGGTAGCATGCATGCTGTAATTAACAACAAATCAAATTATTAACATAACCCAATGGTTTCTATCTCTCCAAATTGAAGAAAACAATCAGTTTCTACAAGCTCCTTTTTACCGAACTACAACCCCCTAATTGAATATATATATATATATATATATATATATATATATATATATATATATAGCTGCAATTGTAAAACATCCGCTGGAAAATCACTGAAATTATAGCTTTTAGTTCTGGAAAATTAATTGAGAAATGGAGACGATGTTCTAATCTTGTTGTGTCTCACTGAAATCTTGAAGACCCAAGTTCTGTGAAGAATCTGTGACTGGAAATTTTCTTACAAAGAGAAATTGTAGATTTGAGGCTGAGTTAAAAGTAGTTCTTCGATGATAGAGGTCAGATTGCGATGATTTAGGTCACCATTGAAGATTTTCTTCGAAAGAGAAATTGGGGAAAAATTTTCGGCATCCAAGTGAAAGACGAAGGGTTTCTGCAACTTCAAATCTATATATACACAGGAACAATTATAATTTCAATATTAGGTTAGGGGTGAAATTGGAAATGGGTAAGTTAGTGTAGAGTTTTAAGTGACGTACCAAACAACAATACAATATAATCGCACCATTTATCTAACCTACTAAACAACTAAATTAACATCAATTCGTATTATTCTCTGTACTATTTTGTCTTGAGATTATTTATCTAACACTAACTTTCCTACCCTACCAAACGAGCACGTAGTGATCATTTGGTAGGATAGATAAACCCCCTACTAACTAATTAGTAGGGACTTATCTTGTGTTTGGTACATGTGATACCCCAAGTTTTTATCCCTTCAAGAGAGCGTCTAATTAACCGAGTAAGTTCAAAGATGAGAATTTAGGAGTAAAATTTTTCTTTTCTAATCGATGAGTTTTGAATAAAACGTTTAAGTTGCCTTATGAATCTTGTGTGAATTTATCTGTTCTATTTTATCTGAGATGATGATGATGTGATATGTTTGTTGAGTCGTTTATATGAAAATGAGTATGAGATTAAATTCCGGAAGAATCCCGAGAAGTTTGTTTAATTAAGATAACATAGCGTTAATAGCCGAGAAATATGTTTACGCCGATGAACCTAGAATAGAATTAAATTAGAACCTTCGAACTTAGAATTTCTTTTAAGATTACTGAGATAGGATAAGAACTTATCCGAGAATTGAGAAGAGAAATGAGGCATTAGTCTTGAAAAGGATTAATAAACGAAATATTAAGCCGATTAAATTCTTTTAAGAATTAAAGAACTAAAATGATCGAAGCCTTTAATCTTTTAAATTGAGACGTGAAATAGGATTGGGACGAGTTAGTGTCAAAAGTGAAACGAGAAGAGGTTAGACCCGTTAATAGAACAAAATGGAATTAATACGAATCGTTTTACCCGGAAAACCTTTACGACCGGATAATTAATACCCGTAACGACACGACGACGACACGTGTCAACCACCTCTCTCCCTCTCTCGCCACCTCACAACCCTCTCCCATCAACCCTCAAGTTCCAAGACCAACAAGACATAGTGGTGTCTTGTACATAGCTTACTTGAATTATGCAAACAAGTTAACTTCAAATCAAACCATCAAATCTTGTCTTATGCAATTTCCAACAAGTTTAATTCCTTTTTCACTTTGTTGAATTTTGAATCCTTTTCATCTAAGACAAGAGAGGAAACCAGCAATTTATTCATTCATTTCCATCTCTCTCTCATTCGATCTATCTCTCTCTCACAAAACAAAAGAAAAACTCTCCAAACCTCTCCAACTCTCTCTCCCTCTCGGCATTCCCTCTCTCTCACACCTCCATTGATTTTTCTTCACATGCAACTATAGATTCAAGCTTATCCTCCATGGAAATGAAGTAGAAGCCATTAATCCTCCATCAATTCCATCCATATTTTTCAAAGAAAGGTACAAATTTCCAAGTTCTTGAAGTTGAATTCAAGAATTTTCCAATACTTTTCTTTATTTTGATTCCTAAACCTATGGATGATTAATCCTATATTCTTTCTTTTTCTTTGAGGATTCAAGAAGACATCCTTCTTCTTTTCAAGATCCAAGCTTTGAAGCTACCATTTCCATCCATTTCAATCCCAAGAGCCAAGAGAAGAATTCCCATTTATTTAAGTATGATTTCATTTGATTAGTTGTAAAATGTATGTCTATAAGTCCTAAAGGAAAGATCTATGCATGCATGTTATTTAATTTATGTTTAGGCAAACTTAGGATATGCATGTGCTAATCGAGTGAGAAGAATTCGTTAGGAGAATCGAGCACTAGATGTTAATCGATGAATTAAGAGAAGAAAAAAAAACTAAAACCCTAAAAAAATGATAAATGCCGAAAAATATAGTAAAAATAGGGAAAATATGAATCTTTGAGTTATTGTTATTTTGATGCTTGAATTGTTATTTTTATCATGTTAGTAATGAGATTAATTGCATGAAAAATTGAGAAATAAATTGCACAAAAAGAGTGCATGTATGCCGTGTGTTTTAAGCAAAAATGGAGAAATTATTTTGTTGATTTTGTTGATGTATTGAGTGATGTTTTGATCTATGAAATGATTGTATGTTATGTTAGTATAATCATACATGTGTTTAAGTGAAGAAAATGAGATTGCATGTTAAATTTTTGAAAGAAATTAAGTGTAGAAATAATAAAAATAATTGGATGTTTAAGTATTTCAATATATGTATGAATGATAGTTTGAATATGGAATAAAAATAGAAGTTTTGATAAAAGACTTAAAAAAATTGAAAAGCTTTTAATTAAACAAAAGATGTATGAAAAAGATTTCTTAATTAAATACTTGTATTAAAATTTAAAGACTTGAAATTTTTACTAAAAATATAACAAAAAGATCTTTTTTAATAAAGTGAAGAAATTCCTAAAAATGTTTATCAAAAGATAAAGAAATCATTAAGTAAGAAATAGCTTAAAGGTTTAAAACAAATAAAGAAGAAATTATTTAAGAAATAAACAAAACCGAGTTAAGAAGAATTAATCGATAAGAAATAAAAAAGGAAGTTAAATTGAATAAAGAAAAGATGCTAGACGAGTTAAGATAGATACTCGTATAAGTTAACCGAGAAAATGAGAATAAAATAAGATGTCGAATAATAAGTTGAAAGAAGATTAATTAAATAATTAATTAAGTACGTTATTTCCAATCAAGCGAAGAAAGGATAAACCGAGATAATAATTAAAGGAATGATATTCGAGTTAAGAAATGAGAATCAAGTTAGAATTTAACAAGAATTTATAATTTCAAAAGAGTTTATTAAAAACTAAGAGAATTTTTGTTAAATAAATAAGAGTTATAAAATACCTTATAAGATAGCGGATGTAGAATAAAGCGTTGTCTATATAAATAAGAAAGATAGAATTAATAGTTTAAGCCTCTATAAAAGGAAATGCATAATCGAGTTAGATTTTAAGATCTAAATGGAATGAATGTTAATGTGTCTTGAAGTATGTTTGTTCTATAGGATTTCATTGTATGTGTGAACATGTGTTTAAATGCATGATAGTATTATATTGTGAAATATGATTGAATTTGTATGATAAATGATTGATTGTTAAATTGAGAAAGAACTAAAGTCTTTAAAAGAAAGCTCGAGTAATAATTTGTAACAATGAAGTTATTAATTAGAACGAGAAAAGTATACGATGTTAAGTAATAGAGTTAACCTTTTCGAATAAAGTTAATGAAATAAAGACGAGAACGTAAGATCTTTTAGAAAGGTTAGAACGAAGAGAGCGACGACTTAAATAGAAGTCCGTCAGTTAAAGTCCAACGCCTTTGTGTCCGTCTTTCATATATCTTATCTATCGATGTCGAACTATGAAGGATCGAGCCGGACGGATCGTTAAGCGAGGACAAATAACCCTAGACCACCTAGCTAGTTCTTCGGAAGTCAGGTGGGCTTTTCTGAACCAAAAACTATCGATGAAAATTAGTATGCTATTGAATATTATGATATGTTTTTCAAATGTGATTGACTTGCCATTTTATTGAAGTTAATATGTGTTATCATCTATGATGATGTGATTATCCTGTGAAAGCAGGAACCCACGTGTGGTAGATGTTGAGGTGACTGTGAGCCTTGCTTCGGTTGGGCCGGTCACAGTGCTTGAGAAGGAGGCCTATTTCTCGGCACATGAAGTTAATTGTGATAGATGATACATGCTATTATATTATATGATATTTGACTGCGCAGTCCGTTTTAAATAAAAATGTTTTGGCATGCACAAGTAAAACCGTTTTCAAAACTGCTTATATACTTGTGATGTTTGGCAAGGCAAGTTCAATTAATATAGCTTTAAAAAGCATCTTTATTCAAATGTTTTGGCTTGTGTTCACTGAGTACGAAGTACTCAGCCCTGCGTGTGTTTCTAAACATGCAGGTTGACTGGATGGCGATGGCGTGGATACTTGGTGGTGTGGTTTGGTTTTGTTGGTTAAGTTTGGTAGAATTTCGGACTGGCATTTGTACGTCTTCATACGTGCAAGTGTTGGGAGTTGATGCTAATTTCCGCTGCAATCTTTTGATTTAATGTCTGTTGATGACAGTACTCTAATATTCATGTTCTTGATTATGAGCGTTGTGCTCGAAGTCTTTGAATGCCTGTTGAATTCGTAACCCCTTTATCTTGTAATCCCGAGCGATGGACTCGTAACTTGACTTGTTGTTTGAACATGATTTCCTTATCTTGATGTATATATTCGTATGATTCCTCTTTTTGTTGGAATTCCCTTCCCATCAGCATGATTTTCTTGTTTGAATTCCCGTTCGAAGTGAAGTTGAGATGCTCGGTTATTATTCTTTATGCTTTTGAAAACCAAATTCGATTGCCTTATTTTTCGCCTTTGATTTCCCCCGAGCATGTTCCCTTTATTTGAGTTAGTTGTTAGTTGTTTAGGTTTGTTGTTGTTCGTAAGTCGCACCCCGAGAGTCGGGGCGTGACAGTACACCACATAAATAATGTTTAGAGCCCGGGGAAAATGCACGGCCCGTCGATAATTCACTGTTAAACCCAGGCAAATAAACTCGCCCTCACCCTCAATTTATTTTTCCTCGATTGAATAGTAACCCACGCTAATTTCCTTCTTCCCAAGTTTACCCTCATCAAAGGAGGGATCTTCTCCATTTCTTGGCTGCTCGATTTGTGAAGCGCAAGCAGGCCACGAGAATCCGCCGACAACGAAGTGTAAGGACCGTCACATCCATAAATCAATTCTCTTTCTTCTACGTTCATGAAATTGAATCCCACCAATCGACGAAAATTTAGCTCATGTGCTTGAGCAGATCTAGATTAACAAAAGCCCTTAATTCAAATGACCTCGCAAAGTCCCACCGACACACACCTTCTTTTGCTGCCGAATATCGAGAACTCGTTGATGGCCAAATTATCGCCTGTCGTGGATAATGGAAAGGTAATCAACGTGTTTCTTCAATTTTCAATTTTATTCCGAAAGAAAAGACCTAATTTTAAATTGGTCTTACGATTTGGCTGATGTGAATTGGTGCTCGTTAATTTTGAATTTTGCAGTTGTTAGATTTTGTGGTGCTGCCGGTTGAGTAGGTAATCTTCAGATTTACAAAAGCCCTAAATTTTGCCTCATCTCACAAAGTCGAAGATGCCCTCAAATCTCCATCCGTCGTTGATTCGAGCCATCGGGATAATTGTAGGTATGGTTGTGAAACTTCAATTTTCAATTTTACTCCCAAATTTGACAAATTTTTTCTTGCTCCGTCGCAGCAGGCGAACCTGAATTCTGCAATTTGAGGCGAACCTTCGATGACTGAGTCAGTTTCCATAAATTCTCGCCTTCTACATAAGGTTTGGTGGTCTACAGCCTTCGATTTTAATTGTTGAAATATTTGTATAATTTTGTGGGTTCTTAATGTTGCTTAATCACTTGTTATTATTTGGTAATTTTGAAAGTTTGGCTTTGGATTTAGTTTTTTCAACAACTCTGTTTAGCTTTGAAAGTTTAGCTTTTTAATAATTTGTGAGCTCATGCATACCAACTATTTCCCAAGTAGATTGTTAATTACATTTGGTAGCTCTGAATTTCTAGATTTGTAGTAATAATTTATGTGAATCACAGAATCTCTATCAAATCAAAGAATTTGTCACAGAATTTGTCACTAATTACTTGTTATTGCTGCTTCTATATAATTTTCAGGATTCTATGCTTGAGAAATGATCAGTATTCTATTTTACGAGCTCGAACTTGCTTCCATATAATTGTTGTTTCCATATTTATTAGCATTCTATTTTACCCAAATGGTTTCCATATAGTTTTGTGTTATGTTGTCATGTTGTTCCATATAATCGTTGTTGCTTGAACTTAGGTTGTTTGGTGCAGTGATTTCTCATATTTTTAGGCCCCCTAAGTCTGCATAAGCTTAACTTATCTTGTAGATATTTGTAGACTGAAATGTGTAGAGTTGCATCTATATGTAGGTTGTTGAGAACCAAATAAAGATGGCGCATAAATCTTGTAACTCTGCTACGTTGTATTTATTGATAGAGGAGATTTTGCATCAGCACATGTTCGCTATTTTTGTACTAATCTCACAACTCGTTTCATCTATAAGCAAAAAAAGAAAGCGTAGTGTTATGGCAGAGCCCTATTGTATGCTTGACAGGATACCTGGTCATGTTAAACACCTCAATAGAGTAATAGGAGCGTCTGATATTGATTGTATCGTCAACTTGAGAATAGATCGTAAAACTTTTGGAAAGCTTTGTATTTTGTTGCTTGAGCTAGGTGGTTTGATTGATGGCAAATATGTAAGTGTAGAAGAACAAGTGGCAACTTTTTTAGGAATATTAGCACATCACAAAAAAATAGAATCGTTGGATTTGACTTCTGGAGGTCAGGACAAACGATATCACATTATGTACATCTCGTCTTATTTGATGTATTAAAGCTACACGGTCTAATGTTGGTGAAACCAAAACCTGTCGGGGATAATGAAACCGATGCAAGATGGAAATGGTTCAAGGTAAAACCTGAATTCTGCAATTTGAGGCGAACCTTCGATGACTGAGTCAGTTTCCATAAATTCTCGCCTTCTACATAAGGTTTCTTAGCACCATATAAAGGTGTTCGGTATCACTTGAAAGAGTGGGGTCCAAACTCTTCAAGGCCTCAAAATCCACAATAAATTTTTAACATGAGAGACACGAAAGCACTTAATGTAATCGAGCGGGCATTTGGCATCATGAAGATGCGATGGGGAATATTTAGGAGTACTTTCTATTATCCGATCAAGGTTCAGATTAGGCTCATCATGGCTTATTTCTTGCTACATTATGAATCCAACTATCCTTCTCGTTGTCATATGATTTGAGATGATGTTATTTGCACGTCGCTTTCAGGCTGATGCTAATATTAAATCCATGCGCCATAAATTTTGGCCGATGTATGAAGAATGAAAAGAGATTTTTGGCAAAGATCGAGCAACCGGTGAAGAAGCAGAAAATGCAGACGATGTAATGGACGCAGTGAACAAGTTGATGCAAGAAGAGAGACAAGAGGAACGCCGTGAGGCACAAGGCGATGCCTCTAAATGCAGTTTCGACGACAGGTTTGTGAATGATGTTGGGGACCATAGTACATCTCATGCAGAAACTGGTGAAGCTGTTGACCAAAATGCTGCAAAGGGTAAAAAACGTAAAGCCGGTGAAAGTGTTGGTGAAAGCGTGAGTGATGTGCTCCGTGAACTGATGGGCCACACGAATGCCAGGCTTGACACGATTGCCAGTCGCATTGGCTATGAGTTTGATCTCGATCAAGCCAAGAAGGATTCTTACAAACTGTTGAAGAAGATTAAGGACATCAACATTGATCAAATATTCGACATTTGTGAGATTTTCGCGGACAATACCCAACGGCTTATAATCTTCCACGGCCTGCCCGAGATCGAAAGAGAATTGTACGTCCATCGTCTCCTCAAAAGCAGTGATGCTTATGTTGGTGAAAAATCTCCTGTTTTGGATCAGAAAATGTAAAGCATATGTTATTTGCATTGCTCGTAGACAATGTTTTTTTGGAAGCTTCTGTTATTTGCATTGCCAGTAGACAATGTGTTTTTGGATTTGCTGATACATTCTCTATGTTTGTACGATTATGCAACTTACTATGTTGCAGCTACTTTTAATCTCGTTGTATATAAATATTCAGTTGGTTTGGGAAATTAGGGTTGATATGTGACATGGGTCTTTTGTTCATCCTATATTGGTGTGATGCTTATGTTGGCGTGATATGACATTCACATTCCGAAATCAACCGGAGATCTTCAATAGGCCATTCCATAATCCTGCCAAGAAACCGAATAATAATACAACTTGTGGAAATGCATACTGAAGGCAGAAACCAAGTAAACCACAACCTAGTTTATTCCAAGGCAACAGTAACACAACACCATGAACAAGCCATGACATACATGATGCAAAACAGTTCTTAATATCTTTAACAGAAAACAGTAGCTTAAAAGCAAAGATAAGTACGCAGTTTATCTGAGAATAATGTCAACACTTAAATGAAATTACAATAAAATCGAAAGCAGCTAAGGCATGATAAAATTCTGAACCATAGAAATTACAGATTGCCCCCTACCCCAAACCACATTGCTTGGGAAATTTCATCACGCTTTCCATTCCACTCGGGAGACGATTCAAGTGTAGCAATGAAGTCAGCATCTTCTTGGTCCTCAGCTTCATTTTCCGTCGTATCAAATTGCAATTCTATTCGATCTACCACCATTTCAGACCTTATAAAATGATGCAGAATTGTTAAACAATTTTAAGTGAAAGCAAAGCATGAGTACACACAATCTGTAATCGACAACCCTGTGTCTGATGAAACTGACCCCTCTGCCATATTTTGTGGGGTTTAAATTCACTTACCCAAATTAAATTACGAGTATATCAATTTACTCAACATCACATTTCATCAGCATGAGATGCTCACAGTAAGCCAAAACAAGGTGAGTTGTTAAGAATATCATGCTCATAGAATCTTATGCATATGATGCTCATGTTGTTAACAGATTAGGCTCATATCGATTTCATTTGTATACAACTGCTGCTCAAATTATGCTTAGAGAATCTGGTGTATACCATGTTCATGTTAACAAATAGAATTGATAGATAATAAGAGATAAAAACAATATAAACATTTATAGTATCTCGAGAGTTTCTAATTTATTCACAATTATAACGTGCATCTTTATAAAATAATAGGCCAACTATCATTACCTTGATCATGTCGTCCCATTGCTCCGGGTTGGCATCAATTACATGAGCCCCGTTGAAGCCAACGCCAGTCTGAGACAACATCAAACTCAGCGAGTAGTAGCTCTTCTTCCAAGTCTGCAACTTCGAGTTGATATGGGGTGTTGCCTTCAAATCGGTTCCAGGAAATTCCTTCACTAGAGCCTCTTCTAGCTTTAGCAAATACCATGGTTTGAACCCATTATCCGATTTCCACCCATTTGCTACGAGTTCCTTTAACGATGCAATAAGGACAACTTCTTCTCGTGGCGACCAACTTTGTCTTGTGTTTTTCTTACCCTTTTCGGGCTTCTTAGCCCTACCACGTGCCACATCACTGCTACCTAACAACTCCAGTTAAAAGTTGGTCAAATGAAGCACATAAACCCACCAAACATAACATATTATTTCAGATTTATATGCAGGTTGAAGCATATTATTCCACATAAACAAATAAGTAAGCATTACCACATATTCAGTCAAATATCAAATATCATATATCATAATCTTAATCATAATTATATTTTAAATGCCATTATCATCGACCATAAATCGAAGAGAAGAAGTTTAAGCTTTATTATTAGCAGCAGTAGGAGGTGGATAAATTTGAAATCCCATGCGTAAATTAAAGTGATTATAATGTAGTAATTTTCGATGAGTCAGTAGCATGCATGCTGTAATTAACAACAAATCAGATTATTAAGATTACCTAATTGTTTCTATCTCTCCAAATTGAAGAAAACAATCAGTTTCTACAAAGCTCCTTTTTACCGAACTACAACCCCCTAATTGAATATATATTATATATATAGCTACAATTGTAAAACACCCGCTGGAAAATCACTGAAATTATAGCTTTTAGTTCTGGAAAATTAATTGAGAAATGGAGACGATGTTCTAACCTTGTTGTGTCTCACTGAAATCTTGAAGACCCATGTTCTGTGAAGGATCTACGACTGGAAATTTTCTTACAAAGAGAAATTGTAGATTTGAGGCTGAGTTAAAAGTAGTTCTTCGATGATAGAGGTCAGATTGCGATGATTTAGGTCACCATTGAAGATTTTCTTCGAAAGAGAAATTGGGGAAAAATTTTCGGCATCCAAGTGAAAGACGAAGGGTTTCTGCAACTTCAAATCTATATATACACAGGCACAATTATAATTTCAATATTAGGTTAGGGGTGAAATTGGAAATGGGTAAGTTAGTGTAGAGTTTTAAGTGACGTACCAAACAACAATACAATATAATCGCACCTTTTATCTAACCTACCAAACAACTAAATTAACATCAATTCATATTATTCTCTGTACTATTTTGTCTTGAGATTATTTATCTAACACTAACTTTCCTACCCTACCAAACGAGCACGTAGTCATGTCAATAATTAGTCTGGAATAAATTATGATGTGACTAACGTGGACAGTTTATTGCCACAAACAAAAGTTATTAGGCATTCCAAAATAACTAAAATTTTCACGAACTTAAAGGAATTTCCTTGTAATAAGTAAATCATTAAAGGGGCGCTTGGTTTGATGGATAAGATTATGTTTGATAGGATAGTATAGAATATGATTATTTAGATTATTTGTCTTGTGTTTGGATTGTTAGATTGTGGTGTAAGATAATTGAAGGACTGACTATGTGAATGTTTGTGTGCTACTGTGTGTAGTGTGTGTGCGTGTGGGTGTGCAGTGTGTGTGTTTATGTATGGTTATTTTTGAAATTTACATCATGAATGAGATGTGGATTAATAATCAATCCAAAATGAGAATGATACATTTTAATGCATTTTTCTCACATTAGAAATACATATATTGCAGAATTGTAAGCATGCATATTCTAATGCATAAACTGCAATAACTTACTCCCTCCGTATTAGTTATAAAGTCTCAATTCAAATGGGCACGAGAATTAAAAAATTGGTAAAGTATTTTTGAGTGGGGTAAAAGTTAGAAAGTAGGGGTAGTGGTATTGACAAAAAAATAGTAGTATTGACAAAAGGTAGTGATAAAAAGGGTATAAGGGTAGTAATTTTAAAAAGCAAAGAGAGTATAATGGTACAAAAAGCAGAGTATGACTTTTTAAAAAATACATGTGAAATATGTGAAATGGGACTCTATATGTAATACGGAGAGAGTAATACATTAACATCATAATGCATAAATTACAATAACTTAATGCATTGTTAAATCTGAGCCATTGACTAAGAAATATCAAAAATTCATATTTATTCTCATTTCTCACCTAAAATAGCGTTTTCACCTAATCCTCTTACTGTATATATATTGTTGGAACTGATTGAAAATTCCACCGCCAGGATATTTAGGATAATTAATTTAATTTAATTATTAACAGAGTAATAACACGCAAAGCCACGTAATTCAATTTATGAGGTTGCGGAACCATAAATCAAATATATCTTTGTGAAGAATGAAACGAATCTGAGTCGAGGATGATCCACGCACTAATCTCTGCACACGAGATTAGCTCTTGTATTGATAGATTATTCGACCTACGAACCTTCTAAGATAAACCCTCCTAGATTTGAATATTGATTGGACAATAATCCTTCAAATCTAAACCCTCAAAACTCACGCCTTTTTCACCTCACTAATTACCTCAATATTGATGTATATTGATTAGTGATTCAGGTGTGTAAGTAGGCGCCACTAAGTGGCTTATTTATAGGAATTAATTAGGTCATCTTAGGGATTTCTAGGAGGATTAGAACTGGACCTCCATATTTAATTTAGTCTAAGTATTTAAGTCCAAACACTCTTAAATTAAATAAAATATTAATTCACTCCATTAAAGAATTAATATTGAATTACCCGCTCAATCCGATTTACGAATCGGGCTCCTTTCTAATTATTTATTTCCCGTGTTTAAGATAACGCATGTCCATTAATTAATTTAAGCTATTGACAGCTTTCTAATTAATCAATATCTTATTCCATAGAGTAGTACAACTCAACTATTATTATTATATTGAAATTAATCCACCTGCAGGGTTTAATATAATAATCCTTTCGAGCTCCTCTAGGGGACATCATCAACTCGGAACACCGAGACACGATTTCTAGCTACAATATTAATTATCATATAAATTATATTACTACCCAAAATATCGAGAATATTGAGTTCCAATAATTAACTCTCACTCATTGATAAATCAAAGCAATAATTATTATAAATATATAATTAAATATCATACGACTAGAATTAAGATATAATAATTAACCGAGATGTTTATTATACACTTAGGTCAATATAGTATAATTAATCTCACCGTTGATCCAGTTCAATGTATACAAAATACACTAACATAAGCTAATAGCCAAGACTAGCTAATTCAAGCTTATATTACAATCTATCAAATAATTGTCCATTAATTACTTAGATTGTGAACACTTGTATTACTTTATAAGCATTACAATAATATGATCTTCCGTGTGACACTACACACCATATTATCTATAATATAAAGCAATTGGACTTTATTCATATATTATAACCGCGAATAAATATATAAATCATGCGACAAATAATATTCTCATAAAATAGGAAAATAGGAAATAAAAGGTAATACAAAGCAAAAGAATGCTTTTCAGTATATAACTCCAACAATCTCCCACTTATACTCAAAGCATGCTTTTGAAGTATACCCTATACTATTACATTTCTCCCACTTATACTCAAAGCAATGTTGCCAAGCCTTTGACTCCCATTCCCTCCACGTGTCGATCGAATGACCTCGACGGCAAGCTCTTAGTGAAGGGATCAGTCAGGTTGTCCTCCGTTCTTATCTTGGTCACCACTAAGTCTCCTCTCTTAACAATTTCTCGTATAAGATGGTACTTTCTCTCGATATGCTTACTTGCCTTATGGGCTCGCGGTTCCTTCGAATTAGCCACTGCACCAAAGTTATCACAATAAAGTGTTATACTCTTAGGCATATTCGGAACCACATCTAAGTCCATTAGGAAGTCACGAAACCAAACGGCTTCTTTAGCTGCCTCGGCGGCGGCGACATATTCCGCCTCCATGGTAGAGTCTGCGATGCATTTCTGCTTCACACTCCTCCAAGAGACCGCCCCACCTCCTAAAGTGAAGACATATCCTGAGGTTGACTTTTTCGAATCCATATCCGACTGAAAATCAGAATCAGTATAACCCAAAGGGACTAGACTATCCGCTTGGTAAACTAAACAATAATCCCTAGTCCTTCTCAAGTACTTGATTATGTTCTTTACCGCAGTCCAATGTTCCTGTCCAGGGTTAGACTGATACCGAGCCACCATGCCCATAACATAGCAAATGTCGGGCCTAGTACAAAGCATAGCATACATGAGACTTCCTACAGCCGAAGCATAGGGAACATTTTTCATGTTATCTTTCTCCTTTTGTGTCTGAGGACACATTTTCTTAAAAAGAAGAATTCCAGCCGATAAGGTAAAAAACCTTTCTTGGAATTTTCCATGCTAAACCGCTTCATAACAGTATTGATATAGACTCGTTGAGATAAGCTCAACATCCTTTTATCTCGATTACGAATAATCTTGATACCAAGGATATGACCGGCTTCTCCCAAATTCTTCATATCGAATTGTGAGGATAACCATTTCCTTACGTCCGACAATACCTTTACATTATTTCCAATTAGAAGAATATCATCAACATAAAGCACAAGAAATACTAAAACACGTCCGTTGCATTTCGAATACACACAACTCTCCGATTGACATTGAACAAATCCGTATGAACGGATAACCTTGTCAAATCGATGATTCCAAGACCTTGATGCTTGCTTCAACCCGTAAATGGATTTCTTAAGCTTGCAAACCAAGTGCTCTTGACCTTTCTTCACATAACCCTCCGGTTGGCGCATATAGATGGTTTCTTCAAGATAGCCATTAAGAAAGGCCATCTTGACATCCATTTGCCAAATCTCCAGATCTAGATGTGCAGCTATAGCTAAAAGAGTACGAATAGACTTAAGCATGGCAACAGGCGAAAAGGTCTCATCATAATCTATACCCTCAACTTGGGTATAACCTTTTTCCATAAGCCTAACTTTGAAGGTACTAACCTTCCCATCCGGTCCTCTCTTTCGCTTGTAGAGCCACTTACATCCAATGGCCTCGCAACCATTTGGTAGCTCTTCTAGCTCCCACACTCCATTGCGATCCATGGAATCCATTTCTAAATCCATTGCAATACACCAAGATTCAGCATCAATATCTTGGAGTGCGTGTGAGTACGTCGGTGGATCAATTACACTATCACTTGAGACCAAATCCGAAGATTCTCTCATGAGAGCATAACGATTGGGTCGACGAATAACCCTCCCACTCTGACGAGGCACTATTTGTGAAGATGTGTTTGTGTCAACACGTGGTGCAGTGTTAGATGGTATTATCTCTTGTACTTGTGAAACAGACGTCGCCGCAGCCCTCAATTCCTCTAAAATGATCTTGCTCATGGGTTTGTGTTCACTCACATAATCTTCCTCAAGGAATCATGCGTTGGTGCTAACAACCACTTTCTGATCCTTAGGACTATAGAATAAACTACCTTTCATTCCTTTGGGATACCCAGCAAATACACGTGCTTCTGATCTAGGTTCAAATTTATCGGTCATCTTACCTTCCAAGCAAGATTCACAGACATTGTATGGCTCCACATGGAGTTTATCCAAAGGACCATCGACGACAAGTCTTTGAATTCGCTTAAGGTTAATATGACCTAACCTTAGGTGCCAAAGATATGTTTGATTCATTTTAGAAGGTTCTTTTCTCTTTCTAGACTTAGACAAAATATTATGAGATTCATAAGTTGCAGTACGTGCAGTAGTATAAAGAGTATAAAGATTGCTCACAACTGAACCAAAATAAATAACTTTATCATTCCTAGAAATAATAAAATTGTTTATACCAAGGGAAATCATAAATCCATCCAAGTGCAACTTGCGAACAGAAATTAAATTCCTCTTAAAGTTTGGATCATAAAGAACATTCTTCAAAATCAAACTACTACTAAAGATAAATGCACGTCTCCCACTGCAACGGCTGCCACTCTCATAGCATCACCCATGCCAATGGAAATCTCATCCGCACTAAGGGTTTGCGTTACCTTGAACCCATGCAAGTCCAAAAATACATGATCAGTGGCCCCGGAATCAACAATCCAAGAATTGTTTGACCAAGCCGCTAAACAAGTTTCAACTACTAGTGCATGAGACATACCTTGACCATTTCCCTTTTGAGGACAAGCCGCCTTGTAGTGTCCTTTCTGACCACACTTGTAACACTTGCCTTTGAGCTTCGCACCTCCTTTAGGAATTACCTTTCCCTTGCCTTTGCCTTGAACCGGTGCTTGTACTTTTCCAACATTCTTCTTCTTCTTCTTCCAGTTTTTAAACTTTGAAGATGAAGTAGTTGAAGTACTAGCCCTGAACCCTGAACCCTAATTCTTTAAGAATTTTTAAGTCGTTAAGAGCTATCGACTTCCGTTTTAACTAATCTAAATGTCGAGTAAGGAACCGAGTTAGTTCTAAACGAGAGGTGTCCGAGTCTCGTTTCTTTTTAAACCAAAAGAGATTAGTTAAAGTGCAAACGCCTAAAAGACTTCACCGAATTCGATTTGCTTTTTCTTTAATCGTCTCGACCGATTTGCTAAAGCATGTTTGTTGCGATAGAAGGAGGAAGTTGCAATTAGAAGAAAGGACGGAAGACCAAAGACAGAAGTTTGTTCTGTAACCGGTTAAGGTGGGCTTTTCTGTATAACAAAATAAAATGAGCGTTGCTCAAAATGTTTACTTATTACTTTATAAGTGTGTTTTCTAAATGATTATCAATGCATAAAAGAATTTATTTTTGTGAGTTCTTTTGTGCCATTCTGAGTTGGTTCGCCAACTAATCAATCAGATTCTGAGTTAACCGGAAGGGTTGTCCAGAGTTAGTATACACGGTAGTCGTTGTGTGTGGTACTCTGTTGAGGGGTAGCCAGCCACAGTGAGGAACGTGCGCGGGAGACGTATACTCTCCCCCGGCATTGAAACAGAAGTTGGGCAAGTTGACGTAACAACAGTAAAATGCTTGTACAAGCTATGTTTATGAAAAGAAAATGTTTAGTAAGCACGGGCCTTTGAAAGGTTGTGTTACTTTGAGAATGCCTGATTAATCTATAAGCTTATGATATGTATTCGGCATTGTGCCCACTAAGTGCCTTTGTACTTAGCCCTGTATGTATTTATAAATGTGCAAGTTGAGTGACGGAGACGGCGGAAGTTGAGTAGAGGTCGTACTTTAGGAAAGAAGAATAGTGTAATCAATTCTACGTTTTTCCGCTGCAAACTACTTCACTTTTTGTTGTATAACTTTTCGATTTAAGTTTCGTACTTTAAACCTAGGCTACTCTGAAAATAACTTCGTCGAGCGATCCTTCGAGATCGACTCTCTTTTGTTAATGGAATCAGTTCATAGATATCATCTTGTTTTATTATTATTGGTTAATGCATTTATTTAGTTATTCCCCCTTCTTCCCCGCTTCTTTAATCCAACCCCTAATCGCACTCCGACTTTGCCGTCCCTCGGAATTTGGGGCTGTGGCATTTTAAAAGTCAAATTAAAATTGCATAAGCCCCTAAACTTTGTGATTATTTTGAAAAACCCCTCATTTTAGAGCTCGCTCATCTATTTTATTTGTCAATGGGCTCATAGGAGGCCTCCCTATGGACGGCCGTTTCTGAAGGAGACCAGTCCAATCCCAATAACCAAATTTATAATACTCCATATATTAGGAGGATCTGAAGCGGAAATGTCAACTGTCTAATCAGAAATCGAAGCGGAAATGCCAACTGTGTTTTTCAATTAGCAAAAACCCCACTACTGGTTACAATTTTATTTAATGACGATTACTTAGAGTCAAATTGTGAAATAATCAATATGGAGATAAAAAGACAATATTTGCCCATTTACTTAAAAGTATAAAATTTGGCCGACATTTGTTACTTTAGATAAAAATACTCGTAATGAGAAGTGTGCGGGTTGGCTCAGCTCGAAGGAAGAAGACTTAGAAGACTGAGAAGAAAGAAGAATTTGATTTTGAAATTCAAATAAAGACATATAAAATAATATTGCACTATATGCAATATTTTTATTATTTTATGTCAATAAAGTTTGATTAGGTCTTAATTGCAATAATTGAAAAGTTCGTAATTTAATTTGTCAAAGTTGAAAGTTCGGGATAATTGCAAAAATTGAAAAGTTTGTGATTTAATTTGTCAAAATTAAAAGGTCGGATTAAAACTACAAAAGACCCTAAAGTTCGTGATTTAATTCGCTAAAACCCCTTTTATAAAAGTCATTCCATAAGAATTGTGACATCTAAAAGACCAAGAAAATAAATATGATAATTTAGCCTAAATTTTAATAGAAATCTATATTAGGATAACTAGTGTGTCCGTCGATTGGAAATTACTATTTAATAAAATTTAATAGTATGTGATAGTATAAGAAATGTATTGTTTGCTAACTATTTTGTTTCAAAGCCTTCTTTCTTATAAATAATTTTCAAATCTAATTCACACCTATTTTTATAAATAATTTTCAAAGCCTTCTTTCTTCTCAAAACTGGTGTGGACAAAAACTATTCATTTCTCAAATAGATAGTCTTGTGTAAGAAAAATAATTTTTTTCAAGATTATCTATAAGAATGAAGGTAACCCCAAATATCCTTAATTTTATGAACTATAAAATGATATTAAAAATGAAAGTTACCCCGCCGGTACTGAATCCGCCCTCTACGCACAAATTTTTCGGTCGGAGATGTCCCGTTGACAAATCGTTAATAACTTTTCTGCCAATTTTCCTACACATTCGACATTTTCCAACAAAAATGATTAATCAAACAATTCGAGACGTTGTGTTCAGAATTATTCAAACATATTTAAATTTATATATTCGTACTTGTTTCAAACCCAACTTAAAAATTTATTCATCTGTGTTTCTTAAAAAAAAATTGTATAGCAATATCTGTCAGTTGAAAATTGGCCCTGTCTACTGCCACGGTTTTGGGTCAGAGCTCAGAACCCTCCGATCCGGAACCGGCCCATTGACCACGGTTTTGATTTATAAGTGCGTAATTTGTGAAACTCATTTAGAATTTATCTAGAACCAAAATTTAATAAAAAAAAAGAATTGATTGTATTAACCATAAGAATGGAGATGTGCCATGTGGGATCCCGATTTTAGGTACTCGTAGGTTGGAAATTGGTCCGTCTATCTAAGTGGTTAAATTAAAATTAATTAATTTTTATCAAATTAAATAAAAAATTATTAGAATATTTGAAATTTTAATTTGGCCAACCAATAAATCAGTTGAATTCTCTTGAACGAATTTCTATAAAAATGCTCAAATTTAATTTCTTTTTCTTTTTGTTTGTGTGGATTGAGGTTTGTTTGTTTTTTTTTTTTTAAATAATGTTGTCTCAATGAATTTTTTAATTTTTAAATGTTCAAACTATATATTTGGCCTAAATAGATTATTATTTATCCAAATTAAATAATTTATAAACTATTTAGGTAATAAAATAATTTAAGACTAATAAATTGATTTCCTACAAAAAAAAATATTTATTTATTTGACCAACTAATAAATTGATCAGATTAAATTAAATTAAATTTTAAAAATATAGTTATTTATTCGGCCAACTAATATATAAATTGGCCAAATAAAACTGGTGGGGCAAAATATGTGAAAATATAAATTGATTTTAGGTATTTATAAGCTTGTCAATAGGTGAAGTTTCATTGAAAATCGATGTGAGACATAAAAATTTTGTAGATATTTAAAATCTATTATTTTATTTTTTAAAATTCAAATATTTGAGAATTTAGATAAATAGGAATGGAGGGAATTTGGAGGATATAGGTTTTTGCAAGGCTAAAATTGTTTTATTTTTAGTCTAAAATAATGATTATAATAATGATAATGATAATGATGAAATGATTAGATAAATATGAGTGATTTAGTTTAGTCTTGAATTTGGATACCATATATTTTTAAGGTAGTGCTATTTAGTCACTTTGTGACCATCCACACAAGTTAAAAATAGTAATATAGGTTTTGAAAAAGGAAATATGCCCTAATTGAAAAACATAAATTCTAAGGGAAAAATGTGATTATTTCCTTTTTTTTACGCGTATGGCTGGCCACCGTGTGATTGAATATCATTACCCATATTTTTATGCTTGAAATCGTATCACTTAATTTTTTAAAACTTTATGGATTAAATAGTTAATGTTAAAGATATCTGTTAGTGCATGCTATGTAAAAAGAAATGTGTGTTTTGAATAAGATAAAAGTGAGGGAAATATAAAGAAAACGGATCCTGACACCCTTTTCTTTCATGTCCGAGACGTCTTGTCTCAATGTTTGTATTTGACATGGCCACTAATATAAAGAAAACTAAGCCATTATTCAATTATTTGTATATATATACGGATATTTTAGCACTTTGAACGCCGAACTCACATTTGTACAAAATTCCTATTTCAGTAATTAATTTTAATATTACACTCGTAATACTAATATTATTATACAAATATTTGAAGATTCTATATTTTAATATTAAAATATAATAGATATTGATTTTGAAAATTTGATCTTGTTAAGATTTTATTTTCATGCCATATATGATATAAAATATAAATATAATAAATATTAATTTTTAATTCAAAAAATTTGAGAATTTAGATAAATAAAAATGAAGGAATATGAGGGGTGCCACATAAGATTTTTACAAAATCGTTTTTGTTTATATATATATATATATATATATATATATATATATATATATATATATATATTTAAGTTGATGGATTTGTGTGCAACCAATTACGTAGTATGCAACCGGTTTATACCCATCAACTCGATCCATCCCCAGAAACTTGACCCGGACCGCCTCTTAACTAAAAAAAAAAAATTCGCAACTTTGCTGTCAAGAAGACTCGAACCTGAGTCTCATCGGAGTTAAAGCTGTAACACGGAGCATGTTAACACTAGGCTACAGTGGATTTCATTAAATGTTGGGTAGATAATTTGTTTATATACACACTGTTTTATTACTTTATATAATATTTGTATTAATTTTCTTTCTTTCGTTTTTTCATTTCTTTTTTTTTATTTTAATTTTCATTATATTGTGTCATAGCTATTATTTAGTTTTTTTTTTCAATTTTTTTTATCTCAGTTTTTTTTAAAATTATTTATTCTTCATGTTTTCTTTTTTCTTTAAAAATTTTTTATAAAAAAGTTTTAGTAATTTGATTAAGTAATTATTTTGAGTTGTTTTTTTAATTATTTATTCATTTTCTTTTTTCTATAAGGATTTTTTATTAAAATTTTTAATAAAAAAATATTACTTTGTTTAATAAGAATATTTACTTTTATTAACGACAACGTGTACTTTTAGTTATTTAATTAAGTAACTATTGTCGTGACTAAAAATAATTATTGATATGAAAAAAAGTAATGTTTCAAAATTATTATTTTTTTCACAACGACCATTACTTTTATTCACAATAACATGTACTTTAAGTTATTTTGTTAAGTAATTATTGTCGTAATGAAAAGTAATCATTGATATGAAGAGAAGTAATGTTTTACAAATATTACTTTTATTCACGATAATATTTACTTTTGTTTACGATAATGTGTACTTTTAGTAATTTCGTTAAGTAATTATTATCGTTATGAAACACAATTATTGATATTAAGAAAGGTAATGTTTCACAAATATTACTTTTTTTTCACAATAATTATTACTTTTATTCACGACAACATGTACTTTTAGTCACCACAACTCTTATTTTTAATTAAGTTTATTAAAAAAATTCAAAATAAGAATAAAATTGTAACAGTCACAAACTTGTTGTCTAATAGTACTCGACAAAAATCTGAACTTCACAAGTTAATACTACAATTAACTAAATTTAGTAAAAATTATTCTTTTTATATCTATTTGAATCGTCTCGTTGGTTTGAATTGTCTCGTTGGTTTATGATAAATTGATATCTCTAATCTTAGCCAAAAGTCGATAAAAATATATTTACATTTTTAGGATTGTTTTTTTTTCTTTATTTAGTTATTTATTCATACATTAGACTTAATGTGATATGAGTAGTATTTTTAGCAGACACTAATCGAAGAGTTTAGGAAAATATGAATGAAAGATACATAGAATTTCATGTCGATATGTTGATTAGATATATTTATTTAGTTTTCGTAGAGACTTTCGGTTACAAAATTTCTATTAGTCTCTTAAATGCTAATTTGTTTATTGTGTTGCTCTAAATTTAATTATTGTCGCTATTTGTAGACAAACTTAGAAAATCATTTATATTTTTTCATAATTATTAAACAAATAATTAAAAATGAAAATGAGTTATATAATTTGTATTTAAAAATTGAGAATATGTATCTATTAAGAATTGAGACATAGTATATAATATTAATATTACACAAAGCTTTAAAAAAGTGTGATAAGTAAGATATAAAGATATATAATAATAATAGATATACATGTGAAACATGAGAAATTATTATATAAATATAATATGTAATATATGTGCATTATTATGAATTAATAATGCCAAAATTATCAGAATAAAGGAAAACTGAAACAGAGCACCATAGAGGGAACACCGCTTATTTTTCTATTATTAATAAGATGTTAGTTTTGATGTCGGCAATAGATATTTTTAACTAAGTGGATTTTACTTTTATTAAAGAACGATATTTGGAACAAAATCCAAAATTTTAGATTAGATATGTTTTTTGGAATAAAAAATGACTCAGCTTTTCCGAGATATGCATGACACAATTACTTAAATTCAAATTGGGCTTCTTATAATTTTATTCGTTGTCTTTATCAATTCAAATTAAATTTTCATTATCGAAGAAAATACTGGAGCACTACTTATCAATTGTGTCATATTTGAACATTGTCCAAAAACTAAGATCAAATCATTTCTAAACTCGCTCAAAAATCAAATCGTAAACTATACCGTCTACACGTATCCTTGTTAATTAATACTCCATTTACTCTTATTTCTTTTCTTTCTTTCTTTTTTGGTAAGCCAATCTACTCTATTTCTAAGACTATCTGCATCGGCGCTCGAGGGGGGGTGCTCGAGCACCCTGCGTGGCGGAGGTGAAGAGTTCGAGCACAGCTCGAGCTAGCGCGTGTCTTATACGCGCGGGACGAAAAATTAAAAAATAAAATAAAAAATGGCGGGCGCGTGTTATACACGCGCCAATGTTAAAAAAAAATAAATGGCAACGGGCAATTTTTGGCAGCAGCAACGGTAAAATGCGGCATTTTTCCTTTTTTTAATTTATTTAATTGACCTATAAATACTCGTTTCATCTCCCTCATTTTCACACCTCTCATTCCTTTCATCCCTCAAATTTTTTTCATATACTTCATTTCTCCAACAAATTCATCCCCAAAAAAAATTATGGATCCCAACAATTCATACAATTGGTTCGGCGACAATTCCGACGACCAAATGGGTTTCACGGGGGCGGGGCTCGATCAAATCAACCTCAACACTGCGGCCTCCGCCGAATCCTATCCGTCGTTCTCCCTCGACGCCGACAGTCCGACGACAAACACCGAGGATCGCCTCATTTTGACACCGCCGCCGTCCTAGCCCGCTGCCGGAGGAAGAAAAAAGAAAGGCAAGGGCAAAGCCATCGCCACCTCTGCCGCTGCCGAGGAAGATGACTCGGAACCCGTCCGGGCCAAGCGGCACAACTACACCGACGAACAAGCCAGCTACATGGCACAGATTTGGGTGGAGGAGACCTGCAACTCCATCGTCGGATGCGACCAGTCCGGCGAGAGATATTAGAGCGCTATCCAAGAGCGCTTCAACAAGAAGTTCAACTTGGATCTCAACAAGAAAGTCGTGAGGAGCTTCTTCGGCCGCATCCAGACCGCCGTTAAACACTGGATGAGCGCTTTCCAGAAAGTCCAAACTCGTCGGCCAAGCGGCATCGATGACGGGTATGTGCATGCCCAGGCCCAAAAGATCTACAAGAAAAATGCCCACGCACCTTCTTTCCACTATTTCACAACTTGGGAGATTCTCAAAGACAACCCCAAGTTCCACCTCGCCAATTTACCAGATGTACCCTCCATGAAGGACGAAGACTACGGCGGAGGGAAACTACACATCTTCTCAGTCCCAGCCGTGTGGGAGGAGGCCCAGTCCACCGAAGGAGAAAGCGGGCCTTCCCGACCGGAGGGTCAAGATGCGGCAAGGGCCAGGACAAGGTCCAAAGGAAAGAAGCCGGTAGAGGGCTCGTCCCAGTTCGAATCCGTCATGGATCGATATGGCGACCGACTAACCCAGTTCGTCGAGGCCAAGCATGAGATCGCGGCGGCGTTGCGGGAATCAGCTCGCGCGAAGCTGGAAAATGCACGCATCCGGGCTGAATATGTTCAGCAGAGACGTGATGCCACCGACTTGGAAGTTGTCTCCAGGAACACGAGATTTATGACGCCTGAGTAGCTCCAAGTTCACAAGATGATGGTGGAGGAGGTGAAGTAACGTCGGGGGTGGGCGTAGTATTTTCTCATAATTCTTAGTTTTATGTACTTTTTTTCGAGCATGTAGTGTTTTTTTATTGTGTGCGGCATGTAATTTTCCAATTTTCAAATATTAATGAAAAATTCGTATTATTTATTAATTAGTGTATTTTAATTTATTTACAAATAGATGAATTAATTTAATAAATAAAAATAGAGAATTATTTAATATTGTGCTGGAGCACCCTTAGAGTACCATTGGGATGCAGGGATAGAGGTCTCTAAGGGTGCTCTAGTGTTAGAGCACCCCTTAAAGCACCCTAATGGTTTCTAAGGGATGCAGATAGTCTAATAAGTTAATAAATGAAATGAGGCGCAAAATGGGGACAAAGTAATAGGAAAATCAAATCGAATTTTCTACTCTCATTTCGTGTTTCATTCACTATTTCTTCCATTGATTGAACGATATGTGACATTGACTAAGTAATATTTCACCCGAATAAGATATATAATTATCTTCAAATTATCAAATGTCAAGAATCCGACGAATGTAATAGAGGATAAAACACCATAAGGAATAGAAGATAAGAGTTGTAGCAAAATACCATTGAAGCCCACCATTTGAAAAACCACAAATAAAAACCTGAAACCAACAAACCATCAACTTGACTTGACTCATTAAAACTCAAGACTACTACCATTCTCTCTTTCACTCACTTTCTCTCTCATAGTATTAGTATATATATACACTCGGATCAAAGTCGATATCCAAAGGAGAGTTTCATTGAATGTGTGTATAAAATTAATTTGAATGGGAGAAAAGGGGAGGAAGATTTTGGTTGGTATTGATGAAAGCGAGGAGAGTTCATACGCTCTCTCATGGTGCCTTGACAATTTGGTGAATAACCATAATTCCAAAGATGATACCATTATCCTTCTCTTCGCCAAGACGCCGCTGCCTCTCTACTCAGCCATTAATTCAATAGGTAATAATTAAATTCATTAACTCACTAATTAATTATTAGCAACTTATTTTATAGGATTGAGAATTTTTTTTTCTTTTTTTAGGAGATGGGATTGAGAAATTTAATTAAACTATATACTGTATGGTGAATTTGTAATTAATTTGTGGTATGAATTGAATTGAGCAGGAGGATACATATACTCTAGTCAAAGTATAGTAACGACGATGGAAAACTATGCCAACCAAGTGGCTGACACTGCTATGCTCAACCTCCTCCCACCAGGTAGTATACTATCTTCTTTATTATTCTTTCACCGCGTCTCTACTAGGGGTGACCCAAATAACTGAAAATCGAAGATATATACCAATTGAATCAAACTGAACATTATCCAACTGAGATAGGAATACTCATACTCATACCTAAAGAGTTCGATTGACTCGGAGGGTGTTTGGGTGAGCTTTTAAACTCCTTAAAACAGTTTATAAGTTGTGCCCTAGTTATTAAAGATTTAAGAGCTTATAAGTTGTTTTAAGAAGCTTTTGTAACCATAATTTTCTTTTTTCATGGTCATTATTTTTCAAACTACTTAAGAAAACTCTAAATGTAATGCTAATATAAATTCCAATTCTAGGATTTTAAGTTATGTAGAACTGCCAAAAGAAAAATCTGGCAAAAAAAAAAACTGCCAAAAAAATGTTAAATTCGCAATAATAGAATTTTACTTTGAATGGAGAATGATATTAACCCCTGAATTATATACACAATCATGAATTTAAGCTAGCTAGTAGCATTTTTCAGTATATAGATTATAAGATTGTAGAAACAGGTAATTAATACTCTTACAATAATGAAAATCAAGAACCTTATTCCTTATTTATTAGCTTGTCGTACCCGTGGTAAACTGGACATTTGTTAAAAGAGGACACTAACTTTAGGGGGGTTGTGAAAGTAGGACACTAACTTTTCGGGCTTGTGAAAGGAGGATATTATCTTTTAAGTTCGACAAAAGAAGGCCAAATCGAGTTTTATGCGGGCTTTTTTTCACATGGCTTGCACGTGAGTGCTGAGTGTGGCCCGACGTCATTATTAAATTCGATGTCATGATGGTTCACAGTTTGTGGTTGATTTGGATATTAAAAGTTGTAGCTGTCGGCTGTGGGATTTAAGTGGAATCCCTTGCAAGCATGCAATTTGTGCAATCAACCACCAAAAAGGAAACAGAGATGAATATGTAAATGAGTGTTACACAATAGAAACCTTCAAGAAGATGTATGCTGCCACCATAAAGGGAATCAATGGACAAGAGTTGTGAGGTGAAAGTATCTACATTCCACCACTGCCCCCAACAATGGTAAGAGGCAGAGGCCGACCTGGAAATCAAAGGAAAAAAGTTATAGATGAACCAACGAAGAAAGCCACCAAGTTAAAAAGGAAGCAAAGCACTGTGAAGTGTAGTGGATGTGGAGTTGAAGGCCACAACACTCTTACATGTGGTGGCAGGGACAAAGCTCCACAACAACCAAGGAAAAAGTTACAGGTATTATTTTACATATTCTTAAACCTATGTGTTACGTAACATGTATATATACATATATATGTATATATTTATCACTACTTAATTATAGGTGAAGAAGAAGGTTGTTACACAAGTTGAGAGACAACCATCTATGCAGCCACCTATATTCAGTGAAGTGTGTGATGAAGAGCAACATGATGAACCAATTCCAACTCAAGGATCACAAGTGCAGTCCAAACCAGCACTACAACCTGGTCCTTCAATGTACCAACAACTCCAACAAGGAAAGCCTCAGAAACAAGGTCCTCGGATAATTGACAATGGGAAAAAGTTTGTGAGTTTGGCTTCGATCCAAGAGCAGTTTGTGAAGAAGTAATTTGACTCTCTTTTTGGTGAACTTTAACATATTTTGTAGTGGCTGCTTGTTTATGATCCTAATGTTAAAAAGGAAGTTGGTTTTTGATGATTTGATTGATGATTGTAATGCCTTAGCATTATAGCAACAAGATGGTACTTCCCCAGCTTTTTTGGTTTAGTTTGTAGCTCTACAAAACTATTGATCTCATGTTATCAGTGAAATAGAGCAGCTTTTTGTTTATGTTGACAATGTTTGATCTTTTATGGTTACTTTTATTTTATTTTGTTATAATTTATTTGAAGTTGAATAAAGAAAAAAAAATATAGAAAAGAATTAAGTGTAGCAGTTTGTTGTTCATCCTTTTTTTTCATTATGGCATTTTGTCGAACAGCTTTCCTACAAATTTTCATTATGCCACGTCAGATTCGGGCTACACTCAGCACTCACGTGCAAGCCATGTGAAAAAAAGCCCGCATAAAACTCGATTTGACCTTCTTTTGTCGAACTTAAAAGATAGTGTTCTCCTTTCACAAGCCCGAAAAGTTAGTGTCCTACTTTCACAACCCCTAAAGTTAGTGTCCTCTTTTAACAATTTCCTCTTGAGAGGAATTGAAATTAAAGTTAGTGAATCAATGGTATTTTCTAAATTTTGTTTGCAATAGTGGGTCTTAATTAGCCAAATTTTTTAGTGTAGCAGATACTAAAATTAGTGAGAAGAAGTGGGGTTGAGATAGTAATTATGGTTATGGAGTGAGTGGGGGTGTTGGTGTACGCAGGGTAAGGTGGAGACCATGGTGGAGCAGGGTGATCCAAGGGATGTGATCTGCCACGTGGCAGAGAGATTGAAATTTGACTTGTTGGTCTTGGGAAGCCATGGCTATGGTATGGTGTCAGAAAAAGGTTTAATGAATTATTTAAATATTTCTACATTTTATTGTGCTAACGTTATTACTACTATTATAATTCATATTCATATTCATATTCATATATATATGTATGGTGATGACAGGGCATTTCTTGGTAGTGTGAGTCACCATTGCTCCCAGAGCGTGCAGTGCCCGGTTTTGATTGTGAAGAAGCCCGCCGCCGCTGCCGCTAACTAATTTGTTTTACGTATCTTGTAAAATAGTGGGGTTTTACGTGTTTCATTGTATTGTTATAATACTATTTACTACTTTATAATATTTTTCATTGTGAGATACTTCATGCCATCATTTTCACTTCTAGTTTGCCTGCCTCCCATAAAAATTTTCGACCTCTCTTATTCAAAAGTTATTAGAGGCATCACACATATATTTTTTTCTAAAAAAAATAAATTTACTAACAAACCATGTATGATGAATCTTTTACTTAAAAACGGGTTTACGCGAGTGAAATTATTTATTAAAATTAGTCACATAAAATAGTAAACGACAAATAGGACTTGCATTAAAGTAATGAATGTAATGAGATGAATCTCAAATTGGTTTGTGAGCATGTAATATGTTTTCATGCAAAAGTGAGTGGGCTTGCAAGTGCCGTAGACGGACAGGGGCCTGTCGCCGCCGCCCACCGTCCGTATGATAATCTTTTAACATTTTCGATATTTTTTAATTGATTAAATACAGTATTTGATAGTAAAAGATTAATAGATGTAAATGGTAGAAAGAGGTGTTTCGATAAAGTTGACTAAGTGTTAATACGTACAGTGGCGGACGCAAGATTTCAAATAAGGAGAATCAAAAATTAAAATAAGCAAAACTAATTACTATAAAACTTAATAACTAAATTTACTAAACAAATAATTCATGTACTATACGAATTTTTATCTATTTATGATAATACCTCTACATAGACATAATTTTACATATAAGAATAAATCAAAGAAACAACATATTAATGTGATCATACTGTAATTTGATGCACACGCAAAGAGAACTACAAAAGGCGGGCTACATTAAGTTATTAGTTTAAAGTAACTAATTTTTTCAAAAATAATAAACAAATTAAATTAATTAATTCCTATTCCTTTTATATATGGTTTGTGTGTCATTTAATATTTTCAACCACACATGCGACATCCTCGTATTTCGTTACATTATTTCATTAGCATAAGTTGCTCAACACTCTCATTATATCATGAGTTTCACAATATCCCTTATTTTCTATTAAAATCAATTGAAATCACATGGTACAAGTTAATTATTTATTAAACCAATTGAAATTCCTAAACAGTATTGGTAGGATTTTTTTTTGTACAATTTGATGCTCTTAGTAATATTTTTTAACCATAAATTGAAGAATATATAATCGAATTGAGAAACAATGAGAACAAGAGAAAAAAACAAGATTTTGCAAGTTATTCAATTTTTCGTTTGTTGGATGGATTAAAGCCTAGTTTAAGAGTATATCATGATTTTAATATATTTTATTAAAGGTATAATATATGCTTCGCATGAAAATTTAAAGGGGGTCAATTGACTCCCCTTGATTAGGCGTAGATCCGTCACTGAATAAGTATATATTTCGCCGTTTCCTGTAACTTTACTATTAACAAAAGTAAACTTGATATTTCATCTTAGCGGAAATTTATGGTGCGTCTGGTCGCACTATGCGGTCGGTCATTGCATTGATTTTGACTTTAAGCGTATATTTATATAGTAACTAATCTACATTACAAAATAAAAAATAATAATACATACTTCATGAATTATTAAATATTAATTGAAATTAAATACCCAAAATAAATATATAAAAATGAATGAGAGAATTTAAAGAATCACGTGCATAAATGATATCTCATGTGCCCAGAAAAAATAAGGGGTAATTGCCTATAAATCCCAAACATTTTTCAAATTCTGAAATTGCATTCAAGCTTTTATTAACATAACCTTTTTATGTTCTTCTGATTTTGTTTCCGGTCACCGGTTTTCCCTAAATTGAATCCTACGTGAAGGTCGGAAATAATATATTAGACGTCGGAATATACAAAATAACGTTATTCTGATAAACTTTAGTTCAAAAATAAAAAAATAACCACATCATATTCTAACTCATCTTAATAAATAAATTAGAAAAGCAAAAAACTCTCAGAGAAAAGGGGGTGGGAGAAAGGCGATGGCAAAGAAAGAAAGAAAAGAAGAGAATGAGAGAACATGGTGGTGGTGGGGGGGGGGGGGGTTTGAGAATTTTCTTGATTTTTTTATTTTTTATTTTATAAAATGAGTTGGAATATGATATGTCTAATTTCTTATATTTTATTTAAAGTTTATTAAAAAGAGGTCGTTTTGTATACTCCGACATTCAATATGTCATTTTTGACCTTCATGTAGTATTCAATTTAAGGGAAAATCGGTGATCGAGAGCTAAATCAGAATAAAACAAAAGGTTATGTTTGTTGAGCAAAAAAATATAAAACTTTGGTGCAATTTCAGAATTTGAAAAAAAGTTTGAATTTACAGATAATTAACCTAAAAATAAAAATTAAGGACCTACCTCTTGGGCTCATGTCTTGCACACGCCATGTATTTTACCGTACAAAAGTTTTGGAAAATTCTAAACATAGCCCTCAATTCACTCTATGTTGGAAAGTTTTGAAGCTATGGAAGCAGAGCGTTATGAGTATTACATGCTGAGCTTCGAAAATGGACACCCTTTTAATGTTCGATACGTACCTCCTAAACAAATTGCTTCTAGGAATAACCCGACTACAGAGAATGCAAAGCAGAAGACAATGGGAACGTTGAAGTAGTTAGCAACAAGGGTGGTCCGTGGTGACCCGGCACGACAGATGTTGAAGCGTCGTCGCAGTTCACCACCTCGTACATCACAGTGGGGGCCCTCGGGAGAGCCAGGCGAGGTCTGTTGTTTGCACGGACGACCATGCCCTCCTCCATAATGAGGGCACGAGCAGCAGGAGGGACGAGATTGAGCGCCGATTGAGGAGCATTTTGGACGAAGAATCTGACAACGGCTTCCTTGCTAAACTGACTCGAAAAATGAGTCAGTTTTTTGTTATGATACGCCCAGACAGTCGTCCACAACAGTCACATAGGAGTCGTAGGACGGCATTGGACGCTCACCGTCACTCTACCTCGGCATTCGACGCTCAGATGCGTGCTGGTAGGGTTAACCAGGACTTGGATCCGGTTCGTCACTCTTATGCTGCAGGTTTTAGTCACATGCAGACTTTTCCAGTTCAGCCCCAGCACTCTCCACTTCGGTCACACCATTCTGGAGTTGGGTGCCACCACGACGAGAGGCAGACTTCTCAGCACTCTGAGCCGGTGCCTTCCCGCCACTCTCACCGGCAGACTTCCCACCACTCTGAGCCGGTGCCTTCCCGCCACTCTCATCGGCAGACTTCCCACCTCTCTGAGTCAGCCCCTCCTCACGACTTTGCGGCTCCTTCTCAGCACCTTCAAATCGGTGTTACAGTTTGTAATACCCCGATCTTTTATTAGTCTTTAAAAATCGCCTTAATTGAGTTTATGTGTCTAAAATGTGTGCTTTTATGTGATAAAAATTTCCGAGAAAAGAAATTTTCTCGTGAAATTATCAAAATGCCCTTGAGTGCTCTTATGTGATTTTTCTCGTTTTGGTTATCCTAATCGAGTGTGTGATGACTTGACTAAGCATGATTATATGAGTTTGAGTTTGAGTTTGAGTTTGAATTTCGGAAAATTCTGAGAAGTTTCGTTTTTGGATGAATAATAACTTTTCTCGAGCAATCACTATTCATTGAACTTTTCTGAATTTCATCGAATTAGTGTCTTTTGAGTCTATGAATGATTTTAGAAGCTTTGAGATAAGTTTGAGAATCGTCAGAAATTGTCTGAGAGAAAAATTAGTAAAGGACCAGAAAACCCTAATATGAATAGTGAATTCCGACTTTTTCTTCGTTTCTCGGAATTTTGATTTGAAAACTTTATTTCTGGGTTCCTTGATTTATTTGGTGAAGTTTAGGACGGAGTAGAGAGAATTCTGATGTCGAGAAAGAGTCGTGGTGAGTTTCAAATCGTTTGAGAGTTTAATGAGAAATTAGGGATAGATTGCACCGGATAACATTTTCTTCCGGCGAAATTTATATTGCATTTTTGATCACTGAGTGCAACTATTTCAATTTATAAACCTATACTACTCTAATTCACTCACACACTCTCTCTCTCTCTCTCTCTTAAACATCTCTCTCTCTAATTCTCTCCCTAAAACTCTCTCTCTCTCATCTCTCTCTCTCTCTCCCTCACGGAAAACACACACACACACACACACACTCCATTGAAGCTTCAAGCTTCAAGCTTCAAGAACTCCAAGAAGAGCACCTCCATTTATCCATCGACTAATCCGTTAAGGTATTTGTGATCCTCGTTGTGGTGAGCGATTCAAGACTAGGATCTAATCATTTCCTTTTCCTTCAAAAATCGGCAGCCATGGAGTATATGATGGAGCTCGATTTTATCTTGTTTAAAGCTTAGAGTTGCGTGGATTTCAAGTCTCTGATCGATCAAAGCTTCAAGTTCAAGTAAACCCTTTGTTCCTTCTCTCTTTTGATCGATCATAATGATCATTTCTTCAAGAAAATCAAAGCATTTGTTCTAGTTATGATTTTGAGTTCTTGAGAGTCTTTAATCCATGAAATTAGAAGCTAAAAATCAAATCTCTCTCTCTCTCTCTTGAAGTTTCCGAGAATTTGGGATTTAGTGTTGAGTTTTGATTTTGGTTTTTGATTATAGTGTTCTTGATCTTTGTATGCTTATGTGTGTGAAATTTGAGAAAAAAATTCCTTATATATATATATATGTTTGGACCGAAATTGAGGATGGGAAATTTAGGAATTTGAGTGTTAATGTTGTTAGTTGTTTTGATGATGGAAAAATGAGGTAGATGATGATTGGAATTGAAGAAAATAAAAAGAAGAAATTTTTGTTATTATTTTTTTTAAGTACCGAAAAAAAAAAGATATAATTGGATGATGTTCTTGAGGTTCTTGATGTTCTTGATGTTCTTCATGATTTTCATGATGTTCTTGATGGTATTTTGATGATAGATGCTTAAATGATGAAGATTTGATGATTTAAAGATGTTAGAATAAGAAAATTTTAAAAAATGAATTTTTAGGAATTTTTAATATTAAAATTCAAAGTGGAAGTGATGAATGAGGTTGATGATTTTAGAAGTTGTATGTTAGATTTGATTAAAATGATAAATCGATGAGGAAGATGTCGATAAAATAATTAGAATTTCTTTTCGAAGTTTTTGAATCCGAGCTAAAATGAGAACGTTATCGATTTTTGAATGAAAATCGAGTTTTTAGTTAATTAATAAAGAGTTGAGTAAAAATAATTAAATAAATAGTTAATGATGACTATTTCGAGTTGTTGTTAAAGTTTAGTGATTTTCCGAGCGTATGCACGTTTTACGAGAAAATGACGAAAAACCTTGTTTCGTAAAATTTGTTACGAATTTCTAATTCTGATTAAATAATAATAAAAAAATTTATTATTAAAAGAGAAATGAAATTAATATCATTAAAATTAAAATTTAAGTTTAATAATTAATATTTTCTGGAAACCGAGCAGAGTCGAGAATTTTGAATGAATAACCGAGTCTTGAATAACCGAATTTCTAATTATGATTAAATAATAATATTATTTTCTAGATATTTCTAGAATATTATATTATTTTTGTGAATGTCCGATTCTTGATGTGAAAGTCTGTATGTGAATGATTTGTGATTTTAGGACTCGAGAATTAAATTCGTAATTTTCTGAGTTCGTCTGACTCGAGAAATCGAGAAAAGACGAAAAACGTAATGTGAATAGTGATTTCTCATTTTTCATGAATTGTTTAAGTTTAATTTGTCTGATGTTATCGAGTTGGGTTCCTAAGTCTGAAGATCTGCTGGTTTAGTAATTGGGTAGAAATCGAGAAAGATTGAGTTAGATAAGTCGAGAAAAGTTAAAGAAAAACCCGAGTCAAGTAGAAGTCCTTCAGCCGAGCGTTAGAACTCGTTTCCGTTTTTAGAAAAGTAGACTCATCCTTATAAGATGTTATTCTTGAAGGAATGAGCGGAGTAGAGAAGTAGACGAGGAAGAAGGAAGCAGCTACCCGACCGAACCCTAACAGTCAGGTAGGCTTTTTAACCAAAAATCAAATGACGAATGTGATACTATTATTATATTATGTGAGTTTTAAAATTAATTGACTTGCCATTTTATCTGAGTATTTTTGGTATGTTTGATCATCTACTTGAGCTTTTAATATCCTGTGTGAGACAGGAACACACGTGTTGTTATTTAATTGACTGACAAACATGGATTTTCCACATTGTTTATGGTGTATTTGATGTCATTTGTTAGTGGAAATTATGTTTGTGTAAGCCTTTTCAATACTTAAACATTATTTTGTCATATTTTATGCTTGTTTGTTAGTTTTTAAATAATCCAGGAAAATGAAGGTGGAATTAGATAAAATGGAGCTTGGAATGAGATAAAGGAGTTCGATACGAAGCCATGGGAAGAAACGGAGGTCAATTTCGAGTTCGGACGAGGGAGAGACAAGCAAAATAGAAAAAGAAAATGAATGAAAAGGTTGACCCCGAGTGAAGACCCCGAGTCGCCGAAAATGAAGGCCAAAACCCCGACCGAGCACCCCGACTCACCCCCGACTCGGGGCGTCAAAGGTTTGGCTTCAACATACTCCCTTGTTCGGCGACTTGAAGCCCTGAATCGTCCCGAATCGCAAATTTGTTCTCCAGAACCCCCGATCCAAGCCCCGAGTCGCCGACCCAGTCTCCAAACCCGTTTCTTTCGCCCTAAATCCGGTTTCTACCCTAGAATTTTAAACCCAAGCTATAAATACCCCTTTATTTTATTTATGTAAAGGACTTTTTGTCTAACTCTCTACCCACAACTCTTGGGATAAACCCTAGCCTTCTACTTTGTATTTTTTATGCATTTTGGAAGATTCAAGACTTATGATTGAAGAGATTCAAGACATTTATTGAAGAATCCACTTTAGTTCCAAGAGTAGTATCATTTATTATGCTTTTCTTCTTTATTTCTTGTGTTTACTTTGATATTATGACTACCTAAATCCTTTAGTTGGTTCTAGGGGTTGTTGAAGCTCATAAATGATGATGATTTTAGTCTTTTAATCTTATTTTGCCCTCCATTTCATGATTGTGATTCTTTGGTGCTCAATTTTCATGCTAGAATAGTAGGCCACTCTTCTATGTATGCCAAGTGTTCGTAAAAAGTCCTAGCCGATTTTTATGTTCATAGAATTCAAAGATTTTCAATATGCAAGCAATTGAGACCTAGTGGAGATATTTGCAAGTATAGGAACCTTTAATCTTCATGTTCTTTTTGGAGTTAATTGATTGCCTCGAGTCCTAACCGGAGAGAGTCTTTAATTAATCTACTTTTGCATTCTCACCGAGAGGTGGAGTGTAATTACATGAGTGATTGTTCCTCATGTTTTGAATTAAAATTGGTTGAAGAGATCAATAGAATAAGACCATCATTGTTGCCGAGTGGATACGTTCCCTAGAATCAACCCCTTTTATCCCTCGTTATTTGCATATTTCTCTTGTTTATTATTTGCTCTTGTTTTAATTGTCAATTATTTTCCTTTATAGTAAATCACTCCAATTTTTTATTAGTCTAAACAGAATTGAACAACTTAGTAATAGTAATCATGAGAGTTAAAAATTAGTTTTCGTGGATACGACCTTGCTTGCCACTATCTATACATACACCGTACACTTGCGGATTATTTGTGTTAAACTAAAAAGCGAACATTGACGTGATTGTGAGCCTTACTTAGGTTAGGCCGGTCACAGTGTTTGAGAAGAAACTTCTCGATACATGAGATTATGCGGTAGATTGATTCATATATGTTATTTATATTGACTGCGCAGTCATTTCAAGGAAAGAAAATGATTTTTGCATGCACAAGTAAAAGTTTTAAATTGTACTAACACTTGTGATGCAGTGGCAAGGCAAGTTCAATTACATAGCTCTAGTCGAGCAAAGTTTACATTATTTTAGCATGTGTTCACTGAGTACGAAGTACTCAACACTGCATTTATTTCTAAACGTGCAGGTTAGCTGGATGGAGATGGCGGACGATGCTCGACAGTGTGTTTATTTGAATAAGTCGAGTCTTCTTTTGGAGTTTAAGCTTGCAATTGCATATCTTCATATATGTAATTGTGGGACTTGATAGTATATTCCGCTGCAAAACAATATTTATTTGTTTGTTAAACTTACACTCTGATATTTGGTGTCGATACTTTGAGCATGATGCTCGAAACTTATTTTTATTCGCTTTTATATTTGATCTGACTTGGTGATGGTTTACTATTCCAATTCCGACACTTGAGTTTTTAATCATTGCTTGTCTTCTTTTAAGTTAAAATTGAAAGCATGTTATTATTTGTTATCGCTTTCAATCTATATTCCCTTGTTCCCAAACATGATCCCTTGATTGAGTTGTGTTTTATTCCGAGGTTTCGCCTCACTGTCCAATGATTTTAGTCGTCTTTATACGTTAAAATTCGGGCTGTGACATAGTGGTATTAGAGCAGCTCGTCTACTCTTAAGCTTAAACTTTCTTGTGAGTCGAGTCTAGATTTAATTTTCTAGACTTGTTTGAGTCAGTAACACACCGAGCATTCCCCATCTCATCCGACAACCAGATAAAAGCTTTATTTTCAAAAGCTTTCCAAGTTTAAAATTTTATTTGAGTTCTTCAGTTTAAAAATTGTTCTTAAGTAGAGATAAAAGCTTGGTAAGTAGCTTGAATAACTAGATTGCTTTAGAGTGCTTCCCCTAATTCCATGTTTTGTGTGGAAATCTAAAAGGATGGAACGTTTGTGCAAACGTTTACGTGAAATGGAATTGCCAAGTACCCTGAGCAATAAAACATTTGTGGAAAGCAAGAACAATTATGTGGTGGATGGAATTTCAACACGATTGATTAACTATTTTAGTGTGCTTAACTCGTTTAAACTCGTATACGATGGATGATCGAGAGTAGATGCAGGAATACCTGCATGTTTGGAAGATGTATCACGAGACTATCACTGAATTTTTAGCTCGTTATCACAAGATTTGGGAGAAAGTCAAGTACATGGACGTGGGCCCGTTGGATGGTATGATTCATCTGATTCATGCCCTACCTCATGAGTGGTGTGATTGGGCAGCGTCGCTTGTGCCTAGGTTTCTCGGACACCATTACCTTGGTGACTACCTCTACAACGAATGCAATGCATTTATTGCTACCATCTCCGGGTAGTTTATTCAGTAAGGTGCCCCGCCTCCAAGACCTTTCGACGCCGACCTCCCTGCTGAGCCGAATGGTTTTGCCCTCGATCCCCCACCTCTGCCTCTGGACGGACCGGCCCTGCTCCGTGTTCCTTCTCCACCTCGTTCCGAGCAGGAAGCCCCAGAGCCCAGAGCAGCCTATCAGGGCTACCCGTACTCGGGAGACGTGCTCCCTATCCACTCATATGACCTCTTTTCTTCATCCAACTCGATCGCCCGACAGTCGAACGGTTTTTACAACCCTATCAGAGTCTTGTTGCCTTCGCAAGATCAGCTTGAGGTGTTTATGCGCCGAGACCGCACTCCCTCTCCAGTTCAGCCTTTAGCCGAGCCTTCTAGGCCGACCCGTGCCGGCGATAGCGATGACGACAAGTTCTTCGAGGAACCGGCAGCTGATGCTACAGTAGGCAGCGGATACCTCCAGGCTTTGCCGAGTGATCACTTCTCTGTTCCATATTCATCTTCTCTGACCCCAACAGTGAGGCCCGATCAGGGACGTGAGTTAGAGTTTGGCGCTTCAGCTAGCGTGGCATCCTATCTTCGTCGTGACGAGAGTGATTCCGAGACTCCCCCATGGGATGAGTCGGAGTTGAAGGACGTCAATGCTTAATTTGAGGACGAGCAGACTGATGACATGACAAACCCGTGGGAAGTTCCCGGGCATACCTACAGTGACTTTCTCGAGAGTTTGGTTCTAGTGGAGGGGCAGGGTGACGAAGAGGAAGAGGAGGATCCCGAGGAGGATCTGGAGGAGGAGGATCCCGAAGAGGACCCTGAAGAGCAGGAAGGAGGTGACAATCCGAGTGACAACGGTTCCCGTGCTTAGGTTCAGTTCAAGGAAGTTGTGGAAGTCTCGAACAATATTTACTTTTCTGTCCAAGAGTTGAACTCTTTTATTTTTTTCCTGTGATGTATATATATAACTCGATGCTTGTTTAGTTAGTAGGATTGAACGCGAAGTAGTAGCTCGTGTTAGTCCAATTCGAGGTGTATAACGTCTTGTAGACGTGTAGGGAAATTTTCTTTTGTGAATATTTATCCCTTATTTTGTTATAAGTCCTCCAAAGAGGCCATCATTCGGGTGATATGAAAGAGAAGCCGTTAGGCCGTTAAAATCAACCCTGAGTCTTTCGTTTATTTGAAGAATGATCTGATTATGAGTAACGAGTAAGTGAAGAAAAGAGAGAGTTGAGTTAATTGTTTATGAGTTGATCGAGATGTGAACCTTGAAATGAATTATTATTCTGTGTTTGTATGATTGCATGATAAATATTTTGAGTATGATATTCTGTGATTATCTGAGATTGAAGTTATTATTGAGAAAATATGCAAATGATTGATTTAAGTTATTATATGCCTTTCTTGCGTACTTGATAAGTATCGAATGAGAATCATATTCTTCGCGAGAGAAAAATTTTTAATAAGTCGAGAAACATGCCATTTTGTGGAAAATCTTCCGAGAATCTTTTCCTGCAGATTGTGAAAGGCATTGAAAAATTTATACAGATTAAGAACTACATATGCAAAAATCCAGATGAGGAGAAACTCATAGTTGCAAACGAAGCCACCATATAAAAACAGAGTTCCACAACATCCATACCATTACGAGTAGCTTCATATCTCCCATGGAATTAGTGAAAGCATATGAATTGTTAGCCGAGGACGAGGGATGAAATTGCCTATACGTATCGCGCCTTGTCTCATCCACCGTAAACTATTTTTTTACCGTACTTCATGTCAGCCCGTAAAATGGACGCTGCAAGTCAGAAACGAAGATTTAACCAAGTCCATTAAAACAAATCGACTACGTGCATAATTTATTAGGTGGAAAAAGATGGAAATACAAAACCTGGAAATTCATTATTCCAATCACCCGACAACTCTGAGTAGTTTTCGCCATTTCTTGGGCGGTATGATGACACACACGGGTCATTGGGTCGATATCTATATAACGCAATCGATAGCATTTTTTTTAGAATGCCGCCAAGAAGAAGAAATGTGCGAGCTAAGCAAAATAATGATGAAGAGGAGCAGCGTGATCAAACTCCGCCTCTTCAAATCAAACGACAAGTTGAAGAACTTTTTCTTCGCCAAAATCCCCCAACCTTCGATGGTAAAGGCAGTCCAACAGAATCTGAGGACTGGATTCGTTCTCTCGAACGAATTTTTAGGTTTCTTCGTTGTGAAGATCGTGAACGTCTTGAGTGCATGACGTACCAGCTCAAAGGATCCGCCGATTACTGGTGGGAAGCCAGACAAAGGATGTATACTCTCGAAGAACGTGAAAATCTGACGTGGGAACAATTCAAGGAAGCTTTGTATGAGAAGTACGTACCTAGAAGTTATCGAAAACAGAAAGCAAACAAATTCGCGAACTTGAGACAAGGAAAGAAGACCGTGGCAGAATACAATCGGAAATTCTGTGAGTTAGCTCGCTTTGCGCCTGACAAAGTTGATTCCAACGAGAAGATGTGCGAGTTATTCCGAGCAGGTCTAAGATAGGATATTTGTGTGGTTCTTGCAACTCAAAGTGGTTTGACTTATGGTGAAGCCCTCAACCGAGCCCTCGACATGGAGTTGGCAATGTAGCCTGAGAGAGAAGTACAATCTTCAGCGACTCCTCAATTCCAGAACCAGACGATGATAGCTGTTAACCTTCAACCTCCCCAGCACGGCTTGAATATCAAAAGAAAAGGTAAGTGGAGTGGTGGAAGCCAATCAAGTAAGAAGCCGTGGCAAGGAAGAGGACAGCAGCAGCATCAACAAGCTCACAAAGCGAAACCCCCGCATGGCAGCCAGAGCAACGTGTCTTATGGACCCTTAGGACTTCCCCCTTGTGCGAAATGTGGGAAGATGCATCAAGGCATCTGCAAGGCAGGTAGCAACGTCTGTTACACTTGTATTCAACCTGGTCATTTCTCGAACTAGTGCCCAAGTAAACAGCAAGGATCGAGTGGTGGAAGACCGAACCTGTACCTGTCTTTGCAGATGAGAGCCCTCCAAGGAGCCCCGCAACGGAAGCAACCCCAGGGTCAATGCCAGCTGCAGCGGCAAAAGTAGCAGCCCCCTCAACAGGAGTCGCCGCACTACCAAAGAGTGTTCGCAATCGAGCAGAAAGCTGGAGTGAAAGACCAAGGAAATCTCGCAGGTATGGGAAAGTTTAAAGGTGTGCCCATTATCATTTTGTTTGATACTGATGCATCGCATTCGTTTATAGCTAGTGCGCGTGTAGAAACCCCTGGCTTAGATGTAGAAGAGTCAAATCAGGAGCTTAGAGTTTCGACCCCTTTAGGTAAGTCCGCGTTAGTATTGCGTGTTTGCTCGAATCTAGAATTTGAGTTCGGGAATCATTCATTATCCGCGAAATCCCTGAATCTAATCCAGATATGGGACGTAGATATAATTTTGGGAATGGATTGGTTAACCGAGAATTTTGCGACAATCCGATGCGACCAGAGGTAAATTTGTTTCAGTCTCCTGGTGAAGAGCCGACCATAGTTCATGGATTTGAGAGAAGAACAAGAAGAAGTATGCCAATCATCTCAGCCATTAAAGCTAAGAAGTTGATAAAGAGGAAGGATACACAAGTGTATTTGATTTATCTGAATAAAAATGAAGAGCAAGAATTAAGAGTGGATGATGTAGATGTTGTGAAAGAATTCAAGGACGTATTTCCAGATGTTCTGCCAGGATTACCACCTGACAGACAATTGGAGTTTACGATTGATCTTGAGCCTGGATCAACCCCGATTTCGAAAGCTCCGTACAGAATGGCTTCGAAAGAACTCCAAGAATTAAAGATTCAATTGCAAGAATTGTTGGATTTGGGTTTTATTCGACCAAGTGTTTCCCCTTGGGGAGCACTGATCCTATTTGTGAAGAAGAAGAATGGTAGTTTGAGGATGTGTATTGATTACAGAGAGCTCAATAAGATAACACTTAAGAATAAGTATCCTTTGCCAAGAATAGATGACTTATTCGACCAGTTGAAAGGAGTCAGTATTTTCTCCAAGATCGAACTAAGGTCCAGATATCACCAACTAAAGATAAGACAAGAGGATATTCCAAAGATTGCGTTCAGAACAAGATATGGTCATTACAAGTTCGTTGTAATGCCCTTTGGATTGATAAATGCCCCAGCAGTGTTCATAGATTTAATGAACCGAGTTTTTCATGAATTCTTGGACAAATTCGTGATAGTATTCATTGACGATATCTTGGTGTATTCAAGGAATGAATCAGAGCATGAGAAGCATCTCAGAATCGTATTAGAAAGGTTAAGATCAGAAAAGTTGTATGCCAAATTCAGCAAGTGTGAATTCTAGTTGAAGGAGGTGAATTTTCTAGGACACGTTGTTTCGTCCGAAGGAATAAAAGTAGACCTAACTAAAGTTCAAGCAGTGCAGGAGTGGAAATCACCTACATCAGTACATGAAGTCCGTAGTTTCCTCGGTTTGGCAGGTTACTACCCGTGATTTATAGAATGATTTTCTAAAATAGCAAAGCTGATGATGAGTCTGTTGAAGAAAAAGTCAAAGTTTAAGTGGATGGAGGAATGTGAGCAAGGTTTCCAAGAACTCAAGACGAGACTGACGATAACCCCAGTATTAGCCCATCCTGAAGTAGGAAAGGACTATACCTTGTTTACCGACGCATTATTCAAAGGATTGGGATGTGTGCTGATGCAGGATGGAAGAGTGATAGCTTGTGCTTCAAGACAGCTAAAGCCTCATGAGAAGAAGTATCCGACACACGATTTAGAGTTGGCAGCAGTAGTACACGGTTTAAAGATTTGGAGACATCATCTCTATGGAGCTAAGTGTGAGATCTTTTCGGATCATAAAAGTTTGAAGTATTTCTTCGAACAGAAGGAGGTGAATATGAGGCAACGACGATGGCTTGAATTGGTGAAAGATTACGATTGCAAAATTTCTTATCACCCTGGAAAAACCAATGTTGTAGCCGATGCACTGAGCAGAAAGGAAAGTGGGGAAGTAGGATTTCCCCTATCTGATGAGAAGAAATTAATTGAAGAGTTTGGAAAGATGAGAATTGAAATAGTTCAACCTCCAATGATGACAGAACAAGTGATTGCTTCATTAATAATAGAGCCCGATTTGAGATCTTGTATCATAGACAGACAAAGAAAGGACTAGAAGTTAGAGAATTTAAGGCTTAAAATAAAAAAGGAAGGAGTTGAAGATTTCAGAGAATCGAACGATAATGCCTTGTTGTTCCATACTAGAATTTGTATGCCAAATGATGAAGGACTGATGAACAAGATTATGAGCGAGGCCCATGATACTCCGTATACCACCCATCCCGGCAGTACAAAGATGTACCAGGACTTAAAGCAACAATTCGGATGGGAAGAAATGAAAAAAAATGTGGCCTTGTGCGTAGAACGATGTTTGGCATGTCAGCAAGTGAAGTCTTTGCATCAGAGGCCCTATGGGCCCTTTCAACCGTTACCAGTTCCAAAATGGACGTGGGATGATATTAATATGGATTTTGTGATGGGTTTGCCAAAGACGAAGAAAGAAAATACTGCCATCTGGGTGATTGTGGATAGGCTGATGAAATTCGCTCATTTTATACCTATTCCTATCACCTATGGATCAGATAAACTGGCACATATTTACATTAAAGAGATTGTTCGACTGCATGGAGTCCCGAGTTCGATTACATCTGATAGAGATTCCAAGTTTACCGCCCGTTTTTGGGAAAGTTTTCAAAATGAGCTAGGGACGAAATTGCAATTCAGTACAGCTTACCACCCTCAGACGGATGGTCAGTCAGAAAGAACGATTCAAATTCTGGAAGATATGTTGAGAGCCATGGTGCTAGATAAAGGAGATAATTGGGAGAAAATTTTACTGTTGGTCGAGTTTGCGTACAACAACAGTTACCAGAATACAATTGGAATGGCCCCATATGAAGATTTGTATGGAAAGAAGTGTAGATCTCCGCTCTACTGGGATGAAGTAGGCGAGAGAAAGGTACTAGAACCCGAGGCAATTGAGGAGATGATAGAATTTGTTCGTCAGATTCGAGAGAAGATCAAAGAAGCTCAGAGTCGACAAAAGTCGTACGGCGATAATCGAAGATCAGAGATAGAATTCAAGATAGAAAGTAAGGTCTTTCTGAAAGTATTTCCTTCAATAGGAGTGCATCGTTTTGGAGTCAAAGGAAAGCTAAAGCTTAGATTTATAGGACCGTACGAAATCCTGGAAAGGGTTGGAGCTGTATCGTATAGGTTAGCTTTGCCGCCAAGTTTTGGAAATTCGCATAACGTGTTTCACGTATCGCAATTAAGAAAGTACGTGTTCGATCCGAAGCACGTGATTTGCCAAGAAGATGTAACTCTTCAGCCCGGTTTGAGTTACAAGAAAAGACCCGAAGAGATACTGGATTGTAAAGTTCAGCAGCTTAGAACGAAATCAATTCCGTTGGTTAAGATCAGGTGGTGACACCATGATCTGGAAGAAGCTACGTGGAAACTAGAAGACAAGATGAAAGAAAAGTTTCCCGAGCTCTTCTCTAAAGGTTAGCAAATTTCGGGACAAAAATTCTTTTAAGGGGGTGAGGATGTAATACCCCGATCTTTTATTAGTCTTTAAAAATCGCCTTAATTGAGTTTATGTGCCTAAATGTGTGCTTTTATGTGATAAAAATTTCTGAGAAAAGAAATTTTCTCGTGAAATTACCAAAATGCCATTGAGTGCTCTTATGTGATTTTTCTCATTTCAGTTATCTGAATCGAGTGTGTGATGACTTGACTGAGCATGATTATATGAGTTTGAGTTTGAATTTGAATTTTGGAAAATTCTAAGAAGTTTTATTTTTGGATAAATAGTAATTTTTCTCGAGTAATCACTATTCATCGAACTTTTCTGAATTTCATCTAATTAGTGTCTTTTGAGTCTATAAATGATTTTAGAAGCTTTGACATAAGTTTGAGGAACGTCAGAAATTGTCTGAGATAAAAATTAGTAAAGGACCATAAAACCCTGATATGAATAGTAAATTCCAACTTTTTCTTCGTTTCTCGGAATTTTGATTTGAAAACTTGATTTCTGGGTTCCTTGATTTCAACGCATTTCTTTAGACAAAGACTCTGCTTTTTCTTCTTTTCGGATGGTAACTCAGAACATGGAGTGGCTTGCTCCTGTAGCTCGCTAGTTGGAGTGGTTATGAGTTTCTGCCTTATGGTTCTGTTCTGCTTGCCTATAGAGTGGTTATGGTCACCCTTCATTCTTGAGATGAGCTGTGTCTTAAACCTATCATTTTTCAAGCTTGTCTATTTTACCTGTTATTTGGCTCCTTATGTCGTACTCTATATATAGTTGATTTCAGGTTATTTGGTAAAGTTTGGGATGGAGTAGAGAGAATTTTTATGTCGGAAAGAGTCGTGGTGAGTTTCAAATCGTTTGAGAGTTTAATGAAAAATTAGGGATAGATTGCACCGGATAACTTTTTCTTCCGACGAAATTTATATCGCATTTTTGATCACTGGGTGCAACTATATCAATTTATAAACCTATCCTACTCTCATTCACTCACACTCTCTCACACGCTCTCTCTCTCTCTCTATCTCTTAAACATCTCTTTTAATCATCTCTTTCTCTAATTCTCTCCCTAAAACTCTCTCTCTCATCTCTTTCTCTCCTTGACGGAAAACACACACACACACACACACACACACACACACTTCATTGAAGCTTCAAGCTTCAAGCTTCAAGATTTCCAAGAAGATCACCTCCATTTATCCATCGACTAATCCTTTAAGGTATTTTTGATCCTCTCGTTGTGGTGATCGATTCAAGACTAGGATCTAATCATTTCCTTTTCCTTCAAAAATCGGTAGCCATGGAGTATATGATGGAGCTCGATTTTATCTTGCTTAAAGCTTAGAGTTGCATGGATTTCAAGTATCCGATCGATGTTCTTCATGATGTTCTTGATGTTCTTCATGATATTCTTGATGTTCTTGATGATATTTTGATGATAGATGCTTAAATGATGAAGATTTGATGATTTAAAGATGTTAGAATAAGAAAATTTAAAAGAATGAATTTTTAGGAATTTTTAATATGAAAATTCAAAGTGGAAATGATGAATGAGGTTGATGATTTTAGAAGTTGTATGTTAGATTTGATTAAAATGATGAATCGATGATGAAGATGTCGATAAAATAATTAGAGTTTCTTTTCGAAGTTTTTGAATCCGAGCTAAAACGAGAACGTTATCGATTTTTGAATGAAAATCGAGTTTTTAGTTAATTAATAAAAAGTTGAGTCAAAAATTAAATAAATAGTTAATGATGACTATTTCGAGTTGTTGTTAAAGTTTAGTGATTTTCCGAGCGTATGCACGTTTTACGAAAAAAGGACGAAAAATTTTGTTTCGTAAAATTTGTTATGAATTTCTAATTCCGATTAAATAATAATAAAAAAAATTATTATTAAAAGAGAAATGAAATTAATATCATTAAATTTAAAATTTAAATTTAATAATTAATATTTTCTGAAAACCGAGCAGAGTCGAGAATTTTGAATGAATAACCGAGTCTTGAATAATCGAATTTCTAATTATGATTAAATAATAATATTATTTTCAAGATATTTCTTGAATATTATATTATATTTGGAAAATTTTTCTTTTTCCATCTATTTATCGAAGTCGATCGTTTACCTATCTGTGAATGTCCGATTCTTGATGTGAAAGTCTGTATGTGAATGATTTGTGATTTTAGGACTCTAGAATTAATTTCGTAATTTTTTGAGTTCGTCTGACTCGAGAAATCGAGAAAAGATGAAAAACGTAATGTGAATAGTGATTTCTTATTTTTCGTGAATTGTTTAAGTTTAATTTGTCTGATGTTATCGAGTTGGGTTCCCGAGTCTGAAGGTCTGCTGGTTTAGTACTTGGGTAGAAATTGAGAAAGATCGAGCTAGATAAGTCGAGAAAAATTAAAGAAAAACCTGAGTCAAGTAGAAGTCCTTCAACCGAGCGTTAGAACTCGTTCCGTTTTTAGAAAAGTAGACTCGTCCTTATAAGATGTTATTCTTGAAGGAACGAGCGGAGTAGAGAAGTAGACGAGGAAGAAGGAAGCAGCTCCCCGACCGAACCCTAACAGTCAGGTGGGCTTTTTAACCAAAAATCAAATGATGAATGTGATTACTATTATTATATTATGTGATTTTCAAAATTAATTGACTTGCCATTTTATCTGAGTATTTTTGGTATGTTTGATCATCTACTTGAGCTTTTAATATCCTGTGTGAGACAGGAACACATGTGTTGTTATTTGATTGACGTGACTGTGAGCCTTACTTCGGTTAGGCCTGTCACAATGTTTGAGAAGGAGGTCTACTTCTCGACACATGAGATTATGTGGTAGATCGATTCATATATGTTATCTATATTGACTGCGCAGTCGTTTCAAGAAAAGAAAATAATTTTTGCATGCACAAGTAAAAGTTTTAAATTGTAATTGTACTAACACTTGTGATGCAGTGGTAAGGCAAGTTCAATTATATAGCTCTAGTCGAGCAAAGTTTAAATTATTTTTGCATGTGTTCACTGAGTACGAAGTGTTCAGCCCTGCATGTATTTCTAAACGTGCAGGTTAGCTGGATGGAGATGGCGGACAGTGCTCGGCAGTGTGTTTATTTGAATAAGTCGAGTCTTCTTTTGGAGTTTAAGCTTGCAATTGCATATCTTCATATATGTAATTGTGGGACTTGAGCGTATATATTCCACTGCAAAACAATGTTTATTTGTTTGTTAAACTTACACTCTGATATTTGGTGTCGATACAATGAGCATGATGCTCGGAACTTTTTTTTATTCGCTTTTATATTTGATCTGACTTGGTGATGGTTTACTATTCCAATTCCGACACTTGAGTTTTTAATCATTGCTTGTCTTCCTTTAAGTTAAATTGAAAGTATGTTATCATTTGTTATCGCTTTCAATCTATATTCCCTTGTTCTTGAGCATGATCCCTTGATTGAGTTGTGTTTTATTCCGAGGTTTCACCTCGCTGTCCAATGAATTTTAGTCGTCTTTATACGTTAAAATTCGGGATGTGACATAGTTCGTGATGAGCCTTTCCAGCAGTGTGGGTCGTTCCAAGCCGATTAGGAGGCGCAGTGCTCACAGAAGATTGGTCAGGACTTGTTTGTCCAGCTCTTTCAGCCGATGTCGATGCCGATGCTGGCCCCTTACGAGAAACTGCAGCAGCCCATTATAGAGACGCCGCAGTAGCCCATTTACCAGACGTCACAACAGCTCCCTTACCATACACCTTTGCAGCTGACCTATGGTCCGAGTGAGCACCAAGGTTCTAGCTCACACACTCCCCAGCAACACGTTGTAGATGATCCGGTTGATGAGGATGATGCTCAATATGAGGAGCTGGATGAGGGGGGTGGTGAGGAGGCAGGTGAGGAGGTAGGTGATGTTGCCTTGGGTCCTCGGCAACGTAGACCGTCTGCTGCTGTCTGCACCCCTTTTTAGGGTGCAACTCCAAGTAGAATGGAGAAGTTGAGGATGATGTTGATGAACCCATATTTGTGTCCATATTTTCTTGTGTTTTTAGTCTTTATCGAGTCGTTATGTGTCTGGAAGGACACGCAAGTCGAGAGATAGTGTGCAGGGGAAGAACAGGTGGATGCTGGGCAAATCCGATGGAAAATCTGTTGTTGAGATGGCGATACGATGCAAATGGGCATAAGGCTGGAAGCTTGTAGCTGGGCAACATCGAAACATCCTTTCTACAAGTCAGGAAGCACCTCCCCATATCCTTAAGCCAACAGACAGAGTACTCGGAGGAGCCAGGATCGTGGTCAACACCCGGAAGCAAAGCAGGATGCAGACGATGCAGGGCAAGATGAGAGTCGAGCAGCATCAGGTTTCTTTTCCTTCAAGGAAGAAGATAAGGATCGGATGTTTCCTTCCTTATCCTAGCCGAGCCAAATCATGGAATAAATCTACCACACAAGGGAAGAAGGAACGTACATGCGAAGGAAAGAGAGAGAGCCGGAGGTTATGATATGCATGGGAAGAATCCTTATTCAACAAGGAATCCTTATTCAACAAGGAAACTTCCCTTCAACCTTAGAATCTCATCGCCTATATATATGGCCGACTCTATCATGTAAGGAGCTCTTCGATTTCAGTAGTTTAGATTAGTTCTGCATGCTAGGTTGAGAGAAAGTGAGGAAGAAACAAGTCCTAAGGGCAATTTACTTTTATTTCGTATTTTCTGCACTTTAGTTTTAGTTGTTGGCGTGAAGCCAAGACCCTGGTTGCTGACTACGCTTTTGGGCAGCAACCCCTTTCCAGATTTATGCTAAGTATGCTTTTCTTTATTTACTTTGTATTTTTATTTAATATTATGTCTAGCTAAGTTTATTGTTTGGGTTGGATGTAGATGAAGTGATTCTAAGTTACTCGTTCAAACTTGTGAGGTCTAATTGTGTTAGTTCGTTAATTGATTTTGTTCCCGAAATACTTAGGATTAATTCTAGACTTAATTGATATTGAAGTTGATTGATCACCATCTAGATATTGAGATTGAGTCATTAACAGAAATTGGGATCAACACGAGAGTGTCTTTCGTGCCTAAGAAGGTAAAGGGTGTTGGAGAGCAGTCGGTATTGACCTACCTCTTGGCTGTCTTGGGTCTATTTATTCTTAATGCTTCTTGGGCAGCATCGTTACTGATGTGTCTTCGTGACGTTGTGATCGAGAAAGGAGATCTTGCCTTCTGGTCAAGATCTGTAAAATTGATTAGACATAGGTTAAGTGTGTTAGCATCGTGACTTCATGACCTTAGGGTGTTAACTAATCTTTGCCTTAAACCAAGTGATAGAATTAGTTAATTGAATATTTCTGCACCGATGAACGAGTAAAGAGTAATTAGGATCATGGATTCGAAACCCAATCCAAACTCTTTTGTTATTTGATATTGTTATTTATTGAGTACAGGTTATTTAGATATTTTGTGACCAAAACCCTTTTGTTGAGCAACATCTGAAGAACAAATTACGCCGAGTCCCTTGGGTACGATCCCGCTTGCCGCTGACTACTACCTTGCTGGGCAAGAGGTGTTTTATAAATATTATTTGTACAAAGTGTGTGACGACAGTGCTCGTCAAATTGGCGTCGTTGCCGGGGACTTGGTTTTAAGCTAGTTTATTCTTCTAGCTTGTGTGTGAGCACGGTTTATGCCCAAGCCACATCTACGAAGTGACGGAGATCCACAAGATCACGGTGCTTGCCCGGAGGTGATAGCTAGGAGAAATCGAGCAGAACAAAGCAAGAAGAAGAGAGATCTGGAGGAAGGCATCAACGAACCTTCAAAGTCGCAGAGCTTGACAGACGATCAGGATACTGAGCAAGAAGTCGAATCTTGCTCAACAGCCAGTTTAGATAGTGAGAAGTCAAAATCCAGTTCAGAAGCAAAAACATCAACAATCATGGCAGGAACACCAGAAAGAACCGTACGTCAGATCATGTTCCCTGACAACAAGGGAATCAGACCATCAAGTATCCAATTGCCCATCATCGATGGCAATTGGGAGCTCAAGCACTCGCTGATACACATACTGCCCAAATTCAGTGACCATCCTGGAGAAGACCCCCAAACTCATCTTCAAAACTTTGAGATGGCGATTAGCACATTAAGGAACAATGCCACTATTACTACCAGGATCAATGGGGATAGACAAGGAAAAGTTGTTAGAAACGATGCTGAAGTTATGAGGAACCAAGATGCTGCCCAAGACACCTTTCTTGACTACGTAAGGTTGCTCACGTTCCCGTTCTCACTTCTTGACGGGGCACGTGAGTGGTTTTACACCTTGCTAGAGGGGAGCATTGATACATGGAACAAGATGCAGCAGGCCTTTCTTGACAAATACATACCCGTTGGCCGGATACAAAGTGGGAGGAATGCCATTTCATCGATCAAGATGGGAGGAAGTGAGTCATTATATGACTACTATGAAAGGTTCAAGAAGTTGTTGGCAAGATGTCCTCAACATCGGATTCAGGATATCGATTTGATCGAATATTTCTTGAAGGGATTAAGGGCGTCAGAGAGAAAATACATCATTGCAGCGTGTGGAGGAGCCATAGTTGATCAACTACCATTTGAAGTGTTCAAGAAGATAGCTGCCATGGCTGAGCAATCCCGAGATGAAGATGATATCCCAAGAGGGGGGTACGAAGGCAGCAAGGGCAACCAAGACAATTTGGTCAGCACCATGAAAGACTTCATGACCAAGATGTCTGGCCAAATGGAGGATTTGAAGAAGCAGGTTAATGGTAAGGAAGTTCAAAGAGCTGTGAAGAGATGTGAAGGATGCCAGGCAACATCACATGTCACCTCAGAATGTCCGAGTTGGTTCGTGGAAGAAGGAGAAGAGGTGAAGGCAATAGGTCAGAACCAGCAAGGAGGAGGGCAACAAAGGTTCCAGTATGGCAATAACAATAACTATGGCAATAACTATGGTTATAGGCAGAATCAGCACGAGAACCTGAGGTATGGCAACAACCACTATCAGATACCTCCTGCCCACCAACAACCGCAGCAGCCTGTTAGGCAACAACAGCAATATGTGCCTCCACCTCAACAACAACCTTAACATCAAAATAATTATGTGCCTCCACATCGAGAACCAGCGAAGACGGAATTCATGAAGAAGACCATTGAAAGGTTTACCAACGAGAACCAAAGGCTGAGGAGAGACTTCGAGAACTTCCAATTAGAAAGTCGAGGACAGTCCAACAATCTCCAAGCTCAACTGACTCATATCAACCAAACCTTGTCAAGGTTGGTAGAAGACAAACCAGGCAGACTTCCTGCCCAGGTAGAGGTCAACAAGGAGCAAGTTAATGCTCTAACGTTGCGCAGTGGGAAGAATTTGCCAGAGATGTTGCCCAGGACCCAACCTAAGGAACCAGCTCGAGTAGAGGAAACTAAAATGAGTTCAGGAGATATCAATGACATCTACGAGGAGTTGAAAGCAAAGCTTGAAGAAGGGATAAAGGCCAACAAGAACCCAGTCTTTGATAATGAGGAGGATGAAGCCTTGTTTGATTACGTAAAGATGGAGAGATCTAAACTGGGCATTGACAAAGATGACGTGATGCTGGAATCTTTGCAGGCTGAAAAAGAAGCAGAGGCTTTGGCCAAGAGGACCATTCCTCGCACCACCAAGGCCAAGATCCCATATCCCAGACGTTTTGCCCGCGATCGTGATCAGAGGGAGTTGGAGGACATGATGGAGGTGTTCAAGAAGGTGGAGATCAACCTACCGTTGTTGATGGCATTGCAATCTATGCCTAAATGCACAAAATTTTTGCGAGAGATGTGCCAAAAGAAGACAAAGTACCCAGATAATGCCCGTTTTCATATGGAGAATGTGTCAGCCCTAATGAATTCCCAGATCCCGACCAAGAAAAGGGATCCAGGCATGTTCGCTATTCCATGCACGATCGGTACTACGTCAATACCCAGGGCGATGCTTGATCTTGGAGCTTCGATAAATGTGATGCCAAGAGCCATGTTTGACGAGATGAGTTTTGGACCTCTTTCTCCTACACGTGTTGCCATCCAATTAGCAGATTTATCCACAGTTTACCCGGATGGAGTGTTGGAGGATGTGTTGGTCAAGGTAGGGGATCTTTTGTTCCCAGCCGACTTCTATGTTCTTGACATGGGAAAGAAAGCAATCAAGAATCCAGTGATCTTGCTCGGGAGGCGATTCTTGAGGACATGTACCAAGATTGATTGCGATACTGGGAAGTTGACAGTCCAAGTAGTAGGAGAAGTAGTAGAGTTCGACGCTTATAGGCAAAATCAAGATGATGCCCTGGAACATCTCAACACCCTCAGTGCATGTGGAAAGCAAGTGGAGACTTTGAATAGCTTAAATTATTTCGTAGAAGACAATGAAGATGCAATCCAGGCGGAATTCAACTCAGTTCAGGATCTTGACCAGGATCCTGATCAGCGTGAGGATAATGAGGAAGAAGGTGCTCTGATGCAATTCTACGAAGGAGATGAGTACGAAAGTGAGAAAGGTTTTTGGGAAGAGTCAGTTTTTGGACATAGCTTCGACTCTAATGATGAGGACTACTCCACAGACGAAGAGTTGGAGAATTACGTGTTTGAAAATATCCGTGGAGATGATGGAGATCAGGATCTAGGGGAATAAAAACCCCTTGATGAGTTGGATGAGGAACTTGAGGAGTTACCCCATGATGAGACCGAGGAGTTAGTAGAGAAATTTTGGCAATAAACAGTTCTTGAGGAGGATGCCAGCTTGCAAACAGAAGATGATCTTGCCCAGAATGAAGAACCAGTAGATGTAGTGGAATGCAGTTACGCCAGGATTCCGGGCAACATCCAGCCTCAGGGGTTTGAACCACTCAATATCCCTGAACTTAAATCGGAGGACAGGTTGGTGCCATCATTGAAAAAAGCACCTACTTTGGAATTGAAGCCCTTGCCCAAGCACCTGAAATACATTTACCTTGGCAAGAACGAGACCTTGCCCGTGATCATATCGTCAGAGTTATCAAGCATGGAGGAGATCAGAGTTGGTGAAGTGCTGAGCAAGTACAAGGAGGCAATAGGGTGGACGTTAGCTGACATCAAGGGCATTAACCCTTTAGACTGTGTTCATCATATCTTGCTCGAGGAGGATGCTGCTCCAGTAAGAGATCCACAACGAAGATTGAATCCAGCCATGAGAGAAGTGATCTGGGTTGCTGACGAGGATCAAGGCAAGACCACATTCACGTGCCCGTTTGGCACTTTTGCATATAGGAGGATGCCGTTCGGGTTATGCAACGCTCCAGGGACATTCCAAAGATGTATGATGTACATCTTTTCAGACCTTCTTGAAGAGTGCATCGAAGTCTTCATGGACGATTTTACCGTCTACGGCAAGACCTTCGACACATGCCTCAATAACCTGGATCGAGTCTTGAAGAGATGCGTTGAGAAGAGCCTAGTGTTAAACTACGAGAAATGCCATTTTATGGTCAAGGAAGGAATAGTTTTGGGGCATGTCATATCGGGTAAAGGAATTGAGGTGGATAAGGCCAAGATCGACATCATTGCCAAATTGCCTTACCCAAGATCCGTGAAGGAGTTAAGAGGATTCCTTGGACATGCTGGATTCTACAGAAGATTTGTCAAGGACTTTGCCAAGATCGCCCAACCAATGACGAGACTACTTCAACATGAAGTACCATGGGAGTTTAACGAAGATTGTAAGAAGGCGTTCCATGCCTTGAAGGAGAACTTGATCACAGCCCCCATCATCCAACCTCCGGATTGGGGCATGCCTTTCGAGTTAATGTGTGATGCCAGTGGTTATGCCATAGGAGCAGTTCTTGGGCAGAAATGTGGAAAGGAGAGTTATGTTATTTACTATGCATCAAAGACATTGAATCCTGCCCAATGCAACTATGCCACAATGGAGAAGGAGTTGTTGGCCATCGTCTTCGCCTTTGAGAAGTTCAGATCATATTTACTAGGAGGTAAGACCATAGTGTACACCGACCACGCAGCATTAAAGTACTTGGTGAGCAAGAAGGAGTCCAAGCCAAGATTGATTAGATGGATTCTTTTATTGCAGGAATTTGACATAGAGATCAAGGACAAGAGTGGTGCCCAGAATCAAGTTGCCGACCACCTAAGTCGAATCCTCCAGCCAGACGATGGGGTGCCGATCAAGGAGACCTTTCCTGACGAGCATCTGAGTCTTGCCCAAGATGAACCATGGTATGCAGACATTGTGAACTACTTGGTGACTGGAGAAATTCCCACCGATCTTGGGCGTTATCAAAGAAACAAGCTGAAACATGAGAGTCGTTTCTACCTATGGGATGAGCCATACTTATGGAGAGAATGTGCGGATAAAATAATTAGAAGGTGTGTCGAGGATAAAGAGCAACGAAGCATTCTTGAGCATTGTCACAACAAGGAGTGTGGAGGACACTTTGGGCACCAACGTACTGTAAGGAAAATTTTGGAGTGTGGTTTTTATTGGCCAACATTGTTTAAAGACTGTTACGAGTGGGTCAAGATGTGCGAGAAGTGCCAAAGGGAAGGCAACATCACGAGAAGGAACGAGATGACCATGATCCCGATCTTGCCCGTCGAAGTTTTCGATATATGGGGCATGGATTTTATGGGACCATTGCCAAGTTCCAAAGGCAACAAGTACATCATATTAGCAGTGGATTATGTCTCTAAGTAGGTAGAAGCTCGTGCTTCATACAAGGATGATTCGAAGGTGGTTTCTAACTTTTTGAGAACTCAAATTTTCAATAGGTTTGGCGTTCCTCGAGCTATAATTAGCGATCAAGGGACTCATTTTTGCAATGCCATGGTGACTGCCTTGTTCAAGAAGTATGGAGTTACCCATCGTGTGTCGACAGCCTACCATCCACAAGCTAATGGACAAGCAGAGTTGTCTAATAGAATAATCAAGACGATCTTGAGGAAGACTGTGGGCACAACAAGGAAGGATTAGAGTATGCGCTTGGATGATGCCTTGTGGGCATATAGGACTGCCTTCAAAACACCTTTTGGCATGTCCCCTTATCGCATGGTCTATGGCAAGAGATGTCACTTGCCCGTGGAGCTGGAACATCGTGCGCATTGGGCTGTTGCCCAGCTTAACCTCGACTGGAATGAAGCAGGTGAATCAAGGAAGCTCGAGATCCAGGAACTCGACGAGATCAGACTCCAAGCATATGACAATGCCGGTCTATACAAGGAACGGATGAAGAAGACGCACGACATCTTGATCAAGGAAAAGGAGTTCCATTTTGGGCAACATATGCTGCTCTATCAAACAAGATTTAGGCTTTCATCGGGGAAGCTTTCGACCAAGTGGGTAGGACCCTATGAAGTGCAAGCTCAATTCCCTAATGGAGCTGTTGAGATCAAGGATCCTAAGAACGGGAAGATTTTTAAAGTTAATGGTCCGCTTGAAGGCCTATCTTGGGCAAGAACAGTTTGTTGAGGGGGAATCATCTGGGTTTCCTGTCGAGGAGGACCTTTGACTTTTAAAGAGGGGGGTGTCGTGCCCAAGACCTTAAATGGGGCGCTGTCCAGGAGGCAACCTGGTTAGTATTTTATTTATTTTATTTTAGTTTAATTTTGTGTTTTTATTTAATCATCTTATTTCCGTAAAAATATTAAAATCCAAAAAAATTAGTGTAGTTTAGCTAGTTTATGTTTTAAGTATTTTATTTTAAAGCATTTTTTTTATCGAGTCTAACCATAAGGGGAAGTCTGTTCCGGAGTGTATTTGTGTTTCTAAGTGTGCAGGAGATGTTGAGTAAGATGCAGGTTGTAGATCAGGATCCACTTTAAGGGAAAGAGCTGTGGGAGTAGAGCAAGGATTCTGGGCAAGAGCTAAGTTGTTGGTCAACAATGATTGAGGCGGTTACTGTACCCCTAAAACTACGCGCCCTTTAAAACCACCCTACCACGCCTATACCCCCACTACCCGATTTCAAATTCAAGTCTGCAACTTCTCATTTTCTCTCTTCTCTCTCCATCAAAACTCCTAAATTCCCTAAAATGGTGTCTACTTGTCCCAAAAACAAATTCAACAAGATCTCTGCCGGAACCAATATCGACCTCACCACCGAACACCCCACTACCACCACCGCTAAACCCAAAACCACCACCACAAAGCCCAAAATCATCACCAAAAGGAAACTACCCATGGAACCCGCCAACCCTTCTGCCGACCAACAACCAGAAATTTCGATCGGAACTACCGTACCCAAGAGTCCGCTGGTCGACGCTACGCTTCTGATGAGCGACGAAAACCCTAGCCTGATGGAAGAGGTGGAGAAGCAGTAGGAGGAGGAGACACAATTGAAGCAGGTTTCTGAGCAAGAGGAGTTAGAGGAAGAAGCAGAGGAGGAGGAGCACGACGGCGAGGATGAAGAAGAAGAAAAAGATGATGAGGAAGAAGGCGACAACGATGATGTGAATGAAGCTATAAACGCAGTGGCGGCGACGCTGGCAGCGGAGGCGTTGGTGGAGGTGAAGACCAAGGCAAAGGAAAGTCCGGCGAAGAAGAAGAAGGAAGCCAAGGTGGCTAAGAAATGCCCTCACGAAGGAGAGGAGACGCCGGCGAAGAAGCACAAGTCTGCTACTTCGGACGCCGGGTCCTTTCAGCCGTCGATTTCGAAGGGAACGGCTGTCAGTGAGCAAGAAGAAGGGAACGATCTTGAGGAGGAAGGGGATGATGAGCAGTCTACCCCAGCAAGTGCTAAGAGCAGGAAGAAGAGGAAGGGGCCCACGGTGATGACGTGTAGCAAGCCCAAAGAGTGGAAGGTGACTGCACCTCGAGTTCTCGACTTCAAATTCTACGAGAACTTGGGTGTTGTCCAGGAAGTAAAAGAGTTGTTCAAGGGGATCGGCTGGAGTAAGTTTTTGGAGTGGCCTGTGGAGGTCTATGAGGAGCAAGTCAAGGAAGTTTATAGCACGGCGGCAATTACAAGTACCCCTGAGAATGGGGTGAGCATGATTTCCTTCTCGCTGTTGGGCGAGAAGTATGAGATTCAAGTCAGTGCCCTCAATCAGATTCTCAGGATGGTGAGTCTGCGAGATTTGGCCAGGAAGGAGTTCATGGAGGCCAGGACCAAGGTGCCATCCCCAGGAGATGTGGTTTATGAGGAGCAGTGGAAGGAGATCAGCAATGGGACGCCCTACTATGGAGCCAAGAACAAGGGTACTGAGCTAAGAACGCCTGCCCCGAGACTTTGCCACCGCATCCTTGCCTACAACTTGTATGGCAAGAGTGATAGCGGCAACAACTTGAGCAACAAGGAGCGATATCTACTGTGGTGTATGCACACCAAAACCAAAGTTAATTTCGTGGCGTTCCTTGGTGAGCAGCTCAAGACTGTGTTGGCAAAGCAGGCGTTGGGATGCACTTGTGGCCACTTTGTGACAGCCTTCGCAAATGGAGTCGGGGTCTATGGTGATCTGAAGGGGAAGCCGAAGATGCCGGTCAACATGTTGGGAGAAACTGCCTTGAGAAAGATGAATGACATCGAGATCAGGAATGGCAGATATGTGTTTGTTGATCATTCCAGACCAGCATCTAGCAGGCGACCACCAGTGGGCAAGAAGGAGGAGGCAAGCACCAGTGCAGCGGTGCTGTCCAACATTGAGATCAAGACTAGGCTGGCCAATGTGGAGAGGTTGTTGACCGAGATTAGAGATGCCCAGCTGGCATTCTTTGCACACCAAGGATTTAGGTATCCACTTGAATCTTCTCTTTGATTTGTGTTCCTCCCTTTTATGTTAGTTTAGGATTTTTTTTTTTTCGTTTTTGTGTTTTATTGTAGAGTCTTGTTTTGTGTTATTTAGTGTCTTGTTGTTTGAGAAGGCGGTTTTACTGTCTTCACCCACAATTTGCTGGAAATTGTGTGGTGAAGATCCTATTGTCTTCTCAGTTGTGTTTGTTGAGTCAGTTTGTTTTTGTTTGTTTGTTGCCCAACATTTTACCCACTTTGCCTAAGGCAAAGTGTGTGGGTGTTGGGGTGTCAGTTTGTGTTTTTAAAAGTTTGTTTGTGTTATTGATCAGCATGTTAGCATGAAGGTTAGAATAGGTTTATGGATGATGCCGTATGTAAATAGGTAGGACGAAATGAGATATTGGGCATTAACTGTGAGGATTTGAGCTTTTAAAATGCTATATATATATGCAGCATTATTCTTTCTTGTGTGATAATGATCAATTAACATGTGTTGATCTAGAACTTGCCTGCATCTCTTAATTAAAACTTCATGTAACTTAGTAGAACTACTTAGATGAATTAGGCAATTTTTGTTCAAAATAGCCATGGCCTAAAAATTTCCTACCATAATATTTATCCTTTGATTAGCCCCCTTGAGCTTGGATCGTATTCTTTCTATAGAAGCCTGAATTTTAGCCGTCTCGGTCAAGAACTCAGGTTTAGAAGAACGAGGGATGAAAGGAAATATTGGGTAGCACATAGTGGGCAGAATCACCTAAGATAGAGGTGTTGGGTTAAAAAAAAAAAAGAAAAAAAAAGTATAAATAAATAAATATATAAGAAGCCTAGAATAAGTGTGCTAAATAAAGAGAAGTGAGGAATCAAGGGCAATGTGTTGCTCGAGAACCTAGTTCTTGACTTAGCCAGTTCCCATATTATCCTGCCTTTTGCCTTAAGCCACGTTACAACCCGTTAAAGACTTAAGGATAAGTAGTTTGAATTTGTTCGAAGAAGTAGAGATGTAGAGGGCAGGCAAGCCTATGGAAAAACTTTGTTGATCATGGTCAAGAGCGTAAATACTTAACCTTATACACTTGAGAAATGAGTGCTGGTGAGGATGTCCTTGTTGCCCAATAACTCTATCTTGACCTGTTTGATGGCACTATCTGTTACATATTCTGTTTTGACTGACTTGTGAGATGCTGATTTGTTTTGAGTCTGTGTTTTCTGTTTTGTCTTTTCTGTGTTTGAGTCTTGGGCAAAGTCGCAGCCATACACTTGAGGGCAAGTGTAATTCAAGTGTGTGGGTGTGATGAACCCATATTTGTGTCCATCTTTTCTTGTGTTTTTCTTGTGTTTTTAGTCTTTATCGAGTCGTTATGTGTCTGGGAGGACACGCAAGTCGAGAGATAGTGTGTAGGAGAAGAACAGGTGGATGCTGGGCAAATCCGATGGAAAATTTGTTGTTGAGATGGCGATACGATGCAAATAGGCATAGGGCTGGAAGCTTGTAACTGGGCAACATCGAAACATCCTTTCTACAAGTCAGGAAGCACCTCCCCATATCCTTAAGCCAACAGACAGAGTACTCGGATGAGCCAGGATCGTGGTCATCACCGGAAGCAAAGCAGGATGCAGACGATGCAGGGCAAGATGAGAGTCGAGAAGCAGCAGGTTTCTTTTCCTTCAAGGAAGAGGATAAGGATCGGATGTTTCCTTCCTTATCCTAGCCGAGCCAAATAATGGAATAAATCTACCACACAAGGGAAGAAGGAACGTGCATGCGAAGGAAAGATAGAGAGGCGGAGGTTATGATATGCATGGGAAGAATCCTTATTCAACAAGGAATCCTTATTCAACAAGGAAACTTCCCTTCAACCTTAGAATCTCATCGCTTATATATATGGCCGACTCTATCATGTAAGGAGCTCTTCGATTTCAGTAGTTTAGATTAGTTCTGCATTCTAGGTTGAGAGAAAGTGAGGAAGAAACAAGTCCTAAGGGCAATTTACTTTTATTTCGTATTTTCTGCACTTTATTTTTAGTTGTTGGCGTGAAGCCAAGACCCTGGTTGCTGACTACGCTTTTGGGCAGCAACCCCTTTCCAGATTTATGCTAAGTATGCTTTTCTTTATTTACTTTGTGTTTTTATTTAATATTATGTCTAGCTAAGTTTATTGTTTGGGTTGGATGTAGATGAAGTGATTCTAAGTTACTCGTTCAAACTTGTGAGGTCTAATTGTGTTAGTTCGTTAATTGATTTTGTTCCCGAAACACTTAGGATTAATTCTAGACTTAATTGATATTGAAGTTGATTGATCACCATCTAGATATTGAGATTGAGTCATTAACAGAAATTGGGATCAACACGAGAGTGTCTTTCGTGCCCAAGAAGGTAAAGGGTGTTGGAGAGCAGTCGGTATTGACCTACCTCTTGGCTGTCTTGGGTCTATTTATTCTTAATGCTTCTTGGGCAGCATCGTTACTGATGTGTCTTCGTGACGTTGTGATTGAGAAAGGAGATCTTGCCTTCTGGTCAAGATCTGTAAAATTGATTAGACATAGGTTAAGTGTGTTAGCATCGTGACTTCGTGACCTTAGGGTGTTAACTAATCTTTGCCTTAAACCAAGTGATAGAATTAGTTAATTGAATATTTCTGCACCGATGAACGAGTAAAGAGTAATTAGGATCATGGATTCGAAACCCAATCCAAACTCTTTTGTTATTTGATATTGTTATTTGTTGAGTACAGGTTATTTAGATACTTTGTGACCAAAACCCTTTTGTTGAGCAACATCTGAAGAACAAATTACGCCGAGTCCCTTGGGTACGATCCCGCTTGCCACTGACTACTACCTTGTTGGGCAAGAGGTGTTTTATAAATATTATTTGTACGAAGTGTGTGACGACAGCGCTCCGTCAGATGTATGCTGACTTTAGGAGGTAGGGATATGAGTGTTATGTGTCTGTGATTGAGACGGGTTATCGTCTAACAAACAGATACTTTGATCTGGTGGAGAATCCGAGCATGGACTTCGTTCAAGAAGTAAGTTAGTTTTATTTTCTATAGAAATTTTATACTTATATTGAAATTGATTTGAAATTTATATTGTCTCAGGTAGTAGATAATTACGTGCTTTTAGTTCGCACGAGGATCCGAATGCATAACAGGACTGTTCCAACGATTGGGCCAACTAACACGATCATCGTCGGCACTCAGTTACTTGTAAGTTTTTAATATTTATTCTTTATTTTTTATTATAAATATTGAAATATGATATTAATCTTGTATGTTGTCAATTTGATAGCAAGTTTTGCGCACCGAGCTGCAACTCCTACATCTGGATGATCCACAATTCATGCACATAAAGGGAAAGCCCTCGTATAAGACTTGGAAGATGCATCCGGTATTAGAGGACATTGTGAACAGGCTAGACTATCCAAATTCTGTTCCATGGTCGAATTGCAAACATGTAAGTGTTTAATGAAATATATTTCAAGTTTCTAACCATTCATTGATTTAAATTATTCTATTTTTGTATTGAAACAGATCTGCGCTGTGTGTAATGTCTTTAAGAATCATTGAGTCATGATTCGGATAAGAATTGCTAATTGGACGGTTGAGTTGTACTACTCAATGTCACACGAATATGATCAGCAAAGGGTCGCACCTATTGATTACGAGCTCAAGCCCATTACTCGTCTCATTCCCCGTCTACTAGCTCTCTCAGGCTATTGGAAGAACAATTCAACAATGACGAAATGAGATAGTGAAATGAAGCTTTTGAAGATGCCGATCAAAGACCAGTTTGCCCAAACAGACAGTCATAGTTGCGGCCCCTTTGCATGCATGTATTTGGATCGTTTGATTAGTAGTAAGCCGAGACACTTTGGTTGAATCACTGAAAACTACATTCGACGATATCGGTGGCTCGTAGCGACAAGGATTTATTGGCTTGCGGTACTTAACAACATTTAGTTATGTATGGTGTTTTTATTACATGTATTTGAATCTTATTTTATTACACTTTAGTTTATCGAGTTTATGGTATTTGAAACATGTATTTCGATCTTATTTTATGGTATTATTTCTTATTTGATCGACTACATGAATGAAATAGTTTGGAGCATGTATTTTATCATACATACGGGTCTGGTCACGACAGCCCCCACCATCGTGAGCTCACGATGAGGGTGCCATCGTGAGCTCACGATGGTGGGGCAGTTGTGAGGTCACGATACAGCCCATCATGAGCTCAGGATGAGAATGCCATCGTGAGCTCACGGTAGGCTTAATCGTGACCTCAAAGTGAACACGCTAAACCCCATCGTGACTTTAAGATTTTTGCCTAATTATGGTGTTTTAACCAGTTATATTAATTTGGTACGTGTTAAATATGTTCTACTGAACATTGAAATACATCAACAAATGAAAAAAATACACATTTAAACACACAATTATAGTGTTAGAGAGATTTGTGACACAACAATGAATACATTACTATATGTTAAGTAAAGCGACAAAACATAAAGCGAACATGAACATCAACATCAACCAATTAAATTCAAGAATTTGCCACGTTTTATGTTCAACCAATCACCTTAATTCATACATATGCAAGAAACATAAATCGAACATCAACATCTCCAACCAACTTCAACAATTGACACATAGATTGAAAAATTCTTACATATCAACAACATCAACATATTTCTCTAAATTCAACATAGCAAACCAAATTCAAAAACAACAACATATATCGAACATAGAACAACAACATCAACATATCAACAAAATTAAAGAATTCTTGCAAAAGAATACTAGATAATCAATTCATCAAAATATAAAATCAAAGATAATTCCATAACTCCTCATAATTGGGTGACATTGGGGTCGAAGAAACGTACCTCCAATAAAAAATGAGCGTTGGGGCGGCGGCAGCGGCGGTGGACAAGAGAAGCGGAGGTGGTGAAGAGGGAAGAGGGAGATGAATGAGATAAGAATGACATGCTGGGTGTTGGGGGAAAAGAAGGGTAATGTACGTATGGTTGAAATAAAAAGTTTGAGATTCTGTCCCACTTTATCGGAAAATCTGGCTTGATCTTGATGGGATTACCATCATGAGGTTACGATTGGAGTGACCATCGTGAGGTCACGGTTATTCCTCCATCGTGACCTCACGATGACTATCTCACCGTGACCTCACGATGACTTCTTTCGATCGTGAGGTCACGATAGTTTTGTCATCGTGATCAAGGCAAGGTCTCACCAAAAATCATCCATGTATGCAGATACTAGTTGTCTCAAATATTCTGAACATAAAAATAGATATTAAAGGTTTTAAAAGGTTAATACAATGCCATAAACTCAACAAGTTATGTTACTCCTATATTTCATCTTCAATTGGGTCAGGACATGCCCTAATATCATGACCCTCACAACGGCAATTGCTACATCTTTTTTTCCTCCGACGCTGTTGACTTGATTCTGCTCCCCCAAAATTATGAAAATTTTGTTCATCCTCTTGTTGGAGAGGGATATTCAAATCGACTCCACCAAGGGGGATAGATGTCGTGCATTTTTTTCTGTTGTGCCCAGATCCACCACACCTTGAGCAAACTTAAGGACGTCGTGCTCTTGTGCCTTCAACTACTGACCGAGCATGACTCGTTCTTGGACGACCGGCCTGACGTACATCTTCTGGAGGATAAACCCTAATTGATTTGATCTCCGGCGGCACATTCCACTCATCGGAGTGGTATTTGATTGATATGCTCAGCATAAGTCTGTCTTAGACCCTCTTGTTTGAATTATCTGTGTATGAAATCGTACACATTCTGTCGGCCCGTCTGTTAAAATAGGAAAAATGGAATTACTTACATACAAAATGAATATAAAATTAGTAGAAAATTCTAACAAATAATATAAATTTTACCTTATAGCGGCAGTGGCATGCTTACATGGAATCCTATCCTCATCGAAGACACGACAATCACACGTCCAATTGTGAAGATCGACTTGATATTATTGATTATCTATGTCTACTTTATAAACATGCTCGGTGATTGCTCGAACAGGAAGAGCGAGGCTCGCTTACACTGATAGAGAAAGCTTGTTGAATGTAGTGACAGTCAACACATGATCTCTCGATTCAGCATCGGTACTCCACTCATCAAACCAATCCTCCAATGTGTGGCAAAATGTTTCAAGTAATGAGCACACTGGTAAACGCCTACCCCACCACAAAACACTATTCACGGCTTCGACAATATTGGATGTCAGTAATCTATAGCGCCGCACTGGACACTTTGGCCTAGCCCACCTCTCTGGCCAAATTTGAGAAAGTCGTCTGTGAGCACCATTAGCACTTACAGTGTACAACAATTCGAAAAAGTTTTCAAACACTTCGTGGCGATAACTATAAGCTGCTTCATAAAATAGTGTGGCCACAGTTTTGCCGTATGCTCTTATGTTGGTCGCTCACTATCAACAAATCTTCGGGAGGATTGAAGCATTTGCGTAGGTTATATAGAAAATAAGTCCATGACTCATCGTTCTCTATCAGACCAAGGCCAATTGCAAGCGGAAACACTTGCTCATTTCTATCCTTCGTGTAGGCAACAAATAAGGTTCCTTTGTTTCTACTCTTAAGATGAGTCCCGTCTACTATGAGCACAGGTCGAAGACACTGCTCAAATGCTCTAATACACTATCCAAGGGCAAGGATCATGTGACTAAACACTCCTTCACTAGTCGTCTGCAAGTCGTATATAGTCCCAGGATTATGTTGTTTCAACAAATACAAATACGATGGAATCTTCTGATATGACGAGGGGAAGTCACCATACATTCTCTCTATCGCTAGTTGCGTCGTTTGAAAGGCAAAGTTATATAACATTTGAACGCCGTATCGCATGCGCATCTCTGCCATCATCTCCTTTGGCCTTAGAAGGACCTTCTCATCTATCAATTTCTTAGAAAAATAAAACGCGGCCACCTCGCCACTCACTGATCTTTCGCGTGCCACACGGTTTAAATCTGACCGGCCACTGTGATCCAATGTCAACTTAGTAATCCGAAAAATAGTTCCACATTCCACAGCACACAACCTAAACGTGCAATTCTTTCTACCACTCCTACATAGATACAATGCACGATTCGAAGCGGAGCGATCGGTCTTACACTCTACAAAGTGCTCCATATGATACATTCCTACAGCTATCCTCAACTCTTGCACTGATCGAAATATGGATCCTACCTCGAGACTACCATTGATGACGATAGGCCGCTCAACCCACGCCAACGGTATTGCGCTGTAATATCCCGTATATTTCTTTCCGTCGCGAAAATAAAAATTTTCGTTTTAATTAAGGCTTTGCACTTCTAAGTTAAATAAATTCAGTTATAAGAATAACGGCGAAGTTCGTTTCTGAAAATAAGTTGCAGAAGTCGTTCAACCGACTACTGTATTAGGATTTTGGCGCCCGATAAAATTTTCTTTAGAGACCTCAGATCAGTATGGCAACTGCATTTACATTCACTTATTTTGCGATACGAGTCTTTTTCTAGAAGTCAGTATTTTTGATTTTTCAGGCGAAAATATTGTACTGTCACGTCTCGAGTTTTGAAGTTTTTCGGGAAACGAATCGTCCTTTCCAATTAAGTGAAATATTCCAGAATTAATGGTCGTATCCTTTTTAGCCAAAAATGTGCCCGTCTAATAAAGTAATTGTTCGTTTCTAGTTTGCAGTATTAGATCCGGAAAAATAGATATTTTGTAGAGAAGAAGGTATACAACTTGATTTTCTCTTCTACTATATAAATATCACCCTTTATCACCATAATATCTCTCTCTCTCTCACTCCCCAAACCGCCACCCTCCATTTTCTCTCTTCTCTCTCTTGTTCTTCAAGTGTTCTTTTCATATCTTCAAGTTTTTCTTCAAGTTCTTCAAGCTTCTAAGTTCCATAACTTGTTTGATTCTAGATTAAAGTCAATTCCGATTGCATATTTGATAAGGTATGAACTTTAGCTTCATTTCTATCCAAACCAGAATCATTTTCTTTGAAGTTAGATAGATGTCGAAATTTATGAGGTGTAGGATATGATGTTCTAAGTTTTATTTCATGTTATTTTGATGTTAGAAGCAAGAATCCATGGTTGAAATCGAGTTAGAAACATGTTAAGTATTTATTTGGAATTTTCGAAAATTATGATGAAGGTTTCAAAATTTCTGCACTTCTTAGATGTTTTGATTGAGCTTGAATTCTCATAAATGGTTTGTGGAATATGATTCTAGGTATTGATACATGATTGTATGAATTGTTTGAGAATTTTCTAAAAATATTTCTATGTTCATTGGAAATGAAGAAGTATGATTTTGATTGAGCAAATGAGATGATATGGATGTGGTAATGATATAAATGTGTTGTAGGAAGCATGTAGTTGATCATATATTTATGTTAGATTTTTCTAAAAAAAAAACGATAATCGTTGGAGATGAACATTCGATCGGATTTTTAAGGATAGAATTTATTTGATAATGTTGTTTACATAAATGAGAAGTTGTATGCATGTTAATCAACATATAATTTAGTTAGAATTTTCCGATCACTTTTTATTTTTTGTTGGAGACGAAGAATTGAGATTATGTTAAGTATGAATGATGATATGAATATGTGGTTTGTATATTAGTTGATCTAAGTGTTTAAGGATCTTAAATTGAAAGTTTGGAAGATTTCTAAGAATATTGTGTAAATTTTGGAATCGAGCGTAAGTCTTGACGGTTAAATTAAATGAGAAAAGTAATTGGATATAAGTGATTTAGTATGCTTAGGGTTCATTGTGTAAATTTTGAGAATTTCATGTTATATATAAATGTGTGCTTATGGATTTGAGTATGATGTGGGTGAATGATCATATGTTAATTGGAATGATATCATTTGATGATTTGATTTGAGAGTTAAGAAATTGATTGATATGTTGTTGAGTTTTTCTTTAAGATTGTTAAGTATAGAAGTCGAGGACAAGAGATGATAATGTTTGTCATTTATTTCATCGAGAACTCAAGAGTTTTGAGTGTTGTATAATGTTTTGACAAACATAGAAAAGTGTGAGATGAAGTTGAATCCGTAGGGTTTTCTGCCAAGTTTTGCAACCCTTCACAGAAACGGCCATAACTCTTTACTCGTTTAACAAAATCGAGATCCGTAAATTATGCAGTAAACTAGACATCCGTATCTTTCTTATGGTACCAAGCACCTCCCCTGTTTCTCAGCAGTCTGTTCTGCGTGAGCTTTCGAATCTTCAGCAGTTGTGCAGATTCTTCTGCAGCTCTATTTCTTAAGTGAAATCTTTTCTTAACTTGAATTCTTTGGAACACCTAAGTCATTTAGAGTTATTGACTTCCGTTATGATGTTCTAAATGTTGAGTAAAGAACCAAGTCAGTTTTTAGCGAGATGTGTTCGAGTCTCGTTTCGTTTAGTAAAAGACTAGTTAAAGTGCAAAGGCCTAAAACTTGTTTAATCGTTATCGAGTCCATTTCTCGTAAACCGCCTCGATCCTTGATGGTCCCGAAACGAGTTACTGGTATATGGGGGGGGGGAATACACCAGTTAGGATTTAAAAACTTAAACCTGAAAGAACACTTCAACTGAGCAAAAAGGACTCAGTTGGAATCTCACAGCTGAGTAAGCGACCTCAGCTGGAAGAGTGAGGCTGTGCGGAATGTGGTGGAAAATTAAACTCGTTAAAAACAACTCACGCAAAACAGCTCGGTTGAAAATGTGCAAATGAGGTTTGTATGTCGGTTAGATTGATCAGATAAAGATGCAAAAGCAACTGAATAAAAACAAACACGGGCGCGGGAGAAGTTAACTCTCCCCCGGCGTTGAAACAGAAGTTGGGCAATTTGAACGAAACAACAGAAAAATTTTGATCAAGTAAAGTTTGAGAAAATGTTTTAGTAAGCACGAGCCTTTAAAAGAAAAATCCTGTTGTGTTACTTTGAGAATGCCTGATGAATCTATAAAACCTATGATATGATTTCGGCAAAGTGCCCACTAAATGCTTTTGTACTTAGCCCTGTATGTATTTATAAATGTGCAGGTTGAGTGACGAAGGCGGCGGAGGTTGAGTGATGGTTGTAATTAAGGAAAGAAAGCTAGTTGAGCTTCGATTCCACATCTTCTTATGTGAAATCAATCTACGTTTTTTCCGCTGCAAGACACTCTTTTTGATGTATTAACTAAATTACAGAAGTCAGCTAGACGACTACTGTAGTTAGGGATAGCGCATACGAAAAGTTCTTAGTTCCTAAACTAAGAACGGAAAACCGTCTAATTTTTACCATTACAAAATTGCGATACGAACACGCCGAGAAAGTTTGTTTTTATGTTTTTCCGGACGAAACTCGGACTATGTCGTCCCGAGTTTTGTTCAAAATAAATTTTGTAAATTTATTCACTAATTAAGTTCATACGTTAGAATTTTTAAGTCAAATCGAATCACGACGATTTTGTACCGAACAACATTTTTCGTCGTTCGTTTTTCCGTAACATCGGATCGCGCCGGGAAAACCCGTAACCCTCTAAACCTCTTCCATGCAGCCGACACATCACCATTTAGGTGTAAGACATGCATGTTGACTTGTTAAGCTAATGACACCTAAATCTACCTTTCCATGTGTTCAACCATTCATCATTTCACATACTTAGACAAAACCAATTTTCCTCTCTCTCTCTCACAACTCTCGGCTGCAACTCTCTCTCTCCCCTCAATCTTCATCTTCTCCACTTCTCCATTCACCATTGAAGATACCTTCAAAGCTTGAAGAACTCACACAAGTCATCAATCCATCCATTCAACCTCTTAAGTTCTTCATTAAATCTTAAGGAATTTCCATCTTCCACAATTCTATCCATTTAGATTTCTTTTCTTTTCTTTTTCCATCTTGATCAAAATTTTTAAGGTATTGGAATGGATATTTTGATCTTAGAATAATGAAATTAGATGTTTTAGATATGATAATTGGAGATTAAAATGGAACAAAAATAAGAATCCTAAAACCTATGTAAATGCAGAATTTTTTGGGAAAATGGTAGGATTTTTGCTTTTCTTCTTTTGATCATGAATTCATGCTTAGTAGATGTATAATTGGTGTTTAGAATGAAAAAGAAATGAAAGCCCTATGTTTTTGTGAAATTTCAATTAGGATTTTGAATTGAATTTGGGGATTTTTGTATGTTAGTTGATTATGGAATTGCAATTGATTAAGGGTTGTTATAATAGGTTGATTAGTGGATAAATGTAGTTAATTGGGGAAGAAAATCACTCCCTTAACATCCATATAAAACCATAAATTTATAGAGTAATTAGGGGTTTATACATGTTTAGTATAAGTAATGAATTGTTAATGGAATCATGATGTGAATCATGTTAGTTGATAATAGAAATTATTTGAAAATTTTCTAAAAATGTTTAATGAAACATAAGAGGCAAAGATCACCATATAAACTGAGTTATAATGATGTTAAGATTTGTTTGCATGCATGAAAATGTTTCACGTTAGACGTAGTTTAACGTCGTAAAATTTGAATAAAATCCGACAACGTTGAAAAATCGCATAAGAGACAAACATTTAGTTGTAACTAAAAATCGAGAAGTCGGATGAAAATTCTAAGTTGATAATATTGTTTATAATGAAATTTAGAACATCTTTCTAGTTGATGTCATAAGCTTTCGAGTTGATATAATATGGGCTATAGTAATCGAGAAGTAGAACGCGTTTTGAAATGTTTGTTGGTTTAGTACTTGTTAGTTGAAATCCGACGTTTAGAACGTCGTGCCTTTGAGCGAGGTTTGAGAAGGAGTTTGTCACGTACGGAAGTACGTGATGACTGCCTTGAGAGTCCAGTTTCTAAAAAAATTTGAATACGAGAGCTTAGAACGAACCTAAGACGTTATACGTCGAACCTTCAAGCAATTAGGGTTTTGTTCGGCAGTTTCTGCGACCCTCGCCGGAAACTGTAATATCTTCCAGCTCATTTATCGGATTTGTGATCCGTAAATTGGAGTACGAACTAGACTTCCTAAGCTTTCTAGTGGTACAGGGCTCACTTCCTGTTTCCAAATCCTCTGTTCTGGACAGCCTCCAGAGTTACTAGACTGTGCAGTGAAAATTCAGTTTCTTGTTTTCTAAGTTGTTTAGTTCACAACTTAGCTTCTTTCAATCGTTTAAGCCGTTTTTGTCTAACGAACATCTCCCTACTGACCCTAGAGTCAACTACAGGCCTTGAGTAATGAAAACCAGTCGAGATCTTATCTCTTATCCTTTCAAATAAAGTAGTAAGAGAGAAATTTCATAAATCATTTAAAGAACTAAAACGTAAATCGCCTAAGTGATTCTTTCCAACTTAGTTCCTTATAATCTTTTAAATCGTATTAAGTTATCGACTACCCTCTCTACTGACCCGAGAGTCGAGTATGAGATCTTCCGAGTTCTAAACGAGATTGGTACGAGTCTCGTTCCCGTTTAAGTAAAATGAAACTAGTAAGGGTGCAAATGCCTAAAGAATGAAACAACTAAAACTTTTTTCGATTCTTTTAATCGATTATCTTCTACGACCCGTTTTTAAGTATGTTTATTTTACGATGAAGGAGGAAGCCAACTGTAGAGAAAGGACAGAAGATCCGAAGTTGGAAGTTTTGCTTTAAGTTCTGTAAAATCAAGGTGGGCTTTTATCTATATCAAATAAAATGTGGGTTTTTCCACAACTCGAAAGTATTATTTATCGCTTTGATAATTGTGTTTTCAAAGTGATAATCTTGGCATAAACTGTTTTATGTTTTTATGTGAGTTCTCTTGTACCTATTTGAGTTAGCATTCGTGTTTTCCAGATTTAGAGTTAGTCTATTTTAGATTAACTAACGATTGGCTCTGAGTTAGCTGCTAAGTGCTTTCCAGAGTTAGTGCACTTTGTAACCTATGGTGTATGTGGTATCCTGTTGAGGGGTAGCCAGCCACGGTGAATTAGTTTTGGTCAAGATTGAACATAACATACTCTAAAAATGCTTGCGCAAGCTGCTTTATACAAATCCGTCAGAAAAATGTTTAGTAGGCACGGGCCTTTTTAACAAAACCCCGATGCGCTACGATTATAAAATGCCAGATTATTTATACTTATGATTATGATTTTGGCATCGTGCCCACTAAGTACTTTTGTACTTAGCCCTGCATTGTTTTCTAAATGTGCAGGTTGAAGCGACGGTGAGCGGCCACGGTTGATGTTGAGTTAAAGTATAGGATGCATAGTTAGAACCCTTCCGCTGCCAAGCTCTGTATTTCTTTTTAAGATGTACCTTTGAACAATACTTTGTAGTCTAAGTCTGTAATATGAACTTAGTTTCTTTTTGTACTTTTGTCAAGTAATCCATAGGGATTTACTCTTTCTTATTTATGTTAAAGTCTTATTCATGGTTTAATGATGTCTTTTTCATGTGTGTTTAGTCAGTTAGCCCCCTTCTTCCCCGCTTCTTTAATTCAACCCCAGTCGCACTCCGGCTTCTGCCGTCCCTCGGGATTTGGGGCTGTGACAGAGTGGTATCAGAGCAGTGCTCGTTTTCTGCTCTGCTTCCGAGTCAATCTTCTAGTATGAGTTAGTATGAGCCATTCTTTCAAGTACAAGTCATTCTTTAAGTAATATCATAAAGTAGTATTTGTATACAAGTCTTTCTTCGAGAAATAGTATAGAGTATTCGTTTGTACTCTATATCGAGTCTTCTTTCAAGTCATGAGATATGATATTTGTATATACCCTGGATCAGAGTCGTCTTTCCAAGTATAAGATAAGAGTTAGACTATGATGCTAAGATTGAGAACGTAGAAGTCAACTCAACCGCCCGCTACGTCGACTCAACGAGGAAAAATGAAGAATTTTATAATGAGATTTCTTTTAAATAAGAAAATTTATGAGCAAGTATTCAGTGAAATTTGAAAACGAGAATGAGTTGTGTTTTAAAAATGAGAATTTTATAGAAGTATAATTTTTATACTTACATGATTATGCGATGGTACAAGCACTATCTTATGTGAAAATATTTGCGCAATGATTTCCTTTTTATGAAAAATTATACGGATACGAGAATTTAGTCAGATTTTAAGGAATTTTCCCGGTTCAATGAGAACGTAGACTTGAAACCTAAGAACTTTCCGGTTCTTCGAGAACTTAGACGTTTTTAAGAAATGTTGTTTTGAAATGATTTCGAAAGGAGATCCCTAACGCGAGAAGGACTTCCTCTGATGAATGTCACGTGCACTTAGTGACATGAATAAAGACTCGGCAAAGTCGATCTTTGTTTTACAACCTGATAAGAATTTCCTTCGAGGGAAATGAAATAAATAATGTTAAAATAAAGTAAATATGTACGAAAGGAATGAAAGAAACATATAGACGTGTGAGAAAAATGTGACTCCAAATTATCTGAGAAAAGGTTGAAACAAGAAAGTTAAATTGAAATAAACGGAAGAGCCGAATGTTACCTTAGTTGTAAGGGCATGAACAAAGTCCCTTGGAGATGGCTTTGTTTTACTTACTAGGAGCCGTTCAAGTATTCTATTAGCTTAAATTTGTATCTTCCTCTAGAAGATTGAGAATTCCGAGCTAAATTGGAGAGTTTCCAAAGATTTCTTTTGAAGAAGTAGTTGTGTGTGCAATTCGAGAAATTGCTGCTCGATTTAGGAAAGTAAAATCTGTATGAAGTAATCAATAGAGCAAGACAGAAGTTCCATGTGATTGAGGAACTGTTATGTGGACTTGATCAACCCACATAATAAGAAACTCAGTAATATGGGTCTTATGCCCCGCCAGCAAAACCTTTTTAGTACGGTATAAGTGGTTTAAAGAGACGAATGCTACTTACGTATAAGTAACATGTAACGACGTCGCTCCTTTTCTTTTCGTTTCATTTTTGTAGTGTTCGCCTTGTTCGAACCTTGAGAAGAGAATTGTTTTACTATTAGGAGTCAAGCGCGAAGCTTGATTAAATTTCTAACGACCGCTCAATTTTAGCATTGACAACTAGAACTTGTTCTAAAAAGTTATTCTTAGGATATATTCCATTTTTTTTTCCTTTGGGAATTTATATTTTTATACTTCGTCCTTGAACGAAGAATACGACACGTATGAGTATTATGATTAGTAAACGACAAGGTCTTTTGTAAATGAATGTTACTTTTGCATAAGTAACATGAACAAAGTATATGTGCCTTGTTTTAATAAGTAAGAATCGATAAGAAATTTTTCCTTGAGAAAGAGATAAGGACTAATGAAAGAAAATAAGGAATTAAAGTAAGAAATTAAAAGAATGAGATAAGAATGAGAATAAAACCTTAAATTTTTTTTTCTATATATTGTGAGTACGAGAGCAATTTTCTATGAAATTGCTAGATGTCTAAGATAAGTTGTTAGATTAAGTGTGGTAATATTTCAATTGAATAAGGAGTATTCATTTTGTAATTTAAGATTTTCCGTAAGATAAGGTATCATCTTACCATTACTGATCCATGTTTCTTAAAAACTTTGTAGGATGACTTCCAATAGTAACACGGCTTCAGAGAATCAGTCCCCGCCGTAGCGTACTTGGGCAGATCAGTTATTAGATAGGTATAGAGATTATGAGGCAAACCCGAGACACGACGTAGGACAAAGGATTAGTTACTTCTCGTCAGTTTATTATCCAGTCCGGCATACTATTCCAGAGAGTCAGGCTATACTTGACTTGGTTAGCTGTCTACCAGAGGAATGGCGTGGTTGGGCACACGACACGGCGTGGTACTACCTTGGGATGTTTGACGACGATATAGAGCCGACAGGTAATTACAATGGATTCGCTTTAGAGGTACACAGGCGTTTCTTCGAGAGCAGACATATATCTTCATACCCAGTTCAGGCGCATCCTCCTTATACTCACTTTCCGGCAGATTCAGAGTCAGAGCATGATGAGATAGGTCCAGAGATGATCGCACAGTTGGAGATCCCTTCAATGATGGTACCTAGTGTGGACACAAGAGAGTTAGTTACAGAGACAGCGGATGGCCTAGGGTTACCCGCCCCTTTTCAGCATGAGCCTTCTATGATAGTTCAGGGACTATTTCAGTCAGGACCAGAGTATTTAGACACAGCCGCTCTATTACAGTTTCCATCATCTTACAGACCCCTTGATGAGATTTGCGCGGAGTTGGCCAGAGTTCGGGCTGAGTTTGAGGCAGGACCGTCCAGGGTCCATTCTAGAAAGGAGTACGAGTCCGGTTCACTTCCCGACCACCTGCTGCCTCTGAAGAAGCGGGCATCAGTGACCTGCTGGGACTACCCGATTTCAGATTCAGAGATGACAGTTTCAGATGTGCCTGCACCACCATCACTTACACTTGCGGATGGCACTACTTTGAGAGTCGACGAGGCGCTCCAGTTTACTTTCGGTTCAGAGTCAGACAATGAGGACCCGGATGAGGATCCGAAAAAGGACACTGATGAGGACTCAGATGAGGATCCGGACGAGGACGCCGAGGAAGATTAGGCCATAGTGGGCAGTAGTGACTTGACCGCAGTTTGTTAAGCAAGGCATCAGAAACGCATAGTAGTATAGTAGCCTTTGTTGTACATAGTCGGATCAGTAACTAGATAGTTTTGTAGTACTCCATCGGATACGAAATTTTATGAATCATTTCCGTTCTAGTACTTCCAGTAGTACGGTAATGCAATATGTTAGTGCATTCTGTACGCGTAGGCAATTAGCGTAGCTTAGACTCATTGTAGTCTAATTAGTATAAGTCCTTGTTGAAGGCAAAACTAACATAACCCTTTTTGAAGTATATATATATAATATACATAACCCATGAGAGGGTTTTAGTCACAAGAAGTTTCTTATGAATCGTATAACTAAACCAGAATATCAACTAAAACTCGTGTAACGAGAGTTTAATTTAACCTTGGAGGTTAAAAGTTGAAAGAAATAGAGTCAAAGTTAAAAATTTGTTATTCTCGTTTATGTGAAAGTATTAAGAGGGAAAAGAAAAAGGGTTAGTGAGAAAATGAAGATTTAAAAACAAGTGCTAATAAGAAAAATTTTGTATCTTACAGTTTTAAAAATGTCGCTGAGAGCTGTTAACGATCAAAGAGGACCTGAAAATCTTAGAGGACCTGATAGAGGTCAAGAACAACGTGTAAGCGAGGAAAGGTAAAAACACCCAGCAACCTTTTCACTACCCCTATCTCCACAACGTCATAGCATTGATGATTTATTCTTCGGAAGTAAACCACCATTTTTCGATGGATATGGCAATCCAAGTGAGGCCGAACAATGGATACGTTCTATGGAGATGATCTTTGAGCCGATTAGACTTAGTGATGAGGAACGTCTAGCATGCGCTGGGTATCAGCTAACTGGACCAGCAAAATATTGGTGGAAGACTAGACAGAGACTTATGCTGGTAGAACAAGCGGCTCTAACCACCTGGAATGGTTTTAAGAAGGCATATTATGAAAAGTATGTAACCGATCAAGTCGAGACTGAGGAGGAAATAGCCAGGAAGCTTCAGGGAGAACTTAAGTATGAACTGGGAATAGCAGTAGCCAGACAGGGGGGATTGAGTTATGCCGAATTGCTAGAACGAGTTCAAGAAATAGAAGCAGTAGTGCCTAGTAAGGAAAAGATAGTAATGTCCACACCGGCACCAAACCAGACCTCAACCCAAAATCTTCCCAACAATAAGGTTAACCATAAGGAAAAAAAGGAAATGGGAAGGAAGTAGCAGTGAGTGCTACCAGCGCCACAAGAGTCAAGGGAAACATAATAGGATTAGGCAAGGCTTCCACCAGCCAGGAAAAGGAAGTAACTATGGGAAGAAAGCAGGGCAAAAGAATAATCCACAGAGGAATGAACAAATCGGTCCGGGCAAGAGTAACAATCCACTAAGACAGCTGCAAGGGCAGCAAGGGAATGAAAATCTGGGAGGAAATCACGCAGTAAGGGTTAACACTCATGTTTGCCTCCGATGCGATAAATCGCACTCAGGCGTGTGTCAGGTAGGCACTGACAACTGTTACAACTGTGGACATAAGGGACATATTAGGAGAAACTGCCCGGAACTACTGACGGCAAATGGAATTAACCAGTACGATCAGATCCAAACTCAGAGAAATACTAGAGAAAAGATCCCTTCTCCAGTTTGTCCTAAGTGTGGTAAGAAACACCCCGGGATATGTCTAGCTAAATCTAGTGTTTGTTACAATTGTTTGCGTAAGGGGCACGTTAAGAAAAATTGCCCAGAACTAAGGCAAGTGGCTAAACAGAAACAGGGAATTTCTGCGTGTGCTGGACGTGATAAGGAGCCTGAGGGTGTATGTCTAGCGAACATGGATAGATGCTTTAACTGTAGAATGTTGGGGCATATGAGTAATGACTGCCCAATGCTGTTTCAAATGATAGTACCCTTTCAGCACGGCCAGCCTCAACCACTGATTATAGCTCAACTTCATCACAGCCACAACTGCTACAACCACAACAGAATGCGGGAGCTTACATGATTAGGCAGGAGGGGCATAGTGAAGGACAGGAAGATTTGGCAGGTATTGGACGAACCTTATAAAATTACCCTGTCAAAATTATTGACCCGGACTAGAACCTTATACCAGTTTTCTAGTACCTATTGGCCATACTAGAGCATTATATTCATTTGACTAGTACCCTCTAACACTATAGGACTAAGACTAGAACACTCTAATCTTGAAATAAGAACAACTACGCTTAGGGAGTGTTGATGACCTCAGAGAGTTATTCCCTTAGTTTCATTGAGCAATCGATTGAGAAGTAATAAATTGTACTATATATATAAATTTAGAAATAGACTAGTTGTTTGAGAATTACCATGATTCTCGACGACGAGAGAAAAATCTCTTTTTAAAAAAAAAAAAAAAACCTCGAGTAGAGAGCCTACAGAATTATATGAAATATCTGGGTTACTACCAGATTGTCGTATAAGTTTCACGATCGACTTAGAACTATGAGCAGCTCCCAAATTAAAGGCCTTATGTAAAATGGTATCAAAGGAGTTAGAGGAGCTTAAGATCCAACTGCAAGAGTTGTTAGATGACAATTTTCTTTAGACAAACGTTTTCACTATGGAAAACATTTGTGATGTTTATCATCAAAGAAGGATGATTCTGTGAGATTGTATATAAGCTGTCAAAGGTTAAATAAGATAACCCTTAAATATATATATATATATATATATATATATATATATATATATATTCTTTTATGAGAATATAAGACCCTGATAAGCTTAAAAAGAAAACAAATGCAATTGTGAGGATAAACTAGTGATATACCCAAAATTCTCTTTCAAACCAAATAAAACCATTACAAATGCTTAGTTATGACATTAGTTGGCTAGTGCTCCGTAGTATTCATGAACCATATGAATAGAATTTTTCCACCTAGATTTAGAAAAGAATTCATTTTAGTATTTATCGATGACAAATTCAGTTACCCAAGAATGAAGATGAACACGAAGAACACTTGTGAATAGTATTAGAACGCATAGAGTCGGGAGTTAGATGCCAAATTAGCAAGAGTAAGCTCGAATGAAGAAGTAATGTTTCTTGGATATACATTGTAGGCAGAAGATGCTAAGATAAATTCTTGCTAAGATAGAGATAGTACTTAAATGGAAAATTGCTTGCCAGTCTGAATGAAATAAGAAGTTCCCAGGCTGGATAGCTAAAATAGAGATTTCCATTAAGGAATTCCCTATAATTACTAAGACTTATGGCGCAACTACATAGAAGGAAAAGAATAAATGTACAGACAATTGTGAAATAGGAACGCGGACGTTCTAGGGAAAGTTGATCACTACCCCAGGTTCAGCCCTCCCAGAAACGACAAGGAATACGAGGTAGGTACCAATGCTAAAAAGAATAGGTTAAGATGGTATAAATGCAAAATGAGAAAGTGATAGCTTACGCTCCACGACACGTTAACCCCAAGAAATTGAGTACCCAACCTACGACTTAGAACTTGCAGCCGTAGAGCTTGCATTGAAAATTTGGACACATCATCTATATGGTGCAAGGAATGAGATCTTCACAGATCATAAGAATTTGGAGCGTGTATTTGAGCAAAGGAATTAACATAAGACAAAGGAGATAGCTCGAACTAGTAAGATATTACGTTTGTGAAAATAATTACCATCTAGGTAAAGTTAAGAGTAAAAATAGACACGCTGAATCGTAAGACTCCAACAAAGTTAGGTATCTCAACGTTGGAAAAGAAACGCTTATACGAGAAAGATTATAGGTATCAAGAGAAAGGACGAGTCAATGGATAAGCCTCGACTAAGGATAAGAACGATAATATTAGCCGAAGAGCGAATTGAAGAACACATAGCCAACAACCGAATTGTTATAATAATAACTATTAAGTTACGATAGGTATTACGACTTACGAGACCTTGTAGAAGGAAAAGATTTACATAGCTGCCTTATTGCTATAATGTAGGTGAAAGCAAAAATTTAGGACCAAATGCAGTCAATGAAATGATCGAGATCATTCGATAGATTCGAGTCAAAAGAAAACGAATTTTTTAAAGAAGACAAAAGTCTTAAGTATATACAATAATTCGAACTTAATAATCGAGAAGGAAAATAAAAGCTCCTTAAGTTTTCTCCGTTAATGAGAAACAGTAGTTTCATGTCAAGTTCAGACTTCGACAAAGATCTATAGAATTAGTAAGTAACTTGGGAAAGATAGTTCCAATACGAATAATTATGGCTTTATCGCCAAGTTTATGAAATACTTATTTTAAGTATATCTCATTTCGAAAAAGTAACGTATATTCGTTTTTATACACGAAGTTCTATCAGCAAGACGTCGTTCTTGAAATCGACTAAAGTTATTAGGAAAGATCGAAAGCGATCTTGGATCGAAAAGCGCAAAAGTTAAAGAGCAAGTCGAGACGAATAATAATAGCATTATAAGATCATCACAGGCAAGAGAAAGCCATGTCGAGTAAGAAATACTTCAAGCAGTTATAGAGGATAAGCAAATTTCGGGACGAAATTTTTCGCAAGGGGGATAGGATGTAATACCCCGGAAATTCCTTACGATTTCAAAATTTTAAAGTTAATTAAATAAATGGCTTTGCACGCCTAAGTTTACAATTTTTGAATTCTAAGGCTAACGGTCGAATCCGTTATTAAAAATAAATTACAGAAGTCAGCTAGACGACTACTGTAGTTAGGGATAACGCATACGAAAAGTTCTTAGTTCGTAAACTAAGAACGGAAAACCGTCTAATTTTTACCATTACAAAATTGCGATATGAACACGCCGAGAAAGTTTGTTTTTATGTTTTTCCGGACGAAACTCGGACTATGTCGTCCCGAGTTTTGTTCAAAATAAATTTTGTAAATTTATTCTCTAATTAAGTTCATACGTTAAAATTTTTAAGTCAAATCGAATCGCGATGATTTTGTACCGAACAACGTTTTTCGTCGTTCGTTTTTTCGTAACGTCGGATCGCGCCGGAAAAACCCGTAACCCTCTAAACCTCTTCCATGCAGCCGACACATCACCATTTAGGTGTAAGACATGCATGTTGACTTGTTAAGCTAATGACACCTAAATCTACCTTTACATGTGTTCAACCATTCATCATTTCACATACTTAGACAAAACCAATTTTCCTCTCTCTCTCTCACAACTCTCGGCTGCAACTCTCTCTCTCCCCTCAATCTTCATCTTCTCCACTTCTCCATTCACCATTGAAGATACCTTCAAAGCTTGAAGAACTCACACAAGTCATCAATCCATCCATTCAACCTCTTAAGTTCTTCATTAAATATTAAGGTATTTCCATCCTCCACAATTCTATCCATTTAGATTTCTTTTCTTTTCTTTTTCCATCTTGATCGAAAGTTTTAAGGTATTGGAGATTAGATGAAATTAGATGTTTTAGATATGATAATTGGAGATTAAAATGGAACAAAAATAAGAATCCTAAAACCTATGTAAATGCAGATTTTTTTGGGAAAATGGTAGGATTTTTGTTTTTCTTCTTTTGATCATGGCTTCATGCTTAGTAGATGTATAATTGGTGTTTAGAATGAAAAAGAGTTGAAAGCCCTATGTTTTTGTGAAATTTCAATTAGGATTTTGAATTGAATTTGGGGATTTTTGTATGTTAGTTGATTATGGAATTGCAATTGATTAAGGGTTGTTATAATAGGTTGATTAGTGGATAAATGTAGTTAATTGGGGAAGAAAATCACTCCCTTAACATCTATATAAAACCAGAAATTTATAGAGTAATTAGGGGTTTATACATGTTTAGTATAAGTAATGAATTGTTAATGGAATCATGATGTGAATCATGTTAGTTGATAATAGAAATTATTTAAAAATTTTCTAAAAATGTTTAATGAAACGTAAGAGGCAAAGATCACCATATAAACTGAGTTATAATGATGTTAAGATGTGTTTGCATGCATGAAAATGTTTCACGTTAGACGTAGTTTAACGTCGTAAAATTTGAATAAAATCCGACAACGTTGAAAAATCGCATAAGAGACAAACATTTAGTTGTAACTAAAAATCGAGAAGTCGGATGAAAATTCTAAGTAGATAATATTGTTTATAATAAAATTTAGAACATTTTTCTAGTTGATGTCATAAGCTTTCGAGTTGATATAATATGCGCTATAGTTATAATCGAGAAGTAGAACGCGTTTTGAAATGTTTGTTGGTTTAGTACTTGTTAGTTGAAATCCGACGTTTAGAACGTCGTGCCTTTGAGCGAGTTTTGAGAAGGAGTTTGTCACGTACGGAAGTACGTGATGACTGCCTTGAGAGTCCAGTTTCTAAAAAAATTTGAATACGAGAGCTTAGAACGAACCTAAGACGTTATACGTCGAACCTCGCCGGAAACTGTAATATCTTCCAGCTCGTTTATCGGATTTGTGATCCGTAAATTGGAGTACGAACTAGACTTCCTAAGCTTTCTAGTGGTACAAGGCTCACCCCCTTTTTTCAAATCCTCTGTTCTGGACAGCCTCTAGAGTTACTAGACTGTGCAGTGAAAATTCAGTTTCTTGTTTTCTAAGTTGTTTAGTTCACAACTTAGCTTCTTTCAATCGTTTAAGCCGTTTTTGTCTAACGAACATCTCCCTACTGACCCTAGAGTCAAGTACAGGCCTTGAGTAATGAAAACCAGTCGAGATCTTATCTCTTATCCTATCAAATAAAGAAGTAGTAAGCGAGAAATTTCATAAATCATTTAAAGAACTAAAACGTAAATCGCCTAAGTGATTCTTTCCAACTTAGTTCCTTATAATCTTTTAAATCGTATTAAGTTATCGACTACCCTCTCTACTAACCCGAGAGTCGAGTATGAGATCTTTCGAGTTCTAAACGAGATTGGTACGAGTCTCGTTCCCGTTTAAGTAAAATGAAACTAGTAAGGGTGCAAATGCCTAAAGAATGAAACAACTAAAACCTTTTTCGATTCTTTTAATCGATTATCTTCTACGACCCGTTTTTAAGTATGTTTATTTTACGATGAAGGAGGAAGCCAACTATAGAGAAAGGACAGAAGATCCGAAGTTGGAAGTTTTGCTTTAAGTTCTGTAAAATCAAGGTGGGCTTTTATCTATATCAAATAAAATGTGGGTTTTTCCACAACTCGAAAGTATTATTTATCGCTTTGATAATTGTATTTTCAAAGTGATAATCTTGGCATAAACTGTTTTATGTTTTTATGTGAGTTCTCTTGTACCTATCTGAGTTAGCATTCGTGTTTTCCAGATTTAGAGTTAGTCTATTTTAGATTAACTAACGATCGGCTCTGAGTTAGCTGCTAAGTGCTTTCCAGAGTTAGTGCACTTTGTAACCTGTGGTGTATGTGGTATCCTGTTGAGGTGTAGCCAGCCACGGTGAATTAGTTTTGGTCAAGATTGAACATAACATACTCTAAAAATGCTTGCGCAAGCTGCTTTATACAAATCAGTCAGAAAAATGTTTAGTAGGCACGGGCCTTTTTAACAAAACCCCGATGCGCTACGATTATAAAATGCCAGATTATTTATACTTATGATTATGATTTCGGCATCGTGCCCACTAAGTACTTTTGTACTTAGCCCTGCATTGTTTTATAAATGTGCAGGTTGAAGCGACGGTGAGCGGCGACGGTTGATGTTGAGTTAAAGTATAGGATGCATAGTTAGAACCCTTCCGCTGCCAAGCTCTGTATTTCTTTTTAAGATGTACCTTTGAACAATACTTTGTAGTCTAAGTCTGTAATATGAACTTAGTTTCTTTTTGTACTTTTGTCGAGTAATCCATAGGGATTTACTCTTTCTTATTTGTGTTAAAGTCTTATTCATTGTTTAATGATATCTTTTTCATGTATGTTTAGTCAGTTAGCCCCCTTCTTCCCCGCTTCTTTAATCCAACCCCAGTCGCACCCCGGCTTCTGCCGTCCCTCGGGATTTGGGGCTGTGACACGGAATTTCTGGCTCGGTTTGGGTAGAAAGAGCAAGAGGCTCTGTGGGCGGTACAACATTCACTCCAGCTGTGGGGGAGGTGGTAACATCTTCGACGTCCTCAGATGAGGAGGATGCATCCGACGTCTCCATGCCCTCAGCCTCATCAGCTCCGGGGCCTCGAGGTGCGATCTCGAATGATGCGGCCTCAGCTGAGCGACTGGATTCGGAATGCTCCTCAGCAGGTGTCGATTCAACCTGCACTCCCTCCTCGACTGGAGCTTGTTCCTCAGCTGGCTGCTCAGCTAGAACATCAACTGGCTCATCAACTGACTCATCAACTGGAACATCAGTTGGCTCATTAGCCGGCACCTCAGCTGCCTTCTTGGTGGACTTCTTGAACCTTACCCTTAACTTTTTCTGGGCAGGTTCGTCAGTCGACTCCTTCTCAGTGTCAGCTCGGCGACGTGAGGCTTTGGATTTTGTGGGGCGAGCAGCAGCTTGTTCCCCCTCAGCTATTGACTCAGCTGGCTTTCCCGACTCCCTCTTGTCCTTAGGAGTGTAGACACTCCTCAGCACCTCCTGTGCTTTCTTGGCTGTCGGGAACAGCAACAGCTTCTTCAGCGGTGTCTCCTCGCAGTCAGCCCAGACCATGTTGCGGTCCTTTGTTGCGAGGAGGATGAGGGCGGAGACTTTGCAGCCGAAGTTGATCGTGCGCTTCACACTCAGCAGCTTCTCTCCAGACTCGGTTGTAGTCTCAGAGATCTTCGATTTTTCCACCATCAACTGGTTCAGAAAATATTGGAACCAGTTGATTTGGTGTTGGTGCTCCAGGGCCACTAGCTGCTTCAATTTAGGTCGGCTGATGTCGCCGAACGCACCACTGTATCCGAACACTACCTTCGACACGGCGTCGAACAGCAGGCGGTGTTCCGACTTCAGCTTTGTTTATTGCATGTTGCTCCTCAACCGCTCCGGCTCGATCAAAGCATCCTGAAGAAATTCATCTGCTTGTTTGTCGGTAATATTCTCCAGGAACTCGGTGGCGGTGTGGTTGATTGGTATGATGTACCGGAGGACATCGGGCACGTCGATGGGGAAGGAGACGCGACGTATCGTCCTTGCTGGAACATCTCTTTGTTGGCACGACACCACCGTGGAAACTCCCTCCGAACTGTCAAGGGGGCGAACGAGATTGACGTAGAATTCTCCGACTTGGTGCCTGAGTAAGTGGGAGGGGCAGAGCTTGGCCCATTCCAGTAGTCCGTTCTCACGGAGAGTGTTGGCGAGAGGGGCTAGGACCGGCGACTCTAGATCCTCGTCGGATAGGATCTGCTCGAAGTGAATCTTTGATACTAACATATCGAATGACTCTTCATACGTGGTAGGCTCGAGGGAAGGTCCGGATGATGCCATTCTCTTGCTTTTGGGTGCCATTAATAATCACTGCAAAGGTAATATATAGGAAAGGAAAGAAATCTATTTGCAGAAACAGGTTAGGCAGAAAACTGGAGGACGATGAACAGTTATAATTGATAAGAACAAATGAGGAAAGTAGGAGATATATTCCTGATTTTTCGCCTTATATAGGTCTTTGACTTGGATGAGATCAACGGCTGGGGTTAAATGGCGCGAATCCATCAACGGCTGGGATTACGCGACTGTTGACTATCTTTGACTCGACGTTTTGATCCGAGTTCTAACCAGCGCGTGAGAAGGTGTACAGTTTCATGTCAGCCCAGTCGCACGATAAAGTAGGCTATGGATGCTCAGCCGTACTTTACATTTAATGCGACATGATGGCTATTTTAATGTAACTGACTAGCTCAGGAATGTTCGAATTAATTTCAAACATTCTCATTTAAGAACATAACACCTTCAGTCATAAATGATACCTGCCAGCTGATGTCTGAATCAGCTGTGTTCATCAGTCGAGTTCCTCAGTTGCCGCATACCATCAGTTGACTCGAGTTCATCTGTTCAGCTGACGTTTGATGTCTTCAGTTGGCAATTCGCATCTGAGATTCCCCCTTCATCTGAGCTTCCCCCTTAAGTCGATATCCGACTCTTCAGCTCGGATGGATCCTCATCAGCTCGGATGACTCTTCTGCTCGGATGAGTTTTTAGCTCGGATCCAAGAGTCCTAGAAGATCACACAGCATCTTGAACTGGACTTCAGGAAGAGGTTTGGTGAAGATGTCAGCTCTCTGAATCTCGGTTGGGATCTTTTCCATGGACACATCCTTTTTCTCAATATGATCTCGGATGAAATGATGGCGAATATCGATATGCTTAGTCCGAGAGTGGTGAACAAGGTTTAGAGAGATAGCTATGGCACTCGAGCTATCACAGTGAATGGGAACCTATCCAGTTGAGACTTCATAATCTCTCAGCTGCTGCTTCAGCCACAATACTTGCATGCAACAACTTCCGGCAGCCATATACTCTGACTCGGTTGTCGAAGTAGCAACACACGCTTGTTTCTTGGAGAACCATGAAACCAGCTTGCTTCCCATGAACTGACAGTGTCCAGAAGTAGACTTCCTGTCCAACCGATCTCCTGCTAGGTCGACATCTGAGTATCCAGTTAGCTAGATATTGTCATCAGTTGGGTACCACAACCCAACATTGACAGTTCCCTTCAGATACTTAATGATGTTCTTTGCTGCCAACATGTGAGCTTCTCTTGGTTGGACTTGAAACGAGCACACACTCCAACTGCGTATGAAATGTCTGGTCGGCTGGCAGTTAGGTAGAGCAGTGAACCGATGATCCCTCTATACTGGCTGGCATCAACGAGCTTTCCCTCAGCTCCTGGTTCGATCTTCCAGTTCGTATTCATAGGGATCTTTGTTGTCTTACTTGTCTGCAATCCGAACTTGGTGATGAGCTCCTTTGTATATTTGGACTGGTTGATGAAAATCCCTTCAGGTGACTGCTTCACTTGTAATCCAAGGAAATAATTCATCTCGCCCATCATTGACATCTCGAACTTCTCCTTCATAAGATCGGAGAATTTCTTGCACAGCTCCTCCGACTTGGAGCCGAAAATGATGTCATCGACATAAATTTGCACAACAAGTATATCTTCTCCAACTTTGATGGTGAACAGAGTTTTATCAACTGAACCTCGTTTGAACCCCGAGTTCAAAAGAAATCCACAAAGAGTGTCATACCATGCCCTTGGCGCTTGCTTTAGACCATAGATAGCTTTCTTCAGCTTGTACACTCTTCCATCTCCAGTCTCAAAACCAGGAGGTTGTTCAACATATACATCTTCTTTGATATCTCCATTGAGGAATGCACACTTCACATCCATCTGATATACTTTGAACTTGTGATGTGCGGCATAAGCCAGAAAGATCCGGATGGCTTCCAGCCTTGCAACTGGTGCGAAGGAATCTTCAAAGTCAATTCCTTCTTGTTGGCAGTATCCTTGAGCTACCAACCTTGCTTATTCCTCACAATGAATCCAATGGTGTCTCTCTTATTTTTGAAAATCCACTTCAATCCAATCACCTTGACACCATTTGGTCTTTCTACCAACTCCCATACACAAGTGCGTAGAAACTCATTCAATTCTTCTTGCATGGCTGTTGTCCAGTGGACACAGTTGAGAGCTTCCCCTACATTCTTCGGTTCTGGCACATCAGCTACAAAGCAAGAAATCATGGCAACATCTCCAGCTTGCTCGAACTCTTCTAGAACTGCCAATTCTTCAGCATATTGGGCATATGTATTGGAATCTTCCTCGGTTGATTCTAGATTTGCAACTCTGCTCCGTGTGCGCACACCCTCGGTTGGATCTCCGATGATATCGTTGGTGGAATGAACTTCATACCATCTTCGGTTGCATCTTCCTTCTTCTTCCAACTGTGGCTGTTCAGAAATCTGAGTTGGAGTCTTCAGAGCTGGTGATTGATCAGCTGTTGAGTCTGGATTCTCAACATTGATAGTAGTTTGAACTGAGCTCGGTTGGGCATCGGATGCTGATGCAGTTGGTGGAGCATCAGCTGAAGTTTCCCCTTGGGATGAGCGGAGGTCTTCGCATTCATCTTCAAAGGAGTATGGATCCTCATCCTCAATTACCCATACCAGTGGTTCAGCTCGGTTCTTTTCCCGAAGTGCTTGCGATCTGGTGAGAACTGGTAGAACAGCTGGATCCGCGTGTTGTTCCTTTACCTGTTCCCTGCACTCAAAGGTAGATTCATCAAAACTAACATGAGGTGTTATTTCCACAACACGAGAGCTGTTGTTGAAAACTCTATATGCCTTGATCCGAGCTGCATATCCAAGAAATATGCCCTTCGAAGCTTTGGCATCAAAGGTTTTCAACTGAGTCTTCCCATTGTTGTGAATATAACACTTAGATCCAAAAACACGAAAATAAGAAATATCTGGCTTTCTGTGTCTCCATAACTCGTAGGGCGTCTTTCCCAACCGCTTGGTGAGAAGAGATCGATTCTGAGTGTAGCATGCTGTGTTGATCGCTTCAGCCCAAAATCTCTTTGGCAGTGCTGAGCTCGCTAACATGGATGTGGCTGCATCCTTCAGAGTTCTGTTTCTTCGCTCAGCTACGCCATTCTGTTGTGGAGTACGCGCGGCTGATGTCTGATGGGTTATGCCATTCTTTTCGCAATACTCAATGATGGTTTTATTTAGAAACTCCGTTCCACGATCTGATCGGATGGATATGATCTTCATCTCTTGTTGGTTCGATATCCGATCCATTAGCTTGGGCAGCTCATCTCGGGTCTCACTCTTGTGGCGCATGAAGATGGTCCACGTATATCTTGAGTAGTCATCAGTTACAACCAATGTATATTCGTTGCCATTAATGCTTTTTGGTGTAACTGGTCCGAAGAGATCCATATGGATCAGCTGTAACACTCGGTCGGTTGAGAGAGTTGACTTCAACCGGAAGGAGGTTCTAGCGAGCTTTCCCAGCTGGCATGTACTGCAGATGTGTGTTGTTGAAAACACTCGGTTAGGTATGCCTCTTGCATGTTCTTGTCTGGCAAGTCGGTTCATCGTCTTGAAGTTCAGATGGTTGAGCCTTTTGTGCCACAACCAGCTCACATCCACACTGCTCTTTGATAACAGGCAAGTGTCAGGGAGGCTGTTGTTCCAGTCAGCGTAGTATACATTCCCTGTTGGAGATCGATTTCCCAACAATATCACCTGCTTTGTTCCGACATCTTTAACTCTGCAACCCTGTGCATCAAAGTTGACAGAGAAACCATTATCACAGAATTGGCTGATGGAGAGCAGGTTATGCTTCAATCCATCAACATAAGAGACATTAGAAATTGAAACATGATTGGTTTCAAGGGTACCGTAACCTCTGGTATAACCTTTTGAGTTATCACCAAAAGTAACTGATGGACCTTCTTTCTCCACGAAACTTCCAAGCAAATCCTTCAGATTTGTCATGTGTTTCAAGCATCCACTATCCATCACCCACATTGTAGTAGACGCCTTCTTCTTCCTCAGCTGTTTCTCCTGCACCTGCAAAGAGAAACTCGCTTAGGTCCCCAATTTCAGTTGGGTCCTGAAGGGTTAGAACCAGTTCCCACTGGAACTGTGCGTCGCTTTTCCCGATAAACTCGAATAGCCTTGTCATTCCAAATGATTTGCCCATTTTCATCAATTATGACAACACATCGGTTATCCTTAGGCTTGTTGTTAGAAATGATGCTCTGTTTCTTGGGAGGAGTTGGATTTCTCCCATGTTGGGCTTTAGGAGGTGAGGCTTTCCCTCTGTTTTGATGGCGATTCTTATCCTATTGAGTTTGTCTGTGAGGTCGGACGCCCTGTTGGAATCTTTGTGGCTGATTATGATTCCAACTTCCTGAGGGTTGTCTGTAGCTGTTCATGCCCTGTTGATGATTAATATTATGGCATGAATATCTCCAGTTGTTTGACCAGTTCCTCATTGGTTGACTAGGTTGGAACCTTTGGTCGAACCGATGTTGGAACCGCTGTTGATTCAGATGATTGAGCCCAGGTCTGTTCTGAGGTCGGTTCCATTCCTTCTGACGTTGACTTTGAGGTTGATGCAGAGGTCAGTTCTTGTTCTGAGATCGGTTGCGGTTGTGCCTTCGACGCCTCTGATTCCTCTTCTGACTTTTGGAACATTCCCCCTCGGTTGATACCTCAATCGATGGAACATTCTGTCCTATATCAGCTGCTCCTTTTCCCTTCTCAGTTGTAATTTTATTGGTCGTTTGAACTTGTTGAGAGGTGGAAGTTGAATTAGCTTCTGGAGACTCAGCTGTGTCTGGCTCGACAGCTGTGACTTCTACTGGTTTGATGAAGGTTGCTGGTGGAATCCCAGTATCCTTGACAACATCATAACCGAGTCCTGACATGTCATCCATCTGTCTGCTGTAATTTAAAAGGTTTTCGATGATCTTGGATGACTGATACAGCTTGATTAGATTGTCCTTTTCAGTTTGCAACTCCTTGACGAGTACAACTATCTGCTTAGTTTGTTCATCTGACTTCTTTATCAGCTGTTCGATCTGAGTATCTTGATTTTTCAACTGATCTTGTTGTTCTTTGTTTTGCTTTGTCAACTCCTCATCAGCTGGAGGCTTAGCCTCGATCAGTTGACTCTTGAGATTCTCAATCTCCTGAGTTTGGCTCGTAATCAGATCCTCTTTTTTGGTTAAGGAATCTTCAAGCTTGGCGAACTGAGCTTGAAGACTCTTAAACTCAACCGACTGCTGATGCAGTTCCTCACTGAGTTCTTGAAAATCATTCCAGGAGGGTTCCAACTCATCGCTCAGAGATTCCTGCATGTTAGAAGTATTGAAAGAATTTAAGCGAGCAGGATTAGATTGTACCTCAATATCATCTTGGTCGGTTCCAAGTGCCATGAGGCATTGATCCGGACTAATGACTTTGTTGGTAGAGGTCAGTTCATCCTCATCTTCAGTGTCTGTGAAGATGTCCATATCATCAGCTGCTTCTTCAGCTACCATGGCCTTGTTCTTTGCAGTTTGCTTGGCCCTCAGTGCTTCTCTTTCTTTCTTTGAGAGGTCTGGGCAGTCAGCTTTGAAGTGTCCTTCCTTGCCGCATTCGAAGTAACCATTGGTGACTGGCTTCGAACTGTCTCGAGTTCGGTTTGATTTATAGAAACGTTTATATTTGCCGAACCGAGTGTCCAGGTCGGCTAGTTTCTTTGACAGCGCTGCAATGTTCTGTTGCAGTTCCTCTCTGCTCGGCTCCTTTGCAGTCGTGTCAGCCGATCTGGTTGGCCTTGACGATCTCGACTTTGAGTAGTCAGCTCGGAGAGCAACTGACTTTGATGCCGGAGCCAACATCCTCAATTCTATTTGTCTGACCTGGGGGCTGCGATCTCCTTCTATTGACCATATACTCATTTCCTTTCAAGATTGAGAACAATCTTTCAGTTCCCATTTCACCAAGGTCAGCTCAGCTCTCGTGGATATTTGTGAAAGTATCCCACTCAGCCGGTAGAGCTTGCAACACTTTGAGGTTAATTTCTCTTAGTGTGTATTTTCCTTTCCGGATGGACTGGATTCTTCTGATGATGTCCATAAACCGGAGCTCTAGCTGATCGATAGTCTCATCAGGTCGCAGACTGAAGTTGTCGAAATCTTGACATGCATGTGAGAACTTGTTTTCCTTCGTCTCGTTGCTTCCTTCACTTAGCGAAGCCAGGATGTCCCACATCTCTTTTGCAGTCTCACACTCCTCTATCCAGGGCAGATAATCTTGTCCAACCGTGGACATTATTGTGCTCTGAGCCCAGATATCCAGCTGGCTCACCTTGGCCTCCTCTGGAGAGTAGTCTTCTGGTTGTTTCTCCACATACTCCACCACTGTATCTCCATCGTGAGGATTTGTGGGAGTGCGAGCTATTCTTTCTTTAATGACTATTGGTCTAGAAGTGAGAACTTGTTGCATCCTATTATGCTTTGACAGAAGGATCTTCTTCATTCGAGTTCTCCATGATGTATAATTGACTACAGAGAACATGACGACGATCTTGTCCTTGATGTCCATCTGCACACACAAAAACAAGACAAAAATGCGAGCAAGTATGCACTAGCGTGAAAATATCTGTTCAGTTGACCACTAAAGAAAAAATCTCGAATTCACACCTCTTGAAACAGAGTCAGCAGTCTTTTGAATAACTGCTCTCATACCACTTGATGGTCCCGAAATGAGTTACTGGTGTATGGGGGGGGGAATATACCAGTTAGGATTTAAAAACTTAAACCTGAAAGAACACTTCAACTGAGCAAAAAGGACTCAGTTGGAATCTCACAGCTGAGTAAGCGACCTCAGCTGGAAGAGTGAGGCTGTGCGGAATGTGGTGGAAAATTAAACTCGTTAAAAACAACTCACGCAAAACAGCTCGGTTGGTCAAGAACCAAAACAGCTCGGTTGAAAATGTGCAAATGAGGTTTGTATGTCGGTTAGATTGATCAGATAAAGATGCAAAAGTAACTGAATAAAAACAAACACAGACACACAAGATTTAACGTGGTTCGGAGATAACCCTCCTACGTCCACGGGGAGATGTGAATCCTCACACCTCAGTCCAAGTTCTTCTGGACAGAACCACTCAGCTTACGCGGGCTGAGCAACCGTTAAGGATAAGTTTGCGGGTACTTATCGACCTTACAGATTAGTTTCCGGGCACTAAACAGCCTATGTCAAGTTTGCGGGTACTTGACGACCTGACTACTCAATTACAGGAAGAGTAAGGTCCTAGCACACTTTTTAGGGTGTGAGTGTGGGTGGGATTTCCAACTACAACTCGATCACGAATGAGAGCTGGATCTAAGGCTTGAACGAATAAACACTCAAACTAAGATCTAAGACAGATTTTCACTCTATGAACCCTCAGCTACTAATGTTCTATCACTCTTGAACTCTCAGCTGCTGATGTTCTTAGAATAGGATTTTAGCAGATTTTTCTTTCGCTTGATTCTCTTGTGATTGCACTTTTCTCTCTTGCTTCAGTCTGTCTCTCTCATATCTCTCGAATGAGAGAATGCCTCTATTTATAGGCGGAGAGAATCAACTAGCCGTTGGAGGAGCTGTTGATCTCTGATCGTTTGATAGCGATGGCTTGTCTCTTATCTCTGCAGACTTTCCCGATATGGCATTTGTGCTCTTTTGCTTTCCATCTGAGACAGCCTTGTGTTGGGCCAGATGGGGTAATAACTGAACGGTCAAACCCTCATGTGACTTCCTTTTGAAATTCAAATCTTAACCTTTCTGACAGTCAACCTCGGTTCGTCGGTTGAAAGTCTTGATCTTCATCTGAGTGGTCTTCAGCTGATGTTCTGAACTGTTTGACTCTCAGCTGACTTTGAACTTCAAGCAGTTGATCTTCTTGTTCGAGTTCTACAACTAAGGTTCTGAAACTGAACACTCAGTTGTCTTCCCTGTATTTACTCAGCTGGGTTTGAACCTTCAGATGATCTGATGTTCTCTTCCTCTCTACTGCTTCTCATCTGACAAATCCTCAGTTGGTTTTCTTCACAACTGATGTTCTGAAGACTTCCCCTTGTTTGCATCTGAACATATGAACTCTCAGTTGTCTTTCTTCACAACTGATGTTCTGTCTGAGTGACGCCTTGTTGCCATCTTCAGCTGGAGACCTGTAAAGATAAAATCTTAACTTTGCTCAAACAGCGAGCCTAAATTCTAACATTAGGTTCTGGCAACGTCTACTCGGTTGGGGTCAGTCGGTTTTGGAATTCATCAAAACTCATACTAATAAATTTCCCAACAATCATTTACTAAAGTTTGATTATTTGTCTTTCTTCATTTACTAGAAGAAAGGATGGAAGACAGAAGGTTAAAGTAGTTCTGTAATTCGTATAAGGTGGGCTTTTCTATATAACAAATAAAGTGAGCGTTGCTCAAAATGTTTACTTATTAATTTATAAGTATGTTTTGAAAGTGATTATCAGTGCATAAAAGAATTATTTTTGTGAGTTCTTTTGTGCCATTCTGATTTGGTTCGCCAACTAATCGATTGGACTCTGAGTTAGTGACACCGTTAGGTGCTTTCCAGGGTTAGTGTACACGGTAGCCGTTGTGTGTGGTACTATGTTGAGGGGTAGCCAGCCACAGTGAGGAACGTGTGCGGGAGAAGTTAACTCTCCCCCGGCGTTGAAACAGAAGTTGGTCAATTTGAACGAAACAATAGAAAAATCTTGATCAAGTAAAGTTTGAGAAAATGTTTTAGTAAGCACGGGCCTTTAAACGAAAAATTCTATTGTGTTACTTTGAGAATGCCTGATGAATCGATAAAACCTATGATATGATTTCGGCAAAGTGCCCACTAAATGCTTTTGTACTTAGCCCTGTATGTATTTATAAATGTGCAGGTTGAGTGACGAAGGCGGCGGAGGTTGAGTGATGGTTGTAATTAAGGAAAGAAAGCTAGTTGAGCCTCGATTCCACATCTTCTTATGTGAAATCAATCTACATTTTTTCCGCTGCAAGACACTCTTTTTGATGTATTAACTTTCGGTTTAAGTATTATGTACTTGAAACCCTAGAGATCTCATAGACAACTTTTGTCGAGCGATCCTTCTAGATCGACTCTCTTTTGATTAATTGAAGTACTTCATGTTTACCATCTTATCAAAGTTATGTCATTTTATCATTTATTCAGTAATTCCTCCTTTCTTCCCCGTTTCTTTAAATCCAACCCCTAGTCGTACCCCGACTTTACCACCCCTCGGGATTTGGGGCTGTGACAGAGTGGTATTAGAGCAGTCGGTTTTGCTCTGGTCATAAGTTATTTTTCTAGTGATACCACAAAGTGGTATCAGAGCAATCGTTTCTGCTCTGTACCTGAGTCTTCTTTTGAGAAATTAAAGTATAGTTCGTTTTACTAAACTTAAGAATTCAGATGCCAACTCAACTTCCCGCTATGTCGACTCAACTGAAGAAGAAAAGAAAGGTTTCAAAAGTGTTACTATTTTGAAAGTTTGAAGTATGATAGTTATAAATAGATTGAAGTATGAGATATACTTTTGTTGAGTACCAAGTATGAATTGATTGAAGTATGAGATATACTATTGTTGAGTACTAAGAATTAATTGATTGAAGTATGATAGTTATACTTTTGTTGAGTAAAAGTATGAACTAATTAAAGTATGATTGTTATACCTTTGTGGTATTAGATGAAATCATGTGAGTTATAATTTCCTTTGATTGAGATACATGTCAACATGAGATGGTTGAATTATTTTATTAGAATTATTTGAGTTATAATTCCTTTTTATCAAGATGTATGTTGGTCTTAGAGAAATATAGAGTTTTTAAAGGCTTTCCCAATTTCTATGAGAACATAGAGCTTTTATGAAGCGTGAGTCGTTTCCGAACAAAATGACTCAAAAGATGCGATCAGAACGGGAAGAACAGAATCAAGAGAATCAAAAGCGAATAAAAGAAAATGTCACTTGCGTGGGAGTGACATGAACAAAGTCTCTTTGGAGTCAACTTTGTTATATTTATTAGAATCGTTCGAGTATTTGATTAATTTTAAGTTAGTATTTTCTTCTAGAAGATTGAGTATTCCAAGCTAAGAGTTGGAAATTCCGAATATTTTTCTTTATTTAGAATGTTTGTTTGCAATTTGAGAAATTGCTAGATGATTAAGGTAAGTTAATTCCTTATTGAGTGGGTGAGTGCTTAAAGCACGGAGTTGATGAGAATTCTTATTTTCCTTAGTTTTAAAATGCCTCCGAGAGCAGAGAATAACGAACGAGGGCGTAGAAAAGGGGTAGACCGTCGGGTCGTAATCGTGGTCGTGGTTGTGGTTAGGACGAGAGGGAGGAGGATCGAGGACGTCAGGAAACCCCTCCACCCCCACCACCACTACGTCGTGACATAGAGGATCTTTTCCTCGAAAGAAATCCACCTATTTTTAATGGATCAGGAAATCCGAGCGATGCTGAGCTTTGGGTAAGAGCTACAGAAAGAATTTTTAAACTTCTCAGATGTACTGATGAGGAGCGCCTTTCGTGTGTTGCGTTTCAACTCACCGGACCAGCTGATTTCTGGTGGGAAGCTAGGCAGAAAGTTATTCCGATAGAGCATCTGGCTCAGTTTACTTGGGATGAGTTTAAGGCAGCATTTTACGACAAGTACATTCCAAAAACCTATAGAGCAAAGAAGGAAGCAGAGTTCCATAATCTGAAGCAAGGAAAGATGTCAGTGACTGAATATGATGCAATCTTTTGTGAATTGTCGAGGTATGCACCTGAGCAGGTGGATACAGAAGAGAAAATAGCAAAGAAATTCCGTGGGGGACTAAGGCACGAGCTTGGAGTGGCACTAGCCAGTCACGGTGGACTAAACTACACTGAGATACTAGGACGAACCATGCTCCAACTCAAGACCATTCCAACAATAATAACAACAACTATAAAGGAAAAAGAAAATGGGAAGGAGGAAACAACAATGGCTACTATCATCACAACAACAATAATCAAGGAAACCAGGGTGGAAATCGGCGTGGCTTTCAACAGCCAAATCAGAATAACCAATCAGGGCAGTGGCAAGGGAATAACCAATCAGGACAATGGAAGGGAAATAACTAACAAGGACAGTGGCAGGGACAACAGACAAACATTAACCAAGGAAAAATCACTGTTCCTACTTGCCCTAAGTGTAATGGAATGTACTTTGGACTTTGTCAAGCAGGCACTGGCGTGTGCTTTAATTGCGGACAACAGGGGCACGTGAAAAGATATTGCCCGAAATCGTTGCAATCGGGAGGAGCTAACCAATATAATCAGCCCCAACCTTTGAGAGCTATTCAAGCACATCCGCAACAACAACAGTCTCCACAGTCGGACCAGCAAAATCCAAGGGCATTCATGATTAAGGATCAAGAGCAGAATAAGGACAAGGGTCACATGGTAGGTATGGGTAAACTTCTCACTTACCCTGTCATAAATTAGTTGATACCAGGGCTTCACATTCTTTTATTACTAGAGCCTGTATTGACACTATAGAAATAAAACCAAAATACGCTAATCATAAAATGAGAGTAACTACACCCTCAGGAGAGAAATCAACACCACTTCTTTTGTTTGCTTAAACCTAGAATCAGACTTAGGATCTTCTAAGGTTGTAGCGAACAAATCTGAATACGATGAAAATGTTAAACATGGACATAATCCTTGGAATAGATTGGATATACGAGCGACTACGCAACGATTCTCTACCACGAGAGAAAGATTTCTTTCGATCAGCCGGGGGGAAACCTACAGATTTTCATGGAATATCGATGGGTGAACGGATATCTATAATATCTGCACTACAAGCCAAAGAGATGATGAAGAAGAAGAACTGCAAAGTTTACCTTGTTTACCTGAATGGAGAATTGGAACTGAAGGGACCATATGAGACGTAGAAATCATACGAGAATTTGAGATGATGGATTTAGAGGTGATCGATACATCTGAGACAATAACTAACCGAATAGCAGCACTAGTAGCTACACCAGACTTATGAGAGAGAATTATAAGTGAATCCGAGGGAACGATTCAAGTACTAGAAGATATGTTAAGAACGATAGTGCTAGATCAAAGTGACAACGGGGAGAATATTTACCGTTGATCAAATTTTCTTATAATAATAGTTATTAGGTTACGATAAGTATTGTGCCTTACGAGGCCTTGTATGGAAGGAAGTTTAAATAACCGTTTTATCATAATGAAGTAGATGAAAGGAAGAATCTAGAACTAGATTCACTCAGTGAAATGATAGATATATTCTTTCGATAGATTCGAGTCAGAATGAAAGAAGTCTAGAGGTGACGAAAGTCTTATGTAATTTATGCCGATCTGACTTAAAATTAGAGAAGGGGGACAAGTTTTCCTCATGATTTTCCTTCTAAGGATATGGTAATTATTTTCGTGTCAAGTATAAGCTTAGACAAAGATTTATATGATTAGTAGTTTTTTTTGAAAAAGATAGTTTTAATGTGTATAGATTGGCCGTGTCGCCAAGTCTATGGAATGTTTATTATGTTTATGTATCTCATTTGAGAAAGTACATGTTCGATCCTACACACGTGATTCATTAGCAAGACGTAGTTCTTGATTCCGATTTAAGTTATAAGTTATGGAGAAAGACCGCAATCGATCTTGGATCAAAAAGTGCAAGAGTTGAGAAACAAATCGATACCACTAGTAAAAGTGTCATGGAATCACCACGGGCAAGAGGAAGCTACGTGGGAACTTTTCGAAGAAGATATGCAAATTTCGGGACGAAATTTTTCGTTAGAGGGGTAGAATGTAATATCCCGAATATTTCTTTCCGTCGCGAAAATAAAAATTTTTGTTTTAATTAAGGCTTTGCACTTCTAAGTTAAAGAAATTCAGTTATAAGAATAACGGCGAAGTCCGTTTCTGAAAATAAGTTGCAGAAGTCGTTCAACCGACTACTGTATTAGGGTTTTGGCGCTCGATAAAATTTTCGTTAGAGACCTCAGATCAGTATTGCGTCTGCATTTACATTCACTTATTTTGCGATACGAGTCTTTTTCTAGAAGTCAGTATTTTTTATTTTTCAGGCGAAAATATTGTACTGTCACGTCTCAACTTTTGAAGTTTTTCGGGAAACGAATCGTCCTTTCTGACTAAGTGAAATATTCCGGAACTAATGGTCGTATCCTTTTTTGCCAAAAATATGTCCGTCTAATAAAGTAATTGTTCGTTTCTAGTTTACAGTATTAGACCCGGAAAAATAGATATTTTGTAGAGAAGAAGGTATACAACTTGATTTTCTCTTCTACTATATAAATATCACCCTTTATCACCATAATATCTCTCTCCCTCTCACTCCCCAAACCGCCACCCTCCATTTTCTCTCTTCTCTCTCTTGTTTTTTCAAGTGTTCTTCATATCTTTAAGTTTTTCTTCAAGTTCTTCAAGCTTCTAAGTTACATAACTTGTTCGATTCTCGATTAAAGTCAATTCCGATTGTATATTTGATAAGGTATGAACTTTAGCTTCATTTCTATCCAAACAAGAATCATCTCCTTTGAAGTTTGATAGATGTCGAAATTTATGAGGTGTAGGATATGATGTTCTAAGTTTTATTTCATGTTATTTTGACGTTAGAAGTAAGAATCCATGGTTGAAATCGAGTTAGAAACATGTTAAGTATTTATTTGGAATTTTCGAAAATTATGATGAAGGTTTCCAAATTTCTGCACTTCTTAGATGTTTTGATTGAGCTTGAATTCTTATAAATGGTTTGTGGAATATGATTCTAGGTATTGATACATGATTGTATGAATTGTTTGAGAATTTTCTAAAAATATTTCTATGTTCATTGGAAATGAAGAAGTATGATTTTGATTGAGAAAATGAGATGATATGGATGTGGTAATGATATAAATGTGTTGTAGGAAGCATGTAGTTGATCATAAATTTATGTTAGATTTTTCTAAAAAAAAAAACGATAATCGTTGGAGACGAACATTCGATCGGATTTTTAAGGATAGAATTTATTTGATAATGTTGTTTGCAAAAATGAGAAGTTGTATGCATGTAAATCAACATATAATTTAGTTAGAATTTTCCTATCACTTTTTATTTTTCGTTGGAGACGAAGAATTGAGATTATGTTAAGTATGAATGATGATATGAATATGTGGTTTGTATATTAGTTGATCTAAGTGTTTAAGGATCTTAAATTGAAAGTTTGGAAGATTTCTAAGAACATTTATCTTTGTGTAAGAGAAAGGAATCGAGCATAAGTCTTGACGGTTAAATGAAATGAGAAAACTAATTGGATATTAGTGATTTAGTATGCTTAGGGTTCATTGTGTAAGTTTTGAGAATTTCATGTTATATATAAATAAGTGATTATGGATTTTAGTATGATGTGAGTGAATGATCATATGTTAATTGGAATGATATCATTTGATGATTTGATTTGAGAGTTAAGAAATTGATTGATATGTTGTTGAGGTTTTCTTTGAAATTGTTAAGTATAGAAGTCGAGGACAAGAGATGATAATGTTTGTCGTTTATTTCATCGAGAACTCAAGTATATGTGAATGTGAGTTTGTATGGTTTGGTTGGTTGAACTTTCAAGAGTTTTGAGTGTTGTATAATGTTTTGACAAACATAGAAAAGTGTGAGATGAAGTTGAATCCGTTGGGTTTTATGCCAAGTTTTGTGACCCTTCACGGAAACAGCCATAACTCTTTACTCATTTAACGAAATCGAGATCCGTAAATTGTGCAGTAAACTAGACATCCGTATCTTTCTTTTGGTACCAAACACCTCCCCTGTTTCTCAGCAGTCTGTTCTGCGTGAGCTTTTGAATCTTCAGCAGTTGTGCAGATTCTTCTGCAGCTCTATTTCTTAAGTGAAATCTTTTCTTAACTTGAATTCTTTGGAACACCTAAGTCATTTAGAGTTATTGACTTCCGTTATGATGTTCTAAATGTTTAGTAAAGAACCAAGTCAATTTTTAGCGAGATGTGTTCGAGTCTCGTTTCGTTTAGTAAAAGACTAGTTAAAGTGCAAAGGCCTAAAACTTGTTTAATCGTTATCGAGTCCGTTTCTCTTAAACCGCCTCGATCATTTACTAAAGTTTGATTATTTACGATAAAAGAAGGAAGTCGAGACTAGAAGAAAAGACGAAAGACAGAAGGTTAAAGTAGTTCTGTAATTCGTATAAGGTGGGCTTTTCTATATAACAAATAAAGTGAGCGTTGCTCAAAATGTTTACTTATTACTTTATAAGTATGTTTTGAAAGTGATTATCAGTGCATAAAAGAATTGTTTTTGTGAGTTCTTTTGTGCCATTCTGAGTTAGTTCGCCAACTAATCGATCGGACTCTGAGTTAGTGACACCATTAGGTACTTTCCAGGGTTAGTGTACACAACTTTTTGAGGGATTAGCTTGGAGGCCTGAAGCTGAAGAAAACTTGTGAAAAGATGTCATAAGTCTTCTTACTGACCCTGCATATCCTCTTATGAACATCAATAGATCATCAGCAAAACAGATGTGCACTAATCCAAATTTCCTACATTTTGGGTGGAAATTAAAGTCTCCATCCTTGTGTAATTCCAGTAGGCATCGGTGCAAGTACTCCATGCAGATTACTAATAGATAAGGAGACATGGGGTCTCCTTGTCTCAACCCTCTTTGTGCTCTAAAAGGGGTTGTCAGCTCCCCATTAACATTAACTGTGTATGAAACTGTCTTGATGCATGCCATGATTAGCTTAACAAATCTGTAAGGGAATCTAATCTCCAGCAAAAGATGATAGATAAAAAGCCATTCTACAGAGTCGTAGGCTTTTTGCAAGTCAACTTTAACCATGCATCTAGGAGAGATATTGTCACAGACCCAAATTCCAAGGGACAGCAAAGCTGGGGTGCGATTAGGGGTTGGATTAAAGGAGCGGGGAAGAAGGGGGAATAAATACTGAATAGATGCCTTAACTAATAATATTAAACAAGATGATATCTATGAACCGATTTCATTAACAAAAGAGAGTCGATCTCGAAGGATCACTCGATGAAGATGTTATCAGAGTAGACTAAGTTTAAAGTACGAATATTGTTTTGCAGCGGAACAACGTAGACTGAAATATTGTTCTTCTTTCCTATGTACAACTCTACTCAACCTCCGCCGCTTCCATCACTCAACCTGCACATTTATAAATACATGTAGGGCTAAGTATAAACATACTTAGTGGGCACATTGCAGAAAACATATCATAATAGTATAGATTAATCAGGCATCTCAAAAAGTAACGCATCGGGGTTTATCATTAAAGGCCCGTGCTTACTAAACATTTTCCTCTTTCCACAATATAGCTTGATCAAGCATTTTTCTGATGTTACGTTCAACTTGCCCAACATCTGTTTCAACGTCGGGGAAGAGTTAACTTCTTCCGCGCACGTTCTATTCACCGTGGCTGGCTACCCCTCAACAGAGTACCACACACACCTGCTACCGTGTATACTAACTCTGAAAAACCCTTCCGGTTAACTCAGAATCCGATCGATTAGTTAGCCCCCTTTGGCTAACTCAAAAAGGCACAAAAGAACTCACATAAAAAAATCTTTTATGCACTGATAATCAATTTGAAAACACACTTATCAAAACAGTAAGTAAACATTTTCGAGAATCACTCATTTTATTTGATATATAGAAAAGCCCACCTTAGGCGATATACAGAACAACTAAAGCTTCCATCTTCGGTCTTCCATCCTATCTTCTAATTGCGACTTCCTCCTTCTATCGCAATCAAACATGCTTTAGTAAATCGGTCGAGACGATTAAAGAAAAGCAATTTGAATTCGGTTAAGTCTTTTAGGCGTTTGAACTTTAACTAATCTCTTTTGATTAACGAAGAAACGAGACTCGAACACATCTCATTTAGAACTAACTCGGTTCCTTACTCGACATTTAGATTAGTTAAAGACGAAAGTCGATAACTCTTAACGACTTAAAAGTTCTTAAAGAATTAAGTTGAAAAGAATTCAACTTAAGAAAATGAGTTTAGGAATTTTCTGCACAAGACAGTAAGTCTGGAGCCTCTGCAGAACAGAATACTTTGAAACAGGAGATGTGCCTTATGTCAAAAGAAAGACACTGATGTCTAGTTTACTGTCCAATTTACGGATCTCGATTTCGTTAAACGAGCTAAGAGTTATGGCCATTTTCATGAAGGGTCGCAAAACTGCTGAGAAACCCTAATCGTTTTTAAGACTCGACGCACGATTCCCTAGGTTCGATCAATGCTATACAACCTTTATGTGCATGAAATTTCTATCACATAACAGTCAACACACACAATCATTTAACGTGAACACCTTCACGTTTCTCGATTAACAAAACGACGAGCACTTTCTTGTCTTTTCAACTAACCAATTATTTAACAAATTTCATTTCAAAAACAAATCATATCTAACTTCTAATTTATATTTCATAACTTATATAACATCATCATCTACTACACTCATGCATATCATTACTATATTCACTTTATGCATATATATTCATAGATCAAAAGTTCATACTTGAAAATAGCCTACTACGGGTCCGTTTTCATAACTTTTGATTCCGACGTGTGATTTTATCGATTCAAGTTTCTATCATGCTTCAAATAATTCTAATTTCACTTATCAATGATCAAACACAACTTATAACATGTAGAAATCATAATTTATTTAATATAGTCTTAATTCCATCTACTTACATACAAATATTCTTATACTTGTTCAATAAATTTTATCCTTAATCTTATCATGCATAATTAACCTAATTATGATTTTAGAAACTTATATCATGATCATCTAACATGTGAAACACAAAAACATAGACTTAAAGTTCATATATGCATCGTTTTTTTTTTTTCATAATCGATAATTAATTCTCAATTAATTCCACAACTATCCTAGCATACCAACAATCACTAATATTTGATTAGTTTTCTCGTTTGATTTTTATATCGACGATTACGCTCGACTCTTCGTCTCTTACAAAAAGTTCGACGTTCTTAGATTTCGTTCAAACTTTCCAATTATCATCATTAACTACATAGATCAACTAATATGCAAACCATAAGCTTATATCATTATCGAAACTAATTTTATCGACGATTCTTCATCTCCAACGATTTCATTTTTATTTTTAGAAAAATCTAATTTAAATATATATTGAACTACATGCTTCCTACATCATATATATCAAATCATATCATCAAAATCATAATAATTACTCAATCAAAATCATGCTTCTTCATCTCTTACATTTTCATTTTTATTTTAAGAAAATTCCAAAACAATTCATACATCAATATATCAATACCGAGAGTGATAATCCACAAACCAATCATCTAAAATCAAGTTAAATCTTCACCAACTAGTTCATGCATTTTTCAAAAATTATCCTAGTTCTTCCTACATGATTTATTCTTGATTTCAACCATAGAAACTCAATCCTATGCATTAATAATCATGTAATGATCTTAGAACATCAATCCTACTTCTCTTATTTTTTTCGAAAATTTTAAAAATTATAGAATAGGATTTTTATTCGGATAGAAGTGAAGAGAAGGCTCTCACCTTTCCAAATATGTAATCGGAATTGAAATCGATCGGTAAACGAGCAAGTTATGGAAGCTTGAATGCTTGAAGAAATGAAGAACACACTTGAAGATGAACTTGAAGATGAAGAACAAGAGAGAGAAGAGAGAGAGTGTGATGACTAATGAGGTGATATTTAAGTAAAAGTGAAAAATATCAAGTGATGACTAGGGGGGGAGGGGGTATGTGGCAGTTTTAAGAGGGATATAAATCCCAAAATATCTCAATTACGGATCTAATACTGCGTATTGAAATCGATTAATTTAATTTCTTAGACGGTTACGTTTCCGGCGAAAACTAATTCAACCATTAGATTGGAAATAATTTACTTAGTCGGAAAGCATAATTTGATTTCTGAAATCCAAAGAAAAATTGAGACATGACAGTCCAAATTTTGCCCGGAAAAATAAATAAAACTGACTTTTACCAGAAGACTCGTATCGCAAAATAAGTGAATATAAAGTCAGACGGTTTTTCGATTTGAGTTCTCGAACGAAAATTCTATCGGACGCGAAAACCCTAATACAGTAGTCGGTTGAACGACTTCTGGAATTTATTTTTAGAAACGGATTTCACCCTTAGTCTTAAAACTGAATTTCCTTAACTTAGGCTTGCAAAACCTTAATTAATTAACAACTTTTTATTTTAGAGATGGAAGAAATATCCGGGATATGTCACAGCCCCAAATCCCGAGGGACGGCAGAAGCCGGGGTGCGACTGGGATAGGATTAAAGAAGCGGGGAAGAAGGGGGCTGACTAACTAAACATACATAAAGACATCATACATTCAAATAAACAAGACTTTACTATTATAAGAAAGAGTTAATCACGAAGGATTACTCGGCAAAAGGGTACTCGAAAGTATCTAAGTTAAAGTTTACAGACTTAAACTACAGTGATTTGTTTAATGTACATATTCTCAAAAGACTTAGAGTTTTGCAGCGGAAAGTAGGTCATAGCTAAAGCAATCCTAACTTCTCAACTCGACTCATGCACATTTATAAACACATGCAGGGCTAAGTACGAAAGTACTTAGTGGGCACGATGCCGAAAACATAATCATAAGTATAGATAATCTGGCATTTCATAATTGTAGCACATCGGGGTTTTATTGAAAGGGACCCTCTACTAAAACATTTTCTGACTCATTTTCTCAATTTAGCTTGCAAGCATTTTTTTGGTATGTTACGTTCAAATCTTGACCAATTCTCATTCACCGTGGCTGGTTACCCCTCAACAGGATACCACATACACCACAGGTTACAAAGTGCACTAACTCTGGAAAGTACTTAATAGCTAACTCAGAGCCGATTGTTAGTTAACCTATTTAGATTAACTCTTAAAATCTGGAAAACACGAATGTTAACTCAGATAGGTACAAGAGAACTCACATAAAACGTAAAACAGTTCATGCCATAATTATCACTTTGAAAACACAGATATCAAGCGACAAAGAAAGGTTTTCGAACATTGCTCGTTTTATTTTATATATAAAAGCCCACCTTAGCGTTTACAGAACTAAGTACGAGCTTTCGTTCTCCTAATCTTCCGTCCTTTCCTTACTGCTGGCTTCCTCCTTCATCGTAAAATAATAACACTTTAAATCGGTCGTAAAAGATAATCGATCATAGAAATTCGAATTAGGTTTTAGTCGTTTCATTTCTTTAGGCATTTGCACGCTACTAGTTTCATTTTAATTAAACGGGAACGAGACTTGAACAAATCTCGTTTAGAACTCGAAAGGTCTCATACTCGAATCTTAGGTCAGTAGAGAAGATAGTCGTTAACTTATTACGGCTTAAACGATCGAAAGAAACTAAGTTGCGAAGAAACAACTTAGAAAAACAACTTCTAAAATTTTCACTGCGCAATGCAGTAGTACTTGGGACTGCCCAGAACAGGGGAATTGGAAACAGGGGATGAGCCCTATAACATTAGAAAGCTTGGAAAGTCTAGTTTATGCTCCAATTTACGGATCTCAAATCCGATAAACGAGCTAAGAGATATTACAATTTCCGGGAAGGGTCGCAAAACTGCCGCGGCTAACCCTAATTGCTCGATAGAAACGACGTATAACTTCCTAAGTTCGTTCTAAGTTCTCGTACTCGATTTCTCACGAAACTTGACTCTCAAGGCAGTCAACACGTACTCCCGTACATGAAGAACTCCTTTTCAAAACTCGTTTAGAACTACGACGATCAAACCTCGTCGTTTCAACTACCATTTCTATACCAAAATCAAGTTAACAAAATCTCATTTCTAGTTCTCGACTATAACTATAACTCATATTATAATAACTCGAAAGCTCACGTCGTCAACTACAAAGTAGTGCCTTACTCCATTATAATCATTATTATCTAATTAGATTCCTTACTCGAATTCTCGATTATTACTTATGTCCACTTGTTCGTCTCTTACGAGATTTCAAAAGTTATCGGAATTCGTTCAAATTCTACGACGTCAAACATCATCTAACATAGATCATTTTTATACATATCATCACTCCATATCATCAACCAATCTCGATTTATTCCTAAGTTCTTGTCTCTTACGATTTCACAATAATTTTAGAAAATTCCAATTAAATTCATAACATTATCTAATATCATTAGCAACATAAATTCATCAACAAAACATCAACTAAATCAACTACATGAAAACCCCTAATTCTTACAAAAAAAATCGGTATTAAGAAATAATTAGGGGAAATGGTTTTCTTCAACAATTAACAACATTTATCTAATTATCAAACTACTATATCATCAATTGATCAATTCAAGTCTTATTACACCATAAAATTGAAAATCCCCAATTCAAACCCTAGCTACAAATTCGGTCCTCACTTAAATTCATAGGGGTTTCGATTTCTTTTTGTTCTAATCATTAATTGAACACCTCTTAAGTATGATTATCCAACTAATTTAAGAATTCAAAGATCCTACATGATTCCCCTAATTTTCGGTATTGATGTAGGTCTTAGGGTTCTTGATTTTCTTCAATTTTAATCATAGATCCATATCTAATCCATCTAGTTATACTAATTAGAGATCAAGACATCTAATTCCCATCATCCATAATTTCGATCCACATGAAAAAAAATTAAAAGAAATGGATTTGGAATGGATAGAAGTGAAGAGGAGACAAATACCTTGAACTTTACTAAAGGAAGAATTAGACTTCGATGGTTGATTAATGACTTGTGAAGAATTTCTTGTCCAAGAACTTGAGCTCTTCAATGGTGAAAAGAAGAACAAAGAGAGAGATAGAGTGTGTGTGTGTGTGTGTTTCGAATTGGGAGGGAGGGAGATGAGTGAGGATGACTAAATTGTGATATTATGTTATATCATTAGGTTAATAGGTGTAAAGTATTAATTAAAAGGACATTAGTCACCAAGTTAATACTATATAAAAAGATGAAATATCTATGCTTGTGTGTGAGGTGAGGTCGGCCATGAGGGAAAAAAGAAGAAAATTACGCGCTTTTCCGGCGCGATACGACGTTACGGAAATCGAACGACGAAAAACGTAGCTCGGCACAAAATCGTCAAATTCCGATTCGACCAAAAATTCTAACGTATTAAACTTAATCGGAAAGTAATATTTAAAAACTAACTTCCGACAAAAACTCGGGACGACACAGTCCGAGTTTCGTCCGGAAAATCAAAAAAATTATCTTTCTCGGGCGAGTTCGTATCGCAATTTCGTGAATGTAAAAATCAGACGGTTTTCCGTTCTGAGTTCTAGAACTAAAAAGTTTTTGTACGCGATAACCCTAAATACAGTAGTCATCTAACTGACTTCCGTAATTTATTTTCGGAAACGGATTTCACCGTTAGTTTTAGAATTCAGAATCGTAAACTTAGGCGTGCAAAGCCATTTTTATTATTAACTTTAAAATTTAAGACTGTACGGAAAATCTGGGGTATTACAGGATATTACATCACCAATAGGACTGGATGCTACTCAAAACTGATTTAATGAATTGTATTTTACCAGCATAAGTGAGAAGTTTTGATGTCCAACAATCGATCTTGGCCAGAATCTTCTTAATTAATGGCTCGCATTGGATGATAGACAATTTCTTGGAAGATAATGGAACACCAAGATATTTGAAGGGGAGTTCACCTTTACTCATTCCAAATTCTTCAATGATAGTATCATGTTCCTCCCTCGTTACCCCTCCAAAGTATACACAAATTTTTGAGGGATTAGCTTGGAGGCCTGAAGCTGAAGAAAACTTGTGAAAAGATGTCATAAGTCTTCTTACTGACCCAGCATATCCTCTTGTGAACATCAATAGATCATCAGCAAAACAGATGTGCACTAATCCAAATTTCCTACATTTTGGGTGGAAATTAAAGTCTCCATCCTTGTGTAATTCCAGTAGGCATCGGTGCAAGTACTCCATGCAGATTACAAATAGATAAGGAGACATGGGGTCTCCTTGTCTCAACCCGCTTTGTACTCTAAAAGGGGTTGTCATCTCCCCATTAACATTAACTGTGTATGAAACTGTCTTGATGCATGCCATGATTAGCTTAACAAATCTATAAGGGAATCTAATCTCCAGCTAAAGATGATAGATAAAAAGCCATTCCACAGAGTCGTAGGCTTTTTGCAAGTCAATTTTAACCATGCATCTAGGAGAGATATTCTTTATATTATACCCTTTAATAAGCTCATGTCCAATTGGAATATTGTCAAATATCTGTCTTCCTTTCACAAAAGCTGCTTGATTGCTACTGATAATATTTCCAAGAACTCCCTGCATTCTATTAGTAAGCATTTTAGATATTACCTTGTATAGGACACTACAACAAGCAATAGGCCGGTAGTCTCTTATTGTGCTTGGATTTGTGACTTTTGGTAATAGAGTGATGAGAGTGGAATTTATAGTTGGAGGCAAATATCCAATGGCAAAGAAATCTCTCACTACCGCTACAACTTCAGCACCAATAATGCTCCAATTTTGTTTAAAGAAATAAACATTATAACCATCCATACCCGGAAATTTATTGGTGTCCATTTGGAATAAAACATGCTTAATTTCTTCAGCAGTGACTTAAACTAGCAAGCTTTCTTGTTGCATCTGAGATAACTTGGTCCTCTTTCAACCACAAGCTCATCCACCATTGGTATAAAAATCTCTAACCTCCTCCTTTATTTATTGTTGGTTAGTACATCTTGTGCCATGTGCTCTCAACAGGAGTTTAATAGCTTGGCTACTCCTTCTTGCCTTTGCATATGGATGAAAGAATTTTGTATTGGAATCACCTAATTTGATCCAGTACACACAAGCCTTTTGGATTTTCAGTTTTAAGAAAATACAAATTCACACTATATGTTCTTTAAGTTTTTTTATAAAAAAGAGTATATAAATATACATATGCGTTCTTTTAAGTTATCATTTTACAATTAATTTAATAGGTGCATGCATATATGTATAGCAAGAAATGTAATGGTATGACGACTTTACAAATTCATGACCATTATATTAATTGCGAATTCTAATTCTATTTTGAAAATACCAATATTTAATGAAATTTTTATTTCAATATACATAAGAGAGGATAGTCAAAATAACACTTCTTAGAAGTAAAATTTAAAAAATGTCACCTTTTTTAGTTGCTTATAAATCTAGCACTTTTGGACATTTTGGCTCTTCATTTGACCAACAAATTACCAAAATACATCATTCACATTAAAAATTTTGTTTCCAAATACCAAATGTTAATAAAATAATAAGATTTGTGACTGCACAAAAAAAAAAAAAAAATAGTTCCACCACCACTGCCGTTTTGCCGCCGCCGTCGTGCCACCACCGCCGCCGTTGTGCCACCACCACTGTCGCCTGCGGTAACAAAAAAATTTTTGTGACTGACCAAAAAAAAATATTACACCACTATTTTTCCACCGTCGCCGCTGCCCTGCCACCACCGCTGCCACTATCGCCGACGGTCATAAAAAAATTTATGTGATTGAACAAAAAAAACGTTCCACCACCACTTTTCTGCCACCGTCGCCGCCATGCCACCACAGCCGCCGTCGTGCCGCCGGCAGTAACAAAAAAAATTGTGACTGAACAAAAAAAAAATATTCCACCAGCACTTTTCTTCAGCCGCCGCCAGTTGTCACAAAAAATATTTGTGACTCACTAAAAAAATTAGTTTCATCTCTTTCAGTGACTATCACCAAGCAGGAATCGCACAAAAAAATTTTGGTTACCGGCGATGGTAAAAAAAAAATATTGTGAATCACAAAAAATAAATTGTGAATCAGAACAATTTTGACATGAACAAAAAAAATTTGGGAAACAACATTTTTATTGCAACGTAAATTACAAATAAATCACAAAAAAATGTGAACAAAACAATAATAGTGAAATAACAAAAAATGTGAATAATAACATATTCAATGTCAACAAAAAATAAAATGAGAAGCAACATTTATTAAATCGTGAAATCACAAAAAAATAGTAGTGAAATAACCAAAAAATCTAATTCCATCTAATTCCAGATATTGCTCCGTCCTCTCCATAGGATTTCCTTCTTCCTTCGTCTTGAGCCCCGCATCCCTACCGCCATTGATGAGCAGCAACACAGCTCCTTTCCCGATAACCACCTCTTAAATAATGCCTTGGTGGCAGGCCTCCAAATCGCAGTCCCACGACAACAGCGTCATCCCCTCCGACACTGCCAAGCCCGGCTTCTTATCATCGCGCCGCTGCCACCACCGCCTTTTCACTCGCGCCAGGAAATTACTGCAACCGGTCGACACCGCTTACGCTACAGGCTCCTCCACCCAAATCTGCAACCACTCCGCCCCGCCCCTGCAACCACTCTACAATTCCCCACAGACCCATCTCTCTTAAACTCCCCTTCAATTTCCACTCTCTCTCTCTCACCAAACCTGTCACAACCCGAAATCCGGTGTGTAGGAATGACCAGACTCCATTGGAGTGTGAAGGTGAAACCATCAAATAAACATATCACTTACGTACTCAACCCGAATAGTGACCAAATACTATTCTGGATGAATAAAGAATGAGAAACCATCAACCAAAAACTCGACTCGACAATGAATCAATTAAGGAAATAAGGTATGAAAGCAATAACGAAAATGAACATGCTTTCAACCGAACTCAACAAGAATCGGCATAATTAATTTACAACGGTTTCTCAAAAATAGCGTTAAGTATTCAGACTTCACATCATTCAGAATATAAAGCAAATAAAGTTTAGGGCATTGTTTCGAGCAAACTGCTCATTGTATCATCAACACAACAGAGTATTTCAAAAATATATAGACATTTCAGCAGAAGACATCACTACTCTCGACAACATGTATAAAGACATGTAATGTAATACCCTAGATATTTTCTTCCGACGAGAAATAAAAATTTTCTAATTAATTAAGGTTTTGCACGCCTAAGTTAAGGATTTTCAATTCTAAGACTAACGGTGAAATCCGTTTCTGAAAATAAATTCCAGAAGTCGGGGGAACGACTACTGTATTAGGGTTTTCGCGTCCGATAAAATTTTCGCCCAAAAACTCAAATCGAGAAACCGTCTGATTTTACATTCACTCTTTTTGCAAGACGAGTAAGTTAGTAAAAATCCATTTTTATTAATTTTTTTCCGAACAAAATTTGGACTGTGATGTCTTGACTTTTTATCGGATTTTGAAAAACGAATTAGGTTTTCCGAGTACGTGATTTATTTCTAATCTAACGGTCGGATTAGATTTCGTCGAATACGTAACCGACTAAGAATTTATTTCTCGACTTTTATAACGTCGTTCTAGACCCGAAAACGAGATATTCCGGCTGAAAAATCACTCCCCAAACCGCCATGCATAGGTGAGTCATCACCTTGAGATATTTTTTCTACTTTATGCTATAGTAATACATGAGTCATCAAGCCTTAGTCATCCTTCTCCCTCCCCACTTCATTTCCGCCACTTCTTCATCTCTCTCTCTCATTTCTCTCTCAAATTCCTCCATTAAAGTTCATCATCCAAGCTTCCTCAAGAGCAACAAGTCATCCGTCTACCGATCGATTTTATTTCCGAGTTCATAATCGAAAAGGTAGGAACTTCGTCTATGATATGAACCGAACAAAAATCAATTTCCATCCACCTAATTTTTTTTCGAAAAAATGGAATGAAGAAGCATGATGATCCTTTGATTAATACATGTTATAGTATGCTTAGAATTAAAGTTTATGGATTGAATCATGTAAAAATCATCCCCTCCTAACCTAATGTCATTACCGAAATTATTTTGAGATTTAGGGGTTTTTGCTAGTTCAATTTTCTTGATGTTTGAGTGATGGATTCTTGTTCTATATGATGTTAGATGATCACATGAATTAAATTAGAATTTTCTAAAAATAAAAATAAAAGTGTAAGAGATGAAGAATGGATGATTTAATGTAGAAGATGATATGATATGCATAAATTGTTAATGGAAATGAGATGTAGTATGTATGAGGATGATGATATAATTTATTGAGATTTTTCTAAAAAATAAATTGAAAAACGTAAGAGACGAAAACCCGACAATAACTTGAGACTCGATAATATTTTGAGAATATGGTTTACATATTAGTGATGTTAGATAGATGATGATCGATGTTGTAAAATTTGAACGAAATCGGAGAATGTCGGATTTTCGCTAAGAGACGAAGAATCGTCGATAAGTCGAGATTAGATAATGATTTCGGTTTGTGATTCGAACCTATATTAATCTTGATAGTTAATGTTCGTAACCATAAAATTTGATCGAATTCTAAGAAGGTTCGATTTTTAATAAGAGACGAAGAAACGAGATTAAATGCCTATAGAAAAGTCGAATAAGGAAAACCAATTTGTTATTAATGATTGTTGTCGTTTGACGAACAATATTGTAGTTGACGATATTTCCATCCGAGATACGAGATGTTTTGAGTTATAGTTAATAAACGAGAAGTCAAGATAGAAATTGATTTTGAAATTTGATTTGGTTTAGTAATTGGTTAGTTGAAAATGACGAGGAAATGCTCGTCGTTTGTTTAATCAAAAGACGTGAATATGAACCCGATTAAGGGACATGCTTGTAAACTGTCTTAAAGATGGAAATTTCGCGAAAATAAAAGTGGAATAGCATTAATCTAACCTAGGGAATCGTGCGTCGAGTTTTGTCGAGCATCAGGGTTTCGCACGGACTGTTTTGCGACGTTGCACGGAAACTGTCATAACTTTTAGCTCGCTTAACGAAATCGAGATCCGTAAATTGAAGAGTAAACTAGACACCCACGGCTTTCGTTTGGTATAGAGCAAATCCCCTGTTTCTAAGGGACCTGTTCTTTATGAACTCCAGAACTACTGTATTGTGCAGAAAGTTTCCAAAACTTAATTTCTTAAGTTGAATTCTTTTCAACTTCATTCTTTGTGAACTTTTAAGTCGTTATAAGTTATCGACATCCATTATCTACTGACCTAAGTGTCGAGTAAAGAGCCGAGTCAGTTTGTAAACGAGAATTGATCGAGTCTCGTTTATTGGTTAATCAAAAGAAAGTAGTAAAGTGCAAAGGCCTAAAAGACTTAATCGATTCCGAATTTTCTATTTCTTTTATCGTCTCGACCGTTTATTAAAGTGTGATTATTTTACGTTAGAAGGAGGATGTCGAGATTAGAAGACAGGACAGAAGACAGAAGGTTAAAGTGTCACAGCCCGACTTCCCGAAGGACGGCCAAGCCGGGGTGCGATTAGGGATTGGATTAAAGAAACGGAACAGAAAAGAATAAATGAATAAAACACATTAACTTAACACTAATTGCGATGAACTTGAATAAAAGAGAGAGTCGATCTTGAAGGATCACTCGTCAAACTGTATACAGGGAAAACTAGGTTTAAAGTAATAACAACTTAAACCGAAAGGATTTACATTAATAAGAGAACCGACTTTACTTAGTGAAAGAAAGAGTAAATCACGGAGGATCACTCGACATAGCTACTCTAAAAAGGGACTAAGTTCAAAGGATGAAACTTAGTTCTAAGTTATACTTTAACTGAAACTAGTTTACAGAATTGGCAGCGGAAAACGTAGAAAAGATATCACATATCGAATGTGAAATCGAGGCTCAATTAATCTTTACTTCCTTAATTACGACCTTTACTCAACCTCCTCTGCCTTCGTCACTCAACCTGCACATTCAAAAACAAACATGTAGGGCTAAGTACAAAAGTACTTAGTGGGCACACTGCCGAAAACATTTTATATGCAACGCAACGGGGTTTTTCTTTAAAAGGCTCGTGCTTACCAAATATTAAATCAAATCATGCATCTTTTCATAAATACTCGCATAATGCTTTTACTAAATAACATACTGTGGGTTTTAACTCACAACCGATCGTCTGGAAAGCACCTGAGGGCTAACTCAGAAACTGTCCCTCTGGATAGCACCTGTGGGCTATCTCAGAATCTGATCGTTTAGTTGGAATTATCTGAATAGCAGCCTGAGGGCTATCTCAGAATCCAATACTCTGGTTAGCACCTGAGGGCTAACGCAGAGAGACATAATAGAATTCACATAAACAATTCATTAAAGCTAGAACTTTAATACTCACTTATTAAAACAATACGTAATCACTTTCGAGCAACGCTCACATATAAATACTTTAATACTCATTTATTAAAGCAAACCATAAACACCTTCGAGCAACGCTCGCATAATATCACTTCACAAGTAACGGCATTCAACGTAGTTTTGGTTTTAGAAAGCCCACCTCGTTCGTTTACAAAACTATTACTCGTACTTTCGTCTTCCGTCCTATCTTCTATTCTCGTCCTCCTCCTTGGAACAAAATTAATAAAACAACGATAAGCTGTCGAGTCAATAAATGAAAATGAAATTCGAAACTGAAATCGAATTAATCTTTTAAGTTCTTAAGCTTTAGGCATTTGCACGCTTAACTAGATTCTTTTAGTTAATCTAGAACGAGACCCGAACACTTCTCGTTTAAAACTCACTCTGGTTCTTACTCGACACTGAGGTCAGTCATTAATGATAGTCGATAGCTTATAACGACTTAGAAGATCAAAAGAAATCAAGTTGAAAAGAATTCAACTTAAGAAACTAAGTCTCGGAAATTACTGTTCAGATCAGTAAGTCCACCCAGAACAGGGGATCTTGAAACAGGGGATTTTCCCTATACCAAAAGAAACCCACGGATGTCTAGTTTACTCTCCAATTCGCGGATCTCGATTTCGTTAAGCGAGCTAGGAGATATTGCAGTTTCCGTGAAACGTCGCAGAAATGCCCGAACTAGCCCTAGAGCTCGTATATTTCGACGTATGACTTCCTCGGTTCGTTTTATGCTATCGCACTTAAAATCTTACAAAATTTATACCTCAAGGCAGTTAACGCTTAACCTCATACGCGACGAACTCCTTCTCATTTCTCGGTTACTAATACGACGATTAAAACCTCGTCATTCAAAACTAGTCAATTACTATACCACATCAATTTCACTTCTCGTCTCTACTCCTCATTTACAACTATCACTTAACATTTAATAACTCGAATGCGAAATATCGTCAACTACAAAGTTGTTCATTTATCACCAACGATCATTAATATCAAAATATTTCCTTGGTTCGATTTTTCTATCAATACTTATACTCGTGTCTTCGTCTCTTATGAAAATTCCAACGTCGTTAGAACTTGATCAAATTTTACACTATCGTTCATTATCTATCGAGAATCATTATTACGCAAATCATAACCTCATATCATCATTTATTCCCGACTTATTGACCGTCGTTCGTCTCTTACGTAAAATTCTACATTCTCCGTTTTCATTCAAATTTTACGACAACGACTATCATCTAACGAGCATTACTAATATATAAATCATATTATCAAAATGTTATCGAGTCTCGACTTATCACCACATCTTCGTCTCTTACATTTCTCGTTTTATTTTTAGAAAATTCTCAAATTAATATATATTCATCCTCATGCATCGTATAACTCATTTCCATTAAACAATCGAGCATATCTTAACATTTACTAACCTAAATCGAGCCTTGTTCGTCTCTTAGGTTTTGGGTTTTATTTTTAGAAAAATCTAAAACAATTTATACGATCAATTAACGTCATAGTAAACACTAGTCTATCATCAATTTGACGAAGAAATCGAACACAAATGAAAAGCCCCCAAACCAGAAAAATTTCGGTAATAATAGGGCTTGAAGTTCTTGATTTTTCCTTCATGATTCGATCCGTAGAACTCGATTCTAAGCATCCTAGAACATGATTCGATCAAAGACACATGCTCTCTTACTCTTCAAATTTTCGAACAAAAATAAAAAATGAGGGAAAAGAGATTTGTTCGGTTCAATTGGTAGACGAAGTTCTTACCTTTCGTATTATAAACTCGGATTGGACTTTGATCGGTAGATGGAAGAGTTGTGGATCTTGGAAGAGCTTGGACTTGTATCTCCAATGGAAGAAATTGAGAGAAAAAAAAAGAGTGAATGGAGGAGGTGGGGTGGCGGCAATGGAGTGATGAAGGAGAAGGTGATGACTCACCTATGGTGAGTCATAAGTAAGAAGAAATATCTCATAAAGTGGTGTGACTCGTTAGGGAGACGTTTGGCGAGGGAAAAATTAACGAAAATTCTCATTTCCGGCTCTTAAACGTCGTTTTAGAAGTCGAGAAATACTTTTCTAACGGAATTGACGAAATCTAATTCGTCCGTTAGATTGGAAATAATTTACGTACTCGGAAAACTTAAATCGTTTTTCAAAATCCGAGAAAAAGTCGGGACGTCACAATCCAAAATTCGTCCGGAAAAATCATAAAAACGAACTTTCTCAGGCGAACTCGTATCCCAATTTCGTGAATGTAAAAATCAGACGGTTTTCCGATCTGAGTTCTAGAATTTAAATTTTTATCGCCCGTGAAAACCCTAATACAGTAGTCATTCCTCTAACTTCTGAAATTTATTTTCTGAAACGGATTTCACCGTTGGTCTTAGAACTGAAAATCGGGATCTAAGGCGTGCAAAGCCATAGTTATTATTAACTTTAAATTTTTAACGCGGAAGAAATTTTTCCGGGGTATTACATAAAGTTTGTTCTGTAATCGATTGAGGTGGGCTTTTCTATCAAAATAAAATGAGCGTTGCTCGAAAGTGTTTACTTACTGCTTTGATAAGTGTGTATTAAAGCAACTATCAGTGCATAATGAATTGTTTTAGGTGAATTCTCTTATGTCTTTCTAAGTTAGCCCATAGAGTGCTATCCAGAGTATTGGATTCTGATTTAGCCCACAGAGTGCTATCCAGAGATTCCAACTAAACGATCAGATTCTGAGATAGCCCACAGAGTGCTATCCAGAGGGACAGATTCTGAGTTAGCCCACAGAGTGCTATCCAGATGATCGGATTCTGAGTTAACCTTCAGTGTGTTATCCAGAATTAAGTATACAGCAGTATAAGTCTTACGAGTGTTTATGAAAAGATGCCTGATTAATCTATACTAAGTATAATATGTTTTCGGCAATGTGACCACTAAGTGTTTTATGTACTTAGCCCTGCATGTTTGTTTTTAAATGTGCAGGTTGAGTGACGAAGGCAGAGGAGGTTGAGTAAAGGTCGTACTTAATAAAGTAAAGTTTAGTTGAGCCTCGATTTCACATTTGTATGTGATATCATTCTACGTTTTTCCGCTGCAAAATAACTCTCTTATTGATGTTAATCTTTTCGGTTTAAGTTGTTCATACTTTAAACCTAGTCTTCTCTGATCACAACTTTGTCGAGCGATCTTTCGATATTGACTCCCTTTTTATTCAATGAAGTCAAGTTCATAGTAGTTTCTGTTATAATTGTATGATTATTTATTCATTCCCCTTCTTTCCCGCTTCTTTAATCCAATCCCTAGTCGCACCCCGGCTTTGCCGTCCCTCGAGATTTGGGGCTGTGACATGTAATCACCGACTTGACTCAAAACAGACAACACACCACCAAGACCATCCGCACCATCCTCATCCACAGCTAACCTGCACGTTTAGAAATACATGCAGGGCTGAGTACGAAGTACTCAGTGAACACGATGCCAAAAACAGTTTTAAAAGCTTGCTCTTAGAGCTATATAATTGAGCTTGCCTTGCCACTGCATTACAAATGTTAGAACATTTGAAAACATTTTACTTGTAAATGCATAAATCATTTTATCATTTTCAAATTCACGACTGTGCAGTCAAAACATATATATAAACAGGCATGAATCATCTACCACATCAACTTTGTGTTGAGAAGTAGGCCTCCTTCTCAAGCACTGTGACCGGCTAAACCGTAGTAAAGCACACAGTCACCATCATCAATCAATTAACCACATGTGGGTTCCTATTTTCCACAGGATGTAATACTCATGTAGATGATAAAGCTACCAAACTCAGAATAATGGCAAGTCAATTAATTTTAAAAACTCACATAATATTACTCAATAAGTAATAACATTCATCGGAGTTTTGGTTTTAGAAAAGCCCACCTTACTTCTGGTCTTTTAAAGTCGAGGTTGCTTACTTTACGCTTTCCCGACTACTTCGCAGTCCCGCTCGGCCCTTCAATAACAACATCGATTAAACTCGAGCTTATCGACTCGAAAAACGTATAATAGACTTAGGGCTCGGCTGATGGACTTCTACTTGACTCGGATTTTTCTTAACTTATCCAAAATTTTTCTACATCGATAACTTTCTCGCTTTCTCGTTCTCGAATCATCGTCTTAACTCGGTTTCTAATTATTTCTCAAACTCAAAGTCTCGTTTCTAATATATTATTTCAATCTTTACGTACATCGGTAAGTTACTATTTAACTTGCCTTAATTTCTCATGACTCAAGTTATATGATTTTGGCGAATCAATACGTCAAATTTCAACTATTAACATCACACATCATTCAAACACAGTTGAGCACTTATTTCAACAATCAAGCATTCATTCGAAACTCAAACGTTCACTTCATAAACAGGTAGTCACATCAATACTCAAACATCGGCATCATACTCAAACATCAATGTCAATATTCAAACACTTATAAAAGATTAACTTAGTGATTAATCTACTAGAAAGGTTAATCATACTCAATCATATTCTAATATCGACTTTTCATAAACAATTCACGTCTTAAACAAAATCATTTAATAACTCATGTCTTGAACACATTCACATAATAACTCATGTCTCGGACACATTCACATAATAACGAGTTATTGCTCGACTTTTAACATTTATAAACTCATAACTTTAAACTCTTTACGAAAATCATTTCGTTAAATTCATATAATAATCATTTTTGAATTTAATATTCAAACTTCTACTTCGTATTTTTTTACTCTAAAATACGTCATTATTTTTCTCAAAATACGTACTCATACACGTATACGATCTCAACTAAATACTTAATATAATTATTATTTAATCTTTTTCTTTTATTTTAAAACTCAATCTTTCGTTTTTATTTAATAAAAACTCGGTTTTCATTTCAAAACTTTGCTGCTCGATATCTTAGAGTTAATCTAGATTTCTGAGTTAACCTTCGAGTTTTCCAGACTTTTAGAGTTAATCTAACTAGGTTAACTAACGATCGGCTCTGAGTTAGATGCTAAGTGCTTTCCAGAGTTAGTGCACTTTGTAACCTGTGGTGTATGTGGTATCCTGTTGAGGGGTAACCAGCCACGGTGAATTAGCTTTGGTCAAGATTGAACATAACATACTCTAAAAATGCTTGCGCAAGCTGCTTTATACAAATCAGTCAGAAAATGTTTAGTAGGCACGGGCCTTTTCAACAAAACCCCGATGCGCTATGGTTATAATATGCCAGATTATTTATACTTATGACTATGATTTCGGCATCGTGCCCACTAAGTACATTGTACTTAGCCCTGCATTGTTTTCTAAATGTGCAGGTTGAAGCGACGGTGAGCGGCGACGGTTGATGTTGAGTTGAAAGATAGGTTGCTTTAGTTAGAACTCTTCCGCTGTAGAACTCTGAATCTTTTGTGATGTACCTTTTGAACAATTCTCAGTAGTCTAAGTCTGTAAATATGAACCTAGCTTCTTTTGTACTTTTGTCGAGTAATCCTTAGGGATTAACTCTTTCTTATCTATATTAAAGTCTTGTTCATGGTTTATAAATGTTTTTTCATAAATGTGTAGTCAGTTAGCCCCCTTCTTCCCGGCTTCTTTAATCCAACCCCAGTCGCATCCCCGGCTTCTGCCGTCCTTCGGGATTTGGGGCTGTGACAGAGTGGTATCAGAGCAGTGTTCGTTTTCTGCTCTGCTTCTGAGTCAATCTTCTAGTATGAGTTAGTGTGAGTCATTCTTTCTTTGTATGAGTCATTCCTTCTAGTAATATCACAAAAGTGATATATATATATATATATACAAGTCTTCCTTCGAGTAATAATATAGAGTATTCATTTGTACTCTATTTCGAGTCTCCTTTCGAGTCATAAGACACGGTATTTGTGTATACTCTGGATTAGAGTCATCTTTCAAGTATAAGATAAGAGTTAGACTATGATGCTAAGATTGATAACGTAGAAGTCAACTCAACCGCCCGCTACGTCGACTCAACAAGGAAAAGTGAAAGAATTGTATAATGAGATTTCTTTAAAAAAAAAAAAAAAAGAGGGAATTTATGAGCAAGTATTCAAAAAAAAAAAAAATTGAGAATGAGAATGAGTTGTGTTCCGAAATTAAGAATTTTATGGAAGTAAAATTTTTATACTTTATGTGATTAAGTGATAGTACAAGTACTATCTTATGTGAAAATATTTGAGCAATAATTTCTTTCTTCTGAAAATTTTTCGGACACAAGATTATAGTTGGATTTTAAGGAATTTTCCCGGTTCAATGAGAACGTAGACTTAAACCTAAGAATTTTCCGGTTCTTCGAGGACTTAGACGTTTTTAAGAAACGTTGTTTTGAAATGATTTCAAAAGGAGATCCCTAATACGAGAAGGACTTCCTCTAATGAATGTCACGTGCGCTTAGTGACATGAATAAAGACTCGGCAAAGTCGATCTTTGTTTTACAACCCGATAAGAATTTTCTTCGAAGGAAATGAAATAAATATTAATAAAATAAAGTAAATATGTACGAAAGGAATGAAAGAAACATATAGACGTGTGAGAAAAACGTGACTCCAAATTGTCCGAGAAAAGGTTGAAACAAGAAGGATAAAATGAAATAAACGAAATAGCTGAATGTTACCTTAGTTGTAAGGGCATGAACAAAGTCTTTTGGAGATGACTTTGTTTTACTTATTAGGAGCCGTTCAAGTATTCGAATAGCTTAAAATGGTATTTTCCTCTAGAAGATTGAGTATTCCGAGCTAAATTGGAGAGTTTCCAAATATTTCTTTTTAAGAAGTAGTTGTGTGTGCAATTCGAGAATTGCTGCTCGATTTAGAAAAGTAAAATCTGTATGAAGTAATCAATAGAGCGAGACAGAAGTTCCATGTGATTGAGGGACTGTTATGTGGACTTGATCAACCCACATAATAAGAAACTCAGTAATATGGGTCTTATGCCCCGCTAGTAAAACCTTTTAGTATGGTATAAGTAGTTTAAAGAGAAGAATGTTACTTACGTATAAGTATCTTGTAACGACGTCGTTCCTTTTCTTTTCGTTTCTTTTTATAGTGTTCGCCTCGTTCGAACTTTGGGAAGAGAATTGTTTTACTATTAGGAGTCAAGCGCGAAACTTGATCAAATTTCTAACGACCACTCGATTTTAGCATTAACAAATAGAACTTGTTCTAAAAAGTTATTCTTAGGATATATTCCATTTCTCCGTTGGGAATTTATATTTTTATACTTCGTCCTTGAACAAAGAATACGACACGTATGAGTATTATGATTAGTAACGACAAAGTCTTTTGTAAATGAATGTTACTTTTGCATAAGTAACATGAACAAAGTATACGTGCTTTGTTTTAATAAATGAGAATCGATAAGAAATTTTTCCCTTGAGAAAGAGATAGGGATTAATGAAAGAAAATAAGGAATTAAAGTAAGAAATTAAAAGAATAAGATAAGAATGGGAATAAAACCTTGAAAATTCTATTTCTATATATTGTGAGTACGAGAGCAATTTTCTGTGAAATTGCTAAATGTCTAAGATAAGTTGTTAGATTAAGTGTGGTAATATTACGATTGAATAAGGAGTATTCATTTTGTAATTTAAGATTTTCCGTAAGATAAGGTATCATCTTACCGTTACTGATCCGTGTTTCTTAAACACTTTGTAGGATGACTTCCAGTAGTAACACGGCTTCAGAGAATCACTTCCCGCCACAGCGTACTTGGGCAGATCAGTTATTAGATAGGTATAGAGATTTTGAGGCAAACCCGAGACACGACGTAGGACAGAGGATTAGTTACTTCTCGTCAGTTTATTATCCAGTCTGGCATACTATTCCAGAGAGTCAGGCTATACTTGACTTGGTTAGCTGTCTACCAGAGGAAGGGCGTGGTTGGGCACACGACACGGCATGGTATTACCTTGGAATGTTTGACGATGATATAGAGCTGACATGTGATTACAATAGATTCGCCTTGGAGGTACATAAGCGTTTCTTCGAGAGCAGACACATAACAACATATCTTGTTCAGGCGCATCCTCCCTACACTCACTTTCCGGTAGATTCAGAGTCAGAGCACGATGAGATAGGTCCAGAGATGATTGCACAGTTGGAGATCCCTTCAGTGATGGTACCCAGTGAGGGCACAAGGGAATTGGCTACAGAGACAGCGGATGGCCTAGGGTTACCCGCTCCTTTCAGCATGAGCTTTCTATGAGAGTGCAAGGACCATTTTAGTAAGGACCAGCTAAATATTGGTGGAAGACTAGCCAGAGAATTATACCGGTAAAACAAATGGCTCTAACCACTTGGAATGATTTTAAGGTGGCATATTATGATAAGTATGTATACCACCAAGTGAAAACTGAAGAAGAAATAGCAAGGAAACTTCAGGGAGAACTTAAGTACGAACTGGGAAGGGCAGTAGCCAGATAGGAGGGACTGAGTTATGCAGAACTACTAGAACGAGTCCGTGAAATAGAGGCAGTAGTGCCTAGTAAGGAAAAGATAGTATTGCCCACACCGGCACCAAACCAGACCTCAACCCAAAATCTTCCCAACAATAAGGTTAACCATAAGGGAAAAAGGAAATGGGAAGGAAGTAGTAGTAATTGTTACCAGTGCCACAACAGTCAAGGGAAACAGAATAGCGCTCGGCAGGGTTTCCACCAACTAGGGAAAGGAAGTAATTATGGAAAGAAAGTAAGACAAAAGAATAATCCACAGAGAAATGAACAATCCGGTCAAGACAAGAGAAACCATCTACTAGGACAGCTGCAAGGGCAGCCAAGGAACGTTAACTAAGGAAAAAATCACTAATCCCGATTACCCTAAGTGTAATAAGGAATACCCTGGTGTTTGTTTAGCAAAAACTAGTGTTTGCTTCAACTGTGGACGTAAGGGGCATGTTAAGAGGGATTGTCCTGAGCCGTGGCAAGCAGTAGAACATAAACGAGAATTTTCTACTTGTTCTAGATGTGGTAAGAAGCATGAGGGTGCGTGTTTGGCAAACACGGATAAATGTTTTAATTGTGGGCAGACGGGGCATATAAGGAGGAGTTGTCCGACGCTGCTCCGGGCGGCAAAACCAAATCAGTACGGCCAGCTTCAACCATTAAATACCATTCAAGTCCAGTTACAGCCACAACTGATGCAATCACAACAGAATGCGAACGCATACATGTTTAGGCAGGAAAGGCTTGATGAAGGAAAGGGAGATCTGGCAGGTATTGGACGAACCTTAAAAAAAAAAAATTTACCCTGTCAAAATTGTTGACCCAGACTAGAACTTTACACCAGTTTTCCAGTACCTTTTAACTATACTAAAGCGTTATATTCATTTGACTAGTACCCTCTGGCACTATAGGACTAAGACTAGAACGCTCTAATCTTGAAATCAGAACAACTACGCTTTAGGGAGTATTGATGACCTCAGAGAGTTAACCCCTTAGTTTCATTAAGCAATCGATTGGGAAGTAATAAAATGCACTATATATATAAATTTAGGAAAAGACTAGTTGTTTGAGAATTACCACGATTCTCGACAACGAGAGAAAAATCTCTTTTAAAAAAAAAATTCCAACTAAAGAACCTACAGAATTATACAAAATATCTGGTTTACTACCAGATTGTCGTGTAGGTTTCACGATCGACTCAGAACTTCGAGCAGCTCCCAAATTAAAAGCCCTATGTAGAACGGTATCAAAGAAGTTAGAGGAGCTTAAGATCCAACTGCAAGAGTTGTTAGATGACGATTTCTTTAGACAAACGTTTTCACCATGGAAAATAATTTAGATGTTCATCATCAAAGAAGGATAATTCTGCAAGAATGTATATAGGCTGTCAAAAAATTAAATAAAGATAACCCTTAAGAGTAAGTATCCTTTAACGAGAATAGAAGACCCCTGATAAATTTAAAAGGGAACAAGTACAATTGTAAGGATAGACTTAAGGTCTAAGCATCACTAGTTAAAAGAGTAAACTGGAGATATACCCAAAAATTTATCTTTCAAGCCAATATGGCCATCACGAATGTTTAGTTATGCCGCTTAATTGGCTAGTGCTCCGTAGTATTCATAAACCACAGGAATAGAATTTTTCCACCTAGACTGAGAAAAGAATTCATTTTAGTATTTAACAATGATAATTTCAGTTACCCCAAGAATGAAGATGAATATGAAGAACACTTACGAATAGTACTAGAACGCATAGAGTCGAGTGTTAGATGCCAAATTAGCAAGAGCAAGCTCGAATGGAGAAGTAATGTTTCTTGGATATACTTTGTCGACAGAAGATGTTAAGATAGATTCCTGCTAAGGTAGAGACAATACTCAAATGGAAAATCGCCTACCAGTCTAAAATGAGAAAGTGATAGCTCATACTTCATGACACGTTAACCCCAGGAAATTGAATATCCAACCTACGACTTAGAACTTGCAGCCGTAGAGCTTGCATTAAAAAAAATTTGGACACACCATCTATGTGGTGCAAGGAATGAGATCTACACATATCATAATAATTTGGAGCGTGTATTCGAGCAAAGAAATTAACATAAGACAAAGGAGATGGCTCGAACTAGTAAAATATTACGTTTGTGAAAATAATTACCATCTAGGTAAAGTTAAGAGTAAGAATAGACACGCTGAGTCGTAAGACTCCAACTAAGTTTAGGTATCTTTTCGTCGGAAAAGAGACACTTATATGAGGATTCGAGAAGATAGATATAGAAAAATGCATGATGCATCAGCATCGATCGCAGGGCGAATAGCGGCACAAGTAGCTATATCAAATTACGAGAAAGGTTATAAGTATCAAGAGAAAGGACGAGTCAATGGATAAGCCTCGACTAAGGATAAGAATGGATAAACCAGACAACGACTCTGAAGCAATGAGTTTGTGATAGAAATTTAAGAGTGGACTTAGTAATTCCGATGACGACGAGATGGTTGTAGGTTACAAGGCAGAAAAGTCAGATAGCAAACCTAACTTTAGTACCGCTTCTCACTTCCAGTTGGATGGACAATCCGAGAAAACAATTCAGGTATTCGTTGATATGCTAAGAACAATAATAATAGCCGAAGAGCGAATTGAAGAACACGTAGTCAACAACCGAATTGTTATAACAATAACTATTAAGCTACGATAGGTATTACGACTTACGAGACCTTGTGGAAGAAAAGATTTACATAGCTGCCTTATTGCTATAAGGTAGGTGAAAGCAAAAATTTAGGACCAAATGCGGTCAATGAAATGATCGAGATCATTCGATAGATTCGAATTAGAAGGAAACGAGTTTTAAAGAAGACAAAAATCTTAAGTATATACTATAATTCAAACTTAATAATCAAGAAGGAAAATGAAAGCTCCTTAAGTTTTCTCCGTTAAAGAGAAACATTAGTTTCGTGTCAAGTTCAAACTTCGACAAAGATCTATATAATTAGTAAGTAACTTGGGAAAGGTAGCTCCAATATAAATAGTTATGACTTTATCGCCAAGTTTATGAAATACTTATTTTAAGTATATCTCATTTCGAGAAAGTAACATATATTCATTTTTATACATGAAATTCTATCAACAAGACGTCGTCCTAGAAACGACTTAAGTTATTAGGAAAGATCGAAAGCGATCTTGGATCGAAAAGCGCAAAAGTTAAAGAGCAAGTTGAGACGAATAATAAAAGCATTATAAGATCATCACAGCCAAGAGAAAGCCATGTCGAGTAAGAAGTACTCCAAGCAGTTATAGAGGATAAGCAAATTTCGGGACGAAATTTTTCGTAAGGGGGGTAGGATGTAATGCCCCGTAAATTCCTTACGTTCTAAAAAAAAATCTTAAAGTTAATTAAATAAATGGCTTTGCACGCCTAAGTTTACAATTTTTTTTAATTCTGAGGCCAATGGTCGAATCCGTTATTAAAAATAAATTACAGAAGTCAGCTAGACGATTTCTGTATTTAAGGTTAAAGCGTACGAAAAATTCTTAGTTCGTAAACTAAGAACGGAAAACCGTCTAATTTTTACGTTTACAAAATTGCGATACGAACACGCCGGGAAAGTCTGTTTTTATGTTTTTCCGGACGAAACTCGGACTATGTCGTCCCAAGTTTTTGTCAAAATAAATTTTATAAATTTATTTTCTAATTAAGTTCATACATTAGAATTTTCAAGTCAAATCGAATCGCGACGATTTTTGTACCGAACAACGTTTTTCGTCGTTCGTTTTCCCGTAACGTCGGATCGCGCCGGAAAAACCCGTAACCCTCTTAATCTCCTCCATGCAGCCGCCATCTCACCATACCTAGGTGTTAACTTGCATGTAGATGTTATCTAGCTAAGTGACACCTTAACCTATACTTTACACACTTTAACTTTTTCATCATGCATTCAACAAACAAAACAACCATTTTTTTTCTCCCATCTCTCTCTACCTCTCGGCAGCCCTCTCCCACTCTCCCTCAAACTTCATCTTCTCCACTTCTCCATCCACCATTGATGATACCTTGAAGTTCTTGAAGAAGAAAACCACACAAGTCATCAATCATCCAACAAAACCTATTACATCTTTCATTAAATCTTTAGGTACTCAACTTCTCTTTAATTCTATCCATCCAAAAACCCTTTTCTTTTTATTTTTCCTTTTGATCGAATTTTAAGAAGTGATGATATAGATGTTTTGATCTTAGAATAATAAAATTAGATGTATTAGATAGGATAATTAGGGTTTAAAATTGATCAAAATCAAGAATCCTAAAACCTATGTAAATGCAGAATTTTTTTGGAAAATGGTAGGATTTTTGTTTTTCTTGTTTTGATGTGGGATTCATGCTTAATAGATGTTTAATTAGTGTTTGGAATGAAAAGGGATTGAAAGCCCTATGTTGTTATGAAATTCAATTAGGGTTTTGAATTGAATTTGAGGAATTTTGCATGTTAGTTGATAATTGTTTTGCAAGTGATTAATAGTTGTTATAATAGGTTGATTAGTAAATAAATGTTGTTAATTTGAGAAGAAATTCATCAACTTAACATATGTTTAAAACCAGAAATTTATAGAGTAATTAGGGGTTTATACATGTTTGATATAAGTGATCATTTGTTAGTTGATTTATGTTGCAAATCATATAAGTTGATTATAGAAATAATTTGAAAATTTTCTAAAAATGTTTAGTGAAACATAAGAGGCAAAGATCACCATATAAACTGAGTTATAATGATGTTAAGATGTGGTTGCATGCATGAAAACGGTTCACATTAGACGTAGTTTAACGTCGTAAAATTTGAACGAAAACCGACGACTTTTGGAAAACGCGTAAGAGAAGAATATCTAGTTATAACTAATAATCGGGAAGTCGGATGAAAATTTTAACTTGATATTGTTGTTTATAATGAAATTTGGAATATTTTTCTAGTTGACATCATAAGCATCCGAGTTAATATAATATGGATTATAGTTGTAATCGAGAACTAGAACGCGTTTGGATTTTCTTTGTTGGTTTAGTACTTGATAGTTGAAATCCGACGTTAGAACGTCGTGCTTTTGAACAAGATGAGAAGGAGTTTGTCACGTACGGAGGTACGTGATGACTGCCTTGAGAGTCCAGTTTCTAAAAAAGTTGAACACGAGAATTTAAAACGAACCTAAAACATTATACGTCGAACTTAGCAATCAATTAGGGTTTCCACGGCAGTTTTGCGACCCTCGCCGGAAACTGTAATAACTTCCAGCTCGTTTATCGGATTTGTGATCCGTAAATTTGAGCGCAAACTAGACTTCCTAAGCTTTCTAATGGTACAGGGTTCACCCCCTGTTTCCAAATACTCTGTTCTGGACAGCCTCCAGAGTTACTGGACTGTGCAGTAAATTTTCAGTCTCTTGTTTTCTAAGTTGTTTAGTTCACAACTTAGTTTCCTTCAATCGTTTAAGCCGTTTTATCTATCGAATATCTACCTACTGACCCTAGAGTCAAGTAAAAGACCTTTAATGATGAAAACCAGTCGAGATCGTATCTTTGATCCTTTTATTAAAGAAGTAATAAACAGGAACTTTCATAAGTCGCGAAATGAGCTAAAACGTAAATCGCCTAAGTTGATTCTTTCCAACTTAGTTTCTTTTAATCTTTAAAGTTGTATTAAGACATCGACTACCTTCTCTACTGAACCGAGAGTCGATTATGAGATCTTCCGAATTCTAAACGAGATTAGTACGAGTCTCGTTTCCTGTTTAAGTAAAACGAATCTAGTAAGCGTGCAAATGCCCAAAAGAATAAAAATAACTAAATCTTTCTTCGATTCTCTTTAAACGATTACTCTCTACGACCCGTTTTTAAGTATATTTTATTTTACGATGAAGGAGGAAGCCAGCTGTAAAGAATGGACGAAAGATCCAAAGTTGGAAGCTTTTGCTTTTAAGTTCTGTATTTACAAGGTGGGCTTTTATCTATATCAAATAAAATGTGGGTTTTTCCACAAACCGAAAGTGAAGTTTACAGCTTTGATAATTGTGTTTTATCAACGTGATAATCTTGGCATAAAATGTTTAACTATTTTATGTGAGTTCTCTTGTACCTATCTGAGTTAACATTCGTGTTTTCCAGATTTCTGAGTTAACCTTCGGGTTTTTCAGACTTTTAGAGTTAATCTAACTAGGTTAACTAACGATCGGCTCTGAGTTAGATGCTAAGTGCTTTCCAGAGTTAGTGCACTTTGTAACCTGTGGTGTATGTGGTATCCTGTTGAGGGGTAACCCGCCACGGTGAATTAACTTTGGTCAAGATTGAACATAACATACTCTAAAAATGCTTGCGCAAGCTGCTTTATACAAATCAGTCAGAAAATGTTTAGTAGGCACGGGCCTTTTCAACAAAACCCCGATGCGCTACGGTTATAATATGCCAGATTATTTATACTTATGACTATGATTTCGGCATCGTGCCCACTAAGTACGTTGTACTTAGCCCTGCATTGTTTTCTAAATGTGCAGGTTGAAGCGACGGTGAGCGGCGACGGTTGATGTTGAGTTGAAAGATAGGTTGCTTTAGTTAGAACTCTTCCGCTGTAGAACTCTGAATCTTTTGAGATGTACCTTTTGAACAATTCTCAGTAGTCTAAGTCTATAAATATGAACCTAGCTTCTTTTGTACTTTTGTCGTTTAATCCTTAAGGATTAACTCTTTCTTATCTATATTAAAGTCTTGTTCATGGTTTATAAATGTTTTTTCATAAATGTGTAGTCAGTTAGCCCCCTTCTTCCCCGCTTCTTTAATCCAACCCCAGTCGCACCCCGGCTTCTGCCGTCTCTCGGGATTTGGGGCTGTGACAAATTATTTTATTATTATTTCTTTAATAATGATTCTTTTAGCTTCTCGTTTGAAACAACGAACTCAAATAGGAACATCTTAACTTTTAATCTCATACTCATGTCTTCTAACTCATATTATCTTGTGGAAATTTTATTTCTTTTATTTTATTTTTCTTTTTATCCTCAAATATAATTATTAATATTTTATTTTTCTTTTAATACTAACATAGAATTCACATCACGTCTTCACTTATCATCATTCCAACATTATCATCAATCAAATAAATATTTTTATTTAGACTCATACCTTCATTTATTTCTTTTTTTTTTCATTATTTCCTTTTTATTATATATATATATATATATATATATATATATATATATATATCTCAAAATTCATAGAAAATTCATAAGACTTTATTTTCTACTCAATTCATTCAAAATAGACTTAACATCTCATTTGTTTCTCAATTTATTTTTATCTAATGAAATTCCTCATTATATATATATATATATATATATATATATATATACTCATTTTTTAAAAATAATTATTTTTCTAATTAATTTATAACATATTCAAATCTTCATGTTTTTCTTATTAATATGAAGAACACATCTTCAAAAACTCATATTGACCTCAAGAACATCATATTTATTTTTAGACCTATTTTTCTTTGATTTTTCTTCCATAAATTCCATAAATATAAATATAAATTATATCTTCATATTTTCTCAATTTCCATGCTTATAAACTCATTCAAAAATTCATCTAACACATATTAACATCATCATCATTATCAATATCATCATATCTATCCAAAATCATCAAAATTTTATTTTTCTCAAAATAATGCTTAATTCGAATTTTTCCTCAAAAATCATAAAATTCATATTTCATCTTAAAAACACATCTAGATCATATTTTCATATACCATCATGCTTATAAATATCATAAAACTCATAAAATTCATAAATCATCATTTACTCATATTTTCTCTATTTTTTCACCGATTAAATTCAATAAAAATTCAATAAATTAACCAAAAATTATCATCAACATTTATATGCATATAAATCACATGAAAAATCATAATAAGAATGTATTATCATCATATCATCAAATAATCATCAAAACTCATCAAGAACTTATTTTTCCCTATTTTTTTCTTCTTAGTCGATTTAGGTTCTTAGCATATTATTTTTCTTTTCTTATTTTAACTCCTAAATCATGCTTATATCTTCATTTAGATCATCATCTCATCATCAAAATCCTAAGGTTTGCCTAAGCATAAAGTAAATCATGCATCTTTTCCTTATTTTCTCACTTACATATACATATATACATCTTAAGAAATGAATGAATCATACTTAAAAATAATTAAACTTAATCTCTTCTTGGCTTGGAGCTTTGGATGGCTTGGAGGATGAAAAATGATGGATTTGGAACTCCTTTCCTTGCATGAAAAGATATGCAAGACATCAAGATCATGGCTTTTGAAAAATAAAGATCAAACCCTTATTTTCTTTCAAGAAAATCGATGGAAAAGGGTTGAAGTTCTAAGCTTGTTTCAAGCTTGAAAAATAAAGAATAAGTTGAAAACTTACTTCTTAGATGATCTTGGTTATGTAGGAGATTATCTACATCAAAGGATCCTCAAGCTAGGCGCATGAATCCATCGAAGAACTTAGGTATATATGTATGGTGTCGAAGGGCTGCTGCTCTCGGCGTGAAGAACACGAAGGCTGCAGCTGATTTTCTTCTTCGACTTCAAGGCAGTGGATGATGAAGGAGAGGTGAAGGAGGAGATGGAGGAGATACTCCTCAAGGTGATGATCACGTTATGAAGAAGATGAGAGAAGATGAAGACTGTTTTTGCTGCTGCAAAAACTGCTTCTTCGGCGAAGGAGTGCAGCCGAGAGAGAGAGTTTTGCTTGCTATGTTGCTTCAGTTGAGCGAGAGAGATGTGAGGTGAAAGAGAGAGTGTGATTTAGCGATAGAGATGAATGCAAGTTGAGAGGCATTTAACATGTGGAGAGATTTAGAAAGATTAGAGAGAGAATAGAGAATCGAGAGATAGATTTGAGAGAGAGAGGGAGTACACATGTGGATGAATGAGAGAGAGAATAGCATACACTTGCTCTCTTGAGAGTATTATAGGATATATAGTTACTATTTTACATAAGTATGCAGTTTTTAACTGCTAACTATACATGGAAATAAAAGTTTTCCGGTAAAAAATATTCTCGTCATTTTATTTTATTCCCTTAAACTTTTAATAACCCTTCTCGTCTCTTTCTCGACGTCTAAATTCTATCTAATTCGTCTTATATCTCCCAAACTAATTTAAGGAATCCAATGATCTAATTTTTTTGCCAAGATTCCTTCTAACGAATAAGTTCATATAAACTGTTCGACTAAATGAGTCGTCAAGCAATTTATTTTTAAACTTCACTCAAATGTTCTCGGAAAATTCTCCGACTTATCTCAAAGGTCTTAAAATAAATTCTAGATCAAGTGAAACTAATTAAACTAAATTCGGAGTCGGTCGATGAATAGTGATTTCTCGGTTTATGCTACTATTCATCTAAAAATAAAAGTTCTCAGAAAATTCCAAAATTCATACTCAAGCTCAAACTCATATAAGTAAGCTCAATTAATTCATCACATACTCAATTCGAATAATCGAAATGAGAAAAATCACATTAGAGCACATAAGAGCATTTTTGTCATTTTACAGAAAAATTTATTTCCGCGAAAAATTTTAGCACTCAAAACTTATCATATAGGCATATTAATTAAATTAATACGCACTTAAGAGCTTAGAAAACTTCGAGGTATTACAAAACCCTACAAATGGTGCCCCGTCAAATCCTGCCTCTCCAACCAAGACATCGACAAATGTTGTTAATCTATTCTACTTTTAGTCACAGAATTAGGGCGGAATCAGCCGCCGCGCTGCTGCACCGTATGCGCGCGCCGCCTTCTCCGCCATGTCGGAGGTGTCGAGCAAGTGACAGAGGACCAGTCAGGGACGGAGGAGATGATGCGCTGCGACATCTCCCAGTGGAGGGCAACGGCGAAGTAGAGGAAGTTGGCGGCGGCAAAGAGGAGGTGGTGCTGCAGGAAGAGGCAAATCGGCTCGAAATAGAGGAGGAAGACGATAGAGAGAGCAGTGAAGGCGACGACGTTGATGGAGTGACGGCGGCGCTGCGGCAGCGGCGGTGGGGCGGCGACTAGTTTTGAGAGAGAGAATAGAGATAGTCGAGAGAGAGAGAGAAAGAGTGAAAATAACAAAAAGAAAGGGTGTGAAAAAGAGTAAGGAGGGGTAGAAATGTCCAAAAATGACATAATTATAAGAGATTAAAAAAGGTGACATAATTTAAAAGTGATAGAGAAGAGGTGCTATTCTTGGGGAATTCCTCTATAATATTTATTATATCAAATTATTAAATGAAAAATATATAAAGGATAAAAATGTCTTTTCATATTAAAAGTTGATTAACTAACTCTACAAAATTTGACGCTATCCCACGGCTATATACATACCATTCCTAAGAGCACCTACAACGGCAATGGCTAAGCCCGGGCGAAGGAGGAGAAGCCCGGGCGCCGTGTGGGCGCCGGCCGTTGTCGATGGCGAGGGCGGGCGAAGGAGCTAGAGCCCTGGCGTGGCGAAGCCCGTGGGCGAGACGAAGAAAATGGAGGGGAGGAGGGACACGCGTCGCCTCCTCCCATTTTCTGAATTTTTTTTTTCTTTTAAATTTTGAATTGTAAAATTTTTTAAAAAAAAGGTAACGGTAATATGATAAAGTTGAAACGGCTATTTTTGTGTTTTTGCTATAAATATGTCATCTATCTCCTCTCAAACATCCACACCTTCTCATTCTTCATTCTCATTTCTACATTCCAATTACATTCTCTTATAATTTTATTTTTTTCTTAAAAAATGGGAGATGATGAATTCATTGAGTGGTTCTCCAAAAATTGTCCACAAAACCCTCCTCCCTCTTCCCAATCGCCCAATTTAATTCCCACACGACAATTATTCACCGGTAATAGTCCGTCGTTTTCAACCCAGCAACCTACTGGATATCCACAGTACTCCTCGTCTTATGGATTTGGGCAGTACTCGCAATCACCGGGCTTCAGCCACTTCAGTCACTCGCCGCCGCTGTCGGGTGCATTCCAGCAATTCTCGTCGCCGCCTGGTGGCTACCAATCTTTCCAGACACCTCCGTCTGCATATCGCCAGTTTAGAGGAATCAACCTCAATGACGAGGACGACCATGTCCCTGATGAGGATGAAGAAGAGGGTGAGGAAAATGAGGAGGACGAGGAGGAGCCGGAGCCGGAGCCGGAGCCACGTCACAGAAAGGGAAAGGCCACGGCCAAGGAAAAGGCACCGGCCAAGGGCAAGGGAAAAGGAAAGGTTGCGGAAATGAACTACAGAGCTCGAAGCGGGAACTACACGCCGGATGAAATTGAGTGGGTTGCCAAGTGCTATGTTGATATCGGGCTTGATGCGGTAAATGTAAACTATCAAAAGCTTGATAAATTTTGGGAGAGAATTGCCGACAAATTCAACCAGTTCATAGCTCCTCAACCACCTCGTGGTGTAGAAGCCATTCGGTCGGCGTGGAAACGCGCCAAGACCGAAATTGTGAAATTCAACGAGCAATACATCAACTTCGAGAGAGAAAATGCTAGTGGGCGGAGCGACCACGACCTCTACAAGCTAGCCGCCGATGGTTATCATGCAACCCGTGGCAAACATTTCATCCATCGGAAGGCGTGGGAGGTCGTGAAGGATATTCCCTCCTTCTGCAATCCGGATAAAAAGACCCAATCGAAGCGCTCCAAGACTAGTGAAGATGGTGGCTACACAAGTCATTCCAGCAACTCCACATCTGCAAACGAGGCCTCGTCGATGCTAGCCCGCCCGACCGGCATAAAGGCGGCGAAGAAGGGAAAGGGAAAAGTCAATCCGAAGGCGGCAGCCGTGCAAACAATGGGCGGCATCCAGGAACGTATGGTCCAAATGGTGGCTAATCAGGAATTTAAGCAGGCCTACGACATCTACACGAGAAAAACAAGCGACATGGACCCGGAACAATTGATGCGCCACCGGGAAGTGTGCGCATTTCTCAAGCAAAAATACCAGTTTCCAGATGTTAATATGTAATTTTTAATTTCCAGTATTTAATTTGTAGTTTTTAATTTGTACTTTTTAATTTGTATTTTTTAATTTCTAGTATTTAATTTGTAGTTTTTAATTTGTATGAATTGTATTGTAATTTTCCAATGTTTCAATACAGCTTCGTATTTTATTATTTTTATTGTCATCAAAAATAGAAAAGTTAAATTAAAAAAAAAATCAATCATTACATAGTCCTAGGGGTCGGGCTTCACCATAATGAAAATTTTAAACTCGGACTATCAATCATTGGGACCCCACCAAAATACCCTTAGCCCTAGGGCTTCGGAGCCCACTGTTGTGGATGCTCTAAGTTGTCGCCACGTGTCATCTCTAAAGTCAACGTAAAAGAAAATACGAATGAAATACAGTACACCCTACTATGGTTGTACTATGGTTATATAGGTGATTAAGCTTTGAATTTTTTATTATTTTCTCACTGTCTTTTCTTTTCGGTCTGCAGCTTTTCTGATTTTGTATTAATCATACTCATTATGGTAAGTTTCATCTCTACGAAAGCATAGAGTGTTCCGCCTCTTCCATCCCCCTCCACCAGAAAAGGCAAATCAGAACTAAAAATACCTCTTCTCCGCCTTGTTTCAATCCCCCTCCACCACCAAAGGTAAATCAGAAATTAAATACCTCTTCTCTGCCTTCTTCCGGCTCGCCTCATCCTCCATCCAGTCTCCTCCGCCTTGGTTCCGCCTTTCTTCCTCCTCCATCGCATTTCCTCCGTCGTGGTTTCGGCTCGTCTCGTCCTCCATCCGGTCGCCTCCGCCTTGGTTCCGCCTCCCTTCCTCCTCCATCGCGGTTCCGGCTCGCCTCGCCCTCCATCCGGTCGCCTCTGCCTTGGTTCCTCCTCCCTTCCTTCTCCATCGCTTTTCCTCCGCCTTGCTTCCTCCTCCCGTCCTCCGCCTCCCCTCCTCCTCCATCAGCTGCCGACTGTGTCACTTACACTCTCTCCCGCGATTTCATCTGTCCCTTTCCACCGGACTGCACATGAAACAACAGTTTTGGTAAGTTTTCATACATGTTAATAAAATTTTGATTTATGTTTGCCGACATGTAATTCTAAATACTTGGTTTTTTTTTCTTGATACGCTCTAATCAGGGATTTATTCCAATATTATTGAAGAATCTCGCTTAATTTCCAACTCTCTGAGCCATTTCTTCGCTGTCCTTCAAGCCCTCGGCTTAATCACCATTATGGTAAGTGTAACTCTTGTGATTAATTTATAACTATTTGCGTTGAAAAATATCGTCAATTTTATTTTACGAAGTGTATGTCATTATAATGTAGTTGTTGTGGGCTTGGAATCGCACCCAATATTTGTGTTGATGACGATTGTTTTGACAATTGACTATTAAATTGTATGAAATTGAAGTCTTAAAAACAAAAAAAAAGAAAATTTTTAAGATGAAAATTTAAATTAACTGATTAAACCACCCCAATATTATATTGTGAGTCATGTTATTCTACATTATGCATAAGTTCGAGTTACCTAGATTAGCATTCGTGCAAAATCAGTCTTTGCCGTTAATTGATTTATCGAATTAAGGTGTGAGTACTCTATTTAATTTATGTACTTATGCCATTATGATAACATCATTGTGACTATTAAAATTGTATAACTCAGTAAATTAATGGGAAAACTGAGGTAATATTATATGATTAACATAGAGTGAGATGATTTTGTAATAGACCGGGAAAATAGAGGAGAGATTGATTGTTTAATGGTTGTAATATTTTACGTAATCTATTTGTGGTGACAGTTAGTATGACAATTTTTGAATGATTTTTTAGTATTAATTCTTTAATAAATACTAAGTCATCACTATCAACCATTAAAAATTAAAATTAAGACTTAATCAGGATTATTTGTTCTATCTATACTTAATAAAGTGTAATAAGGCATGGTTTCGTTGTCTTTGCAGTTAATAAAGTGTACTATTTAGTTTTCCCTTGTGAATAATCATACAAACAGATTTAGTGAATTGAGCAAATATAGATAAAATCATATGCTTTGAATATTAATTCATTTTGTTTAGGTAATCAATAATGGAAAAGTAAAAAAAAAAAAATTGAAGTGACATGTTGAATCACATGTGTGAAAAGAAAGTAGAATGCATTAGCAAAATTGATTGCATGTCAATTTGAGGTAAAATCTGAGAATAACATATCACAATTGGGAAATGTAATATATCGTAGGTACTATATAATTTCTTAATTCCCCTTATATTAAACCAATTTAATGCCCTATGCCATTATTATTGATCATTATAATAAGAAGAATTGAAATTTAATTAGGGTTAGCAGCAGAAATAATTAAATATGACTGACTTATATATCTTTCCTAGGCTCTTTATGCTTAAAATGTGAATGTTTTATTCACTTACCCTCACATACATAGTAAATAACATTGAAACTTTAGTTGTATTTGCAATTTGGAGTACTACTATTCATTATTGGGAGTCATTGAAGTGAGGGTAAAAAACAATGGAAGTGTAAGTGCTTTAGTTCTGAACTTCTGAAATATATAGGCACGAAATGCTATAAATATCGAAAGAGTTGAATTCGTTGCCATCAAATATACTATTGTACCATGTAAAATAAATTAATTGAGTGAAAGACATTAATGTGTAATGATGAAATTATTTATAATATATAATTGGCAAAAAGATATTATACTGTCTAGTATAAATAATTGAAAATAATAGATATATAAACGGAAGGTTGGCCTTGCTATTATATTATGGAATGATGGAAAGATAAAGATTTGATTTGATTAATGTTTTATAATAATTGAAATGTTTGGTTTCTCACCCTCAGTTGTTTTTTATGTCAATTTGAACTCATACGTTGTAATTAGTAACGAATTTATAAATTTTTGCTTATATGTCATTTTGTTATGCATGGATTTTGTGTGTGATTAATGTATGATACTTCGATTGGAAAATTGAAAGTTTGTTGTTGTGTAAAAAGGATGAGGTCCAAGTGAAAGTGGTGCTGCTCGGCGGCCAAGGAAATCAGTAATTGTCAGGGCCCTATCTGAGAAAAGTATTTGCATTAATTTCCCTTTTTTATTAAAAATAATAGCGAGTTCATACTTATTGTTTATCATTTTTCCAGTTTCCATCTTCATATCTTGCACGTATACGAAGCCAGTGTTTATTAATTTATTAAAAACCGCCATCTAATTTAATTAAACATGCACATCAGTGTTGCTGTTCTAATAGAATTTTTGGTTTAGATTATATTTTTATTTTGAAACCCTATAAACGGTTTGTGATTAATGTAAAAATATTTTTTGGTGTGAAAACTGAGGAATATGAATAACAATATACTTACCTATTACAAATTTGATGTTTTATTATGCAATTACACATAGCAATCTTTAGCTGTGGACTTACAATTGTTGATAAACTTGCTTAGTTAAATATAAATAATGGAATTCTGAGATGCAATTTTCCTTGTCTTGTTGATATGTTTGTGGAATGATAGTTTTGTTTCTACATTGAAGGTTATTTTGAATACTGTTGAATTATTAATAATAATTGCTTAGTCGTTACCTGCAATTCCATATTTCATATGATTAATTGTATTTTTTATTTTATTTTTTTATCAACTGATGGTATATTGAAAATTTTGAATATTGTGTTTTCGTGGGAGTTATATATGCATGTTAACAGTACTCATATATTATATATATTTTGTTAAAATTCATATATTGTTACATTATAAAAATGGTTGCACCTAAAGAACTTGTAGAACCTCCTTCCAGTAGTGGACTGTATATTTTGCTTCCTTTATGAGTGAAACTTATTTTTGTTTGTCTGTGTATGTAGGGTTTTGAGAATATTGAAAAAAGAACGACCAGCAATTTAAAATAATTAATGATGAATTTTAAAATACACCGTGGATTGTATAATGTAAGAGAGCACTATTAAACCAAAAGTACACTTCTACTAGTAATTATAATCTAGATACGAATAATATAAATGATTATTAAAGTTGTGCTGGTGTATAATATAAATTAATTTACAATGTTATGAAGAATTAATAAAGTGTGGATGCTGGGTAATGATTTTTTTAGATAGATGGTCTTCATTTATTTTGCTTGTTGGACATGGTGTGATATATTTTGTATTTATATAATTTTTTAACTTTGACGTATAAAATTGGCGTCCATGTGATTGTTTGCTTTTTTCTTTGCCTAGTATTTATATGGTTACCTTTATATTTTAATGCAGCTGGAGTTGTGAATTCGAGGTGTTCGTTGTCTGAGGTTGTTAATCTCATAAAATAAACTCTTTCTAGTGAGATACCTTGAACAGTTTCAAATTCTTGTTTCGGGCCTTTCTTGGAGTTACTCGAATTTGAGTGTCGGGGGTGTCTTGCTTACTTGATGATTCTCCACATATATGATCCCAACATAGTACAAAAGTCGGTTTGATTCAGAATTCGTAATGTAGAATTTGAGTTTGGACCCGAGGAGTATTTCATTGCCACAAGACTTAATTTGGACCCCCTTTAGATATGCCGCTGACCTCTACACTTCATACTGAAGTATTTGGCGGGTGTGATGTGGTTAGAAGTCTGGATCTAAGGAATCGATACTTTGATGAGATTGGCAAAGATTGTGTTGCTTGTAGTAAGTTGAGTGTAATACCCCGGATAATTCTTGTGTCGTCAAAATAAAAATTTAATTATTAATTAAGGCTTTGCACGCCTAAGTTAAGGATTTTCGATTCTAATACTAACGGTGAAATCCGTTTCTGAAAATAAATTCCAGAAGTCGGTCGAACGACTACTGTATTAGGGTTTTCGCGTCCGATAAAATTTTCGTCCGAAAACTCAGATCGAAAAACCGTCAGACTTTTCATTCACTTTTTTTTCGATACGAGTTCCCCGGAGAAAGTCAGTTTTTATTATTTTTCCGGACGAATTTTGGACTGTCTTATCCCGACTTTTCATCAGATTTTTGAAAAATGAATTATATTTTCCGAGTATGTGATTTATTTCTAATCTAACGGTCGAATTAGATTTCGTCGAAAACATAACCGACTAGGGTTTTAATTTCTCGATTTTATAACGTCGTATTAGACCCGTAAAACGAGATATTTCGGTAAAATTAAACCCCCTAAACCGCCTATGTGTGTGTGTGAGTCATCTTTGAGATATTTTTCACTTTATGCAATAGTATACCCTTAGTCATCACCTTCTTCTCTCTCCCTCATCTTACCCCTCCCCCCCTCTCTATTCTCTCTCATTTTCCTCCATTGATATTCATCTTCAAGCTCTCTCAAGCCCCACAAGTCTCTCGTCTACCGACCATTCTTATTTCCGAGTTCATATTCGACAAGGTAGAAACTTCCTCTACGTATTGAACCGAACAAAAATCCTTTTCCATCTACTTTATTTTTTTCGAAAATTTGGAAATGAAGTAGGATGATGAATTTATGTTTAATATATGATATAGTATGTTTAGGAATGGTTTTATGGATTGAAATCATGAAGAAATCACCCCCCCCCCCCCCACCCTTAATTATTAATATTGCCGAAATTTATAGAGGAATTAGGGGTTTGATGTAGTTCGATTTTCTTGAGGATTGATTGATGGATTAGTGTTCTATATGATGATAGATTGATGCATGAATTATTATGGAATTTTCTAAAAATAAAAATAAAAGTGTAATAGAGAAAGAATTGATGATTTGATGTAGTATAACTATCATACTTCAATCAATTCATTCTTAGTACTCAACAAAAGTATATCTCATACTTCAATCAATTAATACTTGGTACTCAACAAAAGTATATCTCATACTTCAATCAATTCATAACTATCATACTTCAAACTTTCAAAATAGTAACACTTTTGAAACCTTTCTTTTCTTCTTCGGATGAGTCGACGTAGCGGGAAGTTGAGTTGGCATCTGAATTCTTAAGTTTAGTGAAACGAACTAAACTTTAATTTCTCAAAAGAAGACTCAGGTACAGAACAAAAACGATTGCTCTGATACCACTCTGTGGTATCACTAGAACAATAACTTACGATCAGAGCAGAACTGACTGCTCTGATACCACTCTGTCAAAGCCGCAAATCCTGAGGGACGACAAAGTCGGGGTGCGACTAGGGGTTGGATTAAAGAGGCAAGGAAGAAGGGGGAATTTACTGAATAAACATGAAGTACTTCGATTAATCAAAAGAGAGACAATCCCGAAGGATCACTCGAAAAAAGTTGTCTCTAAGATCTCTAGAGTTTCAAGTACATAATACTTAAACCGAAAGGATTATACATCAAAGAGAAGTGTCTTGCAGCGGAATAAAACGTAGAGTGATAACACATTTTCAGATGTGAAATCGAGGCTCAACTAAACTTCTTTCCTTAAGTACAACCATCACTTAACCTCCGCCGCCTTCGTCACTCAACCTGCACATTTGCACATTTATAAATACATACAGGGCTAAGTATAAAAGCACTTAGTGGGCACTTTGCCGAAATCATATCATAGGTTTTATAGATTCATCAGGCATTCTCAAAGTAACACAACGGGGTTTTTCTTTCAAAGGCCCGTGCTTACTAAAACATTTTCTCAAACTTTACTTGATCATGTAATGCCCCGTAAATTCCTTACGTTCTAAAATTTAAAGTTAATTAAATAAGTGGCTTTGCACGCCTAAGTTTACAATTTTTGAATTCTAAGACTAACGGTCGAATCCGTTATTGAAAATAAATTACATAAGTCAGCTAGACGTCTACCGTATTTAGGGTTAGCGCGTACGAAAATTTTTTAGCTCGTAAACTAAGAATGGAAAGCCGTCTAATTTTTATAATCACGAAATTGCAATACGAACACACGCCGAGAAAGTTTGTTTTTTTTGTTTTTCCGGACAAAACTCGGACTATGTCGTCCCGAGTTTTTGTCAAAATAAATTTTGTAAATTTATTTTCTAATTAAGTTCATATGTTAGAATTTTTAAGTCAAATCGAATCGCGACGATTTTTGTACCGAACAACGTATTTTTCGTCGTTCGTTTTTCCGTTACGTCGGATCGCGCCGGAAACACCCGTAACCCTTTAATTGTTCTCCATGCAGCCGACACCTCATAGATTTAGTGGCAACATGCATGCTTTGACTTGTTAATTAGTTGACACCTAAACTACCTTTACACCAATTCAAACCATTAATCATTTCACATACTTGAACAAAACAAATTCTTTCTCTCCATCTCTCACTCACTCTCGGCAGCTCTCTCTCTCCCATCCCTCAAACTTCATCTTCTCCATCATCCATACTCCATTGAAGACCCTTCAAAGCTTGAAGAAAGAACACAAGTCCTCAATCATCCATTCAAACACCATACTTCTTTCCTTAATTTTCAAGGTATGATGATCCTCTTTAATCCTATCCAATCCTTTTTCCTTTTCCCTTCTTTTCTTCTTGATCGAATTTTGAGAAGTTTGGAATAGATAGTTTGATCTTAGAATGATGAAATTAGATATGTTAGATATGATAATCATGGATTAAAAATGATCAAAACCAAGAATCCTAAAACTTGTGTGAATGCATAATTTTTTTGGGAAATTGTAGGATTTTTGTTTTTCTTCTTTTGATCATGAATTCATGCTTAATAGATGTTTAATTAGTGATTGGAATGAAAAGGGATTGAAAGCCTTATGTTGTTATGAAATTTCAATTAGGGTTTTGAATTGAATTTGGGGATTTTTGTATGTTAATTGATAATAGAATTGCAATTGTTTAATTGATGATATAAGAGTATGTTTAGTAAATAAATGTTGTTAATTTGAGAAGAAAATCATCCCCTTAACATATGTTTAAAACCAGAAAATTTATAAGTAATTAGGGGTTTCCACATGATTGTTTAAAGTGATGAATTGTTAGTTGAATATTGTTGCAAATTATATTAGTTGATTGTAGAAGTTAATTGGAAATTTTCTAAAAATGTTTAATGGAATGTAAGAGACTAAAATCACCATATAAACTGAGTTATAATGATGATAAGATATGTTAGCATGCATGAAAATGATTCATATTAGACGTAGTTTAACGTCGTAAAATTTGAACAAAAACCGACAACTTTTGAAAAACGTATAAGAGGCGAACATGTAGTTGTAACTAATAATCGAGAAGTAGGATGAAAATTCTAAGTTGATATTATTGTTTATAATGAAATTTAGAACATCTTTCTAGTTGACATCATAAGCATCCGAGTTTATATAATATGAGTTATAGTGATAATCGGGAACTAGAACACGTTTGGAATTTCTTTGTTGGTTTAGTACTTGTTAGTTGAAACCCGACGTTTAGAACGTCGTGCTTTTGAGTGAGTTTTAAGAAGGAGTTTGTCACGTACGAAGGTACGAAGGTACGTGATGACTGCCTTGAGAGTCCAGTTACTAAAAATTGATTACGAGAATTTAAAACGAACATAAAACGTTATACGTCGAACTTAGCAATCAATTAGGGTTTCCACGGCAGTTTTGCGACCCTCGCCGGAAACTGTAATAACTTCCAGCTCGTTTATCGGATTTGTGATCCGTAAATTGGAGTGCGAACTAGACTTCCTAAGCTTTCTAATGGTACAGGGCTCACCCCCTGTTTCCAAATCCTCTGTTCTGGACAGCCTCTAGAGTTACTGGACTGTGCAGTGAAATTTCAGTTTCTTGTTTTCTAAGTTGTTTAGTTCACAACTTAGTTTCTTTTGATCGTTTAAGCCGTTTTATCTAACGAACATCTTCCTACTGACCTTAGAGTCAAGTATAGAATCTTGAGTGATGAAAACCAGTCGAGATCTTATATCTTATCCTTTCATTAAAGAAGTAATAAATGAGAATTTTCATAAAGCGTTCAATGATCTAAAATCTAAATCGCCTAAGTTGTTTCTTTCCAACTTAGTTTCTTATAATCCTTAAAGTCGTTTTAAGACATCGACAACCTTCTCTACTGATCCGAGAGTCGAGTATGAAATCTTCCAAGTTCAAAACGAGATTGGTTCGAGTCTCGTTTCCCATTTAAGTTAAAAGAATCTAGTAAGCGTGCAAATGCCCAAAAGAATAAAAACAACTAAAACCTTCTTCGATTCTCTTTCTTCGAGTATCTTTTACGAACCGTTTTTAAGTATGTTTTTTTTTTTACGATGAAGGAGAAAGCCAACTGTGAAGAAAGGACGAAAGATCCGAAGTTGGAAGCGTTTGCTTTAAGTTCTGTATTTACAAGGTGGACTTTTATTATATGAAAATAAAACGTGGGTTTTTCCACAAACCGAAAGTGAAGTTTACAGCTTTGATAATTGTGTTTTATCAACGTGATAATCTTGGCATAAAATGTTTAACTGTTTTATGTGAGTTCTCTTGTACATATCCGAGTTAACCTTCGGGTTTACCAGATTTCTGAGTTAACCTTCGGGTTTTCCAGACTTTTAGAGTTAATCTAACTAGGTTAACTAACGATCGGCTCTGAGTTAGCTGCTAAGTGCTTTCCAGAGTTAGTGCACTTTGTAACCTGTGGTGTATGTGGTATCCTGTTGAGGGGTAGCCAGCCACGGTGAATTAGCTTTGGTCAAGATTGAACATAACATATTCTAAAAATGCTTGCGCAAGCTGCTTTATACAAATCAGTCAGAAAAGGTTTAGTAGGCTCGGGCCTTTTCAACAAAACCCCGATGCGCTACGGTTATAAAATGCCAGATTATTTTATACTTATGATTATGATTTCGGCATCGTGCCCACTAAGTACGTATGTACTTAGCCCTGCATTATTTTCTAAATGTGCAGGTTGAAGCGACGGTGAGTGGCGACGGTTGATGTTGAGTTAAAAGATAGGATGTTTAGTTAGAACCCTTCCGCTGCCAATCTCTGTATTTCTTTTTGGAGATGTACTTTTTTGAACTATACTCAGTAGTCCAAGTCTGTAAAATGTGAACTTAGTTTCCTTTTTGTACTCTTGTAGAGTAATCCTTAGGGATTAACTCTTTCTTATTGATATTCAAGTCTTATGCATAGTTTGTCGATGTTTTTCATGTATGTTTAGTTAATTAGCCCCCTTCTTCTCCGCTTCTTTAATCCAACCCCAGTCGCACCCCGGCTTCTGCCGTCCCTCGGGATTTGGGGCTGTGACAGATCAAGATTTTTCTGTTGTTTCATTCAAATTGCCCAACTTCTGTTTCAACGCCGGGGGAGAGTTAACTTCTCCCGCGCACGTTCCTCACCGTGGCTGGCTACCCCTCAACAGAGTACCACACACAACGGCTACTGTGTACACTAACCCTGGAAAGCACCTAACGGTGTCACTAACTCAGAGTCTGATCGATTAGTTGGCGAACCAACTCAGAATGGCACAAAAGAACTCACAAAAACAATTCTTTTATGCACTGATAATCACTTTCAAAACATACTTATAAAGCAATACGTAAACATTTTGAGCAACGCTCACTTTATTTTGTTATATAGAAAAGCCCACGTTATTTTGATAGATAGAAAGCCCACCTTATACGAATTACAGAACTACTTTAACCTTTTGTCTTCCATCCTTTCTTCTAGTCGCGACTTCCTCCTTTTATCGCAAATAATCAAACTTTAGTAAATGATCGAGGCGGTTTAAGAGAAACGGACTCGATAACGATTAAACAAGTTTTAGGCATTTGCACTTTAACTAGTCTTTTACTAAACGAAACGAGACTCGAACACATCTTGCTAAACACTGACTTGGTTCTTTACTCGACATTTAGAACATCATAACGGAAGTCAATAACTCTAAATGACTTAGGTGTTCCAAAGAATTCAAGTTAAGAAAAGATTTCACTTAAGAAGAGCTGCAGAAGAATCTGCACAACTGCTGAAGATTCAATAGCTCACGCAGAACAGACTACTGAGAAACAGGAGAGATATTTGGTACCAAAGGAAAGATACAGATGTCTAGTTTACTGCACAATTTGCGGATCTCGATTTCGTTAAACGAGTAAAGAGTTATGGCCGTTTCTGTAAAGGGTCGCAAACTGACAGAAAAACCCTACGGGTCTAAACTTCAAACCACACTTTCTTATGTTTGTCAAAACATTTCACAACTCTTAAAACCTTGAAAATTCAACCAAGCAAACCATACAACTCACATTCACATATACTTGAGTTCTCGATGAAAATAAACGACAAACATTATCATCTCTTGTCCTCGACTTCTATACTTAACAATTTCAAAGAAAATCTCAACAACATATCAATCAATTTCTTAACTCTCCAATCAAATCATCAAATGATATCATTCCAATTAACATATGATCATTCACTCACATCATACTCAAATCCATAATCAGTCATTCATATATAACAGGAAATTCTCAAAACTTACACAATGAACCCTAAGCATACAAAATCACTAATATCCAATTAGTTTTCTCATTTCATTTAACCGTCAAGACTTATGTTCGATTCCTTGTCTCTTACACAAAGATAAATGTTCTTAAAAATCTTCTAAACTTTCAATTTAAGATCCTTAAATACTTAGATCAACTAATATACAAAGCACATTTCATATCATCATTCATACTTAACATAATCTCAATTCTTCGTCTCCAACGAAAAATAAAAAGTGATCGGAAAATTCTAACTAAATTATATGTTGATTAACATGCATACAACTTCTCATTTATGCAAACAACATTATCAAATAAATTCTATCCTTAAAAAAAATCCGATCGAACGTTCGTCTCCAACGATTATCGTTTTATTTTTAGAAAAGTCTAACATAAATATATGATCAACTACATGCTTCCTACAACACATTTATATCATTACCACATCCATATCATCTCATTTGCTCAATAAAAATCATACTTCTTCATTTCAAATGAACATAGAAATATTTTTAGAAAATTCTCAAATAATTCATACAATCATGTATCAATACCTAGAATCATATTCCACAAACCATTTATGAGAACTCAAGCTCAATCAAAACATCTAAGAAGTGCAGAAATTTCGAAACCTTCATCATAATTTTCAAAAATTCCAAATAAATACTTAACATGTTTCTAATCTCGATTTCAACCATGGATTCTTACTTCTAACATCAAAATAACATGAAATAAAACTTAGAACATCATATCCTACACCTCATAAATTTTGACATCTATCAAACTTCAAATGAGATGATTCTTGTTTGGATAGAAATGAAGCTAAAGTTCATACCTTATCAAATATGCAATCGGAATTGACTTTAATCGAGAATTGAACAAGTTATGGAACTTAGAAGCTTGAAGAACTTGAAGAAAAACTTGAAGATATGAAGAACACTTGAAGAACAAGAGAGAGAAGAGAGAAAAGGGAGGGTGGCGGTCTAGGGAGTGAGAGGGAGAGAGATATTATGGTGATAAAGGGTGATATTTATATAGTAGAAGAGAAAATCAAGTTGTACATCTTCTTCTCTACAAAATATCTATTTTTCCGGGTCTAATACTGTAAACTAGAAACGAACAATTACTTTATTAGACGGACACATTTTCGGCAAAAAAGGATACGACCATTAGTTCCGAAATATTTCACTTAGTCAGAAAGGATGATTCGTTTCCCAAAAAACTTCAAAAAGTCGAGACTTGACAATACAATATTTTCGCCAGAAAAAATCAAAAATACTGGCTTCTAGAAAAAGACTCGTATCGCAAAATAAGTGAATGTAAATGCAGACGCCATACTGATCTGAGGTCTCTAACAAAAATTTTATCGGGCGCCAAAACCCTAATACAGTAGTCGGTTGAACGACTTCTGTAACTTATTTTCAGAAACGGACTTCGCTGTTATTCTTATAACTTAATTTCTTTAACTTAGAAGTGCAAAGCCTTAATTAAAACAAAAATTTTTATTTTTGCGATGGAAAGAAATATCCGGGATATTACATTATCAATAAAAGAGTTGTATATAATATATTCCATAAATTACTTTTGAAGTGTCCCCCACCGTCATAAGTCACAAACTAACAAAATGGATAATTTAATATCATTAATCGTAATTATTATCTGTAATTCATTGTCCTAATTTTTTTATTGTTACAATACCAAAAAAGAAAATTGCTTAAGTAAAACTAGTAACAACATATTACATGTTAATTCCATATGGAATACATATATGAATGCAAGTCAAAAATACATTATTGTACTATTTATGCTCTAAATTAAAATCTGCTCGATAATTGTGCAAACCATGTTGACTTTGGTAGTTTTATTTAAAATTTGTATCGGATGTCAACAAATCAATATAATAAAACTAATACCATGTCTAATTTGTTAAAACTTATGATCCCGCCGCATCACCATTGCTAAAAAAAAAATATGCGTAGACTTGAGGTTGGTTTGAAATTGAAGAAGTGGTGAAAAAATTTAACATAAACACATCACCAAGCCCAAGTTTGGACTGCCCTAATTGGCCTAATTTTGGATTAGGTAAAAACCAGATAATTGAATGAATGCAGTTTCCATTTATGATTCATATTTCTATTTGTTTACGTGTTCTCAATTTATATGTTATTATATTTGAAAAAATGGGATTTTTCTTAAACATAAGTTGATTTTGGATTATCAAATTTTATCAAATTTCTAAAATACAACATTACTCGTGTATTTTACTCGATTTATTTAAAACCCTTGTATTGACAAATAGCCATTAATTATAACTCAATGCAGTATGCAACCTCATATTATGCTAAATCTTTGCTTGATTGTTTGTATGTATTTATATTCAGATTCAATAATTAATAAAGGTAATGCTTAAAATTTATTATCATAAATATTCAATAAAGATTATTATTTTTACACACTTCAAGAACTATAGATCGGTGTAAATATGATTTTACGTAACAACGCTCCTTAACAAGTTATTTTTAAGCGAAACTTCCCACATATGGTAAGGAGATGCTTCAGAGTGAGTTTATGTACTTTAGATAAAAATCATACTTATGCATGTCAGTGCATAAAAGCACATAGAAATACGTACACAAAATAACATTAATCTAGCAAAAAACTAAGAACGTTGTCACGATAATTTTCCATTGGGAATAATGTAGTACAAAAGCTGACTCACAGATTAACATAAAAATTGAAGTTATAATTAACGAGTTGGTGCCAGAATATATTCTCCCACTAAGATAAGTTCCGAATAAATTGAATGCTTTATAAAAAAAAATGAATCTACAGTGGATGATTAAAACATATCTAAAATAAACATACAAAAAAATAATGTTGTCTAAATAATCTAATCTTCAATGAATGATTACAACACATCTAAAATAAAGACACAAATGACGAGTGCTTGATAAAAAATAGCATCTACAGTTGAGGATGAAAAAAACTGTCAAACAAAGATACAAATAAGGAAGGCTTGATAAAATATCTAATCAAAGAAAGGATGATTAAATCTCATGTAAAAGTAGGATACAAATAAAACCAAGAAACAAAATTTAAAGGCCGTGTCATTCATGTTCATTCTTCGTTGCTAGTGACGAATAAAAGATAGTACAACTTGTGGTGGTTGAAGTATAAATCTAAGGTTGAGAAAGGGACCTATACTTGGATTGATAAGGAATCAAACCAGCACTGTGTTGTTCATACAAACTCCGATTACGCATTGTGTGCTCATTCATTTGGAGGAATTCTCGGTACTGAACTCGGCAGACGAGCTCTCACTTTACTACTCTGTGGCGTTATTTGGGCTTGCTACTTGTTTACATTATCATTATCAAGTGGACCCTTCTTACGTGCTTTAACGCCTGCAAAGAATAAAACATCTACAGAGATAATGTCAACAAATAAACAACATTTTATTTAAATACAGAAATGTAGATTTAGGGTAGAGTAAAAACCCTTGTTTTGTAATGAATCCAAAGTGCGACGCCCTCTCGCGTTCACGAATCCTTTCTCCAGAATGCGCTTTGGATCGGTGAAAGGTGCGGTATTCTCCTGCTTCTCACCATCAGCTGACGTTGCCTTGCATTTTCTGTTCAATTCTTGTAATCCAGTCATGTCATAAATTTCCCTACCAAGTGCTTCCACCCTTTCTTTCACAACGGAGCGACACTCATCGCGCTCTACGCAGAGACATGCAATATCATATACACGCCTCAAAGTTGTGTTCACAAAAAGCATATTGGGCAGGGTCCCTGTTTTATCTGAAACTACACTTTGAAGTAGGCAAGCAGCCTTTGCAGACTTTGTCCATCTCTTTAGAATCTAGGACTCGGGGATGGAGTAGTTATTCATGTAGTGGTAAACCCTAAGAATATGGCGGCATAAAATGCCCTCTGATTCCCACATCCGGCAACTACAACGCGCATAGTTCGTGTGCTTGTTATAAACAATCTTTCTACCCCGTCCATGTGTAAGCATAGTTGCAAAAATGTGTACATCACCATCATCGAGATCAACATGATCATGAGCTAGTTCAACTTCCCATATCTTGATAGCCTCATGTTCAAACATATGATATACTTTGCGCGTGTATGTAGAGGCTGCCTGAGTAAATAGCTTGTTACTGTTGAGCATCTGTCCAGGCAACCACAGGCCAAGTGTTTCCTCCTCCATTTCCCTTATGCGCCACTTAATCTTTAGCTCTTCATAATTTTCAACAAATTGAATTAAAGTGTGAGTACGACGGATTCCAGACTTCACGCAGTGATTAGCACCTTCACTCCGAGAAGTTGACAAGAGTCCAGCAGTAAAAATTCCATGCGTATAAATGGATGCCTACTGATGTCGAAGTTTGTGCATTGCCTTAAACCAATTTTGATTCTTACCAACGGGATTGGTAAAAGTCAACAGCTTCTCCCAAACCTCATCAAACTCACCTTCAGTTTCCACTTCATTCATACATTGGTGCCACAACTTCTTGAATTCTGAATTTCTATTCAAGGATCAGAACCGCTTCATAGCATTTTGGTTTATGTGCCATTGGCATAGATGGTGTTTCGACTCGGAAAATTTCTTGTCAATAGCATTCATCATGGCCGCACATTGATCAGTAAAGACGACATTAGGCTGACGACCGTTCATGGACTGAAGAAATTCGTTGAATAACCACTCAAACGAAGAAGTAGTCTCATCAGACAAGAAACCAATTCCGAACATGCATGTGAATGTATGGTGGTTTATTCCGACAAAAGGTGTGCATATGATAGGACCTCTGGAAATGCTTCATAGTCAGCTAAGGAACGGCCATCACGAAAGAAAAAATTCATTAATCGACCCTTGTCATCTTTTTCTACGTTCCAATAAAAGAAAGGATCCTCACTGCATTTTTTTAGGAAGTAGTCATGAAGCATCTGTGAGTCGCCATTATGGAGCTTTGACTTCCTGCCCTTGCGTACAAAATGATCATACGCATCCCTACATGTAAATCCAAGATTTTGAGCGCCACCACATTCCTTCTCCATAAAGCTACAAGCTTGGCTAACACCGATACCAACCGCATGCAAGGCTTCCAAAATTGATGTTTGTGCATATTTTAAATTACGTGAGGACCTAAGCATGTACGCCTGCTCCGCGGACACCAGACCATGGTTGTGTTCTTGGTCGAATATGGAAACTTGCCAGGGTGACCCCAATTTGCATGACACCCTAAGCTTCGCTCAGCACCCAGTCCGAATGAATACTTTCTTATAAGCCGGGACTCAACGTTTAGAGGCTTTCAGATCTCCAACTCCAGTACAAGAACACACATATTCTTTCCATTTCACCTCTGTGCTCTGAGTATGGTACCGTTGCTCTCCTCGTCTCACTCCAAACCCTTTCAAGCGACCATATTCACAATATATGAGATATGCTTGTTCAAGATCCTGCAAAATTGATCCAACACTCAAACGTTGTTCAATTGCCTCGCACATCATTCTCAGGATCTTCATCGTCAGCTATCCCTTCCGCACAAGGTCCGACATCAGACTAACCATTTACAGCTATATCATTTATGATTGAGTTATCCACAATTTTGTCAATATTGTTCTCGGCGGAAGTATCTTTCTGAGTATCTGCAACAGAATTGTTCTCAACCACTACCGCATTAACTGAATTGTTTTCAGCCAATACTGCCTCATCTGAATTGTCTTCATTAATACCTCCACAATATCTAATAAAGTCTTCCGCATCGGAATTGTGTAAATAAGGTGAATCATCCGAATCACTGCTTGTTCTGCCCTCAATTTCATATTCACCGCTTGAATTTTTATTGCCATCCTCATCACTTGATCTTAATTCATCCATACCCAAATCAGTAGTATTCAAGTCCAAATCCGTTCAAGAGGTAGTTCCTACGATGCTAGAAATCAAATTTCAACAAACTTAAAAATCAAATCTAATCTTAACATCTAAACAACAGAATGTGTCTAAAAATTTATAAAAAAAAAACAGTAACAAATTTAAATTCTCAAAAGAAAAATTTGGAACTTCAAAGTAACACATGAATTAGGCATTACGTTGTTTCTCATACCCAAATCGATAGAATCAATAAAGTTTAAACAGAAATACAAATTACGACAATCACAACAAAACATAAGTAGATTTGAGCATCACACAAATATATCTCGATTAAATAGGATGACAACATTTTAATCCATTGAAGAATTTCAACATTAATAATTTCCTATAACTAAGCTACCACCACATCACAATTATCAAAGATGATAAAACAAATATACCTGGTAAAATTGAGAATGGGCAGATTTCCACCACCTCAATCACCACCAAATTGTCGAATAAGACGAGGAACTTCAAGTAAGGAGGAACAACTAGAAATTAATAGGAGCCAACAATAGGTGTAAAGCTTATGCTGATTTTTACAAAATCCTCGCCACCCAACACACTCTAATAGAGAGAGAGTAGCATTCTAAACTTGTTCTAATTGTTGGGAGAAAACTACTCACTAATTCTTCCAATTCCAATTTTTTTGCAAAAAATCCGAAACCAATATCACGCATAATTATGCAAAAATACTTATCAATGAATCCAAACTTTTCCCAATATATAAACCCAATATCTCAAGGTGGAATACGAAATCATACAGTGAAAATGGGGGAAGAGATTAGCAATAAGCAGATTATACTAAGAAACTACGTTAAGGGTTCTCCTAAAGATTCTGATATGATTTTGAAGACCTCCATTTCTAAATTGAAGGTTCCTGAAAGCTGCAACGGCGCCGTTTGGGTGAAGAATCTCTACTTGTCTTGCGATCCTTACATGCGAGCACGAATGGAAAAATCGAAAGTCAGCTATATTGACTCTTTTACCCCCGGCGAGGTGACTGCTTTAAGCGTTTTTCTGAGTTTTGTGATGGGCTGTTTTGAACTTTTTCTGTTTTGAATCGACCTGTCAATATTTTTTTGGGTCAAATCATATGCTAATTAAGCAAATAATACAAACAAATTAAATAAATTGTAGCGAACTTGTTGATGGTGGTTATCGAAATCCGAACTTATATTCGATGAAATATTTCTACTATTATTAATGTTTGATAGCATTTTGAATGAAATCTTTACTTATGTGATGAATCTTGACTAAATATATTTTAATTTTCGATCTTGATGACATTTTAAATGTATTTCAGGCTATTGTGGGATTTGGAGTTTCGAAAATTATGGATTCTTCAAATCCCGATTTCAAGAAGGGTGATTTGGTTTGGGGCATGACTAGCTGGGAGGAATACACTCTAATCAAATCCACACAACTTCTGTTCGAAATTCCGGTTACTGATGTTCCTCTCTTTTACTACACTGGAATTCTTGGTAATTTACTTTCTCTCTCTTACAATTAATTTTTTTTAAATACTAGAAGAAATTACATGTGTTGCACATATAATCTTTATTTAACATTACAATTAATTATTTTTTTTCTAAATATTAGAAGAAATTACATGCGTTGTACAAATAATCTCTTATGTAACATTATTAATTTATTATTAGTGTATTTGAAGATAAAAAATCTTTTAAAGTTTTAATTATTAATTACAACAAAAAGTTTTAATTGATTACGCATGTTGCATACTTGCATATATCTCTTGTGTAGTGTAGAGAAAACAATCATCTATTATAATATAATAAAGAGTACTGATATTCGGACACACTGTGGCCAGCCACACTAAAAATGGTAATATAGGTTTTGAAAATGGAAACATACCTTAATTGGGAAGCATAAATCCTAGGGGAGAAATATTATTATTTCCATTTTTACAGTCAACTTTCCTTTTTTTCACGCGTGTGGCCAGCCATAGTGTGTCCGAATATCATTGCTCAGTGACCTTAGTACTTTATTATGAAGCTATTTGTTTTTTGAGAACATTAAGGCTATTTTTGTTTTCAAAAAAAATGAAGCTAATTGTTAAGATGACTAATTTGCTAGAAAAATAGCTTTGTGCTGCTTGTTACTCATACTTCGGAACTGAAGGAGAAATTGTTTTTGCTTCTTTGAATTTTAATTCCTCATCATGTAGTCTTTTTTACTCATCTTCATGTTCTGATTTCAAATCTCTTGATCCAGTCTCATATTCAAACATAAACATTTTTGTTCTCATATATATCATCCATTTCTCATATCACGTGTTAAAAGTATTACTCTTAATTAGCATGCTCATTCATCTAAAGATGCAATAATTTCTAATAGTGGTAATTTCTCCATAATATTTGTAATCTGGTATTTTGCTTCGGCGATATTGTAAAGTAATTTTTATAGTATATAATGATAAACTTTTATTAATGGAAAGAATTAGAAAATTTAATTGGGCCTTTTTACAATTAAGAAAAATAAATAAATTAATGTTTTTCCATAAATATTTGTTATTTGAAGTGAGTGTGCAAGGTACCCTTCCTATGTTTACTTTGGGTATTTGAATAAGGTGCAAAGTACTCCATGATGTACTATAAGAAAATTTTGAAGAGTCTAAAGTTTGAAGGATATAATAGATAAATCAAATTAAAATTTGTAAACGATGCTTTTTTATAATAAATATAGATTTTTACCATGAGCTTTAAAAACACATGTACCTTGTTCTTTAGAATTTCTTATGGATAATTTGGTTAATCTTATATTTATTCGTTTTGAGTCATAAGAGTGAATATTATTAGGATCGAGTCTAGGTAATTTTCGTAATTTCACAAACGATAAGTGAATTGTAATATCAAAACAAATTAAAGCATTAGACAAAATTAAAATATAAGTTAATTATTTTCGGTCGAATCTCCACATACTACTTACTAGTTACATTTTATATTGTCAATCAAAATTTATTAATAACTAAACATTAACTAATTAAAAAAAAAGTTCGTCGACTGCACCAACCGTTTGGTGATACATCTTGTATTTATTAAACTATCTTATGCACATCTTTGGAAGCTTGATTCAAGGTATGGCTGGCATTGCTGTTTATACTGGTTTTTACGAGATTTGCTCCCCGAAGAAGGGCGAAAATGTCTTTGTATCTGCTGCATCAGGAGCCGTCGGTCAGCTTGTTGGCCAGTTTGCTAAGCTGTTAGGGTGCTACGTAGTTGGAAGTGCTGACACCAAAGATAAGGTGTGCGCCTTCAATAAACTTTAATAATTAATTTGTTATTAAAGCAACAGCTGATCTTCAATAGTATAGCATTTCTACTTAATATTGAAGGTGGATCTTTTGAAGAACAAATTCGGGTTTGATGATGCATTCAACTACAAGGAAGAAGACAATTTTGATGCAGCTTTGAAGAGGTGAGAATTAACGAATCATTCCATATCAACGAATCAATCCCGGTGTTGTTGTGATCGTTGCAATTTAATTTTGCATTAAGTGTAACTCTCTAACATCATCATCCTGTCGTAAAACTAATTAACTAGGTATTTCTCCAATGGGATCGATATATACTTTGAGAACGTCGGAGGAAAGATGCTTGACGCGGTGCTACTCAACATGAAAGGCCACGGCCACATAGCAGTGTGTGGGATGATCTCTCAGTACAATCTAGTGAAGAAAGAAGCTACACATAATTTGATTTGTTTGATAACAAAGCAAATCCGCATGGAGGGATTTGTGGTTTTCGACTACTTCCACCTCTATCCCAAGTATTTGGAGATGGTTTTACCGCTTATAAAAGAAGGAAAATTGATATATGTGGAAGATATTGTTGAAGGAATTGAGAATGCACCGGGAGCTTTGATCGGGCTCTTCAATGGCCGGAATGTAGGAAAACAAGTTGTAGTTGTTGCTTGTGAGTAAGAGCTGTCATTGTGATTCCACATTTACTTCTATGATTTGATTATCATACTGTAATAAAATAAATAACGTGTTTTGTGTGTGTGTGTGTGTGTCTGTTTGTAGATGATCATCAAGGTTCTCTTAAGAGAACCTGAGGAGCACTGTATCAAGTATATATATCTATCCATTGGGCCGAGGAAACATCTACCTAGGAGGTGATCGGTATGATGAAATTATATGAGTTAGGAATGGAATGTATCGTATCATAATATCTCTCAGGTCTCACGGAGACCTGAGTTCTTTACCTGGGCGTAATCATACTCAATAAAAGGCGTAATCAGAGTCTTTTGGTTAGACCTCGAAGTAGATTTTAGATCAGGTGCATGTATTAGGCACCCTTTCAGGTCTCCTACTGACATCTCATGTTAGAACCTGAGGAAGAGACCACAGACAGGTCTCCCGGCATTTATTGAATCTGACACGCACAGAGCGCTTTACCCAAACAAACTCGAAATTGTTGGGTGGTACATTTCTCTTACAGCAAATGTTGGGAAGACACGTGTAAAGGCAATAGCAGCGAGAATCAAGAAAGGACAACTTCATTTCCAAGTAATCTCACGAGTACATATATCAAAGGATATTCATTTCATAGACACATTCACCATTTCGCTTACCTTACTGTTACATTTGTCTCTTCTTCATAAAAAACCTAGAAAACTGACTTGGGCGTCGGAGGTGGTTTGCTGGAAAACACCCCCGACCCTCCTTTTTCTTGCAGAGTTCCGTTGGAGGCGATTTAGTCCGAGCGGACATCGTCTGCGTGAAGAAGAAGAAGAGCATCGTTAGGTAGATGTTGAGTCCATTTTATTTCGTTATCGTGATCTTCTATGATGTATTATTTCTGGTTACATTATCTGGTGCCGTCTGTGGGAAAGGAATTTTTTCTCAGAATTTCGTCCTAAACTCTTTTTACGTATTCTTCTTTCAACGACGTTGAGTTAAAGCTTAAACTTGAAAGAGATAGAAAAGTATTAGGAAAATGGGTCTGAATAGTTTAGTCAATTCCTGTTTCTCCTTTCGAGAACTTTCATTGTTTTTAAAGGAACGGACTGGGTGATTTCAAAACCTTCATGTTTTAAGTTTGACTGTCTTTCATGTTTTCTTAAAACTCCTCATTTTGTAATCTGGTAAGGAGCTATTAGTGGTGTAGCGAGATAAATGAAATTTTCTGCTATTGAAAAATGGCTGGAAAGTAGATGATTTTGAGAGGTGAATCTCAGAAACCCTCATAGCACAGGGGAATGAAATTAAAAGAAACGTGAGGTCCTCAGAGCAGGTCTCACGCGACCCCAGCGGAGGTTGAGATAAGTATTTGAGGAAGGTGAATATGTTGAATCATATTCCTTGAATTCCCTAAAAATGCCCAGTGAGACCTGATAATGGTCCTGGGAGAAGGGTAGTGTTGAACACTTGCTACACCCTTAATGATATGCCTTGACTGGTCACTGATAGTTGAAAACCTTAAAATGCAGATTCAGTCATGTTGAGTATATCGGTCCGAGACCGAGAATCCCCAACTGAAGGAGTGGTGCATGACGACAGCTCCTCGGAGGATTGTATCGAGGAGGAGAATCAGAATACGCTGAAAGTAGCTCCACCAAAGATGACCACGCCCAGAAAGAGGGGGCCTCTAAGTCGACGAGTCCTCAGAAGGAGGGAGGTCGTAAAGTTTTAGAAGGCTCAAGAGAGGAACCTCAGATGACTGCACAGCAGAATGTTACCTACGCGGTATCCATGGATCAACTCAATGCTATGGTGAAGCAGGCTATATCCAAAGCTCTGACCCCATTGGAGAGTCAAAATAAAAAGTTTAGCAGCACAGTAAAGGGAAAACCCAAGCAGGTATGAGTGAATCCTGCAGAACCTTGGCTATGATAAGATGCCAGTGAGGTAGCTCAGGCCTCGTTAATATGAGAGTAGATATTCACGATCTGAATATTCTTATTTTCTTTGACAGGACGAACATGTGGAGGAAAACCAGTATGAAAGTGACGGGTATGAGAGCCCACGAACTGAATCAGAAAATGGTCAGTAAACGGATAAAGAAAATAGATGCCAGTGGTGTTTCTAAATAGCTTGTTTGTCAGTAAAATCATGATTGCTCATTTGTGTTGGCTCTCCCTTTTTTGTGGTGAAATTTGCAGAAGGTGAAGCACGTACTGCAAAACCTCAGGATGAGGGAGCTGCTGTGGAGATTGCAGCTCTCAAACAACAGTTAAAAGACCTTCAGAGGAAAGCCTCCTCACCAAAGAAATCTCCTAAAAAACCCGTTAGGAACAACAACAGTCAGTCCCCTTTCTCAAGGGATATCAGAGAGGACCAATTACCTCTGAATTTCAAGACGCTGACATTGGAGTATGATGGCTCCACAGATCCACATGAGCACATAATGAGGTTTGAGAATGGAGCAATGCTCCACCAGTACACGGAAGGGGTAAAGTGCAGAGTTTTCCTCACTACCTTGTCAAAGATAGCCCAACAGTGGTTTTCTCAGTTACCACCCAATTGTATAAGCTTGTTTGTTGAGTTCAAGTCTATGTTCTTGCATCAGTTTGCTAGTGCAAGAAGACATGTTAAGACATCTTCCTCGCTCATGGCTCTAAGGCAAAAGCCCTCAAAAAGTTTGCGGCAGTATGTTGGACGTTTAAATGCTGAAGCGTTGCAAGTGCCTCTGGCCTCTGATGATGTGAAGTTACAAGCACTAATACAGGGGTTAGCCCCAGGGTTATTCTTCGACTCATTGAACAAGAGAGTAGCGCGAATCTTTGTAGACACTGGGAGTGCAGTGAATGTACTCTTCTGGGATTGTTTTCAGAAAATGAAAATTAATGCCGATTTAATGCCGGTGAACACAGTGTTATATAGTTTAGCTGGAGGTGAAATACAACCTAAAGGGGAGGTGACTCTTCAGGTAACACTCGGAAGTGGTGAGACATCGAACACTCGGATGGTGAAATTCCTAGTACTGGATACACCTTCAGCGTATAACATAATATTGGGAAGGCCTGCACAAAATGACTTCCAGGCGGTGGTCTCCACCTACTACATGAAATGAAATTTCTAGCTTACAAGGAGGGGTTGGTAGGTGAGGTCTCAAGGGACCAAGAAATATCAAAAGAATCCTACGTGAAATCTATTAAGCACGCCAAGCAAAAGGTGAAAGGAGCTTTAATGGCAAAAAGCCCATCGCAAGATAGGGATGTGAAGATGAAAGGTATAGAGGAAGACCTAGAACCAAGAATGCAGCCAGCAGAAGAAGAGTTGATGATGGTGGAACTGTTTCCAGGAGGGTTTCTCTACGAGGATGGGGAAACGAATGACTGAGGAGCAGAAAGAGGCGATAATTCAATGCTTACGGGGAAATTCAGACTTACTTGCGTTTAAACCAGAAGATATGATAGGGGTAGACCCATCTATAGCTCTGCATCATTTAAACGTTGACCCCAAAGCAAAACCAGTAAAGCAAAAGAAGAGATCTTTTGGGCTTGAGAAGGAAAAGGTGATCAGGGAAGAGATTAAGCAGTTGTTGGATGCGGGCCATATTGTCAGAATCTAATATTCCGAGTGGTTATCAAATACAGTAATGGTGGACAAGAGCAATGGCAGCTGGCGGATGTGCATAGATTTCAGAGACCTGAATAAGGCGTGCCCAAAAGATCATTATCCGTTGCCGTGTATTGATCAGTTGGTTGATTCAACCTCGGGATGTGAACTGTTATCCATGCTTGACGCTACCAGGGATACCACCAGATACAGTTGGCCCCTGAAGATGTGGTCAAGATAGCCTTTGTGACTATATGTGGCACGTTTGCGTACATAAAGATGCCTTTTGGCTTAAAAACGCGGGAGCTACTTAATTATCAAAGAATGATGGACGCAATATTTGAGAATCAGATAGGGAAGATCTTAGAGGTATATGTGGATGATATCCTCGTGAAAAGCATGAGATCAGAACACCATGCCAGAGACCTGGAGAAGGTCCTGGCTGTGGTAAGGAAGTATAATTTGCAGTTGAACCCAGCAAAGTGCACATTTGGTGTCAAGTCAGGAAAATTCCTGGGGTATATGGTGACTCGAAGAGGAATTGAAGTAAATCAAGATAAAGTTCGAGCTATACTAGAGATGGCTGCTTCTACCAGTATAAGGGAGGTACATCGACTAAATGGAAGAATCACTGCGCTTAGTCGGTTCATATCAGCTTCGGCAGAAAAAAGTTTCCCGTTTTTTAAAGTACTGAAGAAGGCTAGCAAATTTGAATGGGATGAGAGCTTTCAGAAAGCAGTTGAGGATTTGAAAACTAATCTGGCGAGCTTGCTGGTGTTAACCAAACCAATTTCAGGAGAAATCCTGTACTTGTACATCTCTGTAGGGGACCATTCACTAAGTGCAGTCCTCATAAGGGATGAGGGCTCATTGCAGAAGCCCATCTATTACATCAGTAAGGCCTTATAGGGAGCTGAGTATAGATACTCTGATGTGGAGAGAGCCGCTTTGACCGTAATGACAGCAGCAAGAAGGCTAAGGATGTATTTTTTAGCTCATAAGGTGGTGGTGAGAACCAATTTTCCCTTTAAACAAGTGCTAAGCAAGCCAGATCTCTCAGGAAGAATGGTGAAATGGAGCGTGGAGCTGGGAGAATATGATGTGAAATTTGAGCCACGCACAGCTATCAAAGCGTAGGCCCTAGCGGACTTTATTCAAGAAACTACTCAGCCTATACAATGGCCTGAGTGGAAAGTCTTCGTCGATGGATCGGTGATGGTCGAGGGATGTGGTGTTGGAATTGTCATAATAATGCCAGACCAGAGTGAGCTTAGTTTTGCACTGAAATTTGAGTTCAGAGTTTCCAACAATGAGGCTGAGTACGAAACGTTTGTCAGAGGGCTGGAGATGGTGGCTGAGTTGGGAGCTCAGAAAGTCGTTATTCATTCTGACTCCCAGCTAGTAATTCAACAGGTCTCAGGAAATTACGAGATCAAGGAAGAAAGAATGGTCAGGTATGTAGATCAAGTTAGAGACCTGAGCAAAAGTTTCCAGCACTTGAAGGTAGAACAGATACCCCGAGACCTCAATGCCCAGGCAGACCGCCTTGCCAAATTGGCTAGCTCATTGAATGGGCTGATACCTGAAAAAGTAACGTTGCTAAAAGTGGCAAGCAGTCGAGTACAAAAGAGCATCCATGGGATAGAAGAGACTGATTGGAGAGCACCCATTTTGCATTTCCTGAGAACGAGAGAATTGCTAGAGGGAGAAAGAGCTGGAAAAAAGAAAATTGATGCTAAATATTGTTTGATCGGAGGACATCTGTTCAGGAGAGCTTACTCGCAGCCATTACTCAGATGCGTAGCAGACGTAGAAGGTTTCGAATAATTAAGGAAGTGCATCAGGGAATAGCCGGATGTCACACAGGATTCCCGAGACCTAATCCGGCGAGTGCTGAGAGCTGGGTACTATTGACCTTCTTTGAAAAAGGATGCTGAGGTTTTGAGAGAAGGTGTCCCAGTTGTCAAAAGCATGGACCGTTGATTCATAGGCCCGCTGAAGAGTTGAGAGCTCAATATGCAGAATGTCCATTTGACAAATGGGGCATAGATCTAGTCGGTAAGCTTCCCATGGCAACATGAAAAAAGTGCCATCTCATAGTGGCAGTGGACTATTTTAGTAAGTGGGTAGAGGCAGAGCCATTATCTTCAATAACAGAAGAAAGCATCATAAAGATTATATGGAAGAATATTTGCTGCAGATATGGCCTACCCAGAGTACTGATATCTGACAACGGGACGCAATTCTTTGGAAAGAGAACGCAAGCTTGGTGTAAAGCTAGAGGGATAGAGCAAAGGTTTGCTGCTGTTGCTCACCCGGAGACCTGTGGGCAGGTGGAGGTCACTAACCGGACCATAGTAAATGGTATCAAAGCGAGACTGGAAAAAGAGAGGTCTCAGTGGGTGGAAGAGTTGAACTCAGTATAGTGGGCGTATAGAACTGGACAAAAAACAGCTACAGGGCAGTCTCCTCTTTGTCTGGTATATGGCACTGATGCCGTCATGCCAATGGAGGTAAAGATTCCAATGCACATAATTTTGGCCTACAATGAAGACCTGAACAAAGATCTGAGAGCTGATAGCTTGGACCTGATTGACGAGGTGCGAGAGGAGGCACATCAACGAGCCCTGACCTACAAGGCCCTCATAAAGGCAGCATATGATGCGAAAGTGAAGATCCGGAAGTTTCAAGAGGAAGACCTCGTGCTTAAGAGGGCAGATGCAATGCATCCGCTGAGAAAGTTTGAGCCGAATTGGGAAGGACCTTTTGTGGTAACCAAGGTACTTTCCGGTGGAACATATGAGCTCGCAAGTCATGAAGAATACGTGGAGCCAAGGCCGTGGAACATAAGTAATTTGAAGAAATACTATGTTTAGAAGCGCTTTAATGGAAGTTGTGGAAATTTTTGTCTTAGTGGGAGGAGGTCTACGTGCCAGGTCTCATGCCCACCTTTTCTGGTAGAATACTTGCTCAGCTAGACAAGTATTTCTGTAATGGCACGAAGAGAACTTGTTGTGAATAAATAAAGGCTGAGAAGTTATTTTTTCATTTTTATCTTTATTTGCATTTCGTTGTGTGACAATAAACAACATTATGGAGCTGAGATAAGGCAGTAAACATGATATCTAGTAAAATAGAGTAAAGTATTTACTCTAAATGGTTTGATAATGGGGTAAAACCATCTAGAGTAAGGAGAAGTAGGGGTGTACCTTACACCCCTAAGGGGGTCCAGCAATACCTCATGAAAATGCAAAAACATAAAAAGAGAAAGGAAATGCGCAGATAAGCGAAAATATAGTAGCAAAATGATCATGTTCGTTTAAGTAGCAAAATGAGGGAATGCAGCCCTAATAAAACAAACAAAGGAAAGGAAATTGTTTAGGTACTGAAATACAGAAAAGTTGTCCAGAAACAAGCATTAACAAAGGCTAAACTAGAAAGTTGGTCGCATCTTTATTCCCAGCAGTCTTGAAGGTATCAGCATTGCCATCTTTGGGTACATCTCCTGATCCCTCTTGCTGGGCAGCAGCAGCCTGAGAAGCCTCCCCAGTTAGAGTCGCATCTAGCAAAAGAGATAGAAGGGGGTCAAGATAGAATAAAGAGAAAGAGAAAATCGGAAGAAAAATAGTAATAATAACAGAACACCTTGAGGTTTAGCAACATAGGGAAAGTCCTCTAGGAAGAAGTCGTAGATAGGTGCGGGAGGATCAGAGAAGACCGCTTTCAGGTTGCATGGAGCAGTGAGAGCTTCGAAAGCCTGTTGTATCACGGGGAGCCACCACTTTTGTCCAAGAAGAGCAGAAGGGTTACCTGTGAAAGAAGGAGGTGGAGGTAGATACTTCACTATATGGTCCACCTCCACAGGTTCTTTAAAGCCCAAGGCACGGACCTTCGCCAACACAGTCATGGCACACCTTTTGGCCAAGAAAGCAATATCATCCCGAATAGTCATCAGATATTCAGGAGAAGCCTTGAAGGCCTCCAGGAGGCCCTCATGGAGAATTTGCAATGCCTTCTGGCCCAGAGAGGTCTGCAGGAGAAAGCTTTGACACCAATGAACCCCATCTGTGTAGCCTGATTGATAGGAGAGGTTGGCAGCCTGAAGGAGGTTCTTGGTATTCTCGAGCTCCCGGCTAACTTGGGTAAGGTGTTGGCTCAGGTCTGCGTTGATGGCACTGAGAGAGGCATTCTCTTCCGACAATAAGGACATCTTCTCTTGGGAGCTGATGAGCTCATGATTTTTCCTTTTTAGGTCATCGTTAGCTAGAGAAAGCTGACTACTGGCATCAAGAATGTCCTAGTTTTGATGCTGCAAATCCTCATTGGCCTTAGTTAACTCTTGCAACTGAACTTGACAAGCTACTAAAGCATCCCTTAACCTCCCCACTTCTTTCTCGTGGGAGTTGTCTTTGAATTGTAACAATTGGCCGTGTGCACTCATCAACTGCAAAAATGTTGGAACGATAGAAGAGAGTTAGACAGAAACAATAGCGCACCATAATTGTTAGATGGATAATCAAACATTATAGAAACATGAAGAAAGTACTTGTATTAAGCAGTGAGTGCTCTTCTCTTGGAGTTGCTTCAAGGAAGGGAGGCTAGCTTCGGTTTCCTCTTCAGAGGAGGGAATGACCTGCAACAGAGAAAGACACTCGGAAGGAGGTAGCTGGCGAAGGGAGCCGGAGGTTTGGCCTCTGAAGACATATCCCGACGAATCAACTCCTCGAGGAGGGGAACTTTCCAAAAGAGGAGTGCGTTTGGTTTTCTTAGAAGCGCCGGAGGAAGGTCGCGAAGAAGGGGGCCTCTTTGAGTGAACAGAGGCATCCACCTTAGTTTTCTCTTTTGGAAATGAAGAAGGGAGGTTATCAGAGATCGTTTTTTCCTTGCTGGGAGCCTTTGTAGGAGCACCGCGGCTCAATGATTTGGTAGCTGTGGGCTTGATAATGGCACTGGATGAAGAGGGAGTAGGAACCCGTTGTGGCTGCGGAGACGATGGGATAGCAGGAGAAGCTTGGTTGAGGGGCTGCGAAAGAGTAACACTCTCAGTTTGCTTGCGAGCTTGTTCTTCTAGCAGAATAGCGAAGTCAAATTCGCTATCATCGAGCAGTTTTACGTCTTGAACCCAACTTATTTCTGCAAAAAAGAGGAGTAAGAAAAGAGTGTTAAATTAGCTCGGGAATAAAGATAAGCAGTGAATATGAAGATGGACGAAACCCACCCTCAGGCGAGAAGGAATGATCTCCACGAGGTGCTAATCCGAAAAAGGAAAGCGCGCACGGGTCAGACAAGAAGGAACTAAGTGGAAAAGCTTCAACTTGAGCTTTATCCGTGAGCTTGGATAACACCTTGAGATTAATAGCAGGGATAGTGATGATAGCAGGTCGAGGCTGCTTCAACAGGAGTTTTTGCCATGGACGATAGCTAAAAGGCCAATTGCCTTGCTTCGGAGTAACCACGAAATATCTTTCCCGCTATTCCTTGCCAAGAGTACGAGTGAGGCATAGGTTCTGGGCGGGACCCTTTGGTCTGGCACTGGCATAGTAAAAAGCACCCATGGGCTTTATGTCGTACACGGTTTGAAATAAAGAGGGAGAAGGAAAACTCCCATTACCACGAAGCAGAATAAAGAATGCAAGGAGTGTTTTGACAGTAGAAGGTAGGAACTGATTAGGCCATAAATTGTAAAGATCGCAGACTTGCACTATGAAATCAGGAAGTGGAAACCTTAAACCTGATTCTATCTGGCTATACCAGAAAGCTACGGAGGGATAAGTTAAAAGGTGAGGGCGTTCATATACATAGGGCAGCCGAAAATCAAAAAGATCGCCACAGTTTAACCATGATTTTACTATTTCTAATTCCGGAAGGGTTAGAGTGGATTCACCTGCTATGGCATCGGGAGCAAAAACGCAAGCGGTAGAGTCTTGTGCCGGAGGGCAAAATGCCGTCGATAATCGGTATTTTCCGTCAGTAATCACCAACGGAATTTATTTGCCGTCGGTAATTTCATCACCGACGAGAGTTTTACCGACCGAATTCTGTCGTCGGTAATACCGTCGTTAATGAAATTACCGACGACATTCATGGGATTACCGACGGTAATTTCCGTCGGTGATTCATCTTTTTTTTGTAGTGTGATTTCTTTACCTCGGCGTAATCATACTCAATAGAAGGCTCAGAGTCTTTTGGTTAGACCTCGAAGTAGATCTTAGATCAGGTGCATGTATTAGGCACCCTTTCAGGTCTTCTACTGACATCTCATGTCAGAACCTGAGGAAGAGACCACAGACAGGTCTCCCGGCATTTATTGAATTTGACACGCACAGAGCGCTTTACCCAAACAAACTCGGAATTGTCGGGTGGTACATTTCTCTTATAGCAAATGTTGGGAAGACACGTGTAAAGGCAATAGCAGCGAGAATCAAGAAAGGACAACTTCATTTCCAAGTAATATCACGAGTACATATTTCAAAGGATATTCATTTCACAGACACATTCACCATTTCGCTTACCTTACTGTTACATTTGTCTCTTCTTCATAAAAACCCCAGAAAACTGACTTGGGCGTCGGAGGTGGTTCGCCGGAAAACACGCTCGGCCCTCCTTTTCTTGCAGAGTTCCATTGGAGGTGATTTAGTCAGACCGGACATCATCTGCGTGAAGAAGAAGAAGAAGAAGAGCATCGCTTAGGTAGATGTTGAGTCCATTTTATTTCGTTATCGTGATCTTCTATGATGTATTATTTCTGGTTACATTAGAATGGAATAGGGGGTAGGAGTAGAACCATAGACCTTGGTTGATTCCTTTTCTTGGTATTAAGTAAATGAATGGAATCATTATTTATTTACCATTTAATACTCATTATGTCCACGATATTGTTGCTACTTTTGCCATTTAAGGCCGTCCACTAAATGGTTATCACTTCCATTTATAGTAGTAGAGCTCAGATAATACATTACATTTAATTTTATATTTCTTACTAATTCACTCACATTCATTATGGGACCCTTACTGCACTCACAACAAACTCACAACAATACCCACTATTATCCACTACTACCTACCATTTTCTTAAAACTCGTGTCGTCCACAATGTAACAATCATTTTGTGGACGGAAGGAGTATCATTTTCATCTATCTCAAAATAATTTTAGTGAGAAAAATGTTTGATATAAATGGTAATTTTTTTTCCATTCTCCATTCCATCGTACCAGATACCCTTTCTAGATAATAAGACGAGATGATCGATGTTAGAGTTATAGCAATTAGAAACTTGTAATCAATTATGAACAAATTCTCCAAAAATACTACTCCCTCCATCTCGCCCATCTTGGGTCGTTAAGTGTTCGGCACGTAAGTTAAGGAGAAGGTCAAAAAGATAGCAAATGAGTAGGTTGAACAGTTAATTTGTTTCATTTTCAGGAAAGGGGTTATGATGGATGAAATGTCCCAATATAGAATAGCTTAAGATGAGCGGGATAGTGGGAATACATTGCAGTATCGAATACGCATAGGATACGTACCGATACGATTCGTGAAAAAAAAAATTGTTAAAAAAACAACTCCAATGCACCCTAAACGCACCCGATTCGTGAGGTGGGTGCACCGGCCCGATTCGCGTTCTTCTTTTTTGGGGCGGCATTTTTGCAATTTTTTCAATTTAGTGCCCTTCAATCCAGAAACAAAAAGGAAATCAATTTCACAATTGCTACTGCTAATCATTCTGGTTCTGTCAAGTGCAAACGAAAAACTCATTTTCTCCACTCCAGCGAAATTTCAGTTCATCCGCCGTCCGTCATCTGATATCACTCAGCAATTCTTAGATGTGATTGTGTTATTAAGCATTACAAATGTTAGTATTTCAATTGAAAGTTTTATTTAAACTTATATTTGCTGGAGCATTTTCCATTTATGAATTTTATTTTCTTATTAAATTTTATAGGTGATATATAATAAAATATAAATATAATATATGTTTCCTTGACAAATTGGACCCTATATTTTCAGTTTCCTTTTATCTTCAATTTCTTATTTCAATATCATGTTTGGTTATAATTATTCGTTTGTGTTTCATTCAATGATGAATAGCTAATTCTTTAATTTATCAAGAATATTGAAGCTCTAGTCTAATAATTCCGTGAGACCTAAATTGTGTTTGTAATTAATTTCCTAGGGTTTTGATTTGTTCCTTACGTTTAGAGTTAATTTTGATTTAATTTAAGCATGATCTACTTAGATTAAATTGCCCCAATCCGTAATTGTTAAAATAAGGTTAAATAGTGATAAAATTATCATGTTTGTAGTAGGAATAAATTGATAGACGGGTTATTACTTGCATTCTTAGATAATTCGTCGAAATTGGGTTCCGTCAAAGCTTAAAATTATTAGAACATTAAGTCTTATTATATCGTTTCTTATATTTTAACAAGAGAAAAATAAGGTGTTGGTTCAACATGAGAATGTTTGGCCAATCTTTACGAGGGAGTCTTGCATGCAACCTGCAGCAGGTGACATGCGACCGAGTCGGGTCGGGTTGATCCGGTCAACTCGGGTTTGACCGGTTGACCCAGTCATTTTTTTTTTGAATTGTTTTTTAGTTTGAGTTTTTTTTTCGGCTCTGCCTTCGCTCCAATTACTAATATAAGGATAATCATCGGACAACAATTTGGACTTTTTCGGCTCGCTCCGAAGCCTTCGGCTCCCTCGCTCGAATCTTGACCAAAGAAGAAGTGGCAAACAAAAAAACGAAGAGGAAAAAAAAAAGGAACAAAAAATCTGGAAATTAACAAAAAAAACTGAAAAATTAATTAAAAAAATAATGAGATATTGTGACACAAACAAAAACGCTAAAAAACACTTATTAGGACACTTCTGAAAAGTGTCCTAATAAGTTAGAAAAAATTAAAAAAAAAATTAAAATAAAAAGGCAGGCGCGTGTACCCCACCCACGCGCCATGCGTGGCCGAGGCGCGTGCACCCCACGCGCCCCACGCGCGATCGCATGAGGTGCGACCTGCCTTATATGAGTATTTGCGAATCTTTATTTATTTAGTCGTAAGTACATGACATATAGGATACATTTAAGTGCATATGCAAGCATGGTACATAAAATTGGCGCCTACAATCCAACAATACTATCAAGGAATTCCACAAATCCACACAGCTCAATCATGCAAAGAACTCATGAAATAAACCTTCAAACCGCTCCATCTCCTTAGCTGGTAAAGCTACCATGGCAGCGACTCCACCATCAACGCCGTCGCGAAAAACCCAACAAATATCCTTTCTGTGGTTCACAACTGGGCAACTATAAATGGGCTTCCCCCACGGGTACTCGACCTGCTCAAACACTAACCCTAGCCACGAGCTAACCATATAGTCCCCGTGGGGGATTCCTCGGTGCACCTCTAGCCAGTCGATAGCCGACCTCACGTACTCATCAGTCACCACTTTCACTCCTTCTGATATCTTCTCTGCTACCTTCGAGAACGGCCCGTTCTTGAGCTCTTCGAAGGTGGTTGAAACCCTAATTGGTATTATTGCGTTGCCACTGTACGACAGTGGCAACGGTGGATTTACCCTAGGCCTAACGTCAACGACGTTACGCATAGCGGAAAGATCATTTTCCCCGGGCTTTGTGCAGCCTGAGAAGGCCTTGCACCGCCATATAACGGCGGCGACGACCGTGAAGCTGCTCATGATCAGTGTAGCTTTGGCAGCATCTTTTGCCTTTTCTTTTAGTTTGGCGATGCCGTCAGCGCTGAGCTTGAAGATTCTGTAGTGCAGCTCCTCGCGGGGGCAGTCAAATGTCGGCGGGCATGAGCCTTCGCCGATGGGGAGGTGGAGGTGCGGGAATGCCACGTGCGGCTGTGATCTGGCCGCGAGGAGGCGGCGGTTGTTGCAAGGGGGGAAGGGTAAGGGTCTGCCATCACTGAAAGCTTCAGAGGCTAGGTTTTTCAAGAATGTTTTGGCGCCAATACCATCGAATAAGATGTGATTCGTTGACATTCCTAGTGCGAAACCTCCACATTTAAATGATGTTACCTGCAAATATGAACGATAATTGCTTAGTTCTATTTTAATTTGGTGTGTGAACGGATATGATGTATTATGTATATATGATTTCCATGTTTTTAGTTAATGAAATATAAGATCAAGATTTGTTTTTATCAGACTTGATTCCTAAGGGTGCGTTCACTTAGGTATAATTAACTCGAGCTTGAGTATATGATAAGCTGATCATGCGCGATGTCTTTGATAAGTACATTGAATCGAGAGCTCGAGTGTGTTTATTGAACAAATTCGAGAGTTTAGTTTAATTAAGCAAAAACAAAATTTATGAATAAATATATAGGTTTGATTATATAAATTCTTTAGCTTTTATGCGCAAAAAGATTAATTATTTTAAAATTAGTTAAATAATAAATCATTAATTTTATATTCGATTTGGCTCATCAATTAGTAACGAGCTAACAAACAATGTAAGTATTATCAAGCTCAAGCTCGATTCAATTGTATTAGCGAGTCGCACTAAATCTAAGCTCTCGAACAACCTCTTTCCACATCGAGATATCAGAATGAACTTAACTCATATAATTCACTGTCTGACGTTATCCTAATTAAGTCATTAAGCACTATAAGGAAAAAACGGTAATTTATGTGTAATAATCATAACAATATATTGGAGTCTTCAATTGACAATTGCTATTAATCTTTCTTAGCAGAATCACTAAATCAGAAGAAGCTGAATAGGGATATTTTAGTAATGTTACACAGATTCAATTAATTACTTCCATATATAAAAAAATCGATTTTTTTCAACTTCCTAATTTATCATTTCACTAATAGATTATACTCATAAATTAAATCATATCTTTACAATCTTTATAATCATATATTGATTTGATTAATTATGGCAAAACTTAATCCAATTGAGTCATCCAATTATGACGGAGGCATTCGACTTCTCTGACTTAAGCTACAAAAATGGATGTTACTTTCTTCTTCTCTCTTCCTAGTCTGCAACTTTTAATCATTTTATTAAAATTATATACTCACGTAAGTAATTTTCGTTAATATATTGTTTTAGAAAATTATGAATAATAAAACTCAAATTGAAATTCTTTAATTTTTAATACAACATGATTATATGAATATGACGTATCTGCCAATTTTTTTTAAGAAAAATCTTTAATGTAATACAGTACTAAATAACTCTACCAACCATCAAAATTGAAAAAATTAGTATTTTTTACCACGATTACATGAATATGAAGTTAATTTATTTTGGAATACGAATTATGTTTTGGCCGCCCACTGTGTGAGATGGTATTTTATGGATTTTTTATTTGGGTGTATGAAAGAGACATAATTGGCATGATATTTCCTTAATTGTTGGATCTAATTATTGTCAAAAAATTATTTCCATATATATTTTCCCTCGAAAATACTATATGAGAGTAAAGTAGTGAAATAAAAAAAAATAAGAAAACCGGTTCTAATTAGACCGGAATAAGATAATCGGTTTAGGGGTAATAAAAATCGATTTTGTCTAAAACATTTTGTCAAAAAATCATTTCCCTTTTGTTATTTAGGGGCTTCCATCTTTCAAAGCAATTAAATTCTCACTAACCTAGAAATTGTTCATTAATTAATTCGGAAATTAATGAACTAGACTTTTTTTGTGAGATGAATTAAATGAACTAGACTTCAATAGATATTTACATGTATTTAGGACTCCCACTGGTTTGGCGAACTTTTGTACATACAAGTTTCAGATACACTTAACTAGTGAAAGCAGTGGGCCCAATGATTACTTAATTAAAAATTAAAGGTTTACCAATCCAACTCACAATCGTTTTGCTAAGAGTGTTTATTTTATGAATGCATACGGCAATTATTCTATTTTTTGTATTAATTATTTTATCAATTTGTGAGATCTGGGGTGTAATTTTGATGGAAAAGTTGGGGGACGTGAATATTTTTGCAAAGTGATTTTGAGAAAAGCTGTTAATAGTACCCTTTAAAATCTTTTCCTAAAATATCGCTTAATATCTTACATTTTCTTTTTTTGACAAACTAGCATATAATCCATCGAAAAATCGATGGGAAATTATATTAATATTTAATAATAATAAAATTATTAGATAGTATTAATAGTGATATATTAAGAAAAATATTATTTTTTAATTATTTAGAGTTAAATAATTCGATCATGCAATCTACTAAACTTGCTTAGAATTTATATGCCCTTGAACACATCTAAAATTCAATTAAAAAGTAATTTTATTACATGTTTACGACTCAAACCATATAGTTATGTTTGTTAAAAATTATAATCTAATATATTCTCATTTCTTTCGATTTCTAAAAAAAATCCGTATATCAATAACCATCGATTAGGAATTGCCCTGTCTACTGCCACAGTTCCGTGTCGGAACCGGCCCGTGGACCACGGCTCTGATTTATAAGTGCGTAGTTTATAAAACTCGTTTAGAATACATATAGACCCAAAATTTGATAAGAAAAATTGATTGTACTATTCGTTCACATCCTTAGCCATACAATAATGTTGGCTAATTACAATTATAGATTATGCAAAGTTGGAAATTCAACTACAAATAACGTGAAAATTAATTCATGGATGACTATTTTAGATTTTAGAATATACATAAAAAAATGCATAAAATGAAGAAAATTTTTCCGAATTGAGGTACCCGTTGGCTGGGAATTGACCCATTTACCGCTACGGTTCCAGGTCGAAATTGGCCCATTGACCATATTTTTTATTTAAAAGTGTATAATTTATAAAACTCGTTTAAAATTTATATAGACCCAAAAATTAATAAAAAATTAAGTACTATTCGTTCTCATTTTCATTGTATAGTAGTATTTACTAATTATGATTATAAATTATGCAAAGCTGGAAACTTCATTACAAATAACGTAAAAATCAATTCATAGATGAAAATTCTAAATTTTAGAAAAATGCTTGAAAAAAATGAATAAAATTTAAAATTTAAAATAGTATGAAAAAAGAATGGAAATGTGCCACATGGGATTGCATCGGAACCGGTCCATTGACCACGACTCTGATCTATAAGTGCGTAATTTATAAAACTTGTTTAGAATTTATATAGAGCCAAAATTTAATAAAAAAAAATTGTATAGTAATATTCACTAATTACAATTTTAAGTTATGCAACGCTGGAAACTCAACTACAAATCACGTAAAAATCAATTCATAGATGGCGATTCTAGATTTTAGAATAATATAAGGAAAAAATGAATAAAATAATATTTAAAATAAATAAGAATAAATAATGGAAATGTGTTACGTGGGATCTCGAGTAGAGGTGTCTGTTAATTGAGAATTGACCCGTCTACCTAAATAATTGATAAATTAAAAATTAATTATTTTTAATCAAATTAAATAAAAATTATTAGACTATTTCAAAATTTAATTCGACCAACCAATAGATTAGCCAATTATTTTGTAACTATTTATTCTTTCAACTAATAAATTGGTTCCCTACGAAAAATAATTATCTATTCGACCAATTAATAAATTGACCAAATTAAATTAAATTAAACTAAACTATAAAAATATAGTTATTTATCTGACCGATTAATAAATAAATTGGTCAAATAAAACTGGTGGAGCAAAAGATTAGAAAATACACATTAATTCTATGTATGTTATAGGCTTTTCAATAGGTGAAATTTAATTTAATAACCGATGTGTTATTCAGCCAATTAATAAATTGGCCAAATTAAATAAAATTAAACTAAACTATAAAAATATAGTTATTTATTCAGCCGATTAATAAATAAATTGGTCAAATAAAAATTGTGGAGCAAAAGATGAGAAAATACACATTAATTCTATATATTTATAGACTTTTCAATAAGTGAAATTTCATTGAATAACCGATGAGGGACACAAGATTTTAGTAGATATTTAAAATTATTATTTTACATTTAAAATTCAAAATTTTGAGAATTTAGATAAATAGGAATAGAAAATTAAGAGGGGTGCCACGTAGGATTTTTTGAAAGTAAGAATCGCGCGTTTTCCTTTGTAATATAATATAATGATTAATATTCACTAACTATTGTATTTGGCGAATCACATTCTTATGCAAATCATTAAAAAATGAATTATGGTGTTGCAACTATTAAGTAGCAATTCACACTATAACTCTACGACGAGTTTTGTCCCGAATTTAAAAAAGGAATAAAAAAGGGGAGCAAAGCGTAAAAAAACTCTTGTCAATTTTATAGTCTAAATATAAGAGGAACTAGCTTCTTGTATCATCAAACCATTACCATCAGTTAATACATGTACAACACCAATATTATTTGATATCAATTATTTTCGAGCACGTTCATTGTTCAGACCTAGTTAAGACTAGTGCAATTTTACCCTTCCTACGTTAGTTGCAGTCTATCACGAGCTACTAATTTTCGATCCCTTCGTCAAATAAAACAAAAACTTCAACACGTTTTGAAATCTCGTACCTGAAAAACACACAGTGGTTGATCAACTTCAGATGGCAAATTTTCAAGCTTCTCAACAGCAAGCTGCCGATATCCAAGATTCGGATGGACCAAATTTTTCCCTATTTCTTCAAGTGAGAGATCGGAAGCCGCTATGATGAAGCCAGCACCCGCAGCATTGCAATCAATCTCTAGCCGGCCTAATTTAGGGTTCAGCTTCAATCTTCCAGCCATAAAATCGTAATGCACGAGCACTTTTTCGAGTGCGATTTTGATAATTTTAGCAACATTTTGAGGGGAGAAATCTTGATTTGGCTTGAAGAAATGGGCAGTTGGGACATTGTAATTCGGAATTTGATCTATGTTTGACAAGAAAATTGACTGTTCCTTAGTTTCCTGTGAAGGGAATATTAGTGAAGAGTTTTGAAATGTGATTTTAAGATCATCTAAAGAAGGAATGGGAGAGAGGACTGCCATTTTAGTTGAGTATTTTTTTCGAGTTGGGATTTCTTGTTATGTTTCCTATGCAAGTGTATGTATAATTTATAGGGGTAATTATATGTCCCCTTAGGGATGGCCTAGTGGTAAAAAGTGAGCGCCTGAGACTGAAAGGTCTCAGGTTCGAACTTAATGAAACGCATCTATAGGTCGAGCCTGTCACACTTGTATTTGGAAAGTGTGGTTTACCTGCCTTGTGTGGTTTGCAGGCTACTGCACAAGGGACGGGGGTTTACCCAGTGCGCACCGAAGGTAGCAGCTGCGGGTTCCCAGAACATAAAAAAAAATATAGGGGTTATTGTATTGATAAATATACGAGTTTACCCTTATGGTATATTGAAGTCTAAATGTAGAGACTCATGCAATATATTACTCCATCCGTATCTTTTTATTAAGCTCATTTTACCTTATATGGATGTATCAATTCATTTAGCCCATTTCTTAGAATGTAAATGCACCATACGACAAATACCCCACATTTTATAAATTATCATATATACCACTAAAAAGTAACTAATTTCATTCTCTCTCCTACTTGATGTGACAAAAATATCCATAAAAAATTACTTTATTTTTTCAACTTTATTATAAACAGCTCATTTTCATAACATGCGTGCCCACCAAATGGTCTTAATGAAAAGATAAGAATACTAACTAGTATAGGCTTCCTAATGTAAGATTCAAGAATCAAGGATGAAAACTAAATAACAAGCTAAGGCTCTTGAAGAAAGTAATTTATATGTTAACTACTTCTAACCATCACTTTGGACAAGTATTTACTTTGAGCATTTGCGGAGGTAGACATTTTTTTCGGGGGATCCAATTAGTTGTAACTCTGATGTTTTTAAACAGAATTTTTTAAATTAAATTTAGAAATACATATTAATTTTAATACAATTTATAGTAGGAGGCGTCTTATAAACAAATATCCGTGAAATAAAGAAATAAAATTAAATAGTGACAAAATATAATTAATTCTGGACATTCAACTAAATTTTCATATTATGTGACTTAATATACTCAGAACCAAGAATTATTCATCTTTTTTTTTTTTTTTTTTTTTGATATCGTGGGAACCCGCAGCCGCTACCTTTGGTGCGCACTGGGTAAACCCCCGTCCCTTGTGCAGTAGCCTGCAAACCACACAGGGCAGGTAAACCACACTTTCCAAGTACAGGTGTGACAGGCTCGACCTATAGAGGCGTTTCATGAGGTTCGAACCTGAGACCTCTCAATCTCAAGCGCTCACTTTTTACCACTAGGCCATCCCCAAGGAGACAAGAATTATTCATCTTTGATACTACAAAAAGTAGTGGAAGTTAGTGGTGGTTTTATATAAGTAGGTTTGTCCTTAGTATTCATATTCCGAATATCTTAATTTATAGACTTGCATAATGTATACAATAATCAAATACTAATCAAAACATAAAATTTTGAAAACTAAATTAATGTATTTCCTCCTATTACAAGTTACAACCATTGGATTGGTGGAATTTAAATAATTTTTTGATTGCATATAAAACGTTAGAGCTTCAAAAGCGGTCCCAAACCTGATATCGGACCGGGTTGGGTCATAGAAATTTTGACATAACTGTAATTTCAATGTGGGCTTCGAGACTCGACTCCGCCACGAACAGTCTAGACAATTTTATTTTTTCTCGGGCTAGCTAGCCTAGATTTTTGCAGCCCAATTTTATTTTATTTATATAGATTTGATATATTGGACATGTTGGTAAATGGTTTTTTCGGCTGATTTTATAATAAGGTAATTTTAAAGCCCTTACCCTTTAACTTAAAATAATTTTAAATTGAATAATGAACACTACCAAAAAAAAAGTCAAAATACTGGCAAAAACACTGACATCAAAATTTCTATCGGTAATTACCGACGGAATTTCGTCGGTAAAAAGGCGGGTCGGTCAAAAAAAATATTCTAACGAAACATCGATGAAAAATTGGCGGGATTTTTTGCGCCGGAATTATTGACGGAATTTCTGTCGGTGATTACCGACGGAAATTCCGTCGATAATTCCAAAAAGAAAAATCTAAAAACCAATTAAAAAACACCGACCACCGACGAAAATTGGCTAGTGTTTTTTTTCGATTTTTTTCGGCATACTGAAGGAATACTTTCTGTCGGTAATTACCGAGAGAATTCCGTCGATGTTTCTCCAAGTTAGTAGTCACATCGAAAATTTACAAACAAAATGACTTATATATATTACACATTGTTACTTGACTCTTCAAGAGATAAGTGAACAAGCGTGACCGAGCCATGATGCACCCGTCCGACTTTCTGACCGAGCCCATAGCGCACCCTCGACGATCGAGCGTGATTAATCGCACGATGTGGCTCGGTGGTCAACCTAAAATAGGTTAAATTTAAAATAAAAAATAAATAAAATCACCGACGGAAGATTCCGTTGGTCATCACCGATGACCTCACTCGCCGTCAAGATCGCCCGATGAATTTTCCGAAAAAAATACCGATAGAATTTCCGTCTGTGATCACCGACGAAACATTTTTGAAATCACCGACGCGCGTTTTACCGATGGAATCATTCCATTGGTGATCCATTTACCGTCAGAATTCATGGGATTACCGACAGATTTTTTTCGCCGGTGATTCTGCATTTTTTTGTAGTAGGAATTACTATTATACCTACTTAAAATTTTACTAATAAATTCTACCCCATAAGCCACACAGTTGAAATTCTTCTTCTTTATTCATCTCCCAATTAAAATTTTTAATCAACTTTCTTTCATCAATCTCTTCTTTACTAATACATGTTGAATCTCTCCTTCATCAATCTCTTCATTTTCTACTCCATAGCGACCATTGAGCAAATCTATATTAATATAGTAGTCATCGGAAGAAAAATCTGAGAAATTAAGAATAAGAACTACACACATGGCGAAACATTATTCTCATCAACAAGAAGTTAATAATAAGAACAAATCAAATGTTCAAGATTTCAATAGCGATATGGCAGCCTTAAATAATTCTAAATAAATAAATGAATAAATAAATCCAACAACCATGTTCAATTTTCGATTATTAAATAAAGTCATTTCGCAATTCTGGATGATTTTTCGGTCGCATATCCCCCCCCCCTCCAACCAATTTCACTTGTTCATGTGTTCACTATTCATACGTCAACATTTTTCCAATCATCTCTCTCCATTCGAATTATAAATCGCTCGTGGAAAGAGAAGAAGAGAAGAACAAACAAAATATATAACGAAATGAGATTGAATTAGAGAGTCACCTTGTAGCAAGAATGTATGTTCATATAGTATCTCTAGAAAAAATAAAAAACTAAAAAATTCTAAAATAAGTAGTGCGTGTTTTTTCTCCATATCTATGGAGGGAGGCTATAGTAATAAATTGGGTTAATTATCACTTAGCCCAATCTTTCACCCCATATTATTTTATGTCATGATCTTTCAACAAATATAAATTTGGCTCAACCTTTGCTATATTGTGACACTTATGGCACGAGAGCAAAAATTCGGCGACGGAATGATGAATGGGATGATTAGACACTGATGTTGAAAATAAAAAATAAAAGTGATGTGATAGCGGAAATTTTCGTTGGATCGAAATGCCTACCCTAGGTAATGGCTTCAGGTGGCAGTGCACAGTCTCGAGATCGGAATCTTCCAGCCGCGACAACATGATATTTCAATGATTAATTTAGTTTCACCTGCCGCCTCCATTTCAATCAATGTTTTATTTCTTCAAATAGCTAATTTTATCAATGAATTGATTGGAGTGGATTTTTTTTTTGTTTGAGCGAGGGAGAGATTAGAGAGCAACAATAATATGTCGTCGCAAAAAATTCTTTTTAAAAAGATAACACTCAACTGAACCCTAAAAAAATTCCCAGTCAGTTGGAGGTGTCCAAAAAATTCTTCTTTAAAAGATAACACTCCACTAGGAAAGTCAGTTGGAGATGTCGACTCAGTCCTCAGCTCAACTCACTTCTTTGACAAAAGGTCAGTCGAAATTTGATGACTGAGGTTTTGATGCGGTGTGGAATGTGGCGAATTCTACTTTAATTTGTTCTTGTGAAAATCAGTTAATGCAAAGACAAGATCAAGTTGTCAAAATACTTATGCAAATTTATGCTAACGCTTGTGGGGTCAGTTCACGGTTAGTTTAAATACTTAAACATAAAGTAAATGACAAAATCAATTTAACGAGGTTCAGAGATAACTCCTATGTCCTCGGTTGGAAGTCCACCTAATGAATCCAGTTCACCTTAGGATTCAAACCACCCAGCTTACGCGTGCTGAGAAAACGTATGCTTGGATTACGGGTTCCAAGCAACCTACAATTTCATTGTGAGTTCCAATAATACCTAGTGATTGAATTGCGGGTTCCAATCAAACATAATGTCTAGATTACGTGTTCTAGACAACTTAAGTGGCTGAATTACGGGAACAACCGATCCTAACACAAATTTTAATGTTCGTGGGGTTTTCCCAACTAAGAATCTTGACTTGAACTAAGTCTTGAGATCCCTCAGTGAATCTGTTCTAGGATAGAACAGAGGGGATGTAACTTGTCTAGAGATGGAAGATATATCTTGTATGAACACGTTGAAATGTAGAAAGCTTCTGAAAAGAGTGTTCTTGCTTGAGGTTAGAGTGTTTGAAAATCTATTTGTGTCTTGGTATTAAATGCCTCTATATCTAGGCTGCTAGATTAAACAAGCAGTGATGTAAATCTAGTAGATTAGCTTTTTAAAATTTAAATAGGGGGCTATTATAATTTAAATTGAGTTATAGGGATAAAATAATACTTTTACTACTACCTCCGTATCTTTTCATTAAGCACATTTGACTTATTTGGATGTATCATTTCATTAAGCCCATTTCCTAAAATAGAAATGCACCACATAAGAAAGGACAAATTGCAAAGAAATTCTCTATTTTTTTTCCAATTTCTGGTTTATTTCCTCACTTTTTTTTTGTTGTAAAAAAATTCCCTACATTTTTTTCGCAATTAGATCCTCCGGCCATTTTCCGGTGATGTAAATGGTTACGTGTTACGATTTCTGCTTATGTGTTCTTATTAATGTGATCTATTATGCTTGATGGCTCAAAACGATGTCGTTTTACATTACATTTCAAAAAAATAAAATCAATTTAAATTACACTTCATCATCTTCTTCCCTATTCTTTCTCTAATCTTCTCTCACAAAATCTTTAGCAACAAACCCGCCTCACTTCCACCTTTCCCTCTTCCCCATTCTCTCTCCAATCTCCCAATCCATTTCCCTCTCCCTCAGCTCTCTCTTTTCTCTCTCCCTCTTTTTCTTCTCTCTCTTCTCCAATTCTGTTGGGAAATTTATTAAAGTTTTGATTGATTCCAAAACCAACTGACCCCAACCGAGTAGATGTTGCCAGATCCTAATGTTAGTAGTTAGGCTCGCTGTTTGAGCAATGTTAAGATTTTATCTTTACAGGTCTCCAGCTGAAGAAGGCAACAAGGCTTCACTCGGATAGAACATCAGGTGTAAGAAAAACACCTGAGCGTTCAAGATTCAGAACAACAGTTGAGCATTCAAAGGGGGAAGATGCAAAAGTCAACTAAGTATTTAAAGGGAGAAGTTGTAAGAGAACATCAGTTGTAAGAAAGACAACTGAGCGTTCGAAGCTAACTGATCAGATTCAGAACATCAGTTGAAGGACTCGAACTGAGAAGATCGACAACTTGAAGTTCAAAGTCAGCTGAGAGTTCGACTGTTCCTACTCAGACAGAAGCATTCAGATAGAACATCAGCTGAAGACCAATCAGATGAAGATCCAACGACTCAACCGACTATCAAATGTTGTAGGTCAAAGGTTAAGATTTGAATTTCAAATAAAGAAGTCACGTGAAGGTTTGACTCTCTGTCATTACCTCATTTGGCCCAACACAAGGCTGTCTCAGATGGAAAGCAGAAGCACTCAGTTGCCAAATCCAGAAAGTCTGCAGAGATGAGAGACAAGCCATCGCTTTCAAAGAACAGAGATCAACGGCTCATCCAACGGCTAGTTGATTCTCTCTGGCTATAAATAGAGGCCTTCATTCATTCACCAAGATTTACGAGACAGACAAGTGCGAGAAGAGATATTCGAAAGAATGTCTTTATTCTGCACTCAAGCAAAACTGCTGTTATCCTCTAAGAACATCACTAGTTGAGAGTTATAGAGTGTTAGATTCTGTCTTAGTATTTTTCGATCCCACCTTGAGAACATCACTAGTTGAGAGTTCGTAGAGTGTTAGATCCTAGCTCACTTCTTGTTCGAGCTACTAGTTGGAATCCAACCCTTTCACACATCCTCTCAAAAGGATTGTTAGGACCCTACTCTTCCCGTAATTGAGTAGATAGGTTGATAAGTACCCGTAAACTTATCTGTAAGTGATGGTCCCGATACGAGTTACTGGTGTATGGGGGGGGGGGGGGAATACACCAGTTAGGATTTTTAACTTTGAAAGCTTAATCCCCAAAAACTTCAGCTGAGTAAAGAAAGTCTCAGCTGAAATCACAACTGAGTAAGAGAACTCAGCTGTGATAGTGGTGCTGTGCGGAAAGTGGTGGAAATTATACTCGTAAAAATTAACTCACGCTTTAGTGCAGGGATGGTAAAAACCAAAACAGTTGAGTATGCGAATATGCAGTTTGTATGCCGGTTAGTTTGGTCAGTTGAAAATGCAATAAGTAACTGAACAGAAATAAACACAGACACACAGAATTTAACGTGGTTCGGAGATAACCCTCCTACGTCCACGGGGAGCTGTGAGTCCACACAACTCTGTCCAAGTTCTTCTGGACAAACCACTCAGCTTACGCAGGCTGAGCAACCGTTAAGGATAAGTTTGCAGGTACTTATCAACCTTTACAGTTAAGTTTACGGGTACTTAACAACCTAACTACTCAATTGCAGGAAGAGTAGAATCCTAAGCCTTTTCAGGTGAAAGAAAAAGGGTTTCCAACTAAAAGCTCTAACGTGAAATGAACTAAGATTTAACTCTCTACGAATTCTCACTAAGTAATGTTCTCAAGGTTTGATCTAAAGACACAAAAACTATCTAACTCTTAGAACTCTCAACAAGTGATGTTCTAAAAGATTCAGTTCAGCTCGTGAAGAATGTTGCTCTTTTCTTTTTGCTCTCAGATTTCTTCTCGCGTGTGTGTCTTCTCTTATCAGTGTCTTGTATCTCTTGAATGAATGAAGACCTCTATTTATAGGCGGAGAGTATCAACTAGCCGTTGGAGGAGCTGTTGATCTCTGATCATTGAGTGCGATGGCTTGTCTCTTATCTCTGCAGACTTTCCCGATATGGCATCTGTGCTCTTCTGCTTTCCATCTGAGACAGCCTTGTGTTGGGCCAAATAGGGTAATGACTGAACGGTCAAACCCTCATGTGACTTCATTTTGAAATTCAAATTCAAACCTTTCTGACAGTCAACCTCGGTTAGTCGGTTGAAAATCTTGATCTTTATCTGAGTGGTCTTCAGCTGATGTTCTGACTGAACTGTTGAACTCTCAGCTGACTTTGAACTTCATGATGAGACTTCTTTATAACTTCCCCCTTCTTGAAATATTCTCTTTATCGGATGACATTCTGTAGCTGATGTTCCAACTGAACAGTTGGCTTGAACTCTCAGCTGTTAAAAAGCATTCCCCTTTTTGGCATAGCTTTCTCATCAGGCAAAGTCTTGTAACTGATGTTCCTTATCCGATCTTTCATCCGGGGTTGTATCCGAGTGTTGCTATGTTGCCGTCTTCAGCTGGAGATCTGTAAAGATAAAATCTTAACATTGCTCAAACAACGAGCCTAACAGCTAACATTAGGAACTGGCAACATCTACTCAGTTGGGGTCAGTTGGTTTTGGAATTCATCAAAACTCATACTAATAAATTTCCCAACAGTAAGGTTGATAAGTACCCGTAAACTTATCTCAACGGTTGCAAAGCCCGCGTAAGCTTTGTGGTTTTTGTCCAGAAGAACTTGGACTGAGTTGTGTGGACTCATAACTCCCCGTGGACGTAGGAGTTATCTCCGAACCACGTAAATCCTTGTGTGTTTGTGTTTTTAGTTCAATTATTTTCTTACTGCATTTTCAACTGACCTTCTAACCAGCATACACAAAATGCATCTTTACATCTTAACTGTCTTGGTTATTGACCAACCTTCCATTGAAGCGTGAGTTATTTTACGAGTTAATTTCCACCACATTCCGCACAACACCACCCTTCCAACTGAGCTTGCTTACTCGGTTGTGAATCCAGCTGAGTCTTTTTACTCGGTTGTTGATTTTTCAAGAGTTGTTTTAAAAAGTTATATCTGGTGTATTCCCCCTCACCCCCATACACCAGAACTCGTATCGGGACCATCAAATTCACTCCTCACCTCCGTCTCCGCCTTCGCTTGCTTTCGCTTCCGCTCGCGGCGGTACTTCTCATAGTCGTCCATTTCCCTCTTCCTCCGCTCTCTCTTCTCTTTCCCTCCCCTCCTGGTATGATGTCGTGCTTGGATTAGGGTTTTTGTTCTCGTTGGCAGCCGGCTGCGGTAAGACGAGCTTATTGGTGGCGGGTGGCACAGAGGGTTTCGGTTGCGGCGGTTTGGGACGGAGGATTGTTTGGGGAGGGGCTAAGGGCTTCTGGAGCATCGGTGGTGCCATCTTGGTGGTGGTGGCTGAAGGTGGCAGTGAGAGAGATATCAGAGAGAGAGAAGGGAAGAAGATGATGGTGTGGCTTTTGTTAGTGATGTGTATTTTAATTTGTATTGTTTTTATTTTTTTTTTAATTTAAAACAATGTCATTTTGTGATAAATAGTAAACGACATCATTTATGTTACGCGAGAACTTGCCAATCAGCAAATGCGACTTCTAACTCAGCGTCAAATTGGGGGAAAATGGCCGGAAGGATCTAATTGCGAAAAAAAAAGTAGGGATTTTTTTTACAACAAAAAAGTGGGGAAATAAACAAAAAATAAAAAAAAAGTGGGGAAGTTTAATGCAATTGGGCCTAATAAATACCCCACTTGGCCTAATAAATACTCCACTGTAACTTATAAATTACCATATATGTCATTAAAAAGCTACTAATTCAATTTTCTCTGCTATTTGATGTGACAAAAATATCCCTAAAAAGTTAATTTATCCTTTTAATTTTATTATAAACAACTCATTTTCTTAATATGCGTGCTATCAAATGAATTTAATGAATAGAACTGATGGAGTAATATTTGTATTATTAGGAGGCCATAAAGAAAAGAAAATGAGGTTACGTGTAATTCACCCTTTTTTGTTTGGCATTGCAATCGATTTAGGGGGCCTAGCTAGATAGGGAGTTGGCCGTTAAAGGTTGTTACCACTGGAATTAATTAAAGGTTCCTACTCATATTACAACTAAACTTAATCTATCAATTAATAGTATAGCCCTACCCATACTTAACTTCTTTTACTGAAAAGTTAATTTCATAGTTTTTAACTAATAATTTAATTTTATAGTTTCGACAATGTGGTTATTAATAAATATACATTTTTTAAGTTTTAATTATAAAGTTTCATCCTAATTTAAATTCACAAGTTCAGGATTTGGGTTTAGATGAGAGTAAAATTTGGAAGCGGGTGTACGTGAGATCGATATTTCAGAAGGGGGTCTGAGTAGAAAAGAAATTTTGAAGGCAATTGGACAACATTTTTCCTATTTCAAGAACGTATGTCCGAATAGAATTATTGTTAATAATATAGCCCTACCCATACTATAACTTCTTTTACTGAAAAGTTATACGTGCACGTAAGCACCTGCTAGTTAGTAAAAATTTGATTAACAACGATTTAGGCTATCAATTAAACATGCATATGCTTAGCTAGCTTAATGAAATTATAGAAAAGATAAGTTTGAAAAGGGTACACTATTTAGACACATTGTGCCGAACGATACAAGCTAAAATAGGTAATACAATATAAGTATTGAAAAGATAAATATGTCTTAATTGGTAAATCATAAATTCTAAAATATTTTTATTCAGTTATATTTTTGAATTAATTTGTTTTCATTTCTAAAGTGCTTCATTTTGTGTCTTTCATCACTTATCATGATGTTTTGCAACGAAATTCTTCATATGTATGTCTAGTTATATACTAATAATAAATACGAGAGGATAATTGAATCAGGTATATTTTAATGAGGTATGTTCTCGTGAGTCGGTTGTATAGTATATAATCACTTTTTGTCCTATTATAGCACACCATCTTTGACATTTCCACACAAAATGCCCACCGGTTACTGTTCATCACCCACACGGGCGTACTGTTCACGCGCGGGGTACTGTTCATATTTTTTTTTTCCGATTTTTTTCCTTTCCTTTCCAGGTTACTGTTTTAGCAGTTTTTTTTTAATTACATATTTTATTTTTCAGTTTCTTTTAATACTATTTTTCAGTTTTTTTTTGTTTTTATATTTTTCAGTTTTATTTTTCCAGATTTTTTTATTTCCAAATTTTTTAGTAACCATTGTCATTACGAAATGTAAAGTTTCAAAATCATTACATTTTGTCACGACAATATGTACTTTTTAATACGACAAGTTCTACTTTTAGACGTTAAAGTACTTATTGTCGTTGGAAAAATTAAACTTTTTCACTAAGAAACGTAAAGTTTCACAATTATAACATTTCGTCACGACAATGTCTACTTTTTAATACAACAAGTTATACTTTTTAGTCGAACGTTAAAGTAATTATTATCGTAGGAAAAAGTAAACTTTTTCACTAAGAAACATAATGTTTCACAATCATTACATTTCGTCACGACGATTTCTACTTTTTAATACGACAAGTTCTACTTTTAATCGAACATTAAAGTAATTATTGTCGTTGGAAAAAGTAAACTTTTTCACTAAGAAACGTAATGTTTAACAATCATAACATTTCGTCACGACAATGTCTACTTTTTAATACAACAAGTTCTACTTTTAGTTGAACGTTAAAGTAATTATTGTCGTTGGAAAAAGTAAATTTTTTCACTAAGAAATGTAATGTTTAACAATCATTACATTTCGTCACGACAATGTCTACTTTTTAATACAACAAGTTCTACTTTTAGTCGAATGTTAAAGTAATTATTATCGTTGGAAAAAGTAAGTTTTTCACTAAGAAACGTCATGTTTCACAATCATTACATTTCGTCATGACAATAATAAAAAAAAACGAAGATTAAATAAAATAAAGAAAATGTGGAAAATAACAAAAAAAAGAAAATAAAATCTGGAAAATTAAAAAAAAAGAAACAAAATCTGAAAAATTAAAAAAAAGTGGGAAAAAAAGGAAAATAAAAAATTAAAATAAAAAAGAAAACAGAAGAAAAAGAAAAAGAAATATGGAAATAAAAAAAAGAAAATAAAAACAAGAAATAAAAAAAATAACAGGAAAAAGGAAATCTAGAAAAAAAAATGGAAAAAAAATGAACATTGCCGTGAACAGTAACCGCGCGGTTACTGTTCACGCGCAGCGGTGAACAGTGAATCCGAGGGCGTAAATATGTTGGTTGAAAAGTCGAAGATAATGTGCTGTAATAGGACAAAAGTGGATGTATAGTATAAAACAAATGCACCAAAATAATTGTGTATTTTAATATAATAGTAAATGGTTTTTTTTTATACTACAATTTTATAGTTTAAGGTTTGGTTTGATTTATATTTTTATTATACCAAACAAAAACCATATTTTTATTATGGTTAGTTTGGTTCGATTTACTTGATGGTTTAAACTAAACTTCGAACACCATTAAAATTGATTGCAATCATTTTATACATGTCTTCATTCCTTTTCTATGGGTTCCATTTTCATGTCATGTGTTATCGTGTAGGGATTTATGTGAGGGTAGTCTGGATGCTACCATCCCTTGCACTGGCACCAGTTAGGCTATCTGCTAATAAAAATAAATTAGGTGTAACCCAAATATAGTTTTTCAAAATTAATTGACAGTATTTTCTTTTTTAATGCCAAGGCGGTAGGCATTCTATTGTCTACATGTAGTATTTCTTATACTGCTAGTTAGGAGTGTACTCGAACCGATCCGAGCTGAGCCGAATACTATCGTGCTCAAGCTCGGTTCATTTATAATCGAGTCGAATCTCGAGCTTAGTTGATCGAATATTTCGAGGCTCGCGAGCTTAATCAAGCCCAAACGAACTTTCTAAATTTAGCTTTATGTTTTAATTAGCTATTATTTTAATTTAAAATTAATCATTTTATTCGCAATAATATAATATATTAACTAAATTTAATTTTTTTCTCTTATAACAAATAAAGTTAGTTAAATATTAATACAATTAGTACTGATTAGAGTATAAAAAATATACGACATGACTTGATAATAATATATATTTTCAATTTTAATCACTAAACGAGCTTACGAGCCCAATACCGTCATGCTTAAGCTCGTGTCACAGCCCCAAATTCCGAGGGATGGCAAAGCCGGGGTGCGATTAGGGGTTGGATTAAAGAAGCGGGGAAGAAGGAGGAATAAGATAAATAAACACAATAACTAAACAATAACTGATATCTATGAACAGACTTTATTAAAAAGGAAGAGAGTCGACCTTGAAGGATCACTAGACAGAGTTGTTCTTAAAAGAAACTAAGTTCAAAGTACGGGATTTAGACCAAAAGATATACATTGACACAAAAAGAGTTTGGCAGCGGAAAACGTAGAACTAGAACCCTACTGTTCTTCTTTCTATTCACAACCTTCTACTCAACCTCCGCCGCTCCCGTCACTCAACCTGCACATTTTATAAAACATATACAGGGTTAAGTATAAACATACTTAGTGGGCACATTGCCGAAAACATATCATAAGTATAGATTAATCATGCATCTTATAAATAGGGCATCGGGGTTTTTTTATCAAATACCCGTGCCTACTAATCATTTTCTTTCTTTTCACAATAGCTTGCGCAAGCCTTTACAGATGTTACGTTCAACTTGCCCAACTTCTGTTTCAACGCCGGGGAAGAGTTAACTTCTTCCGCGTACGTTCTATTCACCGCGGCTGGCTACCCCTCAACAGAGTACCACACACACCGGCTACCGTGTACACTAAACCCTGAAAAACCCTTACGGTTAACTCAGCGGTCCGATCGATTAGTTAGCCCCCTTTGGCTAACTCATAAAGGCACAAAAGAACTCACATAAAACAAAGTATTTTCATGCCATGATAATCACTTTAAAACACAGTTATAAAGCAATAAGTAAACATTTCGAGCATCGCTCATTTGATTTGATATGTGGAAAAATCCACACATTTTTGATAGAAAGCCCACCTTAGGCGATTACAGAACTAAAACACGAGCTTCCGTCTTCTGTCTTCAGTCCTGTCTTCTAAACTCGACTTTCTCCCTTGAACGCAAATAATCACACTTTAATAAACGGTCGAGACGATAAAGGAAAAGGAAATCGAATTCGTTTTATAACTTTTAGGCCTTTGCACTTTAACTATATTCTTTTGATTAACAAAGAAACGAGACTCGTTCATATCTCGTTTAGAAACTAACTCAGTTCCTTTACTAGACACTCAGGTCAGTTAATAACGGAAGTCGATAACTTATAAGGACTTAGAAGTTCATAAGGAACGAAGTTAAAAAGAATTCAACTTAAGAAATTAGGTTTCGGAAAATTTCTGCACAAGGCAGTAACTCTGGAGCTCATACAGAACATATCTCTACAAAAAAGGGGATGAATTTGGTAGCAAAAGAAATTTACGGATGTCTAGTTTATTTTTCAATTTACGGATCTCGATTTCGTTAAGCGAGCAGGAAGTTATGACAGTTTCCGTAACGTATCGCAAAACAGTCCGAGTGAAACCCTAGGTGCTCGTAAAACTTGACACACGATTCCCTAGGTTCGACAAATGATATACCACTTTTATACTCAGAAATTTCAGTCTCTAGACAGTTAATACGCGCAATCTTTCATGACGAACTCCTTCATATTTCTCGATTAAAAACACGACGTATACTTCATCGTCTTTTTCAACCAACCAATTACTAAACCATTTCAATTCAATTTCACTTTCATTCTTCAATTTCTAGTTTATAAATTATAACTTATATCATCTCATATCTCGAATGGAAATATCACCAACTACAAACTTGTTTGTTTATCAACGTTAAACACTAATATCCGATTAGTTTCCTTATTCGACTTTCCTATCGACACTTAGACTCGATTTCTCGTCTCTTATCAAAATTTCAACTTTCTTAGAATTCGTTCAAATTTTCCAATAACGTTCCTTGACTACTAAGATTAACAAATATTCAAAACATAATCCTATTTCATTATCCATACGAAATTTATCGACGATTTTTCATCTCTTACTAAAATTTTAACATTCTCCGATTTTGCTCAAACTTTCCAATTACGTTCATCAACTACCAAGACTTACTAATACGAAAACCATATACTCAAATTTTTATCGAATCTTAACTTATCGTCGGTTCTTCGTCTCTTACGATTTCTATTTTATTTTTAGAAAAATCCAATTAAATTATACGATCATCTATACACTTACTACATCTCATTTATATCATCACATCATACAAATCATAACAATTACTACATCAAATCCTCACTTCTTTCTCTCTTACTATTTGGTTTCTATTTTTAGAAAAATCTCAACTAATTCCTACATTCATCTATCAATATATAGAACACAAATCCACCAATCAATCATCTAAAAAATCGAACTAAACATTAAACCCCTAATTCCTTTAAATTTTCGGTAATATGCAATTTATTAAGAGGATGATTTTCACATGATTTCTATCCATGAAATCCATTCCTAAGCATCTAATAACATGTATTAATCATAGAACATCATGCTACTTCTTCATGAAAATTTCGAAAATGACAAGACTTGAGGGAAGGAAGTTTTGTTCGGTTCAATCCATAGAGGAAGCTCTTACCTTGACGTTTATGGACTCAGAAATAAGATTGATCAGAAGACGAACAACTTGTGGAGCTTGAGAGCTTGAAGGATGAACAACAATAGAGGATTGAAGAACAAAAGAGAGAGAGAGAAGAGAGAGGGAGGGTGGCGGACTTGGAGGGGAAGGAAAGAGAGAAATGAGGTGATGAGGTGTTTAGATAGATTTTCATAAAGTAGAAAAAATATCTAAGAGGATGACTCACTACCCTAAGTGGCGGTTTATGGGAGATATTTTAGTCGAAAAATCTCGTCTTACGGGTCTAATACGACGTAATAAAATCGAAAAATTAAAACCCTAGACGGTTACGTTTTTGACGAAATCTATTCGACCACTAGATTAGAAATAAATCATTTACTCGGAAAGCATATTTCGATTTCCGAAATCCGATGAAAAGTCAGGATAAGACAGTCCAAAAATCGCCCAGAAAAATAATAAAAACTGACTTTCTCCGGTGGACTCGTATCGCAGAAAAAGTGAATGTAAAGTCTGACGGTTTTTCGATCTGAGTTTTCGAACGAAAATTTTATCGGACGCGAAAACCCTAATACAGTAGTCGTTCAGCCGACTTTTGGAATTTATTTTCAGAAACGGATTTCACCGTTAGTCTTAGAATTGAAAATCTTTATCTTAGGCGTGCAAAGCCTTAATTAATAATTAAATTTTTATTTCTCGTCGGAAGAAAATATCTGGGGTATTACAGCTCGGCTCATTTAGCAAACAAGCTTCTCTAAACGAACTCGAACGAACTTTTTTCGAGACGAGTTTCGAATAGCTAACGAATAGTTTAACTCGTTTACAACCTTACTGTTGGTTACTGTTTGCGAGCATTAATAAACTATCAGTGAATTTTATGTTTTATACTAATAGTTATTAATTTTTTTTTAAACATTAATTTATATATTAATATCATGGTTTTGCTCATTAACCAACACACATCATAGTACAATATTTTTCAATATTTAATAATTGTATTATTAATTATTTTTTGTGTGTTCATTAAAAAAGGGCTTTATTTTGATATAATAAATTCGAAAATCAAGGAAAAAAAGAATATACTGTTTGATTTTCTCATCTTTTGCACCACCAGTTTTATTTGATTATTTATTTATTATTTGGTCGAATAAATAACTATATTTTTATAGTCTAATTTAATTTTGCCAATTTATTAGTTTGCCGAATAAATAAATATTTTTTATGGAGGAACCCATTTATTAGTTAGCCGAATAAATGGTTCCAAAATAATTTGCTAATTTATGGATTGGCTGAATTAAAATTTGAATGGTCTAATAATTTTTATTTAATTTAATAAAATTATTTTAATTTTTCCAATTAGCTAGGTCCAAATAATTTGGCTAATTTATTTGTTGGCTGAATTACAATTTGAATAGTCTAATAATTTTTAGTTAATTTACAAAAATAATTTATTTTAATTTTTTTTATGTCCAAATAATTTGACTAATTTATTGGTTGGCTGACTTAAAATTTGAATAGTCTAATAATTTTTATTTAATTTAAAATTATAAATTATTTTAATTTTTCCAATCAATTAGGTAGACTAACCAATTTCCAACCGACGGGTAGCTCAGCTCGGATCTCACGTGGCACATCTTCATTCTTTCTTCTTAATTATTTTAAAATTTTATTTTATGCATTCTTTTCCATTATTTTTTAAAATAAAAAATCGTCATCCATGTATTAACTTTTATGTTATTTGTAGTTAAGTTTCTAACTTTATATCATAATTCTAATTAACGAATATTAGTACTATACAGCTAGGGCGAGAATAAATAGTACAATCGATTTTTTTAATTAAATTTGAATCTCTAAATATTCTAAACGAATTTGGCTAATTTATTTCACACTTATAAATCAAATCGTGGTCAACGGGCCAATTTCGACCCGGAACCGTCTCAACTCGGATCCCATATGACACATCTTCATTCTTTATTCTTATTTATTTTAAAAATTTTATTTTATGTATTTTTTTCATGTATTTTCTAAAATCTAAAATCGTTATCCTTGTATTAACTTTTACGTTATTTGTGGTTGAGTTTTCAGTTTTACATCATAATTCTAATTAGCGAATATTAGTATTCATTAGTAAAATCAAATTTTTATTTAATTAAATTTGAGTCTCTACAAATTCTAAATGAATTTAGCTAAATTATTTTGCGCTTATAAATCAAATCGAGGTCAACGGGCCAATTCTGATCCGGAACCGTGGCCGTAGACGGACCAATTTCCAACCGACGCGTACCTCAACTCGGGAAAGTTTTCAATTTATGCATTTTTTTATGTATATTCTAAAATTTGGAATTGTCATCCATGAATTAATTAGGGATACCACGCGGCACATTTCCATTCCTTATTCTTATTTATTAAATTCTAGAATTGATATGAATTGACTTTTACGTTATTTGTAGTTGGGTTTCCAACTTTGTTTAATTTATAATCGTAATTTGTAAATATTACTATACAATTAAGATGAGAATGAATATTACAATCAATTTTGTTTTAAGTTTTGGGTCTATATAAATTCTAAACGAGTTTTATAAATTATGCAATTATAAATCAAAATCGTGATCAACGGGCTGATTCCGATCTGGAATCGTGGCGTTAGATGAGCCAATTTCCAACTGATGGTTACCTCAACTCGGAAAATTTTTCATTTTATGTTTTTATTCTTATATCTGTAATTGTTGTTGAGAAAATTAATAAAGGTTTTGATTCATTCCAAAACCCAACCGACCCTAGCCGAGTAGATGAAACCATCAGTCTGAACTTAGATAGAACTCACTGTTTGAGAGTAGTGATTTTCATCTTTACAGGTTTCAAGCAGAAGAAGTCAGTCGGACTGAAGAGACAAGCTGGCTAGTCGAACTGAAGCTCAGTTGACTCGACAGTTGATCCATACAGCTCAAGCATGTCGAGAAGGTGTGATGAAGTCAGACGTCGTAAAGTCAAGAAGAGAAGACCTTGAAGATAGAGAAAACAGATGAGTTACAGTTACCATTTTAGAAGACATTCCATAAATTGACCGACCAGGAGGACGTGCATAAAGCACGAGTCACAGTTACCATTTTAGGATATGTTGCAGAAGAGTAGGTAGAGTGTCATACTTTTGACAGAGGTCAAACAACTACTTCCAACGGCTAGTTTACACCATCTGTTTAAATAGAGGTCTTGTAATGCCCCGTAAATTCCTTACGTTTTAAAAAGTTTAAAGTTAATTAAATAAATGGCTTTGCACGCCTAAGTTTATAATTTTTGAATTCTAAGGCTAACGGTCGAATCCGTTATTAAAAATAAATTACGGGAGTCAGCTAGATGACTACTGTATTAGGGGTTAGCGCGTACGAAAAGTTTTTAGTTTGTAAACTAAGAACGGAAAATCGTTTAATTTTACGTTTACAAAATCGCAATACGAACACGCCGAGAAAGTTTGTTTTTACGTTTTTCCGGACGAAACTCGGACTTGTCGTCCCGAGTTTTTGTCAAAATAAATTTTATAAATTTATTTTCTAATTAAGTTCATACGTTAGAATTTAAGGTCAAATCGAATCACGGCGATTTTTGTACCGAACAACGTTTTTCGTCGTTCGTTTTCCCGTAACGTTGGATTGCGCCGAAAAAACCCGTAACCCTTTAAACCACCTCCATGCAGCCGCCACCTCACCCATGTTTAGGTGTAAGACATGCATGTTGACTTGTTAAATTAATGACACCTAAACCTACCTTATGCATGTTCAATCCTTTCATCATTTCAACATTAGACAAAACCATTTTTTCATCTCTCTCTCCCTATCTCTCTCTTGGCAATCCTCTCTCTCTCTCTCCCTCAAACTTCATCTTCTCCATCATCCATCCACCATTGAAGAACACCTTCAAAGCTTGAAGAACTCACACAAGTCATCAATCCATCCATTCAACCTCTTAAGTTCTTCATTAAATCTTAAGGTATTTCCATCCTCCACAATTCTATCCATTTAGATTTTCTTTTCTTCTCTTTTTCTTCTTGTTCGAAATTTTAAGGTTATGGGATAGATGAATTGATCTTAGTATAATGGAATTGGATGTATTAGATATGATAATTAGGGATTAAAATTGATCAAAACCAAGAACTTTATCTTTTGTGTAAATGCAGAATTTTTTTGGGAAATTGTAGGATTTTTGTTTTTCTTCTTTTGATCATGGATTCATGCTTAATAGATGTTTAATTAGTGTATGGAATGAAAAGGGATTGAAAGCCCTATGTTGTTATGAAATTCAATTAGGGTTTGAATTATAAATTAGGGGTTTTTGCATGTTAGTTGTTTTTGGAATTGCAAGTGATTAATAGTTGTTATAATAGTTTGATTAGTGAATAAATGATGTTAATTGGAGAAGAAAATCAACCCCTTAACATCTATATAAAACCAGAAATTTATAGAATAAATAGGAGTTTATACATGTTTGATATTAAGTGATGATTTGTTAGTTGATTATGTAGCAATCATATTAGTTGATAATAGAAATTAAATGAGAATTTTCTAAAAATGTTTAATGAAACATAAGAGGCAAAGATCACTTTATAAACTGAGTTATAATGATGTTAAGATATGTTTGCATGCATGAAAATGATTCAAGTTAGATATAGTTTAACGTCGTAAAGTTTGAACAAAAACCGACAACGTTGAAAAATCGCGTAAGAGACGAATATCTAGTTGTAACTGAAAATCAAGAAGTCGGATGAGAATTCTAAGTTGATATTACTGTTTATAATGAAATTTGGAACATTTTTCTAGTTGACATCATAAGCATCCGAGTTAATATAATATGGATTATAGTTGTAATCGAAAACTAGAACGCGTTTGGATTTTCTTGTTGGTTTAGTTCTTGATAGTTGAAATCCGACGTTAGAACGTTGTGCTTTTGAACAAGTTGAGAAGGAGTTTGTCACGTACGGAGGTACGTGATGACTGCTTTAAGAGTCCAGTTTCTAAAAAAGTTGAATACGGCGAACTTATCAATCAATTAGGGTTTCCACGGCAGTTTTGCGACCCTCGCCGGAAACTGTTATAACTTCCAGCTCGTTTATCGGATTTGTGATCCGTAAATTGGAGCGCGAACTAGACTTCCTAAGCTTTCTAATGGTACAGGTCTCACCCCCTGTTTCCAAGTCCTCTGTTCTGGACAGCCTCCAGAGTTACTGGACTGTACAGTGAATTTTCAGTTTCTTGTTTTCTAAGTTGTTTAGTTCACAACTTAGCTTCTTTCAATCGTTTAAGCCATTTTTATCTATCGAACATCTACCTACTGACCCTAAAGTCAAGTACAAGACCTCTAGTGATGGAGACCAGTCGAGACCTTATATCTTATCTTTTCTTTAAAGAAGTAATAAACGAGAAATTCCTTAAATCGTTCAAAGAATTAAAGTAAATCGCCTAAGTTGATTCTTTCCAACTTAGCTTCTCTTAATCTTTAAAGTCGTATTAGGATATCGACTACCATCTCTTCTGACCCGAGAGTCGAGTATGAGATCTTCCAAGTTCTAACGAGATTGATACGAGTCTCGTTTTCCGTTTAAGTAAAACGAATCTAGTAAGCGTGCAAATGCCCAAAAGAATAAAATAACTAAATCTTTAATCGATTATCCTTTACAACCCGTTTTTAAAGTATGTTCATTTTACGATGAAGGAGGAAGACAACTGTAGAGAAAGGACGGAAGATCCAAAGTTGGAAGTTTTGCTTTAAGTTCTGTAAATCAAGGTGGACTTTTATCTATATCAAATAAAATGTGGGTTTTTCCACAACTCGAAAGTATTATTTATCGCTTTGATAATTGTGTTTTCAAAGTGATAATCTTGGCATAAACTGTTTCAACTTTTTATGTGAGTTCTCTTGTACCTATCTGAGTTAACATTCATGTTTTCCAGATTTCTGAGTTAACCTTCGGATTGGATTAAAGAAGCGGGGAAGAAGGGGGAATAACTGAATAAATGCATTAATTTAGAGAATAAAAAAGACGATATCTATGAACTAATTCCATTAACAAAAGGGAGTCAATCTCAAAAGATCGCTCGACAAGTAGTATTCAGAGTTAGTTGGTTTAAAGTAAGGAACTTAAACTGAAAGTTATACAACATCAAAAAGAGAGGTATTTTGCAGCGGAAAAACGTAGACTTAACTACACTACTCTTCTTTTTATAACCTCTACTCAACCTCCTCCGCCGTCGTCACTCAACCTGCACATTTATAAACATATGCAGGGCTAAGTACATAAAGCACTTAGTGGGCACACTGCCGAAAATATATCATACTTATAGATTAATCAGGCATTCTCTGAGTAACACAACGGGGTTTTGCTTTAAAGGCCCGTGCTTACTAAACATTTTCTTTTCATAAACATAGCTTACGTAAGCATTTTTCGGACTGTTGTTACTTTCATATTAGCACAAAATCTGTTTCAACGCCGGGGAAGAGTTAACTTCTTCCGCGCACGTTCCTTACCGTGGCTGGCTACCCCTCAACAGAGCACCACACACAACGGCTACCATGTACACTAACTCTGGATAGCACTCTGTGGTCTAACTCAGAACCCGATAGATTAATTGAGAATAGCACACTGTGGGCTAACTCAACAGTTGGCGAACCAACATCAGATAGGCATAATAGAACTCACAAAAACAATTCTTTTATGCACTGATAATCAATTTGAAAACGCACTTATCAAAGCAGTAAGTGAACATTTTCGAGCATCGCTCATTTTATTTGATATATAAGAAAAGCCCACCTTAACCGTTTACAGAACAAACTTTAATCTTCTGTCTTCCGTCCTGTTTTCAACTCCGACTTCCTCCTTTTATCGTAAAATAATCACACTTTAGTAATCGGTCGAGACGACTAGAAAGAAACGGACTCGATAACGATGAATCAAATCTTTTAGGCCTTTGCACTTTAACTTAATCTCTTTTTTGATTAACGAAGAAACGAGAGTTGAACATTTCTTGTTTAGAACTAACTTGGTTCCTCACTCAACACTTAGGTCACTTAATAACGAAAGTTGATAACTCATAACGACTTAAAAGTTTTCAAGGAATGATGTTAAAAAGAATTCAACTTGAGAAAACGAGTTTACGAAAGTTTCTGCACAAGGCAGTAACTCTGGAACATGTACAGAACATAATTCTGCGAAACAGGGGATGAATTTGGTACCAAAAGAAAGCTACAGATGTCTAGTTTACTATCCAATTTACGGATCTTGATTTCGTTAAGCGAGTAGAAAGTTATGACAGTTTCCGTAAAGGGTCGCAAAACAGTCCGCGGTAACCCTAATGCTCGATAAAACTCGACGCTCGATTCCCTAGGTTCGATCAATGCTATACAACCTTTATGCACGTGAAACTACTATCATTTCACAATTAAGTCACACGTTCCTTTGTCCTGAATACTTCACGTCTCTTGATTAAACAAACGACGAGCATTTCCTCGTCTTTTTCAACTAATCAATTACTAAACCAAATTCCTATTCGATTTACATTTAAAACTTCTAACTTTAATCTTCTAACTTCTATATTCATTTCTCGAATGGAAATATCGTCAACTACAATCTCGTTTATTAATCGACAACAAACACTAATATCAAATTAGTTTCCTTATTCGACTTTCCTATCGACAATTAAGCTCGTTTCTTCGTCTCTTACTTAAAACTCAACTTTCTTAAAATTCGTTCAATTTTTCCCATTACGTTCCTTAACTACTAAGCTTAGTAAATATTCAAACCATAAACCTATATCATCATCCATACTAAACTTATCGACGATTCTTCGTCTTTTATTAAAAATTCGACATTCTCCGAATTCACTTAAACTTTCCAATTACGTTCTTCATCTACCAAGATTTACTAATATGTAAACCATATACTCAAATTATTATCGAATCTTAACTTATCGTCGGTTCTTCATCTCTTACGATTTCTATTTTATTTTTAGAAAAATCCAATTAAATTATATGTTCATCTATACACTTACTACATCTCATTTATCATATTACATCATCCAAATCATAACAATTTCCTCATCAAATCCCTACTTCTTTCTCTCTTACAACTTGGTTTCTATTTTTAGAAAATTCTCAATTAATTCCTACACTCATCTACTAATACATAGAACATAAATCCACAAATCAATCATCAAAAAATCAAACTAAATTTTCACCTATATTTTTATATAAATTTCAGTATTTATCAAGGATTAAGGAGGATTATTTTTATTAAATTTTAACCATAGAAATCCAATTCTAAGCATGAAATAACATGTATTAATCATAGAACATCATCCTACTTCTTCATGAAAATTTCGAAAATAACAATATTGAGGGAATAGAATTTTGTTCGGTTGGAATGGAAGCTTAGATCATTACCTTAACGATTATGGACTCGGAACTAAGATTGATCGGTAGATGAACAACTTGTGGAGCTTTGAAAGCTTTGAAGAACTCAACAATGGTGGATGAAGAACAAGAGAGAGATGAGAGAGAGAAAGGGAATGAGGGATGTGAGAGAGAGAGTGTGATGACTAAGGGTGTTGGATAATATTAACATAAAGTAGATAAAATCTAACAATGTGAGTCATGGGGGGTATGTGGCGGTTTAGGGGATATTTTAGTCGAAAATATCGCGTTTTACGGGTCTAATACGACGTATATAAATCTAGAAATTAATTTCTTAGACGATTACATTTTTGACGAAATCTAATTCGACCATTAGATTGGAAATAAATCTCTTACTCGGAAAGCATAATTCGTTTTCTAAAATCCGATAAAAACTCGGGACTTCACAGTCCAAATTTCGTTCGGAAAAATAAATAAAACTGATTTTTACTAATTTACTCGTATCGCAAAATAAGTGAATGTAAAGTCAGACGATTTTTCGATCTGAGTTTTCGAACGAGAATTTTATCGGACGCGAAAACCCTAATACAGTAGTCGTTCAACCGACTTCTGGAATTTATTTTCAGAAACGGATTTCACCGTTAGCTTTAGAATTGAAAATCCCTAACTTAGGCGCGCAAAGCCTTAATAAATTATTAAATTTTATTTTAGTGACGGAAGAATATCTGGGGTATTACACCCTACCCCTCTAACAAAAAAATTTCGTCCCAAAATTTGCTTATCTTCATCAACCTATTCGGGGTACTTCTTCCCCATCTTTTCTTCGAGTTCTTACGTGGCTTCTTCTTGCCTGTGGTGATTCTATAACACTTTTACTAACTGCACTAACTTGCTTCTTAACTCTCGCACTTTTCGATACAAGATCGATTGCGATCTTTCATCATAACTTATAACTTAAATCGGGAATCAAGAACTATGTCTTGCTGGTGGATCACGTGTTTAGAATCGAACACGTAGTTTTTAAAAGAGATGCACAAAATATAATAAACATTCCATAGACTTGGCGACAAAGCCAATCTATATACATTGAAAAACTATATTGTCAAAATTATCAAATAATCATATAAATCTTTGTCGAAGCTTATACTTGACATGAAATTAATCATATTATCCTTAGAAGGATAATCATGAGGAAAGTCTTGTCCTCATTCTCTAATATTTTAAGTCAGATTGACATACATTGCTTAAGACTTTCGTCACTTCTAGACTTCCTTCACTTTGGTTCGAAACTGACGAAAGAATTCATCTTTCATTTTACTGAGTGAATTTAGTTCGAGATTCCTTCTTTCATCTACTTTATTATGAAAAAGCGGTTATCTAAACTTCTTTCTATACAAGGCCTCGTAGGGCGCAATACTTAACATCGTCCGACAACTATTATTGTAAGCAATTCGATCAACGACAAAGTATTCTCTCAACGTGCACTTCGATCTAATACTATCGTTCTCAACATATCTACTAGTATTTGAATCGTTCTGTCGGATTATCCATCCAGTTGGTGGTGAAAAAGCCGTACTAAATTAAGTCTTGGTACCTAATTCCTTCTGCATAGGAATCCAATTTCTCGAAGTGAATTTGGTATCTCTATTAGACGTTACGCTTCCATGATGGAATACTTAATGGTTGCAACAACCCATATGGTCTTTGGTGTAGAGCTTTCACTTGTTGACAAGCCAAACATCTTTTTACAAACGAGGCAACATCTCGTTTCAAACCGTTCCACCAGAAATTCTTCCTTAAATCTTGATACATCTTTGTACTCCCTGGGTGTGCTGTATACGGCGTATCGTGAGCCTCACTCATGATATCGTTCTTCCATTTGTCGTCTTCACGGATACGAAGCCTGCTTTCAAATAAAATCGCATTATCTGGTGCCTCAGAAAAACCGTCTGGTTTATCCATTCTTATCCTTAGTCGAAGCTTCTCAATCGACTCGTCCTTTCTCTGAGCACTTATTATTCTTTCTCCTAAGTCCGGTGTAGCTACTAGTGCTGCTATATGGTTTGTTATCGTTGCAGGTGCATCGAGCACTTCTAAGTCCATTTTCTCAAATTCTCGTACAAGAGTTTCTTCCTCAACAAAAGACATCCTAACTTGGTTGGAGTCTTGCGACTCAGCGCGTCAGCTACAACGTTTGCTTTTCCTGGATGGTAATTGATACCACAATCATAATCCTTGACTAATTCGAGCCATCTTCTTTGTCTCATGTTCAATTCCTTTTGCTCGAAGAAGTACTTTAAACTCTTGTGGTCTGTAATAATCTCAACCCTAACACCATAGAGATGGTGTCTCCAAATTTTCAACGCATGCACAACGGCTGCTAGTTCTAAATCGTGGGTTGGGTACTCAACTTCATAAGGTTGAAGTTGTCATGAAGCATAAGCTATCACCTTTCCGTCTTGCATCAATACACACCCTAATCCGTTCTTTGAAGCATCTATATAGACTACGTATTCCTTATTCGCATCTGGCAGAGCTAACACGGGTGCTGTGGTTAACTTTTCCTTGAGTGTCTGAAAACTTGTCTCACATTCGTCAGTCCATTTGTACTTGTTTTCCTTTCGGAGTAATTGCGTCATAGGTCTAGCAATTGTAGAAAATCCCTCGATGAATCTTCTATAATAGCCGGCCAAACCTAAGAAACTCCTAATTTCGTTAGGATTTGTTGGTGATTTCCAATTGCGTACTGCCTCTACCTTGGCAGGATCTACTTTGATGCCTTCCGCTGATAATATGTGTCTAAGAAACATTACTTCCTTCAGCAAAAACTCACACTTACTGAATTTGGCATAAAGTTTCTCAGCACTAAGTGTTTCTAACACTATTCGCAAGTGTTCCTCGTGCTCCTTCTCATTCTTGGAGTAAATGAGAATATCGTAGATGAAAACTAAGACAAATTTGTCTAAGTACGGATGGAAAACTCTATTCATGAGATCCATGAATACTGCGGGGCGTTTGTCAAACCAAATGGTATAACTAGGAATTCGTAATGGCCATATCTGGTTCGGAAAGCAGTCTTAGGTACGTCTTCGGGTTTGATTTTCAATTGGTGATACCTGGATCTTAAGTCTATTTTTGAAAAATACACCCGCACCCTTAAGCTGATCAAAAAGGTCTTCTATCCTAGGCAAAGGATATTTATTCTTGAGGGTGATCTTATTTTAACTTTCGATAGTCTATGCACATCCTCATAGAACCATCCTTTTTCCTAACGAACAAAACAGGTGCTCCCCATGGTGAAGCACTCGGTCTAATGAAACCAAGATCTAACAACTCTTGTAGTTGGATCTTAAGCTCTTCTAATTCCTTAGGCCTATGTTCCATACAGAATGACATAGTTAATAGATAATCGATCCATCCCATGGATTATATCTACGTCGAATATTTTTGTTACATTCAGATTGTTCGCTATGATCTTAAAAAGATCCCAAGTCCAAATCTATGTTCGAGCAAAACTAAGGAAATGATGATAATTTCTCCTAAGGACGTGGTTATTCTCATTTCATGATTAGCGTGTTCTGGTTTTACTTCTATAGTGACAACAGGCACTAGAAATAAACGGATGTAAAGCTTGGGTATGAAGCAAAATTATGACAGGGTAATTAAGAAGTTCGTCCAATACCTGCCAAATTTCCTTTGCCCCTTATTGCGCGCCTCTTGCCTAATCATGAACGCCTTTGTAATCTGTTGCTGTTGATACTGCTGCTGCATCATCTGCTGTTGCGGTTATGCCTGAATTGCCCTTAAAGGTTGGGGTGGACTATACTGATTCGATCCTACTAGTTGCATCGGTTTCGGACAATTTCTTTTTACGTGTCCCTTCTGACCACAGTTAAAACATCCGTCAATGTTTGCTAGACAATTACCAGAGTGCATTCTATTGCACTTAGGACAGGTAGGAACAGTGATCCTTCCTTGGTTATTCCCTCCTTGGTTGTTGTTCTTTTGCTGCTCCTGTGACTGACCCTGCTGGTTGTTTCCTTTCCTTCTGGTTAGGCTGCTGAAAGCCTCGTTGATTTCCACTTTGGTTCCTCAGATTGTTGTAGCGCTGATAGTAGCCACTATTGTTTCCTCCTTCCCACTTCCGTTTTCCATGATAGTTACTATAATTGTTGTTATTGGAAAGGCCTCGATTCTGAGTCTGGGTCGGGACTGGTGCGGGTGTTATGACTTTCTTTTCATCAGGCACTACTGCCTCCATTTCTAGAGCTCGTCCTAGTATGTCAGTGTAGCTCAGTCCTCCGTGACTAGCTAGTGCCACTCCTAATTCGTGTCTAAGTCCTCCACGGAACTTCGTTGCTATCTTTTCGTCGGTATCTACCTGCTCGGGTGCATACCTTGACAACTCACAGAACTTTGCATCGTACTCGGTTACTGTCATCTTTCCTTGTTTCAAACTATAGAACTCAGTCTCTTTCTGCGCTCTATAAGTCTTAGGTACGTATTTATCGTACAATGTCTCCTTAAATTCATCCCATGTAAATCGAGCCAAGTGCTCCGCTGGTATAACCTTCTGTCTAGCCTCCCACCAGTAATCAGCTGGTCCGGAGAGTTGGAACGCAACACAAGACAGACGCTCCTCATCAGTACATCTCCTCTTGAAGTTCTAACGAGGTGAACTCCAACTGAAAAACGACTTCGTTCATGTTACTTATACGTAAGTAACATTCGTTTATAAAAAGTTTTGTCCTTCTCGTTCTAATCGAGTTTTTCGAAACAATTTGGAACCAATGCTTCTTATAACATCTATATTCTCAATAAATCGGGACAAGCCTTAGAAAATAACCTAGATTCTCATGCCAAAGTACTTCTCAAAATAAAAGAAATTATAACTCAAATAATTTCACATAACTGTCACAAGTATAACACTCATATCTCAAGTAATTCACACTTGGTACTTATCAAAAATATATCTTAAGTAATTTGAAACGATTGCTATGATACCACTCTGTCACAGCCCCAAATCCCGAGGGACGGCAAAGTCGGGGTGCGACTAGGGATTGGATTAAAGAAGCGGGGAAGAAGGGGGAATAACTGAATAAATGCATTAAACTGATAATAAACACGACGATATCTATGAACTAATTCCATTAACAAAAGGGAGTCAATCTCAAAAGATCGCTCGACAAGTAGTTTTCAGAGTTAGTTGGTTTAAAGTAAGGAACTTAAACCGAAAGTTATACAACATCAAAAAGAGAGGTATTTTGCAGTGGAAAAACGTAGACTTAACTACACTACTCTTCTTTCTTATAACCTCTACTCAACCTCCTCCGCCGTCGTCACTCAACCTGCACATTTATAAACATATGCAGGGCTAAGTACATAAAGCACTTAGTGGGCACACTGCCCAAAACATATCATACTTATAGATTAATCAGGCATTCTCTGAGTAATACAACGGGGTTTTGCTTTAAAGGCCCGTGCTTACTAAACATTTTCTTTTCATAAACATAGCTTACGTAAGCATTTTTCTGACTGTTGTTACTTTCATATTAGCATAAAATCTGTTTCAACGCCGGGGAAGAGTTAACTTCTTCCGCGCACGTTCCTCACCATGGCTGGCTACCCCTCAACAGAGCACCACACACAACGGCTACCGTGTACACTAACTCTGGATAGCACTCTGTGGTCTAACTCAGAACCCGATAGATTAATTGAGAATAGCACACTGTGGGCTAACTCAACAGTTGGCGAACCAACATCAGATAGGCATAATAGAACTCACAAAAACAATTCTTTTATGCACTGATAATCAATTTGAAAACGCACTTATCAAAGCAGTAAGTAAATATTTTCTAGCATCGCTCATTTTATTTGATATATAAGAAAAGCCCACCTTAACCGTTTACAGAACAAACTTTAATCTTCTGTCTTCCGTCCTGTTTTCAACTCTGACTTCCTCCTTTTATCGTAAAATAATCACACTTTAGTAATCGGTTGAGACGATTAAAAAGAAATGGACTCGATAACGATCAATCAAATCTTTTAGGCCTTTGCACTTTAACTTAATCTCTTTTTTTATTAACGAAGAAACGAGACTTGAACATTTCTTGTTTAGAACTAATTCGGTTCCTCACTCGACACTTAGGTCACTTAATAAAGATAGTTGATAACTCATAACGACTTAAAAGTTCTCAAGAAATGAAGTTAAAAAGAATTCAACTTGAGAAAACGAGTTTACGAAAGTTTCTGCACAAGGCAGTAACTCTGGAACATGTACAGAACAGAATTCTGCAAACAGGTGATGAATTTGGTACCAAAAGAAAGCTTCAGATGTCTAGCTTACTATCCAATTTACGGATCTTGATTTCGTTAAGCGAGTAGAAAGTTATGACGGTTTCCGTAAAGGGTCGCAAAACAGTCCGCGGTAACCCTAATGCTCGATAAAACTCGACGCTCGATTCCCTAGATTCGATCAATGCTATACAACCTTTATGCGCGTGAAACTACTATCATTTCACAGTTAAGTCACACGTTCCTTTGTCGTGAATACTTCACGTCTCTTGATTAAACAAACGACGAGCATTTCCTCGTCGTTTTCAACTAATCAATTACTAAACCAAATTCCAATTCGATTTCCATTTAAAACTTTTAACTTTAATCTTCTAACTTCTATATTTATTTCTCGAATGGAAATATCGTCAACTACAATCTCGTTTATTAATTGACAACAAATACTAATATCAAATTAATTTCCTTATTCGACTTTCCTATCGACAATTAAGCTCGTTTCTTCGTCTCTTACTTAAAACTCAACTTTATTAAAATTCGTTCAATTTTTCCCATTACGTTCCTTAACTACTAAGCTTAGAAAATATTCAAACCATAAACCTATATCACCATCCATACTAAACTTATCGACGATTCTTTGTCTTTTATTAAAAATTCGACATTCTCCGAATTCACTTAAACTTTCCAATTACGTTCATCATCTACCAAGATTTACTAATATGAAAACCATATACTCAAATTATTATCGAATCTTAACTTATCGTCGGTTCTTCATCTCTTGCGATTTCTATTTTATTTTTAGAAAAAATCCAATTAAATTATATGTTCATCTACACACTTACTACATCTCATTTTTCATATTACATCATCCAAATCATAACAATTTCCTCATCAAATCCCTACTTCTTTCTCTCTTACAACTTGGTTTCTATTTTTAGAAAATTCTCAATTAATTCTTACACTCATCTACTAATACATAGAACATATATCCACAAATCAATCATCAAAAAATGAAACTAAATCTTCACCTATATTTTTATATAAATTTCGGTATTTATCAAGGATTAAGGAGGATGATTTTTATTAAATTTTAACCATAGAAATCCAATTCTAAGCATGAAATAACATGTATTAATCATAGAACATCATCCTACTTCTTCATGAAAATTTCGAAAATAACAATATTGAGGGAAAAGAATTTTGTTCGGTTGGAATGGAAGCTTAGATCATTACCTTAACGATTATGGACTCGGAACTAAGATTGATCGGTAGATGAACAACTTGTGGAGCTTTGAAAGCTTTGAAGAACTCAACAATGGTGGATGAAGAACAAGAGAGAGATGAGATGAAGAACAAGAGAGAGATGAGAGAGAGAAAGAGGGAGGAGGGGGGGGGGGGGTAATGAGGGATGTGAGAGGGAGAGTGTGATGACTAAGGGTGTTGGATAATATTAACATAAAGTAGATAAAATCTAACAAGGTGAGTCATGGGGGGTATGTGGCGGTTTAGGGGATATTTTAGTCGAAAATATCGCGTTTTACGGGTCTAATACGACGTATATAAATCGAGAAATTAATTTCTTAGACGATTACGTTTTTGACGAAATATAATTCGACCATTAGATTGGAAATAAATCTCTTACTCGGAAAGCATAATTCGTATTCCAAAATCCGATAAAAACTCGGGATTTCAAAGTCCAAATTTCGTCCGGAAAAATAAATAAAATTGATTTTTACTAACTTACTCGTATCGCAAAATAAGTGAATGTAAAGTCAGACGGTTTTTCGATCTGAGTTTTTGAACGAAAATTTTATCGGACGCGAAAACCCTAATACAGTAGTCGTTCAACCGACTTTTGGAATTTATTTTCAGAAACGGATTTCACCATTAGCCTTAGAATTAAAAATCCTTAACTTAGGCGCGCAAAGCCTTAATAAATTATTAAATTTTATTTTAGCGACGGAGGAAATATCTGGGGTCTTACAGCTTAGGAAGAAGCCTCCATTGTTCTCAGTGTAGAAGGCTTCAAAGTTGGAAAACTCCAAATCCCAGGTCTTTCTTTGAACCTGTAATCAAAGAAACTAGGTCCCTTACAACCCGCAATCTATGACCTAGACGTTGTTCTTGCCTTGTACACTTGCCCGGAAAAGTGTTGTAAGGTTTAGTTCGACCCGTAATCGAACTGGTTAGGTTGCTTGGTACCCGTAAACCAAGTGGAACATTTCATAAGCATACATAAGCTTATCTAGTGGATTACTTCCTCGAAAAGGAAGTCGTGGACGTAGAAGGTCGATCTCCGAACTACGTTGAAATAATGTCTCATTTATTTTCAGTATTTTATATTCTGTTTTCTAACCATCTAACCCCTACACGAAAACAAACTTACATTCTGCACTAAAACGGTTTAGGGAACTTGACCTTCCCTCAAAAAGTTTTCAGTTTTGTAACGAGTATAAAATCCACCAACTTCCGCAAAGTGTCTAACTCTGGTTAAAACCTCAGTCAACTTGGATCCTGACTGAGTGAATGGCTTCTACTGTCCTTTACAGTTGTTGAGCCAGCTAAACTGAGAAGTTCACCTAACGTTAAAATTGATTTTAGTCCTTAAAAATACCTACTAGTCTATCCCCCATACACCAGTTACTCATTACCGAGACCATCAATTGTCATCTAAGAATTAATTTTTACGTTATTTGCAGTTCGGTTTCCAACTTGCATAATCTATAATTGTAATTAGCGAATATTATTATACAGTTAAGGACGAGAACGAATAGTACAATTATATTTTTTTTAATTAAATTTTGGATCCATATGACGGACCAATTCACAATCGATGGGTATTGATATACGGATTTTTTTTTAGATAAGACGAGTATATAAATTTCAAACAAGTTTGAATAATCCTAAACACACCGTCTCAAATTGTTTGATTAATCGTCTTCGTTAGACAATGTCGAATATTGCGGGACATCTTTTATTTTTATTTTTTATATATACTATATAATTTTGAACTCATAAATTTATGGTTAATTATGGTAAACTTTTATTTTATATCATTGAATAAATAATTTTTGGAATCACAATCACTCCACATAAAGTTTTGTAAAAAGGAAAAACTATCAAGTGCATAATTAAAAAATTCTTAAAGTTCTATTCTAAGTTAAAAAAATTCTTCTCGAATTTGATAAAAAAGAAAACGAATGTCATCTTATTTTTCTGTTAATATATTTTCAAGATGGTTATTTATATGATGCTACAATTTACAATATGAATGTTTATTTTTATTAAATATTGTGGGAATATTTTTAAAAGATAGCTATTTATATTATTAAATGTTTATTTAAGGTAAAAAAGAAAACAAATGTCATTATCAATTTTTATGTGAATATATTTGAAAGATGATTATTTATATAATACAAATCAGTATTGTAGTCAATGAGCCAGTTCCAGGTCGGAGCCATCGGGATAGGCGGGATAATTGTGAAGAGGTGGTTCAACTAATTTTTTTCCATCTTATGTTGAACTCATAATGTAGGGTATTTAGAGTCACTTTCATCTTATAGATAGTGCAATCAATTTTTATTTTATTAAATTTTGGATCTATATAAATTCTAAACGAGTTTTATAAATTACGCACTTATAAATCAGAACTGTGGTCAACGAGAAGGTTCCGACCAGGAATTGTGGCGGTAGATGGGCCAATTCCTAACCGATGGGTATTGTTATACGGATATTTTTAGAAAGGAATCCCTATGACTAATTTTTTAATCGAGTTTGAAACAAGTACGAGTATGTAAATTTCAAACAGTTTGAGTGATCCTAAACATATTGTCTTTGAAAACATCGAATGTGTAGAAAAATTACTAAAAATTTGTCAACAGGTCAGTTCTGACCCAAAATAGAGGGATCGATTTAGTACTAGAGGGGCAATTTTATTTTATTTTTTATAATTTTATGTTGAACTCATAAAATTAAGGATGTTTAGGGTCACCTCTATTCTTATAGAAAATCTTCAAATATTTTTTTCTTCATTAAATTAATGTGAAACAAATAGATATTTTCTATAAAAAAAATGCTCTCAATTCTCATACAAAATCAACAACACAAGACAATACCTTTGAAAAGTAAATAATTTATGTCCCACATTGGTTTTGAGAAGTGAAAAAGCTTTGAAAAAAATAAAAAAAATAATTAACAAACAATATCCTTCTTATACTATCATCCATTAAATTTTATTATTTTTATTAAATAATAATTTCTTATCGATTTTCGACAGACTGCCCACTAGTTAGTCGAATACCAATGAAAAAAATACAATTTAATTAAAATTAAATATTTCATTATTTGATTTAGTTGAAAGTAATGTGCTCGTGCAAAAGGATTTCAATTTCCAGCACATCCCATATTGAAATATATTTTAATTCTAATTAAATTGTATATTTCATTGATATATGACTAATTGTGTTAATTAGACGATAAAGATAAGTCTATAGATGTTTGGAACATTTAATTATTTATTTGGCCTAAACACATCAATATTTGATCAAATCAAATGAAAAAGTTTTTCCATTTCTTCTTTTTCTTATTTCATTTTATATGAAAAAGGTTTTATAATTAGTACTAATAATTATACTCTTTCGAATTATAATTGGTACTAATAATTATACTTTTTCGAATTAAATCAGTCGAAGCATAATCACGATGTCGGGTGATGAAACCTGTTGCCCTTGTAACTCTTGTTGTATATTCATCAAGGAGAAAAACAAAACCCAGATTTAGTACCCATCGAGATTCTAAAGGCAAAGTGGAAAAAAAATTATTATTAGAATTATTTCTAGGTACGAATAAGACGGGAAAAATATTTGATGATTTTGTAGACGATAAAAAAAGGATAAAAAATAACTTGAGTCAATCTTCTTATGAGTTCAATCAAGTAGTTTTGTTTGTGGGAAAAGAAATAACAGCGATGCCAAATTTGTGTTCCTGAAACGGCGTCGTCACCGTACTGCATCGCAGGCAGTGTTTATGAAGACAGTAGAGCATGCTTGTTCCCCTCTCTGCTCTGTCTCTCGTCTCTCATTGACATCACATCTCTGTCATCTCTCCCACCGTCGACACGGCAGCGTCTACACACCTTCTCTTCTGGCCCTCTCATCTCCAATCACCGAAAATCCAATCTCAATTCGGCAAGGTGCCCGAATCCGGCGACGTCGCCACTGCATGATTCGGCAATTGTTATACGATCAATTTGCAATTCTTTTTTCTAAATAAAATTGGAACCATGAAATTCCAAATAAAACATGTATACACAAATCAATTATATTTTTCCACCATATAAGATCAAGAGTAGTGTACATTCTAGAAAATAGGTATTCCAAACTCGTTGATTTTTAAAGACAATGATAGATGGTGAGTCATATTTTGTAATATTTCGGCTTTTCTTTCCGTCACCAAAATAAAAATTTGATAATTAATTAAGGCTTTGCACGCCTAAGTTAAGGAATTTCAGTTTTAAGACTAACGGTGAAATCCGTTTCTGAAAATAAAATCTAGAAGTCGTTCAACTGACTACTGTATTAGGGTTTTCGCGCCCGATAAAATTTTCGTTCGAGAACTCAGATCGAAAAAGCGTCTGATTTTACATTCACTTGTTTTGCGATACGAGTCTAATGGTAAAAGTCAGTTTTATTTATTTTCCGGACAAAAATATTGTACTGTCACGTCTCGACTTTTCAAAGTTTTTCGGGAAACGAGTCGTCCTTTCCGACTAAATGAAATATTCCGGAACTAATAGTCGTATTCATTTTTGCCGAAAATGTGTCCGTCTAATAAAGTAATTATTCGTTTCCAGTTCACAGTATTAGATCCGGAAAAATTAGATTTTTTGTAAAGGAAAAGGTGTATAATTTGTTCTTTGCTTCTACTTTATAAATATCAAGTTTCTTTAAAGACAATGATAGATGGTGAGTCATATTTTGCCGGCGAGATTGGTATTGTTGCACAAACAAGTTAGAAGGGAGAGAGGGCCAGGGGGAGAATTTAAGATTTTTAACTCTACCATAGTTAGAAATTTATATTATTAAAGAATTCAAAATATTTGAAATTAAAAATAAAGCAAAGATAAAAGACGTTAACATGCGTACAACAGATATCCGATGATGGTGGTCACTACAAGGGTGGGTAGCTATTTATTTGGAAGCCTATATGATGTGACATGCGCAGTGCAACTTGCAACCAGATTGTAACACCTCATTTTTGTAGATTTAGATTTATTTTAAAAAATAAAATTTTATTCATATTATAAAATAATATAATATTGTAACCATGGGTTAATTTACCAACTTGAGTTTAGTTTGAGTCAAAATAAATTTGTTAGTCAAACATTTAGTGGTCCCCACAACTGTCTTTATAGCCGAATTATAAACTCCATGGCCATCGACGAGGAATTTGCCCAGAACGTGTTCGAACGATCAAATTTTTTTATGGCGATAAGTGGATCGGTAGTATGTAGGGTGTAGTTCTGTATTTTTGTCGATGGCCAAAACAAAAGTTTCCGATTTACGTATGGATCGAAGCAAGATGAAATACATATTTGTTGTCCTTTGTTGAAATAATTTTGAATGTCCTCTTTCCACCTTCCTTCAACCATTCAATCGAATCCCTTCATTCCAATTTTTTCTTGTGAGCAACGGTGACCGACGATTATGAGCACTTAGTTCCGGCGCCAACGACATGAGAGGCTTGCTCTCTATTTCCTATATGGTGGGTCTGACAGGCAATTTCGAGCATTGACTTCCGGCGCCGACGACATGAGAGGCTCGCTCTCTATTTCCTATACGGTGGGTCTAATCGGTGACTTTGAGCATTTACTTCCGGTGCCGACGACGTTTGAGGGTAGCTCTCTATTTCCTATACGGTGGGTCTGACCGGCGATTTCGAGCATTCACTTCTGGCACCGACAACGTTTGAGGCTCGCTCTGAATTTGAGTCTCTATCTCTCTACCGTGGGTGGATGTCTCTCTCTTTCTATTGTGTTTTTGAAGATGACACACGTGAGCTTTTGGCGTGAAAATTGACGACGACCTCAGCCAAGTAAGAATCCTAATGGCGGCTTGTTTGAAGTTTTTTTCCAGTTTTTTGCACGAATTGTAATACCCCAAATATTTTCTTCCGACGAGAAATAAAAATTTTCTAATTAATTAAGGCTTTGCACGCCTAAGTTAAGGATTTTCAATTCTAAAACTAACGGTGAAATCCGTTTCCGAAAATAAATTCCGGAATTCGGTTGAACGACTACTGTATTAGGATTTTTGCGTCCGATAAAATTTTCGTCCGAAAACTCAAATCGAGAAACCGTCTGATTTTACATTCACTCTTTTTGCGAGACGAGTAAGTTAGTAAAAATCCGTTTTTATTATTTTTCAGGACAAAATTTGGACTGTGATGTTCCGACTTTTTATCGGATTTTGAAAAACGAATTATGCTTTCCGAGTAAGAGATTTATTTCTAATCTAATAGTCGAATTAGATTTCGTCAAAAATGTAACCGTCTAAAAATTTATTTCTCAATTTTTAATACGTCGTATTAGACCCGAAAATGAGATATTTTGGCTTTAAAAATGCCACCTAAACCGCCACCTTACCCCCTATGACTCATCACCTTGTTAGTCATCCTACTTTAAGAGATATTATCTAAAACATAACAACTCATTCCATTCTTTTTTCCCCTTGAACCCCCCCCCCCCCCCTCCCATTTTCTCTCTCACTTTCCTCCATTAAAAGTCATTCTTCAAGCTCTCAAGCTCCACAAGTAGTTCGTCTTCCGATCAATCTTAGTTCCTATTCCATAATCGACAAGGTAAGAGCTTCCTCTACGTATTGAACCGAACAAAAATCCTTTTTTATCTACTTTATTTTTTCGAAAATTTTGTAAATGAAGTAGGAAGATGAATCTATGTTTAATATGTTTCACCTGCTTTTGGTTGTTTTTAGTTGGTTTTATGTAGTGCATTTTGTTCGAGTGCCGTTGTATTTCGTTTGATTTTTATATTCAGAGTGCACTAATGTCTGGGTTCGAGTTTTGTTTAACAAAACACAGGTTTGTGTTGCTGTGAATGATTACAAGAGAAATGTGCTGAGAAGTTGCAAAATTGAGGGTCAACGATCGTTCATTGCAGAAGATTATGTCGACGATCGCTCAACTCATGGACAGAGAGTGCACTTGAGCGTTCGTCGACATAATCTTCTGCAATGAACGATCGTTGACCCTCAATTTTGCAACTTTTCAGCACATTTCTCTTGTAATCATTCACAGCAACACAAACCTGTGTTTTGTTAAATAAAACTCGAACCCAGACATTAGTGCACTCTGAATATAAAAATCAAACGAAATACAACGGCACTCGAACAAAATGCACTACATAAAACCAACTAAAAACAACCAAAAACAGGTGAAACATAATACATGTTATAGTATGCTTAGGAATGATTTTATGGATTGAAATCATGAAGAAATCATCCCTCCTATATTATTTATAATTACCGAAATTTTAGGGAGATTTGGGGGTTTGATGTAGTTCGATTTTCTTGATAATTGATTGATGGATTAGTGTTCTATATGATGTTAGATGATTGCACGAATTAAATTAGAATTTTCTAAAAATAAAAATAGAAATGTAAGAGAGAAAGAATCGATGTTTTGATGTAGAAGATGTTATGATTTTCATGAAATGTTAATAGAAATGAGACGTAGTATGTATGTGGTTGAATATATAATTTATTGGAATTTTTCTAAAAATAAAATGAAAAACGTAAGAGACGAAAACCCGACAATAAGTTGAGACTCGTTAATGTCTTGAGTATATGGTTTACGTATTAGTGATGCTAGATAAATGATGATCGATGTTGTAAAGTTTGCGCGAAATCGGAGAACGTCGGATTTTCGCTAAGAGACGAAGAATCGTCGATAAGTCGAGAATGAATAATGATTTAGGTCTATGATTCGAATATATGATAATCTTGCTAGTTGATGTTCGTAACCGGAAAATTTGAACGAATTCTAAGAAGATTGGAATTTTGATAAGAGACGAAGAAACGAGTCTAAACGTCGATAGAAAAGTCGAATAAGGAAATTAATCGGTTATTAATGATTGTTATTGATAAATGAACGATATTGTAGTTGACGATATTTCCATCCGAGATACGAGATGGTATGAGTTATAGTTTATAAGTTAGAAGTTGAAAGAATGAAAGTGAAATTGAATTGAATTTGGTTTAGTAATTGGTAGTTGAAAAGACGAGGAAATGTACGTCGTGTTTGTAATCGAGAAATGTGAAGGAGTTCATGATGAATGATTGTTCGTATTTACTGCATTGAAACAGAAATTTCGTGAGTATATAAGTGGTTTAACATAAACCGAACCTAGAAAGTCGTACGTCGAGTTAACGAGCACTAGGGTTCCACGCGGACTGTTTTGCGATGCGTTATAAAATTTGTCATAACTTTTAGCTCGCTTAACGAAATCGAGATCCGTAAATTGGAGAGTAAAATAGACATCCGTGGCTTTCTTTTGGTACAGAGAAAAATCCCCTGTTTCGCAGGAACCTGTTCTGTATGAACTCCAGAACTTCTGCTTTGTGCAGAAACTTTCTTAAGTCTAAATTCTTAAGTTGAATCCTTTTTAACTTCGTTCCTTGTGAACTTCTAAGTCGTTATGAGTTATCGACTTCCATTTTATCTATTGACCTAAGTGTCGAGTAATGAGCCGAGTCAGTTTATAAACGAGAATTGATCGAGTCTCGTTTATTCGTTAATCAAAAGAAAGTAGTAAAGTGCAAAGGCCTAAAAGTCTAAAACGAATTCGATTTCCTTTTCCTTTATTGTCTCGACCGCTTGTTAAAGTTTGTTTATTTGCGATAAAAGGAGAAAGTTGGAGTTGAAGACATGATGGAAGACAGAAGGTTAAAGTTTGTTCTGTAAACGATTGAGGTGGGCTTTTCTATCAAAATAAAATGAGCGTTGCTCGAAAGTGTTTACTTACTGCTTTAATAAGTGTGTATTAAAGTAACTATCAGTGCATAATGAATTGTTTTATGTGAATTCTCTTGTGCCTCTCTGAGTTAGCCCACAGAGTGCTATCCAGAGTTTTGGATTCCGAGTTAGCCCATAGAGTGCTATCCAGAGATTTCAACTAAACGATCAGATTCTGAGATAGCCCACAGAGTGCTATCCAGAGGGACAGATTCTGAGTTAGCCCACAGAGTGCTATCCAGACGATCGGATTCTGAGTTAACCTACAGTGTGTTATCCAGAATTAAGTGTACAACAGTATAAGTCTTACAAGTGTTTATGAAAAGATGCCTGATTAATCTATACTAAGTATGATATGTTTTCGGCAATGTGCCCACTAAGTGCTTTATGTACTTAGCCCTACATGTTTGTTTTTAAATGTGCAGGTTGAGTGACGAAGGCGGGGGAGGTTGAGTAAAGGTCGTACTAAAGGAAGTAAAGTTTAGTTGAGCCTCGATTTCACATTTGATATGTGATATCATTCTACGTTTTTCCGCTGCAAACTAATACACTTTTTATTGTATAACCTATCGATCTAAGTCTTCATACTTTGAACCGAGCTTACTCTGAAACTAATATGTCGAGTGATCCTTCGAGATTGACTCCCTTTTTATTCAATGAAGTCAAGTTCATAGTGGTTTCTGTTATAATTTATTCATTTATTTAGTAATTCCCCTTTCTTCCCCGCCTCTTTAATCCAACCCCTAGTCACACCCCGGCTTGGCCGTCCCTCGGAATTTGGGGCTGTGACACGAATGGGCATCTTTATTTTTGGATGTTGTAGGTGTAATTGGGTAGTTTAATTGTGTTTTTTTTTTATCTCTAATTCATTTGTTGTTGGAGAAGTTAGTTTTTACAGAAACACTATGTTGTTTTAGGTTAGTTTGAAGCACATTAATGAAGTTGATGAAGTTTATACTTCATAAAGCTTTAGGCATCATCTTAGTTTATGTATTCATCTTGTTATGTTTATTCATTTGTAGGTGGTGACATTTTGGTGTTAATTAATTTTGGGGGCTTGATTATGGACAATGGGGAAGTTGATTTTAATGTGGCGTTGGGTTTAATAGACCCCCCTGATGAGTCCATATTTTGTGTCTTTTTAGTTTCTGTCTTAGATAGTTTAGATCGAGTCTTTGTGTGTGTTTTGTCTAGTTTTAGTGTCTTGGAGGACATATCTTGGGTAGGAGGGTGTTTGCTGCCTTGCAGGTGAAAACTGGGCAATACAGGGAAAGAAAGCAGCATTTCTGGAAGCAGGTCAACAGAGCCATAATGGTCAAGACAGATACGATGAGTGTTTTGGTCAGCAGGCGAGTTTCTCTCCTAGGTCTAGAAGGATAAGGAAAAGATGATCTAACTTAAATATATTTCCTTATCCGACTAGATTTAGGATCCGCAAGGGATCTCTTGGAGATAGATGTGACTTGCCATGTTGGGGTTAAGCTTATCAAGTATTACTTGCATCCCAAGGTAGCTCGTGGATTCCTTCCATGTTATGGACTAGGGGCCCAAACCTTAAGTACTCTCCTATAAATATCGAAGCCTTACTGCTGTGATAGATAGCCGTCTTAATGCTTTATTCCCTGTAATTCCTTTGAGCGATAGTAAGGAGAAAAACAAGTCCTACGAGCATACTTTTATTCGTGTTTTGTTCATTGACACTTTTGGCGGTTTTTTGCTTTTGCATGTACTTAGTAAGTTTTTAATATAGTTTTTATGAGTTCCTTTAATTCATGTGTTCGTAGTTTTATAATTATGTCTAGCTAAGTTCTTATACTTGATCTGGGCAAGACAGTTAAGTGTTAACTTATGCTTGAGAGGTCTAATTTGTGCTAGAGAATTGCATGCATGTGTTCCCGATATGTTAATGAGCTTGTTCAAATATGAGATAATACGAATAAGAGGTTAATAGGCCATTAATCACTTAGGACATATTAGATCACCAATCAATTGGGAAGTAGGATTATTTTCCAACATCTTCTTAATTAAGATCGATTAACATTAGAGAAAGGTGTCTACCCTATTGGGCTAGACCTGATGATTCCTTGTTGGGCCTTTCTAGAGATAAATGCTCCTTGGGCAAGAAACTGAACGATGACTTCGACAGAGGTATTGCCCAAGGTAGGGAGCCGGTGGTGCGTCGCCAACTAAGTAGGGACAGGTAGAGGAGGGGTTTGTTGAGAGCGTAACGAGTGAAAAAGGATCTCGGCATTCAAGTCCCATAACTAACGATGCATGCATGTAGTGAATATATTTGCACCAATAACCAAGCTAGGGTTTCACTTAACAACGTCTTAGTCCAGATCAAGTCCTTTTTATTATTGATCAAGTTATTTCTTTACTTTTCAGTATTTAATTGAGTTCTCGAATTGGGCAAGAGAGCCCTAGTGACCAAGATAGCAAAACCCAACTTTTCTGAACAAGTGGAGGAGGTTTCAAGAGATAGTGACAATCAACTCCTTGTGGATCGATCCTGTACTTACTTGCTGACTATATAGTTGTGAGGATAGGCTACAAATTCATTTTGAGAGTGCATGTTCTTTAATTTCTTTCACACCGCAAGTGTACGGGTGTAATTGAGCACAGGGAAGCAATGTTGTATTCCACAGGGATTGTATTAATTCTAGCAAGTACTACTTTCAATCGTTTTTCCTCTATTTAGACTTCTGAGTTTTAATGATTTAATTAAACTAATACTGCAAATAATTAAATAAACATAACAAAAGAAAAAAAAAAAGTAAGGAAAGGTAATTTAGATTAGAATAAGAGAAAGATTATCCCAGAGCTTCGATTTCAATGAACACTCGAATTCAAATTCAATTCAATCAATCAATTGGTTTGTCAGACTCGAATCTTACTAAGGCAATCACAAATTTAGTTAAAGCATACTCTCGTACTATCTAACCGTGGATTATTCACTAGGGTTTTCATCTCTGACAAACATCATAAGCAAGTAACTCCAAAAAGATCCTAAGATTAAAGCCCTCACACAAAGCCTTTCCCTCTCGGTGATTTTGCAGTGCGTCTCCTATATTCCAGTTCATGCATTAACCCTCATCTCTCGACTGTTGAATTAACACAACTAATTATGCTAAATTGGTGATCAATCAACTAGCATGCAAGATAAATCAAGAATATAGAAAGCAAGAGAAGGTCCCTCTCGGTGATTTTGCAGTGCGTCTCCTATATTCCAAAGTTCAAATCCAAATATTCATCTACTCTCTAACCTTAGAATAAAAGGAAACTAGTTACTCATAGACATCATAGACAATATCCAATAAATAACATAAAACCGTAGGCGAATCCGTAGTTCTTGGTGCCTCTTCTTCTCTTCTTCCAATCTTCAAAACTCCTTCAAGAAAATAAATCTAAACTAACCTAATCTAAAATAATAAAAGAAAAAGATAAGAAATTAAAGGGGAGATGAGAGATGGTATAGTAGGAGATCTCTAGATTTGTTTTGGAGGACATATATATATAGGTGTGGAGAGTACAAGATTGTATTCTAGTAGGAGTAGGAAATAACCAAAATAGGAGACAATAACCAAAAATAGGAAAATCTGGAAAATTCGCGTGCTGTCCGCGTGCATACTGGGCCAGCGCACAACGTTTTTGTTTTGGCCCGTTCTCCTTCGTTATAACTCTGATTTTGGATCCGTTTTCGCCTACGAACTCCTATCGAACTGTACTTTCATCTTATCATACTCAATTTGCATAATATTAAATCCAAATTTCTGCAAAATCAAACAAAGAACGAACGAGCATCATATTTCACAAAATAACAATACTTAAACACAAAACTCATTATAAACATGATTTTCCAATACAAATTGACATCAAATAAACATGGATTAAGGCAAAGCGGCAACTTCAATGGCTTCAGAAATTTTCAACAAAAACAACAATGATGCAAGATCACAATCAAAATCAAGTACAAACCAACAAATCAATCACTATAGCCTCAATAAACTTCTCACTGCATAGGAAGTATTTAAGTAAACTCTCAACTCTCAAGTGTATTATATAGGAAGTATATACGCTCAAGTCAAAACATAACATGCAATCTACCATAAGCTTGCCAATTATCTAACCTCGCCATCGTTCACATGTACGCTTCAAACTAGGATCAAAAAGAACTTTATTTTTGTTGTAATATTGGCTCTTTGGTAAGGTAGGGAAATTTAGGCTAAGTGACTAAATCAATCAAAAACCAACTTTCAACATCATGACAAGCCTATTCATCTTAACAAACACTTCTACCCTTCTTCAACTTCTCAACCACAACACCACAAACTTTAATAGCACCACATTATCAAACAATCACCCTTTTATGCTCTTATTTTTTCTCTCTTTTTTTTTCTTTCTTTTTCTTTTTCAAACTATAACTTTTCTACTTTCATGAGCTTATAAGGGCTAATTTCAACTTGAACTTTTAAAATATAGGTGCTTATTCCTTCCTTGCATTCTTCTTTTAAACACAACCAACTCCCTAAAGAGATCTACCCCAATTCACCATTAAGTTAAAAAAGAAAAGGCTCAAAAGCTCAAAGTGACAAACTAGGATAAATTATCAATTTGGACAACAAAGAGGGGAAAAAATTGGCTAACAAGGATGGCCTTAAATCATCTCCTGATTCTTAGCACACTAACACAATCTTGAGGAAGATTCATGGCAAGTTCTAGAGATTAACAGGCATGCTTGACAAATCACACAAGAATAAAATAGACTATGAAAATATAATAGCCATGGCTCAAATCTCACATAGGCTATTTTTGAATTAAAGAGGCTAAAACAATCAATCCATCAATTCATGCTCAATCCCTCATGAAATTCTCACACTTATGAATTTAAATCCAAACCAACAATTTCATCATTAGCCAAGTCACTAATTCACCCAAAAACATGTTTTTTTTTTTAAATAAAAACTCAAAAAACAATTACTAAAGTAAAACACTTAACTAGCAACAAAATTAATCAACTAAGAAAGCAAATAAAAATAGAAAGCAATCAACCCCCTTCTCCATCCCCCCAAACTTATTCAACAACAAGGAAGAATAAGTTTGTAAGTAGAAGCGGAGATTGATTGGAACAAACTCACCAAATCAATACGGAGGAAAACAACACAAAGAACTAGCTCGTCCCCCCGCTCTCTCGCCTATTTTTTTTTTGTTTTTTCTTCTTTTTTTTTGCCTACAAAACAAAAATAAACAATGAAAAGGAAAAGGAAATAAAAACAAAATTAAAAACTAACCTCGTTGGGTTGCCTTCCAACTAGCGCTTAGTTTAACGTCGTTAGCTCGACGTAGCCTCATAATCACAACTCATCAAGGAGGATGATATGTCACCGGCCGACCATGGATTTTGTGGAATGAACGCCTAGGCAAAGATTCCTTTGTTTTGTGTTGATCGCCCTTATCAATAAGAGGATCCAAATCTACAACTTTATGTTCTTCAAAATATTTGGAACCGTCATCTTCATGGATCTTCAAAGTTTGATAAATGGAGAAAATGTGCATCTCATCATTGACTCGAAGGGTAAGCTCTCCCTTTTCCACATCAATTAAAGCTCTTCCCGTCGCAAAAAACGGGCGTCCAAAAATTAAAGGAATCTTCTCATCTTCATCTATATCCAACACCACAAAATCACAAGGAAAAATAAACTTACCCACTTTGACCAAAATATCTTCAACAATCCCCCTTGGATAAGCAATTGAACGGTCCGCCATTTGAAGCACAATATTGGTGGGCTTAAGAGTTCCAATTCCCAATTTGTTGAACAAAGACAATGGCATAAGATTGATGCTAGCTCCCAAATCACATAACACCTTTTCAATTTGAAGTCCACCAATAGCACAAGGAATATGGAAGCTTCCAGGATCTTTAAACTTGGCCGACAACTTTCTTTGCAAGATGGCACTACACTCCTCATTAAGATAGACCGTATCAAAATCCTTCAACTTCTTCTTCTTCAAAAACACATCTTTCAAGAATTTGGCACAATTAGGCATTTGTTGCAATACCTCTACGAGTGGAATGTTGATGTGGATCTTCCGAAATATCTTCCTTCATGCTCTCCTTTTTGTGGCGTTGGGAAAACGGCATAGGAGGACGATAAGGAGGAGGGGGGTGATAAGGAGGTGATTTTTGTGTTACCTCATTCTTTTGACTTTGATTCTCTTCTTCCACCGCTTGAGTATGTTTAGAACTTTCACTCTTGGCTTCTTCAATTAGAATCTTCAGCTTTTCATATGAAGTCCCACTCCTAAGCGTGATGGCCATGCATTGATCCTTTGGATTAACCACCGTATTGCTAGGAAATTTCCCTTGTTGATGTTGGCTCGTCAAGGTGTTAGCAATATGACCCATTTGTTTCTCCAAAATTGACATTCGTATCTCCATATCCTTCTTGCTAACCTCACTTGCTTGCATGAACTTAGCAAGTATCTCCTCAAGCTGTGGTTTCTTCTCCTCCACAATTTCACCGTTTGAAACAGCAAATCCAGGCGGTGGTAGCAATGCATTATTGGGATTCGCATAAGAAAGGTTAGGATTGGTCCTATTGCCTTGGTATTGATTTTGAGGCCTTTGCGATGTCCCATAAGCTGCTGCAGGAAGGTATCCATACGGTTGCTTGTAATTCTCATAGCCTCTGAGGTTGACATAATCCACATCTTCAACATCCACTGCTTCCCTTTGAGATGGTCCATGCCTATGACTCATCATGTCTTCAATCTTGGTCGCTAAGTTCGACACTTGAGCTGTCAACTTGGCTATGGGATCATCGTTTGTTAGAATCGCCACTTTCTTTGGTGCACTCCTCGAATCCAGTCATTGATGATTGTTCACTGCTAACTTCTCAATGATGTCTGTTGCAGCTGCACATCCACGCTCCAGAATATCTCCTTGACCGGCAGCATTCAATAGATTCTTGACCTCTCCAGTGCACTCATTATAGAAGATCAACACCTTTTCATTGGCAGAAATCCCATGATTATGACACTTTCGTAGCATCCCCTTGAACCTCTCCCAAGCCTCATAGAACGTCTCTCCATCAAATTGACGGAATTGTTGAATCTCTGACCTCAGCTTCATTGTCTTGCTTGGAGAAAAGTATTTGTAGAGGAAGATCTTCACAAAGTTATTCCAAGATGTAATAGCAGTCGGATTTAAAGAGTGAAACCAAAGCTTAGCCTTATCTCGTAGAGAGAATGAGAAGAGGCGTAACTTGATTGCATTATGTGGAACCCCATTCTGTTTGACAGTCTCGCACACCTCTAAAAACTGACTCAGATGTGCATGAGGATCTTCAGCCGGTCTTCCTCCAAATTGATTGTTCTGCACCATAGCAATAAGTGCTGGCTTAAGCTCAAACGTGTTGGCATTAATAGCTGGACCGAAGGTTCCTCTCTGCTGCATTACGGGTTGAAATTTAGCCTTGATTGGGGTCTCTTGTCTGGCCCTCTGTGCTTCAATAAGCTGCTGAAGCTATTCTTGCATAGCTCTGAAAGTCACCGGATCAACTGCTGGATCCCCCATGTTTTGATCTCGGGCTCTTCTTATTGCGTTGTTGCGATGACAAGTAGCTTCAATCTCCGGATTCAAAGGCTCCAAGGGTAATCCTTGTGACCTTCTTTGCATGCACTACCTGTGAATCACAATAAGAAAAATTTAAAATTAGTATAATAATATAATATATGTCTAAATTAGTCTCAAACAATCTAATCGTAATATTGCTAAAATTAAAACAGTCCCCGACAACGGCGTAAAAAACTTTTTCGTTAAATTCTTTCACACCGCAAGTGCACGGGTGTAATTGAGCATAGGGAAGCAATGTCGTATTCCACAGAGATTGTATTAATTCTAGCAAGTACTACTTTCAATCGTTTTTCCTCTATTTAGACTTCCGAGTTTTAATGATATAATTAAACTAATACTGCAAATAATTAAATAAACAGAACAAAAGCAAAAACAAAAGTAAGGAAATTTAATTTAGATTAGAATAAGAGAAAGATTATCCTAGGGCTTCGATTTCAGTGAACACTCGAATTCAAATTCAATTCAATCAATTAATTGGTTTGTCAGACTCTACTCTTACTAAGGCAATCACAAATTTAGTTAAAGCATACTCTCGTACTACCTGACCGTGGATTACTCACTAAAATTTTCATCTCTGACAAACATCATAAGCAAGTAACTCCAAAAAGATCCTAAGATTAAAGCCCTCACACAAAGCCTTTCCCTCTCGGTGATTTTGCAGTGCGTCTCCTATATTCTAGTTCATGCATTAACCCTCATCTCTCGACTATTGAATTAACACAACTAATTATGCTAAATTGGTGATCAATCAACTAGCATGCAAGAAAAATCAAGAATATAGAAAGCAAGAAAAGGTCCCAATCAATTAATTAAACCAAAATTCAAATTCAAATATTCATCTACTCTCTAACCCTAGGATAAAAGGAAATTAGTTACTCATATACATCATAGACAATATCCAATAAATAACATAAAACCGTAGGCGAATCCGTAGTTCTTGGTGCCTCTTATTCTCTTCTTCCAATCTTCAAAATTCCTTCAAGAAAATAAATCTAAACTAACCTAATCTAAAATAATAAAAGAAAAAGATAAGAAATTAAAGGGGAGATGAGAGATGGTATAGTAGGAGATCTCTAGATATATTTTGGAGGACATATAAAGATAGGCAATGGAGAATCTATTTATGACTATCACTCTAGGTACAAGAAGCTAATTGCAAGGTGCCCCCAGCATGGTTGGGGTGACAAGGATTTGATTAATGCTTTCATGAATGGGCTGAGGCAATCTGAGCGGGACTGGTTCGATGCAGCCTGTGGAGGTAATGTTATCAACAAACCACCCAGTGAAATCTTCAAATGATTCGCTGAGATGGCAGACAGGAAGAGAAACCAAGATGAGACCATTGTGACCAGCAGTGATCCCAAATTTGATATCCTGGTCTCTATGATGAAAGAGATGATGAACTAGAACAAGAATAATGCTAATGGAAATGAGAACCCTGAACAAATCCTGAGAAAGAGGGTTATGAAGTGTGAACTTTGTGCTGCCAATACCCACCCCACTGATAAGTGTCCATCATTGTATGAGGATGAAGAACTCAATGCAGTTGGGCAACCGTACCAACAAGAAGATGTTGGGCAGCGAAGGAACTTCAACAATGAACCCTGGAGGCCCAATAACAATTTGAGATATGGGAATAACAATTATCTGAATGCACCTCAATAAGGGCAACTACCACAGCAGCCCTACGTACCTCCACATAATAGAGATCAACCAAGGAATACCCTGAGGAGTGAAGTAGAGAGACTTGCAGCTGAACAAAGGATGGGGTATCAAGAATTGGATAGTTTTCGCATGGAGACAAGGGGAGGTATGAGACATATATATTAATAGAACATTGAGCCACTTGGTAGAATCAATCTCTCAAATCAAGTCAATGCTAAATGGAGGGAAAGGAGAACTACCATCTCAAGTTAAGATAAAGAAGGCTCAAGTGAATGCTATCACATTGCAAAGTGGAGCCAAGTTGCCTAAAGAGAGAGTTCCTGACCATTATGAACCTCAGAAAGCTGCATCTGGGCAACAACAGTCTCTTGGGCACGATATCAATCTGGAGCAAGAGGATGAGGCTGAACTAGAGAGGTATGAAGAGGCACCTATGGGATCAGGTGATGTTGAGGAGCTATGGCAAGAGTTGTCAGTTGAGAAAAGAGCACAAGTTGAAAGGGAAGCAGCAGACATAAGAAGGAAAGCTGAGCTCGACGCCGCCAAAATCAGAGCTAAAGTAATGAAGGGGCTGAGAACGTGACTAAGTCCAAACCTTATGAACCAAAAGCTCCTTACCTAGGACGGTTCACGAAGGATAAGGGAGCTCAAGAGATAAAGGAACTGACCAAAATGTTCCAGAAGGTCGAGGTCAACATACCCCTCTTGACCGCTTTACAATCTATGCCCAAATGTGCCAAATTTTTGAAGGAGTTATGTACAAGAAAGATCAAGTACACAGACGCTGCAGGGTTCCAAGTTAGTGATAATGTATCTGTAGTGTTGCAAGACACCTCCATGCCGACTAAGTGCACTAACTCTGGGATATTCTACATTCCATGTATCATTGGAAACATGAAGATTGAGAAGGCTATGCTGGATCTTGGAGCATTGATTAACGTCATTCCCAAGTCGATGTATGATGATCTAAGGATGGGACCACTCAAACCAACAAAAGTGGCAATTCAATTAGCAGATAGATCTACTGTATGGCCTGAAGGGATTTTAGAAGACGTCTTGGTCACGGTAAGGGACTTAATTTTTCCAAGTGATTTCTACATCTTGGAAATGAATAGATCATCACAAAAGGCGCCAGTAATGTTGCTAGAAAGACCGTTCTTGAAGACCGTTCTTGAAGACCGCTCGCACAAGAATCAACTGCGACACGGGGAAGCTAACATGTGAATTCGGAGGAGAAGTGGTGCCATTCGACATCTACAACACCATGAAGCAACCTAGTGACACGGAGCTGGTGCATAGCATTGATCATATCGACCAGATAGTGGATGAATTCTGGCCAGAAATAGCAATTGAAGATAGGATGGATGTGGCCCTACAAATTAGTGTAACGGAGGTCGTTACCCAAGACGAGTCTGTTGAGCTAGTCGAAGCAGTTCACTATTTAAGATCGGATGCAAAACCAAGAAGTAAAGCGGAACCATTGGTAATTCCTACATTGAAACAAGAAGATAGGTTGATGCCATCAATACAGAAAGCACCCAAGTTGGAATTGAAGGCATTACCCAACCACTTGAAGTACATCTACTTGGGGGAAGATGAGACACTACTAGTAATCATAAGTGCAGAGTTGTCTATCGAGGAAGAGGAACGAGTGAAAGAAGTCCTGATGGAGTACAAGTTGGCCATTAGCTGGACATTGGCCGACATAAGAGGCATAAAACCCACTATGTGCAGACACCACATCTTGCTCGAGGAAGATGCCGTGCCCATTAGAGATCCTCAAAGAAGACTGAATCCAACAATGAAGGAGGTAGTGATGAAAGAAATCTTGAAGCTGTTAGACCTTGGAATCATCTACCCGGTCTCTGACAGCAGATGGGTTAGTCCAGTACACGTCGTACCCAAGAAGTCTGGAATTCAAGTGGTAGAGAACGAGCAAAGAGAAATGGTGGAGACCAGGTTACAAACAGGATGGCGAGTATACATTGACTACAGGAAGCTGAATCAGAAGACCAAAAAGGACCATTTTCCGTAGCCTTTCATTGATGAGATGCTCGAAAGGTTGGCAGGCAACAAGTACTTCTGCTTTCTCGACGGTTACTCGGGCTACATGCAGATCTGGGTCGCGGAGAAAGACCAAGGCAAGACCACTTTCACTTGCCCATTTGGTACATTTGCGTATAGGAGGATGCCTTTTGGTCTATGCAACGCTCCTGGCACATTTCAAAGATGTATGATGAGCATATTCTCAGATTTGCTCGAGACATGTATAGAGGTGTTCATGGACGACATTACTGTCTATGGATCGGATTTCGATAAGTGTCTAAACAATTTGGAGATGGTGCTGAAAAGGTGTGTGGATAAGAGTTTAGTCTTGAACTATGAGAAGTATCACTTCATGGTCAAGGAGGGAATAGTCCTTGGGCATGTCATATCAGAACGAGGGATAGAGGTAGACAAGGCTAAGATCGACATCATAGCCAAGTTGCCCTACCCAAGCAACGTGAAGCAGCTGCGAGGTTTTCTTGGACATGCAGGATTTTATAGAAGGTTCGTCAAGGATTTTACTAAGATAGCGTAGCCAATGACCAGACTATTACAAGGAGAAGTGGAGTGGAATTTTCATGAAGACTGCAAGAAGGCATTCCACACACTAAAGGAGATCTTGGTGTCAGCACCTATAATTCAACCACCGGATTGGAAAATGCCATTTGAGGTGATGTGTGATGCGAGTGAGTACGCCGTAGGAGCGGTTCTTGGGCAAAAGAGAGAAAGAGTGAATCATGTTATATACTATGCATCCAGAACTCTCAACCCTGCCCAATGCAATTATTCCACAACGGAGAAGGAGTTACGTGATGTGGACAAATTTCGATCGTACCTGCTCGGGGGCAAGACCATAGTCTACACGGACCACTCCGCCTTGAAGTTCCTCATGGCCAAGAAGAAGACCAAGCACAGATTGATAAGGTGGATCCTGTTGCTTCAGGAATTCGATTTGGAAATCAAGGACAAGGCTGGAACACAGAATCTAGTGGCTGATCATCTGAGTCGCATCATCCAACAAGAAGAGATCGAACCAATCAAGAAGACGTTTCCAGACGAGCACCTGGCTCTTGCCCAAGACAACTCAGATCCATAGTATGCCGACTTATGCAACTATATCGTCTTGGGACGACTTCCAGGTAATCTCAGCCTATATCAAAAGAACAAGTTTGTATTTCACTCCTATGCCTACCCATATGAACAACTAGTTGGCAAGTACAAGGTCGATCCCACAGGGAGTTGCTCGCGATAATCTCTGGTTGGGGCACAAAAAGGTTGTATTATATATCTATCTACTATAGCCTTGGGCAACTATGACTATCACCTTTAGCAAACTGCTAAGTAAATATCTGTAACTTGACAAGCAAAAAGATTAGTAATAAAGATAATCTAGATTTAGGTTTCGAATCCATGAGTATAACTTTATCTCGATCATTAGTTCAAGAATATTTGTTGCGTAAGTGTGTCAGTGGTTATAGGCTAAAACTATGCAGGGTCCCCAATTGTCACGCCGCCACGTACGCTACATAGTCTGCCCAACTCCATCGTTATGTTCAAGTCTTGACAGGGACACCCTAGCTAATCTTCTTGCTTGCCCAAAAGTCCCCAGCATAACACTTTATAAGGTGCATGTTGGTCAAGCAGCATTTGGTTCTAGATGGGCCCACTCCGGCATCATAAGATATCGAGGATCTCCATCCGACTTACTCCAGCATTAACACATCTTTGCAGGTCTAGGCCAAGACATACAACCCGTTCTTGCCGCTCTCGAGGAACGTAAGGCAAGCACGACTAGCACTTGATAACCCTCCTGTGATGTAGGAATCCGTTTGTGCCCAGGGCTCGTTGGCCTTCCGAGTTACCCGTAATCACCGAACTTCTTTGAAATCATTGCCCAATGCCTCGGGAACACACTTATATACAACTATCAAGAACACTTAGACCTCACAAGATTTATAAGTTATACATCATATCATCTATCCCAAACCTGGATTTAAGGGCTTAGCTAGACATAAAGTAAATAACGAAAGCAAAAGAGATAAAGAAAAACATACTTGAATTAATACGATAAGAAAAAGATGTTCGCCCTAATGGGACTTAACAATAAACGTAAATTGTATCTAAGCACATAAACTACAGAAATAAAAGTGTTTTGAACGTAAGAATGCGGTAAAAGATTGTATCTTGCGCCTTGCATGCACGGATGTATTTATAGAGTACAAGAATTAGGGCAAAACCACAAACGGGACTTCTAGAAAACAGGCTGGCTGCTTCCATGTAAGGATCGGATAAGGTTGGAAAGAATTCCTTCCTTATCACTAAAACGTGTTGCTGTCAAAGTAGGAAACATCGATCTCAATCTTATGCCGTAAGGAATTTATTTCCTTGTAGGACTCTAACAGCTGCATCTTCACACGCCAGCGTCGTTGCCCAAGCTTTGCACTCTGCCTTCCCCAGTCTCTCTGCCATCTCTTGCCCACGACAGCCTGCACCTTGCCTTCTGGATTGAAACACACAATCGTCTGGATTGACCATACCACTGAAAGTAGAGCAGCTCTTCATCTTGATTTGGACTTATGCCCTCGGTAGCTTGAGGCACCAGCACGGCTACTATGGTCATTGCCTCGTATCGCCAGTTCCTTTTCTTTTTGCATGTTCTGACTCCAGTCTTGCCCAATTCCTGCCTTTGCTTGTCCTGCCAACTCAAGTGTCCTCCCAGACACAAAAGACACTAAAATAGACTCAATCTAGACCTAAAACACACATGACAAGAGCACAAAACATGGGCTAGTCATACCCACACACTTAAAGTCATGCCTGTCCTCAGGCATGGTGTATGGCTTGCCCAAACAAGAGAAAAATAGAAAAGACTCAAAAGACTTGACTCAAAACATAAATAGAAGTTAGCACAACAAAGGATAAAGAAATAAGATAGAGCATAATTCAGTTCACATACGATTCAAGCAAATAAACTAATCCAAGCAAATCATCAAATAGGTCAAAAATGAACAAGTGAGCATTTTCAAGGATATTCCTCACCAACACTCTCACTCTAGTGTACGGTATAGTGTTTAAGCTCAAAATATGCCATTCTTTGCCACACCATAGGCTTGCCTGCCTGCTACTCTCTCCACCTCTTAGACTAAGTTCAAAGGACTTATCCTTAGGCCTTTTATTTGGTTGTTACTTGGCTTTGGCAAGGGTAGGAAGTATTCGGAACTAGGCTTGGGGGTCAAGCGGAGCGGCCAACCTTAGCTTCTTTTCCTTAGCCTTTTCTTCTTGCGGGCCTTAGCACAACTTATTTAGGACTTCTACTTCTTCTTTTTATATATTTTCTTTTTTTTTCTTCTTTTTCTTTTTCTTGTTTTCTTTTTCTAAGTCCTTTATTCACTAGCCCTTATATTTCTTTCAAAGGCTCAACTATTTCTCCCCTTCTCCCTTTATCTTATGCACCTAAGTTCTTATTGACCAGGTAGGATATAGTGTATAGGCTGCACATATCTGATTAAAGAAATTATAAAAGCTCAAAGGGGTTTAACAAGGGAAATTCAGTTGGGCAGACTCTTTGGCTCAGTTGGGCTCACAAAAGAAAGAACACGCCTAATTCATCTAAGTTCTTCTATCTTACGTCAATAAGGTCTCAAGGAGTAGACATACAAGTTCTAGGCAGCATCCAAATAAGCACATTATAAAATCACACAAGAAAGAAACTGCTTGGTCAATAACATGCGGTGTAAAGCTCAAATCCTCACAACGACATGCTCACAAGTTCGTTTGTCATCCCTATCTTCATATGATCATGCTTGGTCTAGAATACAAAATATACTCTCATCATATAACTCAAAATCAAATTATGCTCATACATTATCTAATCATCCTAAGCATGCTTGACCTCTAATACACACACAAAAGACGCTCCTCCCACCCACACACTTTGCTTGGGCAAAATGGGTGGAAGGCACAGACCAACACAAAACTTAAACTTATAAAAATAGACGCTCTACCCCTAATACCCACACACTTTGCCTTTGGCAAACTAAGTGAAAATTCAAGGCAGATCACAACACAGACTCTAAACTAAACTTTAAAAACTTTTAGACTTAAAACAAATTAAGAAAAACACAAAACTAAACAAAAAACCTAATCTACTAAAAACTGGGAGGACAAAATCATTGGGCAGGGGTAAAACCTGACCTGGTTGGGTCAATCTTCAAGGCACTCATAATCTCGGCAAGGGCATGCTTGTTCTCCAATCCAAATTGCTCTAGTCTGGCATTGCTTTCCTCCAGCTTGGTCAAATGCTCCATCATCCTAGCCACATCTTGGGCAAGGCAACACTAGAGGACTAGGCACTCCACCTCCAACTGACGTAGTAAGAGTGTCAGCAACTTGGGCAGGCTCGTCTGGTGGAATCACAAACACCAATTTTTCTTCATCATCCCTTCCACATACGTCCATGGCAGTCAAGAAAGTGATGTCCAGGCTCTCCTCTTGCATTGGCTGTAGTTGCGTAGTGGCCTCGTCAAATCCGTGCATCCTAATAGCATAGCGAGTCACCAGGTGGGCAAGGGCAAACCTCTGATTGCGAGAGTTTACTATATCCTTAAAATGGTGCATGGCATAAGCCCTAAAGTTGAGCCTCTGCTTGTGCACCATGCTCGACAGTATGAAGATCTCTTGACGAGTGACTGAGTTGCTGCTATCCTTCTTCCCGAAAAAGTTGTAGGCAAGGATTCAGTGACACATCCTCAAGGCATCATCCTTTATCATATGCCCCTTTTCCGTGCCAGCCTTGAAGAAGGGGTCATCACTGAACTCTGCCCATTTTCTTGCCCACTCATCAGCATCCAACTGAGGAATGTGCCTCAGCGCTCTCTTGTACTCTTCGCTCCTTATCGTATGAAAATCCTCAAAGCCCAACGCCTGGTTCAAATCATTCACCGACAGCTTCTCACTTTGCCCCATGAATCTAAACTGCATGCACTTCGTGTTGTGATTCCCCCGTGGGACTCCTAACTTGCAAATTCTGATAGAACTCATACACCAACTCCGGATACACCTTCTCCTGCCACTCTAAAAACTTCTTCCATCCTATTACTACAAAATACCCATGAACTTCTTCCCATACCCCCAACTTCTCTAATGCGCTCCGATCAACCAATTTGGGGACAATGATTCCCCTCTTTGGCATCTTCCCTACTTTGCGGTTAGAGGCTCTGCCCGACACTGAGATGCGCCGCTTGGATGGTACAAATACCACCTCTTTGCCCTTGGCAACAAACCCTTCTGCCTTGACCTTCTTGGTTGGGGGTTCCTCCAGTCCTTCCTTAACTTGTTTATCCTCCGTAGCTTCTGAATCATGCTAGTCCACCAAAGCTAGATCTCTCTCATCATCTTCAGCGGGTACATTCTCCTCCTATTCTGGTTTCTTGCCAAACGAACCGCATGCCTCAGATGCAGCGGTTTTCTCCTCATTGAGTGAAGGAGCAGGTTTATCTACAAGCATTTGTGCGACATCATCTTCTTCCTCCATGTGAGAAGAAGAACCAGCCATGGGTGATGATTTGGGTAAAGTTTTTCGAATTGTTTTGGAGAGAGTAGTAGTTTTGGATGGGGATTTAGGTGATTTCAAAATTTTAGATGTCTTTTTATCTAAGGCTTTGCTGCTGCGAGTGTTCTTCACTGTGAGAGTGGTGAGAGTTTTGTCTCTACAAAAATAGAGAGGGAGAGGGAATCGAAGAGTTCCGATTTGAATTTAGAAGATGAATGAAAATTGTGAGAAAGAGGGGTGTAGTAATAGGCTAGAAAGTAGGGTATAGGTGTGTAACTCGGCAGTTACAGCAACTGCCAGTGGGTGTAACGTGCTGACGTCATCGATGTTTTCCTGCTTTGCTTGCCTTTCATTTATCGGGTTCAGCCTCTCCTCGACCAACACGAACTCTTTGCTCGCCTATCCTCTCTGCATACCTGCCCTGCACACATAGACGCAAAATGCACTTCCAAAACAAAAACTACTATCCTATGATTAGAAAATAAAAACTAAAATAAAATTATGAAAAGAAAAATATGAAAAAGGAAAATGAAAAATAAAAACTCACTAGGTTGCCTCCTAGCTAGCGCTCCAGTTCACATCGTGGGCATGACATAGTCATGCTTGCCCCTTTAAATAGGCATCATCACATGGACTTCCTCCTTGTCCACGTCTTCATCCTTCTTGTCTCCATAGAAAAACTTCAACCTCTGATCATTGACCCTAAAATACTTAGACGACTTTGGGCAATAAATCTCTACAGACCCATTAGGAAATTGTGTCACAACTTCTAATGGTCCAACCCCTTTCACCTTAAGCTTGCCCTGCATAAACTTGAACCTTGACTGATATAGCAGAACCGCTTGCCCAGGCTCAAATTTCTTTGCCATGATCAACTGGTCATGAGCCTTCTTCATTTTTGTCTTGTACAAAGTAGCATTATCATAAGCCTTAATTCGAATCTCCTTTAACTCTTGCAACTGCAACTTCCTTTCTTTTTTAATATCATTCCAATCATAATTGAACTTCTTCACTGCCTAATACAATTTATGTTCTAATTCCACAGGCAAGTGACATGGCTTCCCAAACACCAACCGATATGGTGATATCCCCAAAGGTGCCTTGAAAGCTGTGCGATATACCCATAATGCATCGTCCAAGTGCAAACTCCATTCTTTTCCATTTGCCCAACTGCCTTTCTCAATATGGTCTTGATGATCCTATTTATCAGCTCTGCTTGCCCATTAGCTTGCGGATGATAGGCAGTGGTAACTCGATGATGGACTCCATATTTATTAAACAGCTTGTCAATTGTAGCATTGCAAAAATGCGACCCTTGATCACTTATGATTGCTCTTGGAACTCCATATCGATTGAAAATATTCTCCTTAAGAAAAGCAGCAACCACACAGGCATCATTAGTTGGTGTAGCCTTCGCCTCTACCCATTTTGCCATGTAATCAACTGTGAAGATGATATACTGATTTCCTTTTGAGCTGGGCAAAGGTCCCATGAAATCCATTCCCCATATGTCAAAGATCTCCACCGGCATGATTGGGGTCATGGGCATCTCATCCCTCCTAGTTGCAATGCCTTCCTTTTGACACTTGAAACAATTCTTGCACCATTCATAAGCATCCCTAAAAATCGTAGGCCAAAAGAAACCACAATCAAAAATCTTCCTTGTAGTCCTTCGGTGCCCAAAGTGACCTCCACATTTCCTGTTGTGGCAATGCTTTAAAATACTTTTGTGTCCCAGTCGGGCACACACCTCCTTAATCCTTGGTCAGCAATCTTCTTCCATAAGTAGGGGTCATCCCAAACGTAGTTTTGACTCTCCTTGAGAATCTTCCGCCTTTGGTAGTATGAAAGATCATTTGGAACCTTCCCCGTACTCTTAAAGTTTGCAATGTCAGCATACCAAGGCTCTCCATGAAATTGAGCTTCAGTCATATATAGATGCTCGTCAGAGAAAGTCTCCGTAATGGGCATGGAGTCTTCATCCCTAACTATCCTACTCAAGTGATCCACCACCAAATTCTGAGCTCCACTTTTATCTTTAATCTCCACATCAAACTCTTGCAAAAGCAAAATCCAACGTATAAGCCTTGGCTTGGACTCCTTCTTGTTCATAAGGTATCTCAGCGCTGCATGGTCAATGTAGACAATTGTCTTGCCCCCAAGTAAATAAAATCTGAACTTTTCAAAGGCAAACACAACAGCCAAAAGCTCCTTCTCCGTGGTGGTGTAATTGATTTGTGCTGCATTGAGAGTTTTAGAGGCATAATATATAACATGGCTTTCCTTACCCCTCCTTTTGACCAAGCACTAATCCCACAGCATACCCACTTGCATCGCACATCAACTCAAATGGCATTCCCCAATCAGGGTGTTTAATCACAGGTGCCGTGACCAAGCATTCCTTCAACACGTCAAACGCCTTTTGACAATCTGCATTGAATTCCCCTCTACTTCATTTTGGAGCAATCTCGTCATTGGTTGGGCAATCTTAGCAAAATCCTTCACAAACCTCCTATAGAATCCAGCATGTCCCAAGAATCCTCTTAATTGCTTGACGTTGGTTGGATAAGGCAACTTGGAGATGACATCAATCTTCGCCTTGTCAACCTGTATCCCTCTTTCTGAAATCACGTGCCCAAGCACGATGCCATCTCGTACCATAAAGTGACACTTTTCATAGTTCAACACCAAGCTCTTTTCCACGCATCTACTCAAAACCAACTCCAAATGCCCAAGAGAAGCCTCAAAAGATTTTCCATAGACGGTGAAATCATCCATGAACACCTTGATGCAATTCTCCAATAAATCTGAAAATATGCTCATCATGCACCATTGAAACGTGCCCGGGGCGTTGCATAGACCAAAAGGCATACAGCGATACGCAAACGTCCTGAATGGGCAAGTAAACGTTGTTTTATATATTCAAGGACAACTTTGAGTGGTGCAAACGATGCGTTCAATGCTAGAAGGAGGGCAACATTGGCAAGAGGAATGAAATGCCCATGACCCCGGTCATGCCCGTGGAAGTATTTGATATATGGGGAATGGATTTTATGGGGCCATTGCCCAACTCAAGAGGGAATCTCTACATTTTGTTGGCAGTAGACTATGTGTCTAAATGGGTGGAGGCCAAGGCAACATCAACCATGACTCAAAAGTGGTTGTGGAATTTCTCAAGAGCAATATCTTTAGCCGTTTTGGTATGCCAAGGGCAATCATTAGTGATCAAGGAACGCACTTTTGCAATAGAGCTATCAAGGGATTGAAGAGTAGATATGGAGTACACCATAGGATCTCGAATGCTTATCACCCTCAAGCAAATGGTCAAGCTGAATTGTCTAATCGCATTGTGAAGGCCTTCTTGAGAAAGACAGTTAGCCCAACAGGGAAGGATTGGAGTTTGCGTCTTGAGGATGCCTTGTGGGCATATAGGACAGCGTTCAAGACCCCATTTGGCATATCACCCTATAGAATGGTCTTTGGCAAGATGTGCCACTTGCCTATGGAAATAAAGGATAGAGCGTATTGGACAGTTCAAAAGATGAATTATGATTGGGATGACTGGCCAAGCTAGGAAGCTTCAATTGCAAGAACTCGAGGAGATCAGACTCAACTCATACGACAGTTCTATGCTGTACAAAGAAAGGATGAAAAAGGCTCACGATGCGTTGATCAAGGTCAAGAAGTTTGAACCTGGGCAACAAGTGCTTCTATACTAGTCCAAGTTTAAACTCGTGTCGGAAAAGCTATCAACTAAATGAGTTGGTCCATTCGAAGTACAAGCTACATATCCGAATAGGGCTGTCGAAGTGATAAATGCGAGCACAGGAAAGATTTTCAAAGTCCATGGAGAAAGATTGAAGGCCTTCTTCGGCCAAGCCTTGGAGAAACAAGAGGAATACTTGAAATTCCTCTGTAAGATGGAGCCCTAACTTGGGCAAGGAGGAAGTCATGCCCACGACGATAACTAGGACGCTGGCTAGGAGGCAACCTGGTATGATTTTCAATTTTGCATTTCGTTTCTTTTCGTTTTTTATTTAAAAAAAACTTAGGCATATTTTAATTCCATTTCTGGTAGAAATGCCTAACCATAGGATAGAGAACGTTTGCCTTGTGCATGGAAGTGTATTGGCGATTTGCAGGAAACAGGTATTGGGCGAGAGAAAGAAAGAGGATTGAATACCTTGCTCTGAGAAAAGTGTGTGCGTAGGAGGGCAAGAGCGGCGCTCTGGGCTAAGCAAGAAACTTGGGCAATATAGCTGACGAGGCAGTGACTGCCACATCACGTGGGATGTGACAGCCGCACTCAATACCTATCCCTAGCCCTATAACCGTCTGCCACCCTAGCATGACTATCCCTCCAACCTTTTCACTTCCCCACGTAAAACATCAATTCAAACTGCCACACACATTTTCCATCCTCAACCCCCCAATTTCGAAATTTTGCAGATTTCCTTTCCTATATTCAAACCCTAAATTCATAATGGTATCAACCCGCCCCAAAAACAAACTAAACAAAATCCCTCATGGAACCCATATTGACCTCAGCGAACCAGAATCGCCGCCGTCGGAGTATTCTTTTGCCGAGCTATACCCATCACTTTGGGTAGTGCCATATCCCCTTACAGCCGAAGCGGAAGAGATCATCAGCATATCTCTTGCTGAAACCATGGTGGTACCAGAGAAAGCACGAGAAGAAGTAGCTGCACCGGTAGAGGAGACTTTCGACACGCCAGAGAAAACTGCTGAGAAAGCTGCGGAGGAGACTACGCCTGAGAACATGCAGTAGGAACCAAAGAAGAAAGGAGCGTAGCCAAACGACGACGTGGAGATGGAGGTGCTGGAGGAAGAATCGGAGAAGAAGGAATCCGCTGATTCCTTCGATAAGCTCTGTGATGAAGTGGATCGGGATGCCAAGAAGAGGAAAAAGAAGGGGAAAGAGACCAAGAAGAAGAAGAAGACGAAGGTGGTCACGTCTGAAGTTGCCTCATCATTAGGAGGAGAGTCATCCACGGATGAGAAAAAGGTCACCACGCCTTCGTCCACTAACCCAGGAAAAAGGCAAAGGGTGGTGGAGTCGGAGGACAATGAAGACGTCCAGATATTGGAGGAGAGAATCACGAGGTCCGCTGCTCGGAATGTCAAGAAGAAGGACTCCGAGTCGCGAGGGAAGAAGAAGCCCAAGAAGGCAGAAGACCTGTCTTTCAGAAAGGTCTTTCTGCCCAGGGAGGTCACTTTGGCGACCTGGACTCCTTGGGCATAGCGTTAGAAGTGAGGTCCCTATATGAGGGATGTGGCTGGGGAAGATTCCTGACGCTACCCTGCCACATCTATGAAGACTTGGTGAGAGAGATGTACGGATCGGTGGAGTTCGTACTTGATGGAGAAGGTAACTTGGCTTCGATCGAGTTTACATTGAATGGGCAGCCATATGTGGCGGGGCTGAACGATTTGAACCAAATTTTGGGGTTCGCCACGATGATGGAGCTGCAGAGACTGGAGTTCAGAAGGGCAGGCAAGAAGGTACCAGTGGACTTGCCCAAGGAGGAATGGATCCGGATGTGGAAGGAAGTCAGCGTGGGGACGAAGTTCAAGTCGAGAGATAACAAGGCCTCTGATCTGAAGATGCCAGCCCTCCGCATTGCCCATAGGATTCTTGCCTACAACATGTTTGGCAAGGGAGATAGCGGAAATTCGCTGGCCAACAATGAGGTGTACATACTGTTCTGTATGTTGACCAGGAAGAGGCTAAACTTTGCAACCTTTTTGATGGAGCAGCTGAGGGCAGTAGTGGCTAAGGTGAGCCAAAAGTACTCATGTGGGCACTTTATGACGGCCTACATTGAGGGACTGAAACTCCATGATGAGGTGAAGGGTTTTGATGAGACACCGGCTGACGTGCTCAACATGGAGAGGTTGAGCAGGATGAAGGAGGTGGTGAAGCATGGAAAGAGGTGGCGCCTGTTGGAGGCGCATGAGAATGATCAACTAGCTTCAGCCCACTTGCTGCCCAAGAAGTCAGCTAGATTGGCCAAGTAGTCCGCAATCGAAGAGGAGGAAGAAGATGATGAGAAGCAGATGGAATCTTCTTCTGCCAGCTAAAGGAAGTACTGGAGAGGCTGGGCAAGATGGAAGAGTTGCTCAAGGAGCTATGGACTGGGCAACTGACCATGCAGGCCACTCTCAACAGCCTTGCCCGCCACCTGAAATTAGGGTCAGCTTCTGATCCTTCTGCTTAATTATGTCCTCCTGTGTTGTTGTGTCTTGTTTTTTTTGTTTTTATTTTGTGTTTAGTGTCTTAGTGTTTTTATTTTTTTTGTGTCTTTCAAGTGATCAAATACCTCACCCACATTTTGCCTTGCAAAATGTGTGGTGAGGTAGGCAAATACTCATATTCGTGTTTGTTAGTGTCTTGACCTTCTTACGTCCATTACTTTGCTATAAGCAAAGTATGTACGTGGGAAGGCCAATTTGTTTGCCAAAAAGTGTGTCGAGTCCAAGATTGAGGCCTCTATGGATGGACTTTGCTATAAGCAAAGTGTGTGCGTGGGGTGTCTGTGCCATATGTTTTTTATTTAAGTCATTGTGTTGATCAGCATGGAGTTGTTGGACAAAGATGATATGATGATTTGTGTGCTTAATTACTGCTTGTTGAACAGTGTTAAGTTTTTTCATGCTAGAAGATGACTTGTATGATGGATTGAGTTGTGAACATACCCTGTGAGGATTTGAGCTTAATTGAATTCATTCTTATGTGTGATTAAAGACATCTTGATTAGGAGGAATTAGAACTTGTCTGTACTTTGGTTTATGATCTCTGAACTTAGATGATTTAGGCCATTCTTTCATTAGCCCATTGAGCCTGAATTTGATTACCTGATATCATTATCCTTTGATAACTCTTTTGAGCCAAATTGATTCTTTCTAAAACTTAGATACTGTCTTTTAAAAGATTCTTATTTGTTTGTGGGGACTTGTGTCACACCCCGACTCCCGAGGTGCGATGTACTAATACTGACACTACTCAACCATCTATCAATCAACTCAAACACGGGAAAACATGCTCGGGGAATGTAAGGGAATATCAACAGAAAGCGGTAACATTCAAACATGCTTTTAGAGATATGACAAAATAACAGTCGAGCATGTATAATTTACATATCAATTCGAATAGGATAAGTATAAGAGTATGGATTAACAGTCTTTCAATTCAAAAAGTTGCAGCGGATTATTCGACTCGATCCCAACAATCACATGTATGAAGACATGCAATTGCAAGTCTGACATTCAACTCGACTCAATAAAAACACCACACCACCAAGCCGTCCTTGCCATCACCATCCTGCTAACCTGCACGTTTAGAAATACATGCAGGGCTGAGTACTTCGTACTCAGTGAACACATGCCAAAAACATTTGAAAATTTGCTCTTAGAGCTATAACAATTGATCTTGCCTTGCCGAAGCATCACAAGTATTTATGCAATTTAAAACGGTTTTACTTGTGAATGCAAAACATTTTCATTTGAATAGATTGCGTAATCAAAACAATTATATACATCAAACAGTATGTATCATCTACCACATCATCCATCCATTCATGTTGAGAAGTAGGCCTCCTTCTCAAAAACTGTGACCGGCCCAACCGAAGCAAGGCTCACAGTCACCATCAACAATTCATATACCACACGTGGGTTTCCTGCCTTTCACAGGATAATAGTATCTTATTCAAGCAGATGATAAAACATACCAAACATCACATAAAATCGGCAAGTCAATTGCATTTAAAACTCACAAAATAATACTTCAAATAATAACGATAGCATTCATCGGAGTTTTGGTTTTAGAAAAGCCCACCTGTCCTACGACGATTAGCTAGGTGGCTTACTTGCTATTTGCCCTCGCTACTTCTCCGTCTCGCTTGATCCTTCATAGTTGACATCGATTAAGAAAAATAAGATACGACGCAAGACGGAAAATAGACGTTTATCTCGACTGAAGGACTTCTACTTGAGTCGTCTCTCTCGATTTTAATCTCTTCTAGCTAAACCTCATTTCTCGGTTCTCTTCTCGTCTCTCAATTACTAAGGGATTTATCTCGCAATCTCGTCAAACATAACTGCTATTCGACATCGCTTCCGTTTTTCTTTTTATTTTATGAAACGTCTTCTATCTAAACTCTATTACTTGAATTCTTTCTTGCATTCTCAATCAATTCTCGGTTTAATTAACGACTTATTAACTCAATCCCTTGCACATAAAGGCATATTCAAATCGCATGCATTAATAGCATTCTCAACAATTTGTTCATGTTATTAATAAAACAAAATATTTCACTCAAGCACATTGATTTAGTCACACAATAACTCAATATATCAAACATGATGTCACATATTCGATTCACATTTCAAGACACATTAATCATTACTCGACTTTTGTTTTTAGAAAGATTCTTTCTTTAATTTCCAATAATAACTCTTTTTCTTAAATAATATTCAAATAATAGGAATTCTTTTTAATTTAAAACTCAAATAATAAATTTATTCTTCACGACTCAATATACGACACTATTCTAAAACTCGTCGTCTATGTATACGTATTCTTATACGTATTATTATTTCTTACTCAACTATTATTATCATTTCTCTTTTAATTTTAATAAACTCCTAAAAAAATTCGTCTTTTTTACAACTCATCTCGTATTCTCGACTCAAGACTAATTTTAATTTATTAGCTCAATAACTTCTATTGATTCATTTATTTTCAAAACTCGACTCACTTTAGTATTTTCATACTTTGTCATTCCTTATCTAAATAAGATATTATTATTTATTTTTATTCTAAACCTCTCGATTAGTTTTACGAACAATCAAACTCACTTGATTAAAATTTCATACTCGTTTTATAACTTAAATTCTCGAGTTTTATTTCAACTCCTATTTCTCGATTGTTATAACTTCTAATTTTCTTCTCTATTTAATTCTCAATTACCAATTTCTCTAATTCTCGATTCATTTAACTCGATTTACTTATCTCAACCAATTCTTTTCTTGACTCCAATGATTTATCTAAGGAAATTATTAAATTCTAATTTATAACTCATTCCTCAATTAATAACTTTTCTCTTTTTATTTTCTATTTTCTATTTGATTTTTATTTTAACAAATATCTTGATTATTTTATTATTTAAACAACTAATTTCTTTTTGAATTAATTTAATTGAAATTCAAATCTTCAAATTTCATCTCAAGAACACCTAGAACACCTAGAACACCTACTAGGTATTCTTTTCTATGTATTTTTCAATTTTAACATTTTTTAAACTTAAAACTTCATTCTTTCATCACATTAAATCCTATGTATTCAAATTTAACACATAATCATACTAAAAAACATTATATCATCAACAACATCAAAATCACAAAATCATCATAAAATTATTTTTCTTCAAAAACCTTATGTATATGTCGATTTTCTCACACTTAACAACATAAGGGATCAAATCATCACATCTCATAATTATTTCAAGCTCAAAATATCAACAAATCATCATGCAAAATCATCAAAATAATTTCCTCTTCCTAGCCCTAAAAGTCACGGCATTTTCATCATTTTTAGGGCATTTGATTTTTAAATTTTTCAAGCACAATTACTCATTCACAATATACTCAAAAACATAAATCAAACATCAAATTAACAAAAACTCAAGAAAATCATATTTTCTCATTTTTCTCTTAAATTTTCGGTACTACTCAATTTTTAGGGCTTTCAATTTCTTTTTCTCTCTTAATTCATAGATTAAATCCTAGGGTTCGATTCTCCTATCGATTTCTCCTCACTCGATCCTCACATCAATAACCCTAGTTTGCCTAAACATAAAATAAATATCATGCATGCATGTTTTCTTTACTTTAGGGTTTATGGAGATACATGTATACAAGAAATTAAATGAAATATCATACTTTAAGAAATTAAATCGATCTCCTTCTCGATCTCTTGCAACCGAAAATAATGGATAAAGGGGGCTAAACTCCTAGCTTGGATTTCTCATGGAAGGTTTCATCTTGAATTCCTCAAGAAAAAGAAACAATAAGTAATCATCCATTTTAGGGCTTAATAGCCGAAAAATATGAAGAAATAAGGGGATGATTATTAGATTTCAAACTCAAGAACTTGGAGAATTATTACCTTTCAAATTAGGGTTTGAAAGAACTAGAAGAGGTGATGGAGATCTTATTTGGAACTTGGAGGTTTGGAAGCTTGGATCTTGAGCTTCAATGGAAAATCATCAAGTGTGTGTGTGTGTGGTGTGTTCTCGGCATTGAGAGGGAAGAGAGGGAGAGATTTTCTTTTCTTTCTCTTCCAAGGGAAGTCACGAGAGAGAGAGAGGTGGAGTGTAGGAAGAAATGAGTTGAATGAAATCAATTCTTCAAAGCTTCCAACATAAGGTAAGAAAATGTGTAAGGAATATAATCATTATATTCTAAATAGGTGTTGACAATAGGCTTGGGAGAGAGATTTAGAGAGAGATGTCGGTGGGAGTGAGAGAGAGATGAGAGAGATTCTTCTTTATTTTATTACAGATATAATTTACCCGGTTGAAAATGTTTTCCGGATATAAAGTCCATGTTATTTCATTTATGCTGAAAACGGCTCTAATCTCTCCTCGCATCATATCCGACACTAAAAACGTCTCAAATCTACCTCATGTCCCATTAAATAAATTAAGGATTCCGATTATCTAATTTTTAGGTCTAAATTCCAAATAACGAAGAAAACCTAAAAATTAATCGGCCAAATGATCCGTTAAGGATTAAAATCTTATAACTTTCTCAAGTGATCTCGGATGAGCTTTTATCATATCTCAATGACCTTAGAATTAATTCTAGGTTCAAAAGACTCTAATTAGGCAAATTTCTAAGTTCGTCGGTGAATAGTGTTTTCTCGGTTATTGATACTATTCACTCAAAAGTAAAAATTCTCGGAATTCTCTGAAAATCAAACTCATGCTCAAACTCATATAAATAAACTCAATCAATGCATCACATTCTCAACTCAAGTAATCAAAACACATAAATTCACGTTGGAGCATATAAGGGCATTTTAGTCTTTTCAAAGAAAATCTTTTTAACTTAGAAAAATTTTATTTCTCAAAACTCGTCAATTAATTAGAACGCACTCAAATACTTACGAAAGTTCGGGGTATTACATCCTCTCCCCTTTAATAAAAATTTCGTCCCGAAATTTACTAACCTTGAGAGAACAGTTCGGGATATTTTGCCCTCATCTTTTCTTCGAGTTCCCATGTGGCTTCTTCGAGATCATGGTGACGCCACTTAATCTTCACTAAGGGAATCGATTTCGTTCTAAGCTGCTGAATCTTACGATCTAGAATTCTCTCGAGTTTCTCCTCGTAGCTTAAATCGGGCTTCAATTCTACATTCTCTTGGTGTATCACGTGCTTTAGATCGAAAACATACTTCCTCAGTTGCGACACGTGAAAAACGTTATGCGAATTCCCAAAACTGGGAGGTAACGCTATTCTATATGATACGGATCCAATCCTCTCAAGGATTTCAAATGGTCCTATAAATCGAGGTTTTAGCTTTCCTTTAACTCCAAAACGATACACTCCTCTTGAAGGCGACACCTTCAAGAACACTTTACTTCCTACTTCGAACTCTAACTTGGATCTTCGGTTATCGGCATACAACTTTTGTCGACTCTGAGCTTCCTTAATCTTCTCGCGAATCTGACGCACAGATTCTATCATTTTCTCGATCGCTTCTGGCCCTATCACTTTTCTCTCGCCTACTTCGTCCCAATAAAGCGGCGATCTACACTTCTTTCCGTAAAGAGCTTAGTAAGGGGCCATTCCTATAGTATTCTAATAACTATTATTATATGCAAATTCGACAAGAGGTAAGATTTTATCCCACTCACTTCCTTTGTCTAATAAAACAGCTCTCAACATATCCTCGAGGATTTGAATCGTTCGCTCGGATTAACCATCGGTATTGGGATGATAAGCAGTGCTAAACTGCAACTGTGTTCCCAACTTTTTGTGGAAACTTTCCTAAAAACGGGCTGTGAACTTCGAATCTCTATCGGAGGTAATCGTACTCGGCACTCCGTGCAATCTTACGATTTCCTTAACATAAATCTGAGCTAACTTGTCTGATCCATTGGTGTGTGGAATAGGTATGAAATGAGCAGACTTTGTTAATCTATACACAATCACCCATACTACTGTGTTTCCTTTCCTCGACTTTGGTAATCCTGTTACGAAATCCATCGTGATTTCATCCCACTTCCACTCGGGTACTGGTAGTGGCTGTAATAGTCCATACGGTCTTTGATGTAAGGACTTCACATGTTGGCAGGCTAAACATCTTTCAACGAACAATGCCACGTCCATTTTCATTCCATTCCACCAAAAATGTTGCTTTAAGTCTTGGTACATCTTCGTGCTGCCAGGATGGGCTATATATGGGGTTTCATGAGCTTCACTCATTATCTAGTTTCTTATCTTTTCGTCGTTAGGCACACAAATTATTCCTTGATACAATAAGGCATTATCACTCGACTCGGAGAAATCCTTAACTCCTTCACTTCTCACCTTCATCCTTAACTTTTCTAACTCTTCATCTCTTCTCTGACCTTCTATGATATGAGTTCTCAAAACTGGTGTTACTACTAAAGTAGCAATCACTTGCTCTATTGTCTTTGGTGGTACAATCACTTCGATTCTCATCTTTCCGAATTCTTCGATCAACTTGACTTCATTACTCAACAAAAATCCTAATTCGGTTCCTTCCGAATTTTCCTCCTTTCTTTTTCGACTTAGCGCATTAGCTACAACATTAGCTTTACCGGGATGGTAAGATATCTTGCAATCGTAATCTTTTACCAACTCTAGCCATCTCCTTTGTCTCATATTCAACTCCTTCTGCTCGAAGAAGTACTTTAAACTCTTGTGATCTGAAAATATTTCACACTTGGCTCCATAAAGATAATGTCGCCAAATCTTCAAAGCATGCACGATGGCTGCTAACTCCATGTCATGAGTTGGATACTTCTCTTCATGGGGTTTGAGTTGTCTTGAAGCATATGCAATCACTCTTCCATCTTGCATTAAAACACATTCTAATCCTTGGGCTGATGCATCAGTATAAATGACATAATCTTTTTCTGGCTCGGGAAGGGCTAATACTAGAGTTGTAGTTAGTCTTGTCTTGAGCTCTTGAAAACTTTTCTCACATTCTTCCGTCCATTCGTACTTCGTCTCTTTCTTCAACAAACTCATCATTGGCTTTACAATCTTGGAAAATCATTCTATAAATCTCCGATAGTAACCCGCTAGACCAAGGAAACTACGGATTTCATGCACTGACGTCGGGGATTTCCAATTTTGCACAGCTTTCACCTTTTCCAAATCCACTTTAATTCCTTCGGACGAGACAACGTGTCCTAAGAAATTTACTACATTCAGCCAAAATTCACACTTACTGAATTTGGCATACAACTTCTCAGACCTTAGCTTTTCCAACACGATTCTCAGATGCTTCTCATGTTCAGCTTCATCTCTCGAATATACCAAAATGTCGTCGATGAAGACAATCACAAATTTATCCAAATATTCGTGAAAAACTCTATTCATCAGATCCATGAATACTGCTGGAGCATTTGTCAATCCAAATGGCATTACTATGAATTCGTAATGTCCATATCTCGTTCTGAACGTAGTTTTTGGAATATCTTCTTGTCTGATCCTCAATTGATGGTATCCAGATCTTAAGTCAATCTTGGAGAAAACACTGGCTCCTTTCAGCTGATCAAACAAATCATCTATCCTTGTTAAAAGGATACTTGTTTTTTAGCGTAATCTTGTTAAGTTCTCGGTAGTCTATGCACATTCTTAAACTATCGTCATTTTTCTTCACAAATAGGATCGGAGCTCCCCAAGGCGATACGCTTGGTCGGATAAAACCTAAGTCTAACAACTCTTGCAACTGGATCTTCAATTCTTGGAGTTCATTTGGAGCCATTCTGTACGGAGCTTTTGATATCGGGGTTGATCCTGGTTCTAAGTCAATCGTAAACTCCAATTGTCAATCAAGGGATAATCCTGGTAATACTTCTGGAAACACGTCCTTAAATTTTCTCACGATAGGCACATCATCGATACTCAACTCTTGATTCTCATCTTTATTCAAATAGACTAGATACACCTGTGTATCTCTCCTCTTCATTAACTTCTGCGCCTTCATAGCCGAAATTATTGGCATACTCTTCCTCACTCTCCTCTCGACTCTAAAGACTACGGTTGGCTCTTCTCCAGGGGGTTGAAACGAAATTTGTCTCAAATCACAACGAATCGTCGCAAAATTCTCAGTTTACCAATCCATTCCTAGGATTATATCTACGTCCCACATCTGGATTAAATTTAGGGATTTTGCTAACAACTTGCGATTTCCGAATTCATATTCTAAGTTCGAACAAACGCGTGAAACTAACGCAGATTTTCCTATAGGGGTTGCGACACTAAGCACCTGGTTCGATTCTTCTACTTCCAAATCTAGGTTCTCTATGCAAATACTAGATATAAATGAATGCGAAGCACCCGTATCGAATAAAACAATAACAGGTATGCCGTTAAGCTTTCCCATACCTACTAAATTTCCTTTATCCTTAGCTGCCAGTTTTTGCTCAATCGCGAAGGCTCTTTGAAAATGCGGGGACTCTTGCTGAGGAGGTAGCTGCTTTGGCTGCTGCAGCTTATGCTGATACTGAATGAACTTTTGCGGTCGAGCTGCCTCAACGGCTTTCATCTGCGAAGGCTGAAACTGGTTTGGCCTTCCGCCACTCATCCCTTGCTGCTTACTCGGGCACTGGTTTGAGAAATGACCAGGCTGACCACAAGTATTGCAGACGTTACTTCCAATTCTACAGATGCCTTGATGCATCTTTCCACATTTCGGACAAGCAGGAAGTCCTTGAGGTCCTACAGGTACATTACTTCGGTTGACCTGTGGAGCTTTCGTCTTCTGGAATTGCTGGGGTTGCTGCTGGCTTTTTCCTTGCCACGGTTTCTTACTTGGGTGGGTTCCACCACTCCACTTTCCTTTCCTCTTTCCATGCTGACCGAACTGAGATTGATGGGTTGTTATGGTCGTCGTCGTCTGGCTTTGAAATTTAGGATTTGCTGAAGGATGCGATCCTTTCTCCGGCTGCATGGCCAACTCCATATCGAGGGCTCGGTTCAGGGCTTCGGCATAAGTTAGACCACTCTGACTGGCTAGAACTACTCGAATATCCTGTCTTAACCCTGTTCGAAACAACTCATACATTTTCTCATCGGTATCTACCTTATCGGGCACGAATCGAGCTAACTCGCAAAACTCTCGATCATACTCGGCTACAGTCTTCTTTTCTTGCCTCAGATTGGAAAATTCATTCGCCTTCTGCTTACGATAACTCCTAGGCACATACTTCTCATACAAGGCTTCTTTGAACTGATCCCAAGACAAATTCTCACGTTCTTCTGGTGTATACATCCTTTGTCTTGCTTCCTACCAGTAGTCGGCAGTTCCTTTCAATTGATACGTCATACATTCTAGTCGTTCACGATCGGTGCAATGAAGGAAACCAAAAATTCGCTCGAGAGAACGAATCCAGTCTTCGGCTTCAGCCGAACTGCCTTTACCATAAAAAGTTGGGGGATTCTGTCGAAGAAAAAGTTCTTCGACACGTCGCTCATTTGGAGAGGGCGGAGTAGGATCACGTTGTTCCTCCTGATCATCTCTAATATTTCTATTTCTTCGTTTTGGCGGCATTCTAAAGAAATGCAAAGGAAAAACTTTAGCCTCTCACATAAACTAACTCACTCAGGACCTTTCTCGATTCTGAAAACATTTCCTTTTTGGGAGGAATACGATTCTCAATTGGTACTTATCAACATAAATAGGAAGCAATTTAATAATTATCATCGTAGATACATATTCTCAACACAATTATTTCCTCAAACAAGTCAATCATATTCATAGTAAAAATCTCGATCATCACATCAATATTCACATGTTCTCAAAGTAAAACCTTCTCATTACTCAAGACATTCACATAATATAACTCATTCTCTAAATTTTAATTTCTCGAGCATAAGTTATTTAATTAACTCATTTTCATCTCAATCATTAGTTAAACATCTCGCATACTCGGTTCGATTTAATTACTCGGAAGACTCAAAGTTAATTTTGATGACCTAATGGCTCATCTTTTAACTTCACTCGATAGCGGCCTCTTTTGAGGACTTTAAACACAATAGGGATTAGGCATTTACAGAGAAAATTTCCCTATTCTAACATTCTCATCGAACTACACGAGTTCTCACTTCGCGTTCGATCCTTAATTAACTAACCCCACATCATTCCACAAATAATTACATCACTGCATAAGATAAATAGAGTTCGACTCTCAACACACACGATAATACTACTCGAATTCCACAACTTTCTTGGACTAATTCTACACATTAGAATCATCCTCGCTTGGGCCATTATTATCATACTGTTCCGCATCGGAATCTCCTGCAACATTCTCCTCGGGGTTCCCTCTTTCCTCAGGATCCTCCTCGGGATCCTCTTCCTCTTCTTCCTTTTCTTTTACTGCATTCACTGCAGGCTGTCCTCCTCTCCCAATGTCGTTCATGGCATTAAAACGCTCAAGTTGTATGGCTCTTGCTTCTTCCTCATAATCCTGAAGAGTATAGTCAAGTGCAGCTAATTCGGATTCAACCCAAGACGGGGTGTCGGGATTTTCCTCACAACGAAGGTAAGAGGCTATGTCGGCAGGAGCACCAAACTGGGATTCATACTCATCATCGGCCTCACTACAGGGGTAGGGGCGAAGGTATATGGAGCAGGAAAGAAATCATTGGGTAGAGCTTGAAGATATCCTCTTCCCAAAGTCGCTGCAGCTGTCGGTTCATCCTCGTTATCATCATCATTGCCGTTACCAGAACGGTTTGGCCTAGAAGGCTCTGCTTCGGGCTGAACTGGAGGAGATGCTTGATAACGACGCATATATGTTGCAAATTGATCATCTAGAGGCGACGGAATTATATTAGGGTCATGGTATCCGTTTGGATGCAAAGTTGGAGAGCTAGACAAGGCAGAGGGGTCAAAAGCTCGGATTGGGAGCACACCGTTCACATACGGATAATCTTAATAAGGGGCTCGAGATTCGGGTTCAACTCGCGGCGGCAAAGAAACACGAGGGGGAACGGGACCATCCTGAAGGATTGGTGGAGGACTACGGACAATTCCGAGCCAAGATCTAGATATGTCATCAAGGAATTGAAAAGAAGTTGGGAAACCCTGTTGCCCAATATGAGTTTTAATTGACCTTAGCCAAGATCTAGATATGTCACACCCCGACTCCCGAGGTACGACGTATGAAAACACTAATACTACTAAACCATCCATCACTCAACTCAAATAAGGGTAAACAAGGAAATATCAACGAAAAGCGGTAACATTAAAGACATGCTTTCAAAGATATATCGAAACAACTAACGAGCACGAATAATTTACATATCAAGTTCGAATAGGAACAAGTATTTCAAGTCACCGAGAACGAGATTCATAAAAAAAAAAAAACAGAAATCAATATCGAGCACAGCGCTCGGAATTAGAACATGTATCAGAGTATAATATCCAAAAGACTTCAATAATCAAAAGCATTGTAATGCAGCGGAATTCTCGACTCAATCCCAACAACTACATGTATGAAGACATGCAATTGCCAGTCTAACTTTCGACTCGATCAACAAAACATATAACACCACACCACCAAGCTGTCCTCTCCATCCGCATCCCGCTAACCTGCATGTTTAGAAATACATGCAGGGCTGAGTACTTCGTACTCAGTGAACACATGCCAAATTTTTTTGAAACTTTGCTCTTAGAGCTATACCAATTGAATCTTGCCTTGCCGTAGCATCACAAGTATTTATGTAATGAAAACAGTTTTACTTGTGAATGCAAAATCATTTTCTTTTCGAATAGACTGTGCAGTCAAAACAATTATATATACATCAGACAGTATGCATCATCTACCACATCATCTATCCATCTGGGTCGAGAAGTAGGCCTCCTTCTCAAACACTGTGACCAGCCCAACCGAAGCAAGGCTCACAGTCACCATCAATCAATTCATATACCACACGTGGGTTTCCTGCCTTTCACATGACAATAGTATCTTATTCAAGCATATGATAAAACATACCAAACATCACATAAAATCGGCAAGTCAATTGAATTTAAAACTCACATCATAATAATAATATTCAATAACCAAATAACGATAGCATTCATCAGAGTTTTGGTTTTAAAAAAGCCCACCTTCCGACGATTAGCTAGGTGGCTTACTCTTTCTTCGTCCTCGCTACTTCTCCGTCCCGCTTGGTCCTTTATATTTTGACATCTATAAAAGAAGTAAGACACGAAGCTTAAAACGTAAAGTAGACGTTTGTTTCGACTGAAGGACTTCTACTTGACTCGTCTCTCTCTATTTTTATCTTTTCTAAGACAACCTCGATTCTCGACTTTCTCGTCCTCGGTTCTCACTCTACTCGGTTATTAATTACTGCATCTCGTATTCTCGTTTCTAAATTGTTATTACTGCTTGCTAATGCTTAGCATTTCTGTGAATTAAGGAAGCGCTAATTTTCTAAGCTTCAATACTTGAATCCTTACTCACATTCTCAATTAGATACTCGATTATACGAACATCATTCATGTCATGAGCACGCAATCTCAACAATTTGAACAATCATTTTATTATAATCAAAGCATAAATATTCTACTCAAGCATGTAGATTCAATTAAGCATATTCAATATGTTTAATCACATAAGTCTACTCAAACGAATTTAATTCAACATAGAATTTCAATCAATCATCATGATTTAAATTGGAATTTAAACAAACGTATTATCTCAAACTCAATTCACACTTCAAGTCACATTAACAATTACGCGTTACTACTCGGCTCTAGTTTTGGAAAAGACATTAATTCAAATAATAAAAAATTTTCTTAGATTAAAACTCAAATAATCATTCAATATCTCTTAACTCAATATACGACGCTATTTCCAAAGACGTCGTCTTTTCTCAACTACTTATACGTATTCACATACGTACTATTACTTATGCTTCTATTATTATTTCTTTTTTTTTCTTTATTAAACTCTTATTGAAATAAAAATTTATTTTCTATTTATGGCTCGACTCTTACCTTCGACTTAAAACTCGATTCTTAAACTATTACTCGATAACTTTTATTATTCATTTAACATTCAAAACTCGATAATTTCCTCGACTCCTTTTTAATTTAAACGATTTTAAAACCAACTCGATTATCACGAAATAATCATTACTCGTCATAATATAAACAATTACTCAAACAATTATCATTTATAAACTCGATTCTCAAAATAACTCTTATTAACTCTTATTCTCCTTTTTACACCGTTTCTCGATTAATTACTTTAATTCGCTCAATTAATTCTTACTCAACTCTTAATCTCATAGTTTCTCTTACTCGACTTATCTCTTTATTTATTTTCTAAGTTCGACTCAACTCATTATTCTCATATTCTATTATTTCTTATTTAATGAAGAGATTCTTATTTTAGTTGTTTTGCTCTAACTTATTTTTAGACTTCAAACTTCTCGATTAATTTAATATCATTCGGATAATTTAAACTCATACTCGGTTTAAAGCTTCTCATTGATTAATTATACTCAACTCTATTATTATTTATTATTCTCATTATTTCTCGTTTATTCAAACGACTTAATTCTCAATTTCTAGACTTAAATTTCATATTCGTTTTATAACTCTATTTCTTTAATTCTATCTCGTCTTCTATTTCTCATTTATTATGACTTCTAATTCATCGTTATTTATTTCTCGATTATCAATTTTTCTAATCTCGATTTATTTAACTCGATTAACTTTTTCTCTTAATCTTTAATTATTTAATAAAGAAATTACCTTCCTTTATTATTTTCTAATTTATGACTCATTTCTCAAATTAATTATTTTTTTTATTTTCTCTTTAATTTTATTCCAACAAATATATTGAATATTTTATTATTTAAATAATTAATTTCTTTTAGAATTAATTTTAATGATCTTTAAATCTTCAAATAACACCAAGAACACCTAGAACACACACAATGCATTCATTCAAATCTTCAAAAATTCATATCTTTTCACCAAGAACACCTAGAAGACACACTAGGTATCCTTTCTTATTTCTTTCGATTTTTGCCTCTTTTTATGCTTAAAACTTCATTCTTTTCATCTCATTAAATCCTATTATCATCTAGGATTCAAATTTAACACATAATCACACTCAAAAGCGTTATATCATCAACAACATCAAAATCACTAAATCATCATATAATTATTTTTCCTCTAAAACATGCATATTGATCGATTTTTTCAAAATTAAAACACGAAGGATTAAATCATCACATCTCATAAGAATCTCATGCTCAAAACATCAATCAAATTATCAACAAAATCATCGAAATAATTTCTCCTCTCTAGCCTAAAAATCACGGCATTCATCAACTTTTTAGAGCAATTAAATTCTCGATTTCTCATGCACATGTACTTATTCACAATATACTCAAAAACATAAATCAAACATCAAAAACACCATAAAACATCATGATCGATTTTTCCCTATTTTTGCCTACATTTCGGTTTTCATAAAAAATTAGGGTTTTTAGTTTTTCTTTTCTCTTTTAGGCATAGATTAATTTTCTAGGGTTTATTTCTCCTATCGATTTCCTCACTCGATCCTCACATCGATAAAATCCTAGTTTGCCTAAACATAAAGTAAATATCATGCATGCTTTTCTTTCTTTAGAGATTATAGGGATTACATGACTACAAATAATCAAATAAACATACTTTTAGAAAATCAAATGGAACTCCTCCTCTTGATCTCCTTAGAACCGAAAATATTGAGGATGTAGGGCTCAAACTCTAGCTTGGATTTCTCTTGGAAGATTTCATCTTGAACCTCAAGAAAAGTAAAACAAAAATTAATCATCCACACTAGGGCATGTTTGCCGAAAATTATAGAAATTAGAGGGATGATTGTTTTGATTTCAAGCTCAAGAATTTGAAGGATTATTACCTTTCTCTTTAGAGTATGAAAGAACTAGGTAGATGATGATGGAAATCTCTTGAACTTCATGAACTTGGAGCTTGAATGTTTACCATGGAGAATCATCTTCAAGTGTGTGTGTTGTGTGTGTTTCGGTTTTGAGAGGGAGAGAGGGAGTGAATTATTTTTCTCTTGGCTTCTCTAGCAATTTTCGAGAGAGAGAGAGATGATTTGAGAGAGATGGATTGTTGATGAATGATATGATGAATGAAATGGCTTATAGAATAAGTCATTGACTATTATTAAGAATAAAATGATGATATTCCTTTAGATGTTGAAAATAGGGTAGCTAGAGAGAGATTAGGGAGAGAGAGAGGGTAGTATGTCGGTAGAGAGAGAGAGGGAGAGAGATTCTCTTGACAGATATAATTTTACCCGGTTGAGAAATTTTTCCGGATAAAAAGTCTGTATTAATTTATTTATGCTGAAAACGGCTCTAATCTCTCCTCGTCTCGTTTCCGACACTAAAAACATCTCAAACCTATCTCATGTCCCATCAATTAAATCAAGGATCTCGATTATCTAATTTTTAGGTCAAAATTCCAAGTAACGAAGAAAACCTAAAAATTAATCGACTAATTAATCCGTTAAAGACTAAATTCTTATAACTCTCTCATATGATCTTGGATAAGCTTCTAACATATCTCAGGGGTCTTAAAATTAATTCTAGATTCAAAAGACACTAATTAAGTCGAATTCTAAGTTCGTCGGTGAATAGCGTTTTCTCGGTTATTGTTACTATTCACTCAAAAGTAAAAATTCTCGGAATTCTCTGAAAATCATACTCATGCTCAAACTCATATAAATAAACTCAATCAATGCATCACATCCTCAACTCGAGTAATTAAAACACATAAGTTCACGTTGAAGCACATAGGGGCATTTTAGTCTTTTCACAAATTTTCTTTTTCCTTAGAAAAATTTTATCACTCAAAACTTGATAATTAAGCATATTAATTCATTTAGAACGCATTTAAGAACTTATGAAAGCTCGGGGTATTACAAGATACTTTCCACCTATTGCCTTAAGCTTTAAGCCTAAAATGACCTAATGATGATTTCTGAGATTTAAAATAAGAGCTTTAGATGTAAAGGGCAGGCAAGCTTATAGTGATACAGAAATCAAGATGGTCCATGAGTGTAAAAAGGGCCTAAACACATGAGTGATGAGTGTGGAGAGAAGATCCTAAAAGTTCACAATTCTATCTTGACTTGTTTGATAGCATGACATTTTCTTTTCCCTCCACTTGCAGATTATTATGAAAGATTGTTGTGTTGCCTTGACTAACTCTTCTGTGTTGATCATGTTTTGAGACTTTTATTCTTTTGTCTGTGTCTTGGGCAAGTTGTTTGTGCACACTTGAGGACAAGTGTGGGTTAAGTGTGTGCGCATGATGAGTCCATATTTTGTGTCTTTTTAGTGTCTATCTTAGGTAGTTTAGATCGAGTCTTTGTGTGTGTTTTGTCTAGTTTTAGTGTCTTGGAGGACATATCTTGGGCAGGAGGGTGTTTGCTGCCTTGCAGGTGGAAACTAGGCAATACAGGGAAAGAAAGCAGCATTTCTGGAAGCAGGTCAGACAGAGCCATAATGGTCAAGACAGATAGGAGGAGTGTTTTGGTCAGTATGTGAGTTTCTCTCCTAGGTCTAGAAGGATAAGGAAAAGATGATCTAACTCAAATATCTTTCCTTATCCGACTAGATTTAGGATCCGCAATGGATCTCTTGGAGATTGATGTGACTTGCCATGTTGGGGTCGAGCTTATCAAGTATTACTTGCATCCCAAGGTAGCTCGTGGATTCCTTCCATGTTAAGGACTAGGGGGGCCAAACCCTAATCACTCTCCTATAAATATCGAAGCCTTGCTGCTGTGATAGATAGCCGTCTTAATGCTTTATTCCCTGTAATTCCTTTGAGTGATAGTAAGGAGAAAAACAAGTCCTACGGGCATACTTTTATTTGTGTTTTGTTCATCGACATTTTTGGCCATGTTTTGCTTTTGCACGTACTTAGTAAGTTTTTAATATAGTTCTTATAACTTCCTTTAATTCATGTGTTCGTAGTTTTATAATTATGTCTAGCTAAGTTCTTATACTTGATCTGGGCAAGACAGTTAAGTGTTAACTTATGCTTGAGAGGTCTAATTTGTGCTAGAGAATTGCATGCATGTGTTCCCAATATGTTAATGAGCTTGTTCAAATATGAGATAATACGAATAAGAGGTTAATAGGCCGTTAATCACTTAGGACATATTAGATCACCAATCAATTGGGAAGTAGGATTATTTTCCAACATCTTCTTAATTAAGATCGATTAACATTAGAGAAAGGTGTCTACCCTATTGGGCTAGACCTGATGATTCCTTGTTGGGCCTTTCTAGAGATAAATGCTCCTTGGGCAAGAAACTGAACGATGACTCCGACAGAGGTATTGCCCAAGGTAGGGAGCAGGTGGTGCGTCGCCAACTAAGTAGGGATAGGTAGAGGAGGGGTTTGTTGAGAGCATAACGAGTAAAAAAGGATCTCGGCATTCAAGTTCCATAACTAACGATGCATGCATGTAATGAATATATTTGCACCAATAACCAAGCTAGGGTTTCACTTAACAACGTCTTAGTCCAGATCAAGTCCTTTTTATTATTGATCAAGTTATTTCTTTACTTTTTAGTATTTAATTGAGTTCTCGAATTGGGCAAGAGAGCCCTAGTGACCAAGATAGCAAAACCCAACTTTTCTGAATAAGTGGAGGAGGTTTCAAGAGATAGTGACAATCAACTCCTTGTGGATCGACCCTGTACTTACTTGCTGACTATATAGCTGTGAGGATAGGCTACAAATTCATTTTGAGAGTGCGAACGACAACCTCGTCACCCCTTCCCAGTTTTAACTTTGCGGAGTTTCAAGTTGAAATTTGATGATGATGAGGAATCAGATAGAGTGGTGAGGCCAAAGTTTGTTCGTAATTGGCTTAAGTCTGTTTTTAATGTTAAATCGCATGGCGAGGAAGAGTCAGATTGTGCTATTAATTATGGGTGCCACATCGAGTAAGCTTCTAAATGAAGAGGATAATTTGCATTGTGCTCCATTGAAGAATGCTGCAGAAGAAGGTCGTCATCTTCATCTAAGTGAGAATCCTTTAAAGGTGCCAAAAGCCGAAGAAGGAGTTGTTGGTCAGAATGTTATTCCATCGAAGGAGTCAAAAAGAAAAGAAGAAGCAGTTGTTGATAATGAAAAGGAGGCATGTTCAATGAAGGATTTGAAAATAGAAGAATGTGATGTTGACAATAATCAGAGGGAGAGGAAAGTTCCAGTAGAGCTCCCGAAAATAGAGGAACCTAATGTAAAAGTAGAAGAAACAGAGCGTGATGGAATTTATGGTGGAGTTAATGCTCGATTGGTTGCTGCAAGAATTTGTTTTGATCTTGAGGAGAAATTAAAGATCGACACTTTTTGTTCCAGATCTGGAGAAAGTGTATTTGTTGTACTGTGAATACGCCTGCTCGAAAGGTTTTAGTGTTCGGAAAGGAGAACAATGGTATTTCGGCACGAGCACCAATATTAGATCTAAGGACTTTATATGTTCATGCACTGGCTTCCCTAATTATCAAAGTGTGAAGCATGAGCTAGGTGTGTACAAGAAGCTTGTGGTCTGCACGAACTGTAAAGCGAGGATAGGTGTTTCAAGGGATGATTTAGGTGAATTAATTATTGCTCGGTTTGAGAATGAGCAAAATCACAAGCTCGTAGACTTAGATCAGACATTTATGTTGCGATCTAATCGTCAGCTTTGCGAAGAAATCCATAATGGAAGCTCCAAATTCGGATGGTATTGGGGTTACTGCTGCGTTCAATTTCATGGCGAAAGAATGTGGAGGCGTGCAGAATGTTGGATTCACAAAGAGAGATGCTGATAAGGCTGTCGTTCGCACTCTCAAAATAAATTTGTAGCCTATCCTCACAGCTGTATAGTTAGCAAGTAAGTACAGGGTCGATCCACAAGGAGTTTATTGTCACTATCTCTTGAAACCTCCTCCACGTGTTCAGAAAAGTTGGTTTTGCTATCTTGGTCACTAGTGCTCTCTTACCCAATTCGAGAAATCAATAAAATACTGAAAAGTAAACAAAGAACTTGATCAATAATAAAAGAGACTTGGTCTGGACCTAGATATTGTTAAGTGAAAACCCTAGCTTGGTCATTGGTGCAAATATATTCATCACATGCATGCATCGTTAGTTATGGGACTTGAATGCTGAGATCCCTTTTTACTCGTCACTGTGATACCCCGAGCTTTTATACCTTTAGAGAGCGTAATAACTAACCGAGTAAGTTAAAAGATGAGATTTGAGGAATAAAAATTTTCTTTTAAAATAATGAGAAATGAGTAAAACGTCTGGAATGTCTTATGTGTTATTGTGTGAATTTATCTGTTCAATTTCTTGAAATGATAATTTGATGAATATGTTGAATATATTTATATGAGAATGAGTATGAGATTAATTTCCAGAAAAATCCCGAAGAGTTTGTTTAATTGAAATAGAATAATGTTGATCGCCGAGAAATTTCTTTACGCCGATGAACTTAGAATAGAGTTAAATTAAGGTCTTTGAACCTAGAATTTTTTTTAAGGTCATTGAGATAGGATAAGAGCTTATCCGAGATAATTTGAGAAAGAGTAATGAGGAATTAATCTTTAAAGGATTAATAACGAATTAACAAGCCGACTAAATTCTTTTAAGAATTAAAAGACTAAATGATCGGAACCGTTAATCTTTTAATTGAGACGTGAAATAGGATTGAGATGTTTTAGTGTCGGAAATGAGACAAGGAGAGATTAGACTCGTTTATAACATAAGTGAATTAATACGAATCGTTTTATCCGGAAAACCTTTACGACCGGGTAATTAATACCCGTAACAACACGACGAGGACAAGTGTCGTCACACCTCTCTCCCTCTCACGCCACCTCATCACCTCTCTCCCATCTCTCTCCAATTTCCAATGCAAAATGTGATGATTATGTCTTCTCCACAATCTTACCAAAAGATTACATGCAAAAGCTATCACATCAACTCCATCTATCACTCACATCACACCAAGTTCCAACACAAAATGGTCATCATTCCTTATTCCTTATGTTGGAATTCAAATTCATGCATCCTAATCAAAGAGAGAAGATTTCATTCATTCACACTATCTCTCTCTCACTTTCGAACACTCTCTCAAGCAAGCAAGAAAAAGGAAAACTCTCTCTACTCTCTCCCTTACTCACGGCACACACACACACACACACATACATTTTGGTTTTCTTCCATGCAACCTTGAATTCAAGCTTATCATCCATGGAAATGAAGTGAAGAACATCATCCTCCATCTAGTTCATCCTTATCTTCAAGAAAAAGGTAATAATCCTTCAAGTTCTTGAATTGAAATTCAAATAATCATCCCCATTTTCTTCATTTTTGGCTCTTAAAAGCCTAAAGAGATGGATGATTAATCATTTTGTTATTCTTTTCTTTGAGGATTCAAGAGAAGTTCTTCCTTTCATTCAAGCTCAAGCTTTGAAGCTCAATCCCCTTTCATTCGATCCCAAGAAGCCAAGAGAAGAGATCAATTTTAATTTTCAAAGTATGGTTATTCATTTGATTAATTGTATATGTATATCTCTAAGCCCTAAAAGAAAGAAACCATGCATGCATGATATTTATTTATGTTTAGGCAAACTTAGGTTGTTAATGTGAGAATTAATTGAGAAGAAATCGTTAGGAGAATTGAACACTAGGATTTAATCGGTGAATTAAGAGAAGAAAAAGAATTTAAATCCCTAAAAATTTGATGAAAGCCAAAATTAATAGAGAAAAATAGGAAAATATGAATTTCTTGAGTTATTGTTATTTTGATGCTTGATTTATGTTTTTTATCATGTTTAGAATGAGATTATATGCATGAAAAATTGAGAAATAAAATGCCCTAAAAAGAGAGTAAGTGCCGTGTATTTTAAGAGAAAAAGAAGGAATTATTTTGTTGATTTTATTGATGATTTGAGTAATGTTTTGATCATGAAATTATTATGTGAGATGTTGATGAAATCACATGTTGTTAAGTTTAAGAAAATGGAATTGCATGTTAAGATTTTGAAGAAAACAATTTATGATGATATAGAAGATTGAATGTTTTGATGTTATAATGTGTGTTAAAATGTTAGTTGAAATCATATATGAAAAAAGAATTTTTGTAAAAAGAAATGTGAAGTTTAAAAGCTTTTAAAATATTAAAAAGTGAAGAATGTATAGAAAAATATTTCTAATAAATGTTCTTGTAATAAAACTTAAAAACTTAAATTTTTAATAAACTAAAACAAAAAGACATTTTGTAATTTAACTAATAAAATAAACTAGTTTTTATAAAAATGTTTATTGAAAAATAAAAGAAATTAATAAGTAAGAAAGTGGTTTTAAGTTAAGAACAAAGAAGAAGAATTTATTAAATAGATAATCGAGAAGTTGAGAAATTCAAGTTAAAAAGAATTAATAAGAAATTAAAAGGAGTTTTAAATCGAATGAAGAAAAGATACTAGACGAGTTAAGTTAAAATACTCGTATAGTTAATAAGGAAAATAATAATAGAATAAGATGTCGAGTAATGGTTTTGAAAGAAATTAATTAAAATTAATCAATCGAGTAAGTTATTTTCAAACCATGCGAATTAAAAATGAACCAAGAAAAATTATCAAGTTAATAATTGGAAAAATAATAATTGAGTTAAGAAGTGAGAATCGAGTTAGAAATGGAAAGGAAATCCCAATTTCATAAGAGTTTATTAATAATTAAAGAAAATTTGTTTTAATTGAGTAAAAGTTTATAAAATACTTCATAAGATAACGAATTTAGAACAAAGCGATGTCTATAAATTAAGAAAAGATAAAGTATGTTGTTTGAATCTTTATAAAAAAGAAATGCATAATCGAGTTAAGTTCCAATGTTTAAATTGAATAAATGTTAATGTGTCTTGAAGTGTGTTTGATTTATTTGGATTTATTATGTGATTAAATAAGTGTTTAAGTGCATGATATTTATTGTGACGTAAAGAATTACTAAATTATTTGTATGCAAATGATTGAGCCATTGATTGTTAAATCGAGAATTAGTTTAGTTTTAAAAGAAAACTCGAGTAATGGAATGTAAATAGACGACGTTTCATAATTAAAGCAAGAAGTGTAAGACGTTGGTTAGTAATATTAACCAATCATCGAGTAGAGTTAATAGATTAAAGACGACAATGCGAGATTCTTTAGAAAAGTTAAAGCAAAGAGAGAATCGACTCAAGTAGAAGTCCTTCAGTTGAGTCCAACGCCTTTTTGTCCGTCTTTGCGTATCTTATTTGTCTTTATCGATGTCGAACTGTGAAGGATCAAGCCGGACGGATCATTAAGCAAGGACAAATAGCCCTTAAAACCGCCTAGCTAAAATCTTCGGATGTCAGGTGGGCTTTTCTGAACCAAAACTACCGATGAACATTAGTTATGCTAATTGAGTATTATTATATGATTTTAAATGCGATTGACTTGCCGTTTTTATTGAAGTTTGGTATGTATTATCATCTGTTTATGTGAAGATGTTATTATCCTGTGAAAGGCAGGAAAGCCACGTGTAGTATGTTGAATGATTGAGGTGACTGTGAGCCTTGCTTCGGTTAGGCCGGTCACAGTGTTCGAGAAGGAGGCCTACTTCTCGGCACAGTAAGATTGTTTGTGACAGATGATGCATACTATTATTATATGTTATGTTTGACTGCGCAGTCTGTTTAAAAGAAAATGTTTTTAACATGCACAAGTAAAACTGTTTTTAACTGCTTAAGTACTTGTGATGTTCGGCAAGGCAAGTTCAATTGTTATAGCTTTAAAAAGCATCTTTATTCAAATGTTTTGGCTTGTGTTCACTGAGTATGAAGTACTCAGCCCTGCGTGTGTTTCTAAACGTGCAGGTTGACTGGATGGCGATGGCATGGATACTTGGTGGTGTGGTGTGGTTCTTTTGATTGAGTCGAGTTGAATATCAGACTGGCATTTGTACGTCTTCATACGTGCAAATGTTAGGTTTTGATGCAAGTTTCCGCTGCAACCCTTTTGAATTTATGTCTGTTGATACTTATACTCTGATACTCATGTTTTTGATTCCGAGTGTTGTGCTCGATGATTTTGAATACTTGTTGAATTCTTAACTTCTTGACTTGTGCTTCCGAGCTATAGGCTCGTTGACTTTAAAACCTTTTGTTGAATCTGATTCTCTTGACTTGGTATATGTTGCATTCTCGTATTTGTTGGAATCCTATCCCTGTCAGCATGAAATACTTATTTATATTCCGTCATAAGTGATTTTGAGATGCTCGGATATTACTTCGTTATGTTTTTTGGAAGCCTAATTCGATTTCCTTGTTTCTCATAATCGTTTTCCCCGAGCATGTTCCCCTTATTTGAGATGATTGTTAGTGATTCAGATTGTGTTGTTGTTCGTAAGTCACACCTCGAGAGTCGGGGCGTGACAGGTTGGTATTAGAGCAAGGCTTTAATTGCTCTGAAGTCTGTTATTCTTTGATGAGTCGAGTCTAGATTTAATTCCTAGACTTATTTGAGTTAGTAAACCACACCAAGCTATCCTCCATCTCATCTGGCAACCAGGTATGTCTTATTTTCTAAAAGTTTTTCCAGTTAAAGTGATGTTTGAGTTATTTAAGTGTTGAGAATTTCTTTTAAGTTATTTATGAGTTGTAATGTTTTGAGATGAAGTTGTTAAATTGTTTAATAACTAGGTTGCTTTAGAATGTCCTCCCCTTTGCGAGTGCGTGTGGAAAAATCGGAAAGGATAAGATACGTGTGCGATTGGTTACGTGATTTGGAATTGCCCGAATCTATGAACGAAAATCTCTCTTTGGAACGCAGAAATGAGTATGTAGTGAAATTCATAGTAGGCTCGATTAATTGTTAATTGTGCTTATGCGTTTAAAAATTCGTATAGGATGGACGACAATGATTGGATGCAAGAGTACTTGCACGTGAGAAAGATGAGCACCTAGTCATTAGCGGAATTTCTAGCGTGTTATCATTTGATATGGGGAAGAGTCCAGTACATGGATGTAGGACCGTTGGAAGGGATGACGCATTTAATCCAAGCTCTACCGCAAGAATGGAAGGAATGGGCAGCTTGTCTTGTCCCTCGATTTCTAGGCTACCGCTACTTCGATCGAACCTTATACGGCGATGTGAATGAATTTATCTCCGCAATTTTAGCCCGTTTCATGTCTTATGGCACTCCTCCGCCCGAACCATATGATGATGATACTCCAAGCCTATTAAATGAAATTGTTCGTACTCCTCCATCAATTCCTCAAAATGAACCCGTCTCTCTCCAAATCAATTCGCCGCCACGAACTGTGCTTGAACCTCAAAATTCTCACTTAGATCATCTAATTGTAAGTGGTGTGCTTTAATTCATTCTTTTGACCCTTTTGTTTTGTCTAACCTTGCCAACATTGCAGCCGAGTGGATGCAATGGAAATCCTCTATCAAATGAAGATCAGTTTGTCGCTTATATGTGTCGTCAACAAGTAACTTTTTCAAGTCATCCTGAAGCAGAATCCTCTAGACCAGCCTGTTCAAGCAACGGCATTGAGAATGAAAGTGAGCCAACTGACGTAGCGACAGTAGGAAAAGGATATCTTCAAACCCTACCTAGCAATGTCTTTCCTGCTTCTTTTGCTCGTGCATCTATCTCCCCAGCAAAGCCAGAAGATGAGCGCAACTCCCAATTCGGCACCTCAGCTAATTCAGCTCCTTACCTTCTTCAATAAGAGAATCCCAATACCCCGCCATGGGTTGAATCTGAGCGGCTTCGTCCGATATGCAGGAGATGCATTACTCCAATGGCTAAGATTCATACAAGGCAATTTATTTTATAAATTATTTTTGATTTAATTTAATCCCAAAAATAGGCTTTTTGATTTTCTTTTATTTGTGTGTCCAACCATGGTTGGGCACATATATCTATGTAATTTCCACCACTAGTTATTATCTTACATAAAAAAATGTTATATTCTATTTTATTGTGTTGTCATTTGTATTAATTTATTTTGTTGACTTTATTCTTAAACTTGTTAATTATAGTTATGATGATGATTTAGCATTAATTCAAATATATCTTCAATGTACAATTATGTTATATTATGTACCGTTATTTGTTTGGTTTGTCTCTTTAGTTTAGTAATTTCGTTAATTACCTTACTTAGTTGGTTATATTATTTAATGGACCGTTTATTATTATATATATAGTTGAATTATTTAAGTTACCGTTTTGTATTAGTTTAGGTTGTTGAGTTAAATAATTGTGTTTATTAGGTTAATAATTTCGTTATATAAATTAATTTACTGTATGGTATGTATGTTTTACGAATTATTTGTGTAGGTTAATAAATTAATTTTTTATGTGTTTAGGCTATTAATTATGGTGATGATGATGTTTGTGGTTAATTAAGTGTGAAAATTGTTATTTGATTTCATGTTTTGAAAATTAAGGCTTACTACCAAAAGATAATTTTGAGGTAGCATTAAAATTTTTAAGTGTGGCATGGATAATGGTGGCTCGATTTTTTATTTAATTAACACATTACATTAATATTTTTATATATGGCCCATAATTTTTTGTATTTAAAAGTAGTCACTTACAATAAACACATTTGATGCATAAGTTGTTTTTTCTTTTTTTTTTATTTACTACTTTTACTTCCTAAGTGCTAAAATTATATTTTTTGTCCTTTAAAAATAGTTTTGGAGGAATTAGGGTTTTGTGACCATGGCTTTGTTTATTGGTAAGTCATTTATACCAATTTATTTAAGGTAATTTATCATGGCCAAGACGTATATGACATTAGTATATACTAATTAACATAATAAAATAGTTGGCTAAGATAATTAAAGTTGTTATACAATTAATTTTAATATTTTCCTGAATAATTAGTTAAATGCCCTTTCATTTTGGTCCATTAATTTATTTGGGGTACAATACTTTTGAATTAAAAATAGGGTTAATAGAATTGGGTCAACGCCTTTATTCTTTCATGTACACAATACATTTGAATTTAACATTTCTAGTGAGAGAAAGTATAGAGAGACCGGCGAGTGCTTCTCTTTCGCGACTCTTTGCATTTCGTAGTCCGGCGATGACGATCTTGTAGTCTTGGATGCGTCGAAGGTTGAGAATCTCGCTGTATCCTATTTCACGGTGTAGTTGTTTTGAGAGAAGGTGAGAAGGGCGGTGTTGAAGGGTCGGCGTTCATATTGAGGAGACTCCATTGGAAATCGACGAGGAAGGCGTGGCCGTGGATTGAAGAAAATTTTGTCATCGGTTTTGAACCGATTGGGTTGAAAAGGCTTTTGTTTGCTATTTTCCAAGTTGATTGCCGTCGAATGTTTTGGAGTGAGGGGTGAGACCGACCAGCGATAGAGAAGGCGGCCTAAATTTGAAGAGTGAGAGGAATTTCTCCGTTGACAGCGACCACGGCGTGGTAGCTTGAAGCATCCCATTGTGAAGTCATTTTCCATTGTTTTTTGTGGTTTTGAAGATATGCCTTCGGAAGGTAAGTTACGAGTCCTTTCCCTTTAATTTTTTTTGATGATTTTTGAGCATTTGGTGATTTATGATCGTTTGTTTTTTTTTTGGGTTTTTATTTGTTATTGTTTTGTGTGTTATGGGTGACTGTTAGGATGGTAGGGTTTGGTCAAGTGGTGGGAAGTGTTGCTTGAGAACGTATGTTGTTTTTGTCAATGGAATTTTGTCATTCGGTTGAAGTTTTGATGCCTTTGCTATGGAGAAACAGAAATTTCAGTGAGGTAGTTGCTAAATTCTTCTGTGTTTGAGTTGGAAAAGATGATTTGCATTAAAGATTTGGGTGTTGTGGTGTTGAAGAGTTGCTTTGTTTTATTTGAATAGTGTGTGCATGGTGCTTCGAATTTGTGTAGATGATTTTGGTCTGTTGGTTTGTTAAATTTACAGTTTGTTTTAACCCTTGAATGGTGGAGAATTTTTGTATTTATATGAATTATTAACTGTGTAGGTGATGTTGTTGCGGCCCGTTGCCATTCCGAGTTTGTGATTAAATTGATCAGTGACTCCTTAGATGTGGAGAATTTTGAAAAATTTAGGAGTGGTCCCTTTGGTCAGTTATTGAATTTACAGCATTCCCCTCAAAACTATCAGGGTCAGTTGTTCTATCATGCCATGAAGTTATTGAACCGATCAAAGCGTCGCAAGGGTGTGCTGGTTTTTAATTTCAATAATTTTGAGGTTGTTTTCGGTCCCCGTGACTTTTACTTGCTTTCCGGTTTGAAGTTTGGCCCACTGGAAGAATTTCCCACAACCTCGTCATTATGGGAAAATACTTTCCATAGTGTTCAGACACTGACAATGAGGCACGTTAAGGACGCTTTCAAGAAAGCTGTAGATGATAGTGAAGGTGTAGCAGGGGGTGGGGAGACTTGCCTTCTGTTGGCCCACGTTTTATTCATTTACGGGGTTTTGTTTCCCCGCGATTTAGAGTTAAAGAAGTTGGATTTGAAGTTCCTGCATGCATGCGATGACTTGAAATCCATAATGCAGTTTCCTTGGGGCTTTTGGAGCTACAATATTTCGTCGAAGAGTTTGACAAAGCTTGTGAGAGGATGAATAGATTAGCGAAGAAAAAGGGGAGTGGGAAACCGAATTTTGAGATTTTTGGATTCCTGTTCGTCTTCCAATGTTGGATGTACGAGATATTTCCTTCTCTCGGTGCTTCTTGTGCTCACACTCTCCAGGGTTCGGAGGATATATATCCGCGAGTGCTCCGGTGGAAGACGACATTGGGTCAACGTACATATAAAACTGTTCACCTCCTCCTTGACGGCGCAAAGATACAGGTTAAAGTTTCTCCAACTATTTATTTTAATTACCTTTCATTCTTTGTTTTGTTTATAATGTTTTAACATTAATATTATTTTTTGCAGCACCCTCTCATAGCCTCCACCGAAGAGCAAATGCGCCTATCCGCACATGAGGCATATTTGGAAGAAGAATTTATGATGGAGGAGGTGGATGTGGATGACTCCCAAGCTGTCATGGATGATCGGCACGAGCAACATTTGCTGCACCAGGCTGCCCCTCCTACAGAGATGAAATCAGTCAAGCGGAAGCTCAATTTGGAGGATGGTGATTGTTCCATGAAGCATCGTCCCGTGTTGCGATCTGCAACAGCTGCCGTAGGTCAGAACGAGCCTCGTGAGGAGACAGATTTGCGTTCTGAACAGTCAATCCCGTCCGTTTCCACACCAGATGCAAAGGTCAGATATTCCTTTTGACTAATTATCTGCCATGCCTCATATTATTGAATCATTTTTGCATTTTCTGTAATTTTGAATTTTTTTTGGGTTTGAACGCTCAGGAAAGACAGTTCATGCATGCAATGACTCTTAGGATGGATAAACTGGAAGCATCCTGTAGGGATATGAATCAGAAATGGTGTGACATGAATGATCAGATGGGTGTAATGAATAAAAATATTGTGGCTATATTGGATCTTGTCAGGAATTTGAGTGGGCATTCAAATATGGGTAGAAGTATGGAAGTTGGTTTGAAGGGTGGTTTAGATACAGCTTGCGAAGAAAGGCAGAACGGTGCAGAAGGTAACCATGCACCTACAGATTTGGATGATTTTGTTGAAGAGATCTTTGTTGAAGATGATAAGCTTATGAACGTTCCAGTTGTTGAGTTATCGTCCAGCCATGCTAGTGGTTTGGTAGAGTTGCGCGATGCATTTGTTGGGCGTACCACTGATGTTTTGGACGATCATTGTGTGGAAGAAAATGGTCAAATAAGGATGGTCTATGATGATGATATTGATGCAGTTGCCGATGCTGATGAGGCGGCAGTTGGTGTTGATGTTTATGCGGTAGTTGATGATGATTCAAATGCGGTAGATGCTGATGAAGATGACGGAGTAGGCACTGCATCTGCAGCAAAAGAGATAGATGCATTAGATGGCAATGGTGCACTTGGTGATGACTTGCATGCTGAATTCCAAAAGAAAACAGATCGTACAGAAGATGTGGAAGTTGATATGGAGAAGTTGGGTAAGTTAGTGGAGATCCTATCCGATGATATCTTAGGCACGGGCAAACTAGTGGAGGCCGTTGATCATGCCGAAAGTGTTGACAATGTAGTCGGGGTTGATGTGCATGTGGCGGATGAGCAATTAGTGGGTAAGGGGGTGGAGAATGTAGGTGTTGGGGTGGAGAATGTGGGTGTTGGGGTGAGGCCCGGTGAGACCTGTTATGAAATGAAAAGAAGATACAACACTAGGTCAAACCCACTTGTGGTATCCTCTAGCAGCGAAGGCTCGACGTCGGTGAATGATCAGAGGCGTGGCTCGCAGTGTAGGAAGACCCGAGTGTTTGGCACCCAGTTTGCCCCCGTTTCTGACATATTTGATCCACTACAGACATACCACCAGACCTATGTCCAGCCCTTTCTTAGTTGGTATGCGAGCCCACCACCGCAGGAGAGGTATATTTATTTTTAGAATCTGGTATTTTGTATTTTTTATTCTCACTTTCACCCGCATTCATTTTATGCATTGCCTGTTGTAGTACTTTAATTTTTTTTTTTAATTGTTGCAGTGTATTCATACTCCGTAGTTTCTGCCCGTACAAGGTTGGGCAATGGTTTTTTCACACTTTGACAAGCCAAAAATCTGCCTGGTTGACGAAGACTGTAAGTTCTCCATTATTGCATTATAATTTCTGAATTGAGGACTATTATGATAGGTATTGGATATCTGTGGCACCTTTTCAACTTCACTTTTTATTTTATTTATTTCATATATTATAATTTTGAGTAGCAGGATTGAGGACTTTTATGATAGGTATTGTTTTTCATGACCTAGTGGACCTGCATTATTTTCTTACCTCATCTACTTTTATTTTTTACATTATAATAGCTAGAGGATTAGAAATTAGTTGTCATATGGCGGTTTACATGAATGAAGTTTCATATGAATTATTGCAGAATTGCGATGCCTTGTTGAATCTATTGCTTTACAAAGCAAATATCCAACCGCACATATTCACTAAACGGTGGGCCGTGGTTGAGAGTTGGTTTTCGGTTTAATTTTCCCCTTCCAACCTTACGTTAATTCGTTGAATGTTTCGTTGAAAATGCAGCGGCCATGTAATAACTTGTATTTATCTTGCAGTTCTATATGTTTGAAGTGGATGTAACACCATATCGCTCTTTTCTGATGACATATGTCGAGGGAAGGAGGCCTTCTTTGCTTGGGAAACCGTGGAGAGATGTAGATCAGGTGTTTGGAATTGCATGGGTGTTTGAAAATCACTTCGTTGCGTACGTCGTACGGATCCCTGAGCAGGAGATTGTTATTTATGATTCGATGTGCCAGTCTCGAAGGAGATGGCAGGCAGTGAAGGAGCAGTTTGTCCGTATGTCCTTCAGGCTCGATTGGATGTGTCGGTCAGCCGGTGCGACCCACTTCAAAGGGCCGACGAAGGATGTATGGGATATCATTGAAAATCCAGACACGCCGCAGCAGCCAAACGGAATAGACTGTGGAATTTATGCAATGAAATTCATCGAGTGTCTAGCTGCGGGTCGTTCAGTCAATTATTTGTCATGTGGTGGTTTCAGTGCACGTAGCAGGGATTACTACTGTGTCGAGTTCTTTAACTCGAGGCTGCGGAATTGAAGTTAGCATGATTTATCTGTGGCTTCAATTTTTGACAAACATTTTTTGGCTAGAGGTGTAGTAGGCTTTTGTGTGAATCACTAACAATGTAATTTTTGATGTGAACAATCTATAACTTGCGCGTGTACTTGAACCTGGGTTCTATACTACCAGGCAAGCAGTGATGTATTTAGGCAGGGTAAATTTTTTGTCTTTGTTAGGAAACACATGATGTGGAAATATTAAAACTCGGGGTTTACCTCAATTGTTTGGAAACAATTTTATGTACTATACCTTGTATTTACTGTTTTTATAACAAAGTTATGAATTCTACTATTGTTTCCGGACAATTATTGAATGAATGTAAATCGTTACGACTAAAAAAAACCCGACTACAAAAACGAGTTCTGAAATGTCATTTAGGATTTTTCACAAACGGCAAACATACAATTTAAAGTGCTTAGAAAATCTTCACATGAGTTTCGTAAGCTCATTGATGCATTTTCACAAGCAACATACATACACTGTAGAAAATCTGATTGAGGCCTTTTCGCAAACACCATACATACACTGAACCCTACATCAATCTAGCCATTCCCCTTCCACTATACCCACAACGCTGGGATCTTCTCCATACGACAAAAATGGCAGTTAACAAAAGAAGAATCAGCAAAAGCACATACACACAGACCTTCAAGCGCTTCGTCATTTTGGCGTAGTAGTTCCGCTCCGCCATGAGATTGGCAACGCATTTTCTTTGGTACGGAAGCATTTCTGGGTCGATAAATGTTTTAAATCCACAAATACGACACGACAAATACCAACGGAATGGATTTTTCGGAGTCTTTGAAGGTACGACCTTGAGGTCGATGTCGTGGGTGAAACACCGCCTCAGTAATTCCGTTGAAGGGGTACCCGTTGTTCGATAGTCGCACTGGAAGAGCACGACATAGTTGAGAAGAAAAAACAATTCAAAGTTGAAGTTAATTTGCTGGAAGATAACAAGAAACGTGATGCTGGAATATAAATATGAAAGACTATTTTCATTTTTGGCGCTAGACATTGGCGCCTTTTTTTCAATTTTTTTTAAATTTTATTTTTTTGCTTTTGTGTAGTAGATAGTCCCAATTTCGTACCTCGCGTAATATATTTATTAGGTTTTTTAGCATTTACAGTATATTACAACTGCCTAGATTATTGTAGAATTTTGGCCAACGAGAATGTATCTAATAACTGGCAAAGCCAAAGTGATGTTTTGGAAAAGATGGAATACGATACTTTGGCCACTATTATTTCATATTTATTTTATATTGGCGCCAAGTTTGAAAGATGTTGACTAACTAACTTTAACAATTATTGTTGAAATTTTAAATTTTTTTTAAAAAGGCATCTATGAAAACAAGGCTAGTTGTAGTTATTGTGTCCCAAATTTTAAATTAGCTCAATTAGTTCATCGGATAGTTGTGGACTTACAATTTCCTGTAAGATCCCTTGTTATTTTAATAATATATTAATGAATTTTGACTAGCCATGAAAATCTAGCCATAATTTCTCACTAGCGAACGACATGTCATTAAAAACTGAATAGTCGATTTGGCCATACTGAGGAGAAATCTTGTCGTAATTGGCAATGAGTTTTGTTAACCCCTTATAAGAAATTTAAGGTGATTAGATGCTCTTTCAGCGCCAAACACCCCAATTAAAGCAAACAATCAAAGGAAACTTCACCACTGGAAGACAACTATGAGTTATGGAGTAGAGTATTGAACTTCAATATTTGGAGTAACTTCGATAGTTACGGGGAGAGTTGTGTGTCTGTTACGATATTCCAAACTAATGTAGAATCATGCATTACTATCACATTATACACATTAAAATATTGTGGCCAATGTCATCATGTGTGTGGAATCCCCCAGCCATAGTACAATGAAGCATATCCACATTATTCAATAGTGGCGGTTATTACGTTCTTTGAAGATCGCAATGGCCAACCAGAAATTAGATTTTCTACAGGAAATTGGTAACCCCCCAGCCATAGTAACATTAATCACATACAAGTTGCAACAATATAGGAACTTGGGAAGTAAATTTTTGCTTCACAGTGTGTACGGGGTGCGTTGATGTAGCAATAATGAACATGAACATCTTCCATCACACACATTTAGAGTTTTTTGAATCTCTAATTCAGTATGCCATGTTGATTTGAGTTAGATTTGGTACTAGCCATGGTAATTGTTAGCGGCTAAACTTGTTTGGTCATGGCGATATGTACGTAAACGTTTATTTATGATGGCTACTTGAAGAAAGTAGTCAAACAGTAGATGTAAATGAATATTGAATATTAGTTTGTAATTATTCAAATAGTTCAACACATGTGTCATGATCATATTAGTTTCTTCCAATGTTAGAGTACAATTGTCAAACTGATAACTCTTGCTTCACTTAAAAGTGTGCAAGTTGTATGAACATTTTGAAACATTGGAGATGAAAACCTTATATTAAGTACAAATGTTGGCTGAATGAGGTAAGTTCGAGGTGGCCAATGTCAATTACGATGGAAATAAACATGGCCATGCTCACATATGTTGAAATGAAAACATGTCGATGGCCATCAATATTTGTAGTTTAGCGTAAATTGGCCTCTACTTCATTGTCACCTTTATTATAATAAGTTTGATCCCGTCACAGTATAATAAGTTTGATATATAAAGTGGTTGACAAATTACCCTCTATATAATCGGTAGACCAGGATTTTCGCAAGTAAGGATTGGTTAAAGGCAAATTGTGAATATTCACAAATAAAACACTTAATTGGAGCTCTACCTTTAGGTTGTGATTAATGCCATGATAACCTTACAAAATTAAAGTAAGCCATGTGAGATATTTGCGAGGGAAATTTATCGACCAATGGTCATAATCAAGCACGTTGTAAATCACAATGGCTACTAAATTGAAGATGTTTTTACTACCATGGTATATATTTTTTGGTAATATTTTTCCAGACGTCATTCAAAATTATAAGTTATTGACAACCCGAGGCCTACCTTCCACTGTGATAGTACCGAAGCGTAACTGTGGAAAATTGGTTCTTCTAAATTAGTGTAATCCTTACATTCAACTTACATGAATTTACAATTATTACATATAGCCATTGACTAATTTCGTGTATTTAAGTTGGCCATGTATTACACTTTATTTTGGCATGGCCAAATTGGAATGTCAATGGCCGCGTGTGATGACTATCTAGAATTTTATATTAAATTAAACCTTTTTTTTGGGGTTTTTTTTTTTTTTTTGTGGGGTAACTCGGTCATTGGGAAGTTCACCTTTGACTACACCACATTTGGGGGACTAAATAATTAATTATTTGACCTAATATAAAATTATACTTTTTTGGGTATAAAAATCGGCATAACCCTACCCCTCAACACAAACCAAAACCGCCGACATCCATATTAGGATCGACGACAACTTAGGCAAAAGAGGCGAAGATGGCGTCGAAGGAAGGGCCCTACCTAATCGAATTGAATGCGAGAATCAAAATCAAATTTGTTGTTGTGGTGAGAATCATTTTATTTTTCGTTTTGCAAAGCTTCTTTCTTCGTCTACAACCTTGCTATCTTGTTCACCGAGAAGTATGTGAATCGATTCTTCTCGGTATTGACTTTTAGCACATCAATGTAATATGAATTGTGTGTTTAATTGGTTATTATTTTCGGTGTAGGGTAAGGATTCAGACGCATGGTATTTTGCACCGAAATTGACGACACAATTCAAGAAGCTCTTCACCGAATATCATAATTTGAAGAAGAAGCCCCTGTTTTACTACACGTTTATTTATGATGGCAAGAGGTTGGACGGGGAGAAGAGGCCGTGGGAGGTTGGAATGGATGGGGAACACCCTTTCGATCCAGATGCAGAGGAAGGGGTCTTCATCGTCCGAGCGGTCCACAAGTCTAGTGGTGGATGAAAATGTGAGATGAAGTTTTTTCCAACGTGTCGCACTTGGTTTTGTTATATCAGTATTTGCACTAAATCTTGGCACTTTCCGCCTCCATGTGTCTTCTTCGATGTTTCACTTCGTTTAAACGTGATGTAGCCTACTTTCTGTGAACAAGTTAATGAAGCCTATTTCCTGTCCACATATTATTTTCACTTTCGTACGTGAACTCACTCATTTTGCATTGAAAGTAGTTTCCATCTTCACGCCATTTCTGAGAACATTGCACCTAATTGAAATGATTCCACTTCAAATAGTGGAGATTCCTCACCTACTGCAATCAACAATCACACCAAAACAAAATAGGTCAAGTCAACAGTGCGGAGGGGTCTTTCTTGGCGTGCAGTGGGGATGGAAAATAGGCGTGCATGTGATACCTAACAAGACAAAGCCTATTTGGAGCCTAGTGATGGAAAATTATTGGACTACTAAGTTGTGACAACCGCAGAAGTATTATTTAATGCATGCCATCAACATTTGTAAACAACTCGTATGGAAATCACGTAAACAAAAAAGGGTAAACGAAATATGGAACACGATTTGGTTGAAAATATTCATCATTTAATCCCCGTAAGCCATACGCCTGCACCGACACTTAGCATGGGCTGCCCTAGGCTTGATGCGAGCTTCAATGGCGGCATTCCGTGTGGTATGATAACAGAAATAGTTGGAGAAAGCGGAGTCGGGAAGACTCAATTGGCCCTACAATTGTTACTGAATGTGCAACTTCTGGTGAACAAAGGTGGCCTCCAAGGTTCGGGTCTATACTTGCACACTGAGATGCCATTTCCAATGAGGCGTCTGCACCAATAAGCATTCCAACGAGGGTGCATCGACGATAAAGTGTTCGACAATATTTTTATTGAATGCGTCGCAAGTATCGAAAGCCTGGAAGATATACTGCCACGCCTAGAAGGTAACATTCCCAATTCAAATATAAGGCTCATAATTATTGACTCAGTTGCTTCGTCATTTAGAGGAGTGTTCAATAACAACTCAAAGATGTTGAGGGAAAGAATGCATTTATTCTTCAAAATATCTGGAAAACTCAGGAAAATGGCATACAAGTTTCAAGTGGCCGTAGTTGTTACAAATCAAGTGACGGACATAATTCCAAATTCAGATGTATTTCGCGTTGGTGAATGGTTAATGACATCGGGAAGACATGTACAACCTGCATTGGGTATTTCTTGGGCAAACTGTGTCAACACGAGGTTGTTCATGAGCTTTGTCGAACAAAAAATGGCAGATCGCAATGGAAAAGGCGTAGAAAAAAAGATGTCTCGTCGCATCCAAGTTGTATTTGCACCACATCTTCCAAGTCTTTCGTTATATTTTGTAATTAATACAGCCGGTGTGTACGGTCTACCGTAGTGTATTTGTTGCTTGATTATGTATGGTTAATGTAGTTAATGCAATAAAGTATTTTATTTTATTATATTGTGGAAATGAAGTACATGGAGTAAGAATCTGGCTCAACTATGTTAAACATACTAAGGAAAAAAGCATTCCGTCTTGGAAATGTAAAGAATCTAACATCATATGACATCTGCAGCTTGGGGGCCCAATACTCACATGCATGAAATAAAGCTACACAATAAAATTGCTTTTACAGTAGAATGATTCCAATTCCAACTACTACTTACGTTATAAATTCATGTTCTAAAGAGTCATCTCCGTAGATGTAAGACAGTCCAAAAAAATATGAGTTACTGTAAGCAATGGCGGGACTTTTTTGGTGATGAAAATGGCCTATGGACTAAGCAAGTTGAGGCATATTTCCTTGCGCTTTTGAAGGAGCAGTGGCTTCAAGGGTTTTGGATCCAAGGCGGCAACAATAACCGCACAGCAATTCAAAAAGTGCAACAAATTATGCTGCGAGAAACAGGCCAAGAGTTCCCCATTCCCTCACTGTGGCGGAAACTTTAGGAGTTCACAGCAAGGTGGCGTACAATTAATTATTTGATGGCTCATGAGGACATCAACTACGACGACAACACTGGGAAGGTATCACCGAAAAATAAAGTGGGGTGGCAGCGAATATTGAGTGTAAGTGCCATCATCATCATGTTCTATGGCAATCGAAAATAATCTAACATTCTAACATTATTTTTGTATTTTATTTTAGGCGTGCTCGTTAGCCGCTGTGTACAAAAATCGGAAGGAGCCATTTTACGATGATTTGAGGTTGCTGTTTCGACCATATGGCGGATAGTTGTGCTTTTGCTATGGCGGATAGTAGTGCTTTTGCTATGTACGTGTAGAATAAAACTTTTTCTTCGGCCATGAAAGAATTTATTGCATTGGTTGCAATGTGATATGATCTAGTAATTGGCCATGGATGAATTTCGACTTTATTGTTTCCAATCCGTGTCATTATTACTTTAGCCATGGTAAAAAAAATGGTTTCACCTACGTCAAAACTAAATTGTAAAATGACTTCACATGACACCAAATGCATAGCGACAACCTAAATAATGGTAAAAGAAGACAAGCACAAGCATTTCCAACACCTAAATAATGCTAAGTCATATGTCTAGTAATGGGGAGTAGTCACATCATTGTCTACTACCATGTTCGTCTATAAAAAAGGATGGATGTATGCCAACAACATGCACTTAGCATTTGGGCACGAAAAATGGCACCCGTAAGAGCAATCTCACAAGACGAAGTCTTCTACACGGGTCTGTGGTCAAGAAGCGTGGAGTCAAGGGCTCTAGGTGCTCTTCATTTGGAATGGATTCAAAGTTTAACCGGAGAAGAGATGCTTCCTGGAGCAAAAAGATCAATGGAAATGAACGGGGGGCCAGTGATCTCCATAGGAGAGTAGCGTCGTAAGCTTGGAGAGTGGGAACAACGTTACAATAATTTCAACGCTCTTTGGAACAGAGGGAATGTTGTCCAAGTTCAATACAGATTGGTCTGGAGAGTGGAAGCGTCAAAAGCTATATGGAAGAACATCGCAAGGGTACAATGCTAACATTTGTTATTAAAGGATGAACATATTTTTTCTACTATTAATTACTTGTTTAATATTTGGTGTAGGAAAATCCACAATTAATGTGTTACCGACATGAAGGCGAGGCGAATTGGATCTACTTGGGCCGCATCTTCACCGAGTTCAAACTGCCAAGCCCGACACCTTCGCCGGATTCAGATATCGAAGCACAAGTATTTGCTTTAGGGTGCCCAAGCACCGACGATGAGGGCACGAATTACTCGGATTGATTAATGAGAGCGATCTTTAACAGATGTTATGATGTCCTCGTAAGCATCTCCACACTCATATTGTGCCATGGCATGGCTTCTACGCCTAAATATTATGTATTTCTTACCTACAATTAAGTAGTGAACTTTGAAATTGATTCAGGATTTTTATCGAGCATTTGAGGTGCAAATAAGTGCAATACAAAATAAAGTTTGCTGCAATTGCAAAGAAGCAAAAAAAAAGTCAGCCCTTGCATCGAAAAACACATGTGGTTGTGGCATTTTGTCAAACACCATGCATGCACAAACAAATAAAAATACAAAGGAAAACTGGAGGTAGGGTGTTCCCAGAAATTCGAATCTTACACCTAATTACAAGAATGAAAATCAAACAAGTTGTCCAAAAACAGCTTATGGCTACAACATTTAGGAGCATCGAAATAAGACGTCAAAGCGATAATGGAAAGAAAAAATTATCATATTCATCAATGTTGGAATCACCGGCCTTCTCCTTCTCCCCCTAGGTTTTCTCCGCATTGCTTCGTGGCATGAAGTCTTGGGTTTTCAATGGTGACATCTCATCCACCTTTGCTTTCTTTGCTGCAATAGAAAATAAAAACACCATAAAAACACGTAAAAAAAATACCAAGACAAAACACAACACAAGGTAATGTGATTAAGGGATTACCCGATCTGCCTTTGGGAGTGGATTTTTGACGCCTCTTTACGCCCTTTGACTGGAAAGGATTTGGCTTTCTAACATTGGCAAAACCACGGGGGAAAAGTCTTCTCGGATCGCGAAACAGGGGAACTGTAACAGGGACTTTCTTCACCGGAGCCGCCAAACCATTGTGAGCATTAGTCCACAGCACTTTTTTAAATTATTCACTCACTTCCTTCATTCGTTCAAGGAATAGTTCACAAGCTTCAGGGTCGACCTTCAAGCCAGTACAAACGAGGTCAGACAGATATCTTATAAACTCATTACCAATGGTCATGTGCCTCATCATTGCACTCTCCTCGATAGTATTATGTGGCAAGGGAAAGTTGAGATCTTTGGCTCTTTTTGTCCACCTGTGGTAAATCATAGCATCGGGTATGTCGTTCACATTTTCAATGACGTATATCCTCAAAATGTGCCGACAAATCAATCCTTCCATTTTCCACTTCCCACAATCACACGTGGCCACGTGGGTGACTGAATTAAACACCACAGTGCGATCATAATCAGCTATCTCTCGACATCTAGCCGTGTACTTGCTATTGTTTTCTGGTAACGAAACAACAACCTTCACATCAACAACCACGGTGATGCAATTGGCTAGGTCATGCTCAAACTGCTTATAGATTGTACGGGTGAATACGGCTGCAGCTTTTTTAAGAAGGCCATAATGAGTGATGGCCTGCCCAGGCTGCCAAATTCCAAATGCGTCATCAGTACACTCAGTTCTTCGCCACTTGTTTAAAATTTCTTCATACTGTTTTACAAAATCAATCAACGCAACAGTGTGGCACACAACATCTTTCAACACCTTGTTCGTTGACTCGCTCCGCGAAGTGGCAAGGAGACCAGCGGTAAAAATGCCTCGGGAAAAATAGGAAGCCCACCGTTCTCGCATATTATGCATTCCATCAAACCACCCCCGGTTGGGAATTTGGTAATTCTCCATCATCTCCGTCCATGTACTATTAAACTCCTCCACCCTCTCAACATGGTTCATGCATTTGTACCATAGAGACTTGAAGGATGAATCCCCATGCAACTTACCAAAATTGGATGCACAATTCTTCATTATATGCCACTGACAGAGACGATGTTTGGACTTGGGGAACACAACATCAATAGCATTCATCATTGCCTTACACTGATCAGAGAAGATTACCTTAGGCTGTTTTCCATGCATGGCCTGCAAGAATGTTTCGAACAACCACTTGAATGTGGCTGTTGTCTCGTCCGAAAGCATAGCCATGCCAAACATGACATTGCGCGTATGATGGTTAATTCCTACAAAAGGCATGCATATCATGTTGTATTTATTGGTCCGATACGTGGTGTCGATGGACATGACATCTCCAAAGACATCGTAGTCCAAAGCACATCGATTATCCCTGAAAAAAATCTTCATGAGCCGCCCACTGTCGTCAAGCTGGTACTTGCAGAAAAAGAAAGGATCTGAACTGGATTTCTCACTGAAATAATCATACAAGAGCCTTGCATCTCCATCCTCCACCTTCGTCTCCCTCCTTACCTTGTCCATGTGATTATATGCATCTCTCTTCGTGAATCCAATATTTTGCACGCCGCCAGATTCTTTCGCTATGAAATTGAAAGCAGTGCTAACACCGATACCAGCCGAATGGAGAGCTTCCATTACGGATTTCTTGGCATAGCTCATTTGACGACTGGGTCGCAAAAGATATGTCTGATCACAGTCTACGAGCTCGTGATTGTGCTCTTTCTCAAACATGAGAACAAAAAATGAACCCAAATCATCCCTTGACACAGTGATTCTCGCTTTACAGTTGGTGCGGACCACAAGGTTCTTGTACATGCCTAGTTTGTGCTTATAGCTTTGATAATTAGGAAACCCGGTACTTGAACAGTTAAACTCCTTATATCTAACATTGAGGGTCTTCTCGAAATAGCGTTGTTCTCCTTTGCGAACACTAAAACCTTTCCAACGACCATACTGACAGTACAAGAGATAAACTTGCTCCGAATCTGGAAACTCAGTGCCAATCTTCAACTTCTCCTCAAGATCAAAACAATTCCGTGTCGCAGCCAATCTACCATTAATTCCAAGATCACGCTCTGTTTCTTCATCTTTTTCGTCAACCACGGGTTCCTCTTTTTTAGCCTCATTCACTGGGAATTCACAGTGCTTCTCATCATTCTCAACAGCATGTTCCGTTTTTATCTCCCTCACTTGACTGCCCTTCTTATCATTATCAAGAAGTCTTCTTTCTTCTCTTTTGATCTCCTTCAATGGAATCTCACTCCTCCCAACACCTCCTTCTGCTGCTTCTGACTCCTCAACCACCGGATTATCACTTAAATCAACGACACGTGCTTCGTTTACAACATTCTTCAATGGCCCATTAATTCCCACATTAAAAAGCTTACTAGGTGTGGCACCCACAATATGACAATCTATGTCCTCCTCACCATTTAATGGAGGATTAAAAACAGACTTAGGCCAATTACCAACAAACTTAGGCCAAACGACTCTAGCAGATCCCTCTTCATCATCATCAAATTTCGACTCAAACTTGCTAAAGTCAAAATCGGGTGGAGGCGGTATTAAACCCAAAGCCACCTTCAAATCAACATCCCCAACTCCCAAATTTTCATCCCCAACTCCCATATTAACACAAAAATTCCAAACATCCACAATTCCACATTCAATCAACAAAACCAATTCCAACAAATCCAATTAACTATTTTCTTCGAACCATCTGAAAATGTAGGCCACAAAATGAAAGATTATTAACACAAAGTTACACACCTAAAGGGACAGATACATTTAACGCATAAAGTCTGATTTATTCGAATAAATTCAAGCCAAAATAAATTAACAAAATTAACCTTCGCAATTAACCAATCATAGAACTGTATGATAATAAAACTAGTCACGACGATGATCACAACAAACTAACAAGTGCCACAAAAATTGAAAACAAGGCAACATATAAAACATGAAGAAGTAAACCTTCTGTTCACATCACAATCATTTCATCAAACACATACTAGGCAAAGGAATAAATTCACCCATTGCTGCCAAAAAAGGACGCAAATATGTTCAATCAAGTAGAAAAAAATACACCAGGTAAACTTACTTCGACTTCTTCGACATCATTTTCAACTACTTGGACATCATTTTCAGCTGTTGAGACATCGATGGAAATGTAGGAAGATAGAAGCAATCCAACCCAACAATCCAACCTCAAATTCGAAGAATGACGGATTGAAATCGAAGCTCAATCAAACCTAACAGTCGAGACGGGTAAAAAATGAGGAACTACAAATGACGCCTATCGACAAAATGAGGCCTATCGAAAATGAGGAACGAAATATGAGCACAACAACATTTTCATTAACGAAGAATAGTTTACCGTGTGAGTGTGCCGTACAAATTCCGCCGACCAACCCACATAGCCTTCACACAAAATCAAAGGGTGAGAAAATTTTACAAAAGAAGGAAGGAGAGAAAAGGGTTCTCACAATTAGAGTTTATAAGTTATAACAATTATCTATCTCATCTTGCTTCCATCCTTACGTAAATGGGCAACTAAACTTTTAGCCATCAACATTTTTACAGATAGAATCACGAGTTGTTACCGATCCACTCTAGGCCATTCAAAATTTTCGTCGTCGGAAAACATTCCGGCCAAATTCACGTCGATGGCCATAGAGTTCCAAATCCGGCCATAGTGTTAGAAGTGGGGTCCACTATATTGTTGACTAACCAATTAATTTTGACCCAAACTAAACTAAAGTTATCCACTACACCCATAGTTAGAATATAATATTAATTTAAAATATGAATAAAACTTTAATTTTATTATAACCACTTTTAAAAGGGTGATGAGGTGTCGAAATCTTAACGGCTCATGTATTGTGCCATATGCACAATATAGGCACTCGAATCTGAGCTAGCTGCGATGAACTACACCTTGGAAGACTGTGAGGAAGCCTTGAGAGAAGCTGAGCACGAGTGTTTCGCCATCGAGGATGACAATGTCGAGGAGGATGATGAGCAGTTTGAAGGTCAGATGCCTGAGAAAGAAGAGGACCCCGAGGAGGACGAAGAACCCATAGAGCACTATAGAGTAGACTCCGAAGCGGAGCAGTACGATGATAATGGGCCGAGCGAGGATGATTCCTGCGTGTATGAGTAATTTAAGGAAGCTGTTGAATTTGAGTATGTTTCATTCGAGTGTGTTGGAAAGACAAACTCTTTGTTATCTTTTTTCAGTTGTAATTTGTGGTTAAAATTTGCATAATTGGGTTAGGAAGAAGGGAAATTTTTCAAGTGATTCCCTATTGTTATAAGTCCTTTAAAAGGCCGCCGCTAGGCGATTTGAAAATGAGCCATTTGGCTAATGAATTGAAATTTGAATTTCCTGAGTTATCGAATTGAATTGAACATATGAATATGAAGTGATGATAAATCTATTTGGTGATAATGATTGATTGTTTTGAGAATATATGATGATGATGTGAATGTTTGATGAAAATTGAATGAGATGCATGTAGATATGAGAAGTTGAAGTAATGAAATTAATTGAAGAAAGTTCTTGATTTGCCTTTTAATTACTTAAGTACCGATCGAGAATCGTATTCCTCCCAAAAGAGAAATGTGTTCAGAATCGAGAAAGGTTCCTAGTGAACTAAAGAACTAGAGTAGCTAAAGTTTTTCTTGTTATAATTTTTAGAATGCCGCCAAGACGCAGAAACGTTAGAATCCCAGAAGATAACCCGGAAGGACAGCGTGACCCTACTCTGCCCCCTCCAAACGAAAGACGAGTCGAAGAACTTTTTCTCCGACAGAATCCCCCGACCTTCGATGGTAAAGGCAGTCCAGCTGACGCCGAGGACTGGATTCATTCTCTGGAGCGAATTTTCCGTTTTCTTCGTTGTTCGGATCGTGAGCGTTTGGAATGCATGACGTACCAGTTAAAAGGGACAGTCGATTATTGGTGCGAAGCAAAACAAAGGATGTATTCTCCCGAAGGACGTGGAGAGTTAACGTGGGAGCAGTTTAAGGAAGCCTTGTACGAAAAATACGTGCCAAGAAGTTATCGTAAGCAGAAATCCAACGAATTTACGAATTTAAAGCAAGGGAAGAAGTCTGTGGCCGAGTATGACCGAGAATTCTATGAATTAGCACGATTTGCGCCCGATATGGTTAACACCGTTGAGAAGACATGCGAATTGTTCCGAGTAGGACTGAGGCAAGACATCCGAGTAGTTCTTTCTAGTCAAAGTGGTTTGACTTACGCCAAAACTTTGAACCGAGCCCTGGATATGGAGTTGGCAATGCAACCGAAGAAAGGATCGCATCCCCCAGCGAATCCTCAGTTTCAAAGCCAGACAACCACGGCTGTGTCTACTCAACAATCCCAGTTGGGCCAGTACGGAACGAGGAAGGGAAAATGGAGTGGTGTAAACCACCCGAATAAGAAGCCGTGGCAAGGAAAAAGCCAACAGCAGCCCCAAAAGGGAAAAGCTCCGCAGATCAACCGAAATAACCTACCCATAGGACCCTTAGGATTCCCTCCTTGTGCGAAATGTGGAAAAATGCACCAAGGCGTGTGCAAAAGCGGGAGTAATGTTTGCTACACTTGTGGTCAACCTGGTCATTTCTCAAACCAGTGCCCAAGTAAGCAACAAGGGTTTAGAGGCAGAAGACCGAACCAGTTCCAGCCGTCGCAGATGAAAGCCATCGAGGCAGCTCCTCTGCAAAAGTTCATCCCGCGTCAACGTAAGCCGCCGCAGCCAAAGCAGCAACCTCTTCAGCAAGAACCTCCGCATTTTCAAAGAGCATACACGATTGAGCAGAAGCCGCTAGAGAAAGAGAAAGGAAATTTGGCAGGTATGGGAAAGCTTAATAGCATACCTGTTATTGTTTTGTTCGATACGGGAGCTTCGCATACGTTTATATCTAGCATTTGCGTAGAGAACCAAGAATTGAAGGTAGAAGAATCAAACCTGGTGCTTAGTGTCGCAACCCCTTTAGGAAAATCTGCGTTAGTCTCGCGTGTTTGCTCGAATTTAGAATTTGAAGTCGGAAATCGTAAGTTGATCGCGAAAACCCTGAATGTGATCCAGATGTGTGACGTTGATATAATCCTAGGAATGGATTGGCTAACCGAGAACTTTGCGACGATTCGATGCGATTTGAGGCAAATATCGTTTAAACCCCCTGGAGAAGAGTCAACTATAGATTTCGGAGTGGAAAAGAGAATGAAGAAGAGCGTGCCAATAATTTCAGCTTTGAAAGCGCAGAGATTGATGAGGAAGAAAGATACACAAGTGTATCTAGTCTATCTGAATAAAGACGAGAATCAAGAGTTAAACATCGATGATGTTCCAGTCGTGAAAGAATTCAAAGATGTGTTTCCAGAAGTGTTACCAGGCTTACCCCCTGATCGTCAATTGGAGTTCACAATCGATTTAGAACCCGGATCAACCCCGATATCTAAAGCCCCGTATAGAATGGCCCCAAAGGAACTTCAAGAGTTGAAGATCCAGCTGCAAGAATTGTTAGACTTAGGCTATATTCGACCAAGTGTATCGCCTTGGGGTGCTCCAATATTGTTCGTAAAGAAGAAGGACGGTAGTTTGAGGATGTGCATAGACTACCGAGAGTTAAACAAGATTACGGTAAAGAACAAATATCCTCTGCCAAGGATAGATGATTTGTTTGACCAGCTAAAAAGAGCCGGTATTTTCTCCAAGATTGATTTAAGATCTGGATACCACCAGCTGAAGATAAAGCAAAAAGATATTCCAAAGACTGCTTTCAGAACGAGGTATGGACATTACGAATTCATAGTAATGCCATTTGGATTAACAAATGCTCTGACAGTGTTTATGGATATGATGAATAGAGCTTTTCACGAATATCTGGATAAGTTCGTGATTGTCTTTATAGACGACATTTTGGTGTATTCAAGAAATAAAGCCGAGCACGAGAAGCACTTGAGAATTGTGTTGGAAACACTTAGAGTTGAAAAACTGTATGCCAAATTCAGTAAGTGCGAGTTTTGGCTGAAGGAAGTAAATTTCTTAGGACATGTTGTTTCGTCCGAAGGAATCAAAGTGGATATGGAGAAGGTGAAAGCTGTGCAAGAATGGAAATCCCCGACATCAGTTCATGAAATCCGTAGTTTTCTCGGTTTGGCAGGATACTACCGGAGATTCATAGAAGGATTCTCTAAGATCGCGAAGCCGATGACGAGTCTGTTCAAGAAAGAGACAAAGTATGAGTTGACGGAAGAATGTGAAAGGAGTTTCCAAGAACTCAAGACAAGATTGACTACAGCCCCAGTTTTAGCCCTACCCGAGCCAGACAAAGATTACGTCATATATACCGACGCATCTGCTCAAGGTCTAGGATGTGTCCTAATGCAAAATGGAAAAGTGATTCCGTATGCTTCAAGGCAACTCAAACCTCATGAAGAAAAGTATCCAACTCACGACATGGAGTTAGCAGTTGTCGTTCATGCTTTGAAGATATGGCGACATTATCTTTATGGAGCCAAGTGTGAAATATTCTCAGATCACAAGAGTCTAAAGTACTTCTTCGAGCAGAAGGAGTTGAATATGAGACAAAGAAGATGGCTCGAGTTGGTGAAATATTACGATTGCAAGATATCTTACCATCCCGGTAAAGCGAATGCAGTAGCTGATGCGCTAAGTCGAAGGAGAAAGAAGAAAAATTCGGAAGGGATCGAATTAGGATTCCTTCTAACCAATGAAGTTGAATTGATAGAAGAATTTGCAAAGATGAGAATTGAAGAGATTATACCCCCAGCGTCAGTAGATCAAGTGATTGCTACCTTGATAGTAATGCCCGACTTAAGAACCCACATCGTAGAAGGCCAGAGAAGAGACGAAGAATTAGAGAAGCTGCGAATGAATGTAAGAAAAGAAGAAGTTAAAGATTTCTCGGAATCAAGCGATAATGCGTTGTTGTATCAAGGAAGAATTTGTGTGCCTAACGACGACAAATTGAGAAATGAGATAATGAGTGAAGCTCATGAAACCCTGTATACAGCTCATCCTGGCAGTACGAAAATGTACCAAGACTTAAAGAGACAGTTTTGGTGGAATGGAATGAAGATGGATGTGACATTGTTTGTTGAAAGATGTCTAGCTTGCCAACAAGTAAAGTCCTTACATCAAAGACCGTATGGACCTCTGCAACCATTACCGGTCCCATAATGGAAGTAGGATGAAATCACAATGGATTTTTTGACGGGATTGCCAAGATCAAGAAAAGGAAATACAGTAGTATGGGTGATAGTGGATAGATTGACTAAGTCTGCTCATTTCATACCTATTCCACACACCTATAGATCAGCTAAGTTAGCTGAGATCTACATCAAGAAAATTGTGAAATTGCATGGAGTACCGAAAACAATTACCTCTGATAGAGACTCGAAGTTCACAGCCCGTTTTTGAGAGAGTTTCCACAAAGAATTAGGAACTCAGTTGCAATTCAGCACTGCTTATCATCCCCAAATCGATGGTCAGTCCGAGCGAACAATTCAAATCCTCGAAGATATGTTGAGAGCCATCCTGTTAGATAAAGGAGTTGAATGGGAGAAAATCTTACCTCTTGTCGAATTCGCGTACAACAACAGCTATGAGAATACGATAGGAATGGCCCCTTATGAAGCTCTTTACGGAAGAAAGTGTAGATCGCCTCTTTATTGGAATGAAGTGGGTGAAAGGAAAGTTATAGGGCCAGAAGCGATTGAGGAAATGATAGAATCTGTGCCTCAAGTCCGCGAGAAGATTAAATAAGCTCAGAGTCGACAGAAGTCGTATGCTGATAATCGAAGATCTAACTTGGAATTTGAAACAGGAGATAAAGTATTTTTGAAAGTATCCCCCTCGAGAGAAATATATCGTTTTGGAGTTAAAGGAAAGCTTAAACCTCGTTTTATAGGACCGTACGAGATCCTTGAGAGAATTGGATCCGTATCTTATCGTTTAGCGTTACCGCCTAGTTTCGGAAGTTCGCATAACGTTTTTCACGTGTCGCAATTGAGAAAATACGTCTTTGATCCGAAGCACGTAATACGCCAAGAAGATGTCGAGATGAAACCCGATCTAAGCTACGAAGAGAAACCCGAGGAGATTTTAGACCATAAAGTTCAGCAGCTTAGAACAAAATCGATTCCCTTAGTAAAGGTCAAATGGTGTCATCATGATCTTGAAGAAGCCACATGGGAACTCGAAGAAAATATGAAAGCAACATATCCCGAGTTATTTTCTTAAGGTCAGTAAATTTCGGGACGAAATTTTTTTTAAGAGGGTGAGGATGTGATACCCCGAGCTTTTATACCTTTAGAGAGCGTAATAACTAACCTAGTAAGTTAAAAGATGAGATTTGAGGAATAAAATTTTTCTTTTAAAATAAAGAGAAATGAGTAAAACGTCTGGAATGTCTTATGTGTTATTGTGTGAATTTATCTGTTCAATTTCTTGAAACGATAATGTGATGAATATGTTGAGTTTATTTATATGAGAATGAGTATGAGATTAATTTCCAGAAAAATCCCGAAGAGTTTGTTTAATTGAAATAGAATAATGTTGATCGCCGAGAAATTTCTTTACGCCGATGAACTTAGAATAGAGTTGAATTAAGGTCTTTGAACCTAGAATTTCTTTTAAGGTCATTGAGATAGGATAAGAGCTTATCCGAGATAATTTGAGAAAGAGTAATGAGGAATTAATCTTTAAAGGATTAATAACGGATTAACAAGCCGACTAAATTCTTTTAAGATTTAAAAGACTAAATGATCGGAACCGTTAATCTTTTAATTGAGACGTGAAATAGGATTGAGATGTTTTAGTGTCGGAAATGAGACGAGGAGAGATTAGACTCGTTTATAACATAAGTGAATTAATACGAATCGTTTTATCCGGAAAACCTTTACGACCGGGTAATTAATACCCGTAACGACACGACGAGGACAAGTGTCGTCACACCTCTCTCCCTCTCACGCCACCTCATCACTTCTCTCCCATCTCTCTCCAATTTCCAATGCTAAATGTGATGATTATGTCTTCTCCACAATCTTACCAAAAGATTACATGCAAAAGCTATCACATCAACTCCATCTAACACTCACATCACACCAAGTTCCAACACAAAATGGTCATCATTCCTTATTCCTTATGTTGGAATTCAAATTCATGCATCCTAATCAAAGAGAGAAGAGTTCATTCATTCACACTATCTCTCTCTCACTTTCGAACACTCTCTCAAGCAAGCAAGAAAAAGGAAAACTCTCTCTACTCTCTCCCTTACTCACGGCACACACACACACACATACATTTTGGTTTTCTTCCATGCAACCTTGAATTCAAGCTTATCATCCATGGAAATGAAGTGAAGAACATCATCCTCCATCTAGTTCATCCTTATTTTCAAGAAAAAGGTAATAATCCTTCAAGTTCTTGAATTAAAATTCAAATAATCATCCCCATTTTCTTCATTTTTGGCTCTTAAAAGCCTAAAGAGATGGATGATTAATCATTTTGTTATTCTTTTCTTTGAGGATTCAAGAGAAGTTCTTCCTTTCATTCAAGCTCAAGCTTTGAAGCTCAATCCCCTTTCATTCGATCCCAAGAAGCCAAGAGAAGAGATCCATTTTAATTTTCAAAGTATGGTTATTCATTTGATTAATTGTAAATATGTATATCTCTAAGCCCTAAAAGAAAGAAACCATGCATGCATGATATTTATTTATGTTTAGGCAAACTTAGGTTGTTAATGTGAGAATTAAGTGAGAAGAAATCGTTAGGAGAATTGAACACTAGGATTTAATCGGCGAATTAAGAGAAGAAAAAGAATTTTAAATCCCTAAAAATTTGATGAAAGCCAAAATTAATAGAGAAAAATAGGAAAATATGAATTTCTTGAGTTATTGTTATTTTGATGCTTGATTTATAATTTTTATCATGTTTAGAATGAGATTATATGCATGAAAAATTGAGAAATAAAATGCCCTAAAAAGAGAGTAAGTGCCGTGTATTTTAAGAGAAAAAGAAGGAATTATTTTGTTGATTTTATTGATGATTTGGGTGATGTTTTGATCATGAAATTATTATGTGAGATGTTGATGAAATCATACATGTTGTTAAGTTTAAGAAAATGGAATTGCATGTTAAGTTTTTGAAGAAAACAATTTATGATGATATAGAAGATTGAATGTTTGGATGTTATAATGTGTGCTAAAATGTTAGTTGAAATCATAGATGAAAAAAGAATTTTTGTAAAAAGAAATGTGAAGTTTAAAAGCTTTTAAAATATTAAAAAGTGAAGAATGTATAGAAAAAATTTATAATAAATGTTCTTGTAATAAAACTTAAAAACTTAAATTTTTAATAAACTAAAACAAAAAGACATTTTGTAATTTAACTAATAAAATAAACTAGGTTTTATAAAAATGTTTATTGAAAAATAAAAGAAATTAATAAGTAAGAAAGTGGTTTTAAGTTAAGAACAAAGAAGAAGAATTTATTAAATAGATAATCGAGAAGTTGAGAAATTCAAGTTAAAAAGAATTAATAAGAAATTAAAAGGAGTTTTAAATCGAATGAAGAAAAGATACTAGACGAGTTAAGTTAAAATACTCGTATAGTTAATCAAGAAAATAATAATAGAATAAGATGTCGAGTAATGGTTTTGAAAGAAATTAATTAAAATTAATCAATCGAGTAAGTTGTTTTCAAACCATGCGAATTAAAAATGAACCGAGAAATTATCGAGTTAATAATTGGAAAAATAATAATTGAGTTAAGAAGTGAGAATCGAGTTAGAAATGGAAAGGAAATCCCAATTTCATAAGAGTTTATTAATAATTAAAGAAAATTTGTTTTAATTGAGTAAAAGTTTATAAAATACTTCATAAGATAACGAATTTAGAACAAAGCGATGTCTATAAATTAAGAAAAGATAAAGTATGTTGTTTGAATCTTTATAAAAAAGAAATGCATAATCGAGTTAATTTCTAATGTTTAAATTGAATAAATGTTAATGTGTCTTGAAGTGTGTTTGATTTATTTGGATTTATTATGTGATTAAATAAGTGTTTAAGTGCATGATATTTATTGTGACGTAAAGAATTACTAAATTATTTGTATGCAAATGATTGAGCCATTGATTGTTAAATCGAGAATTAGTTTAGTTTTAAAAGAAAACTCGAGTAATGGAATGTAAATAGACGACGTTTTATAATTAAAGCAAGAAGTGTAAGACGTTGGTTAGTAATATTAACCAATCATCGAGTAGAGTTAATAGTTTAAAGACGAGAGCGCGAGATTCTTTAGAAAAGTTAAAGCAAAGAGAGAATCGACTCAAGTAAAAGTCCTTCAGTTGAGTCCAACGCCTTTTTATCCGTCTTTGCGTATCTTATTTGTCTTTATCGATGTCGAACTGTGAAGGATCGAGCCGGACGGATCATTAAGCAAGGACAAATAGCCCTTAAAACCGCCTAGCTAAAATCTTCGGAAGTCAGGTGGGCTTTTCTGAACCAAAACTACCGATGAACATTAGTTATGCTAATTGAGTATTATAATATGATTTTAAATGCGATTGACTTGCCGTTTTTATTGAAGTTTGGTATGTATTGTCATCTGTTTATGTGAAGATGTTATTATCCTGTGAAAGGCAGGAAACCCACGTGTGGTATGTTGAATGATTGAGGTGACTGTGAGCCTTGCTTCGGTTAGGCCGGTCACAGTGTTCGAGAAGGAGGCCTACTTCTCGGCACAGTAAGATTGTTTGTGACAGATGATGCATACTATTATTATATGTTATGTTTGACTGCACAGACTGTTTAAAAAAAATATTTTTAACATGCACAAGTAAAACTGTTTTTAACTGCTTAAGTACTTGTGATGTTCGGCAAGGCAAGTTCAATTGTTATAGCTTTAAAAAGCATCTTTATTCAAATGTTTTGGCTTGTGTTCACTGAGTACGAAGTACTCAGCCCTGCGTGTGTTTCTAAACGTGCAGGTTGACTGGATGGCGATGGCATGGATACTTGGTGGTGTGGTGTGGTTCTTTTGATTGAGTCGAGTTGAATATCAGACTGGCATTTGTACGTCTTCATACGTGCAAATGTTGGGTTTTGATGCAAGTTTCCGCTGCAACCCTTTTGAACTAATGTCTGTTGATACTTATACTCTGATACTCATGTTTTTGATTCCGAGTGTTGTGCTCGATGATTTTGAATACTTGTTGAATTCTTAACTTCTTGACTTGTGCTTCCGAGCTATAGGCTCGTTGACTTTAAAACCTTTTGTTGAATCTGATTCTCTTGACTTGGTATATGTTGCATTCTCGTATTTGTTGGAATCCTATCCCTGTCAGCATGAAATACTTATTTATATTCCGTCATAAGTGATTTTGAGATGCTCGGATATTACTTCGTTATGTTTTTTGGAAGCCTAATTCGATTGCCTTGTTTCTCATAATCGTTTTCCCCGAGCATGTTCCCCTTATTTGAGTTGATTGTTAGTGATTTAGATTGTGTTGTTGTTCGTAAGTCACACCTCGAGAGTCGGGGCGTGACAGTCACGCTCTCAACAAACCCTTCCCTTACCTATCCTTACTTAGTCGGCGATGCACCACCGGCTCCCTACCTTGGGCAATACCTCTGTCGGAGTCATCATTCAGTTTCTTGCCCAAGGAGCATTTATCTCTAGAAAGGCCCAACAAGGAATTATCTCGTCTAACCTATAAGGCAGACACCTTCCTCTAATGTTAATCGATCTTAACTAAGAAGATGTGGAAAACACTCCTACTTCTCAATTGATGGGTGATCCAATATGTACTAAGTGATTAACGGCCTATTAACCTCTTATTCGTATTATCTCATATTTGAACAAGCTCATTAACATTATGGGAACACATGCATGCAATTATCTAGCATAATTTAGACCTCTCAAGCATAGGTTAACACTTAACTGTCTTGCCCATACCAAGTATAAAAGCTTAGCTAGACATAATCATAAAGTAACAAACATTCGAATTGAAGAAAATCATAAACACTATATTAAAACTTACGAAGTACGTGCAGAAACTAAACACGGCCAAAAGTGCCGAATAACAAAGTACGAATAAAAGTATGCCCGTAGGACATGTTTTTCTCCTCACAAACTCTCGATGAAATTACAGGGAAAATAAGCATAAAAGATGGCGTATGATTGCAGCAGCAGGGCTTCGATATATATAGAGTGCTTAGGGTTTGGGCCCCCTAGTCCTTAACATGGAAGGAATCCACGAGCTACCTTGGGATTCAAGTAACACTTGATAAGCTCGACCCTTAATAAGGTAAGTCACGTTTATCTCCAAGAGACCCCTTGCAGATCCTAAATCTAGTCGGATAAGTAAAGATATTTAAGTTAGATCATCTTTTCCTTATCCTTCTAAATCTAGGAGAAAAACTCGCCTGTTGACCAAAACACTCCTCCTATCTGTCTTGACCAATATGGCTCTCCCTGACCTGCTTCCAGAAATGCTGCTTGTTTTCCCTGTATTACCCAATTTCCACCTGCAAGGCAGCAGACATCCTCCTGCCCAAAATATGTCCTCCCAGACATAGAAACTAGACAAAACACACAAAAAGACTCGATCTAAACTACCTAAGACCAACACTAAAAAGACACAAAATATGGACTCATCATGCGCACACACTTAACCCACACTTGTCCTCAAGTATGCACAGACAACTTGCCCAAGACACAAACAAAAGAATAAAAGACTCAAAACACGATCAACACAGAAAAGTTAGTCAAGGCAACACCACAATCTTTTCATAACAATCTGCAAATGAAGAGAAAAGAAGATGCGATGCTATCAAACAAGTCAAGATTGAATTGTGAATTTAGGACCTCCCTTCCACACTCATCACTCATGTGTTTAGGTTTTTTTTCTTTTTACACTTATAGACCATCTTGACTTCGGTATCACCATAGGCTTGCCTCCCCTTTAAATCTAAAGCTCTTATTTCAAATCTCGAAACTCATCATTAGGACTTTTTAGGTTTTAAGCTTAAGGCAATAGGTATAAGTATTCAGATCTTGGCTAAGGACAATTTAAACTCGTATTGGGCAGCAGGAGTTCCCAACTTCTTTTCAATTTCTCGCCTTTATTTTCCAGGCCCAAGCTTTAACTCTTTTTTTTCTTTGGGGAACTTATAATTTTTTCTTTTCTCTTTTTTTAATTTTTTTTTGCTCCCCTTATTTCTTTCATTCTTTCTTAGTTGAGACATAACCCAACTATAAACACAAAACTTTCTGCCCAAGATACACCCCCAATCATTTCATCCCTGCCCTAATCCTCTTTATACTGCCAGGTTCTCCCAACCAAATAAACATCTTTTTAAGGCAATATCTAGGTAATAGAAAGAATCAATTCGGCTAAAAAAAGGGTTATCAAAGGATCATGATTCAAGGTGGTTAATTCAAGCTCAATGGGCTAATGAAAGAATGGCCTAAATCATCTAAGTTTAGAGATAATAAAACAAAGTACATGCAAGTTCTAGTTTCTCCTAATCAAGATGTCTTTAATCTCACACAAGAATGAATTCAGTCAAGCTCAAAATCCTCACATGGTATGTTCACAACTCAATCCATCATACAAGTCATCTTCTAGCATGCAAAAACTTAGCACTGTTCAACGAGCATCAATTAAGCTTACAAATCATCATACTATCTTGCCCAACAACTCCATGCTGATCAACACAATTTCATAAATTAAAACACACGACACAGACACCCCACGCACACACTTTGCTTATACAAAGTCTATCCATGGACGCCTCAATCTTGGACTCAACAAACTTTTTGACCAACTGATGGCCTTCCTACGCACACACTTGTTGAAAGCAAAGTAATGGACGTAAGAAGGTCAAGACAATAACAAATAAAACACTAAGACACTAACACAAAGCAAAAAAAACAACAAAAAACTAAAACACAAAAAACACAGGAGGACATAATTAAGCAGAGGGATCAGAGACTGACCCTAATTTTAGGTGGCAGGCAAGGCTGTTGAGAGTGGCCTGCATGGTCAGTTGCCCATTTCATAGCTCGTTGAGCAACTCCTCCGTCTTTCCCAACCTCTCCAGTACTTCCTTCAGCTAGGTGGAGAATGATTCAGCCTCCTCCTCATCATTTTCTTCTTCTTCCTCGATCTCAGACTTCTTGGCCAATCTGGCTGACTTCTTGGGCGGCAGGCGAGTTGAGACCTGTTGATCCTTCTCATGCGCCTCCAACAGGCACCATCCTTTCCCATGCTTCACCACTTCCTTCATCCTGGTCAACCTCTCCATGTTGAGCACGTGTCACACCCCGACTCCCGAGGTACGACTAATGACACTAACACTACTAAGCCATCTATCAACTCAACTCAATCAAGGGATTCATGCTCGGGAAAAACAAGGAAAAGTTGACTGAAAGTGATAACAAACAAAGGCATGTTTCCAAGTCACAACTAAACATCAAACGAGCATGGGTAATTTACATATCAAAACCAAAACGGCATAAGTATTTCTAATCCACAAGAAAAAAGAATCATCAAAAACCATAAACTGTATCGAGCACAATGCTCGTAAACCAACAGAACTTCAGAGTAAAATTTAGAATATATCAACAGACAATGTTTTGCATAGCTTTGCAGCGGAAACCTCGACTAAAACCCTAACAACTACATGTATGACGACATGTAATTGCCAGCCAACTTTCGACTCTATCAAAAGAACACACCACCAAGCTATCCATGCCATCCACATCCTGCTAACCTGGATGTTTAGAAATACATGCAAGGCTGAGTACTTCGTACTCAGTGAACACATGCCAAAACATTTGATAACTTGCTCAATAGAGCTATATGATTAGACTTGCCTCTCTTGCTGCATCACAAGGGTTAAATATATCGTTGTTTAAAAATAGTTACCACTTGTGAAAACCATAAAAATATTTTCATACTTTTCTGAAATCGGTTGCAACCTTTTATACTTATACTTAGGTATGAATCAATCTACAACTTATCTTTTTGTGGTGTCGAGAAGTAGGCCTCCTCCTCGAACACCGTGACCGGCTCAACCGAAGCAAGGCTCACAGTCACTACTAGTAATGCATGCATTGTCCTGTATTTGACAGGACCATTATCCCGTGTGTCCACAGGATCTTTATCCCATGTTTCCATAGGAACAACTTTAATACGTAGATGATTACATACCAAAACATTTAAATCATTTAGGCAAGTTAATCAATTTAAAAAGCGTATGTAATACATAAAAAGCAAGCGCATTCATCATTTGATTTTGGTTCAGAAAGCCCACCTGTCCTCCGTCGTTTAGCTAGGTGGCTTACGTGCTATTTGTCCTCGTTTACTTCTCCATCTCGCTTGATCCTTCATAGTCGACATCGGTAAGGAAAATAAGATACAGCGTAAGACGGAAAATATATGTTGGTCTCGGCTGAAGGATTTCTACTTGACTCGTCTCTTTTTATTCTTATTTTATCCTTTCTAAGAAAATCTAAACTCTCGGCTTTCTCATTCTCGGTTCTCACTCCGATCGGGTATCCTTTATCAAGTCTCATATTCTCGTTTCTAGGTTATTACTACTACTCGATAATTGGTTAATATTTCTAACCAATCTTAGCGTTTCTCGATTTACTAATGAATCGACATCTAACTAGGCTCTATTACTCGAATTCTCAATCAATCTTTAGTTTGATTAATAACTCATTAACTCAATCATTTGCATACAAAGCATACTTAATCAATCATTTATGTCATTATCGAATGATAATGCTTCACTGAAACACATATATTCATGCACACAACATCTTAAAATTAAACACATTGTCACGTTCACGAACACACTTCAAGACACATTAGACATTCTCGACTTTTAATTTTTGAAAAACACTTGTCTCAAAATTCTAATGTAATTTCTCTTTTCTTAATTAAATTCAAATAATATGAATTAAAACTTAAATAATAAATCTATACTTCTCGACTCAATATACGACACTATTTCAAAATACGTCGTCTATGTATACGTATTCACATACGTATTATTATTTCTTACTCAACTATTATTATCATTTCTCTTTTAATTTTTAATAAACCCTTAAGGAATAGAAAAATTGTTTTCTATTTTTAATTCGACTTGCATCCTCGTCTCAAGACTAATTTTTTAGATTATTAACTCGACAACACTTCTCGTTTTATCTCTAATTCAAACGGTTTGAAAAACATACTTGATTAATTACTACTCGTCATCTCATTCATAACAATTTATTTAAATTATTTTTTTCTCAAAGCTCGATTCACTTAGTATCCTCATACTTTATCGTTTCTCGATTAATAAAGAAATTACCTTTATTATTATTTATTTTTATTTTGACATTTCTCGATTAAACTATACGAGCAGTCGAACTTAACTTGACTAAACCTTTTCCTCTAAACTCAATTAAGTCTTCTCTTCGTCTATTTATACTCAACTCAATATTTATGACTTGTTATTTTCCTTATTACTCCTCGATTACTCAAACGACTACTCTTAATAACTCGACTTATAATTATGCTCGTTTAATGATTCTATTCTCAAATTTTATCTCGATTCCTACTTCTCATTTATTAACTCCTATACTTCTCCTTGATTAAATTCGCAATTGCAACCGTCTCTATTTTTCTCGATTCATTTAACTCGATTCATAGGGAGAGAGTGATAATATTTTTTTCTTGTTCTCTTGGAACTTCACGTGAGAGAGAGAGTAGTAAATAGAGATGAGATGATTTTCTTTCTTTGCTTATGAGAGAAGTATTGAGAGTGAATGAGAGTTGATGGGATGATACAATGTATCTTGATAATAAAGTTAAGGTAGGATAAATTTCTTTCCAACCTTAGGAATATCATGATTACTACCTAGTTGTAGGTGTTGAAAATAAGAAATATAGCTTAGGTGAGAGGGAGAGACACATGGGAGAGAGGGAGAGAGATAAGAGAGATTTGGATAAATTTATTTTATTGCGGATATAACGCACCCGGTTGAAAAAGTTTTTCGGATATAAATCCGTTTTATCTCATTTATGCTATAAATGATTCTAATCTCTCCTCGTCTCGTTTCCGACACTCAACACGTCTCAAACCTACCTCATGTCCCACTAAATAAATCAAGGATTCCGATTATCTAATTTTTAGGTCTAAATTCCATATAACGAAGAAAACCTAAAAATTAATCGGTTGATTAATCCTTTAAGGATTAAATTCTCATAACTCTCTCAATTTATCTCGGATAAACTCCTATCATATCTCAATGACCTTAGAATAAATTCTAGGTTCAAAAGATACTAATTAGATCGATTTCTAAGTTATCTATGAATAGTGATTTCTCGGTTATCGACACTATTCACATAAAATTCATTTCCTAATTTGCTTGCGACAAGTCCTAATAAAAATTCTCGGTTTCTACTGCAAATCATATTCATGCTCAATGTCACATCAATAAACTCAATATATGTATCACATCATCAATTCGAGAAATAAAAACAGATAAACGCACGTTTAAACACGTAAGGGTGTTTTAATCTTTTTACCCATTTTCATTTAATTAGAAAATAAAATTTATTCTCTCAAGTCTCGCCATTTAGGCTCATTAACTCATTTGGGACGCTCTTAAGGACTCATGAAAGTTCGGGGTATTACATCCTCACCCCCTTAAAAAAAATTTCGTCCCGAAATTTACTAACCTTAAGAAAATAGGTCGGGATATTTCGCTCCCATCTTTTCCTCGAGTTCTCACGTAATCTCTTCGAGATCGTGACGACACCACTTAATCTTATATAAGGGAATTAATTCCGTTCTAGGCTGTTGGACTTTATGGTCTAAAATTTTCTCGGGTTTCTCCTCGTAACTTAAATCTGACTTCAAAGCCACGTCTCTTCGGCGAATCACGTGCTTCGGATCAAAAACGTACTTTCTCAATTACGACACGTGAAAACATTATGCAAATTTCCAAAATTGGGAGGCAACGCTAATCTATATGATACGGATCCAATCCTCTCAAGGATTTCAAACGGTCCTATAAAACGAGGTTTAAGCTTACCTTTAACTTTAAAAACGATACACTCTTCTTGATGGCGACACCTTCAAAAACACTTTATCTTATATCTCAAACTCTAACTTGGACCTTCGGTTATCGGCATACGACTTCTGTCGACTCTAAGCTTTTTTAATCTTCTCGCGAATTTGACGCACAGATTCCATCATCTCCTCGATTGCTTCTGGCCCTATCACTTTTCTCTTGCCTACTTTATCCCAATAAAGCGGCGATCTACACTTCTCCCCGTAAAGGTTTCATAAGGGGTCATTCCTATTGTATTCTGATAGCTATTATTATAGGCAAACTCGATAAGAGATAAAAAAAATTTCGTACTCATTTCTTTTATCTAAAAAAAACAGCTCTCAACATGTCATCGAGGATTTGAATCATTCGCTCGGATTGACCATCGGTCTGAGGATGATAAGCAGTACTAATCTGCAACTGTGTTCCCAATTCTCTTTGGAAACTTTCCTAAAAACGGGCTGTGAACTTCAAAACTTAGTCGGAGGTAATCGCACTCGGCACTCTGTGCAATTCTCACAATCTATCCACTATCACCCACACGACTGTATTTCCTTTTTATGATCTTGGCAAACATGTCACGAGATTCATCCTGAATCCGTCCCACTTCCATTCTGGGACTGGTAGCGGCTGCAAGGGTCCACACGGTCTTTGGTGTAGAGACTTTACTTGTTGGCAAGTTAAACATCTTTCAACATACATGGCCACGTCCTTTTTCAATCCTTCCCACCAAAATTGTTGCTTCAAGTCTTGGTACATCTTCGTACTGCCTGGATGGCTATGTACGGAGTCTCATGAGCTTCACTCATTATCTTGTTCCTTAACTTCTCGTCGTTTGGCACACAATTCCTTTCCTCGGAATAACAAAGTATTATTTCTCAATTCGGGAACATCCTTGACTCCTTCTCTTCTAACCTTTAACCTCCATTTCTTCAAATTTTCGTCTCTCCTTTGACCTTCTATGATATAAGATCTCCAATCTGGCACTACTACCAAGGTAGAAATCACTTGTTCTACTACCACTGGAGGTAGAATTAATTCGATTCTCAATTTCCCAAACTTCTTTATCAATCTTGCTTCTTCTCTTAGCAACAATCCTAACTTGGTTTCTTCTAAATTCTTCTCCTTTCTTTTTCGGCTCTACGCGTCGGCTACAACATTAGCTTTAACGGAATGGTAAGACATCTTACAATCATAATCTTTTACCACTCAAGTCATCTCCTCTACCTAGATATTTAATTCCTTCTGCACAAAGAAATATTTCAAACCTTTGTGATCCGAAAAGATTTCACACTTGGCTCTATAAAGATAGTGTTTCCAAATTTTCAAAGCATGCACAACGGCTGCTAATTCTAAATTATGAGTCGGATACTTCTCTTCATGGGGTTTTAGTTAGATTGAAGCATACGCTATCACTCTTCCATCTTGCATTAGCACACATCCTAAGCCTTAAGCTGATGCGTCTGTATAAACAGTATAGTCCTTTAATACTGGAGCTGAAGTCAATCTCATCTTGAGCTCTTGGAAATATCTCATGCATTCCTCTGTCCATTCAAACTTCGATTGTTTCTTTAACATTTCGTCATCGACTTCGCGATCTTGGAAAATTCTTCTATGAATCTCTGGTAGTAACCTGCTAAACTGAGGAAACTACGGATTTTATGAACTGACGTTGGCGATTTCCAATCTTGCACAGCTTTCACCTTTTCCATGACAACTTTAATTCCTTTGGACAAAACAATGTGTCCTAGGAAATTCACCTCTTTCAACCAAAATTCACTTGCTGAATTTGGCATATAACTTCTCGGATCTTAACTTCTTCAACACGATTTGTAGAAGTTTCTCGTGTTCTACTTCATCCTTGGAATATACCAAAATATTATCTATTCTTGGTAACGAATACTTGTTCTTGAGGGTAATCTTGTTAAATTCTCGATAATCTATCCACATTCTCAAACTACCGTCCTTCTTCACAAATAGAATCGGAGCTATTCTATACGAAGCTTTCGAAATTGGGGGCTAATTTAGGCTCTAAATCTATCTTGAACTCTAATTATCTATCCGGAGCAAACCGGGTAAGACTTCTGGAAAAACGTCCTTAAATTCTCTCACGTCGGCTACGTTATCAATATTTGACTCATGCCCATCGTTTTTATTCAAATATCCTAGATACACTTTTGTATCCTTCCTTCTCGTTAACGTCTTTGCTCTCATGGCCGAGATAATCGACACGCTTTTCTTTACTCTTCTCTCTCTACTCTGAACACTACTGTCGGCTCTTCTTCGGGAGATTGAAACAAAATCTGTCTCTAATCGCATTATATCGATTTGGAATTCTCGGTTGACTAATCTGGATTAAATCTAGAAATTTTTGCCGGTAATTTAAGGCTTCCAAATTCGAGTTCTAAGTTCGAACAAACTGGCAAAACTAACGAAGATCTTCCTAAAGGGGTTGATATTCTAAGCACCTGGTTTAATTTTTCTATGTTCAAACCGAGATTTTCTACTCAAGTGCTAAACATAAACAAATACGAAACATCGGTATAAAACGATACAATAACTGGTACACCTTTCAACTTTCTTATACCTGTGAGATTCCTTGGTCCATAGCTCCTAGCTTTTGCTCCATTACTAACACTCGTTGGTAGTATGGTTGTGCTTCACACTGGGGTTGAGGGTACTTCTGTTGTGGAGTTACTTTCACTGCTCTCTTTTTAGACGGCTGATACTGATTCGGCCTTTTACCGATCTTTCCTTGCTGTTTACTTGGGCAGTAGCTTGAGAAATGACCAAACTGACCACAAGTAAAACAGATATTACTCCCAGCTTTGCAGACTCCTAGATACATTTTGCCGCACTTCTCACACGGGGGTAGACCTCGGGATCCTATTGGTATGTTACTTCGATTAGGATACTGAACTTTCATTTTCTGTGATTTCTGAAGTTGTTGTTGTCCATGCTTCTTCCACGGCTTCTTGTTTGGGTGGGATCCACCATTCTTCTTTCTTTTACGTTTTGAGACTTGGCCTTGTTCAAATGGATAGGAGGCAACAACTGTCGTCATCTGACTTTGAAATTGAGGATTTGCTAAGGATTGCGATCATTTCTCTGGCTGCATTGCCAGCTCCATATCCAGAACTTGGTTAAGGGGTTCAGCGTAAGTCAATTCACTCTGACTTGGAAGAACAAAACGAATTCCTACTCAGAAAGGTTCACACACTTTCTTATCGATATCCACCTTATCAGGTGCAAAACGAACTAACTCACATAACACAGGATTATTTTCAGTTACGGGTCTCTTTCCTTGCTTTAATTTTGCAATTTCATTCGCTTTCTGCTCCCAATAACTTTGTGGCACGTACCTTTCTAAAAAAGTTTCCTTAAACTGTTCCCACGTCAAATTCTCACGTTCCTCAGGCGTATACGTCCTCCGTCGCGCTTCCCACCAATAGTCTGCATTTTCTGTAAGTTGATACGTTGCGCACCTGAGACGTTCAAGATTGTTACATCTAAGGAATCGAAAAATTCGTTCTAAAGAACAAATCCAGTCTTCGGCTTCTGCCGGATTGCCTCAACCATCGAAGGTTGGGGATTTTGACGAAAAAAAAGTTCTTCTACTCGACGTTCATTTGGAGGGGGCGGAATAGGATCTCACTGTCCCTCTTCCTCATTTCTTTCAATTCTCTCGTTTTCTTGACTTCGCAGCATTCTAAAGAAATATGAAAGAAACTTTTAAGCCACTCGAAAAGAACTAATTACCTCACTCGGAACCTTTCTCGATTCTGAAAAAAAATGTTTTCTTTTTGGGGAAGAATATGATTCTCGATCGATACTTATTAACATATTAAGAACGATTAATAATTACTGCAAGTAAATCAGTCATCTCAAACTCACATATATCTCAATCAATTCATTCTCAATTCAAATATAAACCATCATCATTAAGGAGAACATACATTCACGTCATCATTCATATATATATATATATATATATATATATATATATTCTCAAGACAATTATTTCTCAACATTCAATCACAATCATGATCTCAAGCATTATCACATCAATATTCACATATTCTCAAGGTAAATCTTTCTCAACACTCAAAGCAATCATGCACTCAAATACTATTATTTCAGCTTACCTACGTCTCATTATCTTTTACTCACATTTTATTATTTATTGCTAGAGAACAGCTTACTCAATTTATTCAATTCTTATGTCGCCACTCGTTCTCAATCATAATTTAGGAATCTCAAATACTCGAATCACTTTAATTTCTTGGGAGACTCAAAGTTGATTTTAATGGCCTAACGGCTGCTTTTCATTTCACCCAACGATGGCCTCTTCTGAGGACTTACCACAGAATAAGGGATTAAACACTTACACGGAAAATTTTCTACACATCAACCCGACGGTCTACATCTTAAATCAAACTACACGGGCTAACACTTCGCATCTGATTCTACTAGCTATTCAAACCTTAAGTCATCACTGCGGAAAGGATAAAAAGAGTTCAATTTTTAGACAAAAAGTAAATATTGTTCGAATTTCTCCACAACTTCTTCGAACTGATTCTAAACATTAGAATCATCCTCACTTGGGCCATCATCATCGTATTGCTCCTCATCGGGGTACTTCTTGGGATCATTCTCCTCTTGGTCTTCCTCTTCTGGATTCTCTTCTTATTCTGCGCCATCGTTAATGATGTCAAACGCTTACACTCGGCTGCCTTCATTTCTTCATCATAGTCGTGAAAGGTATAGTTAGTGACTTCTCAAGGATTAGTCATGTCTCCTGTATCTTCGTCCTCAAAACGAACATTTACGTCCTCCAATTTTGACACGACTCATGGGGCGTCTCGAAGTTATTCTCATTGCGTCGGAGATAAGATGTCGTATCGGCTGAAACGCCATACTCTGACTCACGTCCTTCATCGGGCTTCGCTACTAGGGTAGGAGGAGACGTATATGGGGTAGTAAAGTAATCATTTGGTAGAGCTTAGAGATAACCGTTTCCCACGATAGCTTCGACTGCCGGATCATCGTCATACTCGTTGTCATTACCGTCGCCGATAATGGTTGGCCTAAAGGACTCGACTAAGGCCTGAACCGGAGAAAAAGTTTGGTTATGACGCATATACTCTTGCAAACTGATTATTTAAAGGCGGCGAGGCTCCGCTATGATTGTATAAACCATTCGACTGCAGGGCCGTCGAACTAATTGAAATAAAAGGGTCATAGGTTCGAAAAGGGGAGTACACCTCCTGAATACGGATAGTCCTGGTAAGCAGCTCGGGATTCTGACTCAACACGAGACGGTGTAGGGACACGGAGAAGGATTGAGCCGTCTTGAAGCAAAGGCAAGGGAATATGAACAAAACCATTTGGCTCGGCAAGGAGGTCAACATCACAATGTTCTGGAGGCGGGGTACCATACTGTATATGCTGCTCGGAAATTGTAGCGATAAACGCATTAGGGAAAGCATCCTAAAGCAATCTAGTTATTCAATCTACTTATCAAGCTTTTGTCTCTAGACGAGCGCAATAATAAACTCAATAACTTAATTACTCAAATATCGTTTTAATCTTGAAAGCTTTTTAGAAATAAAGCGTACCTGGTTGCCGGATGAGACGAGGGATTGCTTGGTGTGTTACTGACTCAAATAAATCTAGGAAATAAATCTAGGAAATAAATCTAGACTCGACTCATCAAGGAAAGTTAAACTTAAGAGCAGACAAAACCTTGCTCTAATACCAACCTGTCACACCCCGACTCCCGAGGTACGACTAATGACACTAACACTACTAAGCCATCTATCAACTCAACTCAATCAAGGGATTCATGCTCGGGAAAAACAAGGAAAAGTTGACTGAAAGCGATAACAAACAAAGGCATGTTTCCAAGTCACAACTAAACATCAAACGAGCATGGATAATTTACATATCAAAACCAAAACGGCATAAGTATTTCTAATCCACAAGAAAAAAGAATCATCAAAAATCATAAACTGTATCGAGCACAATGCTCGTAAACCAACAGAGCTTCAGAGTAAAATTTAGAATATATCAACAGACAATGTTTTGCATAGCTTTGCAGCGGAAACCTCGACTCAAACCCTAACAACTACATGTATGAAGACATGTAATTACCAGCCAACTTTCGACTCTATCAAAAGAACGCACCACCAAGCTGTCCACGCCATCCACATCCTGCTAACCTGCACGTTTAGAAATACATGCAGGGCTGAGTACTTCGTACTCAGTGAACACATGCCAAAACATTTGATAACTTGCTCAATAGAGCTATATGATTAGACTTGCCTCTCTTGCTGCATCACAAGGGTTAAATATATCGTTGTTTAAAAACAGTTACCACTTGTGAAAACCACAAAAACATTTTCATACTTTTCTGAAATCGGTTGCAACCTTTTATACTTATACTTAGGTATGAATCAATCTACAACTTATCTTTTTGTGGTGTCGAGAAGTAGGCCTCCTCCTCGAACACCGTGACCGGCCCAACCGAAGCAAGGCTCACAGTCACTACTACTAATGCATGCATTGTCCTGTATTTGACAGGACCATTATCCCGTGCGTCCACAGGATCTTTATCCCATGTTTCCATAGGAACAACTTTAATACGTAGATGATTACATACCAAAACATTTAAATCATTTAGGCAAGTTAATCAATTTAAAAAGCGTATGTAATACATAAATAACAAGCGCATTCATCATTTGATTTTGGTTCAGAAAGCCCACCTGTCCTCCGTCGTTTAGCTAGGTGGCTTACGTGCTATTTGTCCTCGTTTACTTCTCCATCTCGCTTGATCCTTTATAGTCGACATCGGTAAGGAAAATAAGATACGGCGTAAGACGGAAAATATATGTTGGTCTCAGCTGAAGGATTTCTACTTGACTCGTCTCTTTTTATTCTTATTTTATCCTTTCTAAGAAAATCTAAACTCTCGGCTTTCTCATTCTCGATTCTCACTCCGATCGGGTATCCTTTATCAAGTCTCATATTCTCGTTTCTAGGTTATTACTACTACTCGATAATTGGTTAATATTACTAACCAATCTTAGCGTTTCTCGATTTACTAATGAATCGACATCTAACTAGGCTCTATTACTCGAATTCTCAATCAATCTTTAGTTTGATTAATAACTCATTAACTCAATCATTTGCATACAAAGCATACTTAATCAATCATTTATGTCATTATCGAATGATAATGCTTCACTGAAACACATATATTCATGCACACAACATCTTAAAATTAAACACATTGTCACGTTCACGAACACACTTCAAGACACATTAGACATTCTCGACTTTTAATTTTTGAAAAACACTTGTCTCAAATTTCTAATGTAATTTCTCTTTTCTTAATTAAATTCAAATAATATGAATTAAAACTTAAATAATAAATCTATACTTCTCGACTCAATATACGACACTATTTCAAAATACGTCGTCTATGTATACGTATTCACATATGTATTATTATTTCTTACTCAACTATTATTATCATTTCTCATTTAATTTTTAATAAACTCTTAAGGAATAGAAAATTCATTTTCTATTTTTAATTCGACTTGCATCCTAGTCTCAAGACTAAATTTTTAGATTATTAACTCGACAACACTTCTCGTTTTATCTCTAATTCAAACGGTTTGAAAAACATACTTGATTAATTACTACTCGTCATCTCATTCATAACAATTTATTTAAATTATTTTTTTCTCAAAGCTCGATTCACTTAGTATCCTCATACTTTATCGTTTCTCGATTAATAAAGAAATTACCTTTATTATTATTTATTTTTATTTTGACATTTCTCGATTAAACTATACGAGCAGTCGAACTTAACTTGACTAAACCTTTTCCTCTAAACTCAATTAAGTCTTCTCTTCGTCTATTTATACTCAACTCAATATTTATGACTTGTTATTTTCCTTATTACTCCTCGATTACTCAAACGACTACTCTTAATAACTCGAGTTATAATTATGCTCGTTTAATGATTCTATTCTCAAATTTTATCTCGATTTCTACTTCTCATTTATTAACTCCTATACTTCTCCTTGATTAAATTCGCAATTGCAACCGTCTCTATTTTTCTCGATTCATTTAACTCGATTTTCTTAACTCGGTTTAATTATCTCAATTAATCCTTTCTCTCGATTCTAATGATTTAACTAAAGAAATTATTTTCCTTTATTAATTCCTGATTCTATGACTCATTTCTCAATAAATAAATTTCTCTTTTATTTTTCTATTTAATTTTATTCAAGGAAAATATCTTGAATATTTTATTATTTTTATTACTAATTTCTTTTTGATTTAATTTAATCAAAACTCAAATCTTCAAGTTTGTGCTCAAGAACACCTAGAACACTTAGAACACCTACTAGATGTTCTTCATTATTTTTTTCGAGTTTTTCTCTTTTTAACACAAAAATTTATCTTTTTAACTCTTTAAATCTATTAACATTTAAATCATCAATATAACTTCTAAATCATCTATATTCATTTCTCTTCTAAAATTCTCACTTAAGCTCGATTTTCACACAATTAAACACACAAAAGATTAAATTATCACAACTAGTAATATCCTCAAGCTCAAACATTGATTAATTCATCACAAAAATCACAAAATAAACTCCTCCTTCCTTGCTCCATAACTCACGGTATTAATTCAAGAATTTGGGCAATTGATTTTTCAATTTTTCAAGCACACAAAGCAATTCTCAACATATTCAAAAGTATAAATCAAGCATAAAAATAACCATAACTTAAGAAATTCAAATTTTCCTATTTTTTTGCCTAATTTTCGGTCCTAGCCAATTTTTTAGGGCTTTTGTTTTCTTTTTCTCTCTTAACTCATTATTTAATCCCTAGAGTTCAAATTCCTTAACGAATTCCTCACTCCAATCTTGAATCGATAACCCTAGGTTTGCCTAAACATGAATTAAAATCATGCATGCATGGCTTTTCCTTTTCTTTATGGCTTTAGGGATACATATGTACAAGAAATCAAATAAATACCATACTTTTTAAATATTTAAATGGATCTCCTTCTCTTGATCTCTTGGAACCGAAAATATGGTGGAAATTAGGGCTCAACTCCTAGCTTGGATTCACCATGGAAGAACTCATTTTGAACCTCAAGAAATAATATAACAATAATTAATCATCCTTTCTAGGGCTAAATAGCCGAAAATTTCAAGAAAATAATGGATGATTATTTGATTTTAAACTCAAGAATTTGAAGAATAAATACCTTTCTCTTTAAGGTATGCATGAACTAGAAGGATAATGATAATCTTCTCTTGATCTTGAGTCTTGAAGCTTGAGAATTTGGATGCTTCAATGGAGAAATCTCCAAGTATGTATTATGTGTGTGTGCTACGGTAGAGAGAGGAATAGGGAGAGAGTGATAATATTTTTTTCTTGTTCTCTTGGAACTTCACGTGAGAGAGAGAGTAGTAAATAGAGATGAGATGATTTTCTTTCTTTGCTTATGAGAGAAGTATTGAGAGTGATTGAGAGTTGATGGGATGATACAATGTATCTTGATAATAAAGTTAAGGTAGGATAAATTTCTTTCCAACCTTAGGAATATCATGATTACTACCTAGTTGTAGGTGTTGAAAATAAGAAATATAGCTTAGGTGAGAGGGAGAGACACATGGGAGAGAGGGAGAGAGATAAGAGAGATTTGGATAAATTTATTTTATTGCGGATATAACGCACCCGGTTGAAAAAGTTTTTCGGATATAAATCCGTTTTATCTCATTTATGCTATAAATGATTCTAATCTCTCCTCGTCTCATTTCCGACACTCAACACGTCTCAAACCTACCTCATGTCCCACTAAATAAATCAAGGATTCCGATTATCTAATTTTTAGGTCTAAATTCCATATAACGAAGAAAACCTAAAAATTAATCGGTTGATTAATCCTTTAAGGATTAAATTCTCATAACTCTCTCAATTTATCTCGGATAAACTCCTATCATATCTCAATGACCTTAGAATAAATTCTAGGTTCAAAAGATACTAATTAGATCGATTTCTAAGTTATCTATGAATAGTGATTTCTCGGTTATCGACACTATTCACATAAAATAAAAATTCTCGGTTTCTACTACAAATCATATTCATGCTCAATCTCACATCAATAAACTCAATATATGTATCACATCATCAATTCGAGAAATAGAAACAGATAAACGCACGTTTAAACACGTAAGGGCGTTTTAGTCTTTTTACCCATTTTCATTTAATTAGAAAATAAAATTTATTCTCTCAAGTCTCGCCATTTAGGCTCATTAACTCATTTGGGACGCTCTTAAGAACTCATGAAAGTTCGGGGTATTACAGCACGTCAGCTGGTGTCACATCAAACTCCTTTACCTCGTCATGGAGTTCCAGTCCCTCGATGTAGGCTATCACAAAAAGCCCACATGAATAATTCTGACTCGCCTTGGCCACTACTGCCCTCAACTGCTCCATCAAGAAGACTGCAAAGTTCAGCCTCTTCCTGGTCAACATACAGAATAGTATGTACACCTCTTTGTTGGCCAGCGAATTCCCGCTATCTCCCTTGCCAAACATGTTGTAGGCAAGAATCTTATGGGCAATGCGTAGGGCTGGCGTCTTCAGATCAGAGGCCTTGTTGTCTCCCGACTTGAACTCTGTCCCCACACTAGGTTCCTTCCACATCCGGATCCACTCCTCTTTGGGCAAGTCCACTGGCACCTTCTTGACTGCCCTTCTAAACTCCGGCCTTTGCAGCTCCATCATTGTGGTGAACCCCAGAATCTGGTTTACGTCATTCAGCCCAGCCACATATGGCTGCCCATTCAAGGTGAACTAGATCGAAGCCGAGTTTCCTTCTCCATCAAGTACGAACTCCAGCGATCCGTACATCTCTCTCACCAAATCTTCATGGATGTGGCAAGGTAGCGTCAGGAATCTTCCCTAGCCACATCTCTCATACAGGTTCCTCACTTCACATGCTATGCCCAAGATGTCCAGGTCGCCAAAGTCGACCTGCCTGGGCATAAAGATCTTCTTAGCGGATGAGTCTTCCACCTTATTGGGCTACTTTTTCCCTCACGACTCGGAGTCCTCCTTCTTGACCTTCAGAGCGGCTGACCTTGTGATCCTTTCCCCTGTTATCTGGACATCGTCATCCTCCGACTCCACAATTCTCTGCCTCTTTCCTGGATTCTTGGACGAAGGCGTGGCGGCCTTCTTCTCTTCTGTAGATGACTCTCCTCCCAATGATGAGGCAATCTCAGACGCGGCAGCCTTCATCGTCTTCTTCCTCTTGGTTTCCTTTCCCTTCCCCTTCTCTTTCTTCTTCTTGGCATCTCGCTCTACCTCCGCGCAGAGCTTGTCGAAGGAATCATCGGATTCCTTCTTTTCCCGTCCTTCCTCTTCTTCTAGCACCTCCATCTCTACATCATCGTCCGGCTGCTCTTCTTCCTTCTCAGGCTCCTGCTACGTGTTCTCCGGCGTAGCCTCCTCAGTAGCTTCCTCAGCAGTTTCTTCCGACGTGACGAAAATTTCCTCCACCGGTGCAGTTTCTTCTTCTTGCGATTTCTCTGGTATCACTATGGCTTCAGCAAAGGCTGCGCTCATAACCTTCTCTGCTTCGGATGTGAGAGGGTATGGAACTACCCAAAGCGATGGGTCTGGCTCGGCAAAAGAGTACTCTGACGGCGGTGTTTCTGGTTCTTCTAGGTCGATATTGGTGCCATGAGGGATTTATTTAGTTTGTTCTTGGGGCGGGTTGATACCATTGTGATTTAGGGTTTGAATTAAGGAAGGAAAATCTGTAGAATCCAAAATTGGGGGGTTGAGGATGGAAAGTGTTGCATGGCAGTTTGAATTGATGGTTTACGTGGGGAAGTGGAAGAGTTGGAGAGAGGGTTATAGTAGGGTGGCAGACGGTTATAGGGCTAGGGGTAGGTATTGAGTGCGGCTGTCACGTCGCACATGATATGGTAGTTACTGCCTCTTCAGCTGTGTTGCCCAAGTCACTCGTTTAGCCCAGAGCGCCGCTCTTGCCCTCTTGCGCACACACTTCCATGCACAAGGCAAAAACACTAAATCCTATGGTTAGACATTTCTACCCATAATGGAATTAAAATACGCCTAAGTTTGATGGAAAACATTAAAATTATGGCTATTTTAATCCCTATCTCCCTCTTTTTTTTGTTTTTTTTAAGAAAGGAAACAATGCAAAATTAAAGAAAACTGAAAAGTAAAAGAAAACATACCAGGTTGCCTCCTGGCCAGCGCCCTAGTTACTGTCGTAGGCACGACGTCCTTCTTGCCCAAGTTAGGGCTCCATGTCACAGAGGAATTTCAAGTATTCCTCTGGTTTCTCCAAAGCTTGGCCATAGAAGGCCTTCAGTCTTTCTCCATTGACTTTGAAAATCTTCCCCGACCTTGCATTCCTTACTTCCACAGCCCCATTTGGATATGTGGGTTGAACTTCGAACGGACCAACCCACTTGGTCGATAGTTTCCCTGATATAAGCTTGAACTTAGACTGGTATAGAAGCACTTGTTGCCCAAGTTCAAACTTCTTGACCTTGATCAACGCATCGTGAGCCTTCTTCATCTTCTCTTTATACAACATGGCATTGTCATATGAATTGAGTCTGATTTCCTCAAGCTCCTGCAATTGAAGTTTCCTGGCTTGACCAACCTCATCCCAATCGTAATTCATCTTCTGAACTGCTCAATACGCTCGATGTTCTATTTCCACGGGCAAGTGGCACATCTTGCTAAAGACCATTCTGTAGGGTGATATGCCAAATGGGGTTTTGAAGGCTGTCCTATATGCCAATAATGCATCCTCAAGACGCAAACTTCAATCCTACCCCGTTGGACTAACTGTTTTCCTCAAGACAACCTTCACAATACGATTAGACAATTCAGCTTGCCCATTTGCTTGAGGATGATAAGCATTCGAAGTCCTGTGGTGTACTCCATATCTACTCATCAATTCTTTTAGGGCTCCACTGCAGAAATGCGTTCCTTGGTCATTGATAATTGCCCTTGGCACACCAAACCGACTAAAGATATTGCTCTTGAGAAACTCCACAACCACTTTTGAATCATTGGTTGATGTTGCCTTGGCCTCCACCCATTTAGACATGTAGTCTACTGCCAATAATATGTAGAGATTCCCTCTAGAGTTGGGCAATGGCCCCATGAAATCCATGCCCCATATATCAAATACTTCCATGGGCATGACCGGAGTCATGGGCATCTCGTTCCTCTTGCCAATGTTGCCCTCCTTCTAGCATTGGGCGCATCGCTTACACCACTCGAAGCTATCCTTGAATATATTGGGCCAATAAAACCCACAATCTAAGATCTTCCTTGCTATCCTCTTAGGTCCAAAATGTCCCCCACATACCTTGGAATGGCAATGGACGAGGATGCTTGCTTGTTCCTTCTCATCAACACATCTGCGGATGACTTGGTCGGTACACATTTTCCATAGGTATGGTTCATCCCATATGTAGTATCAACTCACCGCCTTCAACTTGTTCTTCTGATAATGGTTTAGATCGCCTGGAAGTCTTCACAAAACGATATAGTTGCATAGGTCAGCATACCATGGTTCTGAGTTGTCTTGGGCAAGAGCCAGGTGCTCGTCTGGAAATGTCTCCTTGATTGGTTCAATCTCTTCTTGTTGAATGATGCGACTAAGATGATCAACCACCAAGTTCTGGGTTCTAGCCTTGTCTTTGATCTCCAAATCGAATTCCTAAAGCAACAATATCCATCTTATCTGTCTGGGCTTGGTTTCCTTCTTGGCCATGAGAAACTTCAGGGCTGAATGATCGGTGTAGACTATGGTCTTGCCCCCGAGCAGGTATGATCGAAACTTCTCGACAACAAACACCACAGCTAGTAAGTCTTTCTCTGTCGTGGAATAATTGCATTGGGCAGGATTAACAGTTCTTGATGCGTAGTATATGACATGATTCACTTTTCCTCTCTTTTGCCCAAGAACCGCTCTTACTGCGTAGTCACTCGCATCACACATGACCTCAAATGACATTTTCCAATCTGGTGGTTGGATTATCGGTGCTGACACCAGGATCTGTTTTAGTGCATGAAATGCCTTCTTGCAATCCTCATCAAAGTTCCACTGCACTTCTCCTTGTAATAATCTGGTCATGGGCTGCGCGATCTTAGCAAAGTCCTTGACGAACCTCCTATAAAATCCTGCATGTCCAAGGAAACCTCGCAGCTGTTTCACGTTATTCGGGTAGGGCAACTTGCCTATGATGTCGATCTTGGTCTTGTCGACCTCTATCCCTCGTTTTGATATGATATGTCCAAGGACTATTCCCTCCTTGACCATGAAGTGACACTTCTCATAGTTCAAAACTAAACTCTTTTCCACATACCTTGTCAGCACCATCTCCAAATTGTGTTGACACTTATCGAAATCCGATCCATAAACAGCAAAGTCGTCCATGAATACCTCTATACATGTCTCGAGCGTTGAATAAACCAAACAACACTCTTCTATACGCAAATGTACCAAATGGGCATGTGAAGGTTGTCTTGCCCTGGTCTTCTTCTGCGACCCAGATCTGCATATAGCCTGAGTACCGGTCAAGAAAATAGAAGTACTTGTTGCCCGCTAACCTTTCGAGCATCTCATCAATGAAAGGTAACGGAAAGTGATCCTTCTTGGTCTTCTGATTCAGCTTCTTGTAGTCAATATATACTCTCCTTCCTGTTTGCAACCTGGTTGCGACCATTTCTCTTTCCTCATTCTCCATCACTTGAATTCCAGACTTCTTGGGCACGACGTGTACTGGACTAACCCATCGGCTGTCAGAGACCGGGTAGATGATTCCTAGGTCTAACAGCTTCAAGATTTCTTTCATTACTACCTCCTTCAGCGCTGGATTCAGCCTTCTTTGAGGATCCCTAATGGGCACGGTGTCTTCCTTGAGCAAGATGTGATGTCTGCACACAGTGGGGTTTCTACCCCTTATGTCAGTCAATGTCCAGCCAATGGCCAACTTGTACTCCATCATGACTCCTTTCACTCGCTCCTCTTCCTCAATGGACAACTCCGCACTTATGATAACCGGTAGTGTTTCTTCTTCTCCCGAGTAGATATACTTCAAGTGGCTGGGTAATGTCTTCAATTCCAACTTGCGTGTTTTCTCAATTGATGGCATCAATCTGTCCTCTCTTGATTTAATGTAGGTATCACCAATGGTTCCACCCTCCTTACTTGTTTTGTGTCTCCTCTCAAATAGTGAACTGCTTCAACTAGCTCAACAGACCCGTCTTGGGCAACAACCTCTGTTAGGCCAATTTGTAGGAATACATCCAGCCTATCTTCAATTGCTATTTCTGGCCAAAACTCTTCCACCATCTGGTCAATGTGGTCAATGTTGTGCCCCAGCTCTGCATCACTAGGCTGTTTTATGGTGTTGTAGATGTCGAATGACACTACTTCCCCTCCGAACTCACACGTTAATTTTCCCGTATTGCAGTTGATTCTAGTGCGAGCTGTTTTCAAGAACGGTCTTCCTAGTAACATTACTGGTCCCTTGTGTGATGATCTCCCCATATCTAGAATGTAGAAATCAGCTGAGAAGATTAAATCTCTGACCCTGACCAATACATCCTTTAGAATTCCCTCTGGCCAAACCGTTGACCTATCCGCTAGTTAAATTGCCACCCTTGTAGGTTTGAGTGGTCCCATCCTTAGATCATCATACATTGAATTGGGCATGACGTTGATTGATGCTCCAAGATCCAACATGGTATTCTCTATCTTCATATCTCCAATGATGCATGGAATGTAGAACATCCCAGGGTCAGTGCACTTGGTCGGCATGGGTGTATCTTGCAACACTGCAGATACATTCTCACTCACTTGGAACCTTGCATCGTCTGTTTACTTGATCTTCCTTGTGCATAATTCCTTAAGAAACTTAGCACACTTGGGCATCGATTGTAAGGCAGTCAAGAGGGGTATGTTGACCTCGACCTTCTGGAACATTTTGGTCAATTCCTTCATCTCATGTGCTTTCTTATCCTTTGCAAACCGTCTTGGGTAAGAAGCTTTTGGCTCATAAGGTTTGGACTTAATCACGTTTTCAGCTTCCTTCATTGCCTTAGCTCTTATTTCAGCTGCGTCGAGCTCAGCTTTCAATCTTATGTCTGCTGCCTCCCTTTCAACCTGTGCCCTTTTCTCAACTGACAATTCTTGCCATAGCTCCTCAACATCACCTGATCCCATGGGTGCCTCTTCGTACTTTCTCTGGTTCATCCTCTTCTTATTGTTCCAGATCGATATCTTGCCCGAGAGACTGTTCTTGCCCAGATGCAGCTTTCTGAGGTTCATAGTGGTCAGACACTCTTACTTCAGGCAACTTAGCTCCACTATGCAATGTGATAGCATTAACTTGAGCCTTCTTTATCTCCACTTGAGATGGAAGTTCTCCCTTCCCTCCATTCATCATTGACTTGATCTGGGAGATTGATTCTACCAAATGGCTCAACGTGCCATTGATGTCTCTGATGCCTCCTCTTGTCTCTCTGCGAAAACTGTCCAATTCTTGATACCCCTTCATTTGTTCAGCTGCAAGTATCTCTACTTCATTCCTTAGGGTATCCCTTGGCTGATCTCGATTGTGTGGAGGTACGTATGGTTTGTCACAGCCCGAAATCCGGTGTGTAGGAACGACTAGACTCCATTAGAGTGTGAAGGTGAAACCATCAAATAACAAACCACTTTTATCTCAACTCAACTTTAAACCCTAAGCTGAATAAGTTAATACTTATGAAACCAACAAATAAAACTCGACACAACAAGGATTCGATCAAAGGAAATAAGGTTTCAACATGACATGAATATACACAGACTTTCATAACATGGCTCAGTGATGAACGAGTTTAATAATTTACAAAGTTTCTCAAAAATAGGGTTAAGTTTAACGACATCATACGGTTCAAAAAGTAGGGTTTTTAAATAAAATTCAAAGCATTGTTTTGAGCACACAACTCATTGTTATCAGAGTTGTCAAAATATTAACATATCAAAAGATTGATAAGCAGCGGAGACATCACTTGCTCACAACAATTACATGTATGAAGACATGTAACTGTCGACTTAACTTCCAAAAGATTAACACACCAACAAGACCATCCAAACCATCCTCATCCATAGCTAACCTGCACGTTTAGAAATACATGCACGGCTGAGTACTTCGTACTCAGTGAACACAATGCCAAAAACAATTTTAAAAGCTTGCTCTTAGAGCTATATAATTGAACTTGCCTTGCCACTACATCACAAGTGTTAGTATACTTGAAATCATTTTACTTGTGAATGCATAAAACATTTTTCTTTTAAAAGATGTGCGCGCACACAATTATATAATAACTCAGGTATGTTCCATCTACCAAATAACTTTGTGCTGAGAAGTAGGCCTCCTTCTCAAGCACTGTGACCAGCTAAACCGAAGTAAAGCTCACAGTCACCTTAATAACTCAAATACCACACGTGGGTTCCTGTTAACCACATGATATAACTCATGTAGATGATAAACACATACCAAAACTCAGATAAATGGCAAGTCAATTAATTTGAAAAACTCACATAATATTAATCAATAAGTAATAGCATTCATCTGAGTTTCAGTTAAGAAAAGCCCACCTCGCTTCTGGTCTTTTTAAGTCGGGGTTGCTTACTTTTCGCTTTTTCCGATTATTTCGCAGTCCCGCTCGGCCCCTTCAATAACAACATTGATTAAATTCGAGCTTATCAACTCGAAATTGTAAAATAGACTTAGGGCTTAGCTGATGGACTTCTACTTGAGTCGGGTTATTCTTAACTCATCTAAATTTTTCTACGTCAATAACTTTCTCGTTTTCTCGCCCTCAAATCATCGTCTTTACTCAGTTTCTAATTACTTCTCGAACTCTGATTCTCGTTTCTAATATCTTAATCTTCACATAAATTTATAAGATACTATTTAACTCGTCTTAAACTTCTCATAAATTCAATTTAAATAAACTCGGCAAATCATATCATCAAATCTCAACTATTTTCATCATATATAAATCATATGCAGTTAAGCACTTATTTCAATAATCGAATACTCACATCAAAGATCAAACATTCACATTTCAATTACGTATTCACATAAATACCCAAACATCGTCATCATACTCTAGCATCAATATCAACATCTCAAACACTTATTTTAAATAAGCAATTATCTTACTAGAGAGGTTAATCATACTTAATAGTTAAATCATTCTCAAACATCGAAGTTTATATAAACAACTCACGTCTTAACATAATCACACAATCAAGTGTTAAACTTCCATAAATATCTTATATCTTAGACATAATTTCTTAATAACTTATATCTTAATCATATTTTCATCATAATGGATTTTGGTTTGCTTGGAGGATGGAAGATGATGGATTGAAACTTCTTTCCTTGCATGAAACAAGATACAAGGGAATCAAGATCATTTCTTTTAAAAGAAACAAGATCAAACCCTTATTTTTCTTCAAGAAAATCGATGAAATAGGGTTGAAGATCTAGCTTGTTTCAAGCTTTAAAATGAAAGGAAATGGATGGAAACTTACTCCTTAAATGATCTTGAATACAAGGAATATGATCACAACAAAGAATCCTCAAGCATGAAGCATGATTTCATCAAAGAACTAGGGTTGTACATGAAGAAATTTCGAAAATCTGCTGCTACTGTCCAGCTGTGATGATCGACTTTTGCAGATGTTTTCTTCAAGTTTTAAGGCTTTGGATGATGATGAATATGTAGTAGATGATGTCTAGTATGTTAGGGTAAAGTTTGGAATGATTTGGAGGTGTTTATCATAGAGAATAAGGTGAAGATTTGCAGCTTTGCTGCTGCTACACTCTTCTCGGCAGAGAGAGTTTTCGAGAGAGAGATGAAGAGTTTGAGTGTTGCTTGTGAGGGAAGAGTGATGTGAGGTGATAGATAGATGAAGTGTGAGGTAAGAGTACTCATGTATATGCATTTAACATGTGAGAATCTTGCAAGATCTAGCAAGATTAGAGAGAGAAGTGAGAGAGATCGAAAGAGAGATTAGTGAGAGAGAGGAGTACAAGTTGTGGATGAATGAGAGGGAAAGTGGTGCTCACTCTCTCTAATGAGAGTGTTTGAGGTTACTTTGCTACTATTTTAGATAAGCATAGGATTTTCATCTGTTAATTATACCCGGAAATAGAAGTTTTCCGGTAGAAAATATCTTCGTCATTTTATTTCATTCCCTCAATCCTTTAATAATCTTTCCCATCTCTTTCTCGTCGTTTAAATTCTCTCTAATTCTCCTTATGTCTCTTAAAATAATTTAAGGAATCCAATGATCTAATTTTTATGCCAAGATTCCTTCTAACGAATAAGTTCGTAAAAACTGTTCGATTAAACTAGTCGTCAAACAATTTATTTTTAAACTTCACTCAAATGATCTCGGAAAATTCTCCAAATTATCTCAAGGATCTTAAAATAAATTCTAGATTCCAATGAAACTAATTAGACTAGATTCGGAGTCAGTCGATGAATAGGGATTTCTCGGTTTACGTTACTATTCATCTAAAAATAAAAGTTCTCAGAAAATTCCGAAACTCATACTCAAGCCTAAAATCATATAAATAAGCTCAATCAATTCATCACATACTCAATTCGAATAATCGTAATGAGAAAAATCACATTAGAGCACATAAGGGCATTTTCGTCATTTCACAGAAAATTTTATTTTCACGAAAATTTTTAGTGCATAAAACTCATCATATATGCATATTAATTTAATTTAATACGCACTTAAGAACTTAGAAAAGTTTGGGGTATTACATCCTCACCCCCTTAAAAAAAATTTCGTCCCGAAATTTTGCTAACCTTTAGAGAATAGCTCGGGATACTTTGCTTTTATCTTTTCCTCAAGTTCCCACGTAGCTTCTTCAAAATCATGATGTTGCCATTAGATCTTAACGAGGGAAATTGATTTCGTTCTAAGCTGCTGAATCTTACGATCCAGAATTTGCTCGGGCTTCTCCTCGTAACTTAAGTCTGGCTTTAGGGCTACGTCTTCTTGCCGGATCACGTGTTTCGGATCAAAAACATACTTACGCAATTGCGATACATGAAACACGTTATGCGAGTTCCCAAAACTGGGAGGCAAAGCTAATCTATACAACACGACACCAATCCTTTCTAGGATTTCGAACGGTCCTATAAAACGCGGCTTTAGCTTTCCTCGCACACCTAAGCGATGTATCCCTCTTGACGGGGACACTTTTAGAAAGACTTTGCTTCCTACTTCAAACTCTAACTTGGTCCTACGATTATCGGCATACGACTTCTGCTGACTTTGAGCTTCCTTGATCTTTTCACAAATCTAACGAACAAATTCTACCATCTCTTCTATCGCTTCTTGCCCTGTAACTTTTCTCTCGCCTACTTCGTCCCAGTAGAGCGAAGATCTACATTTCTTTCCATATGGAGCTTCATAAGGGGCCATTCCTATCGTATTTTGATAGCTGTTGTTGTAGGCAAATTCGACAAGAGGTAAAATTTTCTCCCAATTGGCTCCTTTGTCTAACAACATGGCTCTCAACATATCCTCAAGAATTTGAATCGTTCTTTCCGATTGACCATCGGTTTGAGGGTGATAGGCGGTACTGAACTGAAGTTGCGTTCTCAACTCTTTCTGGAAACTTTCCCAAAAGCGGGCGGTAAACATCGAATCTCGATCAGAAGTGATCGTCTTTGGTACACCATGCAAGCGTATGATTTCCTTAACATAGATCTGTGCCAACTTGTCAGATCCATAGGTGTGTGGAATAGGTATAAAATGAGCAGACTTTGTTAAACTATCCACAACTACCCATACAGATGTATTTGCCTTTTCTCGTCCTTGGCAAACCCGTCACAAAATCCATAGTGACATCATCCCATTTCCACTCAGGAATTGGTAACGGCTGCAAAGATCCAAAAGGTCTTTGGTGTAAGGACTTCACTTGTTGACAAGCTAAGCATCTCTCGACGAACATGGCCACATCTTTCTTCATTCCTTCCCACCAGAATTGTTACTTCAAATCCTGGTACATCTTTGTACTACTGGGGTGAGCGGTATAAGGGGTCTCATGAGCTTCATTCATTATCTCGCTCCTTAACTTTTCATCATTTGGCACGCAAATTCTTTCTTGATACAACAAAGCGTTGTCACTTGACTCTTTGAAATTTTCAACTTCTCCTTTTCCTGACCTTCATTCTTACTTCTTCCATTTTCTTATCTTTTCTCTGGCCCTCTATGATACGAGATCTTAAATCTGGTATCACCACTAATGAAGCAATCACTTGTTCTACCGTTAAGGGAGGCAGAATTACTTCAATCCTCATTCTTCCGAATTCCTCAATCAATTTTTCTTCATCTGATAGAAGAAAACTTAACTCCAGTCTTTCGGAGTTCTTCACTCTTTCCTTCCTACTCAATGCATCGGCTACTACGTTCGCTTTTCCAGAATGATAGGAAATTTTGCAATCGTAGTCTTTCACCAACTCAAGCCATCGTCTGTGTCTCATGTTTAACTCCTTCTGCTCGAAGAAATATTTCAGACTCTTATGATCTGAAAAGATTTCACACTTGACACCATAAAGATAGTGTCTCCAAATCTTCAGAGCATGTACGACGGCTGCTAACTCAAGATCATGCGTTGGGTATTTCTCATCATGCGGTTTAAGTTGCCTTGAAGCGTATGCAATTACCTTTCCATCTTGCATTAGCACACATCCTAAACCTTTGGATTATGCATCTGTATAAATTGTATAGTCCTTTCCCGTTTCAGGGAGGGCTAATACTGGAGCTGTAGTCAATCTTGACTTAAGCTCTTGGAAACTTTTCTCACATTCTTCCGTCCACTTGAATTTCGATTCTTTCTTCAACAGAGTTGTCATCGGCTTTGCGATCTTGGAAAATCCTTCTATGAATCTCCGATAGTAACCTGCTAAAAACGAGAAAACTACGGATTTCATGTATTGATGTCGGTGATTTCCAATCTTGAACGGCTTTAACCTTCTCGGGATCAACTTTAATTCCATCGGACGAAACAATATGTCCGAGAAAATTCACCTCTCTCAGCCAAAATTCTCACTTAGTGAATTTGGCATACAACTTTTCTAATCTCAATTTCTCTAACACGATTCGCATATGCTTCTCGTGTTCTTCTTTATTCCTTGAATACACCAGGATATCGTCTATGAAAACGATCACAAACTTATCCAGGTATTAATGAAAAATTATGTTCATCAAGTCCATGAAGACAGCTGGAGCGTTAGTCAATCCAAATGGCATTACCACAAATTTGTAATGTCCATTCTTGTTCTGAATGCAGTTTTTGGAATATCTTCTTGTCTGATCTTCAGTTGATGATATCCCAATCTTAAATCAATCTTGGAGAAAACACCAGCTCCTTTCAACTGATAGAAAAGATCATCTATCCTTGGCAAAGGATACTTGTTTTTTAGCGTAATCTTATTAAGCTCTCGATAGTCTATACACATTCTCAGACTACCGTCTTTCTTTTTCACAAATAGAATTAGAGCTCCCCAGGGGGAAACACTTGGTCGAATGAAACCTAAGTCCAATAACTCTTGCATCTGGATCTTTAACTCTTGAAGTTCCTTTGGAGCCATCCTATACGGAGCTTTCGAAATCGGGGCTGATTCAGGCTCCAAATCAATCGTGAACTCCAATTGTCTATCCAGAGGCAATCCCGGTAAGACTTCTGGAAAGACGTCTTTAAATTCTCTCACAACAGCTACGTCATCAATATTTAGCTCTCGCCCATCATCCTTATTCAAATAAACAAGATACGCCTTGGTATCTTTTCTTCTCATCAACTTCTTTGCTTTCATGGCCGAGATCATCGGCACACTCTTCTTTACTCTTCGCTCTACTCCAAAGACTATGGTTGGCTCTTTTTCAGGGGGTTGAAACGAAATTTGTCTCTTATCGCAGCGAATCGACGCAAAATTCTCGATTAACCAGTCCATTCCTAGGATTATATCTACATCCCATATCTGGATTAGATTTAGGGATCTCGCGGATAACTTATGGTTTTTGAATTCGAATTATAGGTTTGAACACACTCGTGACACTAACGACGATCTTCCTAAAGGGGTTGACACTCTAAGCACTTGGTTCGATTCTTCTACGTCCAATTCTAGATTTTCTACGCAAGTGCTAGATATAAACGAATGCGATGCACTGGTATCAAACAAAACAATAATAGGGACGCCTTTCAGCTTTCCCATACCTGCGAGATTTCCTTGCTCTCTAGCTCCAGGCTTTTGCTCAATTGCAAAGACTCGCTGGTAGTGCTGCTGTTCCTGCAAGGTAGATTGCTGCTTTGGCGGCTGCGCCTTACGCTGGTTCTGGAGAAATTTCTGCTGTGGAGCTGCTTCTATTACTCTCATCTGAGAGGACTGATACTGATTAGGCCTTCCAGCCATCGCTCCTTGTTGTTTACTTGGGCACCGGTTAGAGAAATGACCAGGTTGACCGCAATTAAAGCAAACATTGCTCCCAGCTTTACAGATGCCTTGATGCATCCTACCGCATTTTGAACATAGAGGTAGTCCTTGGGATCCGGTTGGTATGTTATTGCGATTAGGTTAACTTTCACCTTCTAACCAGATTATTATGGTTGTTGTTGCCCTTGCTTTTTCCACGGCTTTTTATTTGGGTGGGATCTACCACTCCTTTTTCCTTTTCTCTTTGCAAAATGGCCTTGTTGGAACGGATAGGAGGCAGCAACTGTTGTCGACTGATTTTGGAATTGAGGATTCGCTGAGGATTGCGATCCTTTCTCTAGCTGCATTGCCAATTTCATATCCAAGGCTCGGTTAAGGACTTCAGCATAAGTCAGACCACTCTGACTTGCAAGTACCACACGAATATCTTGTCTCAGGCCTGCTCGAAAGAGCTCACACATCTTCTCATCGGTATCCACCTTGTCAGGTGCAAATCGAGCTAACTCACAGAACTCTCGAACATATTCTGCTACTGACTTCTTTCCTTGTTTCAGATTTGTAAATTCATTCGCTTTCTGCTTACGATAGCTTCGGGGCACATACTTCTCATATAGAGCTTCTTTAAACCGTTCCCACGTCAAATTCTCACGTTCTTCAGGTGTATACGTCCTCTGTCGAGCTTCCCACCAATATTTGGCGGTTCCCTTAAGTTGATACGTCACACACTCAAGACGTTCTTAATCATTACATCGAAGGAAATGAAAAATTCGCTCCAAAGAACGAATCCAGTCTTCGGCTTCTGCCAGACTGCCCTTGCCATCAAAAGTCGGGGGATTTTGTCGAAGAAAAAGTTCTTCAACACTTCTCTCATTTTGGGGTGGAGGAGGAGGAGGAGGAGTAAGGTCTCGATGTTCTTCTTCCTCATTTCCCTCAACTCTCACGTTTCTTCGTCTTGGCGGCATTCTAAAAGAAATGCTAAAATTTAGATAACTCGGAATATCTTCTGCAAGAAGGATTAACTCACTCGGAGATTTTCTCGACTTTTGAAAATATTTCCTTCTAAGAGGAATTTGATTCTCAATCGGTACTTATCATCATGATAAAAATTCATATAAAACAATCATCTCAATAAAATAATCATTTCAGATATAGCATTCATCTCAATTTCATCATTTCTCATCTCAAGCATTTAATCAGTTATTGACATGCACTCAGAATTTCACATATGCTCAAATCAAATCATATCATTCTTGTCATACAAGACAATTAAATACTCGAATATTGTCATCTATGACACATACTCATTTCTCAAATTATACTCAGTCATTTATCATATAAATATGACACATCTTTCATTATTCTCATATTAGCTTCATAAAATCATTCTTGAAACAACTCATTTAATTTTCTCAACTCTTACTCCTTCTTTTACTCTTAACTCATAAATAATTAACATCTCGGATATTCAAAATACTATTAGCATTTAATGAGACTCAAAGCTGATTTTAATAGCCTAATGGCTCCATCATATTATCATCCGAATTGATGGCCTCATTATGAGGACTTTACCGAAGATTAGGGATTTATATTTTACATCGGAAATTTACCCTAACTTCGTCACACATACTACTCGAAAAATATGCATCAAGTTCATAATTTACATCACTGCAGAAAATAAAAGAGTTGGTTTTTCAGCAAAACATAAAAATTGTTCGATCATTCCACAAGCTTCCTTGAACTGATTGCTGGGTTCGCGATCCTCCATTGCTGACATTATTTCCTCCATCATGTTCTTCCTCGGGATCTTCTTCTGGATCCTCATCATCATCGTTTCCGCTTTCTTGGCCCTCTGCGGCGGCCAACTCCTCATAGTAGCCATCATAGGTATGCCCTAAGACATCCCACTGGCTTGTCACTTCTCGAATTTGATCGTTCACTAAGCGGTTATTAGCATTTGCAAACTCGGATTCATCCCATTGAAGATGTTCCTGATCGTACTCATGACAAAGATAAGATCCTACGATATTGTCAACCACTCGCTCTCTCTCTCTTGGTGGATTTTCGCCAACGAAGATTCTGGATCTTCATAGGGAGAAATGTAGTTACCATCTGGAGCAGACTAAAGATATCTTCGAGCTATTTCAGCTTCACTGGCTACAGCTCTTGGCCTTCGGTTTGGCCTATTTCTCATGCATCTCGTTCTGGACGACTCTGATAATGGCGGAGCAGGAGAAGGAGATTAACCACGACGTGTAGACGTATCAGGTTGATCAAATTGATAGAATGGTACATCAGTAGGGTCATATGCTCTGTCTGGTTGGGTCGCAAATGAGCCAAAAGAATGAAAAGGATCAAGTGGTTGAATAGGAAACACATCTCCCAAGTATGGATCTTGCTGAAATGGAGCTCTCGACTCAAAACGAGGCAGAGAAGGAACTCGGGGAGGAAGTGGCTCAATATGGGACTGAGGTTGAATAGAAGCAAGGTCATTTGGTATTGATGGTAAATTAACTTCGTATGGTCCCGGAGGAAGAGCACCATACTTAATGAATTGACCGGATATTTTCGCGATAAGACCATTGCAACTACCATAGAGATAATCGCCCATATACTGAACTCCAACATATTTTGGCATCAGCGACGCTGCCCAATCGCTCCACTCTCGAGGTAACGCCCTAATTAAATGAATCATTCCGTCTACAGTATCAACGTTCAGGTACTGAACTACTAGCTAAATTTTGTGAAACCGGGCTAAAAATTCTGCGATTGTCTCATCATAAGCTTTCCTAATATGCAAGTATTCTTGCATCATGGCCTGGTTTGCTTCCTCATCCATCCTATATAATTTAACAACGAATTAGACATATTGAATCACATATATACACCACATTTGAACTTTCAACCACTACCTACTCGTTTTTGCGTTTCAAAGAGGTTTTATTGCTCGTATTACTGGGCAATTCCATTTCTTTAAATCGTTTGCACAATCGATCCATCCTTTTTTTGTTTTTCCACATCAAAACACATAAATTAGGGACAATGTTCTAGAGAATGTCTAGATTGCCTTATTTCTGTACAAGCACAGTTATCATACCGAATAACTTTAAAATCAACTACAACTTCAAAACTTTTGAAAAATACACGTACCTGGTAGCTGGATGAGATGGGGATGATTGGTGTGTTATTGACTCAGACAGGTCTAGAGAACAAATCTAGACTCAACTTTCAATGAAAGTTCATGCTTCAGAGCAGTCAAACAAATAGACAGACAGACAGACCTCAGAGCAGACAGACCTACTCTGATACCACTTTGTCACAGCCCAAAATCCGGTGTGTAGGAACGATCAGACTCCATTGGAGTGTGAAGGTGAAACCATCAAATAACAAACAACTTTTCTCTCAACTCAACTTTAAAACCTAACCCAAATAAGTTAATACTTGTGAAACCAACAAATAAAACTCGACTCAACAAGGATTCGATCAAAGGATATAAGGTTTCAACATCATGAATATACATAGACTTTCATAACATGGCTCAGTGATGAACGAGTTTAATAATTTACAAAGTATCTCAAAAATAGGGTTAAGTTTAACGACATCATACGGTTCAAGAAGTAGGATTTTTAAATAAAATTCAAAGCATTGTTTTGAGCACACAGCTCATTGTTATCAGAGTTGTCAAAATATTAACATATCAAAAGATTGATAAGCAGCGGAGACATCACTTGCTCACAATAATTACATGTATGAAGACATGTAACTGTCGACTTAACTTCCAAAAGATTAACACACCACCAAGACCATCCAAACCATCCTCATCCATAGCTAACTTGCACGTTAAGAAATACATGTAGGGCTGAGTAATTCGTACTCAGTGAACACAATGCCAAAAACAATTTTAAAAGCTTGCTCTTAGAGCTATATAATTGAACTTGCCTTGCCACTGCATTACAAGTGTTAGTATACTTGAAATCATTTTACTTGTGAATGCCTAAAACATTTTTCTTTTAAAAGATGTGCGCGCACACAATTATATAATAACTCAGGTATGTTCCATCTACCAAAATATTTTGTGCTGAGAAGTTGGCCTCCTTCTCAAGCACTGTGACCGGCTAAACCGAAGTAAAGCTCATAGTCACCTCAATAACTCAAATACCACACGTGGGTTCCTGTTAACTACAGGATATAACTCATGTAGATGATAAACACATACCAAAACTCAGATAAATGGCAAGTCATTTAATTTGAAAAACTCACATAATATTAATCAATAAATAATAGCATTCATCGGAGTTTTAGTTCAGAAAAGCCCACCTCGCTTCTGGTCTTTTGAAGTCGGGGTTGCTTACTTTTCGCTTTTCCGATTATTTTGCAGTCCCGCTCGGCCCTTCAATAACAACATCGATTAAATTCGAGCTTATCAACTCGAAATCGTAAAATAGACTTAGGGCTCGGCTGATGGACTTCTACTTGAGTCGGGTTATTCTTAACTCATCTAAACTTTTCTACGTCAATAACTTTCTCGTTTTCTCGCCCTCAAATCATCGTCTTTACTCAGTTTCTAATTACTTCTCGAACTCTAATTCTCGTTTCTATTATCTTAATCTTCACATAAATTTATAAGATACTATTTAACTCGTCTTAAACTTCTCATAAATTCAATTTACATAAACTCGGCAAATCATATCATCAAATCTCAACTATTTTCATCATATATAAATCATATGCAGTTAAGCACTTATTTCAATAATCGAATACTCACATCAAAGATCAAACATTCACATTTCAATTACGTATTCACATCAATGCCCAAACATCGTCATCATACTCTAGCATCAATCTCAACATCTCAAACACTTATTTTAAATAAGCAATTATCTTACTAGAGAGGTTAATCATACTTAATCGTTTAATCATTCCTAAACATCGAAGTTTATATAAACAACTCACGTCTTAACATAATCACACAATCAAGTGTTAAACTTCCATAAATATCTTATATCTTAGACATAATTTCTTAATAACTTATATCTTAATCATATTTTCATCATAATGAATTATTGCTCGACTTTTAGTTTTTAAAACTCACAACTTCGACTTTTTAACGAAAATTATTTCGTTAAACTCATATAATAATAATCATTTTTGAATTTAAATAATCAAACTTATATTTCGTATTTCTTGACTCAAAAATACGCCGTTATTTTTCCTCAAAATAGGTATTCATATACGTCATCATTTTCTTCAAAATACGTACTCAAAACATGTACTCATATACGTATTTAATACTAAACTAAATACTTAGAATAAAATAATCTTTATTTTATCTTTTCTTTTATTTAAAACTCAATTTTCGTTTTATTTAATAAAAACTCGTCTTTTCTCGTAAAAACTTTACTACTCGATAACTTCTATATCTTAACTCCTTTTTAAGTGATTCAAAAAGCAAACTTGCTTAATTCTACTCAATTAACATCATCATAGCATTTATCACATCATATAACATCAATTACTCATCATAAAAATATTTTTAACTCTTAAAAATATTACTTTTCTCACATAATATTTTCATATTCTTGTTTCTTCAATTTCTATCATTTTTCTTACTCGAATAGCATCTCGTCACATCAATTAAGCACTCAAAGCACATTTAAAGAACAATCATCTTATAACTCACATTATTCAAACATTTTCATTTCTAATGAAAATATTCCAAACAAACATTCTATTATTACTTCTTTAATAATAATTCTTTTAACTTCTCATTTGAAATAACGAACTCAATACGAACATCCTATCTCTTAATCTCATACTCATAACCTCTAACTTATTTCTTATAGAAAATTTAATCTCTTTTATTTTATTTTTCCTTTTTATCCTCAAATATTAATATTATTTTTCTTTCATCACTAACTTCCAATTTCACATCATATTTTCATTTGTCATCATTCCAACATCATCATCAATCAAAGAAATATTTTTCTTAATACTTATACTCTTATTGACTTCTTTTTCTCATTATTATCTTTTTATTTTATATATATATCTCAAAATTCATATAAAATTTGTAAGACTTTATTTTCTACTCAATTCATTCAAAAATAGACTTAACACCTCAGGTATTTCTCAATTTCATTTTTATTCAATGAAATTCCTCAATATATATAATATACTCATTTTTCGAAATATATATATATATATATATATATATATATATATATAACCATTTTTCCAGTTAATTCAATTCATCTTCAAATCTTCAAGTTTCTCTCATGAATTTGAAGAACACATCTTCAAAAATTCATTTTAACATCAAGAACATCATATCTTATTTTTAAACCTATTTCTTTTATTTTTCTCCAAATTTACTCATATAAATTCCATAAAAATACTAAAAATCATATTTCTCAATTTTCATGCTGAAAATTTACTCAAAAATTTTCTAACAGATCTTAACATCATAATCATCATCATTATCCTCATATTTCATCAAAAATCATCAAAAATCATTTTTCCTCCTTATATGCATAATTCGAATTATATACCTAGAATCAAGAAAATTCATATCTCATCATAAAACACATCTAAATCATGTTTTCATGTATCATCATGCTTATAAGTATCATCAAACTCATAAAATCCAGAAATCATATTTTTCTCATATTTTTTCTATTTTTCACCAATTAAATTCAATAGAAATTCAATAAATTCACCAAAAATTATCATCAACACATATATGCACATAAATCACATGAAAAATCATAATATGTACATATCACTATCAAGCATCAAAACTCATCAAGAACTTATTTTTCCTAATTTTCTCATTTTAATCGATTTAGGGCTTTTAACCTATTTTAGGTTCTTTCATCTTGATCATGATCTCATCATCAAAATCCTAAGGTTTGCCTATGCATAAAGTAAACATGTATATTTTCCTTATTTTCTTGGTTTAGAGATACATATATACATCTCTTGAATAAATGGAAATCATACTTAAATAAATACTTAAACTTCTTCTTTGGCTTGGATTTTGGTTTGCTTGGAGGATGGAAGATGATAGATTGAATCTCCTTTCCTTGCATGAAACAAGATACAAGGGAATCAAGATCATTTCTTTTAAAAGGAACAAGATCAAACCCTTATTTTTCTTCAAGAAAATCGATGAAATAGGGTTGAAGATCTAGCTTGTTTCAAGCTTTAAAATGAAAGAAAATGGATGGAAACTTACTCCTTAGATGATCTTAAATACAAGGAAGATGATCACAACAAAGAATCCTCAAGCATGAAGCATGATTTCATCAAAGAACTAGGGTTGTACATGAAGAAATTTCGAAAATCTGCTGCTACTGTCTAGCTGTGATGATCGACTTTTGCAGCTATTTTCTTCAAGTTTTAAGGCTTTGGATGATGATATATGTAGTAGATGATGTCTAGTATGTTAGGGTAAAGTTTGGAATGATTTGGAGGTGTTTATCATAGAGAATAAAGTGAAGATTTGCAGCTTTGCTGTTGCTACACTCTTCTCGGCAGAGAGAGTTTTCGAGAGAGAGATGGAGAGTTTGAGTGTTGCTTGTGAGGGAAGAGTGATGTGAGGTGATAGATAGATGAAGTGTGAGGTAAGAGTACTCATGTATATGCATTTAACATGTGAGAATCTTGCAAGATCTAGCAAGATTAGAGAGAGAAGTGAGAGAGATCGAAAGAGAGATTAGTTAGAGAGAGGAGTACAAGTTGTGGATGAATGAGAGGGAGAGTGGTGCTCACTCTCTCTAATAAGAGTGTTTGAGGTTATTTGGCTACTATTTTAGATAAGCATAGGATTTTTATCTGTTAATTATACCCAGAAATAGAAGTTTTCCGGTAGAAAATTTCCTCGTCATTTTATTTCATTCCCTCAATCCTTTAATAATCTTTCTCATCTCTTTCTCGTCGTCTAAATTCTCTCTAATTCTCCTTATATCTCTTAAAATAATTTAAGGAATCCAATGATCTAATTTTTATGCCAAGATTTCTTCTAACGAATAAGTTCGTAAAAACTGTTCGATTAAACGAGTCGTCAAACAATTTATTTTTAAACTTCACTCAAATGATCTCGGAAAATTCTCCAACTTATCTCAAGGATCTTAAAATAAATTTTAGATTCCAATGAAACTAATTAGACTAGATTCAGAGTCAGTCGATGAATAGGGATTTCTCGGTTTACATTACTATTCATCTAAAAATAAAAGTTCTCAGAAAATTCCGAAACTCATACTAAAGCTTAAACTCATATAAATAAGCTCAATCAATTCATCACATACTCAATTCGAATAATCGAAATGAGAAAAATCACATTAGAGCACATAAAGGCATTTTCGTCATTTTACAGAAAAATTTATTTTCACAAAAAATTTTAGTACATAAAACTCATCATATATGCATATTAATTTAATTTAATACGCACTTAAGAACTTAGAAAAGTTTGGGGTATTACATGGTTGCTGTGGTGGTTACCCTTATTGAGGTGCATTCAAGTAGTTGTTGTTCCCATACCTCAAATTGTCATTGGGCCTCCAAGGTCCATTGTTGAAGTTCCTTCGCTGCCCAGCATCTCCTTGCTGGTATGGTTGCCCTACTGCATTGACTTCCTCATCTTCATACAATGACGGGTATCGGTCAGTGGGTTGAGTATTGGCAGCACAAAGTTCATACTTCATAACCCTCTTCCTGAGAATCTGTCCAGGGTTCTCAGTAGCATTGTTCTTGTTCTGGTTCATCATCTCCTTCATCATAGATACCAGGATATCAAATTTAGGATCATTGTTGGTTAGTTCATGCGCCCTGGGCATGATGGTCTCATCTTGGTTTCTCTTTCTGTCTGCCATCTCAGCAAACAATTTAAAGATTTCACTGGGTGGTTTGTTGATCACGTTGCCTACATCGGCTGCATTGTTCCAGTCCTGCTCAGATTGTCTCAGCCCATTCATGAAAGCATTAATCAAATCCTTGTCACCCAAACCATGCTGAGGGCACTTTGAAATTAGCTTCTTGTACCTTGAGTGGTAGTCATAAATAGAATCTCCATTGCCCATCTTTATGTTCTGAATTGCAGCTCTAGTGTTTTGGATACGGGCAAAGGGGTAGTATTGCTCAAGAAACTTCTGTTGCATTTGTTGCCAAGACATTACACTGTCTTGGGGTAATGGGTAAAGCCACTCCCTTGCCCCATCTTGAAGTGAGAATGAGAACGTCAGGAGTCGAATGTATTCCCTCAGTGTCTTCACAGGATCAGGTTGTTGTCGCGCCATCTCCTCTTCTTCAGATTGCTCGCGATCTGAATTTGGTGGTGACCTCTTCTCGTCACTCACTAGTTCCTCTGCTCGTGCTTGTTTCTCAGCTTCTCTCTTTAGTTTCTTCTATTCCTTGAGGTACTTCTCCGGTTCAGGATGGTACTTCAATTCACCGTCGATCCAAACAGGGTCGGAGCCAAACATGCACATGGTCTCTCCCTCAAGAGACAGTTACAAAATCAGCTCCCCGGCAACGGCGCCAATTTTGACGAGGATGTCGTTCGCACTCTCAAAATAAATTTGTAGCCTATCCTCACAGCTATATAGTTAGCAAGTAAGTACAGGATCGATCTACAAGGAGTTGATTGTCACTTTGTCTTGAAACCTCCTCCATCTATTCAGAAAAGTTGGTTTTGCTATCTTGGTTACTAGGGCTCTCTTGCCCAATTCGAGAACTCAATAAAATACTGAAAAGTAAACAGAGAACTTGATCAATAATAAAAGAGACTTGGTCTGGACCTAGACATTGTTAAGTGAAAACCCTAGCTTGGTCATTGGTGCAAATATATTCATCACATGCATGCATCGTTAGTTATGGGACTTGAATGCCGAGATCCCTTTTTACTCGTCACGCCCTCAACAAACCCTTCCCTTACCTATCCTTACTTAGTTGGCGACACACCGCCGGCTCCCTACCTTGGGCAAGACCTCTGTCGGAGTCATCGTTCAGTTTCTTGCCCAAGGAGCATTTATCTCTAGAAAGGCCAGACAAGGAATCATCTCGTCTAACCTATAAGGCAGACACCTTCCTCTAATGCTAATCGATTTTAACTAAGAAGATGTGGAAAACAATCCTACTTCTCAATTGATTGGTGATCCAATATGTCCTAAGTGATTAATGGTCTATTAACCTCTTATTCGTATTATCTCATATTTAAACAAGCTCATTAACATTATGGGAACACATGCATGCAATTATCTAGCACAATTTAGACCTCTCAAGCATAGATTAACACTTAACGTCTTGCCCAGACCAAGTATAAAAGCTTAGCTAGACATAATTATAAAGTAACAAACATTCGAATTGAACAAAATCATAAACACTATATTAAAACTTACGAAGTACGTGCAAAAGCTAAACACGGCCAAAAGTGCCGAATAACAAAGTACGAATAAAAGTATGCCCGTAGGACTTCTTTTTCTCCTCACAAACTCTCGATGAAATTATAGGGAAAATAAGCATAAAAGACGGCGTATGATTGCAGCAGTAAGGCTTCGATATATATAGGCGAATGCTTAGGGTTTGGGCTCCCTAGTCCTTAACATGTAAGGAATCCACGAGCTACCTTGGGATGCAAGTAACACTTGATAAGCTCGACCCTCAACAAGGTAAGTCACGTCTATCTCCAAGAGATCTCTTGCGGATCCTAAATCTAGTCGGATAAGGAAAGATATTTAAGTTAGATCATCTTTTCCTTATCCTTCTAAATCTATGAGAGAAACTCGCCTGTTGACCAAAGCACTCCTCCTATCTGTCTTGACCAATATGGCTCTCCCTGACCTACTTCCAGAAATGCTGCTTGTTTTCCCTGTATTGCCCAATTTCCATCTGCAAGGCAACAGACATCCTCCTGCCCAAAATATGTCCTCATAGACATAGAAACTAGATAAAACACACAAAAAGACTCGATCTAAACTACCTAAGACCAACACTAAAAAGACACAAAATATGGACTCATCAGATGCATATAATCACATGGACCGCGCGCGATTGCAAACCAAGGTTGAGGATGGAGATGCAAGGCAGTTGTATGACTATTTCAGCGAAAAATCCAATTCGGATCTTTTTTTTCTGTAAGTATCAGCTTGACGATGATGAGAGGCTGAAGAATATTTTTCTCTGGGATAATCGATGTGTTGTTGACTACAATGCCTTTAGTGATGTCCTATCTATCGACACTACATACCAGACGAATAAATACAATCTGATACGTATGTCGTTTATAGGGATAAACCATCACACCCGCAACGTGATGTTTGGTATGGCTCTGTTGTCGGACGAGACTACCGTGACATTCAAGTGGCTGTTTGAAACCTTCTTGCAATCAATGCATGGAAAGCAGCCAAAGGTAATTTTCTCTGATTAGTGTAGGGCCATGATGAATGCCATTCCCGAACTCCAAACACCGTTTGTGTCAGTGGCACATAATGAAGAATTGTGCATCTAATTTTGGTAAGTTGCATGGGATTTCATCTTTCAAGTCGTTATGGTACAAATGCATGAACATAGTTGAGAGCATGGAAGAGTTCGACTCTACGTGGACGGAGATGATGGAGAATTATGAAATTCCCAACCGAAGCTGGTTTAATGGAATGCATAGTATCCGTGAACTGTGGGCCTCCTATTTCTCACGAGGTATTTTTACTGTTGGCCTCCTTGCCACCTCCCGAAGCGAGCTAACGAACAAAGTTTTGAAAGATATTATGCACCACACTGTTGCTTTGATTGAGTTTGTTAAACAATATGAAGAAATTTTAAAGACATGGAAAAGCACAGAGCATACTGAAGATAGATTTGGGATTTGGGAGCCAGGTCAGACCATCACCCACTGTGGACTTTTTAGAAAAGCTGCTCGAGTATTCACCCGTACAATTTACAAGCAGTTTAAGCGTGACCTTGCGAATTGCATCACTGTGGTTGTTGATGTGAAAGCTGTAGTTGCCCTACCCGACAACAACAGCAACTACACAGCTACATGCCGAGAAATAGCTGATTATGACCGGATGGTGGTTTTTAATTCTGTCACCCACGTTGCCACCTATGATTGCAGGAAGTGGGAGACTGAGAGTCTGATTTGTCGGCACATATTGCGGATATTCGTCATTGAAAATGTTAATGACATTCCTGATTGTATGATTTACCGCAGGTGGACGAAAAGAGGCAAAGATCTGAACATCTGTGACCAAGATAATAGTGTGCAAGAGAGATCAATCATTAGGAACATGACCATTGGTAATGAGTTTATGAGAAACATGTCCGAACTCGTTTCTACCGGGCTGAATTGTGAGCCTCTACGGTTGCAATTCGAAGCAAGAATGAAGGAAGTGACTGGAGAATTCAAAACCATGGTCTGGAGTCATGTTGGTTTTGAGGCTCCGGTGAAGCAACCCCCTATTACAGTTCCTCTCTTTTGCGATCCGAGAAAGATTTGCCCCCGTAGTTTTGCTAATGTTAGGAAGCCACATCCTTTTCAATCGAAGGGTCGAAAGAGGGGTCGCAAATCAACTCCAAAAGGCGGACCGGGTAATTTTTCTTGCTTCTGTTTTGTTACTTAATATTATACTTTATGCCTTTGATTGTATATCTCCTTTTCCTTATGGCAGCAAGGAAAGCAAAATTAGATCTGACTTCGCCACTGAAAACACAAGACTTCATGCCACAAAGCAGTGAGAAAAAAACTGAGAGGGAGAAGGGCGATGATTCTAATATTGATGACTATAATAATGATTTTTTCCCCCTTATCACTTTGACGTAGCTATTTATTTAGGATGAAAGTTTGTATCCATAAATTGATTTTAGAACAAGTATTTTTTTATCGTCACAAAGTTTGGTGTGATTTGAATTTTTTGTCATTGGTGGGCATGAGATTTTTGGATTGCTTGAGTATTTCAGGTATATTCATTTTTGTGTGGTTGTTCCATACATGGTGACTCCCTTTGCATTAGTTAATCAATTGTGCACGCATGGTGTTCGATAAAATGCCACAAGCATAGCTGTTTTGTATTGTTTATTTGTTTATGCATGCATGTTGTTCGATGAAATGCACATTCTACCATTTATTTCTTTGCAGCTTGTAGTTAGATTGTAAGCTGATTATGGGAATATTGAATATATATGTTTCATTCCTTCATAGTAGTTATTTGTGGTGCACGGCAAATGTTCGATAAAATGCTTTTATATTATATGCGAAATACAAAACATTACATTAAGCAATTGCATAAAATCCAGAAATTGGAAGTCACACCCATGGCACAATATGAGTGCGGAGATGCTTATTACATGTCTTACATATTCTCGTCATTTATCAGTCCAAGTAATTCACACCCTCATCATCAGTTGTTGGGCACTCTAAAGCAAGTGCTCTATCTTTGAAATCTGAATCCGGCGATGGTGTTGGGCTTGGCGGTTTCCACTCAGTGAAGATGCAGCTCAAGTAGATCCAATTCGCCTCTCCTTCTTGATGGTAACACATTAATTCTGGGTTTTCCTACACCGGAATTTAAACAAAAAATTAATTCGACAACATATAGCTCCCTTTAAACATGAACTGTATATTATTTTACCCTTGCAATTTTTTTTCCATATTTCTTTTGAGGCTTCCAGTGTCCAGACCAACCCGTATTGAACTTGGATGACATCCTCCCTTTTTCAAAGATTGTTGAAATTATTGTAACGTTGTACCCACTTTCCAAGCTTACGACGCCATTCTCCAATCAAGATGTAATGCCCCGGAAATTCCTTACGATCTCAAAATTCTAAAGTAAATTAAATAAATGGCTTTGCACGCCTAAGTTTACGATTTTGAATTCTAAGACTAACGGTCGAATCCGTTTCCGAAAATAAATTACGGAAGTCAGCTAGATGACTACTGTATTTAGGGTTAGCGCGTACGAAAAGTTTTTAGTTCGTGAACTCAGAACGGAAAACCGTCTGATTTTTACATTCACGAAATCGCGATACGAACTCGCTCGAGAAAGTTCGTTTTTATGATTTTCCGGAAGAAACTCGGACTGTGTCGTCCCGAGTTTTTGTCAAAATAAATTTTATAAATTTATTTTCCGATTAAGTTTAATACGTTAGAATTTTCGGTCGAATCGGATAGCGACGATTTTGTGCCGAGCAACGTTTTTCGTCGTTCGATTTCCGTAACGTCGTATCGCGCCGGAAAAGTGCGTATTTTCTTTCTCTCTCTCCCTCTAACCGACATCACCTCTCTCATTAGTAGATATTTGTGTTTTATATAGTTATTAAAAGGTGACACCTAAGGTAGTAACTATTCATACTTTACACCTATTAAAATTAATAACATTATGTTATATTTCAAACTAAGTCATCTCTCCCTCCCTCCCCACAAATCTCGGCAGCCTCACACTCTCTCTCTCATCTTCATCTTCTTCCACCATTGTTGAAGAAAGCTTCAAGATATTGAAGAAGAAATCACACAAGTCATCATCCAACCATCCAAACCTATTACTTCCTTTGTTATTTATCAAAGTATTCACCTCCTCTTTAATTCTATCCATCCATCATCCATTTCTTTTATTTTTCTTTTTGATCGAAAATTTAGGAGGGATGAACTAGGTGATTTGATCTTCGATTAGTGAAATTAGTTGTGATTGGATATGAATTCTAGGGTTAAAATTGATTGAAATTCAAGAACCCTAAGTCTTGCTCATTACCGAAATTTTAGGGGTTTGTGTAGGATTTTTGGAAATCTTCAATTGACGATAGATTCATGCTTAAGAAGTTCTTAATTAGTGATTAGAACAAAGAGAAATCAAAAGCCCCATGTTATGTTGAAAACCGATTTAGGGTTTGAGTTTTAAATTGGGGATTTTTGCATGTTAATGTGTAATTGGATTTCAATTGATTAATTGAGGATATAATAGTATGATTAATGAATAAATGGTGTTAATTGATGAAAAAAAACACCCTCTTAATCTTTCTCTAAATACCGAAATTTATTAGAAAATTAGGGGTTTTCATGTGTTTGATTTAGATGATGTTTGGTTGATGGAATATGGTTGCAAATGATGTTAGTTGATAATGGGAATTTATTTAGATTTTTCTAAAAATATTTTATGGAATGTAAGAGACAAAGAACTCGTCGTAAGTTGAAGTATAGCGTTGGTATGAAATGATTATATGCATGAAAGTGATTCTCGTTAGATGTTGTTTAATGACGTAAAATTTGAGCGAAATCCGACAACTTTGAAAATTGTGTAAGAGACGAACAATTAGACGTAAGTAATAACCGAGAAGTCGAATGAGAATTCTAATTTGATAATATCGTTTATGATGGAGTTGGGAATAACTTTGTAGTTGATGTCATGAGATTTCGATCTAATATAATATGAGCTATAGTGATAGTCGAGAACTAGAACGCGAAATTGATAACTTGCTTTGGTTTAGTACATGTTAGTTGAAAGCCGACGTTTAGAACGTCGTGCTATTGGACGAGTTTTGAGAAGGAGTTCATCACGTACGGGAGTACGTGATGACTGCCTTGAGGGTCCAGTTTCTTAAGAAATCGAATACGAGAGCTTAGAACGAACCTAAGACGTTATACGTCGATTCTATCAAGCATCTAGGGTTATCGCGGCAGTTTTGCGACTCTCGCCGGAAACTGTAATAACTTCTAGCTCGTTTATCGGATTTGCATTCTGTAAATTGGAGCATAAACTAGACATCCCAAAATTTCCAACGGTATAGGGCTCATCCCCTGTTTCCAGATCCCCTGTTCTGAGCAGTCCCCATAGTTTCTGTAATGCGCAGTGAAATTTCAGTTTTCATTCTTCTAAGTTGTTTCGTTCGCAACTTAGTTTCTTTTGATCGTCTAAGCCGTAATATCTAACTAATATCTTCCTACTGACCCTAGAGTCACGAAAAGAGCCTTGAGTGCTAAATGAGACGAGACCTCATCTCCTACCCGTTCAAGTAAAGAAAACTAGTTAAGCGTGAAATTGCTTCAGTCGTTTAATGAACTAAAACGTAATTTTTACTAAGTTGATTCTTTCCAACTTAGTTCTTATGATCTTTTAAGTCGTATTAAGCTATCGACTACCTTCTCTACTGACCTAAGAATCGAGTATGAGCCCTTTCGACTTCTAAACGGGATTTGTTCGAGTCTCGTTCCCGTTTAAGTAAAAGGAATCTAGTAAGCGTGCAAATGCCTAAAGAATGAAACGACTAAAACCTATTTCGATTTTCTTTGATCGATTATTCTTTTACAACCCGAGTTTAAGTATTATTATTTTTACTATGAAAGAGGAAGCCAGCAGTAAAGAAAGGACGGAAGATCCGAAGATTGGAAGCTAGTACTTCTTAGTTCTGTATTACGAGGTGGGCTTTTATATACAAAATAAAACGAGCAATGCTCGGAAAATCTTTCTTTATCGCTTTGATATCTGTGTTTTCAAAGTGATATTATGGCATGAACTGTTTTATGTTTTATGTGAGTTCTCTTGTACCTATCTGAGTTAGCATTCGTGTTTTCCAGATTTAGAGTTAATCTAACTAGGTTAACTAACGATCGGCTCTGAGTTAGCTGCTAAGTGCTTTCCAGAGTTAGTGCACTTTGTAACCTGTGGTGTATGTGATATCCTGTTGAGGGGTACCAGCCACAGTGAATGAGAATTGGTCAAGATTGAACATAGCATACCAGAAAATACTCGGCCGAGTAAATTGTGAAAATCAGTCAGAAAATGTTTTAGTAGACACGGGCCCTTTTCAATAAAACCCCGATGTGCTACAAATTATGAAATGCCATATTTATCTATACTTGTGATTATGATTTCGGCATCGTGCCCACTAAGTGCTTTTGTACTTAGCCTTGCATTATTTTCTAAATATGCAGGTTGAAGCGACGTGAGCAGCAACGGTTGAAGTTGAGTTGGAAAGATAGGATGCTTTAGTTAGGACTCTTCCGCTGCTAAGACTCTAAGTCTTTTGAGAATATGTTTATATTAAACAAAACTATGTAGTATAAGCCTGTAACTTGAACTTAGTTACTTTTGTGTACTTTTGTCGAGTAATCACTCGCGATTAACTCTTTCTTTATTATATTCAAGTCTTGTTCATTGAATGTATGATGTCTTATATGTATATTTAGTCAGTTAGCCCCCTTCTTCCCCGCTTCTTTAATCCAATCCCAGTCGCACCCCAGCTTCTGCCGTCCCTCGGGATTTGGGGCTGTGACAGAGTGGTATCAGAGCAAGGTCTGTTTTCCTGCTCTGATCATGAGTCATTCTTTTCTAGTATAAGTTATTCTTTTTAGTGATACCACAGAGTGGTATCAGAGCAGAGGTTCGTCTCTTGCTCTAACTATGAGTCAATCTTCTAGTTCGAGTCAATTTTCTAGTATGAGTTATTCTTTTAGTGATACCACATAGTGGTATCTGAGCAGAAGTTCGTTTTTTGCTCTGGATGCGAGTCGGTCTTCTAGTGCGAGTCATTCCTTCTAGTAATATCACCAAGTGGTATTCGTATACAAGTCTTCCTTCGAGTAATAATATAGAGTATTCGTTCGTACTCTATATCGATTCTTCTTTCGAGTCATAAGATGGAATAATGATATGTACTTTAGACACGAGATGACTGGCCCCGAGTAATCCATTGATCTTTTTGCGCCATGGAGCATCTCCTCTCCTAGCGCGATCTCCTCCACGCGTCGTGATCATACACCCGTGCAGAAGACTTCATCTTGTGAGATTGCTCTTATGGGTTCCATTTTTTGTAAAGAAATGAAAAGTGGTGATAGTTGGCATACATCCTTTCATTTTTATAGCTCCACATAATTAAATGATTTTTGTTTTTATTCAAAGGCATTGAAAGCTGCAACATTTTTTTTGGATTTTATACCTCCACACTTGTTTCTCAATTATTTAATATGTATGTGTGCCCGTGACGAATTCACTTTACCTTTGTGAAATGAAAGTTTTTACCATGGCCAAATGGATATTCTGCAATATTTGACACAATAAAGAAGATTTATTCATGGCCACACAAAAGATGATTTCACAATGAAAAAAGTACAATAATTGCAGTCATGGCCAAAGTTATTTATACAATGCTTGGGACAAATAATTTCATCCTACATATGCTCGAAAGCAACCTCAAATCATCGTAAAATGGCTCCGATAGATTTTTATAGACCGCTGTTAATGAGCACTCCTAAGATATATAAAAAAATAAATTATTATTTTTCAAGAATATGTTCGATTTTTGGAGAATGAGGACATTTGTAAAACTTACATTCAATATTTGTTGCCACCCCATTTTACTTTTGGGTGTTACCTTCGCAGTGTTGTCGTTGTAGTTGACGTAGTTGTGAGTCATCAAATAATTAAATGTATTGTACCTTAGTCTAAACTTCTCGACTTTCCGCTACAATGAAGGAATGGGGAACTCTTGTCCAGTTTCGCAAAGTATGATTTGTTGGACCCTTTGAATTCCGGTGTGGTTATTGTTGCAGCCTTGAATCCAGAAACCTTGAAGCCACTGCTCTTTCAACAATTGAAGGAAATATGCCTCAACTTGGTTTGTCCATTGCCCATTATCGTCGCCGAAATACTTCCGCCATTGCTTACAGAAATTTCTGCCACTCATAGTTTTTCAATATCTACTAATGGACACGTTGTATGAATTTATAATGTAAAATTCTTCTTGGAAAAAAATGACTATTCAACATGTGACAAGCACGGGCCCCACAAATTGGCACTTTTGCATGCATGTTATATTTTTTACATTTGCAACATGGAATCATTTCCAACATGAAATCTTGTGAATTGCTACAACATAAATCTGGAAAATCAATTACCACTAATACATGAATATTAAAATGCGTTATGGTACACCATACACACCGGATCCATTAATTTCAAATTCTAACGAGAGACTTGGAAGATTTGGAGCAAAAACAACTTTGATGCGACAAGTAATTTTCGTATTTACAACATTTTTACCTTTGCCATCTACAACATTTTTTTCTACAAAGCTCATGAACAATCGTGTGTTCACACAATTTGCCCAAGAAATACCCAATGCAGCTTGTACATGTCTTCCCGACGTCATTAACCATTCACCAATGCGGAATACATCTGAATTTGGAATAACGTCTTTTACTTGATTTGTAACAACGACAGCTACACCAAACTTGTATGCCATTTACCTTAGTTTAGAAGATATTGTGAAGAATAAATGCATTCTCTCCTTCAACCACTTTGAATTGTTATCGAACACTCCTCTAAACAACGAAGCAACAAAGTCGATTATTATGAGCCGTATATTTAAATTAGGAATGTTACCTTCAAGTCGTGGTAGTATGTCTTCAAGGGTTTCGATACTTGCAAGTGATTCAATAAAAATTTGGTCGAACACCTTCTTGTTGTTATGCCCTCATTGGAACACTAATTGGTGAAGACGCCGCAATGGGAATGGCATCTCAGTGTGCAAATAAAGACCCGAACCTTGGAGACCGCCTTGATTCACCGGAAGTTGTACATTTAGTAACAACTGCAGGGCCAATTGAGTCTTCCCCACCCCGCTTTCACCAACTATTTCAGTGATCATACCACACGGAATGCCTCCATGAAAGCTCGAATCGAGGCGCGGGTAGCCGGTGGTAAGCATCGGTGTAGGCGTATGACAAACGGGGATAATCTCACCGAAATTTTCTTCTAATTCGTTCTCCATTATTCCTTAACCCCTCTTTTCTACTTATTTTGTCTATGCATGAAAGATACAATCTTATTCATTCAACAAATAAATAATTTTTATGACACACTAGGTGCCAAATTAGTTGTAGGCGTAGGGAACACAAGCATGCTACAAAATGTACGCCTACAATTGAGTAGAAGCACACCTATTTTGATTTTTTGTGCACTATTTTTGTCTTATCTCTCTGACCATTTTTATTTTGAAGGAATCTCCACTAGTTACTTTGCATTGTGTTGTTATATCATAAATAGTGGACTGCTACCAATACTCTTCATTAATTAATTAGTGTGTGTTGAAGGAATCGCCTACAATTTGAAGAGTCATACTTAATTAGTTTGTGGCATTTTTTTCCATGCACGTACACACGTTATCTGAAAATTAGATAGTTGGCATTAAAATGAGAAATTTCACAGTCGACTTAATATAGACCGACTCAAAGGTCCGACGAAAATACAAGTCGCTACATAGTTAAAAAACTGAACTACAATAATGCCGAAACGAAATGAAATCTGGAAAACCACTACGAAGAACACATAACCAATTTGCCCAATATCTCCTCCCCACGACGCTTATTCTTCTCAACCACCTTGACTGAAGTGAGTCGCCTGAACCTTGATAACCCCTTCCTCATTATCGGAATCGTAAACGGAGGCTTCATCCATGCAAACATCGGATGGGCATTCGTCGGGCAACAAATGGTGGCCTTGAAAAAGAAACATATAGTAATGAAGGGGCTTCTCCTTAACCCTATGAAATTCGGTAAAAAGCTTCTTAAATTGTGTGTTTATTCGTATCAGAAAATACCTATCGCCTCCTTCCTCGCCCTACAAACAAAAGTGACGTAAAATTAACAACACACTTGTCGATTACAAGAGCCACCACACAAACGAAAAAGATAGTTTTAATGTGTATAGATTGGCCGTGTTGCCAAGTCTATGGAATGTTTATTATATTTGCGTATCTCGTTTGAGAAAGTACGTGTTCGATCTTAAACACGTAATCCTTCAGCAAGACGTTGTTCTTGAGTAGGATAAGTTATGAAGAAAGGCCGCAATCGATCTTGGATCGAAAAATGCGAGAGTTAAGAAGCAAGTCAGTACGAGTAATGAAAGTGACATGAAGTCACCACGGGCAAGAAAAAGCCACGTAAAAACTCGAAGAAGAGATGAGAAAGAAGTACCCCGAATAGCTTAAAGAAGATATGCAAATTTCGAGACGAAATTTCTTGTTAGAGGGGTAGGATGTAATACCCCGGATATTTTCTTCCGACGAAAAATAAAAATTTGATTATTAATTAAGGCTTTGCACACCTAAGTTAAGGATTTTCGATTCTAAGATTAACGGTAAAATCTATTTCTGAAAATAAATTCCAGAAGTCGGTCGAACGACTACTGTATTAGAGTTTTCGTGTTCGATAGAATTTTCGTCCGAAAACTCAGATTGAAAAACCGTCAGAATTTACATTCACTTTTTCTTCGATACGAGTTCACCGGAGAAGTCAGTTTTTATGATTTTTCCGGGCGAATTTTAGACTGTCTAATCCCGACTTTTTATCGGATTTTGAAAAACGAATTAGGTTTTCCGAGTATGTGATTTATTTCTAATCTAACGGACGAATTAGATTTCGTCGAATACGTAACCAACTAAGAATTTATTTCTCGACTTTTATAACGTCGTTGTAGACCCGAAAACGCGATATTTCGACTAAAAATCTAGGCCTAAACCGCTATCTACCCTAGTGAGTCATCCTATTAGATATTTTTTCTACTTTATAAACATAACACCTCATCACTTTCTTCTCCTTATCCCTCCCCTCTTGTCCGCCACCTCCCCACTCCCATTTCTCTCTCTTTTGTTCTTCATTCTTCCATTGAAGCTCCAAGTTCTTCAAGCTCTCAAGCTCCACAATTTGTTCATCTACCGATCGATCTTAAATCCGATCACATAACCGTCAAGGTAAGAGCTTCCTCTATAGATTGAACCGAACAAAATTTCAATCTCTCAAGTTTAATTATTTTCGAAAATTTCAAGGGATGTAGGAGGATGAATCTATGTTTAATACATGATATAGTATGTTTAGAATTAGGTCTTATGGATTGAAATCGAAGGAATCATCCCTCCCCCCCCCCCTAAGTATGTATTACCGAAATTTTAGGGAGAAATAGGGGTTTGATGTGGTTCGATTTTCTTGTTGTTTGATTGATGAATTAGTGTTCCATGTGATGTTAGATGACTACATGAATTAACTTAGAATTTTCTAAAAATAAAATAAGAAATATAAGAGATGAAGAATGGATAATTTGATGAAGAAGATGTTATGTTTTGCATGATTTGTTAATGGAAATAGTATGTAGTATGTTTAAGGATGATGATATAATTTATTGAGATTTTTCTAAAAATAAAACGAAAAATGTAAGAGACGAAAACACGTCGATAAGTTGAAACTCGTTAATGATATGAGTATATGGTTTGCATATTAGTGATTCTTGATAGATAATGATCGTTGTTGTAAAATTTGAACGAAATAGGAGAACGTCGGATTTTTGTTAAGAGACGAGCAATCGTCGATAAGTCGAGAATAGATAATGATTTAGGTTTGTGATTCAAACCTACGATAATCTTGTTAGTTAATGATCGTAACTGTAAAATTTGAACGAATTCTAAGAAAGTTCGAATTTTGATAAGAGACGGAGAAACGAGATTAAAAGCCGATAGAAAAGTTGAATAAGGAAAACCATTTTGATAATTATGATTGTTATTGATAAACGAACAATATTGTAGTTGACGACATTTCCATCCAAGATATGAGATGTTTTGAGTTTTAGTTAATAAACGAGAAGTTGTTGAAAGAAATAGAAATTGAAATTTGATTTGGTTTAGTAATTGGTTAGTTAAAAATGACGAGGAAATGCTCGTCGTTTGTTTAATCAAAAGACGTGATTGTATACCCGATTAAGGGACATGCACGTAGACTGCATTGAGATGGAAATTTCGTGAAAATAAAAGTGGAATAGTATTGATCGAACCTAGAGAATAGTGCGTCGAGTTTTGTCGAGCATTAGGGTTTCGCGCGGACTGTTTTGCGACATTTCACGAAAACTGTCATAACTTTTAGCTCGCTTAATGAAATCGAGATCCGTAAATTAGAGAGTAAACTAGAAACCCGTGGCTTTCTTTTGGTATAAATTACATCCCCTGTTTTAAAGTACTCTATTCTGTGAGAACTCCAGATCCACTGCCGTGTGCAGAAAGTTTCCAAAACTTAATTTCTTAAGTTGAATCCTTTTCAACTTCGTTCCTTGTGAACTTTTAAGTAGTTATAAGTTATCGACATCCATTATCTACTGACCTAAGTGTGAGTAATGAGCCGAGTCAGTTTGTAGACGAGAATTGATCGAATTATTTGATAATCAAAAGAAAGTAGTAAAGTGCAAAGGCCTAAAAGACTAAAATCGATTTCGATTTCCTGTTTCTTTTATCGTTGCGATCAAGTTATTAAGTTTGTTTATTTACGATAAAAGGGGGAAGTCAGCACCGAGGATAGGACGGAAGACCAGAGACGGAAGCTCGTATTATAGTTCTGTAATCAGTAAGGTGGGGTTTTCTATATACAAAATAAAATGAGCGATGCTCGAAAATCTTTATTTACAGCTTTGATAATTGTGTTTTCAAAGTAATAATCAGGGCATGAAATATTTGTTTTATGTGAGTTTATTTGTGCCATTCTGAGTTAGCTGACTGCTTTCTAGAAATTATGAGTTAGATACAACGGGGCTAACTAAATCGATCGTACTCAGAGTTAGTATACAAGGGGGACTTTCCAGAGTTTGTGTACACGGTAGACGATGTGTGTGGTACCCTGTTGAGGGGTAGCCAGCCAACGTGAGGAATGTTGGGTAAAACGAACGTAACATCTGTCAGAAAAATGCTTGCAAGCTATTTTGTGAAAAGTGAAAGAAAATGTTTAATAGGCACGGGCATTTGATGAAAAACCCCGATGCGCTATTTGTAAGATGCCTGCTTAATCTATACTTATGATATGTTTTCGGCAATGTGCCCACTAAGTACTTTTGTACTTAGCCCTGCATATATTTTATAAAATGTGCAGGTTGAGTGACGGGAGCGGCGGAGGTTGAGTAGAATGGTTTTAGGAAAGAAGATCAGAGTCTAAGTTCTACGTTTTTCCGCTGCCAAACTCCAAACTCTTTTGTGTTGAAGTATATATCTTTTTGAGTCTAAGTTCATACTTTAACTTAGTTTCTTTCGAGAACATCCTTGTCGAGCGATCCTTCAAGGTCAACTCCTATTATATAATGAAGTCTTGTTCATGGAAGTTATTCTGTTATTAATGTCTATTTATTTGTTTATTCTTATTCATCCCCCTTCTTCCCCGCTTCTTTAATCCAACCCCTAGTTGCACCCCGGCTTTGCTGTCCCTCGGGATTTGGGGCTGTGACAGTACTTGAGAATTTATTATAATTGTTGATTGTTAATAATGTAAATACAGTGATGTATTAATATTCACGTATAAACATTTTAACAAAATGACCAATCTAATTAATTGCATAAATATTAATCGTCATGGCAATCAAAATTGTTATGGCTCAATTATTAAAGGCTTCAATTAATTTGCCCAAATTGAGTGTTGGCGTTAAGCCATTCTTCTCACCACACACACTATAAGCTTGTTTTCAATATACTTAATTACAATGATCATTTTTGCAATTGCTCTTTTGGTAAAAGAATCGTTTAACTTTTCATAGTCGACTAATAATGGATGTTGCAAATGTAGCAAATGTTGAAAATCTGTCGTATAGGAGATCCACATATATTGAGTCTTACAATTGTGAAATATAACGTTGCCAATTTAGTGGATCCTATAATTGATGCTAGCCATCTACTTTGAATAAAATTTATGACTTGTGATTTTGGCCACACTCAATTTTAATTTAATTGACCATGACAATATCGTTTAACGTTTATATTACCATATTAATATGTTCACGTAAATTTGTGGGGTGTATCCCAAATTATAAATAAATATTTTCCTAACTATACGAGCTTCTCCAGAACGTTGTAGTTGAATGATCAAATCATTAAGTCAAATTTCACTCCACATTGTCAAATTTGTACAATTATTTGCATGTAGTTTATATTTTTCTAAAAACACTTGCAATATTTAAACTTTAGGTAATAACTACACCAGAAAAACTTGGATCACCATTGTGAAATGGCTAACCTTTCGCATTGGCCAATCTACCTCTTGTTATTGTTATTATATGTTGTTGGCTGGTTAGAAATTGGTCTCAATAGGCCATGACAGATATAAAATGGCTAATGAATCCTTACAATAAGTACGGAACATATATAAAATTACTATAACAACACATTTTTTATACTAATTGAGGATGTGTATCAAAAAATATTTACAAGAGCCTAGACAGTGAAACTATTTCATAATAGTACCAATTTCGTGATTTACCTTGGCAAATATATTACCTTTAATTATCATGTACACCTCTAAAAAAATTCGCCATTGTCAAAGTGGTATGAATTAACACTGGCCAATTTCTATAATTGGTATTGTGATACCCCGAGTTTTTATCCCTTTAAGAGAGCGTCTAATTAACCGAGTAAGTTCAAAGATGAGAATTTAGGAGTAAAATTTTTCTTTTCTAATCGATGAGTTTTGAATAAAACGTTTAAATTGCCTTGTGAATCTTGTGTGAATTTATCTGTTCCATTTATCTGAGATGATGATGATGTGATGTGTTTGTTGAGTCGTTTATATGAAAATGAGTATGAGATTAAATTCCGGAAAAATCCCGAGAAGTTTGTTTAATTAAGATAACATAGCGTTAATCGCCGAGAAATATGTTTACGCCGATGAACCTAGAATAGAATTAAATTAGAACCTTCGAACTTAGAATTTCTTTTAAGATCACTGAGATAGGATAAGAACTTATCCGAGAATTGAGAAGAGAAATGAGGCATTAGTCTTGAAAAGGATTAATAAACGAAATAATAAGCCGATTAAATTCTTTTAAGAATTAAAGAACTAAGATGATCGAAGCCTTTAATCTTTTAAATTGAGACGTGACATAGGATTGGGACGAGTTAGTGTCAAAAGTGAAACGAGAAGAGGTTAGACCCGTTAATAGAACAAAACGGAATTAATACGAATCATTTTACCCGGAAAACCTTTACGACCAGATAATTAATACCCGTAACGACACGACGACGACACGTGTCAACCACCTCTCTCCCTCTCTCGCCACCTCACAACCCTCTCCCATCAACCCTCAATTTCCAAGACCAACAAGACATAGTGGTGTCTTGTACATGGCTTGCTTGAATTATGCAAACAAGTTAACTTCAAATCAAACCATCAAGTCTTGTTTTTACAATTTCCAACAAGTTAATTCCTTTTCACTTTGTTGAATTTTGAATCCTTTTCATCTAAGACAAGAGAGGAATGCAGCAACTTATTCATACATTTCCATCTCTCTCTCATTTCGATCTCTCTCTCTCACAAAACAAGAAAAATTCTCTCAAACTCTCTCCAACTCTCTCTACTCTCGGCACTCCCTCTCTCTCACACCTCCATTGATTTTTCTTCACATGCAACTATAGATTCAAGTTTATCCTTCATGGAAATGAAGTAGAAGCCATTAATCCTCCATCAATTCCATCCATATTTTCAAAGAAAGGTACAAATTTCCAAGTTCTTGAAGTTGAATTCAAGAATTTTCCAACATTTTTCTTTAGTTTGATTCCTAAACCTATGGATGATTAATCCTATATTCTTTCTTTTTCTTTGAGGATTCAAGAAGATATTCTTCTTTCTTTCAAGATCCAAGCTTTGAAGCTACCATTTCCATCCATTTCAATCCCAAGAGCCAAGAGAAGAATTTCCATTTATTTAAGTAGGATTTCATTTGATTAGTTGTAAAAATGTATGTCTATAAGTCCTAAAGGAAAGATCTATGCATGCATGTTATTTAATTTATGTTTAGGCAAACTTAGGATATGCATGTGCTAATCGAGTGAGAAGAATTCGTTAGGAGAATCGAGCACTAGGTATTAATCGATGAATTAAGAGAAGAAAAAGAAACTAAAACCCTAAAAAAATGATAAATGCCGAAAAATATAGTAAAAATAGGAAAAATATGAATCTTTGAGTTATTGTTATTTTGATGCTTGAATTGTTATGTTTATCATGTTAGTAATGAGATTATATGCATGAAAAATTGAGAAATAAAATGCACAAGAAGTACATGTGTGTGCCGTGTGTTTTTGAAGAAAATGGAGAAATTATTTTGTTGATTTTGTTGATGTATTGAGTGATGTTTTGATCTATGAAATGATTGTATGTTATGTTAGTATAATCATACATGTGTTTAAGTGAAGAAAATGAGATTGCATGATGAAATTTTTGAAAGAAATTAAGTGTAGAAATAATAAAAATAATTGGATGTTTAAGTATTTCAATGTATGTATGAATGATAGTTTGAATATAGAATAAAGATAGAAGTTTTGATAAAAAGACTTAAAAAAATTGAAAAGCTTTTAATTAAATAAAAGATGTATGAAAAAGATTTCTTAATTAAATACCTTGTATTAAAATTTTAAAGACTTGAAATTTTTACTAAAAATACAATAAAAAGATCTTCTATAATAAAGTGAAGAAATTCATAAAAATGTTTATCAAAAGATAAAGAAATCATTAAGTAAGAAATAGCTTAAAGGTTTAAAACAAATAAAGAAGAAATTATTAAAGAAATAAACAAAAATAGAGAAAACTGAGTTTAATAAGAATTAATCGATAAGAAATAAAAAGGAAGTTAATTTAAGTAAAGAAAAGATGCTAGACGAGTTAAAATAGATACTCGTATAAGTTGATCGAGAAAATGAGAATAAAATAAGATGTCGAATAATAAGTTGAAAGAATATTAATTAAATAATTAATTAAGTACGTTATTTCCAATCAAGCGAAGAAAAGATAAACCGAGATAATAATTAAAAGAATAATACTCGAGTTAAGAAATGAGAATCAAGTTAGAATTGAACAAGAATTTATAATTTCATAAGAGTTTATTTAAGAGCTAAGAGAATTTTTGTTAAATAAATAAGAGTTATAAAATACCTTATAAGATAGCAGATGTAGAATAAAGCGTTGTCTATATAAATAAGAAAGATAGAATCAATAGTTTAAGCCTTCATAAAAAGAATTGCATAATCGAGTTAGACCTTAAAATCAAAATGGAATGCATGTTAATGTGTCTTGAAGTATGTTTGATTTATATGAATTCGTTATATGTTTAAAATAAGTGTTTAAATGCATGATAGTTTTATAATGTAAAAGATGATTGAATTTGTATGCTAAATGATTGATTGTTAATTTAAGAATGAACTAAAGTCTTTAAAAGAAAGCTCGAGTAATAATTTGTAACAATGAAGTTATTAATTATAACGAGAAAAGTATACGATGTTAAGTAGTAAACTTAACCAAATCGAATAGAGTTAGTAAAATAAAGACGAGAACGTGAGATCTTTTAGAAAAGTTAGAACGAAGAGAGCGGCGACTCAAATAGAAGTCCGTCAGTTTAAGTCCAACGCCTTTGAGTCCGTCTTTCATATATCTTATCTATCGATGTCGAACTATGAAGGATCGAGCCGGACGGATCGTTAAGCGAGGACAAATAGCCCTAGACCACCTAGCTAGTTCTTCGGAAGTCAGGTGGGCTTTTCTGAACCAAAATCTATCAATGAAAATTAGTATGCTATTGAATATTATGATATGATTTTTCAAATGTGATTGACTTGCCATTTTATTGAAGTTAGTATGTGTTATCATCTATTTATATGAAGATGTGATTATCCTGTGAAAGCAGGAACCCACGTGTGGTAGATGTTGAGGTGACTGTGAGCCTTGCTTCGGTTAGGCCGGTCACAGTGTTTGAGAAAGAGGCCTACTTCTCGGCACATGAAGTTATTTGTGATAGATGATACATAGTATTTATATTATATGATATTTGACTGCGCAGTCCGTTTTAAATAAAAATGTTTTGGCATGCACAAGTAAAACCGTTTTTAAAACTGCTTATATACTTGTGATGTTTGGCAAGGCAAGTTCAATTAATATAGCTTTAAGAAGCATCTTTATTTAAATGTTTTGGCTTGTGTTCACTGAGTACGAAGTACTCAACCCTGCGTGTGTTTCTAAACATGCAGGTTGATTGGATGGCGATGGCGTGGATACTTGGTGGTGTGGTTTGGTTTTGTTGGTTAAGTTTGGTAGAATTTCGGACTGGCATTTGTACGTCTTCATACGTGCAAGTGTTGGGAGTTGATGCTAATTTCCGCTGCAATCTTTTTGAGCTAATGTCTGTTGAAGTTAACACTTTTATTCTCATGTTTTTGATTCCGAGCGTTGTGCTCGAAGACTTTGAATGCCTGTTGAATTCGTAACCCCTTTATCTTGTAATCCCGAGCGATGGGCTCGTAACTTGGTTGTTGTTGAACATGAACCCTTACCTTGATGTATATACTCGTATGTTTTCCTCTTTTTGTTGGAATTCCTTTCCCATCAGCATGATTTACTTGTTTGAATTCCTGTTCAAAGTGAAGTTGAGATGCTCGGTTATTATTCTTTATGCTTTTGAAATTCAAATTCGATTGCCTTATATTCCGCCTTTGATTTGCCCGAGCATGTTCCCTTTATTTGAGTTAGTTGTTAGTTGTTTAGGTTTGTTGTTGTTCGTAAGTCGCACCCCGAGAGTCGGGGCGTGACAGGTATTGTTATTATATATCTCATTGGCTGCTGAGAAATTGGTGCTAATTAATGATGGCAGACATACATTGCCTAATGAATCCGTACAATAAGTACGGAACATAGGTAAAATTGCTATGATATCACATTTCTAATTACCAATTGAGGATGTTTAAAAACAAAATTACAAGAGTATAGACATTTAGACTATTTCACTGAAATTTACAATTTGATGCTTTACCCTTGGCCAAAATAATACCTTTAATTACCATGTAGGCCTAAAAAAAGTGATGGCCATTGTGAAAGTGGTATGAATTCATAGTGGCCAAATTCCCGTATTCTCGCTTTTGCATTACATCACATTGACCTTTAGACGTTATTGTGAAATTTTATGTGGCCGCATCGGAGAAAGTATATTTATAGTTGTAATTAGAATTTAATATTTTATAATTGAACAAAATTATTGATAGTGTACACACTACCATTTTAATTTGAGAAGATGTGGTAGTTGCAATACAAGGAATGAAAAAAAGGCGGCAATGGCCAATTTTTTAGCGGCAAACATTATTTCACACTTTCCTTTAAAGAACATATTAATATTAATCTCATTTTTTGTTTGCAATGGGAATTCACCTTCAATTTTAAATGTATGCAAGGTGTTTGTAAGCGACAGTTGAATGAGTGAAAGTGTTTATGAAATGTCTTGTATGAAACCTGTACCATCAATGGCATCTATTAATCATCAAAGATTTTGTTGGGATTTTTAACACATGCAACGTATTTGTGAAATTGCCTATATGAAACTCGTACCATCAATGGCAGATATTAATCATTATTTTAGCGAGAATTTGTGACGCATGCAATGTGTTTATGAGATGTCCTATATGATACTTCTACAACGAATGGCATCTGTTCTACATCATTTGGGTGTAAAAAATTGTATTTTATACGTATATTTCCAGTTTTCAACTCAAACTATGCTGAAAATCAAATATGCTCAAACCTACAATGGGTCAATCACAGGATACAAAAATTAAGCCACTTCAAACATGACTCTCGTGTTAGATTTTCTTTTAAGCAACGAGCAATACCACCAATGCAGCTTACTCAAACCATTCCATTCCATTCCGTGATATAAGTATTGCTAAGTTGTTGACGACTTAATTATTTAACAGTAAAAAATAAGCTATCATTAAGCTCTTCATATTAGCCACCAATTTCATACAAAAGCTTTCTAACGTGTTCATCAAAAGACTGTTTATGAATAACACAACACACTAGCCCAAAAAAGCTACTAGTTAATATTGTTTACAAGTAGCAACCTACAGTACATTAGGTCAAAATACAGATCCATACATCGTAATATCCATTCATTTCTTGAGCCTGGAGTTGAAGAACTCAGAACAGTAGAAATCCCTACATGCCCTCAAACTAAATGCTTCGGAGTACAGGTACGAGAACAGGCGCCCAGTAGCTAAACACTCGATGAATTTTATCGAATAGATTCCACAATCATGACCGTTCAACTACTGTGGAGTATTTGGGTTTTGAACGACATCCCAGACATCTTTTTTCGGGCCTGTAAAGTGGGTCACACCAGCCGCACCATACAACCAATTTAACGTAAAAGACATAAGAAGAAACTCATTCTTCACTGCATGCCACCTTCGTTCAGTTACGCACATGGAATCATACACAACAATCTTCTGGTCTAGGATCCGTATCTCGTAGACAACAAAGTGATTGTCAAAGACATGTCCAATACCAAATACCTGATCTACATCTCTCCACGGTTTCCCAAGAAGAGCAGGCCTCCTACCGTTTCCAAGCTTCTGATTTTGCTGCTTTTTGGACTGACTTGGGGGCGCAGTTAGGCCAGTTACAGCAGAGTATGGCTACTTATGACGACCAGTTTCACACTCATAGTGAGTATTTGTAGCGTAATGAGCAGCGGTGGGTGGAGAATGAGCAACGTTGGGTTGCTAATGATCAGCGTTGGATCTTGGCGGAGCAACATTGGCAAGGGGTTTCTCAGTTTCACACTGCTAGTAGCCAGTATTGGACTGAGCAGGCTTAGCAGTGGACGCTTAATGCCCAGCATTGGGAGGAGCAACGGCAACATAATGCCGCTCAGACTCAGCGTATGGATACTTTCGAGAGACAGTTTGCTCGTTGGTGCCTTCCACTTGGTGATCCTTCTCAGTCACCATCTGATCAACCGTGAGCTTCACTGTTGATGTGATGCTTGACGTTTGTGGTTGCGGTTGTCTCGTATCTTCTCTCTGGTTTGCAATTCTCTATCACCCTTTCTTTATTTCTTTTGCTTGTATTATGCCAATGGGGACATTGTTCATTTCTTTCGGAGGGGGGTGTGTTTTCTTGATGATCTAGCTTGTTTGTCCTTGAATTATTTTGTTTCATAATTGAATTGTGAAAGTATGCATTGAAGTTTATAGTTCATGCTTAGATTGGCTTGATTGATCAGGGTATTTTGTCATGATTTGATTGATATGGTTGTTGCATTCCAATTGTGGGGCATTTCATGCTTGGATGATTGACGCTTGATGTTTGAGTGTGGTTGAAGGGTGAGAAATTTTGTTAATTGTATCCCGAATAATGAGCTGTTAATTGTATATTTTGTTAAGTTAAGTTGGGAGGCTTCTGCTCTGCTGGGAACCATGAGCATGGGAAATCACATGAGGATACTTTATATGACCTCTAAATTTTCACACCTCATGAATTTTGGCCATATAACCCGACTTGACTTGAGAATTTTATGTGTCATCTTTGTTTAAAATGGTTGTGATTTGAAGGGCTCTACCCCTCTTTCTTGTCTATTCAATAATGAATATATATTACGAGAAATGGGTATGGAAAACCATGCTAGGCGGCCGGAATTTTTCCTTGAGTAAACCTAGTGAATGTTGCCCGGAATTCACTTAATATTTATTAGTTAAGAATTAACATAATTTTGGGATACTTATTGGTGGTTCAAGTTTTCTCACCTAGATCTTGCAGTTGAATGTTGAGTTGATTGAGTTCTTGTGTGAAAGGCAACTCGTTGTTTTGTGATGACTATATTTGGTTGATGAGTGATGAATTTGTCTTGAAATTGAAAGTTTATTGGAGTATGAACCGTCTAGTTCAATTCATTACTTTTTCATTTTGATTGGAAATAAGATTTGCTTGAGGACAAGCAGGGTTTTGTGTGTGGATGGGTGTTTCATCTTCATTTGGTCGTGATTTACCGAGTCTAAGTAGTGCATTTTCGATGATTTTATTGCAAAACGATTATATTTTGTTATGAAATTGTACTAATTTCTTGGACCGAGTGTTGTGCGGATTTTGGTTATTTTGGTATTAAATTGTAGGAATTTAGATCAAGAAAGGATGAAGATGAAGTCAAGATGAGTAGGAGTTGAAGTTTGCGAAGTGTTTGATTACGTAGCCTACCCAGGCGATCGCTCGGATTAAGAGGCGATCGCTTGGAAAGGCGAGAAGATCTGACAGAGAAGGTGGCCAGGCGATCGCTTGGCGAGATGTGCTGAGGGACAGAGGCGACAGCCAAGCGATCGCCTCCATCCCAAGCGATCGCTTGGCCAGAAGTTATAAGGGACAGAGGCGACGGCCAAACGATCGCCTCCATTCCAAGTGATCGCTTGGCCAAAAGTTATGATGGACAGAGACGGGGGCCAAGCGATCGATTGGCCCATGGCAGTGAAAATTTCCAGGCTTCCTATAAGTAGGGTTATTTATTTCCTTCCGCCGTCACTTCTCCTTTTATGCGTTTTTACCTAGTTTTTTAGCATCCAAGACACTTTTCCTTTAGTTCTTAGTTTATTGCTTCGTAGTTAGTTGTTTAATTTCCGGATTTACGAACTACAACACCACGGATTTGATTGCTATTTCAGGTTTAATTCTAATTCAAGTTCTTGGTTTCTTTGATTGAGTTTATGGGGATGAATTATTATTATGATTTATGTCTTTATATTCATTAGATTAGACTTTCATTCTCGTCTAGAATTAATTTACACTTAATTTATCTTATTGTCTAGGTATAAAACAAACAACCCAATCGATTTACTGTTTTATTTTTCTTTTCTTTTCTTTTCGCTATACAAACGTTGCCCTGTTAAGTCTTCCTCGAGAGATACGATATTCGGATTTAACTTAATCAATCTAAAAGACCACGTTAATTTGCGTGCAACTTAGGATTAGTTTTAGTTGAACAAATTTAGGCTTCACTGACAATGAACCTTCACTACTCGAGGATATTACCAGTGGGTTTCACCGAGTGTTGTATCTCTTCTTCTTCTCCAAAACCTTCGGCAATCCCTGCTCGTCTTCCACAGCATCTTGAACCACAGTGTTAATCTTTGAACCAACAAACTCCACATCTTCAACAGGCTTTTCACCCCCGACTGGTCTCTCCATGCCTAAGATATCATAGGTTAAATCATCCACTAAATTGGCAAGCTTCTGCTCATCAACTTATATTTCTTGTGCTCCATCATCTTCCATCATCAACTGCTCAAAAGCTGCATCCTTGCCATCATCATTAACTGCCCCGTCAGCATGTAATGCATCATCAACATCATTTGGTGGATCAGCATCATCCTCTACTCCATCATCTTCATCCTCTACTCCATCTGCATGATCCTCTACGGCATCATCATCATGTACCACATCATGATCAACCTCTACAGCAATAGTATCATCAACATCATCATCATGGACCATTGTTATTTGTCCATTCTCATCCACACATTTATCCTCCAAATCATCCTATGTATGCCCAACAAATGAATCACGCAAATCAACCAAAGAAAGTGGATGCTTGGATGATATCTCATGAACATGACAGTTCATTAGTTTCTCATCATCTACATTGAAATCATTAACATTGTCATCACCAACTTTCTGTGCACATTCACCTTGTGCAAAATTCATGCCTTCTTTTTCTACGCTATCCAATCCACCCTGCATTTCCTTCATCCCAAAATCCCTACTGCTACCCATGTTTGGATTCTTACAAAAACCCTCAATAAACTCCAATATAATGCAAATATTTTGATTCATTATACCCATCTTTTCATTCACATAACCCCATTTCTGATTCATCTCCCTACAAGATGCTTCCAATTTATCCATCCTAACACTCATAGTATGCATGAACTGCATTTCCTGTGGATGAAAACCCCTATCAAATTCAAATTCACCACCAATCAATGTCAAACCCAATCAAATTGAAGATGTAAAAAACCAATCAAATTCAACACCAATCAAATATAAATATATCATTATCAACAAATCTCACCTTTGCTTCGGGTGTTGAAATGGAGGGGAACGGCTATTCACAGCATCAATCGTCTTCTGCATTATGAGCCGCGTTTTGACCTACGCCAATTGCTGCAGACCGCAAGTCGGGACGACGCTTCATAGAACATTCTTCAGCCTCTAGAATCAGCTTTCTCTTCATTAATCTCCTCTCTATAGGCTCGCTTTCCTCATCCATCACATGTTGTTGGCTACCATTATCCATGACATGATTCCTCTCCTCCAACTCTGACTCCTCATCCACCTCCAACAATGCTTGCTCATCCAGATATGCCTCCATCTTGAATAACCGCACCTGCTCTTCATTCGAGGCGACAAGAGAGTGCTGCAAATAAAACGATTAAAGTTCATCAAAATCAAAAAAACATAAAGAAGCAAAATAAATTATTATCAAGGTTTCAAGAAATTTGTACCACTAACTTTGCCCTATCAAGGAGCGCCTGCACATTCTTATATGTCCGTTGACCCAAAGCCGTCTTCCAGCAGAGCACTCGCGGATACAAATTCTCCTAACTGTGAAGAATAGAAGTGTAGGCAACCCCGACCGAAGGAAAAATCTCGTAGATCCAACATTGGAACACAAACAGGAAGCCAAAGATCTCGAAATTAGGCTTCCCACTGCCTACTTTCTTCACTAACCGCCTCATCCTATCACAAGCCTTGTCAAACTCTTCAACAAAGTACTTGTAGCTAAATAATCCCCAAGGAAACTCCATTACACTTTGCAAATCATCACATACATGCAAGAACTTCATATCCAGCTTCTTTGCCTCTGAATCGCGGGGAAACAAAACCCCGTAGATGAATAACGCATGGGCCAGCTTCAAGCAAGTCTCCCCACCTCCAGCTCCAACTTCACTGTCTTCAACGACTTGTTTGAAAGCATCCTTAATGTGCCTCATAGTCAGTGTTTGAACCTTATTGAAAGAAGTTTCCCATAGTGTAGAGATAGTGGGAAATTCTTCAAAAGGACCAAAGTTCAACCCGGAAATCAAGTAAAAGTCCCTAGGACCGAAAACTACCTTTAAGTTGTGGAAATTAAACACCAATATGTCTTTCCGGCGCTTCGATCGGTTCAATAATTTCATGCAAATATCTGACATTGAAAGTTTTGAGGAGAATGTTGTAAGTTGAGTAACTGCCCAAATGGCCCCTCTCTAAACTTATTAAAAATTTCATCGCCAAGGCTGTCACTTATCAATTTAATTACCGCCTCAGAATGGCATCGGGCCGCCACGTTAGCACCTACAAAATAATTATCTCACGTAAATTCCAAGATGCCGCAACTTTCACACGTTATAATCCCCAACTTATTTAACCAACATTAATCTAAAAATAAATAGAAACCAACGCACTATAACACACCACATCAATATTAACAAACAAAGAAACCAACAGATCATATCATCAAATCTACGAGGCCACCTCAACCAAAATCTACAGTTTAGTTGGGGAAGAAAAAGGACAAAAATAAAAGATGTTGGTAGAAGAAAAGGATAAATGAATAGTGTCCAACCATGGTTGGAAAAAGGAAAAAAAATAAAATCAAAATTGGGATTTTTTGGATTAAAATTAAATCAAAAATCAAATAAAACAACTACTTTAAATGTCAGCCGTTGGCACATTGTGCTTGAGATATTTCGGATGATTCCCTACTTATTTTCCTACAGAAAAAGAGAGGGGCAACTACAGTTTAGGCAATAAATTCACACTTTATAATATGTACAGAATTACTACATCTCTTTCGCTATGTATAAATGCGTATAATGATTTTCAATTACTACAATCATCCACTAACAATTTCTCACACTTCTTACTATCCTTATCTATTACAATTAAATTTCATAATGATTCTTCTATTATCAATTTTTCTTCCAATATTCTTGATATACCTTCTCCACAAAACTCGAAAAACGGTACTCTCGCAGGCTCCTCCACCAATTAGCCGCCGTTGGCGACCTACATCTTTACCTAGGGCAACTATCCAAGAAATAAAAATTTCCCATTCTTCACATGAAACTAGGTTTTGTTCCTCTAATTGTTGTTTCTTCATCAAACTTAGTAAAACAAGTGCTCAAAACTCAAGATTTAGCATTTTGTAGCTGCCCAAAATTAGTAGGCCGGAATAAAATCTCATACAACAACATCGACATAATCCTGCCCCCCTACAACACTTATTGGAGAGAGATGAAAAAGTTCACCTCCATGCATCTCTTTAGTCTAAAAAAAGTTCAATCTTTTCGCCCCATACGAGAGGACGAAGTCTCTCATATGATCACCAAGATTTGAATTTCTTCTTCTAATAATCGAGCCGTGAATTTGAGTGAGATGGCTATGGCTCTTGGCCACACTTTGATATACAGAACTGCTTTTGGTAAGAGACATGAAGATGATGGATTAGATATCAGAAGATTCTAGAAACTCGTAGAAGAAGTTCGGGCATTCATTGTCGCTTTCCTTGTCTCCGATTACTTTCCGGCATTGGGTGGATAAACTCAATGGATCGATCAAGAGAGTTGATACAATATTCGAGAAGTTGGATTTGTTCTACCAGGAGCTCATCGACGAGCACCTGGACCCCAACAGGGTTAAAACGATAGATGTGGAGAATAACAATATTCTCCATATATTGATCAAACTTAAAGAACAGCATCTATCTTCCTCCATTGATCTCACATAGGATAACATCAAAGTCGTGTTAATGGTATGTTTCATTATACAATTATCATTTATTTATTTAATTTTCAAGATCAAGTTTTGGTTGTCTAATCATGTGTTTCATATTATCTTTAACTAGTAGACCACCCCTGCGGGAGAGTATTTTACAATTTTTTATATAACACTATTCTCAAAAACTTCAGTGCAATCAGTTACATTATATGCAATCATCGGTTCAGTCCTGAAGGTATATATATATATATATATATATATATATATATATATATATATATATTAGCATAAATCATATCACAATTGGGTTGGTTGCACAGCAGTTGGGGTCTCCGCTTTCCCCCCTCTCGTCGTGGGTTTGACTTCTATTAGGCACAATATTTTAGTTAATTAAGACGCGTGTTCTACACGCGCCCAACATAAATATTTTGTATTTCATGACTTTATCAAGACACTTTGCAGTGTCCTAATCAAAGTGTTCTAATATCCTATTTTCTTTTTCTAAATATTTTCTATTTTTTGTTTGTTTCTTTAATTTTTTTCCTCTCTATATCACCTTTTGTTAATTTATTTTCCTTTCTTTCCTCCTCTTTCTTTTTCTCAATTCTTTTTATTTTATTTTCTTTTCCTTTCTTTCTTATTTCTTTTCTCTTAACTTATTTTGTTAATTATTTTTACTTATTAGTAATAAATTTACAAAAATTTCTACTTTTAGTTATTCGTTCAAATAATTATTGTTATGATTAAAAGCATTATTGATATGAATAAAAGTAATATTTTTAAAACATTACATTTCTTCAAATCAATAATTACTTTTCCTTAAGACAATAACTAATTAACAAAATAATTAAAAGTATATGTTGTCGTGAATAAAAGTAATATCTGTTAATATTTGTGAAACATTACTTTTCTTCATATCAATAATTACTTCTAGTCACGGCAATAATTACTTGACTAAATAACTAAAAGTACAATTTATCGCGAAGAAAAGTAATGATTGTGAAACATTACCTTACTTAACGACAATAATTACTTTTCTCAATGATGATAATTATTTTAACGTTTTACCAAAAGTACAAGTTATCATAAATAAAAGTAAAATATTATCGTGAAGAACGTAATATTTTTGAAATATTACATTTGTTCATATCAATATTCACTTTTCTTTATGACAATAATCGCTTGAAAAATAACTAAAAGTATATGTTAGCGTGAACAAAAATAATCATTGTCGTGAAAAAAAAGTAATATTTTACAAACATTACCTTTGTTCATGTCAATAATTACTTGAATTATTTTATACGTTTTCTTACAACAAATGTTTTGTTTGAGCAATTTTTATTAAATTATTTTATAGTAATTAATGCCCTTAGGGTTTGTTAATTTATTTTTTAATTTTGTAGATAAATTATTAATATTTTAACTAATAATTCAAGAAAAACTGAAAAAAAGAAAGAAATTAAAATAAAAAACAATAGGATATTAGGACACACTTAAAAGTGTCCTAATAAGGGGACAAATTAAAATAACACGCGCCTTAATGAAATTAAGGAGTTGTTGCTGTTGGGTTTCGAACACATGATCTCTGCCTTGTCTACGGGCTTTGTACGTTATATTCTTACACATTATCTACTTTATAAGTTATGAAATTATTAAAAAAAAATGTGCGAATCTGGAGCTAGATCGGGTCAAATCGGTTGCATAGAGTGCAACCGGTTGCACCCAAGTCCAATTCAACACTATTTACTTAATCATTACTTCTTCGGTCCCGTTCAACATGTCTCACTTCTTTTCAGCATGGAGATTAAGAAAAGAAGGATTAGATGTAAAGTGATATAAAGTACTCCCTCTGTCCACGAAGTAAAGTTTCATTTGGGTGTCGGCACACAGATTAAGAAAATTGATAAAGTTGTTGTGAGAAGAGTTAAGGTCCTATTTATTGAGAGTGGAAGAAGTGGATTGGAGATAAAAATTATTGTGAGTGGAATAAGGGTCTCACTTGTTGTAAGTGGAACATGTCAAATAGAGTTAAAGTTCTTATTACTGGAATAAGGGACCCACATATTATGAGTGGAAAAAATTAAATGGAAGTGAAAATTGTTGTAGGTCCCACTTGATTTGAGTGGAAAATATTAAGTAGGTCTTTGTTTTGTGGACAAAGTTATATGGGTAAATAGGACTTTGTTTCGTGGGCAGAGGGAGTATGTTTTAATTGATAAAGTGAGATAAAGTGTTTTTGAAGTGATATATAGTGATATAAAGTAGTTTTGAAGTGATATAAAGTGATTTCTTAATTATTTTCTTAAAAGGAAATGAGACATGTTGAACGGGACGAAGGGAGTATATTACAAAATTCTTCAAAAAATTTACTATAATATAGAAAAAGATTGTAATAAACAAATATAAACTTTGAAAATTCAAAAAAAGTTTAAAAAACTCTTTATATACAATATTAAAGGATAACCATGAAACTTTATTTATTTTAGCATTTTTACTTGTATTTAGTACAAATTAAAGTAATAAAACCTTGCTACTTTTACCTAAAAAAATAGTACTACAAATTAATAAAGAGCAAATACATCTTCATTTCCACTAAGTATATGTGTCATTGAACTTTAGAAGAACATTAATTCACTGATTCACGTACTTATGCTTCCAGTTAAGTTTTATACATACAAATAACTGTATAACAATTGTTTTCTAGATTACGGGAATGAAAGCTTTATACTTAACTCTTCCTCGTCATGATAGAACCCTTCCATTGACAATTCATTAATAGACTCCTTGTCCAGCGGCTGCAGCGCCTTGCGAGGTGAATTGCTGCGAAGAATTTCCGAAGCTCTCATTATATATCATTAGACACAACACACTGACCACTCAAACTGTTTGCCGTATATATAGAGGATAATATAGTGAATTATGAAATTTTGGGCTTTCAAATTATTGGGAAATTGGAAATCGATTAGGAGACATTATGAAAATTCACACTTTCAAAAGGATTCTTAAATAATGTCACGGACTAATTCCCTTAACAACGAACCGTGCGGCCTTTGCTCTTATTCTGCCCCTTGAGGCTAGCAAAGTTAGCCTAACTCTCGAACGGTGTTGTGTGTGCAAAGTGTGGGAAATGTGACTAAGTAAAAAAGCTAAGACCACAAGAGAACTTTAAGAGAATGTTTGTTGCTAATTGTTTGATAGTTACAAATGAGGGGTCTCCCCTTTGTATACAAGTTCTCCTCCATAATGGATGGTTGAGATTAATTTGATTCAAGGGTTGAGTGTGGCCCTCTAGAGGATTCTCCTCAACCTAGAACTAGCTACCATGTTCTAGAAAATTCTACTCTTCTCTTCCAACTTAAGTGTAAATGAGCCGATGGACTTGGACCACAAGTATGGGTTATTCAAAAGGGCTAAGTAATTGGGCTTAAGTAATTATGTTAACCTCTTAGCCCAAAATACTTAGGCAATTTTATGCGGGTCGTGACAATAAGCTCACTAACCAAGGCTGAATTTATTCTGATTATTCTGTAATACATTGATTATGCAGCCACATCAGGAGAGTGGAAAGACTATTGGGCGAGTGGAAAAACTCATCATGCAAGCAATATTGGGAATGTGAATGGATTTAAAGAGAGGTTGAAGATCAAAATGACATAAACCATAGACAAAAATTTGGGTGCAAATCTTTAACCGTGTATTAATAAAATCTTAGTTCGATATTAATTACTTCATCCGTCCATGATAAGTGTGGTCTGATCTTTATGTGGGCGTCCATGATAAGTGTAGTCCTTCCATAAATGAAAATTACCTCACTTAAAATGTTACCCTTTTACGTCTTATTTCTTTTATTCGTATTCTATTTTGAGGGATAAAAATGTACTAATCCATTCTCCACTCTCACCCATTATTTATTTCTCAAAACATGTATCACTCCCTGTTGATTACACTTAAAAAGTAAATATCAAACATGACAATTCAACAATTAAAAAGCATCAGCATTTCATCAACTCCAAACACTACATATAAAATATAATTAAAAATGAACTAAACAATCATAAGAAAACCAAGCACTAGAATTTCATGTTCCACCTTAACCATACAAACTTAACCCTTAATTAAAATTTTCAAAAGTCAATCACCTTGCATAACGGTCCAAAATGTGCTCAGCAAACAAGTAATTGGCCCACTCAACATGAACATCATCAATATCCTCTTGAGAATACTTCCGCTTGTCAAACTATATGTTAACAGTTTAAAAATATAGCGTTGCCCTTATTTTGTATAAGGATATACAAAATCTAACATTATACTTGATCTTGAAATAATAAACATTTCTTACACATGATTTCAAAGAAATGGATCCACTTGTCACAATCTTTTCAATGATTTCCTTCATGTAGCACATTACAAAGAAAACCACATTGCTTATCATCGGGTTGTTCTGGAGCGTATAAAAAAATTAAGTGTTAGTAGCTAAATTATAGTTAGAAAATAATTAGCTAACGTAAATGTTTGTTACCTTCAAAACTTCCCAAGTAATTGGTTTCTTTTTTCTTTTCCCAAAAATCTTCAAGTAATTCTGACTAATTGCCCTTGAAAACCAATAAAATAAAATGAGTTCTCAACCTATTAAAAATAACAGTCAAGTACAAAAATATAACTGTTGACAACATTCATCCAAGTGGTGTCATGCATGTGATGACCAAGAGGGTCAAGAATCGTAGATGTTATAGTCTCTTTGTGATGAATAATTACCATTAGAATCCAATGCTTCCTTTAAAATGGAAAACCTATGTTAGAAAAAAAAAATCTAACAAAGACAATACCTATGAACTCCAAAAAAAAATTAATACCTACCCCACATTGAGGTCATATTCTTTAACCTATCTCTCAAAGTTGTTGATTAAATCTCTTCCGATGCCTTGACCATATGGGATATCTCAAAAGGATTCACAAATAGATTGTGATCAAGTGCATTGTTCTCCTTCAACTTTGTATACAAGTACCTAACATAAAATATGTGAAGAATTTCAATTGACATATTAATAACTTGCAAAAGGAATTATGAATCATGAGAAAATGCTTACTGCGTATACACCACTATGCAATTACCTGAAATTAGCTCTAAGTCACAAAATGGGAGGATGTTTTCCATATGTATGTAGCTCTCAAGAGGAGTACCAAACAGGTCATCATCAAAACAAATACATATTTATTCCCCGTCTTTCAAAGATTTCTCAAAATGCAGATATAGTGCTTTCATTGACGGACCACCAAATGAATCATTATATCAAGATGGTGGAAACTCTTTTTTCCAACAGGCACAAGGTTGTCACAACATTTCTTTGAAGCTCGTCCAGCTTTGAAACATCAATAACTTTCTCACATAACATATTAAAGAATAAACATAGCCTAGTTATGGTATAACGCACATGTTTAGGTAAAATATCGCAGATGGCAACCGAAAACAGTTGTTGCATCAAAGTATGATAATCATTAGACTTGAGTCCAACAAGTTTCAAATCTCTCAATGACACCAAGCTAGGTACATTAGATGAATAGCTTGTAGGCACTTTCATTCCATGCAAAGAATTGCAGAATTTTTGTTTCTCTGCACTGCTTAATGTATAACAAGTAGGAGGCAAGTATGTATGGTTTCCAACCACTTTATGTGCCAACTCAGTTCGCACTCCCATCGCTTTAAGGTCTTTTCTCGCTGCAATTCCATCCTTCATCTTTCCTGGGAGGATAAGTAATGTGCCAACAATACTTTCACACACATTCTTTTCAATATGCATTACATTTAGAACATGTCGTACATGTAGATGTTGCCAATACGTAAGATCAAAGAATATTTATCTTTTCTTCTAGCATGAATGTCCATCACCACGTACTGATTCTTTTCTATTCATGTTTGCATTAGATTCCCCGTCATCATCCTCTGATTTTTCTGTGTTCTTCCTTTTTCTGCATGATTTACCAGCCTTTGTTAAATTGTTTTTTTTATCCTTTTTACCCCAAGAACAATTAATGTTCTTAACTCTTTCATAGACCTCATGGCCAGTTAATGGCTTCGGGGCAGAGTCGAACTCTTGTTTTCCATCAAAAGTCATCATTTGTTTTCAATAAGGAAGATTGCGTGGCAGATATCTTCGAGCCCCTCTATAAGAAAATTTTCTTCCATATTTCAACCTGCGTGCAAATGTCTTTTCTCCACATATCGGACATGCTCGATATCCTTTCACATAGAATCCCCAAAGGTTCTCGTATGCAGGGAAATTACTAATTGTCCATAGAAGAACAACTTTGAGCCTAAACTTTTCTTCTCGATAGGCGTCGTATGCTTCGATACCTGTATCCCATAACTTTTTCAGATCTTCAATCAGAGGTGACAAATATACATTAATGTCATTCTTGGGCTATTTGGGACCAGATATCAATAAAGACAACATAATGAATTTTCTCTTCATGCATAACTAAGGAGGAAGATTATATATGACAAGCAAGACAGGCCATCAAATATACGTAGAATTCATTTGTTTATGTGGGTTAATACCATATGCAGATAGAGCTAATCTAAGATGTCGAGGCTCTGAAGCAAATTCTGGCCATTTCTGATTCACTAATTTCTAAGCAGGTGCATCAGCTGGATGTCGTAGATATCCATCAGATTTTCTTTTATCAGCATGCCAATTTAACTCCTTTGCTAGTGCTTTATTATGAAACATTCTCAAAAATCTTGGTATTGGTAAAAAAATACCACAACACCTTTGCAGGAACCCTAACATTTAACTTATCTATCTTGCCAATCCTCTTTCACCTTGACAAGCCACATGTAGGACACTCGTTAGCTTTCTCATACATTTTCTTGTATAGAATGCAATCATTTGGGCAAGCATGTATTTTCTCATAACTCATTCCCAATGTGCATAAGCATCTCTTTGCATCATATAGAGATGGAGGCAACTCATTGCCGCATGGAAGCATTTCTACTAATGATGTTAACAATTCATTGAAGCTATTACCGCTCCAACCATACTTCATCTTCAAATTAAACAATTCACTGTAGTAGATAGTTTTGTGAATTTCTTATTATCAGAATATAAGAGCTGATGGTCCCGATACGAGTTCTGGTGTATGGAGGGAGGGGAATACACCAGATAAGACTTTTAAAAACAACTCTTGAAAAACAATCACAACCGAGTAAACAGGGACTCAGTTGGATTCACAACTAAGTAAAAGTACTCAGTTGGAAGAGTGGTGCTGTGCGGAATGTGGTGGAAAATAACAACTCGTAAAAATATAACTCACACTTTTATGCAAGGTTGCCCAATAACTAAGTCAGTTGATATGGAAAGATGCAGTTTGTATGCAAGTTAGTTAGTCAGTTGAATATGCAATAATTAACTGAAAAATAAACACAACACACAAGAATTTACGTGGTTCGGAGAGAACTCCTACGTCCACGGGGAGTTATGAGTCCACACAACTCAGTCCAAGTTCTTCTGGACAAACCACAAAGCTTACGCAGGCTTTGCAACTGTTGAGATAAGTTTACAGGTACTTATCAACCTTACAGATAAGTTTACGGGTACTTATCAACCTATCTACTCAGTTATGGGAAGAGTAGGGTCCTAACAACCTTTTCAGGTGTAAGAAAGTGTGGGTTTCCAACTAATAGCTCGAACAAGAAGTGAGCTAAGATCTAACACTCTATGAACTCTCAACTAGTGATGTTCTCAAGGTTGGATCGAAAAATACAAAGACAGAATCTAACACTCTAGAACTCTCAACTAATGATGTTCTTAGAGGTTTTGCTTGAGTGCAGAAAATCGTTCTTTCGCTCGTATATCTCTTCTCGCATTTGTCTGTCTCGTTTTCCGTCATCTTGGTGAATGAATGAAGGCCTCTATTTATAGGTTGAGAGAATCAACTAGTCGTTGGAGGAGCTGTTGATCTCTGTTCTTTGAAAGCGATGGCTTGTCTCTAATCTCTGCAGACTTTCCGGATTTGGCAACTGCATGCTTCTGCTTTCCATCTGAGACAGCCTTATGTTGGGCCAAATGAGGTAATGACAGAGAGTCAAACCTTCACATGACTTCCTTGTTTGAAATTCAAATCTTAACCTTTGACCTCCAACATTTGATAGTCGGTTGAGTCGTTTTGATCTTCATCTGATTGGTCTTCAGCTGATGTTCTATGTTAATGCTTCTGTCTGAGTAGGAACAGTTGAACTCTCAGCTGACTTTGAACTTCAAGTTGTCGATCTAACTGATTAAGTCTTACAACTGATGTTCCATCTTGAACGCTCAGTTATCTTTCTTGTATCTGACTCTGATCAGTTGGCTTCGAACGCTCAGTTGTCTTTCTTACAACTGATGTTCTCTTGCATCTTCTCCCTTTGAATACTTAGCTGTTGTTATGAGACTTGAACGCTCAGGTGTTTTTCTTACACCTGATGTTTTATCCGAGTGAAGCCTTGTTGCCATCTTCAGCTGGAGTCCTGTAAAGATAAAATCTTAACAATACTCAAACAGCGAGCCTAACTACCAACATTAGGATCTGACAACATCTACTCGGTTGGGGTCAGTTGGTTTTGGAATCAATCAAAATTTTTAATAAATTTCGCAAGAATTTCCCCCTTTTTGATGATGCCAAAACCCTTAAAAAAAACTTTATAGATCAAACTGATCTCAATCCTACTGACCTATCCAAAATCTTAGCTGAAATTCTAGATAGTCTATAAGATTAAAACATCAAAGGGTTAGCACAGTTATAACATGATATTGAAATAACTTTGCGATTCAGAGCTTGGACAATGAGAGATTGTACGTCAAGTTGAATCGTATAACTGAATAGTTTTTATTACAACTGATGGTTACAAGATAAGCACAAAAACAAAAATTACATTAGTTGCTCAAAAACTAACTGAGCTAAAACTTAAGCCCATACTTGCTAAAAATTCTAACAAAAATTTCTCGCTTGGCTTCAGACTCCTTCGATATGTCAACCCCGTGCTCTCGGCAAACTTGTCTTACCTCAGCTGCTATTTTCTGTCGGTTGGGGTTTCGAGAGTCTGGGAGGAAGGGAGGCCGATATGTAACCTTCTGAGGGACCGGAACTGTGTTCAGGTCCAGTTTTGCTTCTATCATGGCTCGCCTGAACTGGCTGAACATGCCCGGGTCCCCAGTGTGCAGCTCGGTCAGCGCTTCCTTGAATGCTTTCCTCGGATCATCAGTTGTGAATACCTTCCTATAATAGAAGTCATTCACAAACTCCTGCTTGAACGACTCCCAGTCCTCGTTCCACTCGGCTGGCATCCACTTATCTACATGTCTGAACCGACTTTGGACCTTTACCTTCCCTGGCAGCCTCTGTTGCTTCAGTCGAGCTTCAGCCTTAACCTGATGTTTGTCAATTCGGCGACGGCTGCGGGAGGCGATGTTCCAGTCCAAATTCTTAGTCACTTTGTCCAGGTCATCCTCTAACTGGTTGACTCGCTTAGCTTGGCTAGCTGCGAACTTCTTAATCCAGTCGGGATTCATGTAATTTTCTCTGCAACATCCATAGCCTTGGCAGCAGCAATACACTCTTCGGTTGTGATACCGTCGAGTTCTGAATCAAGCTCGGCTGCGATCTCGGCTATGGAGTTGTAAGAAACTCCAAACTGCTCCGCCTGCTCCAAGTCTTTTACCATTTCAGCTCCACCTACGCCGGTTGACTTAGGAGCTGACTTCTTCTTCTGGGCTGTCCTCCTCTTCGGCTGAGATTTTGCAGCTTCCTCAGCCTGGGTCTCATCTTTCCCCTGCATCTCAACATCCCCCTGCAACTCCTCTTCCCCCTTTTTATCTTCCCCCTTTTTGGCATCAGCAACAAGGCTTGCTACTGATCCATCCAGAGAGGTGAGTTGTTGTTCGGCTTGTTGGATGCGGTTGAAGAGTTCATCGACCGCACACTCTATTCCGACCTTCTTCGCCAGTTCAGAGTCATGGCGCTCTTGTTCGGCTTTCCTCAATCTAGTGAATGTTTCATTTACCTCAGTCTGAAAGGCAACGAACTCAGCCCAGCGTGACTCGAACCGAGACTCCCATTCTTCATCCTGAGTCTGTTGGGATTTGGCGAGGTTGGAATCAGAGATGGATTGGAGGACATTCAGTTCAGACTTGATCCCCAGAACTGTTGATTTCAGATCAGAAATGTTCTGGCTGGAGGAGGTTGAGAATTCGTTCAGCTTTATCTTCAGTGAAACATTCTCCTCCAGCAGCTGCTTGTTCTTCTCCTCCTGTGCTTCCAACATCCTCAGCTGGTCTTCTTTGTTTTGCTGGAAGTTGGCAAGCATCTCCGTCCTCAGCTGGTTCACCCTCAAAGCTATCAGCTCACAGATTTCTTCAGTTGAGAGTGCTGGCTGATCAGCTGGAGCTGTGTGTTCAATCAGAGCTGGCTGGTCAACTATAACCATGGCTTGACGGTTTGCCAGGTACAGTTGAAGCTCTTCTTCCTTCTTGGCGGCTGCGGCGGCTGCATCAAGATCAACAATAAAGTCTGCAGATTTTGCAAGCATGTTGTCGAGGAACTTGATGCAATCTTCTTCAGCCATTTCCCTCGTGTCTGAGCCTTCCGCTTTGCTCAGGTCCAGACGACGCGTGAGCAACACAACCTTGTTGTTGTAGGCGATCTCCAGATTTGTGTAGTTGAAATAATCTTGGAGGCGTGACTCATCAGCCTTCAACTGGTTCCAGCTGTGTACCTTGATCGTGTCTTCCTTCACATACCAGTGACTGAAGATGAGGTTGAACTGGTACAGCAGCTCGGTTCCAAGTGTAGCGAAAATCGGCATGTCGCGAGCTTCTGAGAACATCCCGATCAGCTTCTGGAAGCAGTAGGCCACCTTGCCTTCATGCTCCATCGCGACAGCCTGACGATCAGCTTCGTCATAGATTGGGGAGGGAGAAAGATTTTCATATGGCAATGGTTCAAAAGTTTCATCAATGTTGGCCAAAGAGGCGGTCTTAACATTGGCATCGAGTTGGGAGCTCAGAATATTAGATTCTGTGGGGAGTGGGGTATCAACCGGTTCATCAACATTGGCCGAAGAGATGGTCTCAATGTTGGCATCGAGCATTGAGCTCGGAATCTCTGGTTGTTGATCGGTTGAGAGAGCGAGAGGCTCTTGGGGCGGTACGACATCAGCTCCTGCCGTGGGGGAGGTTGGAATGTCTTCAGCTTCCTCAGAGGAGGAAGAGGCATCCGAGGTCAGATCTGTTTCCATCCCTTCAGCCTCATCAGTTCCAGCAACGCGAGGAACGATCTCAAAGGCAGCTACCTCAGCTGAGTGGCTCGACTCGGATGGCTCCTCAGCTGGTGTCGTCTCAGCTGGCGTCTCCATAGCTGGTACCTCCTCCTCAGCTGGCGTACCCTCAGCTGGCACATCCTCAGCTGGCTCCTCAGCTGGAACCTCCTCAGCTGGTACTGCCACCGTCTTCTTGAAGCGAACTCTCAGCTTCTTCTTGGCAGGCTCCTCAGCTTTCTCCTTCTTCGACTCAGCTCGTTGTTAGCGAGCAGGTTTCAATTTTGTGGGGCGGCTGACAGCTGGTGGCATCTCCTCAGCTGTATCCCTTTCTTCAGCTGTCTTCACAACATCCTTCTTCTCCTTAGGAGTATAAACACTCCTAACTACATCCTGAGCTTTCTTCGCTGTTGGGAACAACATTAGCTTCTTCACGGGGGTCTCCTCGCAGTCTTTCCAGACCATGTTCTGACCCTTGGTTGTGAGCAGGATCAGAGCGGAGATTTTGCAACCGAAGTTGAGAGTTCCCTTGACACTCAACAACTTCTCCCCGAATTCAGTTGTAGTCTCGGAGATCTTCTGCCTCTCCACTGTCAGCTGGTGTTCAAAATACTTGAACCAGTCGACATTGTGTTTGTGTTTGTGCTCCAAAACAATCAATTGCTTGAGCTTCGGTCGGCTGATGTCTCTGAAGGCACCACTTTAACTGAACACGACCTTGGAGACAACATCGAACAAAAGTCGATGCTCCGGCTTCAACTTCATCCTCTGCATATTACTCTTCAACTTTTCCGAAGTGATGAGAGCACTCTCTAGAAACTCATCGGCTTTCATGTCGGTTAAGTTGTCGATGGTGTCTGTGGCAGTATGATTCAGCAGGATGACTAGGCGAAGAATATCGAAAACTGCAATGGGGACGGTGACACGGCGAATGGTTCTGGCCGGAACGTCCCGTTGACGGCAAGAAACTTCTGTAACTACTCCATCCCTGCTGTCGATGGGCGATTGCATATTCATGTAGAACTCTCCTACCTGGCGCCTGAGAAGATGGGAGGGGAAGAGCTTCGCCCATTCCAGTAGGCCGTTCTCCCTGAGAATATCGGCGAGGGGAGACAGCACAGACGACTCCAATTCATCCTCTGAAAGGATCTGCTCAAAGTGTATCTTTGAAATCAGCAAGTCGAACGATTCTTCATAAGATGTGGGGACTAGAGAGGGTTCGGAGGAAGCCATTTTCTTTCCTTTGGGTGCCATTTAATACGTCTGAGAAGGTATATATAAGAAGGAAAGAAAAAAACTTGCAGTAAATAGTTAGACAGAATCTGAGAAGATGATGAACAGTTACTGCAGATAAACACGAATGAGAAAGGTAAGAGATCACTTCCTGATATTCCGCCTTTAATAGGTTTTTAGGCTCGGTTGAAATCGACGGCTAGGGTTGAATGGCGCGAATCCATCAACGGCTGAGATTACGTGACTGTTGATTAGCTTTGACTTGACGTCACGAACCGAGTTCCAACCAGCGCGTGAGAAGGTGAACTATTTGTCATGTCAGCCCAGTCGCACTATAAAGTAGGCTATTGATGTTCAGCCGTACTTTACATTAAATGCGGCATGATGGCTATTTTAGTGTAACTGACATGCTCAGGAATGTTCGAATTTATTTCAAACATTCTCATTTAAGATCATAACACCTTCAGCCATAAATGTTATCTGCCAGCTGATGTCGGAATCAGCTGTGTTCACTTGTCAGCTGATGTTGGAATCAGCTGTGTTCTAATGTTGCGGCATACCATCAGATGACTCGAGTTCGTCTGTTCAGCTGACGTCTGATGTCGTCAGTTGGCAATCCGCATCTGAGATTCCCCCTTCATCTGAGCTTCCCCCTCAGATGGATATCTATCTCTTCACCTCAGCTGGTTCCTCATCTGATGGATCCAACAATCCAAGTAAATCACATAACATCTTGAACCGTGCTTTGGCTAGAGGTTTGGTGAAGATATCTGCTATCTAAATCTCAGTTGGAATTTTCTCCATGGATACGTCCTTCTTCTCAATATGATCTCGGATAAAATGATGTCGGATATCGACGTGCTTCGTCCAAGAATGGTGAACAAGATTCAAAGAGATAGCAATGGCACTTGAGTTATCACAATGAATGGGAACCTGTCCAGTTGCAACTTCATAATCTCTCAACTGTTGCTTGAGCCACAACACTTGCATGCAACAGCTACCGGCAACCATATATTCTGACTCGGTTGTAGAAATGGCAACACATACTTGTTTCTTGGAGAACCACGAAACTAGCTTGCTTTCCATGAACTGACAGTGTCCAGATGTGGACTTCCTGTCCAATCGATCTCCGGCTAGATCTGCATCTGAGTATCCGGTCAGTTGGATACCACAACCCAACATTTACAGTTCCCTTCAGATACTTGATGATGTTCTTTGCTGCCAACATGTGTGCTTCCCTCGGTTGAACTTGGAACCGAGCACACACTCCAACTGCGAAAGATATGTCTGGCCGACTGGCGGTTAGATATAGCAAAGAACCAATGATCCCTCTATACTTACTGGCATCCACGAGTTTTCCCTCAGTTCCAGGTTCAATCTTCCAGTTAGTATTCATCGGGATCCTTGTGGTTTTACTTGTCTGCAATCCGAACTTGGTGATGAGCTCCTTTGTATACTTGGACTCATTGATGAAAATCCCATCTGGTGACTACTTCACTTAAAGTCCAAGAAAATAGTTTATCTCACCCATCATCGACATCTCGAACTTCTCCTTCATGAGATTTCAGAATTTTTCACACAGCTCCTCTGACTTGGAACCGAATATGATGTCGTCGACGTAGATTTGCACAACAAGTATATCTTCTCCAACTTTGATGGTGAACAGTGTTTTGTCAACTGACCCTCGTTTGAATCCCGAGTTCAGAAGAAAACTACAAAGAGTGTCATACCAAGCCCTGGGTGCTTGCTTCAATCCATAGATTGCTTTCTTCAACTTGTACACTCTTCCATCTCCAGTCTCAAAACCGGGAGGCTGTTCAACATATACATCTTCCTTGATATCACCGTTGAGGAAGGCACACTTCAAATCCATCTGATAGACCTTGAACTTGTGAAATACGGCATAGGCTAGAAAGATTCGGATGGCTTCCAGCCTTGCAACTGGTGCGAAGGAGTCCTCGAAATCGATTCTTTCTTGTTGGCAATATCCCTGAGCTACCAACCTTGCCTTATTCCTCACGATGAATCCAATGGCGTCTCTCTTGTTCTTGAAAATCCATTTTAATCCAATGACTTTGACACCATTTGGTCTTTCTACCAACTCCCATACACAGTTGCGTAGAAATTCGTTCAGTTCTTCTTGCATGGCTGTTGTCCAGTGAACACAGTTGAGAGCTTCCACAACATTCTTCGGTTCTGGCACATCAGCTACAAAGCAAGATACCACGGCAACATCTCCACCTTGTTCGAACTTCTCTAGAACTGCCAACTCCTCAGTATATTGGGCATAAGTGTTGGAATCTTCCTTGGTTGAATCTTGATTTGCAACTCTGCTCCTTGTACGCACACCTTCGGTTGGATCCCCGATGATGTTGTCAGAGGAATGATCTTCATACCATCTTCTGTTGCGTCTTCCTTCTTCTTCCAATATTGGTTGTTCCGTGATTTCAACTGATGGTGAATCCTGAGCTGTGGGAGATGCTGGAATCTTCAGAACTGGTGATTGATCAACTATTGAGTCTGGATCCTCAACATTGACAATATTTTGAACCGGGCTCGGTTGGGCTTCGGATGCTGATGCAGTTGGAGTGACATCAGCTGAAGTTCCCCCTTGAGATGAGCTGGGGTCTTCGCATTCATCTTCAGAGGAATAGGGATCATCATCCTCGGTTGCCCATACCAATGGTTTAGCTAGATTCTTTTCCCTTAGAGCCTGCGATCTGGTGAGAACAGGTGGAACTTGTGGATCAGCTTGTTGTCCTTTAGCCTGTTCCCTGCACTCAAAGGTAGATTCATCAAAACTAACATGAGTTGTTATCTCCACAACACGAGAGCTGTTGTTGAAAACTCTATAAGCTTTGATTCGAGCGGCATATCCGAGAAATATGCCCTTCGAAGCCTTGACATCAAAAGTTTTCAACTGAGTCTTCCCATTGTTGTGAATATAACACTTAGAACCAAAAACGCGAAAATATGAAATATCAGGCTTTTTGCGTCTCCATAGCTCGTACGGTGTCTTTCCTAACCGCTTGGTCAGAAGAGACCGGTTCTGGGTGTAGCAGGCTGTGTTGATGGCCTCAGCTCAAAATCTCTTTGGCAGAGCTGAGCTTGTCAACATGGATGTAGCTGCATCCTTCAGCGTTCGGTTCCTTCGCTCGGCTACTCCATTCTGTTGCGGAGTACGCGCAGCTGATGTTTGATGAGTAATTCCATGCTTCTCGCAGTACTCGATGATGGTTTCATTTAGAAACTCAGTTCCACGATCTGATCAGATGGAAATAATTTTCGTCTCTTGTTGGTTCGATATCCGATCCATTAGTTTGGGTAGCTCATCTCGGGTTTCACTCTTGTGTCGCATGAAATGGTCCACGTGTACCTAGAATAATCATCAGTAACAACAAGGGTATACTCGTTACCATTCATACTTTTTGGTGTAACTGGCCCGAAGAGATCCATATGGATCAGCTGTAACACTCGGTCGATTGAGGGAGTTGATTTCAACCGGAAGGAGGATCTAGCGAGCTTTCCCAACTGGCATGCACTGCAGATATGTGTTGTTGAAAACACTCGGTTTGGTATGCCTTTTGCATGTTCTTGTCTAGCAAGTCGGTTCATAGTCTTTAAGTTCAGATGGTTGAGCCTTTTGTGCCACAGCCAGCTCACATCTATACTTACTGGCATCCACGAGCTTTCCCTCAGTTCCAGGTTCAATCTTCCAGTTAGTATTCATCGGGATCCTTGTGGTTTTACTTGTCTGCAATCCGAACTTGGTGATGAGCTCTTTTGTATACTTGGACTCATTGATGAAAATCCCATCTGTTGACTACTTCACTTGAAGTCCAAGAAAATAGTTTATCTCACCCATCATCGACATCTCGAACTTCTCCTTCATGAGATTTCAGAATTTTTCACACAGCTCCTCTGACTTGGAACCGAATATGATGTCGTCGACGTAGATTTGCACAACAAGTATATCTTCTCCAACTTTGATGGTGAACAGTGTTTTGTCAACTGACCCTCGTTTGAATCCCGAGTTCAGAAGAAAACTACAAAGAGTGTCATACCAAGCCCTGGGTGCTTGCTTCAATCCATAGATTGCTTTCTTCAACTTGTACCCTCTTCAATCTCCAGTCTCAAAACCGGGAGGCTGTTCAACATATACATCTTCCTTGATATCACCGTTGAGGAAGGCACACTTCAAATCCATCTGATAGACCTTGAACTTGTGAAATGCGGCATAGGCTAGAAAGATTCGGATGGCTTCCAGCCTTGCAACTGGTGCGAAGGAGTCCTCGAAATCGATTCTTTCTTATTGGCAATATCCCTGAGCTACCAACCTTGCCTTATTCCTCACGATGAATCCAATGGCGTCTCTCTTGTTCTTGAAAATCCATTTTAATCCAATGACTTTGACACCATTTGGTCTTTCTACCAACTCCCATACACAGTTGCGTAGAAATTCGTTCAGTTCTTCTTGCATGGCTGTTGTCCAGTGAACACAGTTGAGAGCTTCCACAACATTCTTCGGTTCTGGCACATCAGCTACAAAGCAAGATACCACGGCAACATCTCCACCTTGTTCGAACTTCTCTAGAACTGCCAACTCCTCAGCATATTGGGCATAAGTGTTGGAATCTTCCTTGGTTGAATCTGGATTTGCAACTCTGCTCCTTGTACGCACACCTTCGGTTGGATCCCCGATGATGTTGTCAGAGGAATGATCTTCATACCATCTTCTGTTGTGTCTTCCTTCTTCTTCCAACATTGGTTGTTTCGTGATTTCAACTGATGGTGAATCCTGAGCTGTGGGCAATGCTGGAATCTTCAGAACTGGTGATTGATCAACTATTGAGTCTGGATCCTCAACATTGACAATATTTTGAACCGGGCTCAGTTGGGCTTCGGATGCTGATGCAGTTGGAGTGACATCAGCTGAAGTTCCCCCTTGAGATGAGCTGGGGTCTTCGCATTCATCTTCAGAAAAATAGGGATCATCATCCTCGGTTGCCCATACCAATGGTTCAGCTAGATTCTTTTCCCTTAGAGCCTGCGATCTGGTGAGAACAGGTGGAACTTGTGGATCAGCTTGTTGTCCTTTAGCCTGTTCCCTGCACTCAAAGGTAGATTCATCAAAACTAACATGAGGTGTTATCTCCACAACACGAGAGCTGTTGTTCAAAACTCTATAAGCTTTGATTCGAGCGGCATATCCAAGAAATATGCCCTTCGAAGCCTTGACATCAAAAGTTTTCAACTGAGTCTTCCCATTGTTGTGAATATAACACTTAGAACCAAAAACGCGAAAATATGAAATATCAGGCTTCCTGCGTCTCCATAGCTCGTACGGTGTCTTTCCTAACCGCTTGGTCAGAAGAGACCGGTTCTGGGTGTAGCAGGCAGTGTTGATGGCCTCAGCTCAAAATCTCTTTGGCAGAGCTGAGCTTGTCAACATGGATGTAGCTGCATCCTTCAGCGTTCGGTTCCTTCGCTCGGCTACTCCATTCTGTTGCGGAGTACGCGCAGCTGATGTTTGATGAGTAATTCCATGCTTCTCGCAGTACTCGATGATGGTTTCATTTAGAAACTCAGTTCCACGATCTGATTAGATGGAAATAATTTTCGTCTCTTGTTGGTTCGATATCCGATCCATTAGTTTGGGTAGCTCATCTCGGGTTTCACTCTTGTGTCGCATGAAAATGGTCCACGTGTACCTAGAATAATCATCAGTAACAACAAGGGTATACTCGTTACCATTCATACTTTTTGGTGTAACTGGCCCGAAGAGATCCATATGGATCAACTGTAACACTCGGTCGGTTGAGGGAGTTGATTTCAACCGGAAGGAGGATCTAGCGAGCTTTCCCAACTGGCATGCACTGCAGATATGTGTTGTTGAAAACACTCGGTATGGTATGCCTTTTGCATGTTCTTGTCTAGCAAGTCGGTTCATATTCTTTAAGTTCAGATGGTTGAGCCTTTTGTGCCACAGCCAGCTCACATCTATACTTACTGGCATCCACGAGCTTTCCCTCAGTTCCAGGTTCAATCTTCCAATTAGTATTCATCGGGATCCTTGTGGTTTTACTTGTCTGCAATCCGAACTTGGTGATGAGCTCCTTTGTATACTTGGACTCATTGATGAAAATCCCATCTGGTGACTACTTCACTTGAAGTCCAAGAAAATAGTTTATCTCACCCATCATCGACATCTCGAACTTCTCCTTCATGAGATTTCAGAATTTTTCACACAGCTCCTCTGACTTGGAACCGAATATGATGTCGTCGACGTAGATTTGCACAACAAGTATATCTTCTCCAACTTTGATGGTGAACAGTGTTTTGTCAACTGACCCTCGTTTGAATCCCGAGTTCAGAAGAAAACTACAAAGAGTGTCATACCAAGCCCTGGGTGCTTGCTTCAATCCATAGATTGCTTTCTTCAACTTGTACACTCTTCCATCTCCAGTCTCAAAACCGGGAGGCTGTTCAACATATACATCTTCCTTGATATCACCGTTGAGGAAGGCACACTTCAAATCCATCTGATAGACCTTGAACTTGTGAAATACGGCATAGGCTAGAAAGATTCGGATGGCTTCCAGCCTTGCAACTGGTGCGAAGGAGTCCTCGAAATCGATTCTTTCTTGTTGGCAATATCCCTAAGCTACCAACCTTGCCTTATTCCTCACGATGAATCCAATGGCGTCTCTCTTGTTCTTGAAAATCCATTTTAATCCAATGACTTTGACACCATTTGGTCTTTCTACCAACTCCCATACACAGTTGCGTAGAAATTCGTTCAGTTCTTCTTGCATGGCTGTTGTCCAGTGAACACAGTTGAGAGCTTCCACAACATTCTTCGGTTCTGGCACATCAGCTACAAAGCAAGATACCACGGCAACATCTCCACCTTGTTCGAACTTCTCTAGAACTGCCAACTCCTCAGCATATTGGGCATAAGTGTTGGAATCTTCTTTGGTTGAATCTTGATTTGCAACTCTGCTCCTCGTATGCACACCTTCGGTTGGATCCCCGATGATGTTGTCAGAGGAATGATCTTCATACCATCTTCTGTTGCGTCTTCCTTCTTCTTCCAATATTGGTTGTTCCGTGATTTCAACTGATGGTGAATCCTGAGCTGTGGGAGATGCTGGAATCTTCAGAACTGGTGATTGATCAACTATTGAGTCTGGATCCTCAACATTGACAATATTTTGAACCGGGCTCGGTTGGGCTTCGGATGCTGATGCAGTTGGAGTGACATCAGCTGAAGTTCCCCCTTGAGATGAGCTGGGGTCTTCGCATTCATCTTCAGAAAAATAGGGATCATCATCCTCGGTTGCCCATACCAATGGTTCAGCTAGATTCTTTTCCCTTAGAGCCTGCGATCTGGTGAGAACAGGTGGAACTTGTGGATCAGCTTGTTGTCCTTTAGCCTGTTCCCTGCACTCAAAGGTAGATTCATCAAAACTAACATGAGGTGTTATCTCCACAACACGAGAGCTGTTGTTGAAAACTCTATAAGCTTTGATTCGAGCGGCATATCCGAGAAATATGCCCTTCGAAGCCTTGACATCAAAAGTTTTCAACTGAGTCTTCCCATTGTTGTGAATATAACACTTAGAACCAAAAACGCGAAAATATGAAATATCAGGCTTTTTGCGTCTCCATAGCTCGTACGGTGTCTTTCCTAACCGCTTGGTCAGAAGAGACCGGTTCTGGGTGTAGCAGGCAGTGTTGATGGCCTCAGCTCAAAATCTCTTTGGCAGAGCTGAGCTTGTCAACATGGATGTAGCTGCATCCTTCAGCGTTCGGTTCCTTCGCTCGGCTACTCCATTCTGTTGCGGAGTACGCGCAGCTGATGTTTGATGAGTAATTCCATGCTTCTCGCAGTACTCGATGATGGTTTCATTTAGAAACTCAGTTCCACGATCTGATTAGATGGAAATAATTTTCGTCTCTTGTTGGTTCGATATCCGATCCATTAGTTTGGGTAGCTCATCTCGGGTTTCACTCTTGTGTCGCATGAAAATGGTCCACGTGTACCTAGAATAATCATCAGTAACAACAAGGGTATACTCGTTACCATTCATACTTTTTGGTGTAACTGGCCCGAAGAGATCCATATGGATCAGCTGTAACACTCGGTCGGTTGAGGGAGTTGATTTCAACCGGAAGGAGGATCTAGCGAGCTTTCCCAACTGGCATGCACTGCAGATATGTGTTGTTGAAAACACTCGGTTTGGTATGCCTTTTGCATGTTCTTGTCTAGCAAGTCGGTTCATAGTCTCTAAGTTCAGATGGTTGAGCCTTTTGTGCCACAGCCAGCTCACATCTGAACTGCTCTTTGATAACAGACAGGTGTCAGGAGGACTACTATTCCAGTCAGCATAGTAGACATTCCTGGTTGGGGATCGATTTCCCAGCAATATGACTTTCTTTGATCCGACATTTTTAACCCTGCAACCCTGTGCATCAAACTTGACAGAGAAACCATTATCACAGAATTGGCTGATGGAGAGCAAGTTATACTTCAATCCATCAACATATGAAACATTAGAGATCGACACGTGATTGGTTTCAAGGGTACCGTAGCCTCTGGTGTGACCTTTTGAGTTGTCACCGAAGGTAACTGATGGTCCTTCTTTCCCCACGAAACTCCCAAGCAAATCCTTCAGATTTGTCATGTGTTTCGAGCATCCACTATCCATCACCCACATGGTTCGTGATGCTTTATTCTTCCTCAGTTGTTTCTCCTATTCCTGCACAGAGAAACTCGCTTAGGTCCCCAATTTTAGTTGGGTCCTGGAGGGTTTGAACCAGTTCCCCCTTGAACTGTGGGTCGTTTTTCCCTGTATACTCGGATAGATTTATCATTCCAGATCACTTTTCCTTCATCATCAACTATAACAACACCTCGGTTATCCTTAGGCTTGTTGTTAGTAGTGATGTTCTGTTTCTTGGGAGGAGATGGATTTCTCCTATTGTGAGCTTTTGAAGGAGAGGCTTTCTCCCTGTTTTGATGGCACTTTTTATCCTGTTGGATTTGTCTATGAGGTCGGACGCCTGGTTGGAATCCCTGTGACCGAGTCTGATTCCATCTTCCTGACTGTCGATGATAGCTGTTCATGCCCTATTGTTGGTTCATGTTGTGGCATGAATATCTCCAGCTATTCAAACTGTTCCTCATCGGTTGACTCGAACCTCTGGTTGAACTGATGATGGAACTGATGTCGATTCAGATGGTTGGATCCTTGTTGGTTCTGCGGTCGGTTCCATTCTTTCTGATATTGGCTCTGAGGTTGGTTCAGAGGTCGGTTCTGAGTTCAGTTTCGATTGTATCTCCGACGCCTCTGGTTCCTCTTCTGACTCTTGGAATATTCCCCCTCAGTTGATGTCCCTACCGATGGAATGTTCTGTTCTCCATTCACCGCTCCTTTTCCTTTCTCAGTTGAAGTTTCCTTAGTCGGTTGAGCTTGCTGAGAATTGGAGGTTGGATTACTTTGGGGAGATTCAGACTCAACTGTGTTAGGTTCGACAACCTTGACCTCCATAGCTTTGATGAAGGTTGCTGGAGGAATTCCAGTATCCTTGATCACATCATATCCGAGTCTTGATACGTCATCCATCTGTCAGCTGTAACTGATGAGATTCTCGATGATCTTGGATGACTGATATAACTTTATTAAGTTGTCCTTCTCAGTTTGCAACTCCTTGAGGAGAATAGCTATATGCTCGGTCTGTCCGTCTGACTTCTTTATCAGCTGGTCGATTTGAGCCTCTTGCTTTTTCAACTGATCATGCTGCTCCTGAATTTGTTTATCCAACTCCTCATCGGTTGGAGCATTAGTTCGGTTGGCTGCATTCAGTTGATTTTTGAGATTATCAATCTCTTCAGTTTGACTCTTAATCAGATCGTCCTTTTCGGTTAAGGATTCTTCAAGTTTGGTGAACTGTTCTTGAAGACTCTTGAAAGTCACTGAGTTCTTGAAAGTCACTCTAGGAGGGTTCCAACTCTTTATCCAGTTTTTCCTGCATGTTAGAAATATTGGAAGAATTTAAATTAGAAGGACTAGAGTGTACCTCAGTATCATCCTGGTCGGTTCCAAGTGCCATGAGGCATTGATCCTGACCGATAGCGTTGTTGGTGGAAGTCAGCTCATCCTCATCTTCAGTGTCAGTGAAGATGTCCATGTCGTCAGCTGCTTCTTCTGCAACCATGGCCTTGTTCTTTCCAGTTTGCTTGGTCCTCAATGCTTCTCTTTCTTTCTTAGAAGGGTCTGGACAATCAGCTTTGAAATGTCCCTCCTTGCCGCATTCAAAGCAACTGTTGTTCACAGGCTTTGAGTTATCTCGAGTTCGGTTAGATTTGTAAAACCTCTTGTCTTTTCCGAACCGAGTGTCCATGTCAGCTAGCTTCTTTGACAGGGCGGCTATATTCTGTTGCAGCTCTTCTCTGCTTGGTTCCTTCGTAGCTGTGTCCGCAGATCTTGTTGGCCTTGAAGTTCGCGGCTTTGAATAGTCAGCTCGGAGTGCTACTGACTTTGTGGCTGAACCAACATCCTCATGTCGACTCGTCTGAACCGAGGACTGAGTTGACCTTCGTCAGTTTACCTTGTACTCATTTCCCTTCAGAATTGAGAACAATCTTTCAGTTCTCATCTCACCAAGGTCAGCTCGGCTCTCATAGATATTGGTGAAGGTATCCCACTCAGCTAGTAGAGCTTGTAATACTTTGAGGTTGATTTCTCTCAAAGTATATTTTCCTCTTCGGATGGACTGGATCCTTCTGATGATGTCCATGAACCGGAGCTCCAACTGATCAATGGTTTCATCAGTTCTCAAACAGAAGTTGTCAAAGTCTTGACAGGCATGTGAGAACTTGTTCTCCTTAGTTTCGTCGCTTCTTCACTCAGAGATGCCAAGATATCTCACATCTCTTTAGCGGTTTCGCACTCTTCTATCCAAGGAAGATAGTCTTGTCCAATTGTGGACATGATTGTGCTCTGAGCCCAGATGTCCAACTGGCTCACTTTGGCTTCCTCTGGAGTGAAGTCTTCTGGCTTCTTCTCTACTAACTCCACAGTTGCATCCCCATCGTTGGGATTTGTAGGAGTGCGAGTGACTCTCTCTCTCTGATGATGATCGATCCGGATGTGAGTACTTGTTGCATTCGATGATGCTTTGACAGTAGGATCTTCTTCATCCGAGTTCTCCAGGATGTATAGTTCACAATCGAGAACAGGACCACGATCTTGTCTTTAACATCCATCTGCACACAACAACAGAAGAAAAATGCAAACAGATATGCACTAGCGTGATAAAGAGATCTGTTCAGTTGACCACTGAAGAAAACACCTCGAATTCACACCTTGTGAAACAGAGTCAGCAGTCTTTTGAACCACTACTCTGATACCACTTGATGGTCTCGATATGAGTTCTGGTGTATGGGGGGGGGGGGGAATACACCAGATAAGGCTTTTAAAAATAACTCTTGAAAAACAATCACAACCAAGTAAACAAGGACTCAGCTGGATTCACAACTGAGTAAAAGTACTCAGTTGGAAGAGTGGTGCTGTGCGGAATGTGGTGGAAAATAACAACTCGTAAAAATATAACTCACACTTTTATGCAAGGTTGGCCAATAACCAAGTCAGTTGATATGGAAAGATGTAGTTTGTATGCAGGTTAGTTAGTCAGTTGAATATGCAATAATTAACTGAAAAATAAACACAACACACAAGAATTTACGTGGTTCGGAGAGAACTCCTATGTCCACGGGGAGTTGTGAGTCCACACAACTCAGTCTAAGTTCTTCTGGACAAACCACAAAGCTTACGCGGGCTTTGCAACCGTTGAGATAAGTTTACAGGTACTTATCAACCTTACAGATAAGTTTACGGGTACTTATCAACCTATCTACTTAGTTACGGGAAGAGTAGGGTCCTAACAACCTTTTTAGGTGTAAGAAAGTGTGGGTTTCCAACTAATAGCTCGAACAAGAAGTGAGCTAAGATCTAACACTCTACGCACTCTCAACTAGTGATGTTCTCAAGGTTTGATCGAATGATGTTCTTAGAGGTTTTGCTTGAGTGCAGAAAATCGTTCTTTCGCTCGTATATCTCTTCTCGCACTTGTCTGTCTCGTTTTCCGTCATCTTGGTGAATGAATGAAGGCCTCTATTTATAGGCGGAGAGAATCAACTAGCCATTGGAAGAGCTGTTAATCTCTGTTCTTTGAAAGTGATGGCTTGTCTCTAATCTCTGCAGACTTTTCGGATTTGGCAACTGCATGCTTCTGCTTTCCATCTGAGACAGCCTTGTGTTGGGCTAAATGAGGTAATGACAGAGAGTCAAACCTTCACGTGACTTCCTTGTTTGAAATTCAAATCTTAACCTTTGACCTCCAACATTTGATAGTCGGTTGAGTCGTTTTGATCTTCATCTGATTGGTCTTCAGCAGATGTTCTATCTGAATGCTTCTGTCTGAGTAGGAACAGTTGAACTCTCAGCTGACTTTGAACTTCAAGTTGTCGATCTAACTGATTGAGTCTTACAACTGATGTTCCATCTTGAACGCTCAGTTATCTTTCTTGTATCTGACTCTGATCAGTTGGCTTCGAACGCTCAGTTGTCTTTCTTACAACTGATGTTCTCTTGCATCTTCTCCCTTTGAATACTTAGCTGTTGTTCTGAGACTTGAACGCTCAGGTGTTTTTCTTACACCTGATGTTCTATCCAAGTGAAGCCTTGTTGCCATCTTCAGCTGGAGTCCTGTAAAGATAAAATCTTAACAATGCTCAAACAGCGAACCTAACTACCAACATTAGGATCTGGCAACATCTACTCGGTTGGGGTCAGTTGGTTTTGGAATCTATCAAAACTTTTAATAAATTTCCCAACAAGAGCTTCTTTGCATCCTCAAGCAATTTAATAAATTGACTCGAATTTTCCTCATATGTCTCATACGCATCACGTACCATTTCTATCTGATCCTCGCTATCATCACTATCATTATGCTCATCAGCTTGCCATGTATTCTCTGCTTCATTGACTCGGCTCTCCCCATGAAATATCCATGTTTGGTATGTCAAATCCATACCGGGGAAAATCAAGTGAGCCTTTATTGTATTGACATCATTTTTCTTCAAATTATCACAATTTGTACAAGGGCAGGGTATTTGGTTAGAGTTTTTCGCATTTTGCAATGCGAATTGTAAGAAATATTTTACCCCATTCTCGTATTCACGTGATAATCTATTCATGGACATCCATTATTTGTCCATCTTAGATAATCAACTATACACCCAATGCGTAGATAATCAATTATACGCTCATCTAAGTCAAAATCTAATGAATGATTTATAACTAGTACAGAAAAAATGAATACTAAAAAAATGAATGATTTATCATAATCAAAATAAAAAAAATACCAATAAATACTCAAAAAATCAATCACAAATTGATCATTAAAATCTTAGCAATATATACCGCAACTAAACGGTGCAATAGTAGACAGTTAGTAAATCGAGTATCGTATCCACAGGGACTATAAATCGAGAACAAAGTGGAAAATAAAATTTAGAAACTTCTTTACTATTCAAGCTCTTGGGGGTTTAAAGATTGAAAGTTTTATCAACTAATAGCAAACAAACCAAATATAAACAAAATTATAAAATATTATGATAGATAAAAGAATGATCCTAGAGAATGCATCGACTCGACTTCGACAACAAAATTAATCTATTATCATATAAACTAATTTAATCCAATTCAAGTGAAAAAATCACAATATTATTTACCCATCACCGCCAGGTCTCAAGATAAAAGTTGATTAACAATTCACCTATTTCTGCTAGGTGTCAAAATGAAAATATTAACTCCAAAATGAACACAAAGATTTATAGCCTCCTATAAACAAACTAATCTCCGCTAGGTCTCAAAGTTCGTTTATATTAATTTCTTATTTTTCATGAACATACAAACCTATTAAGAATTTATACGAACACTAAGCATGCATAAAAAGTGGCCAACAATTTATACATGAAATTAACACTCAGAAATCAAACAAGAATTAGAGGGCAAATAAATTCAATAGATTAAAATCAAAGTCTAGATCGAATCTTACAAACCCTAGGATCAACAAGAAAATTAGCTACTCATAACAAGAGTTTCAACAAAGAAATAAAAGAAAAACATAATTAAAGATACTAATTATAAAACCGTAGAGTCGAATTCTTGATCTCGTCTTGAATTTCTTCAATTCTTGATCTTGAATTTTCTCCAAAAGCTAAAAGATGCAAAAATATTGAAAAACCAATTGTCCAACGTAAGAACCCTCCGTCCAAAACCCTCCTAAACCATATATATACAATAGGAAATAAAAACTCCTCAAAGGTAAGGAAAAACTCTAAAAATATAATTCTCAGACCGTTCGGCAACCCAATTGGCACTCCAAACGGCACTCCAAAAACGTGGAGTGCCGATCACTTTTTTCCTCAATTTGTCCAGTAACTTCGGTACTCCGATACTCTGGACGGCGCTCGCTGTTTGGGTTGCCGATGATGTGCTGATTTCGGCTGCATCGACAATCCAGCCTTTGTGGGTTGCCTTTTGGATCCTTCTTCATTCCAAGCTCATTTTTCCGCTCTCTTCGCTCGATTCTTTGGCCTAGACTTCACCATTTATCAACATGAATTTCTCCACGAGCTTGAGCACACTCCAAGACACTCAAATCCTGCACAAAACACGTAGAACTACGCACAAACGTGATACCATTCCAAAATGTCAAATCTTAACTAAAATACATCACAAATGTGCATAATTCGTATCAAACGTGCATCTAAAAACACTATGAAACCATGCAAAATGAGTGTTTATCACAAATTCATATCCGCCCTGACGCGACCGTCATTTAGTCACGTACAAAATACATTTATAGTTATCCTATTTTCCACTACCAGGATCAGCTAGCAGTAAGTATAGGATCGATCCCATGAGGAGTTGGTGTAGCTTTTTCTCTTTGGTCACGGGTCATCTAAAGGTTTAGGGGTTCTGCACAGACTCGTCTTGGCCAAACAGGGAAAATAAATCTAAATTAAAGCATAAATAAAAGATAAAGACAAACCTGGATTTAGGTGTTGACTCAATTTCATAAACAAGATGTCTTCATTGATGCAATGATATATGGTACGTATGTATGTCAACGGTTATAGGCAAACCGCATCATGATCCTACTGTCACGTTATCAGCCCACAGCTATGATCTGCCCAGTTCGTCCTTACTTGTGAATCTTGCGTGGCATTCCTACCACAAGCTTCCTAACTTGCCCAACTCACCCCCGAGCATTCCTCAAGGGGCAAAGATTGAAACAAGCTACTTTGAGCACTAAACAAACCCGTTCCGGCCCTATAAGAGATGAGGATCCCGCTCCGACTTTTCACCAGCGTTAGCGTACTTCGTTTGGCTCCGCCCAAGTTCAACATGAGATTTGCCGCCCTCAAGGAGCGTGAGGCAACTATCTCCCGGTCCCTGTTGGTCTGAGCTACCTCCCTTTTAAGGAATTTGCTGCCCTCCAATTGCCCACTGGACACATGAACTCTTGGCACAAACAGACTGCTTCGAAATTATTACCTAACACCTTAGGAACACACATATATATAGCTTTCCCCTTGCCGGAATCAACATCACGATTTAATGCTACTACAGCGTCATCTTGCCCAAACGCAGATTTGTATAACTACCTAGGCATAAAGGAAAGAACAAGAAAAGAAAGGACTAAATAGAAAAAGAACTATAATTAAAATAAATCCAGACGATACCAACATCACCGGCAACAAAGTACAAAAGTTAGTTTGCCCCCGAAGGGGCAAACTCTCGAACAAAAGAAAGAAAACCCTAGACTAAAGAAGATAAGATATTAAAATGATTCAAAGATTAAGAGTTGATACATATGGCTTGCTATCTAGGATTATTTATAGATGTAAAATTCGTGGGTCTTGGAGGCTCCGCCCATTAGGTAAGTTGGTAGCAACTAAGCTTGGACGAGCTGGCTGCCAGCTGTCAATCCTTCCAGCAGCTTTTGTTGACCAAGAGACTTTCTTTATTTAGTAGATTTTATATGGACGAATCTTCATGGATAAAGAAGCAAATAATTTCTTCTTTGTTGGCTACTTGCATAAGGTTGATCTCTTGCTTGGTACGCACTCTTCCCTCGTAAGTTAATCTCTTTCTTGCTCCGCACTCTTTCCTTATAGGTTGGACTGTTGCAGATCTCCATGCCCAAGACGTGAACTCCTGCCTCTCTTCTGTGCTCTGCCTTACGTCTTGGCCTTTTTGCATCTCTTCTTGCCCAAATGACTTGATATCACACGGTACTTAATTTGGTTAGGCTGTGAAGCGAGTAGCTTTAGTTCTGAGTGTCTGCTTCCTTGCGATCATCATTTCCCTGCCAAAAGTGCTTCGTATCTACGCCCAAAATGTCTTTTGCGGAATTTGATCATTTATTGCCCTTTTCTTCCCAATTTTGTCATGGTTTGCCCTATACGTCCTTGCCTTAACAATGTGTCCTCCCAGACACTAAAGACAAACAAAAATATACAATACGACTCGATCTAGACCTAAAACAAGACTCGAAAATCATACAAAATTTGGTTTCATCATGCCCACACACTTGAATCATGCTTGTCTTCAAGCATGTAAGTACAACTTGACCGAAAAGAAAGAAAGAAAATAAAAGACTCAAACGACTAGGTAAAGGTTAGCGATGCCCAATACAACAGATGAACGTGAGAATAATAAAATTCACATACAATGTTGGGCAAATAAATCAGTCCACGCAATCATCAAATAGGTCAAAAATAAACATTCGAGCATTTTCAAGGTTATTCCTCACCAACACTCTCTCTCTTTGTGTTTGGGCTAGTGTATACGCTCGGGACATATCATTCTTGGCCACACCATAGGCTTGCTTGCCTTCTAAACTCTTCATCGTGTAGACTAGGTTTCAAGCACTTATCTTCAGGTCTTTTTTGGATTGTAACTTGGCTTTAGACATGAGTAGGAAATTATGGAAAGAGGCTAAGGTCTTAAGGACTTGGGACTGGGCGATATGTTACCCCAGATTGGGCGATTCATTGCCCATCTCCTTTTGAATTGGTAACTGGGCAATACATTACCCCTGGTTGGGCGATTCGTTGCCCATCTCTTCGGATCTCCTTGTCTTTGCTTATGGGTCTTAGCACAATATTCAACCTAGGACTTTTTTTTTTCTTTTTTTCTTTTTTTTTTCTTTTTCAATTCCTTTTTTTATGTCCTTAATTTTTTTCTAACACTTCTTTGTTGGGCAATTTCTGCCCTTAGTACAGGTGTCTTGCCCAATTCTTCTTTTCAGACCCTTCTATTTTTCTCCTTCTCCCTTTTTCATATTTTCTGCTCCTGAGTCCTTATTGATCAGGTAGGAAATAGTGTTTAGGCTGCATATATGATCAAAGAAATTTAAAGCTCAAAGGGGCTTGATAAGGGGAAATTTAGTCGGGTAGGCTATTTGGCTCAGTTTGGGCTTATGAAAGAAAAATGCCTAATTCGTCTAAGTTCTTTTTACCTAAGTTAAATAGATTTCAAGTAGTAAGCAGGCAAGTTCTAGGTGACTTCCAAATGAACACATCAAATAACTCACAAGAAAGAAAATTGCTTGGTCATGATATATGCAGTATAGGCTCAAAACCTCACAAAGACATGCTCAAACATTCATTCGTCATCCCTATTCGCATACGATCATGCTTAAACTGAAATACAAACATGCTTACATCATATAACTCAGAATTAGATTATGCTCAACATCATCATATTATCCTAAGCATGCACACATATACACACAAGAAGACGCTCCATCTATACACTTTACTTTTGGCAAAGTGGGCAAGAGGCACAGACTCAAAAACAAAACAACGTCAACCCCCATGCCCACACACTTTGCCTTGGGCAAAGTCAGTAAGGATAAAGGCAGACCAACAATAGACTCAAAGAAGAAAAGAAAAGACATAAAAGGCTACGGTCCTCCCACCCACACACTTTACTTTCGGTAAAGTGGGTCAATCAAATGACCAACTCAACAAAGACTCAAAACAAGAATCCTAAAACTAACAAAAATTGGGAGAAAACAATTATGAAGGAGGTCTAATAGCATGGCACCTGACTTGGGCAATTTGAGCATTGTGAATGGCTAAGAGGGTCTTCTTTCATGCTACAACAACTTCTTCGTCCAGTCTGGTCAAGCTCCTAAGGATTGTACTGGTCCTTCTTTACTCGGGCATGACAGATGTACAGTCTGCCTCCTCCGGATGATCTGGAAAGAAAGTCTTTCAGGAATGTTGTGCCCTCGTTGGCGGCTTGTAGAAGGGATTTCCTTCTTCATTATGGTAAACTCATTGAGCAGCTTCATCTTCTTTGGCTCGGCAAGGAACATCCTCAGTAACATCTCGTTGTGTGTGACAGCATCCTCCTCCAACTCGCCCAAGCTAGTAAACGTAAGTGCCTTTCAGCTCAGGGATTTCAGACTCCCCTTGCCCAGTACAAAAGTTTGGGGAAAAAAGGTCTTAGTGGTGGTCTTGCCCTCGCTTCCGAATGTCTTTCCATTGTTGCTTCCGTGCCCTAGCTCATGCACTTCATGAACAAACCATACCTCCTACAAAAATACTACCTAGTCTAGGATTTTTAGAATAAATAAAAAGAAAAAGAAAATAAAAAGGATAGGTACCAGGTTGCTTCCTAGCAAGCGCCTTAGTTTACGTCGTGGGCACGACGTGGCCTCCATCTTTTAGTCGTCGACTGGATATTGGAGCTCGCGAAACTCCGCTCATTTATTCCGTGTCATGCCCAGAGTAGGCTAGACTTGTCCTTTTGACTTGCAGATGGGCTCTTGTCCACTTGTCTTGCCCTCTTTACAGATGCACCTTGGTCACTGTGCATTCATCCTCCGATCCCGAATTCGCCCACAAAGTTGTCCTACACAGTTAGTTTGGAACACGCACAAAAAGGACTAAACAAGCAAACAAAAGAGAAAACTACTGGAAACACAACCCCCTACCGTCGTTTAGTCACGGACAAAATACGTTTATAATTATCCTATTTCCCACTACCAGGATCAGCTAGCATTAAATATAGGGTCGATCCCACGAGGAGTTGGTGTAGTTTTCTCTTTGGTCACGGGTCATCTAAAGGTTTAAGGGTTCTGCACAAACTCGTCTTGTCTAAATAGGGAAAATAAATCTAAACTAAAGCATAAATAAAAGATAAAGACAAGCCTAGATTTAGGTGTTGAGTCAATTGCATAAACAAGACGTCTTCATTGATGCAAGGATATATGGTACGTATGTATGTCAACGATTATAGGAAAATCGCATCATGGTCCTACTGTCACGTTGTCACGCCCATAGCTACGATCTATCCAATTCGTCCTTACTTGTGAATCCTGCGTGGAATTCCCACCTCAGGCTTCCTAACTTGCCCAACTCACCCCCGAGCATTTCTCAAGGGACAAAGATTGAAACGAATAGTTTTGGGCACTAGACGAACCCATTACGGCCCTATTAGTTACGAGGATCCCGCTTCGACTTTTCACCAGCGTCAGCGTACTTCATTCGGCTCCATCCAAGTTCAACCTGAGATTTGCCGCCCTCAAAGAGCATGAGGCTAATCTCTCCCGGTCCCTGTTGGTCTAAGCTGCCTCCCTTTTAAGGAATCTGCCACCCTCCAATTGCCCACTAGCCACGTGAACTCTTGGCACAAACAGACTGCTTTGAAATTATTGCCTAACGCCTCGGGAACACACATATATATAGCTTTCCCCTTGCCCAAATCAACATCACGATTTAATGCTTCTGCAGCGTCATCTTGCCCAAACGCAGATTTGTATAACTACCTAGGCATAAGGTTAAGAACAAGAAAAGAAAGATCTAAATAGAAAAAGAACTATAATTAAAATAAACCCACACGATACCAACATCACCGGCAACAAAGTACAAAAGTTAGTTCGCCCCCAAAGGGGCAAACTCTCGACAAAAGAAAGAAAAGCCTAGACTAAAGAAGATAAGCTATTAAAAGGATTCAAAGATTAAGAGTTGATACGTATGGCTTGCTATCTGGGAGTATTTATAGATGTAAAATTCGTGGGTCTTGGAGGCTCATCCCATTAGGTAAGTTGGTAGCAGCTAGGTTTGGGCGAGCTGTCTGCCAGCTGTCAATCCTTCCAGCAGCTTCTGTTGAACAAGAGACTTTCCTTATTTAGTAGATTTTATATGGACAAATCTTCATGGATAAAGAAGGAAATAATTCCTTCCTTGATGGCTACTTGTATAAGGTTGATCTCTTACTTGGTCCGCACTCTTCCCTTGTAAGTTAATCTCTTTCTTGCTCTGTACTCTTTCCTTATAGGTTGGACTGTTGCAGATCTCCATGCCCAAGACGTGTACTCCTGCCTCTCTTCTGTGCTCTGACTTACGCCTTGGCCTTTTTGCATTTCTTCTTGCCCAGATGACTTGATCTCGTACGGTACTTGATTTGGTCAGGCTGTGAAGCGAGTAGCTTTAGTTCTGAATGTCTGCTTCCTTGGCCAAGCTGCGAGCATCACTTCCCTGCCCAAAGTGTTTCGTATCTACGCCCAAAATGTCTTTTGCGGAACTTGGTCATTTCTTCCCTTTTTCTGCCTAGTTTTGTCATGGTTTGCCCTGTACGTCCTTGCCTTCACAATGTGTCCTCCAGACACTAAAGACAAACAAAAATACACAAAATGACTCGATCTAGACCTAAAATAAGACTCGATAATAATACAAAATTTGGTCTCATCACGCCCATATATAGAAATGCATGCATCTCCATTTCAGATCAAACGCACACAATCTAATACCTAAACAGAAAGAGAAATAGATAAAACAAAAGTAAACGATCCAAATATAGGAGTTGCGTTCACATCCAATCATCACCCAAAATTTAAAAATACAAAAAAACACACACATAAACACATTCTGTTGGATAATTTCATGATAATCTAACCAAAAATCCACCTACACTCACATGATTAATTTGGGAGAATAATTAAATATATCCCAGAAACTAGACAAATCAAGATACAAGCTAGGGAGAAAGGTTATGAATTGATTTCTACAGAATTCTACAACTATGAATTAAAGAACCTAACATACAACAACGAACACACGAAGAGAAATTCCATCAAACACATACCACTTGCCGAACAAATGCAACTCCAACATTATATCAGAAATTCCATATCAATCCATAATTTGTTCTATCATAATCGAAGAAAACGAATGGAAATTCAGAGTTTGAGCAACGGAAAAAATACCTTTAAACCTCAAAATCTCGATCAAGAGTAAACTTCAAAATCTCGATCGAATCTCGAGCATATATCACAGCAGCAGCAACATGGTTAGAATGTGTTTTTCACCAACAATGGCTAGAATTTGGCAAACGAAGAGCAGCTTGACCAAATTTGAATGTTGAATGCTCTGGCTATCTCATTCTTCTTCAAATCAATGGTTTCTCTCCTGCTTCGATTGATGGATTATGGTAGAGCAAGGGATTAGGGTTGAATAAGGATTTAATGTGAAAGAAATTATGCAACGGAATTGCATGCTCTCTCACCGATTCAGAGTTTGTGTATTTTGAGTTTACTTTAAATTACAAAAATACTTATATTTAAATACATTTGTTGAATTGAACAATTCTTGTACTAGCCTAGGTGGCAATATTGTGTAAAAATTCACATGACCACCTGAGTTCGAGTACCAACAATTGTGAATATTCTATTGTTTTTTTATTTTTCAGATTTTTTATTTTTTTTATTTTTCAAAATAAATTTATTTATTATTTTTTAATTACATGGACTGGCCGTATGGTCAACCGTAGTCCTGAAGAATAGATTACCGTAGTCTATAAGAAAGCACTACATTTTCCAAATTAAACCGTAGTCTATGGACTTTAGTGTATGTGCGAGATTTTTGTAGTGTGGGAGTCCACCTGTTCTTACATAGATGAAACAGGGGTGGCCGGCGGAGGGGTCATTGGATCCCCCGGGGTTCCCGTAGCAATCAGGGGTACAACTATATTAATCATTTTATATTTAATCTAGAAAAACAAAAAATATTTTAATATAATTATGTAATATTTCTATCCATTGTTTGGGGGAGTGAAAGAAACGTTTACACTGTATCTGATGTCCAGAGAATGATAGTGTACCATTTTGATCTATTTTTTGTCTAATTTTCCCTACAATTTTCCTCTGTTTTTTTTTGTAACAATCTCCTTCTCTTTTTCTTTTTCTTCTTTTTTCTTTTTTCTTCTCATTTTTTTTTACTTCTTTTTTTTCTCTTCTTTCGTTTTCAACAATATCCCCTCTCTGGCTCTGTCCTTTATGAAGAACTTTTTCTTCACCTTGAGCTCAATTTTGAATTTTAAATTTCTATTAATAATATTTTTCTCAGTATTTCGTCATCTTAGGGTAACTCCAACGGTGGGTTCCAAAACATTGGAACCCAACTTCCACCGTTGCAGCAGGTTCTAAAATATGGGAGCTAGAAATTGGGTGCGGAACTGGGCAATTGGATTCCAATCTATTTGTGGGTCCCATCGCATATTAAGGGAAAGGGTGTGGAAGACACGGCCTCATGGGATTTGAAGGTGGAGTCAAGCGCGCGTAGGTGTTGGTGAAGGAGAAAAAAAGTAGCAGCACTTTTACCATTTGATTTTGTTATTATTTTTTCTTTTCTTTTTATTTGGTTCTACATTTAGTTTTTCGTCATTTCGATGTCTAAAATTTCATTGAAATATATCGAACATATATCTTATATTGAAGATCATAAAGAAAGCTTTCATTCGACATATAAATCATAAAAATCATAGTTCAAGTGAATAAATTATGACATATTAAAGAAAATATTAAATTAATTTATGTATTAAATAAATATTAAAAATTAAGTTAATTTATTAAATAAATATTAAAAATTAATTTTGATTTTATTAATGCAATTTTAATTATTATTTATAATTACATAATTTTATTATAATTTATTTTATTAATTTATTATAATTAAATTTTACTTTAAATATATAATCGAATATATATACAAAAAACATAAAAATAGTTATGCAAATAAAATTAATTGGAAAACATATATAGAGATATAAAGTTGTATGTATTGAGGTGGGGTCCTATTTTTATTGGAAGCTGGGTTCAGTGTTGGAGAAAATTTATAGAAAAAAGTTGTTGGATTCCAAAAGCTGATATGGAGCTGACGTGGCAGGTTGGAAGCTGGAAATAGTTACCAACCATTGGAACCACCCTTAGAGCAAACACTTTTTTCAATTTTTTTATTCAATATATTTACATTTTATATGTTTAGTGATGTAGTATAATTTAAATGACATTACGAGTAGATTAAAAATTATTAATTTTTTCAAAAACTTATTAAATACATCCAATATTTTGATCAAATGCCTCTAGGTTGAAAGTCTGGCTTTGTCACTATTTATAATGCATAAATAAACCTTGCTTTTTTATTTTATTTTTTCGCAGAATATATTGATAACTAGAACAGATACAAGTTCTGCAACAATTGTTTGGACAATGACTGCACTGATTAAAGCACTCATTGCCATGAAAAAATTGCAATCAAAAATCAGATGTCACAACTCCAAATTCCGAGGGACGGTCAAGTCGGGGTGTGACTAGGGGTTGGATTAAAGAGGCGGGGAAGAAAGGGGAATTACTGAATAAATGAATAAATTAACATCTATAACCGAGATAAAAATACTATGAACTGATTCTTATTAGACAAAAGAGAGTCAATCTCGAAAGATCGCTCGACAAAGTTGTGATCAGAGAAGACTAGGTTTAAAGTATGAACAACTTAAACCGAAAAGATTAACATCAATAAGAGAGTTATTTTGTAGCGGAAAAACGTAAAATGATAACACAATTCTTCTTTCTTATAAACGACCTTTACTCAACCTCCACATTTAAAAACAAACATGCAGGGCTAAGTACATAAAGCACTTAGTGGGCACATTGCCGAAAACATATCATACTTAGTATAGATTAATCAGGCATCTTTTCATAAACACTTGTAAGACTTATACTGTTGTACACTTAATTCTGGATAACACACTGTAGGTTAACTCAGAATCCGATCGTCTGGATAGCACTCTGTGGGCTAACTCAGAATCTGTCCCTCTGGATAGCACTCTGTGGGCTATCTCAGAATCTGATCGTTTAGTTGAAATCTCTGGATAGCACTCTATGGGCTAACTCGGAATCCAAAACTCTGGATAGCACTCTGTGGGCTAACTCAGAGAGGCACAAGAGAATTCACATAAAACAATTCATTATGCACTGATAGTTACTTTAATACACACTTATTAAAGCAGTAAGTAAACACTTTCGAGCAACGCTCATTTTATTTTGATAGAAAAGTCCACCTTAATCGTTTACAGAACAAACTTTAACCTTCTGTCTTCCGTCCTTTCTTCAACTCCGACTTCCTCCTTTTAGCGCAAATAAACAAACTTTAACAAGCGGTTGAGATAATAAAGGAAAAGGAAATCGAATTCGTTTTAGACTTTTAGGCCTTTGCACTTTACTACTTTCTTTTGATTAACGAATAAACGGGACTCGATCAATTCTCGTTTATAAACTGACTTGGCTCATTACTCGACACTTAGGTCAGTAGATAAATCGAAGTCAATAACTCATAACGACTTAGAAGTTCACAAGGAACGAAGTTAAAAAGGATTCAACTTAAGAATTTAGACTTAAGAAAGTTTCTGCACAAAGCAGAAGTTCTGGAGTTCATACAGAACAGTTTCCTTCGAAACACGGGATGTGCTCTATAGCAAAAGAAAGCCACGGATGTCTAGTTTACTCTTCAATTTACGGATCTCGATTTTGTTAAGCGAGCTAAAAGTTATTACTGTTTCCGTGCAAGATCGCAAAACAGTCCGCACGAAACCCTAATGCTCGATAAAACTCGACGCACGATTCCCTAGGTTCGATTAATGCTATCCCACTTTTATTCTTACGAAATTTCCATCTCAAGGCAGTCGACATGTACACTCTTTCATGACAACTCCTTCACATTTCTCGATTAAAAACTTGACGTATATTTCCTTGTCTTTCAACTAACCAATTACTAAACCAATTCCATTTCAAAATCAATTTCTATTTCGACTTCTCGTTTATAAATTATAACTTATATCATCTCGGATGAAAATATCGTCAACTACAATCTTGTTCGTCAAACGACAACAATCATTAATAACCTATTAATTTCCTTGTTCGATTTGTCTATCGACACTTAGACTCGTTTCTTCGTCTCTTATCAAAATTCCAACTTTCTTAAAATTCGTTCAAATTTTCCGATTACGATCATTAAATAACAAGATTAACATATATTCAAATCATAAACCTAAATCATTATTCAATCTCGACTTAGCGACGATTCTTCGTCTCTTAACAAAATTTCAACGTTCTCCGATTTTGCTCAAATTTTTCAATATTGTTCATTATCTATCAAGATTTACTAATATGCAAATCACATACTTAAATTATTAACGAGCCTCAACTTATTGACGACTTTTCGTCTCTTACAATTTTTATTCTATTTTTAGAAAAATTCCAATAAATTATATAACCATCCTCAAACATACTACATCTCCTTTCTATCATCATATCAACCAAAACATAACATTTACTCATTCAAATTCTCACTTCTTCATCTCTTACATTTCTATTTTTATTTTTAGAAAATTCTAAAACAATTCATATGATCATCTATCAAAGCATAGAACATGAATCCATTAATCATTCATCCAAAAATCGAACTAGACATTAAACCCTTAAACCCTCAAAAAATTCGGTATTCTTCATTTATGTCACAGCCTGACTTCCCGAAGGACGGCAAAGCCGGGGTGCAACTAGAGATTGGAATAAAGAAACGGGAAAGAAAGGGAAAACTACTGAATAAACGATATTTGTAACATAAACTACTATGAATTTGACTTCATTGAATAAAAAGGGAGTCGATCTCGGAAGATCGCTCGACAAAGTTTGATCAGTGAAAGCTAGGTTTAAAGTGTAAACAACTTAAACCGAAAGGATTTACATTAATAAGAGAACCGATTTACTTAGTGAAAGAAAGAGTAAATCACGAAGGATCACTCGACATAACTGTTCTTAGAAGAGACTAAGTTCAAAGGATGAAACTTAGTTCTAAAGTTATATACTAACTAAAACTAGTTTACAGAATTGGCAGCGGAAAACATAGAAAATGATAACACATATCGAATGTGAAATCGAGGCTCAATTGACTTTACTTCTTTGAAGACGACCTTTACTCAACCTCCTCCGCCTTCGTCGCTCAACCTGCACATTTAAAAACAAACATGCAGGGCTAAGTACAAAAGTACTTAGTGGGCACATTGCCGAAAATATTTTATATGTAACGCAACGAGGTTTTTCTTTAAAAGGCCCGTGCTTATTAAATATTAAATCAAATCATGCATCTTTTCATAAACACTTGTATAAATACTTTTACTGCTGAACGCTTAATTTCTAAATGACACACTATGGGTTTTTAAACTCACATCCGATCGTCTGGAAAGCACCTGAGGGCTAACTCAGAAACTGTCCCTCTGGATACCACCTGTGGGCTATCTCAGAATCTGATCGTTTAGTTGGAATTATCTGGATAGCAGCCTGAGGGCTATCTCAGAATCCAATACTCTGGTTAGCAACTGAGGGCTAACGCAGAGAGACATAATAGAATTCACATAAACAATTCATTAAAGCACTGATAGAACTTTAATACTCACTTATTAAAAACAATACGTAATCACTTTTGAGCAACGCTCGCATAAAATCACTTCACAAGTAACGGCATTCAACGTAGTTTTGATTTTAGAAAGCCCACCTCGTTTGTTTACAGAACTATTACTCGTACTTCCGTCTTCCACCCTGTCTTCTATTCTCGTTCTCCTCCTTGGAATGCAAATAATAAAACAATGATAAGTTGTCGAGTCGATAGGAGAAAATGGAATTCGAAACTGAAATCGAATTAATCTTTTAAGTTCTTAAGCTTTAGGCATTTGCACGCTTAACTAGATTCTTTTAGTTAAACGGGAACGAGACTCGTACACTTCTCGTTTAAAACTCGCTCAGGTTCTTACTCAACACTGAGGTTGGTTAATAATGGTAGTCGATAGCTTATAACGACTTAGAAGATCAAAAGAAATCAAGTTGAAAAGAATTCAACTTAAGAAACTAAATCTCGCAAATTACTGTTCAGATCAGTAAGTCCACCCAGAACAGGGGATCTCGAAACAGGGGATGTGCCCTGTACCAAAAGAAAGCCACGGATGTCTAGTTTACTCTCCAATTTACGGATCTCGATTTCGTTAAGCGAGCTAGGAAATATTGCAGTTTCCGTGGAACGTCGCAAAAACTGCCGAGTTTAACCCTAAGGCTCGTTAACTCGGTGCACGGCTTTCTAGGTTCGACTTATGACGATCCTCTGTCTTTGACACGAAATTACTGACTCACGGCAGTCAACATGTAACCTCACATGCGACGAACCCCTTTTCATTTCTCGATAACTAATACGACGATTAAAACTTCGTCATTCAAACTAGTCATTTACTAAGCCAAATCAAGTTCTCATTTCAAAACCTAACTTCTCGATTACAACTACAACTTATATCATTTCTTCTCGAATGCAAATATCGACAACTACAAAGTTGTTCCTTAATCATTAATAAGCATTATTATCTAATTACCTTCCTTATTCGCCCTTTTTATCAATACTTATGATCGTTACTTCGTTTCTTACCAAAATTCCAATGTTATCGGAATTCGTTCAACTTCTACGATATGGTTCCTCATCTATCGAGATTCACTAATACGTATCTCATATCTTCAATTCGTTACTGAATCTTGACTTAATTCCAATTCTTCGTCTCTTACAAATTTCATTATATTTTTAGAAAAATTCTATTTAATTCACAACATCAACTAGTATCATTAGGAACATCATTCCACTATCAAAACATCAATTAAAACCAACTACAACCAAACCCCTAAATTCCTACTAAAAATCGGTTTCGACCAAAATAATTAGAGGGATGAATTTCTTCATTATTTAGCTCCATTAATTCATTTCTAACATAACTACAACATGAATTTAATCATTGATCATACTACTACACCATTGATTATGAATTCCAAGTGAAACCCTAAGCTAAAATCGGTCCTTCATCAAATCTTAGGGGAATCGATTTCTTCTCTGTACTAATCATCAATTAAACACCATCTTAGCTTATTTATCCAATCAATTTTAGGCTTAAAACATCCTACTACATAGCCCTAAATTTCGGTCTACACTTAGAATTAGGGCTTTTGATTTCTTTCTTCAATTAACCATAGGGATTAATTTCTATCCATTTAATTACATGAATTAAGACTTAATTCATCATCCTAATCCATCTACCAAATTTTCGGTCATAGAGAAATTAAAGAAATAAATATTCTACATGGATAGATAGATAGATTAGCTTATTACCTTGATTATTATTGAAGTAGAAAATGGAATTTGATGGATGAGTGATGAGATATGATCTCAAGAACTTGCAGGAACCTTGTGTCTTAAATGGAGGAATGAAGAAGAAAATGAGAGAGAGATATTGTGTGTGTGTCGTGAATGAGGGAGAAGGGAGGGAGAGAGATGACTTAGTTTTAGGATATAATACTATTCTACAACTTAATAGGTGTCCCAAAAATATTACTAGAAAATTCATGACATGGTGAGCCATAAAGTGGGAAATAATATAAAATGGAAAAAATCCGACAACTAAGGTGATGATGTCGGTCAACATGGGATTTTTTGGAAAAAAATCCCGTTTTTCCGGCTCGTTACGACATTATAAAAATCGAGCAATAAAAATACGTATTCGGCACGTTTTCGTCGAAATCTTATTCGACCATTAATTCCGACATATTTTTCCTACTCGGAAAGTATATTTTAAATTTTATAAATTTTTAAAAACTAAACAAAATTCTGGACATCACAGTCCGAATTTTGTCCCGAAAAAAATCATAAAAACAAATTTTCTCGGGCGAACTCGTATCGCAATTTCGTGAATGTAAAAATCAGACGGTTTCCCGATCTGAGTTCTCGAACTTAAATTTTTATCATCCGTGAAAATTCTAATACAGTAGTCGTTCCTCTGACTTCTGGAAATTATTTTCTACAACGGATTTCACCGTTGGTCTTAGAATTGAAAATCGGGAGCTTAGGCGTGCAAAGCCATAATTTTAATTAACTTTAATTTTTTAACGCAGAAGAAATTTTTCGGGGTATTACAATTTCATTAGGAGGATGATTTCCACATGATTTCTATCCATGAAATCCATTCCTAAGCATACTATAACATGCATTAAACATAGAATCATCATCCTACTTCATCACTAAATTTTCGAAAACATAAAGTTGAGGGGAAGAAGTTTTTGTTCGGTTCAATCCGTAGAGGAAGCTCTTATCTTGTCGATTATGGACTCGGAACTAAGATTGATCGGTAGATGACGAACTTGTGGAGCTTTGAAAGCTTGAAGATGACTAACAATTGAAGAAGAAAGTGAGAGAGAAAGAGAGAGAAGAGGTGGCGATTTTGGGGGGTGTATTGGAGAAGATGATGACTAATGGTAAAGATAAATATCATCTAACATAGGTGTAAAGTAATAGAAGTAATAAGAAGATGACTCATAGGGGGTAAGGTGGCGGTTTAGGTGGCATTTTTAAGGCCAAAATATCTCGTTTTCGGGTCTAATGCGACGTATTAAAAATCGAGAAATGAATTTTTAGACGGTTACGTTTTCGACGAAATCTAATTCGACCGTTAGATTAGAAATAAATCTCTTACTCGGAAAGTATAATTCGTTTTTCGAATTCCGATAAAAAGTCGGGACATCACAGTCCAAATTTTGTCCGAAAAAATAATAAAAACTGACTTTCTCCGGTGAACTCATATCGAAGAAAAAGTGAATGTAAAATCTGACGGTTTTTTGATCTGAGTTTTCGGGCGAAAATTTTATCGGACGCGAAAACCCTAATACAGTAGTCGTTCAACCGACTTCTGGAATTTATTTTCAGAAACAGATTTCACCGTTAGTCTTAGAATTGAAAATCCTTAACTTAGGCGTGCAAAGCCTTAATTAATTAGAAATTTTTTTATTTCTCATCGGAAGAAAATATCTGGGGTATTACATCAGACGTTTTATAGGCGAAAATGGCAAAGTAGAGGAAGATGATCTACCTAAATTTTCCTATTTAAAAGCAGTAATCAACTAGACATTTAGATTGTACCCTACAGCTCCACTCCTTGTACCTAGGGAGACAATGGAAAGATGCATTCTAGATGGCTATGAAATTCAACCCAAAACAATGATTTATGTTAACGCGTGGGCGGTCGCAAGAGATCCCGAGTATTGGGAGAATCCAGATGACTTCATGCCCGAGAGGTTCATGAATAATAATAATAATAATAATAATAATAATAATAATAATAATAATAATAATAATGACGTAAAAGGAAGGATTTTGAGGTGATTTCATTTGGGTCAGTGGAGGCCAATTGACGGCGGCAGAGTTAAGAGAAGTAGAGCGAGAGAGAAAATGAGGGGAGGATTAGCAAGTCTTCAATGAAGTAATAAAGAAAAAAATAGGAGAGAGAAAATAATTGAAGAAGAAGAAGAGAAGCTAGCGAGAGAATGGAAGGAGGAGAGATAAAACGAATTGAAGAAGAAAAAGAAAAGAAGCAGAGAGAGGGTGGAGAGAGAAATGCAAAATGGATGTGGATGTGGGTCAGGGAATTGAGACAACTCATTAAAGAGAATTGGGAGGATCGAGGTGATGTGCATCTTCCAATATATAAGTATATACATTCATCGTATATTGTGTGACAGAACTGTGCATCTATTTATTTAATACATAAAATGTCGGTCGGTTCGGTGTCCAACCGAGCTTATTTAACAAATTCGAAAATCGATTTTTCCAAATTCTAACAACCGAACCAAAAATCGACATCTTTCATAACCGGACCAAACCAACTAAAATTCATTGGTTCGGTCAGTTTTTTCGGTGCGATTCAGTTCATGCACACCCCTACTTTAGGGATTCGAGCAGAAGATGTGGATACAGATGCTTTGCCTGGACTTGCAGTGCAAAAGAAAAATGCTTTTTTTCTTGTACCTAAAAAATATGGTCTTTAGCAAATATTTATTTGTAGTACATTATAGTAATGGTCTTTGGGTGTTGTTTGTTTTGATTGATTAGGCATTAATAAATAATCCATTATAATCAAATATTTGGTTTGAACGATTTATCATAATTTAATGGATAAAATCACGACGCATATCACCCCTTATTTAGGACCTATTGAGATCTTTACAGAATCCTTTACTTAAGCTCATGTTTTAAATGATGAAGATGAGGCACATAAGTTGTTAGCTGAAGAATACAAGATATCATGAAGGATATACGAGGTGTGCTTGTTGTTGGAGTCTCCCATGCTTATAGAACTGCTATTAAAGCAACTCATTTTGTAACGCAATATGTTGTGCTAGAAATTCTAATCAGATTGTTTGGACTGAAGATTTCCTGCCTTGACTGAAAGAGATTGTTAATTATGATGTTTCATGATTTTATGTAACAAAAAATTCCTTTGAAAATTTAATTTTTGCCTGCGTAGGTTCTTATTTTCCACATGGATTCATATTGTCGAAACTCGGGACAATTGTCAATTTTCTGTCTGGATTCATATTTGCATTTCACCAAGCTTCAGTGAATGTCCCTGTTAGGAAGAAACCTTAACCGAGTACGTAGATGATTGCCTGAGTCAATTAGATAAGTTCACCTATTTTTGCAAGATAAAGTTTTAACTTTACAGGTCTCAAATGAGGGGGAACTTGGAGACTCTGTCGAAGGTGTTTAGGTAGAAGAACAAGTCAGGTTGATTGATCAACTGACTTATCAACGACTGAGAGAGAAGATAAAAGATGTACTTGTTTTAAAGAATATTCAAGGCAAAGACTTTGACAAAAATCAAATTCAAAAGACACCAAGCTACGTGGACCAATGATGAGCATGCAGAAGATATTTCCACATTTGGCCACACAAAGACTTCATCGCAAACTAAAGCATCGCGCATCAGTTTCCCAAAAGTGCTTCACAACAAATTCACCGGATGAAGACGGACTTCAAGAAGAAGATTCAAACGGCTTTATCCAACAGCTAGTTTGATCTATCAGCCTATAAATAGAGGTATTCAACACCAAGACAGATACAAATTTTCAAGCGCTCAAACGAAGAACAAGAAAACTCTCTACAGAAGCCTTCTCCACTTCCAATGTTTATACAAAAATTTGTCTTCTTATTTCTAGACTAGTTATCTCCCCTCTAAACTAGCCGAAAAGCATGATTATAGACTTAATGCAAGTCTAATTGTTGAAATCTCCAGACTTAGTGCAAGTAAAACCCTCGAACTATAAGGTTTGTGATTATGACCGACTGATACCATACCCAGTCACTCAGGTTGTATAGAACTCACAACCTAGGCGTTAGGTTTAATTGGAACCCACGATCCAAGCACTAGGTCGTATTGGAACCCGTAATCCAATTGTAGGTTTGAAACCTGCAATCTAAGTGCACGTTTTCTCAGCACGCGTAAACTGAGAGGTTTGAATCCTAAGATGCACTGGATTTGTTAGGTGGACTCCCAACCGACGACGTAGGAGTTGATCTATGAATTTCGTAAAATTACTTGTGTTTATACATTTTGTTTATTTATTAGACTGACCACGAACTCACCTCATAAGCACTCGCATTAAAAATTGCATAAGTATTTTGGAAACTTGACCTTGCCCATGCACTAACTGAGTTTTCATAAAACGAGTTAAAGAAAAATCCACCAACTTCCGCACTGCATTAAAACCTCAGTAATCAAGTCCCAACTGACTTACAGTCAAATTAGTCAGTTTAGTAGATGACTTAGTTGATACCTCCAACTAACTTCACCAGCTGAAAGAACAAATTTTGAAGAAAATTTCTATTAGTGTATTCCGCCCAATACACCTAAAACTCATTTTGGGAAACATCAATCCCAATAGAAGATCCATCGAAAATTCAGTAAGACAGATCTGAATTGATAGCAGAGAATTGTCCACTACATCAACTTGTCAGAGCGTTAAGGGACTAGCTTGTCTACTCTCTCGAAGTCTAAAACATCGATGGACCCGAAATCATTAGTTACTAGGGCTTCGACAAACTCAGCACCGTGATTGCTGCAATAAACACAATGATCTTTCTTGATGAATCTTCCGGCAAGAGGGTAGAATTGCGGCAAGATTTTTCACAACAATTCTTTGAGTTGCTGGATGAATTTCGGTTTTGATTGGTAGATTAAGATGATGTCGACGTTCATACGCGAGTTGAGCTCACCTTTGAATGAAACTGTAGTTCTTAAGGTTTTGAGGAGTTGGGAAGCATGGCTTTATAAATTTCCTACTAACCATATTGATCTTCATGTTTGATTTTATTAAATGAATAATTTAATTATTCAAACCAACGACGCAACTTTATACTATTCAAGAATTTTATTTTCATCCCCTCAAATTGAAAACATAACTTTTTTTTCATTATCTTTGTAATTAAGGAGTTGCTCCGAATAGCTCATTAAAATACTTTGATACGATTTGAATGCATAGTTTTCGGTGATAAACTTTTTCCTAAGGGAAAATTGAATTGTTATTAATTATCCAAATCGGCAAAGACAATATTCAGAAGTCAAGGTGGGTAATTCGACCTCCAAATTGTTGTACCATGATGCTTGAAAGTATATTGTGCTAAAATATGAGCTGCCATATTGGCAAATTGATGAACATGAGAGAACTTGACCATAATTTTTTCCTTTGCAGCATTGATATAAAGCATCTGAACCGTTATTCACATTGTTAACAGTGTGAATTGTGAGCTTATATTTCTTATACATAATACACAAGTCCGAGATCATTTTCTAAGAAAAAACCCAACACCCAACATAATAGCATGCAACTTCCCAACAAGAACCGTGGGAAGAAATCTTACTTCTCTAGCCACTGCTGCCACCACTTTTTCATCATAAACCCTTAAGTTAAATTCGATACCAATTTTGGAATGACCATCGTGGAAGAAAACATCCACATCCAATCTATCCTACCTACTAAACCTAATTGATTAATCTATCCAAGTTGTGGGGATTAATCTTCGTCTTTTAGTGGCTGGTTTTGATTTTATTCAGCCGAGAAGGGTTTAATTTTTTTAGTGTCGGTGTAGTTTATTTTTTGGTCTGTGATTTCATAGTTGTGAGCTCCCATCACTATGTTCCCTTTGGTGGCGGTGACGGTGATGGTGACACTTTGACGACGGAAAGTGACAACATGTATTATTTTGGTTTGGGTTTTGTTGGCTAAAATGACCGGCGTTGCTTTTCCGTTAACGGAATAACGAAGAAGAAGTCCAAAAAACCAGCAACTTTTAATTTTGAACAACATAAAGAGATTAATGCTGCTATAGGCGGGTAGAAAAATGATGTCTCCGATGGGCACATTTCGGAGGGCTCTGACTCAAGGGATGAGACGAGGTCGAATTCAAGTAATAGATGTAATGAACCAGCTGGGTGAAAGTTTGCCAGTTGCACGCTCTGAGAATGCTAAAAAGCGACAAAAAAGTCAGCCCTTAGATCAATCAAAAGAGTTTTCCGAGTTTATCAAAGACTTGGAAAAAACCCCAACACATTTGGATGGCTGGGGCAGCAAGAGCAAGGTAAAAAGAGACTAACCTCTTCAGAATTGGAATATGAAGCTGCTTTGAAGGATAAAAAGGAGGATGACAAAGCATGGCGAATGTACCAGTTGTGATTGAGCAGGTTAGCACGGCTCGATAACAAAGTCAGGTGTTAGACCATCACCATGGCTCAGACATGGTGCTAACTTTCATGAGGAAATGAAATTTTAGAAGGACGACTAACCCTCTCTAAATTAGATTATCCATAAGGGAACACCTCTTTGTTGTTGGAGCAATCGGATGTTACATCGATTCAAGAAGAGTGGGGGCATTGTTTGCTTGAAATCTTTGTTGGGCACTTTCCGAAATGGAAAGTGTACACAATATGATAAAGCGCTGACCAAAACGAGCTAGTGTATCTCTTCATCAAAATGGCTGGAAGGTATTTCAGTTTCAGTCAGAAGAGAATATGGAAGCAGTTCGACAGGCAAGGCCATTTAGATGTGTCAACGTCCTGTTAGTTTTGTACCCAACGTCCTGTTAGTTCTGTTTATTTGGAGAAGCCGGTAGGGGTCTGATGAGTCCATATTTTGAGTCTATTTTGTGTCTGTTATAGGTATTTTAGATCGAGTCTTTGTTTGTGTTTTGTTTAGTTTTAGTATCTAGGAGGACGTATATTGGGCAGAAGTCTGTTGCCCAGCAGGTGGATTCTGGGCAAAGCAGGATTGAAAGTTGCATTTATGGAAAGCAGAGCAGAGCAAGAGACGGAATTGGTCAAGATGGAGGAGTGCTTGGGGCAACTGGAGATGTTTCTCTCCTAGGTCTAGAAGGATAAGGAAAAGATGATCTAACTTAAATATTTTTCCTTATCCGACTAGAATTAGGATCTGGAAGGGATCTCTTGAAGATAGATGTGACATGCCATGTTGGGGTCATGCTTATCAAGTAATTACTTGCATCCCAAGGTAGCTCATGAAATCCTACCATGTTAAGGATCGGGAGCCCAAACCCTAGCGCTTGCCAATATATATTTGAAGCCTAGCTGCTGTGAAAAACGCCGTCTTTTATGCTTTCATCCTTTGTTTACTTTGAGAGATTGTGAGCAAAAGAACAAGTCCTACGGGCAATGTTTAATTTATGTTTTGACGTACTATTTCCAATCGGCACTTTTGGCTGGAGTTATTTTCTCTTTACGTACTTCGTAAGTTTTTAATATAGATTATCTTATGAAATCTTCAATTAATTGTGTTCGTATATTCATGTCTAGCTAAGTTTCTATGCTTGATCTAGGCAAGGCAGTTAAGTGAATTCCAAGGCTTGAGAGGTCTAAGTTGTGCTTGATAATTGCATTCATGTGTTTCCAATATGTTGATGTATTTATTCCAATATGGTGTAATACGATTAAGAGGTTAATAGGCCGTTAATCACTTAAGATATATTAGATCACTAATCAGTTGAAAAGTAGGAGTGTTTTTCATAACTTATCTTAGTAAAGATCGATTGACATTAGAGGAAGGTACCTACCCTGCTGGGAAGGACGTGATGATTCCTTGTTGGGCCTTTCTAGTAATTAATGCTCCTTGGGCAAGAAACTGAACGATGACTCCGATAGAGGTATTGTCCAAGGTAGGGAGCCGGCAGTGCGTCGCCAACTAAGTAAGGATAGGTCAGGGAAAGGTTTGTTGAGAGCGTGACGAGTAAAAAGGGATCTCAGCATTCAAGTCCTATAACCAACGAGGCATGCATGTGATAAATATATTTGCAACAATGATCAAGCTAGAGTTTTGATAAACACCCATTTTGTAGCAACTAATCGCGTTTTTATAGCACAAATTGCATTGCTTTGCCCGTAGATGTGATCGATTTTGTTTCGTTTTCACTATTTTGAATGGATCTCACGTCTTGGTAGAGTTTATACATGTGTGTAGGTTGAACGTGGGATGCCAAGTCGAGAAGGGAAGGACATAGAAGAGCGGAGACGAAGAAATGGGACGAAAAAGTGCAAAACGGGACGGAATGGAGCAATATAGTAAAAATCGGTGGTCCAGGCAGCCAAACCGACGACCCGGCTTCAGACCGCCGAAAATCATCGCCAACCACCGGTTTTCTCTGTAATATTTGGCCATGAAGAAAGCCAAACCGAAAATTGCTGCAGACCGCCGAAAAAGCAGGGCTAAACCACCGAATTTTCCTATTTTCGCCCAAACTCGTGTTTTTCTCCCCTTTTTGCGATTTTATCATGTAATAACACTTTTTTCGCCCTATACATAGCCCATGGCAGCCCCAAAACGTGGATAGCTCACTTCCTACCCTAATTTCCAATTCAAATAGTTTCTATTTAGGGTTCTAAACACCATTTTAGTTTATTGTAATAGTGATTTAGCTTGGATTTGAAGATTTGTGAAGATTTCAACATTGGGTTCCTAGTTTTTCATGTATGCTATTCTCTCTCTTTTGTTTTATGTTGATTTTCATTATGTCTAGTTAGACTTCTTGTTGGTTTTAGGGATTTATGATGATTTGTTGATGGATTAATCATTTCTTGTTGAATCTACTATCCTTCTTCCTCTTAGTTGTGAATTTGGTGCTTTGATTCATGTGGGATTTGTTGATCACCTTTCTTGCATGCTTAGTGTTTGTGCAAACTCGTAATAGGTTTTTTCTTGCATGGAATCCCATTTTCATTTCATGTTTTGGCTTGAGATTTAATAGGTGCTTGTTCAATGCATGGTAGCTTATGATCCTTGAGCTTTTGGGAGTTGTTTGATTGACTTGAGTCTTAATAAGAGATAGTTGATTGAACGATTCTCTTTTACTAATTGTCGAGAGAGATTAGTGGATAATTGTGTGGATTGCTTACTAAGTTGAAGATTAAATATGGTTTGTATGATTTAGTAAGTGTTGATCAAACTATCTAGAATCAAAGTGAATCTCTAGAACCAACGCCTTCTCTTTATTTTTCCTTATTTGTTTGTTTGATCTTTTATTTGTCATTTTTGCATGTTCTTGTCTCTTAATTACTCATTTAGCTTTGATTTCTTGTTTAAGATTTTGTATGAACCCCAATCCAATTTGTCTAAAAGCTTGAATAGTAGGAATATGCACGAATTTCATTTTCATTAAAAACTCGGCTAATAGTCCTTGAGGATACGATAACTCATTAATTTATACTACAATAACCCGATAAAGTGCGGTTAATATTGTTTGGTAGAAATCTTGCGATCACTTTTTGGCGCCGTTGCCAGGGAATATTTAGAGTTTATAGTGTTAATGATCTTTGCATTTAGATTACTAGTTCAAGCGTACTTTTTCTTATTTGCCTAGTTTGAATCTAAGTGTGTTCTTGGTGGATTGGTGTAGGTGAATTGGTGCAGGATCACAAGGAAAAAGGGAGGCGAAATCATTCCTTTGGACTTGGAGATTGAAATCACTCACAAGCGGGCTAGCCGAGAACGAAGAAGGAAGGCAATGGAGCACCAAAGGCCTAATAATATAGCCGACATGGAGTGCCAAATGCAAGAGCTTCGCCGTCAAATGGCGGAGCAACAAGCTCAACGAGATAGAGCACCACCGCCTCCAATCAACCAAATGTTTGAACCTCAAGTGAACATGTTCCAAGATGGAGATTGGGGTAATCGGTGCAATGCCAACAATTTTGAGCTAAAGCCCGGACTCATCAATATGGTGCAAGCAGAGTCATTTGGAGGAGGGTTCAATGAAGACGCAAATGCTCATTTGAGTGCCTTTTTGGACGTGTGTGAAACTATCAAGATTCAAGGGGTTTCAAATGACGTTATTCGATTGAGACTCTTTGGTTTCTCTACGAGACAAGGCCAAAGCTTGGTACAAGACCCTCGACCGTTCGGAAATAACCACTTGGGAGCAATTGTGCCGACTTTTCCTTGCCAAGTATTTCCCGTCTTCACGTGCTCAAAAGCTTATTTCGGACATCTCTCATTTCTCTCAATCGGGAGATGAATCAATCTATGAAGCATGGGAGAGATACAAAGAGATGTTGAGGAGATGCCCTCAACACAGATTTTCAAAGGAGCAACAAATCTTGAACTTTTATCGAGGGCTTACTAGTCATACACGGGAGGTTGTGAATGCCACCGCCGGTGGTGGCTTGACTAACCGACCTTATGAAGAGGCGGTTCAGATTTTGGAGGAAATGTCGGCCAATAGTTTTCATTGGCCACAAGAGAGAAGTTCTTCAAATAGAGTTGCTTCTATTTCGGATGAAAGATATGATGATTTATTGGACCAATTCACCATGCTCAAGAGAGACTACGAGGCCAAAAGAAAAGGAAGATTGGATGTGAAGATGGTGGCTCAACCAATGCATCAAGAAGTTGAAGAGTATTCACAAGTTGAGGATGCCAACTATGTCAATCAACGGGGGTATAGTAACTACAACCGTTCGAGTTATCCTCCGGGGAATCAAGCCTATAATCCAAATTATAGGAATCCAAATTTGTCGTATGCTAATCCGAACAATGCTACCATTCCACCACCCGAATTCTCGGTTTCTCAAGCGATGATCAATGAGCCGAAGAAGCCCATGCCGACCATGGAAGAGATGATGCAACAACTTCTCCAAAACAAAAATGCCTTTATGGGAGCGACCGGGCAAAAGGTTACTAGTTTGGAAGGGACCGTCTCGGCTTTGACTAAGCAAATGAAGATGTTGGAAGGGCAAGTGAGCCAAATGGCTAATCAAGTGGCTTCTCAACATAAGCCGGGTCAATTTCCAAGCAATTGAGAAGTGGAACTACTTACAAGAATTATCCGGAGTTGGAAGAGCAAGAAGGGGTGGTGAATGAAGAATTGGAAGTAGAGGAGGTCGTTCCTCTAGAGAAGAAGTTTCAAGAGCCGATCAAGGAACCTCTAATTCTAAAAGAAGTGACTCCCAAAGTTGTTCAACCAAGTAAAGAGGTGGTTCTTAAAGCCCCTTACCCTCAAAGATTGGCCAAAGCAAAGATGGATGAAAAGCGTGCTAAATTCATGGAGATGTTTCAAAAGGTACAAATCAACATTCTCTTACTTGATGCTTTACGAGATATGCCCGGTTATGCAAAATTTTTAAAAGATGCGGTCTCGAGAAAGAGAAAACTTGGGAGATTTGAGACCATAAATTTTTCGGAGGAATGTAGTGCCGTGTTGCAAAGAAAATTGCCTTTGAAGCAAAAGGATCCGGGGAGCTTTGTTATTGCATGTGTTATAGGAGGTGAAACATGCATGGCGGATCGGCAGCACCCGGAACCTTCTATGGTGAAGAATTCGCAAGAATGCCGGAGCAAATCTCGCATATTGACAACTTGTGCACTCAATGGGATAGCGAGTTTGTCGTCATGAGGCATGATATCCAAGCCAACCGCCTAAGCCAACAAGGCACGCGTGAAAGTCAAGAAATGCAATTCGGGTACTTAAGAGCCTTTCAAACCGAGATGTATGAGCGGCATGATAGGTTCTAAGAGCAACATAGGGCCGATTTCCGAGCCTTTCAACAGGAGCAAAGAGCCGACTTTCAAGATCTTCGGCAAGATCTCTATAGCCGCCAAGAAAGGTTCCACCAAGAGCAAAGGGTGAATCAACAAGCATTTCAGCAGCAATGGTTTGACCAACACAACGCTTTCCAACAAGAGCTATATGCGCGCCAAGACCGCTACCATCAAGAAGATGTCGTCAAGGAAGATGAGTTGTTGGAACTCATTCACCGCTTTGAAGCTGCTCAGCTTGAGGAAGGCCATCCTTGGCCCCCAATGAAGAATGAGGTTCCCCGTCTTTGTATTTATTTCTTCCCTTCAAACTTATTCGGTTCCTTTGGTTTCGAATAAGTTTGGGGGAGGGGGGAGATGAATACAAAGACGTTTGTAAATATGTGTGTATTTTGCTTGTGTTGTTGAGTTTGGTTTGCTTTGTTGGTTTGCTTTGGTGTTTAGTTGTGTTTGAATAATTGGAAACTTTTGATTTTGTGTTAAAAATTTGAAATTTGGACTTGGTTGCTATGAATTTGATTGTTTATTGCTCAAGTGACTTGGTGAAATGCCGATGAGGATTTTGTTTTGTGTTATTAAAACTTTGTTGGAGTTGAGCATGCTTGATTGGTTTTGCATAGATTGAGGGCATGTTGATTTAGATTCTTTGATTTTTGAACAAAAACCCGTGAGATTTGAGTCTTATTTGCCAATTGGTGCGCTTTTGTTCTTGTGGGTTTGATCATGCATACATTTTTACTCCTAGAACTTGCGTTGGATCTATGTTGAGTATGCTAGGTTGTGCAAGAACTTGGAAATTACCTTAGGCCATATTTGTTAGGCACCTCATATCCTAAACACTTCCTTGTGCGTTATATTGTCCATTGTTAACCTCATTTGAGCTTGATTTAGCCTTTCTTTGATAAACCGGAGAAAAGGGGGTGTTGGTTGTGTAAGGGTATCCTGGGTGGGTTGAAAAATGAAAAGAATGATGAAATAATGATGGTTTGGGTAGTTGTTAAGGACTTGTTGCTTTGTAAAGAAAAGAAATTCCCATAAGATCAAAAGTGAAAGGAAAACAAAATGAATGAAAAAGAGAAAAGAAAGTGGAAGTTGAGCAAAATGAGTATATATTGTGTGTTAGGGTGTTCCACTTGAAAATTGAAAGAATGAAATGTGCAAAAGAAGAAAAATGAGAGCATAAGGGAATTAACTTGTTATCTGAGTCCAAAAATGGGTAGTGCTTGGTGTAGAAGGAAGATGGAGGGAGTCCATGTTTGTTTCGAAGTAAAATTAAGGTTGGTGAATGAATTCAAATAGTCACTTAGCCAAATTTCCCCTCCTAAACCAATGTGCCTACATTACAACCCTAGAAAAAGCCCTTTGTGATCCTTGTTCTTGCATGATACGTTTTGCAATAGAGATATTAGATGATATGCAATCTTATGGTGAGTAGAGTGCATTGTATGAATTCGATGAGTGCATAACCATACATTTTGAGGGTTGAGAGATACACTTCCATGTGAGGTTCATTTATTGAAGAGTTGAGATTGATGTGCCTTTGATTTGTGTGGAATCATGATTGTTTGCTTGATTTTGGCATTGAAAGTGTTAAGTTATCTGAGGCATTTAAGATCCAAAGTTGCTACTCCATTCGATGTTTATGATCTTTATTTGAATATATTGTTCGGGACGAACAATGCTTAAGTTTGGGGGAGTGATTAAAAACCCATTTTGTAGCAACTAATCGCGTTTTTATAGAACAAATTGCATTGCTTTGCCAGTAGATGTGATCGATTTTGTTTCGTTTTCACTATTTTGAATGGTTCTCACGTCTTGGTAGAGTTTATGCATGTGTGTAGGTTGAACGTGGGATGCCAAGTCGAGAAGGGAAGGACATAGAAGAGCGGAGACGAAGAAACGAGACGAAAAAGTGCATAACGGGACGGAACGGAGCAATATAGTAAAAATCGGCGGTCCGGGCAGCCAAACCGGCGACCCGGCTTCAGACCGCCGAAAATCATCGCCAACCGCCGAAGAAACCGCCGGTTTTCTCTGTAATATTTGGGAATGAAAAAAGCCAAAATCGGCGGTCAGGTCGGCGGTCCGACCTGGACCGCCGAAAATTGTTGCAGACCGCCGAAAAAGCAGGGCTAAACCGCCGAATTTTCCTATTTTCGCCCAAACTTGCGTTTTTCTCCCCTTTTTGCGATTTTATCATGTAATAACACTTTTTCCTCCCTATATATAGCCCATGGCAGCCCCAAAACGTGGATAGCTCACTTCCTACCCTAATTTCCAATTCAAATAGTTTCTATTTAGGGTTCTAAACACCATTTTAGTTTATTGTAATAGTGATTTAGCTTGGATTTGAAGATTTGTGAAGATTTCAACATTGGGTTCCTAGTTTTTCATCTATGATATCCTCTCTCTTTTGTTTTATGTTGATTTCCATTATGTCTAGTTAGACTTCTTATTGGTTTTAGGGATTTATGATGATTTGTTGATGGATTGATCATTTCTTGTTGAATCTACTATCCTTCTTCCTCTTAGTTGTGAATTTGGTGCTTTGATTCATGTGGGATTTGTTGATCACCTTTCTTGCATGCTTAGTGTTTGTGAAAACTCCTAATAGGTTTTTGCTTGCATGGAATCCCATTTTCATTTCATATTTTGGCTTGAGACTTAGTAGGTGATTGTTCAATGCATGGTAGCTTATGATCCTTGAGCTTTTGGGAGTTGTTTGATTGACTTGATTCTTAATAAGAGATAGTTGATTGAACAATCCTCTTTTACTAATTGTCGAGAGAGATTAGTGGATAATTGTGTGGATTGCTTCCTAAGTTGAAGATTAAATATGGTTTGTATGATTTAGCAAGTGTTGATCAAGCTATCTAGAATCAAAGTGAATCTCTAGAACCAACTCTTTCTCTTTATTTTTCCTTATTTGTTTGTTTGATCTTTTATTTGTCATTTTTGCATGTTCTTGTCTCTTAATTACTCATTTAGCTTTGATTTCTTGTTTAAGATTTTGTATGAACCCTAAACCAATTTGTCTAAAAGCTTGAATAGTAGGAATATGCACGAATTTCATTTTCATTAAAAACTCGGCTAATAGTCCTTGAGAATACGATAACTCGTTAATTTATACTACAATAACCCGATAAAGTGCGGTTAATATTGGTTGGTAGAAATCTTGCGATCAAGTTTTCACTTAACAATGTCTTTGTCCAGATCAAGTTGTTTTTATTATTGATCAAGTTATCTGTTTCTTTTCAGTGTTTATTTAGTTCTCGTATTGGGCAAGAGAGCCCAAGTGACCAAAATACCAAAATCAGTCTTTCTTGCTAAGTGGAGGAAGATTCAAGAAATAGTAACAAATTTGTTTCAATTGTTTCAAACCTAAGTTGCACGCAATTAAACGTGATCTTTGTAGATTAAGCAAGTTAACCCAAGTATCGCCTCACAAGGAAAACTTAGCAGGGAAACTATCTATATCGCAAACGGAAAAGAAAATAAAGCAATAAAATCGAGAATTTGTTTGTTTATAACTAGGCGGAAGAAATAACTAAGCATAAATCAAACCTAAACAAGAATTGAAATAAACTCTAAAACACATTAAACCTAGACGCAAATAAAAAAGAGAAATTAAACATGAATTAAACATAGGCAAGAATGAAATTAATCTAAGAAATTAATCTAAAAAAAATTAGAGCAGAAGAAATTAAAAGCAAGAACTAAAGAACTCACAAACTTCAATGGAAATTGCATAACGAAAGTGAAAAAGAATCTGATAATAATCCGTCACTAAGAAAAACCAAGTAAAACCCTAGGAAAAGAAAGTGAAAATAACGTGTGTGTTTCTTTTCCTACGCAGAAAGCCATTTTATATCCAATAAATCACTTAAGGGCAGGGAGCTCTAGTCGGCGAGGAAACTCTGCCCTTTGTTGGCAATGAGCTCTAGTCAGCGAGGGAGCTCTGCTACTTGTTCCTGTATCGAACTGCGAGAAACCATCAATAGGGCAGTGAGCTCTAATTGGCGAGGGAGCTCTGCCTCCATTCTCTGGACGTGCAATGACTCACTTCAGCAGGGACCCCTAGTAACCGAGGGAGCTCTGCCCCTTACTTCAGCTCTACTTTCTTCCATACCTTTTCGTTCCAAGATCGGATTGAGCCCACTTTGATCTTTAAACTTGCAAATCTGGCTCAAAACCTACATTTCCATTCAAAACACTTTGATGAAACATGAGTGCAATTTTTTTGACTTAAGACAACGTAAAACAAACAAACTAACGTCAAAAACACACCTAAGAACCTATAGAAAATATGACCAAAAATAGGTGAAACAAGTAACAATCAACTCCTTGTGGATCGACCATGTACTTACTTGCTAACTATATAGCTGTGAGGATAGGCTACAAATTCATTTTGAGGGCCAACGATAGCCTCGTTAGGGTGCACTTTAGAACACTGCACAAAATGAGGGTGGATAGGGCTCATGTTCATGTATTTTTTGATGCAACAATGGTGCAACCGGTGTTTATTATGTTGAAGTTGAGCAATGGGGTCCAATTTAATCATCGTGTGGTGTTTGAGTACTATCCAAAATTTTATGCCAAGTGCAAATGTTTTAGGCATCTGGACGTGGGTTGTAATGGCTCTACTAAGAGGGTAGGAAGTGGGAAGAGGGCTCCTGTGAGAAGGGTGACGGGAACGGTTACTACACAATAAGGGCCGAAGTAGGGGCCTTTTCAACATAGGACTCAACAGGTACCTATACCGGGTGGTGGTAAGAACCAATGGCAAGAGATTACTCGAACTAAACAGAAGAAAACAACATAGGGGGGTTAACCCAAAACAGGTAAATAATCATGTAAGATTTACAAACACCCTTTTTCTTCTTCATTTTTTCACATCTGCAGGACCTAGTCGGCTTCTGCTTTGGTAGTGAGAGGTTCAAACTTGTTTGTAGCTCAAAAAGATTTGACGGTGGAACCTTTTGGGGTGAGTCAAGATAGTGATTCGTGTCTTACGGCTTACTTGATGAGAAGAATATCTCGGAGGGTAAGAATACCAATGAAGTAAATGACGATGTAGCTGCTAAGGAAGTTCTTTATGGGCGTGATGTAGTGGGTATCACATCACAAGTTTCCTCTAATAGCACAAAAATTGAGGAGGGAAATGGCAGAGATTAGTATGTGCATATTGCCTAACATGATGAAGTTCAACCAACCCCTAAGGTATCTACGGAAGAGGTGTCAGTCACAGTTTTGGGTCCTTCTAATGATCCCCCGAATAAAAAAGGGGTGAAGGTGGGCCTAACTCAGGTGTCGGAGGGCCGTGGTAATCAAGCTTTTCGGGGCCATGTACGACCTTGGGTTAGATGTGGTAGTTCTTCCCAGAGCCGTGGAGTTCGGAGGGATGCCTTCTGTCCTCCGGGGAGTAATAACCGTTTTACCCGATGATAGTTGTTGTGTGGAATATTTAGGGTTTGAATAAACCCGAGAAGCAGAGAGAGATGGCAACAATGGTTTGTCGAGACAAGATCTATGTCTTTGGTCTTGTGGAGAAGAAATTTCGTTAACAGGCTTTTGATCATTTTGTAGGTACGTTTTTTCCTCATTGGTGTTTTGTTCATAATTTTGATGCAAGTGGTCAGGTGTTCATCCTTTGGGACCCGTCCCTAGTGGATCTGAACACAAAAGTTGCAAGGATCAAGTCATTCACACATCAATCACCTGTCGTCGTTATTTACACTCCTTTAATCTTTCTGTTGTGTATGTGCGTTTGACTGTGTTTGGCCGTAAGGCTTTATAAAATATTTGATCTTGCATGTTGATCAACATATGTCGAGTTTGATTATGGGTGATTTTACTTGTATTTTGTCTACGGATGAGCGTGTCGGGGCTATGGTTACCCCTGAGTATGAGATGCGTGAATTTGTGGATACTTGTGTTTTTCTTAGGGTGGAAGATGCTTCTTCAGTTGGTGTTCCTTTTTTTTGGACTGGTCATAATATTTATAGTAAGATAGATTAAGTTTTGGTTAACCCTACTTGGTTGGCTACCTCTTGGTTGTGCAGAACAAATTTTCGTACGTGGGAAGTGTATTCTAATCACTCTCTATTGTGACCACCCTTTTTGGTGAAATAGCTCCTACAAACAGGTGACCATTCAAGTTCATTAATACTTGGATAAATCACCCTTGTTTCAGTAGTCTATTAGCTGAAAATTGGGAGGATGATTTCTTTGGCACAACTCAGTTTCGCTTGGTGAACAAGTTAAAAGCTTTCAAGAAAGTATTGAAGGACTTCAATTTTAGGGAGCATAGCAACCTTTTGGATCGTAGTGCTTAGGCTAAGTAGGAGTTGGATAGTACCCAACGTCAATTGGATGCTAATCTAACAGACTTTTTGTTAAGAGATCATGCTAGGGTCCTTCAGGTTCCTTATCAAAGCTGAAAGGGAGTTTTTAGCCCAAAGGGCTTTTTTTAATTAATAGTGATAAAAATACTAAATTTTTTCTTTGTTGGTTAAAAACAATAACGCTCGGAATGTTATCTCTTTTCTGTGCAGGAATGATGATGAGCTCATAACAGATGTTGAGGAGATTTCAGAGGCCTTTGTTGGTTACTACTAAGGTTTGTTTGGTGTCCGGTTTAATGCGGTTCTAGTCAATCTTATTGTGCTGGGAAGTAGGCCTTTGCTTAGCCTCCATGACTCTATGGAGTTGATCCAGGTTGTCACTCATGATGAGGTAAAAGAAGCGGTGTTTAGGTTTGAAAATGACAAGGCACCGAGACCGAATGGTTTTTCCTCAGCGTTCTTTAAGAGAAATTGGGAGCAGATTGGAGGAGAAGTAGTGGTGGTTGTGGAGAAGTTCTTTCGTTCTCGGAAGGTCTTAAGTAGATAAACCAGACTATTGTCTCTCTCATATCAAAGGTTGTCCATAGTCCCACTGTTGCAGATTTTCGGCCGATCTTCTATTGCATTGTCATATAAAAAAATTTCTTACCAAAATCATATCCAACATACTGGCTCATCTGGTGGGTAATTTGGTGGACATGGCTCAGTCGACATTCATTAAGGGCCAGATTATTATGGATAATGTGTTCTTGGCTTAGGAGCTTTTAAGGAGATATATTGGGAAATGGATCTTGCCATGTTGCGCTATTAAGATTGATCTTAGGAAGGCGTATGATTCGATTTCTTTGGAGTTTCTAAGAGAGGTGTTGATTGGACTTTGATTCCATCCAATCTTTGTGAATTGGATCATGGAATGTGTTTCATCAGCTTCTTTTCTATATCTGAAAATGGTAGTTTGCATGGCAACATTTATGGGCACTTTGCCACGGTGATCCTATGTCCCATACTTTGCTTACTTTTTTATATGGAATATCTCTCTTGTTTGCTTCAACAATGCACAAAGGATAGTGATTTTAATTACCATCCTAAGTATGGGTTGCTGCAGATTACTCACCTTTGTTTTGCAGATGATCTTATGTTGTTTGGGAGAGGTGATAAGAAGTCTATGGAGATACTTTCGGAGGTTATGAGATAGTTTTCTTGACCTCCAGTTTGTAGGTCAACAGGAACAAATCACAGCTCTTTGTGGCGGGAGTTGGTGAAGTAGAGAGGCAAGATATTCATGATCTATTCGGTTTATCATTGGGATCACTGCCAGTTAGGTATTTGTGGGTACCTTTAGCTTCGCGTAAAGTTAAAAGTACCTGACTATGCTTCTCTTATTGATAGTCTAACCTCGCATATTACTCGTTGGAATGTGAGTTCCGTGTCTTTAGCTGGCCGTTTGGAGTTAGCTTGTTCTGTTTTGCAGGGTATTCTTGGTTATTAGATGCAGGCGTTCTCCACCCTGAGTACGGTCTTGGATAGGATCATAAGCCTCATGCGCAAATTTCTCTGGAATAAAAAGTGGTCTCATGTTGAATGGAAGGAGTTTTGTTTGCCCACAGAGGATTTATCCACATGAGGTTTTACCGAGGCCTGCCTTTGGATGCTTCTCTAGCATCTAATGGTGTTCGTGTTAGTGGTGTGATTGGTGCCATGATGGGGAATATCTTGTTCTGTCCCATATCCTTTTCAATTGTTTCTTATAGTTGTAGTTGTTTATTATTTATCATGAGAAGCATGTATCTTGACATATTTAGCCGTTTGGTGTATACGTTGTAATTTTTTTATCATTTAATGCAATTTATTTACCAACACAAAATAAGTTTTTGGATTAACAATAATAAAAACACACATTGCAAATGAAACTTATTTAAATTGTGTATTATCATGCAATCAATGTTACGTATGTTTAATTATCTACAAATGTCAAACTATAGACATTTTTCTTGGTGGAAGGGATACCAGCTCGGCCTTAATAGTTTGAATCATGACAGACTTGATGAAATCACCTCGATCCATGCAGAAAGTTCAATAAGAAATTAGAGACCTTATAGGTAAAAATGGTAAAGTTGATGCTAAGAATTGGCCAAAACTTCCCTTTCTAGAAGCAGTCATGAGCGAGACTCTGAGATTGTATCCTTCAATTTCGATGCTTGTACCTATAGAAACAATGGAAAGATGCAACCTAGATGGTTACAAAATCCAACCTAAAAATGTGGTTTATGTTAATGTGTGGGCAATTGCAAGAGATCCCGATAATTAGGAAAACCGTGACGAGTTCATGCGTGAAAGATTCATGAACAAAGATATTGACATAAAAGGTTTAGATTTTTTGATGATTCCATTTGGATCGGGCCAAAGAGTTCGCCCCGTTATGGGTTTTGTAATTGTTTGAAATTACAATTGCAAATTTGCTCTGTAGTTTTGATTGGGAAATGCCTCTAGGAATTCAATCACAAGACATCAATATCTATTCTCTACCTAGAATAACAATGCATAAGAAAAACCCAGTTTTCTTAGTTCCTAGTAAGTATGTTGTTTGAGACTTTGAATTACATGGATATAGATTGTGCTTTTATTTGTTGATATTATAAATGTACATGCTATTTGCATTATTGAAGTGAAACAAGAGACATAACTTAAGAGTGTGTTCACTTATAAATTTATACCTCTATATGAAAGGATAATATAATGAAGTATAAACTTATACCTAATAGTGGGGACCCCAAGTTTAATATATTGTTTGGTAGAAATGATAATATATTTATCTCTATCCTCAAGGGGAACAACAAGTTTTATATCGTTTTCACTTAGGATGAAATTGATGGATAAAGGAAGAAATGTCTAAAACACATGAGTGGTAAAATGATATTAAGTACTATAAAAAGTTATACATTGAGCAAGGAAAAAGTGGCTACCTGAATTTTTATACCTCCTAAATGGATTTTTCTTAAAATGAAACCAAAAAAGATATAAAATGGTAAAATAATAGTATACCTCATTTTAACTCCTTTTCACTTAAAGTGAACGCACCCTGAAAAAATTGAATGTATAAGCCAGTATAACAGAGTTCTATAATTTTATAATAATAAATGCTGAATCAACTAAAATGTATCTACTTTTAGTTGCTCGCAAGAGAACGAGGTCCTAAGTAGTACAACCCAAGTCGTATTCTCAAGGAAGGCTTAGCAGGGCAATGTAATCGAGCTAACACGAAATAAAACGACATTCCTAAACATTCTAATCAAGCTTTTGGTTGAGTTCTTATAGCTAAAATACTTAACAACTTAAATTAAACGGAAATTCAATCAATGAAAGCGTCTAGGATTTAAATCCTTCTTCTCGAAATTACTAAAGACAAGTGATTTGCAATGCTCAGTAGATTAGTTCATTTTAATAACATTAATAAAGATTCATATCTACTAACTTTCGTATTCATAGACAAGAACTTCACCAATGATATTATACAAACATGCTCAACAGTTAACCTATACGTTTCCGGTCAAGATTAACTCTACTTTAATCACATTCCATAACAAATTTCATCTCTCGATCTCATTCGAAACTAAAACATTTAAACAGTGATCAATTGTTCAAAAGATTCAACAAACGATTGAATTAGAAAAACGAGCATTCACATTTCACTAGTAGATAACAATTCCGAGTCGAAGAACTAAATCCTAGATTAATAAATTAGTTTATACTGCACGAAATGAAAATAAAGCAAAATCTGGAAACAAACATTGCATAAATGAAATAGAAATCTTACAAAGTGCTCGGAAGTTTTGAACGATCAACAAAACTAAAACTAAACCAATTCTAAAAGGTGTAAACATAAAAATAAGATTCTAGAAAGTTTTTCATATTTTCCTATGCTAAAAACTGGAAAGAAATTGAGTTCTCCACCCAAAAACTGACACAAAGTATTTATATCCGTGGAGAAAACCGCCTTCCCAATTCGGTGGGAAATGCCAACGCCGGCGGCCGCAATAATCTCGTGCTTCGGCGGGAGATTCCCGCTTCGGTGGAAAACTGATTCCAGCATCGGTTGGAAATTTCAGCTCCGGTTGGAAACCTTACTTACTCCTTCCTTCACCGTTTGCACTTCTTTTTCCATCCTTCTTTTTTATCCGAAAATGCATCATTACCACCAACATACCTACACACACCAAACACACCAAAAACCACATATAGGACCACGACTCATGGTCAAAAACGAACAATAACATGCAACACACGCACAATTAATAATACGAAAAGCACACACAAATGAACTAAACAAATGCTCTCATAGATTTTCTTTTCCATGCAATATAAATGAATTAATTATTTATTTTCTGTAATAGTCAAAATTCTGGATAAAGTAATGACCCATTCTTTACTACCCACATATATATCCACGATTCCATGTAACGCATCTTATATGTGATATTCTCTACGTTCACAATCTGGTTGTCACATTGTGGACAACACGAGTTTTAAGGAAATGATGGGTAGTAAAGGATAATAGTGGGTATTATTATGAGTGAAGTAAGGGCCTGACAATAAATGTGAGCGAAGTAGTAAGAAATATAAGGTTAAATATAAGTATTACATGGGCACTACAACAAAAAAGGCCTATTACCACACCCTTTTTGCGACACCATATCACATGTGTGAGCATAATATCTCTCTTACGACATTATATATTTTTAGTAAATTTAATACATAATATTTTAGCACTATAAGGACATGTGTTGTTATACGACGACAATTACGACACTACAAGAAAAATGGTTATAGACGACGGGCATTTCGCGTCATCTATAACAGAAAATCCCGTCGTCTATAGCCTCGTAGTCTATTGGGTGCGGTAATAGATGACGGTAAATGCGCGTCGTCTATATGCCTTATAGACGACGGTAAATCGCCTATAAAGACAACGGTAAATTCCCGTCGTCTATATAGCTTATAGACAACGGTAAATCCCCGTCGTCTATAACCAAATTTTCCGTTGTCATTTATGTATTAAAGACCACAGTTTTCCAAATATAGACAACGCTATTTTTCCGTCGTCTATAATGTTAGATATCGGTTTTTTCTGTTGTCTATTGTATTACTATGTCCTGTTGTCTATTAAAATACATTAATGTTTTCCAATCAAATGATAATATCATAAACATCACAAATAATAAAATCAAATATATTATTTTAAACTCAAAGTCATACAATCACTTTCATTACATGTTCTAAAACTAGCCTTAAAACTATAACAATGTCTCCAAATAGTCTTAAATACAAAAATATAAATATTTCATTGTCTTACTCTCTAAAACAATAACAATGTCTCCAAGAATTTCGTTGTAAACTCAACCAAGCCATCTATCCATTCATGCATCTAAGTGTCTTCTATCTACATGATAAAGAAAACCATGTAAGTTTGAATAATTATGCAGAGATCATGTAAACAATGTATTAGAAGTGATGGTCCCGATATGAGTTCTGGTGTATGGGGGGATACACCAGATAAGACTTTTTAAAACAACCCCCTAAAAATAACTCAACCGAGTAAAGAAGCTCAGTTGGAATCACAACTGAGTAAGAAACACTCGGTTGGAAGTGATGTGCTGTGCGGAATGTGGTGCAAAATTATAAAATTTACTCACGCTTTTATGCACGGTTGGTCAATAACCAAAACAGTTGATGAATAAAGCAGTTTGTATGCAGGTTAGATAGTCAGTTGAATATGCAATAAGGTAACTGAAAATAAACGGAACACACAAAGATTTAACGTGGTTCGGAGAGAACTCCTACGTCCACGGGGAGTTGTGAGTCCACACAACTCAGTCCAAGTTCTTCTGGACAAACCACAAAGCTTACGCGGGCTTTGCAACTGTTGGGATAAGTTTACGGGTACTTATCAACCTTACAGATTAGTTTTCGGGTACTAATCAACCTATCTACTCAGTTACGGGAAGAGTAGGGTCCTAATACCTTTTCAGGTGAAAGAAAGGGTGGGGTTCCAACTAAATAGCTCGAACAAGAAATGAGCTAAGATCTAGCACTCTACGAACTCTCACAAGGTGATGTTCTCAAGGTTGGATCTAAAGACACTCAGACAAAATCTAACACTCTAGAACTCTCAACTAATGATGTTCTAAGAGAATGAAAGTAGTTCAGCTCGTGTGAGGAATTTGGTTCTTTCTTTCGCTCTTTGCACTTGTCTGTCTTGTCTCGTGTGTGTCTTCTATCTTGTGAGTGAATGAATGCCTCTATTTATAGGCGGAGAGAATCAACTAGCAGTTGGAAGAGCTGTTGATCTCTATTCTTTGATAGCGATGGCTTGTCTCTCATCTCTGCAGACTTTCCGGATTTGGCAACTGCGTGCTTCTGCTTTCCATCTGAGACAGCCTTGTGTTGGGCCAAATGAGGTAATGACAGAGAGTCAAACCTTCACGTGACTTCCTAATTTGAAATTCAAATCTTAACCTTTGACCTCCAACATTTGATAGTTGGTTGAGTCGTCTGATCATTATCTGATTAGTCTTCAGCTGATGTTCTATCTGAACATGTGAACTCTCAGTTGACTTTGAACTTCAAGCTGTTGATCTTCTTGGTTCAGGTCCTACAACTAATGTTCTGAAACTGAACGCTCAGTTGTTCTTCTTGTATCCGATCAGTTGGGTTCGAACGCTCGGATGTCTTTCTTTCATCTGATGTTCTCTTCCCCTATCTACTTCTCATCTGATGAACGCTCAGTTGTTTTCTTTACAACTGATGTTCTGTTACAACTTCTCTTGAACGTAACTTCCTCCTTTTTTAATGCTTAGATAACTTTTGCATCTTCCACTTTGAATGCTCATCTTATGAACGCTCAATTGTCTTCCTTACAACTGATGTTCTATCCGAGTGACGTCTTGTTGCCATCTTTAGCTGGAGTCCTGTAAAGATAAAATCTTAACAATGCTCAAACAGCGAGCCTAACTGTTAACATTAGGATCTGGCAACATCTACTCGGTTGGGGTCAGTTGGTTTTGGAATCAATCAAAAATTTAATAAAATTTCCCAACAAGAAGCACCTTAATGGATGGTCATGCAATAAACCTCAGCATCGTAATGAACTTCTCATCTACTCTGATAGACCCACAACTTCTTAAGATATCCTGTGACACAGAGGGGCAGAAAACAATATCCACATCTACATTACAAGCAATAAGCTCATGAACACAACAATGGGAACTGAGCATCAAACCAGAAATGCCTTCCAATGAAAACTGATTGTAACCACCTGGAAATTGAAGAGCATAACCATAAGCAAGGGGAAGTCAAGGTAGAAAACAAGATAAGAGTAGAAAGACTATTAATGTCCCTCTACCACACTGTAAATCAAGCAGAAACAGCAATGCACACCCATTAAACAAGGTGGACACCCGGAAGTCTGGAACAAACAACTTATCAAATCTAAGGTGATTAATAAACCATAAACTTCAATTGTAAGCCTCTTATCTGGTCATTGGTGCTTCTATAATCCCGTAAAATGCATGAATTGTCTCAAATAGCTGAAATTTGAGGTAAAGTTGAAAAAAAAAGGTCTACCTATTTAATCAAAACCAACAAAAATCAAAGATCACAATTGGTGCAGAACATAGGAGTAATTCATGTGCATGAGGTCAGAATTTAGAACATCATCATCGGGTTAATAATGCACATATACAAACTGGAAAAAATAACCTCCAAAGTAGCGTACGCATCGGGTTAATAAATGCACATATACAAAATGGAAAAATTAACCTCTAAAGTAGTGTACAGTGCTTAAATGTGAGAAGTTCCATCCATGAAATTAGTTAGCTTGAAGGTTCACGAAAACCAACAAAAATCAAAGATCACAATTGGTGCAGAACATAGGAGTAATTCATGATTATATGTATGAGGTCAGATTTTAGAACATCATCATCGGGCTAATAAATGCACATATACAAAATGGAAAAAATAACCTCCAAAGTAGTGTACATTTCTTAAATGTGAGGAGTTCCATCCATGAAATCAGTTAGCTTGAAGGTTGATTTCAACAAAAATTGACACACTGGCATGGTAGTTGTGGGAAAAAACAAACAAATTACTGAATCATACGCAATTACAGAGATTCTGCCATTACAATTTAAAGGCAGTAAAGAAATGTAGGAAGACAAATACAGGAAAACAACACTTTTAGGCAAACCAGAGACCACAGGATGAAAATCACAAAATAAATCTATGAACGAAATTCATGAGAAGAAAATCCTGAAACTAATAATCAGCGTAACCCGAGAACGGCCAGCGATTAACATTCATGGCCAGGCGTAGAGAAGAAGTGAATTCATCAGCATAAGTCCTTCCTTTTCACTTGTAACAGTAAATTTTCACCAACATTTTCTTGATCAAGTCCTTCGTTCATAGTTGATGTGCGTAGTTTGCCTCAAATGGATTCATTTAGTCTACAATGCACTCATGTTGTTTGCAGACTATTTCACACGAACAATATATATATTATTTGCATGGAGATCAAAGCTTTCAGTTGAATAACTATAATTCAACCAAAATCAGTAAGTTAGTTGTAGTGATAGCCTAAAGAGACTTATTCATTATTGCAAATTTATTCTAAAACTAGTAGTATATGGGATAATAGTAGCAATCTATATAACGCGGATCTCAGAGGAATGTTCAACTAGACATGAAGAATAGGATAAGCTTCTAACACTTAAAGTTAAGCTTAAAGTCATTTCCCACAACTCGAAGTACAGAAACTTTGTTTTAGTTTTATTAGATACTAAGTAAGAGTACCACCAAATTACAAAAAGCCAAGATAATTCTCACATCTGCAGACTATCATAGCAAAGCTGGTTCACCATGAAATGAAGAACATCTAATGAAGATATGCTAAGACAGAGCAAACAAAACTTGAGATAGGACATTACTACGATAGCTGTAAATGGATTTAAGTTAAAAATATATAAATACAAATAAAGAGGCGCAGTTCTCAAACATAGCAGAGCAATGTCACACAAATTCACCAATTTGCAATATCAAATTATAGCCGAATTCAGGGGTAAAGCTATGGTGCAGAAAGATCACAAAAATGAGGGGGAAATAATGTCGAATGTCCATTTCCTATGTAAGAGAAACTCCAATGTAAAAGGGGTAATAATTGTCTTTGAAGAAACTGGTTCAGACATTTCGTCGAACAGCTTATGGGAGAGCAAATAAGAGCATAAATCGAGACAGCTTCACACTCCTGGGAAAGCTCTAGTCAAAGCAGAATTCTCCCGACGGCGAGATGAAGTAGAAGACTGACGGCGTGCGTGCCTCAGTGTGTGTGTGTGTGTGTGTGTGTGTGTGAGAAAGAGAGAGAGAGAGAGAGAGAGAGAGAGAGAGAGAGAGAGAGAGAGAGAGAGAGGAGAGCAAACCTGCGACCAGCCGGAGTGAAGTTAGTCGACCTAAATATATAGCTATATACTTACTTTTTTCTGCAAGCATTAACACCAGAAAATTGTCATGGAAGAAAAATCGTCCCTTCACCAATCTATCTATAGAGCAACTGTAGGACACTAAGAGGCATCGAAGATATGAGTTTCAATGAACACTACATCCAATTGATTAGAATTAAAAACACGGAGGAGAAACACAACATATTCGAAAAAGTCGCTATTACACATTATAGCTAATTAAAAGAATTACCTTCTTAACTGGATAAGAGGCGGGCTGGTGGCGGCGGATGAGAGGCGGGCTGGTGGTGGAGATGAGGCCGGCGGCGGCGGAGTTGTCGAACTAAAGGTAGGGAGAGGAGGAAGAGAGGGTGCGCGGTTGAGGTGGCGGGAGGCGGCGGTGGTGACGGGAGGCAGCGGTGACAGGCGGTGGTGACGGGAGGCGGCGATGGGAGACGGTCTGCCTGAGGAACTGAAGAAAGACGAGAGGGAGGCGAGCGGGAGAGACGAGCGGGAGTTCTATGGATTTAGGTTTTCAATTTTTTAGTAAAAAAAAATTAAAAAAAAAAGAAATTACTAATGGTTAAACGACATAGTTTCGATTTATATATATATATATTTTTTAAGTGCGGTAATAGACGACGGGGCAGGAAACCGCGTCGTCTATAACCGAGGTAAAGTAGACAACGGGAAATGTATCGTCGTCTATTATATAAAAAGACGACGGGAAAACAGTCCCGTCGTCTATAACCGTACGAAAGCGGTAATAGACGACGGGAAATCTGTCCCGTCGTCTATGTAACTGCTTATAGACGACGTCATATGCATCTCCCATCGTCTATTTCCTTATAGACAACGCGAATGAATTGCTCGTCGTCTATAACGCGTAGTCTATTACCATTTTTCTTGTAGTGCGACACCACTAAATGCCCCAATCTAGGTTCTGATTAATTTTTTCGGGAAATAGTAAAAATGGAAAGAGGCAGAAGATCATCTATTTAGAAAGTATAGGTAAGTCTATATTTTGTAAAGGTTGTATAATTCATTTCATATATGAATGATCAGACATGATTGGACAAAAGATGGCTGATCGTATGCTCTGATTTTGTTCTTAACAGAATGGATTTTGAACTTTAAATATGAGCTGACAACATGGATCTACATGGATTTGCACCATCTAATTCAATAGAAGGGAGGAAGTTTTGAGAGGAAAGCGCTCGGATTATCTTGATCAAGTTGCACAATACTAGTACAATATTTTTTATACGGAGTGCAATGATTACTACATTAACATGCTTCGTCAGTCTTAGATTTTCTTAATGGCTCTTCTAGTATCTTAATGATTATTTTTCATAAATTTCTTAGGTTGGTAGTTAACTAATGAAGTTTGTTCCTCTTGGTAGGTATGGTGCTCTTTGTTTCGTGCACGACTTTGCGCAAACGGGTTAGCTCAAATTTTCTACATTAAGTAATCTTTTTGGAAGTGTTTTCTTGGAACCTTAAAATAAGTAACATACTTTAATGTATTTGGTTCAGCCTTACTCACAAAATGGACTGAGTATATAGTGGAGACACATATATTGAAGTGTTTGCTTCTCCGTGGTTTGCTACAATAATGTTTTTCTTTCTTCTTTTGGAAATCAAGTTATATGGGATTTGTTGTTATATCATACATGTAACTTAGTTTTGAGTCTATATGTTGGGGATATTCGGTACAGCTTAGAGATCTAAAGGTGCTTATTGGAGACTTTTGTGCTAGATGGATGGTTTAGTTATGTCCACTAAAAAATATTTGCAGGAGGAATCAAAGAAGGCAAAAACACCAAGCTTTGGAAGAACAATGCTGCTACTCTACAGTACATTTGGTAGAATGTTAGTTGTATTCCTTGTGTTTTAGTTATCTTATCAGATATGTTGTAGGTTAGGCTACTCCGAAAGTTGATAAGATTAAATAGATTTGGTAGTTCTTTTCTCTTGATCACTTTGTTATGACTCTGTAATGAATTTATTTCATATTTGAAATACAGAGGATATTCCATTTCCATTGAATGTGTTTTGGTTATTTATTTTCTATGTTCCAATCTGCTTACACTAAAAAATTATACAATATAAGTCTTAAATTGCGAATCTTGAAATATATAATTAATTTAAATGCATCAAAAGTGTAAATATAATCAGCAAAAGAAAAATAAAAAAAAAAACACACACACACACACACAAAACTCACAAATTACATAAAGAGGCGTTAAAAACCGTCAGAACAACTTAGCTTTACGAATTGAAGCAGTGACCTAAAAGGACACTTCTTGGTGTCCTTATATCGGAAATGGGCTTTTGCTACACTCGCACGGGCGACATTTAAAATGACTGTAGGGATAGGTCAAATGTTGTTATAGGGCGTTTTATAAGGCATATTTTGGTGTCTCTAAAACCAAATTTTGTTGTAGTGATACTACTATAAATGGAAGTGAACCATTTCGTGAACGGACTTCAATGGCAAAAGTAGTAACCATATCGTGGACAGTGGGAATATGTTGTATGTGTAATTTAAATGAGAATTAAAACCGACAACAAACGTAGTAATTTTTTGGTCTAACTTGTGTGATAGAAGTAAATTTTTTAAGGAAGCGTAAATTTGAGGAAAAATTTAGGTCCATTAATTTAGGAGATCAGTTGGATGAACTTTTATCTCAATCTTTTGTTATTTTAGCATAAATTTGAAAGTAAAGGTGATTTTGAGTGAGATGTTGAGAATGTTCCTAGAGCAATACTCTAAGAAAAGAGTGGAAAACAAATCTCAAGCCTCCAACTTAACACTTTACGAATATTCTTGGGTCGTTTAGTGGAACAGAAATTTGCTTTACTCTTCCGACTAATGGAGCTCATTTAGTCCTCTATTCTCCATACATCTCTGGTAAGGGATAATCAATCTACTGAACTGGCCACGTTCGTTTCCGCTCCGAAGAAGAAGGTTGATTAGCTGCCAAAGGGATCTATCTGGCAGTAGATCCTTACGAAATTTCTCTTCAAGCCCTGTTCATTCACAAGCTACATCGGCGCGAAGCCGGTCAGTTTGAGAAGCGAAGCAGATGAACGACACCTTCTTAATTGGCTCTATCTATAGTAGGAGGTTGAGAAGAGGCAAAGAAGCAGAAAACCATTCATCGTAAGAACACCCTCAGATTAAGGAAAAGGTATTTACACATTTTTTATCATTTTCACATGTTTACTATAGTTGTTAATTTTCTCATTTTCCATTTTTATTTCCATGTTTTTCACTTCAATTGTGAAAAATATTAACATGGGAGGTGAGATATGAAAGTATTTTCCAACCTTTTCTTTTCCTACTTATGATCCTAGTAACGAGTTAACTGGTGTGTAGGGGAGGGGGGATACACCAGTAAGGCTTTTAAAACTTTTTCTAACTTAACCCAGTTAGCTCAACAACTGTGAAATTCAGTTGGAGCAATCGCTCAGTTTGGATGCAGTTGACTTCTTTGACTAAGGGTTAACTGTATCACTCAAACTGAGGTTTTACAAAGTGTGTGCAGAAGTTGGTGGAAATTAAGTTCTCGTTGCTTTAACATAAAATCTTTTTGGCAAAGGTCAGTTCGCAAAGACATATTGCAGTTTTAAGAAAACTTGTTTTATGCAGTTAGCTTGGTTAGTGAACTGAAAGCAATAACTGAAGTAAAAAATAACACAAGTATTTTTATGTAGTTTGGAGAAGACCTCATACATCCACAACCAACTTTTCTGGTTGGTAATTCACTAGAGAAGTTTACGCGTACTTCTCAAACGTTAGGGTTGGGTTTGCGGGCACCAAATAAGCATGTACAGTTCGTTTACATGTACAAACAACACTTACAGTTCTTTTACGGGCAAGAACAACGTCTATCCTTAGTTTTCGGGTACTAAGAGACCTAGAAAATAGGGGTTGGGGGATTTTTCCAACTAGTGAAACCTTCTACACTTGGGGAAGTGGAGATTTCCTTCTAAGCTTAGAACTCGACTTTTATAAGGAATCTGCTTAGGAAAAGGGTGTAGACTTCGAGACTCGATCAGGAAAGGATTCTTGAGAGGGTAGAAGAAGGACAAAACTCTCTTCAACTTTGCTTCGAACACTTTATATATTTCTGGCTTGGAGAGATAGCTTGCTCTGAATACTTGCGTTTGAATCTTCTGGGTAGTTTCCGTAATCTTCTCACAAGAGTGGAGGCCCATATTTATAAAGGGGAGGTCAATATAGCCGTTGGAAAGAGTCGTTTGACCTCTGCCACAAAGCATGACTCTTCACCTAATCTCTGCAAGCTTTCCATAAATGATAATTGCGCAATTTGCTTTATGCATGTCTTCGTTGTCGGTCCAGAAATGAAAAATTCCAGTCCTTCTTGTACTTCTGAGCAAATTTGAATTTCGAATTCAAGTTCCTTCTTCTTCTCAGTCTTCTAAGTCTTCTCCTTCTGACTTCTAGACTTGTGACTTTGACATTACTGAGTAAACGTAACTGTATGGCTCAGTTCTGGAGTCGGCATTACTATAGTCAAAGGGGAACACTTCCATACAACCGGTTCGATCCGATCCGGCTCGAAGATCTGCCCGTGTTTTTTATTTTATTCATTCTTTTATAACAACAAATTGTCTAAATAAAAAACCTCCGTAATAGTTAACAAATCAGTTGCTAGCCTAATGGTGGAAGCTCCGCTTGGCATCCTCAAGGTCGTGGGTTTGATTTTCCCTATAACATTTACTTTTAGTTATTTTGTTAAGTAATTATTGTCGTTATAAAAAAATAATCATTGATATGAAGAAAGATAGTGTTTACAAATATTAATTATCTTCACATCAATATTTATTTTTGTTCATGATAAAGTGTACTTTTAGTTATTTGATTTAGTAATTATTGTTGTGACTAAAAGTACTCCGTCCGACCCATTGATAATGTCCATCTTTCTTTTTTCATCCGTCCCATTGGTGATGTCCCCTTACCATAAGTGGAAATAGTTAACCTTTCAAAGTAGATGGAGCCTACCATTTTCTCTCTTTTTACCTTTCACTCTTGCTCCTTAATAATCGTGCCCAAAAGGTAGCGGACATAATCTATGGGTCAGAGGGAGTAATTATTGATATGAAGAAAAATAATGTTTTACAAGTACTTTTTTTTACAATGATCATTACATTTATCCACGACAACATGTACTTTTAGTTATTTTGTTAAGTAATTATTGACGTTATGAAAAAATAATCATTTATATGAAGAAAGGTAATGTTCGCAAATATTACTTTTCTTCACGACAATATTTACTTTTGTTCACAATAACACGTACTTTTAGTGATTTGGTCAAGTAATTATTATCGTGATGAAAAGTAACATTTCAAAATTATTACATCTTTTAACGAAAATGTTTATTTTTGTTCACGAAAACGTGTATTTTTAATAATTTGATCAAGTAATTAATGTTTTATATATTTTTTAAAAAAATTACTCACTAATATAATTTTTCAAAAATATAATTCATCTTAAAAATAAAAATAAATCCTAGTTGGAGATATTAATTAAACCTAGGAGATAGATTAATAAAAAACAAATTGAAAAAAAAAATCAAAAAACAAAAAAAAAATCAAAAAATATTTAAGAAAGGAAAAAAGGAATATTAGGACACTTCATATTAGTTAATGAAACAAATATTATATATGTATGGCGAGTGTTATATCGAAAATGTGTGTCTACTGGAGCTCGAACACACGATGTGAGGTAAGAAGGCAGAGCTATCAACCATTGGGCTATAGTGCCACTTATTAAATAAACTACGCTAATAAATATATGTAAGTTTGCATGTGAACTGATTGCATACAATGTAATCGGTTGTAGGAAAATTTTTGTGATAGTCAACCATACTTGTTGAAAAAACAAGTCCTAGAAATAACAAAACCGCTTTAGAAAAATATTAGTATTAGTTAACCCAGCAATCAATTGTAGCTCCACATTATTTTTACATACTTTGGCTCTTTTTTTTTTTTGATAAATAGAAGTAATATATTTCACCAAAAGGACAGTCAAAACATCAACTACAAACACACAAACCCTCATACCTCACACATAAAAAAAAAAAAAACTAGCTAAGAGCGAAGAAATCTAGCTAGAGTGCTATCTCCCTAAACTCTCATTGCCAGCACAATTTGGAATTGACAACAAACTTCTTCCCACGTCGAATTGATACTCCGGAATTGCCTCATATTACGCTTCTTCCAAATATGATATATCCACACTTAGTACGACACGATACAGCCTTTGCTTCGCATTCCTTGAGCTTGTAAACTGGAGAAGCAAGACTCTTTCGTGTTCTCAATCTCCTGAACCTCCATGCAAGCCACACCACTGTTTCATTGCTTTCCATAGCTAGGAAGAGAAATCACATTGGAAAAATAGATGATTAATAGTTTCAGCTGCTCTATTGCATAGGTTGCATTCTCTTTCCACATGAATTCCAATCTTCTTAAGATTATCACTCGTTGCCAATCTCCCAAGGATCACCAGCCAAGCTATGAATACACATTTGGGGGGAGCCCTATTACTGCAAATGATTTTATGCCATGGTACTTTCTCCACATTTCCACGAAGCACATTGTATAATTTTCTAACTGAAAATGAAGATTTAGCCATCAAATGTCGTGCCTCTTCTAAATTTCTCACAAACTCCCATGCTCCAATAATCTTCCTCACAATCCAAGAAGCTTGCACGGGCAAGTTCATGGTTGTGATATCCCGCTACTTAATATAGTATCCATGAATCCATTGGATCCATAACTTTTCCTTTTTCTTGAGCCAAATTCCAAAAGTGTTTGCATATGGCAACTTTATTCCAAATCTGTATGTTCATGATATTCCATCCACCTGCTGTCTTTGGCAAGCAAATTCGATCCCATGAAACTAGTGTCCTCTTAGATGTGCTTGCATTCCCAGTCCATAGGAAGGATCTACAAGCTGTTTGCACCAGCTTGATCATTTTTTGTGGCAACAAAAATATTTGGCACCAATAAGTCCGTAGACTAAATAAGACAGCCTTGATTAACTGCAATCTACGAGCGTATGTTAAGAGCTTTGTTGACCAGCAGTTTATCTGTGCTAGGATCTTCTCTAGAAGTGGTTGGCATTACATTATGGATAACTTTTTTGTAGATAGAGGTACCCCTAACTACTTGAATGACAATTCACCTCTTACCATGCCAAAATGTCTCACCATCTGTTCTTGTTGAAGACTGGGAACACCCCCAAAGTATATACCACTTTTGGCTTCATTTGCTTTCAATCCTGAAGCTTCTGAGAACTTGCTAAATGCATTCATCAATTGTTGGACTGATCTCACATCTCCTCTAGCAAATAAAAGCAAATCATCTGCAAAACACATGTGAGTTATTCCAAATTTTCTGCACCGAGGGTGGAAGTGAAAGTCCCTGTTTGTCTTCAATTCTAGAAGGCATCTATGGAGATATTCCATACAAATCACAAATAGGTAAGGTGATAAAGGATCGCCCTGCCTTAGCCTCAAATGGTTCTGTTATTTCTCCATTTATGCTAACTAAATAGCTCACTGTTGTAAGGCATTGCATTATCCAGTGCATAAACTGATATGGAAATCCCATTTCCAGCATCAAATACTTCAAGAAAGGCCACTCCACTGAGTCATAAGCCTTTTGTATATCAATTTTGATTATGCATCGTGGTGAAATGTCCTTCCTTCCATAACCTTTGACTAATTCATGACTGAGTAATATGCTGTCAAAGATTACTCTCCCTTTCACAAAAGTAGATTGACTTACACTAATAAGATCGTGCAATACTGCTTGTAATCTATTAGCTAAGACCTTAGACACAATCTTATAAAGCACTTAACAACAAGCTATTGGTCTAAAATCTTTCACAGTGCATGCATTAGGGACTTTTGGTAGTAGAGTAATAAGAGCAGTGTTGATAGATCTTGGTAAAAAAACGTGTTTGATGAAATTGATTGACTACTTGGATTACTTTGGCTCATTTATTATTAAATCGAATAACACAAATATAATTTGTCACAAACTTGACTCATTTATTATGAAGCTTATTCGAACTTAGCACAACAAAGTAGGAAAATATAAATATATACATATAATAATTTATCTTTTTTTATTAAATAATATATCGTGTCGCCAACCGCAAAATAAAGTAAAATAAATTCGACCCAACTATACTAATTATTGCAGCTTAATTGGGGAAATTATCAAACTTTTAAAATATGAGCCCAACATAAATTACCTACTAAGGCCTATTCACATAGCCCATTCATTAATAAAATAATGGCCCAAATAATTTAGATACACAAGTAGAAGCCCAAGATGAAGAAGTCCATCTTATTATCTACTATAGCTTAAATCCTTACTTAAATCAAGGGCCGAAAGGTAAATACAAAGCACAAACAAACAATTAGAAAAGGAAAATGTCATCATCAATCAATCTGCACTTCCTCCCAAATTCTCATTAACGAACTCTTGAAAGACACCATCAAATCTCTTCATCTCTTCACCAGGCAGAGCTACCATTGCACCAATCCCACCATCAATGGTGTCAGGAAAAACCCAACAAATATCCTTCCGATGGTTCACGACCGGGCAAGAATAAACGGGTTTTCCCCACGGGTACTCGACCCGGTCGAACCCTAATCTGAGCCATGAGCTAACCATGTAATCGCCATAAGGTATCCCTCTATGCTGCTCCATCCAATCAAATGCAGATTTTATGTATTCATCCGTCATTACTTGAGCACCTTTTGAGAAAACCTCCACCACCTTCGAAAACGGCCATTTTTCGAGCTCCTCCAAGGCAGCCGAAACTCCTATAGGTAGCACGCCATTGCCACTATACGAAGGTGGCAGTTGCGGATTCCTTCTTGGTCTTATGTCAATCACGTTAAGCAGAGTCGAAACCCTATCTATATCACCGCCGCCGGAAAAGGCCTTGCACCGCCATATAAGCCCCGCCACAACCGCGAAGCTACTTATTTTCGCGTTGGTGGCCGTTTTGGCCTTCTCTTTTAGTACGGTGATGTCGGTGGGGCCAAGTTTGAAGATTTTGAACTCGAGCTCCTCACGGCTGCAATCGAACACCGGTGGAGACGATCCTTCTCCGATGGGAAGGCGGAGATCGAGGAACTCAGGATGGGGGAATGCCACGTGCGGCGGAGATCTGGCGGCGAGAAGTCCGCGGTCGTTGCATGGGATAACTGCTAAGGGTTTGTCGTCAAAAGCTTGAGAAGCAAGATTTTCTATGAATGTTTTGGCGCCAAGGCCATCGAGTAAGATGTGATTTATACACATTCCGATTGCAAAACCACCGCACGTGAATGATGTTACCTGCAAATATGTTAATTAGAAATACTATTTGATTTTCAAATTAATATTACTATCTCCCGTTCTGAAATAAGTTTATAGAAAGCAGTGACACAGAAATTAAGAAAAAGGTTTTGTGAGTAGAGAAAAAATAAAGACAAAGGAGAATATTTACCGTCTCAAAAAGGATAGGTAGAAAGTTATTTTGGGAACGAGGTAGTATTTGATTTTCAAATTTAATATTTAAATAATACTACTTATTATAAAATAAAACTTACTAACATAAGTAAGAATATTTAGTTAGGATACTAATTAACATTTATTAACTAAGAATTGAAATTAGAAATTAGTCATTCTAAACATGAGATAATCAACATCAATAATAAATTATTTATACAGAAACTATTTACCCTAGCTAATTCGCTACGACCAACCATAATTCACAATTGCTGCACTAAACTAGAACACTAGAAATTTGAAATTAAAGAAAAAAATGAACGAAAAACTAAGAAAATGATAATGGTATACAAGTCAGACACCAGAAAATCGAGTAGAATATCTCAAATTGGTCGCATGAGTGATATTATACATGTAATAAATACTCCCTTTGTCCACGAATAGTGCAACTAATTTTTGGTGGCCCGGGTTTTATAAAAAGTTTAGCAAGTTGTTAAGTGACTGGAGAAACGCATCCACGTTTGTGAGCGGAGAAAAGTATAAAAAATGTAAAATAGTGAGTGAGGTCATGTCCAAAAATGAAATAGGTCCACACGAAAGAGGAAAATTATTCATACTATTAGTGCATGGATGGAGTGTACGACAGTGGTTTAGTGAAAGTAAACATAAAATGTCGCAAAAGTGGTCGAATCATAATTCACATAGCCAAAGCCTCGTACCTGAAAAAAACAGAGTGGTTGTTCAACTTCAGGTGCCAAATTCTCCAGTTTTTGAGGAGCAAGCTGCCGATATCCCAAGTTCGGACAGACCAAGTAGCTCCCTATCTCGTCTAAGGAAAACTCCGATGATGCCACAACGAAGCCGGCTCCGGTTCCATTGCAGTCCATCTCTAGGCGGCCGGTCTTGCTGTTCAGTTTGAGTCTTCCGGCCATGAAGTTGTAGTGCACCATCACTTTTTCGAGTGCCGATTTAAGCCTTTTGGCCACATTTTCGAAGGGAAAATCTGGATTTGGCTTGAAGAAATTGGCTGTTGGGATACTGTAGTTCAGAATTTGGTCGATATTAGACAGAAAAATGGATTCCTTCTGAATTTCTTGTGATGGGGAAACTAGGGAACTATCGAGGAGTGTGATCTTGAGATCGTTGAAGGTAGGAACTGGGGATAGAGCTGCCATTTTAATTTAATTTTCTATGATTCATTTGGTTGTAGAACTCGTCTATTTATATTGTTCGAGCTATAGTCTTTTAGATGCTACGTCTGATCAGATCAAGTAGAGATGTATGCTATAGGTGAGAATCCATGTTACAATAAACAAGATACTTTAGTTGACTTTGTTTATGGTAGACAAATTCTAGTTTATCAATTATAGGGCTTCAAAATGACTGATGATACAGTGAATAAACTTGGGGGCGTTCATAAATGCCCCCTAGCATAGGCCATATCTAGCTGGTTATTTGACATAATCAAGGCTGCAAACTCCCTTAAGGTTTAAAACTATATCTTGTTAATTAAATTTAATAAGTTTGGTTGAATTAGAGGGAAAAATAGATTTTTGGCCCAATGAGTTCAAACATAAATAAATAAATAAATAAATAAATTCATTGAGGACTAAAAATGAAATTAGTGAACTCAGAGCATACAGCGGCCCGTCTTGTAAAATAGAAAACAAAAAAAATGCTATTTTGAAGCAAAATTCCGTCCTCCGTGGTACTCCCTCTGTATTTTTTCATTAAACTCATTTTATTTGGACGTATCATTTTATTAAGTTCATTTCCTAAAATGGAAATGCACCATATGATAAATATCCCACTATAACTTATAAATTACTATATATGCCATTAAAAAATTATTAACGCTTTCTCTCTCCTACTTGATGTGAAAAATACCCCTAAAAAGTTACTTTATTTTTCCAATTTTATTATAAATAACTTGTTTTCTTAATATGTGTGCCCAACCAAATGGGCTTACTTAAAAGATACAGAGGGAGTAGTATATAATCGCGTTGTATTTTAGAGTTAACACTTAATAGCACTCTCTGCAGAATTCTTAAAATTTTGCTCCTAAATTTCCTTTTAAGACTTTTCCTATATTTTTTCTAACTTCTATTTTAGAATGACAGATCTCCTATTTTCTACTAATCATTTTGTACAAATTGTGGGCCCAACTAAATTTGTGAGATAAAAGAAGATTTAGGGGGTATAAATTTGAGGAGAAATATAGGGGAGTATAAATATTTTGGTGGGGGCCACCTAATTTAGGAGATCTAATGGATAAACATTTTAACATACTTTTTATTATGTTAACATAAATTTACAGTTAAAATTGAATTTAAGTGAACTGCTAAAATTGCTCTAACAGTATTGAAATTATTAAACTTAGACCAACATTGTTCATTTCCCTATCACTTTCCTTTATTTATTACTAGTACAAATAATTATTTTTCTTTTATTTAGTTTGTTACATATAACAAATTTAATAATTATATTGAAATATGAAATTACAGTAATAGTGAACTTATACTCTCTTCCTGCACGATAAGTATGGTCCGATTACTTTTTTGGACCGTCCATGATAAATGTGATTCAATTTTCTTTTTGAGCCTCTACAATAAGTGTAACCCTTCCATAAATGTAAATGACACCACCTAACATGTTACCCTTTACCGTTTATTCCCTTTATTTGTATTTTACTTTTAGGATGTGTTTACTTTGATGGAAATATTTCTATTGAAAAATGATGGATAAGAAAAGATGAGAAAATATAAACATTTTGATCATTTTTTTATCACATGTTTACTAGGATGGAAAAGAAAATTATCACATATTCTCCCCACCCTTTCCCCATTTTTATGCCTTTTATCCATTGAGAAATATTATCACATCCCTCCCCCCATATTAATATTTTCCACAATTGGTGTGAAATGGATGGAAAAGGGGCTGTCCAGAAAGGTTATTCATCCTGCCCGAAGAAAATTAACCAACGTAATAAACGTGTGAAAAAGATAGAAAAAAGTTGAAAATATTATTTTTCCACCCTTTTCTATCAAAGTAAACGCACCCTCCCATTCTTCACTCACAATAAAACTACCATCCACTCTCATGCACTCTTTATTTTTTTAAACTTGTGTCACTTCCTACAAATCATACTTATCGTGGACGGAAAGATAGTATAAAATTTCTAAAACAAAATACAATTACATAAAATGCCAAGTACAATGATTGATGATTTGTTTGATGAATATTCTAATTCACAAAATTATGTAGCTTATAATTTTTTTGTAATAATGTACCATGAGTAATCTTTTTCCTATATTTAAGTGGATTAATGAGACTCGTCTCCAAAAATTTTAGTTTCTTCAGAAAATTATAAGGTTTGTAATTTATTTTTATATTGAACAAAAAAAAAGAAAAAAAAATCAGATCGAATAGAGGGCTCGTTAAGCTATCTAAAACAAATTGGATCATGTTCAATTTAGGCAGTACGTAGCTAGTCCAAAATACCATTTTATGCTCGTGTGTGATATCTCGCCCAATTCTGAATAGTTTTGCTTTGCTTATGAAATATGCATACATGAGATAATAATTTCACATCATGATTTTGGATCGAATGAAACCCTTTTACAAGATAAAACCCGAAGACGAAAGCCTTGATGGGAATTTAATTACATCCAATTAAGTTGACCTGGGGATATTTGTTAATTTTTATGTATGATTAATCTCTCATTTCTCAAATCCCAAGGTTTTAGGCCATCTTTAGGACAAGAGGGTTACATTCTCTTAAATTGATTTGCATGCAAAATGTTTCTGCATTAATTGCTTGTGGTTACTAAGGAACGATATCCCCGATCTCCTATTGGCCCAAGGTTGTCAAATTATTCAGCGATCGACCTTGAACTCCAAACGAATTGTCTCGTTAAATGATGGTTCAATTGAATGAGATCGACTCCCCACTGATTATTCCTAGTTTGGTAGCAGAAAAAAGTAAGTATAAATTGTTACACCTATCATGTGAGCTCCGACTTGGTTATAAATTAGTAACGTATACTAAGGGAACTGTTTTATATGATAAAATTCTTTATATAAAAATGAGCTATATCGAGCAAATTGCGATTTCAGATAAATTAAATATTGTCTTATATCAGACAATTGATGCTATGTGTGTCCGTCTGCGTGTTCACATCCAATTTAATTTCCGCATGCAATTTTAAAAGTAACAAAATGTCCTAGACAACTTCAAATTGAGCAGATAAGATCATGACGTTTAAGGTTGACGTTTTGATCAGGCTTGCTATTAAAGAAAAAAAACAAAATTGTAACGACCTTTTAATAATAGTTAATGGTGATGACTTTATCATCCAAACAACTTCATTTTTTGGTTTATTTTTTGAGATACCAGCCAAACAGTTAGTCATTAACAAGTACTATAACAACCAACTTGATATAAAAAACAAATATAACAACTTTGTTTTTAGATGCATATAGTAGGAGTGAAAATTGAGCCCCAATATTTTGAACTCGTCGTACTCTGTCCAACCCGTGGATAATGTTCTTGTTTCTTTTTTCGTCCGTACTATTGATAAATGTCTTCTTTCTATGAATTGAAATATTTAATCTTTTAAAATTGATGGGGTCTATCATTTTATGTCAATATTTTATCGTTACTCCTTTAGAACTGTGTCCAGAAAGTAGAGACTTTATCAATAAGTGGGAAGGAGTATTAATGGACTTATGTCTATACACGACAAATGATGTCGTTGAACAAATAGATAGATAGATTAGCATATGTAACTACAAATTGTCTTGCCAGCTTGTATGTTAAGAGCTTCGAATAAACAATTAAGGTTGACTTTTTTGATCAACTCTGATTATGATACATGATTTAAAAAAATCCTTAAAATTTTTGTTGAATGATCAAGGTACCACATTAAGGGTAGTGCTTAAAAGTAAGGGTAATGAGTGTAGTAAAAGTTGTAAATAATAACTTAAAAGTAAGCGTAATAAGTTGTGGGACAGTGTTTGAAAAAGGGAGTGTTTTTCATGGACGTGCGAAAAAATAAAGATATGCATATTTTTCGTGTATAGACGAAAAAGGAAAGAAGTGTATAATTCTCGTGGATAGAAGAGTATTAGTTACTCAAAAAAATACTCCCCCTCCACAAAAATTTGCCACAATTTTCTTTTTAATTCGTCCACAAAAATTTACAACATCCATTTATAGTAGTAGACCCCACCCAACTCACTCACTTTTTAACCTCTCATGCCTTATTATTTACAAAAGCTGTCATTGCTTGCTGGACACTAGGGATGGCAATTTACCCGCGGGTATCCGATACCCGCGGGTACCCGACCCTAATAGGTGCGGGTTTGAGGGCCATTTGATATCCATGGATAGTTTCATGGTTAGAAAATACTACCCATTTAGTTCGTGGGTATGGGTATGGATAGTTACTATCCATATCCACGATACCCGTTTACCCGCTAAAAATACCCGAAAAATATCCACGAAATACCCGACTACTACCCGATTATTATATAATGTATATAATATATATTTGGGCCAGATATTGGTATGGATTTGAACTTTGTAGATTTGAATTTTATGTTTTATGGATTTGAACTTTGGTGGTTAATCTTTTATTTTGTGTTAAATTGTAATTTATTTGATTAAATTCTGATTTGCGGGTGGTGGGTATCCAATAGGTGGTAGGTAGGCGAGTACCCGCGGGTGGCGGGTACGCGGGTACCCGACGGGTGGCGGGTACCCGCGGGCGGTGGGCATGGGTAGAGAAAAATACCCATCGCGGGTATGGGTATGGGTATGGGTGTGGGTTTGGCTCGTGGGTATGGGTATGGATATTCACTATCCGTACCCGCCGTACCCGATTGCCATCCCTACTGGACACACACCATTAAATTTAAAATCATTCATAATGTAAAAAGTTTTTCATGGACAGAATAAGTATGCTTACATCAGTGATACAAAATATCGGTCGTCCATTGTAAACTTGTTATTGTGTTTTAGTACATGCATACATGCATGAGAAAGGATCACAATAAAAACTTTTCCTTATGATGAAATTAGATATTAATCTGGATCGTTTATTTTTTATGATCTTGTCATTGTCATTGCATGCCTTATTGCATAATCACAAAATATAAACATTATTATGAAACTGTGTACAGAGATGCTTTAAAATAGTCATGCCGTCTACGGGTGAGCAAAAAAATCGAAATCTAAAATTCAAACCGAATCAAACCGAAATATGAAATTTAGTTCGAATTTTTTCGGATTTCGGATAGGATCGGGATCCAAATTTTTTGGGATCGGATTCCATATTCGGATCGGAGTAGTGCTTTAAAAAACCGAACAAATCTGAAATCCGAGTTATATATATAATATATTATTATTTTTATTATAAATTATTTAATATATCCATTCATTTTATTATTAATATTTTTTATTATGAATTATTAATAATTTAAGATGTTTGTTCAAGTTATTATTAATTATATTAAATTTAATATATTTTGAATTTTTTAACCTTTAATCCTTTTTTTTAGAATTTCGGATTTTCAAATCGGATCATATTTAATTTTCAGATTTTTTCGGATTACAAATTGGATCGGATCCATCTTTTTTTTTCCGAAATTTGGATTTCGGATTCGGACCAGATTGAGCTGAATCCAATCCGTAATCCGAATGTATACCCCTACTCTCATCCCATTTGAAAGGCTTACTTACCTTATCTGACGTCTCTTTTTTTTCTCTTTCAATTTACACACTTGGATGGGGGAAAACGTCTTACCACTAAGCTGCATTTCTTTGTCGACATCTCATTTTAATAGGCTTGTACTTAAAAAGAGTATAATATCTTATAACACATAATAAACACCTTCAACATAACTAATAAATTACTTTTTATGCCACAAAATATTAATCTCTCCTACATAAATCTATACTTATATAAAAAGAGCCTTAGTTTACAAAATTTGAATCGCCAAAAATATCCTTACTATATATCAAAATTAAGGGTAATAGCGTAATATAATATCTAATATTAATAATATATTATTAGTTACAAGAAATACAAATTTACCTTATTGATAATTAATTATTTACCTTATATTATGATTTGAACGAAAATCAAATTTACCTTATTGATATTACTTAAAATATCATGCATCCATATGATTTTTTAATCAAACTCTTGTTTTATTAATAAAAAATTGAGCTTTGATATTTTAATTATTTATAGGAAATTGAATTTTGTAATAAAGAATGGGCTTTTATTTGTCTAAAGTTAAAGGGGAAAAAACACTTAATATTTCATTATCATTCTTTTAGGTTTTTATAACATAATTTCTTTCGTTTCAATTTTCATATTTTAGTTTTGCATCATTTTTTTCTTAACTCTTGCAACTCAAAGCCGTTTTCAGTATTTCAAGAAATTCCACATATTTATCAATCCATGTTTAACTTATTTAATCTTTGAAAGGTAATTTTATCTTTTTCACTCTCACTTTTTACAAGAACTTAGAACTAATTTTTTCTGTATTCTCATTCATGAATCATGATTCACCAAAGGTGTATTGCATAGTTTAAAATGTATTCTGCATATTTGTGATGAACTATATTAAGATAATTTCTCTGTGCATACTTTGCGTACTATACTTATCTATCTATTTATTTATTTACTAAGAAATATAATCATTCATTACTATTACTCTTTAATATGAGTTAGGGTTATATGATTCTTTGTTCTTTTTATTCTAGCCACAAGCATCAAGAAAACTCATTCCTAATGCAAGAGAGTAGTGATGTTTGTTGATGGAGTTATTTTTTTTTCTTTTACAATTACATTCGATAAAAAGCCACCAAATTTCTTTTCAGGAGAATTTACTTATTTTATATAATGACAATTTATTAGTACTTTTATAATGACACTGAAAGAATAATTGAATTAAAATATAAATAATAGTTATTATATTTGGCATGTATAAGAAAAAACGAGAGTACTCTTTACAACTAAATATTTTTATTGTTTTTTATTTTTTTCATTAATGATAGAATATTAAGTTTTGAGAAATTGCAAAAAAGTTAATAAAAAAAGATTATATAAACTATAACTATTAATTTATGATAAACTAAATATAAATTAATTCGTTATTATTTATTTAGTAGAATCATTCATTTAACGTGCGAGTGCACGTTACTTATACGAGTTGATAAAAATAATCATAAGAAATTTTTATTTATTTTATTTTCAACTTTGCTATAAACGATTCATTTTCTAAATATCTGTATCGAGGCATCTAGACCTTTTGAAATGGGATAGAAGAAATATAACATTTATATGAAATTCAAGAACTATGGAAATATTGCGACAAGCCATGTTACATATAGTTGGATCTATAAGGACGAAATAGTGTAGTACAAACAAAACAATTGGTATATAATTTAATTTAAACTGACAAATCTCATTTTAAAGTGATACGTGAGCTCTGGGCACACATGCCACATGATAAGTGACGTTGTAACACCAAACTTGGTGTATATATACTATGAATACACGTAAAAGTGACTTGCAAAATTCAATATTTAGCATTATTTGCACTTGAATGACATGGTCGGCTAACTTGTGGAATTTTTTTTTTTGTTTTTTTTTTTTTGTTACCAATGACTCTGTTGGCCAACTTGTATTATTTTTAAACCGACTGACTAGACTTACTCCATGTTGGCCAACTTGTAAAAATTCACATCGGCTTTTTTTTTTTTTTTTTTTTTTTTTTTTTTTTTTTTTTGGTAACAATGACTCTGTTGGCCAACTTGTACTCCCTCCGTCCATTAATTTTGTACCTATTTTGTGCTGGCACGGAGCTTAAGAAAAACTGATAAAGTGGAGTTAGTGGGATAAAATTGTTTTTGAGGGGTAGTGATAAAGTAGTAGTTAGTGGAATAAAGGTTGTTAGTGGTGGGCCCATAGTGAAAAAGGTAGTGATAAAGTGGTAGTTAGTGGAATAAAGGTGTGGGTCCAAGTGGCAAAGGGTAGAAAATAACAAGAATTAGTAAGGGTAGATGGGTACTTTTATACAAAAAGGTATGTAATTAATGGACAGATAAAATAGGACAAGTGAGTACAGAATTACTGGACGGAGGGAGTATTATTTTTAAACCGACTGACTAGACTTACTCCATGTTGGCCAACTTGTACTAATTCACATCGGGTAATAAAATTTATACATCATCCGTCTATCAAGGGTGTCATACCTCTTTTTTTGGACATGAATTTTAAGAAATGTTTAGTGTTCCCTCCCTCAAAACAATTACCATATTATGAACGATACGGATTTAATAAATTGTTTATGTATTGTGAGTGAAATAATGATTATGTAATTTTAAACTGAGTAAGTATGTTGTAAGTAAAATAAAAGTCTCACTTTTTGTGTGCGTGTGTTAGCCTAGTGGTAGTGAGGTTAATGCCCGGGCCAAAGGTCACGGGTTCGAGTCCTCCGTCACGCGGTATTTAAATTTCCTTGTAATATTGTTCAAAAATAAAAATAAAAATAAAAGTCTCACTTTTAATAATTTTAAATAATGTGGATCCAACAATGCCAACTTTTGTAAATAACGCGATATGAGATTTATCACTACAATAAAAGTATAGAGTGTGACACGAGTTTTGGTGGCTAATATATGTGTCATAAAAATTTTGTGTAACTAGTACACACTAATTACACAATCAAATATCACTGACTTTTATGATACATATATTAGATAACAAGCCTCTTGTTCACTAATGAAGACTTTTGATTTAGTAGGTTAGTAAAGTGAGTAAATTGTGTGGATGTTTATCACTATAAATGGATGTGGCAAATTTTCTATTGATGGAGCGGAAAGGAAATTGTAACAAAATTTTCGTGAATGGAACAAGTATATTTTTTTAAATGGAGAAAGCGATCCATAATTTTTGATATGCTAGGTTATTAATTGCTGTTTCTATTTTTTTTTTTTTTTTAGATGGAGCGGGAGATACAAAGGCGGAAGAGGAGGAGATATAGGCCGACTTCTCAAAAAATGAGATTGTGACCTATCAAATAAGGAGAAAATAATTCTCATATTCCGTGTAATCGCACTTCTGGCCATGACAATGAGTCAGAGCACGTTAATAGTCGGGCCTCGCTTATTTAATGGTAATGATTTAACAGGGAACGACTTCCCCATGTTTAGAAGTTATCTCTGTCGAGGGATAAGAGGAATGGCTTTGCCAAGGATAACATAAAAGAATCAAAGCAACCCTAACGGAGAATTTCAAATAAGTATTTCAGTCCTTCGATCTATTAAAATTGCCATGTTACTGTTCGGCACGAATATTAAGAATAAGTGTACGAAAATAGAAAGTGAATAGGTCTCATCACTTCTGAATAACTTTGAAGAGTTAAAATTTTCCTTATTTGGAAGATGAAAATATGAGTGGGTCAGTGAGAGTATAAAACAGTTACGTTTCTTGTGAATTATTTAATTCAATAAAGGGCGGATGCAACATGAAATAACTTTTAGCGCTGAAAATACCAACTAGATAATTTATTACTATAAATTAACTCTGTTACTGCAGACACTTAGCACATATAATAACACAGATTATAACGAGTGAGCTAAGTAAAGTGACACACAGAATGGTAATCCAGTTCAGTTAAACAACCTACGTCTGGGGGGCCATGCCCAAGAGAAAACAATTCACTATCGAAAGTCGAAGTTACAGGATCTTACACATATGGTCTTCCACCTTATGAAACCTCACCACTCACACCCTTCCCGATCTACTTGAATTGTGATTGCAAACGCCGCACCCTTACAATCTAGGTTCGAATAACAATTCAACACACAACCCTCTTTCAAGTGTTTGTTTAATGAATTAAACACTCTCAAGATTACAAATCAACACTCATTCACGAAATAGTGTTAAAGCTATAAACAATAAAAATAGCTATCTCTGCGACAACCTCCAACTTGTGTTGATGTCGATATATATAGGTCTTGAGAAACCCTAGATCATATCTCCATCGATTTGCCCTAGTTTTCTTATGCATGAAAACTCTTCCTTGTTGGAGACGTGCCTTGTGGAACAAGTGGAATAATCGGATATATACGCCCAAAGAGATCTTCTCCGTATCTAACTGGATAAGGTCAAGATCTTCGCAGAATCCGCCTTATTATGGAAATAAATCTTTCATGCTGTTCCACTTTCAAGTAGCTCAGACTGAAGCGCAGTCACCAGACTCTGTTCTTCGCACAACTCAAAACACTTCAGTCAATCTTGCTTCTACATAAATTTGCCAATATTCAATGAGCCACCTGCTCAAATCCAACAATCTCCCCCTTTGGCATTTATGTAGACAAAATAATCATCCAAGCATTAGAACAAAAAAAAAAAAATCAGAGTAATAAGCATCTTCATACTAGACTTCGATCATGACAGCATATATGAAGATCTTGATGAAGCTCCCCCTTAGACTGAAATAGGAACTTAAGCAAATCAGCTTCTTTGATCACAACTCCCCCTCGAACTGATACTGGGGCAAACGAACTGGATCAGTACTTGGAACATAACTCCCCCTCAACTCAAATATTAGGAGAACTTCAAACTTCATTTAACTAAGGTGAAATAAACACCTTGCAACAGCTGAATACATCAACAAAAACATAGCAAAATAAATGCTACTCCATATTACTACTCCCCTTTTTTGTCTCACATGAATGACAAAAGGACAAAAGGAGGTAAATAAAACCAACAACTAAACAGAAGGTGATTGAGAACCATCCTTCTTATGGCGTTTGGCACCACGTGCCACGCTATCTTCCTCTAAGTCTTCCTTAGCTTCAGACTCTTCTTCAGCATCTTCTTCAGTTTCCTCATCTTCATCTCCATAATCCTCCACTTCCCTTTGCATTTTCTCAAGCTCATCATCAGACTCTTCATGAGGATCATTTGGCTCAGTCTCTGGCTCAGCTGTCACATCGTTCTTCGTTCCAAAAGGTCCCACCATCTCAGATTGAACATTGAAATCATGCAGAATAGCAGCTATGGAGTCTTGTCGCATCTGCAGAGACTTAATGATCTTCCCAAGAGAAACATGCTCTCTATGCAACTCTCTATACATCCTGGCAGATAATGCATGAGCTCTGGCGAGAGGTAGCTCAGTCACTGGAACAGAGGCCTTAAAGTGACGCTGTGAACGGCGACCAGGTCCTTCAATGTCTCTAAAATGATGCATTCCATTGAACAATCTGTTGTTGAAGTGAAACGCCACAGGATCATCTGCCCAAACATCATTAGAGCCAACAATATCAGTAAGTTGAGATTGTATAATCCCAAAGATCAAACCAGGAAAGCCTAAGCATTGATCTTTCCTCAATTCTCCAGCATGGTTGGTTACGTGATCAAACACCAGTTTTTCAAAATCAAAGCGCTCAAAACGACCAATTCTATACAGCAACCTGCCCAGGGCTTGTCCCACATTCGATGTGTGACCAGATGGAAGCCAATTGAACACGACAATCTTGTGAAGAATAGCATGCTTCATTGATAAATGGATTCCACTCACGCTATCACTCTTTGGCCACTTCGAATAGTAACCACCAGTTATACCTTTAACCATCTCATCAAGGCTTACTTCTTCCTCCACAACATCTTGATCATCACGATCAACAAACGAACTAATGATTCCAGGAGAGAAATCAATATACTGACCTCGCACAAAAGACTTGAAGCAGTACTTCGAGTTTGGATCCTTGATAGATTTTGACATATTGCAATAGAACTCCAATACGATTGCTGGCACAAATCTTCTCACAGGTAGGAAGGTCTGACCCCATTTGGCTTGAATCAGTAACTCCAATAACCCCCTTTCTTCCAGGGATTCAGGCTTCACGTATCTCTCCACAACGAGCTTCCTTTCAAGTGCAGCGCCCCAAGCTTGGCGATGTTCATCTGATTTGAAGCGATAGTCATCATCTCCATCAAACGATCGATGATGAGGAGCCCTAGAGATATTTCCAGATTTTGGAGAATCGTAACGTGCACCCCTAGCATCAATCTTGGTAGCATTTTCAGAACCTGATTCAACGTCAATTGGATCTACTGCTGGCTTCTTTTTCTTCTTTCCAGCTTTAGGCTTTGGAGGTTGATCTTCATACATCTTTTTCTTGCCTTTACCCAAGGCAATAACAGCTTCTTCAGCTCGTTTTCTTAATTGAGCCCTTGTGTGCATAGTGGGATTAGGCTCATTAATAATAAGAGGAGGTAGAACATTCCTCTTTCTCTTCCCAGCAGCAACAATTTTCTGTGTCTTTCCACCCTTGCGAGCAGTAGCTTGAGTTTGCTTCTTCTTCTTTGGCTTTTCAACATCAACAACTGGCTCACGTGCAGGCACAGACGACGACTTGCGAGCCTCTGAATCAATAGCCACAGAAGGCCCTTTCTCATTCTTTTCTCCAATCATTGGAGATTTTTGCCTTTGCGACCCGCCAATGGAGACGGCGGGTTTGCGAAACAGTGAACCCTTCGAACCATGAGCAACGGAGGGTGTAGCTTCGCGTGTTCTTCTCTTAGCACTAGCCTCTTCTTTCTTCTTTGCCATCAACTTCGCAATAGGAGTGTTGAGAGTATCCTCTCCCTCAGAATGAGCATTGTCTTCAGAATCAGCAACCTCTGCTTTGTCCGGCGATAGAACCTTCTCCGACGACGGGGTTTTCTTTGCGGTGCATCTTTCACCGGAGATTCTTCATCGGAAGAATATTCGTAAGTCACCAATCTTATTCTTGGACCTTGATTTGAGCGGGGATGAAGGGTTCCAGATCAGGCATGAAGGTATCGCCGTCATGAGAGTCGTCGGAGAGCTCTTGCATTCCTTCGATCTGGAAGAACGATCAGACGCCATGGATTTGATGGTAAATGATCAATACAGCAACAAGCACACTTGGAGAAGAGAGAGATGAGTGTGAGATGAAGACCAAATACTCGATAGCTATATTTATGGAAGCAAAGATCGGTGCAAATTTCTTCCAAAAATAAGATAGAATCATATCCCATAAGAATAGGAATGAGACATATATTAATTTTGAACTCCATCCTTATCTGCAACAGCCGGAAATTTCAAACTAATCCATAATTAGCTCGGAATTCGCAGAGACGTCTGCCAGAAAATAGTCGTTGTCTGCTTTATGACATCAGCAGACAGTTGTCAGTTTGAATAGATTGTGCCAGATACTGTGCTGCTTCACTCTGGCTCAGACCTGAAAAATTCAAAAAATCCAGAACAGCCAGAAAACCAAATAATCATAAACCACATAATATGATTAATTCTACGAGCCATTCTTGCCGTCCATAATCCCAAGCGAAGGGTCTCCCTCTAAAAATAAATCAGAGAGAACAAATTCCCAAAGCCATTCTCAATGACTCAAACCTTGAACCATCAAGTGCCTTGGTGAAAATATCAGCTAATTGCTTCTCAGTTGAGATGAACTCCAAATTAAGAATCTTATTCTCGATCAATTCTCTAATAAAATGATGACGGATGTCGATGTATTTAGTCTTCGAGTGATGGAAAAGATTCTTAGAGATGTCAATGGCACTCTTATTGTCACAATAAAGAGTAAATCCTTCAGAGCTAATACCATAATCTTCCAACATTTGCTCCATCCACATCAATTGGGTGCATGCGGACCCGGCTGCAATATACTCAGCTTCAGTAGAGGATAAAGAAGCACTCACTTGCTTCTTACTGTGCCATCCCACCAGATTAGTTCCAAGAAAGAAGCATCCTCCAGAAGTGCTCTTTCGGTCATCGAGGCTACCTGCCCAATCGGCATCACTATATCCAACAATAGATGAAGTGCAGTCCTTCCTATACCAAATACCCAAATCACTTGTACCTTTCACATACTTGATGATGTTCTTCACAGCAGCTAAGTGACTTTCCTTTGGGTCAGACTGAAATCTGGCACAGACGCCAACACTGTAGCTTATATCTGGTCTACTTGCAGTCAAATATAGAAGACTTCCAATCATGCTTCGATATAAGGATTGATCAACAGACACACCATCCTTGTCCTTGCTTAGCTTGACTGAAACTCCCATAGGGGTCCTCCGAATCTTGGCATTCTCAAGGCCAAATTTCTTGACCAACCCTCTTGCATACTTCGATTGAGATAGAAATATCCCCTCCTAGGATTGCTTAATTTGAAGTCCCAAGAAATAATGCAATTCAGCATATAAGCTCATATCGAACTCCGTGGTCATGTGAGCCATAAACTCTTGGATCAGTTCCTGTGACACAGACCCAAAAATGATGTCATCAACATATATCTGAATAAGGATAATACCTTTGTTGTCTTCCTTATAGAATAGGGTCTTGTCTAATCCGCCACGAATGTATCCCTTGGAGGTGAGATGCTTCGACAATGTATCATACCACGCCCTTGGAGCCTGCTTCAATCCATATAACGCTTTGTTAAGCTTGTATACATGATCAGGGAAATCTGGATCCACGAAGCTAGGGGGTTGCTCCACATAAACATCCTCATGCAGAATGCCATTGATAAAGGCACTCTTGACGTCCATTTGATATAGCTTGAAATTCATACAGCAAGCCATTCCAAGAAGTAAACGAACTGCTTCCAATCTTATCACCGGTGCGAATGAATCTTCGAAATCGATGCCCTCCTCTTGAGAGTAGCCTTGAGCAACAAGACGAGACTTATTTCTGGTGATAATGTCCTCTTCATTAGCCTTGTTTCTGAAAATCCATTTGGTTCCAATGACCAACACATCAATGGGTCGAGGAACAAGTTCCCAAACATTGCAACGAACAAATTGAATAAGCTCTTCCTGCATAGATGCAATCCATTCTTCAATTTGCAGAGCTTCCTTGACATTCTTTGGAAGAACTGTGGAGACATAACAAACAAACGCAAGATTGGCCACCATCTTAGCATAGTCTCGTCTGGCATTTCGTGTCGATCTTCCAGAAGTTACTTCTCCTATAACATTATCAATAGGATGATCTTTTCTTACTTTCCTCGAGCCTGCAAATGGAGCAACAACATTTTTATTGTTAGCATCTGGTAGAACTTCAGAACCATTATCAACAGTAGTCCCCTCCTCAAAAGAACCACTATTTTCTTGATTAGTCTGAGCCGGACTCTCAACTGGCTCAGACTCTGGCACAGGAGTCAGTAACTGATCTTCAGCATCATCCTCAGATACATTCTCATCAGTAAACACCACGTTAATGGACTCGATCACAGTCCTGGTTGTCTTGTTAAAGACTCGAAATGCTCTGTTGTTTCTGGAAAAACCCAAGAAGATAGCTTCAACTCCCTTGTCATCAAGCTTTTTGCCTTGAATTCAATCGTTTAGAACATAGCAAACAGTTCCAAATATGTGAAAGTGCTTGAAGCTTGGTTTCTTTCCTTTCCATATTTCATATGGAGTCTGATTCGTCGTAGGGCGAAGGTACACACGATTGATGATATAACAGGCAGTATTCATTGCTTCAGCCCAAAACCATTCAGCAACATCTTGAGCAACTAGCATAGTTCGCATCATCTCTTGAAGAGTGCGATTCTTTCTTTCCACAACGCCATTTTGTTGAGGAGTTTTTGGAGCAGAAAACTGATGTGCGATCCCCTTCTCTTCACAAAATATTATGAATTCTCCATTTTCAAACTCCTTGCCATGATCGCTCCTTAGTCTCTTTAAATGAGTATCATTTTCTAATTCCAATCGAAGACACAACACTTTAAAATGGTGGAAAGCTTCGGATTTGTCTCTCAAGAACTCAACCCATGTAAACCTTGAGAAGTCATCAACACAAACCAAGATGAACTTCTTCTTAGCAATACTTTCTGTAGGCATAGGTCCCATTAAGTCAATGTGCATTAAGTCCAGTACCTGTGAAGTAGTGATACTTTGTACCTTCTTATGCCCAACATGCACTTGTTTTTCAATCTGACATGGTCCACAAACATTGCCTTCATAAACCTTAAGACGTGGAAAATCTCTTGTGGCTTCAACACTTATCAATTTTCTCATATTTCTTGGGCTGATGTGTCCCAACTTCTGATGCCAAACTTCTGTCACAGAACTATTGGCACTGAAGCACACTGTAGGAGGACAAACCACATAACACCTGTCAAGGCCTCTATTTCCAACTAGATACTCTTCTTTGTCCTTCGTGATGATGCAGTGTGTCTTGGTGAAATTTATATCCAAATCATCATCACATAGTTGCCCAATGCTAAACAGGTTGGCTCGCATCCCTTCTACAAGGAAAACATCCCTCAAATGTGGCATACCTGGAACATTCAAAGTTCCTTTTTCCAATGATATTGAGCCGAATTCCATCTCCAAATGTGACAGTGTCATTTGTCCTCCGTTCGATGTCACAGAGATAATTGGGATTTCCAGTCATATGCCATGAGCATCCGCTATCCAAGTACCATCAATCATCACTTCTAGCCAAGAGTGTTGTTAAGGTGACATAAGCTTTGTAGTTTCTTCCTTGCCTTGGTCCACTTCTACCATTGATCAGAGCTTGGCGTTTATCAGCTAGATAAAATCTGCATCTTGGTTTAATGTATCCAGTGCGACCACAATAATAGCATACATGAGGGTAGTATTCTGATTGGAAATTTGAATACTGAATCCGTCTTGTTGGCACAGACCTTGATGACTGAGGTACTTTGTGGGTCTATTGCTTTGTGACAGTTCGCTTTTCAGCCATATAATTTCGTCTCTGTTCTTTAATCTGAGACTGCTCACTCTTTTATTGTTCTCTTGCAGGAACGAACTTCTTTTCCTTTCTTTCATCAATAGCTTGCCAACGACTCCCTTGATATCCCAAACCAGCTTTGCTTGAAGAAGGTTGACCAGTTTCCAAAATATGATCTAACTTGGGAGTTGCATTGGTCATCATCCTTACCACCTTATTAATGTGCTCGAGCTCACTGGTCTTTAGCACATTGTCTTTTTGAAGCTTGGCAATCTGAGTTAGAAGAGCAGTATTGAGAGATTTTAACTGATCTCTCTCTTGGCATACATCGACAATTTGAGACTTAAGAAGCTCTTTCTCCTTTGTTATCTCCTTCAGAGTTGTATTCAAACTTTCATTAGTATTCCCAACTTCTTCACACTTTGCCTTCAATGTTTCATAAAGCTTAATCAAGTGATTCTCATCAACCGACTCATCATCACTTTCTTCTTCAACTTCTTTCACTTTGGGAATTTTATCTTCTTCATTCATGTTTACTATGGCAACATGAGCAATTTTGCCTTCATCATCACTTTCACTCTCATCCGTATCTTCATCACTGTGAGTAATAGGATTATAGGACTTGTTCTGATTCTTCAGATAACTTGGACATTCTTTTTGAAAATGCCCAAACCCTTTACATTCGTAACATCTTGGTCCAGTCTTTTCTGTGCGAGATTTGATGCTTTTGTCTTTCATTGGAGCACTTGTCATCTCCCTCTCCTTCTTTGATGGGCGTCTATTAGCTCCCTTTCTACCAGTCTTGAAGAATTTGTCAAAATTCTTTACTAAGAGAGCTAAGGAATCGCTGACTTCTTCTTTGTCTATTGGCTCAGATTCTGACTCAGTATTCCAATTGTGAGCTGTTAAGGCCACTCCTCTTCTTCTATCTGATCCTTCAGGCTGTTTACCCATCTCAAAAGTTCTCAAAGAGCTGATCAACTCATTTAGCGTAAGGGATGACAAGTCTTGAGCTTCTCAATAGCAGCAACCTTGTATTCAAATCTGTGTGGAAGAGATCTAAGAACTTTGCGCACCAGCTTTTCGTCTGATATTTTTTCTCCAAGAGCAAAACTTTCATTTATAAGAGTGTGGAGTCTTGTGTGAAACACTCCAATGTTTTCTGTTTCCTCCATTCTCAGATTTTCAAATTGTGAGGTGAGTTGTTGAAGGCGTTGACCTTTGACCTTTTGATTCCCTTCAAAAGATGTTTGAAGAATATCCCAGGCCTTCTTAGCAGTTTCACAAGTGGAAATAAGGGCAAAAATTTCCAAACTCACAACAGATTGAATAGCATTCAGAGCTTTATGGTTCATGTTGGGCAGCTTCAAGTCAGTATCATCCCAATCTTTCTTTATCTTTGGAGTTTTGTCTTCTTTCACAGGAGGGGTCCATTCTGATTCAATTACAGTCCAAGCTCCTTCATCAATAGCTCTAATGTGCGACATCATCCTCACCTTCTAGTATTCATAATTCTTCCCATCCAGAATGGGAGGTTTCGTCATGGAGTGTCCACTTGACGACATATTGGCTCACTATCAGCAACAACAGATGGTATCTATCCCGGGATCAACACCTGTATGGTCGGTGTACCGCTCTGATACCAATTAAAAATACCAACTAGATAATTTATGACTATAAATTAACTCTGTTACTGCAGACACTTAGCACATATAATAACACAGATTATAACGAGTGAGCTAAGTAAAGTGACACACAGAATGGTAACCCACGCCCAAGAGAGAACAATTCACTATCGAAAGTCAAAGTTACAAGATCTTACATATATGGTCTTCCATCTTATGAAACCTCACCACTCACACCCTTCCCGATCTACGTGAATTGTGATTGCAAACGCCGCACCCTTACAATCTAGGTTCGAATAATAATTCAACACCCAACCCTCTTTCAAGTGTTTGTTTAATGAATTAAACACTCTCAAGATTACAAATCAACACTCATTCACGAAATAGTGTTAAAGCTATAAACAATAAAAATAGCTATCTATGCGGCAACCTCCAACTTGTTTTTATGTCGATATATATAGGTCTTGAGAAACCCTAGATCATATCTCCATAGATTTGCCCTAGTTTCCTTATGCATGAAAACTCTTCCTTGTTGGAGACGTGCCTTGTGGAACAAGTGGAATAATCGGATATATACGCCCAAAGAGATCTTCTCCGTATCTAACTGGATAAGGTCAAGATCTTCGCAGAATCCGCCTTATTATGGAAATAAATCTTTCATGTTGTTCCACTTCCAAGTAGCTCAGACTGAAGCGCAGTCACCAGACTCTGTTCTTCGCACAACTCAAAACACTTCAGTCAATCTTGCTTCTACATAAATTTGCCAAACTTCAATGAGCCACCTGCTCAAATCCAACAAGCGCGGCTAAGGATTGGAGGCAATCAGTGATTATGTTTATGACAACTCTTTTTCAAGAGGTTTGGTTTTTTTGACTAGGAGAAAGGGGAAACGGTGGGGTTTGAACACGAGGCTTCACTGCATACAAACTAAAACCGCACTCGTTTGGGCCTTTTGTTGAGCTTGTGTTAGAATAAAAAGGGTTAATTTGTCCCACATCAGTTTTCTGATCAAAGGGTAGGGGTTTCCTAATGCTATTTAAGAATCTATGTATCTTTGATATAATTGCACCAAGTTTTACACTTTAGTCTTTTGTTTGACTCTAGGTCGAATTTCTTGTCTCAGGTTGTGAGCAATGTGAGAGTTATTCAAAGGCTTGTAATAGTGTAAGGATTCAAGTTTATATTTCTTGGTGTGGTGGGTCGTGGTTTTTCCCCCGGTTTTAGAGTTTAGTGTTGATGATTGTGCTTTATTTTTCCATCTTATTTTTTATTTATTATCATTTTTTTCTACTTGGGTTAGGGACATGATTTCTAACAAAGGGTATCAGAGTCAGGTTGGGTTCGAAGAGAAGTTCATGGGTTCTCTTATCAGACGGCTATTCAACTAGAGTTGAGAAACGATGGGTCAAGTTCAATGAAATTTGATGTGGAGCAATTTGATGGAAGAATCAGTTTTAGTTGTTGCAAGTGCAAGTTAAGGTTAGGGTGACACAATCTTGATTACACAAGGTTTTGGGAGGTACAAGGACTACATCAAGCAATATGACTCAAGGTGCAGCAGTTGCGGCAAGTAGCTCCAAAGAATATGCGAACATTGTCACTAAAGATGATGCCCTCTAATTGTCGATAACATGAATATCCTTATGGCATGTCCAACTGCCATGGACGAGGATGTGACGATGTTAGTTAGACCGCATGTGCATAGGTTAGGCATTTGTGCAAGTTGTGTGGTGGAAGTTATGTCAATGGCTGAAGGACGTCTAAGAGGGCCAAAAGCTAGGAGTTACACCATCAATTTCAGTAGGGGGCTTTGACATGGGCCGAAGGAAAATCTTAGAATGGTTGATTCTAAGTAAACTACTCATATGGTGATGTAAGTTTATGGTTCTTTGGTTTAAGAACCATGATCGTCGCTGAGGACAATTGAGTGTTCTTTTTATTTTAACAAAGTGGATATTGTTGGGCTCGTGTTAGAATAAAAAGGGTTAATTTGTATCCCACATCGGTTTTATGATAAAATGGTAGGGCTTACGAATGCTATTTAAGAAGCTATGTATCTTTGATGTACTGTAATTGCATCAAGTTTTACATTTTAGTCTTTTGTTTGATTTTAGGTCAAATTCTTTGTCTCGGGTTGTGAGCAATGTGTGAGTTATTAAAAGGCTTGTAATAGTGTAAGAGTGTCAAGTTTATATTTCTTGGTATGGTGGATCATGGTTTTTCCTCCGATTTTAAAATTTCTACGTTAAATACTTAATTATATTGTTGATTGTACTTTATTTTTCCGTCTTATTTCTTATCTATTTGTTTCAAAAATTATATTAAATTATTTTAACTTTAGTTATGTCAAACTAATACTACTTAGAAAATAATTGAACTCAAATTGAATCTTTATTAACCTAAATTAAATTATTGGAAATGCATAATAATTTTCTGTACATTTTGTGTTGGAAAATTTATTAGTATAAGTTTTGATGAATTCCCAAAATCGACTGACCCCAACCGAGTAGATGTTGCCAGAACCTAATGTTAGAATTTTAGGCTCGCTGTTTGAGCAAAGTTAAGATTTTATCTTTACAGGTCTCCAGCTGAAGATGGCAACAAGGCGTCACTCAGACAGAACATCAGTTGTGAAGAAAGACAACTGAGAGTTCATTTGTTCAGATGCAAATAAGGGAAAATCTTCAGAACATCAGTTGAGAAGGAAACCAACTGAGCATTCATCAGATGAGAAACAGTTGACAGGAAGAGAACATCAGATAAAAAGGAAATCATCTGAGGGTTCAAACCCAACTGAGTAAATACAAGGAAGACAACTGAGTGTTCAGTTTCAGAACCTCAGTTATAGAAACCGAACAAGGAGTTCAACTGTTTGAAGTTCAAAGTCAGCTGAGAGCTCGACAGATCGGAACATCAGCTGAAGATCACTCAGATGAAGGCCAAGACTTTCAACCGACAAACCGAAGTTGACTGTCAAAGATTTGAATTTCAAAAGGAAGTCACATGAGGGTTTGACCGTTCAGTCACTACCCCATCTGGCCCAACACAAGGCTGTCTCAGATGGAAAGCAGAAGAGCTCAGATGCCATATCGGGAAAGTCTGCAGAAATGAGAGACAAGCCATCGCTTTCAACCGATCAGAGATCAACTGCTCCTCCAACGGCTAGTTGATTCTCTCTGCCTATAAATAGAGGCATTCTCTCATTCGAGAAAAGATAGAGATGAGATAGACGACGAAAATTCAAGAGCTTTCACGAGAGAAATCAAAGCAAAAAGCAAATCTGCAAAATCATCATCTAAGAGCATCAGCAGCTGAGAGTTCCAATTTGAGAGAACATTAGTAGCTGAGGGTTCCTAGAGATCGAAACTGTTTTTGATTTTAGGTTGAGTGTTTATTCGTTCAAGCCTTAGATCCAGCTCTCATTCGTGATCGAGCTGTAGTTGGAAATCCTACCCTTTCTCACACCCTAAAAAGTGTGTTAGGACTTTACTCTTCCTGTAATTGAGTAGTCAGGTCGTCAAGTACCCGCAAACTTGACTTAGGCTGTTTAGTGCCCGGAAACTAAACTGTAATGGTTGCTCAGCCCGCGTAAGCTGAGTGGAACTGTCCAGAAGAACTTGGACTGAGGTGTGTGGACTCACATCTCCCCGTGGACGTAGGAGTTCTCTCCGAATCACGTAAATCTTGTGTGTCGTGTTTATTTGTGTTCAGTCTTTATTTGCATATCTCAACTGATAAACTAACCGCATACAATCTGCATACTTTCACATCAATAGTTTTGGTTTTGACCAACCGTGCATAAAAGCGTGAGTTTGATTTTACGAGTACATTTTCCACCATATTCCGCACAGCACCACTCTTCCAGCAGAGGTTGCTTACTCAGCTGTGAGATCCCAACTGAGTCCTTTTACTCAGTTAAAGTTGATTTCAAGTGTTAAGTTTTTCAAAAGTTGAAAAATCCTAACTGGTGTATTCCCCCCCCCCCATACACCAGTAACTCGTATCGGGACCATCAAGTGGTATCAGAGCAGTGGTTCAAAAGACTGCTGACTCTGTTTCACGAGGTGTGAATTCGAGAATTTTATTTCAGTGGTCAACTGAACAGATCTTTTCACGCTAGTGCATACTTGCTCGTTTTTTTTTTGTCCTATTTTTGTTTGTGCAGATGGACGTCAAGGACAAGATCGTAGTCATGTTCTCTGTTGTCAACTATACATCATGGAGAACTCGAATGAAGAAGATACTTCTGTCAAAGCATCATAGGATGCAACAAGTTCTCACATCTGGACCAATCGTCATACGAGACAGAATACTTCGCACTCCCACAAATCCCAACGATGGAGATGCAGTGGTAGAGTATGTGGAGAAACAGCCAGAAGACTACACTCCGGAGGAGGCCAAAGTGAGCCAGCTGGATATCTGGGCTCAGAGCACAATAATGTCCACTGTTGGACAAGATTATCTGCCATGGATAGAGGAGTGTGAGACTGCAAAAGAGATGTGGGACATCCAGGCCTCGCTAAGTGAAGGAAGCGACGAGACAAAGGAAAACAAGTTCTCGCATGCATGTCAAGATTTCGACAATTTCAGTTTGCGACCTGATGAGACAATCGATCAGTTAGAGCTCCGGTTTATGGACATCATCAGAAGAATCCAGTCCATCCGGAAAGGAAAATACACTCTAAGAGAAATAAATCTCAAAGTGTTGCAAGCTCTACCAGCCGAGTGGGATACTTTCACAAATATCCACGAGAGCTGAGCTGACCTTGGTGAAATGGGAACTGAAAGATTGTTCTCAATCTTGAAAGGGAATGAGTATAAAGTCAACAGAAGGAGGTCGCAGCCCTCAAGTCAGACAAATAGAATTGAGGATGTCGGCTCAGCATCAAAGTCAGTGGCCCTCCGAGCTGACTACTCAAAGTCGAGATCGTCAAGGCCAACCAGATCGGCTGACACGACTGCAAAGGAGTCGAGCAGAGAGGAACTGCAACAGAACATTGTAGCGTTGTCAAAGAAGTTAGCCGATATGGATACTCGGTTCGGCAAATATAAACGTTTCTATAAATCAAACCGAACTCGAGACAGTTCGAAGCCAGTCACTAATGGTTGCTTCGAATGCGGCAAGGAAGGACACTTCAAAGCTGACTGCCCAGACCTCTCAAAGAAGGAAAGAGAAGCACTAAGGGCCAAGCAAACTGCAAAGAATAAGGCCATGGTAGCTGAAGAGGCAGCTGACGATATGGACATCTTCACAGACACTGAAGATGAGGATGAACTGACCTCTACCAACAAAGTCAATAGTCCGGATCAATGTCTCATGGCACTTGGAACCGACCAAGATGATATTGAGGTACAATCTAATCCTGCTCGCTTAAATTCTTCCAATACTTCTAACCTGCAGGAATCTCTGAGCGATGAGTTGGAACCCTCCTGGAATGATTTTCAAGAACTCAGTGAGGAACTGCATCAGCAGTCGGTTGAGTTTAAGAGTCTTCAAGCCCAGTTCGCCAAGCTTGAAGATTCCTTAACCGAAAAGGACGATCTGATCAAGAGACAAGCTGAAGAAATTGACCAGCTGAAAAGTCAACTGAGTACAGCCAACCAAACTGAGGCTTCAACCGATGAACAGTTGAAGGAACAGATCAAGGCACAGAACGAACAGTTGAACAAGCAAGAGGCTCAGATCGACCAGCTGATGAAGACATCAGATGCCCAGACCGAGCATATAGCCGTTCTTCTCAAGGATCTTCAAACTGAGAAGGACAACCTGACAAAACTATATCAGTCATCCGAGATCATTGAGAATCTCATCAGATACAGACGGCAAACGGATGATGTGTCTGGACTCGGATACGACGTGGCAAAGGACACTGGAATTCAACCAGCTACCTTCACCAAGGCTGAGGAAGTCATGGTTGCCAAACCTAACACAGTTGAGGAAGTCATGGTTGCCAAATCGACAAAGGCAACTGTGGCTGAGAAAGGCAAAGGAGCTGCAGATGGAACACCAACGAAACAGTCGGTGGAGTCTTTAACCGAGGGGGAATGTTCCAAGACTCAACGGAGGAACCGGAGACGTCGGAGTCGCAATCAGAACCGACGTGATAATCGACCAACAACCCAACCACAACAGAGATGGAACCAACAGAACCGACCAAGCTTCAACCGACATAATCAACAACGGTTCCATCACCACAACAACCAGAGGTTCCAACAGAGTCAACCTATGTGGAACAGTTACGACAGCTATGGTTACTCCTGCCACAACATGAATCAACATCTGGGCATGAACAGCTATCGTCAACAGCCAAGGCAATGGAATCAGAATCAGCCAAGAAGATTCCACAATGGCGTCCGACCTCACAGACAAACTCAACAGGATAAGAATAGCCATCAAAACAGGGGGAAAGCCTCACCTCCTAAAGCCCAACATGGGAGAAATCCAACTCCTCCCAAGAAACAGAACATCACTACTAACAACAAGCCTAAGGATAACCGAGGTGTTGTTATAGTTGATGATGAAGGAAAAGTAATTTGGAATGATAAATCCATCCGAGTGTACAGAGAAAAGCGACGCACAGTTCCAGGGGGAACTGATTCTAACCCTCCAGGACCCAACTGAAATTGGGGACCTAAGCGAGTTTCCCCTTGCAGGTACAGGAGAAACAGCTGAGGAAGAAGAAGGCGTCTACAACAATGTGGGTGATGGATAGTGGATGCTCGAAACACATGACAAATCTGAAGGATTTGCTTGGAAGTTTCGTGGAGAAAGAAGGTCCATCAGTTACTTTTGGTGATAACTCAAAAGGTTATACCAAAGGTTACGGTACCCTTGAAACCCATCATGTTTCAATTTCTAATGTCTCTTATGTTGATGGATTGAAGCATAATCTGCTCTCCATCAGCCAATTCTGTGATAATGGTTTCTTTGTCAAGTTTGATGCACAGGGTTGCAGAGTTAAAGATGTCGGATCAAAGCAGGTGATATTGTTGGGAAATCGATCTCCAACAGGGAATGTATACTACGCTGATTGGAACAGCAGCCTCCCTGACACTTGCCTGTTATCAAAGAACAGTTCGGATGTGAGCTGGCTGTGGCACAAAAGGCTCAACCATCTAAATTTCAAGACGATGAACCGACTCGCCAGACAAGAACATGCAAGAGGCATACCTAACCGGGTGTTTTCAACAACACGCATCTGCAGTGCATGCCAGCTGGGAAAGCTCGCTAGAACCTCCTTCCGGTTGAAGTCAACTCCCTCAACCGACCGAGTGTTGCAGCTGATCCATATGGATCTCTTCGGGCCAATTACACCAAAAAGCATTAATGGAAACGAATATACTTTGGTTGTAACTGATGACTACTCAAGATATACGTGGACCATCTTCATGCGCCACAAGAGTGAAACCCAAGATGAGCTGCCCAAGCTGATGGATCGGATATCGAACCAATAAGAGATGAAAATCATATCTATCCGATCAGATCGTGGAACGGAGTTTCTAAATGAAACCATCATTGAGTATTGCGAAAAGAATAGCATAACACATCAGACATCAGCCGCGCGTACTCCACAACAGAATGGCGTAGCTGAGCGAAGAAATAGAACTCTGAAGGATGCAGCCACATCCATGTTAGCGAGCTCAGCACTGCCTAAGAGATTTTGGGCTGAAGCGATCAACACAGCATGCTACACTCAGAATCGATCTCTTCTCACCAAGCGGTTGGGAAAGACGCCCTACGAGCTGTGGAGACGCAGAAAGCCAGATATTTCTTATTTTCGTGTTTTTGGATCTAAGTGTTATATTCACAACAATGGGAAGACTCAGTTGAAAACTTTTGATGCCAAAGCTTCGAAGGGCATATTTCTTGGATATGCAGCTCGGATCAAGGCATATAGAGTTTTCAACAACAGCTCTCGTGTTGTGGAAATAACACCTCATGTTAGTTTTGATGAATCTATCTATGAGTGCAGGGAACAGGTAAAGGAACAACACGCGGATCCAGCTGTTCTACCAGTTCTCACCAGATCGCAAGCACTTCGGGAAAAGAACCGAGCTGAACCTCTAATATGGGCAACTGAGGATGAGGATCCATACTCCTCTGAAGATGAATGCGAAGACCTCAGCTCGTCCCAAGGGGGAACTTCAGCTGATGCCCCTCCAACTGCATCAGCATCCGATGCCCAACCGAGCTCAGTTCAAACTATTGTAAATGTTGAGGATCCAGACTCAACAGATGATCAATTACCAGCTCTGAAGACTCCAACTCAGATTTCTGAACAGCCACAGTTGGAAGAAGAAGGAAGACGCAACCGAAGATGGTATGAAGTTCATTCCACTGACGACATCATTGGAGATCCAACCAAGGGTGTGCGCACACGGAGCAGTGTTGCAAATCCAGAATCAACCGAGGAAGATTCCAACGCTTATGCCCAATATGCTGAGGAATTGGCAGTTCTAGAAGAGTTCGAGCAAGCTGGAGATGTTGCCATGATCTCTTGCTTTGTAGCTGATGTTCCAGAACCGAAGAATGTTGGGGAAGCTCTCAACTGTGTCCACTGGACAACAGCTATGCAAGAAGAATTGAATGAGTTTCTACGCAACTGTGTATGGGAGTTGGTAGAAAGACCAACTGGTGTCAAGGTGATTGGATTAAAGTGGATTTTCAAAAACAAGAGAGACGCCATTGGATTCATTGTGAGGAATAAAGCAAGGTTGGTAGCTCAAGGATACTGCCAACAAGAAGGAATTGACTTTGAAGATTCCTTTGCACCAGTTGCAAGGCTGGAAGCCATCCAGATCTTTCTAGCTTATGTCGCACATCACAAGTTCAAAGTATATCAGATGGATGTGAAATGTGCATTCCTCAATGGAGATATCAAAGAAGATGTATATGTTGAACAACCTCCTGGTTTTGAGACTGGAGATGGAAGAGTGTACAAGCTGAAGAAAGCTATCTATGATCTAAAGCAAGCACCGAAAGCATGGTATGACACTCTTTATGGATTTCTTCTGGACTCGGGGTTCAAACGAGGTTCAGTTGATAAAACTCTGTTCACCATTAAAGTTGGAGAAGATATACTTGTCGTGCAAATTTATGTCGATGACATTATATTCGGGTCCAAGTCGGAGGAGCTGTGCAAGAAATTCTCCGATCTTATGAAGGAAAAGTTCGAGATGTCAATGATGGGCGAGATAAATTATTTCCTTGGATTACAAGTGAAGCAGTCACCTGAAGGGATTTTCATCAACCAGTCCAAATATATAAAGGAGCTCATCACCAAGTTCGGATTGCAGACAAGTAAGACAACGAAGATCCCTATGAACACGAACTGGAAGATCGAACCAGGAGCTGAGGGAAAGCTCATTGATGCCAGCCAATATAGAGGGATCATCGGTTCGCTGCTCTATCTAACTGCCAGCCGACCAGACATTTCATACGCAGTTGGAGTGTGTGCTCGTTTTCAAGTCCAACCAAGAGAAGCACACATGTTGGCAGCAAAGAACATCATTAAGTATCTGAAAGGAACTGTCAATGTTGGGTTGTGGTACCCAACTGATGACAATATCCAGCTGACTGGATACTCAGATGCCGACCTAGCAGGAGATCGGTTGGATAGGAAGTCTACTTCTGGACACTGTCCGTTCATGGGAAGCAAGCTGGTTTCATGGTTCTCCAAGAAACAAGCGTGTGTTGCTACTTCGACAACCGAGTCAGAGTACATGGCTACCGGAAGCTGTTGCATGCAAGTATTGTGGCTGAAGCAGCAGCTGAGAGATTATGAAGTCTCAACTGGACAGGTTCCCATTCATTGTGATAGCTCGAGTGCCATAGCTATCTCTCTAAACCCTGTTCATCACTCTCGGACTAAGCATATCGATATTCGTCATCACTTCATCCGAGATCATATTGAGAAGAAGGATGTGTCCATGGAGAAGATCCCAACTGAGATTCAGAGAGCTGACATCCTCACCAAACCTCTTCCTGAAGCCCGGTTCAAGATGCTATGTGATCTTCTAGGACTCTTGGATCCAAGCTAAAAACTCATCCGAGCAGAAGAGTCATCCGAGATGAAGAGTCATCCGAGCTGAAGAATCGGATATCTATCTAAGGGGGAAGTTCAGATGGAGGGGGAAGCTCAGGTGAAGAAGGAATCTCAGATACGAAGTGCCAACTGAAGACATCAAACGTCAGCTGAACAGACGAACTCGAGTCAGCTGATGGTATGCGGCAACTGAGGTATACAGTTGATATCGACATTAGCTGCCAGGTATCATTTATGACTGAAGGTGTTATGTTCTTAAATGAGAATGTTTGAAATAAATTCAAACATTCCTGTGCTAGTCAGTTACATTAAAATAGCCATCATGTCGCATTAAATGTAAAGTACGGCTGAGCATCCATAGCCTACTTTATAGTGCGACTGGGCTGACATGAAACTGTACACCTTCTCACGCGCTGGTTGGAACTCGGATCAAAACGTCGAGTCAAAGATAGTCAACAGTCGCGTAATCCCAGCCGTTGATGGATTCGCGCCATTTAACCCCAACCGTTGATCTCATCCAAGTCAAAAACCTATATAAGGTAAAAAATCAGGAAGATATCTCCTACTTTCCTCATTCGTGCTTATCAATCATACTATTCATCGTCTTCCAGTTTTTCTGCCTAATCCTTTTCTGCAAATAGATTTCTTTCCTCTCCTATATATATATTGCCTTTGCAGTGATTTAATGGCACCCAAAAGCAAAAGAATGGCATCATCCGGACCTTCCCTAGTGCCTACAACGTATGAAGAGTCGTTCGATATGTTAGTATCGAAGATTCACTTCGAGCAGATTCTCTCCAACGAGGATCTAGAGTCGCCGGTCCTAGCCCCTCTCGCCAACACTCTCCGCGAGAACGGACTTCTGGAATGGGCCAAGCTCTGCCCCTCTCACTTGCTCAGGCGTCAAGTCGGAGAATTTTACGTCAATCTTGTTCGCCCCCTTGACGGTTCAGAGGGAGTTTCTACGACGGTGTCATGCCGACAAAGGGATGTTCCGGCAAGGACAATACGTCGTGTCTCCTTCTCCATCGACGTGTCCGATGTCCTCCGAGTTCCTGGAGAATATTACCGACGAACAGGCGGATGAATTTCTACAGGATGCTCTGATCGAGCCAGAGCGGTTGAGGAGTAACATGCAAAGGACTAAGCTGAAGCCTGAACACCGCCTGCTGTTCGACGCCGTGTCGAAGGTCGTGTTCGGATACAGTGGCGCGTTCGGCGACATCAGCCGACCCAAGTTGAAACAGCTGTTGGCCCTGGAGCACCAACACCAAATCAACTGGTTCCAATATTTTTTGAACCAGTTGATGGTGGAAAAGTCGAAGATCTCTGAGACTTCAACCGAGTCTGGAGAGAAGCTGCTGAGTGTGAAGGGCACGCTCAACTTCGGCTGCAAAATCTCCGCCCTCATCCTCCTCGCAATAAAGGACCGCAACATGGTCTAGGCTGACTGCGAGGACACGCCGCTGAAGAAGCTGTTGCTATTCCCGACAGCCAAGAAAGCACAGAAGGTGCTGAGGAGTGTCTACACTCCCAAGGACAAGAGGGAGTCGGGAAAGCCAGCCGAGTCAGCAGCTGAGGGGGAACAAGCTGCTGCTCGCCCCACAAAATCCAAAGCCTCATGTCGCCGAGCTGACGTTGAGAAGGAGTCGACTGACGAACCTGCCCAGAAAAAGTTAAGGGTAAGGTTCAAGAAGACAATCAAGAAGGCAGCTGAGGTGCCAGCTGATGAGCCAACTGATGTTCCAGCTGACGAGTCAGTTGATGAGCCAGTTGAGGTTCCAGCTGAGGAGCCAGCTGAGGAACAAGCTCCAGACGAGGAGGGAGCGCAGGTCGAGTCCACACCTGCTGAGGAGCGTTCCGAATCCAGCCGCTCAGCTGAGGCCGCATCATTCGAGATCGCACCTCGAGGCCCCGGAGCTGATGAGGCTGAGGGCATGGAGACGTAGGATGCATCCTCCTCATCTGAGGACCTCGAAGATGCTACCACCTCCCCCACAGCTGGAGTGAATACTGTACCGCCCCCAGAGCCTCTTGCTCTCTCTACCCAAACCGAGCCAGATATTCCGAGCTCTCCGCTCGATGCCAACATCGTGACCGCTCCTTCGGCCGATGTTGAGGAAACCATTCCACCCCCTTCCCCAACTAAATCCCAAATTCTGAGCTCTCAGCTCGATGCCGATGTTGTGACCGAATCTTTGGCCAACATCGATGAACCTCTTGAACCCGAACCATACAGTCTCACCCCCTCCCCGATCAACGAAGTGGAGGACCTGCAGGCTGTTGCTGACGAGCACGAAGGCAGGGTGGCCTACTGCTTTCAAAAGCTGTTGGGTCTGTTCCCTGCGGCTCGCGACATGCCCATCTTCGCCACACTGGGAACCGAGCTACTGTACCAGTTCCACCTGATCTTTAGCCAGTGGTATGTCAAGGAGGACACGATCAGGGTACTGAGCTGGGACAGGCTGAAATCTGATGAGTCCCGCATCCGAGCCTACTTCAACTATTCCAACTTGGAGGTGGCGTACAACAACCGGATCGCGCTGCTCACTAGACGGTTGGACCAGAGTTTGGCTGAAGGGAAGGACACAAGGGAGGCAGCTGGAAAGGAGTGTGTCGACTTCCTTGACAGCATGTTGGTGAAATCAGCTGACTTCCTTGAAGATGTCGATGCAGCAGCCGCCGCCGCAAAAGAAGAAGAGGAGAACCTGAAGCTGTACCTGGCAAACCGTCAAGCCATGGTCACAGCTGAGCCTCTAGCTTCGTCTACTCAAGCCCTTCCAGCTGCTCAGCTCGCTCCTTCAATAGAACAAATCTGCGAGCTAGTGGCTGAGAGGGTCAACCAGTTGAGGACCGAGCTGCTCGCCAACCTCCAGCACCAACAAGATGACCAGCTGAGGGAGTTGGCAGCTCAAGAAGTGAAGTACCAACAACTGGTGGAGGAGAATGCCAACCTGAAGATGAAGCTGAATGATCTCTCCTCCTCCACCAGTCAGGACGTGTCGGAACTGAAATCCACTCTATTAGGCTTGAAGTCGGAAGTGAATGTCTTCAAGTCCTTGGCTGACTCAAATCTGGCCAAGTCCCAACAGACGCAGGATGCTGAATGGGAGTCCCGGTTCGAGTCGCGTTGGGCTGAGTTCGTTGCATTTCAGACAGAGGTCAACGACAACCTCTCTGTCTTGAAGAAGGCAGAACAAGAGCGCCAGGACTCCGAACTGGCAAAGAAGATCCAGCTGGAGTGTGCGGTCGATGAACTCTTCAACCGTGTTCAATCCACCGAGGCCAAACTCAACTCTCTGGACGGTTCAGTAGCAAGCCTTGTTGCTGATGCCAAAAAGGGGGAAGAGAAGGAGACGGAGGATGAAGCACAGGAAGAAGAGACCCAAGAAGAAGGAGTGCCAGCTGCTCAACCATCCAAATCTCAGCTTAGGAGAAGGAAGTCTGCTGCTGCCAAGTCAACCGAAGTCGGTGGAGCCGAAATGACTAATGACTTGGAGCAGGCGAAGAAGATTGGAGTTTCCTACAGCTCCATAGCCGAGATCGCAGCCGAGCTGGATTCTGAACTCGACGGGATAACAACCGAAGAGTGCATTGCAGCGGCCAAGGCTATGGATGTGGAGGAGAAGGACTACATGAACCCGAGCTGGATCAGAAAGTTTGCGGCCAGCCAGGCGAGGAGGGTGAACCAGTTCGAGGTTGAGCTGAAGAAGGTTTCTCAGAACCTGGACCGCAACGTTGCCTCCCGCAGCCGACGCCGCATCAACAAAATCCAATCAAAGGCGGAAGCTCGGTTGAAGCAACAAAGGTTACCTCTAAAGTCCAAGGTTGAGAGTCGGTTCAGGCATACCGACAAGTGGATGCCGACCGAGTGGAATGAGGATTGGGAGATGTTCAAGCAGGAGTTCGTGAACGACTTCTATTACAGAAAGGTTTACGCAACTGACGACCCAAGGAGAGCGTTCAAAGAGGCGCTGACCGAGTTGCACTCAGGTGACCCGGGCATGTTCAGTCAATTCAGGAGGGCCATGATTGACGCCAACCTGGATTTGAACACTGTTCCAGTTCCTAAGAGGGTCACTTATCGGCCACCTCTTCTCTCGGATTCCAGCAACCCGAACCGTCAGAAGATTGCATCTGAGGCGAGGCAGGTCTGCAAGGAGCATGGAGTAGACATCTCCAAGGAGTCACCTGCTAAGAGGGAAATTTTTGTAAGGATCTTTGGCAAGTATGGGCTACAATACTAGCTCAGTTAGTTTTGTAGCAACTGTTGTAATTTTCGGTTTTTGAGCCTATCTTTTGTAACAAACAGTTGTAATGAAAACTATTCAGTTATAAGATTCACCTTGATGAACAATCCCTCATTGTCCAAGCTCTGAATCACAAAGTCTTTTAAATACCATGTTATAACTGTGCTAACCCTTTTGATGTATTATCTTGTAGACTGTCTAGAATTTCAGCTGAGATTTTAGATAAGTTAGTGAGGTTTAGATCAGTAGTGGTTTCAAGTTGTAAGTGGTTTTGGCATCATCAAAAATGGGGAAATTGTTGGAAAATTTATTAGTATAAGTTTTGATGAATTCCAAAACCGACTGACCCCAACCGAGTAGATGTTGCCAGAACCTAATGTTAGAATTTTAGGCTCGCTGTTTGAGCAAAGTTAAGATTTTATCTTTACAGGTCTCCAGTTGAAGATGGCAACAATGCGTCACTCAGACAGAACATCAGTTGTGAAGAAAGACAACTGAGAGTTCATTTGTTCGGATGCAAACAAGGGAAAATTTTCAGAACATCAGTTGAGAAGGAAACCAACTGAGCATTCATCAGATGAGAAACAGTTGAAAGGAAGAGAACATCAGATAAAAAGGAAATCATCTGAGGGTTCAAACCCAACTGAGTAAATACAAGGAAGACAACTGAGTGTTTAGTTTCAGAACCTCAGTTATAGAAACCGAACAAGGAGTTCAACTGTTTGAAGTTCAAAGTCAGCTGAGAGCTCGACAGATCGGAACATCAGCTGAAGATCACTCAGATGAAGGCCAAGACTTTCAACCGACAAAGTGAAGTTGACTGTCAAAGATTTGAATTTTAAAAGGAAGTCACATGAGGGTTTGACCGTTCAGTCATTACCCCATCTGGCCCAACACAAGGCTGTCTCAGATGGAAAGCAGAAGAGCTCAGATGCCATATCGGGAAAGTCTGCAGAAATGAGAGACAAGCTATCGCTTTCAACCGATCAGAGATCAACTGCTCCTCCAACGGCTAGTTGATTCTCTCCGCCTATAAATAGAGGCATTCTCTCATTCGAGAAAAGATAGAGATGAGATAGACGACGAAAATTCAAGAGCTTTCACGAGAGAAATCAAAGCAAAAAGCAAATCTGCAAAATCATCATCTAAGAGTATCAGCAGCTGAGAGTTCCAATTTGAGAGAACATTAGTAGCTGAGGGTTCCTAGAGATCGAAACTGTTTTTGATTTAGGTTGAGTGTTTATTCGTTCAAACCTTAGATCCAGCTCTCATTCGTGATCGAGCTGTAGTTGGAAAACCTACCCTTTCTCACACCCTAAAAAGTGTGCTAGGACTTTACTCTTCCTGTAATTGAGTAGTCAGGTCGTCAAGTACCCGCAAACTTGACTTAGGCTGTTTAGTGCTCGGAAACTAAACTGTAACGGTTGCTCAGCCCGCGTAAGCTGAGTGGAACTGTCCAGAAGAACTTGGACTGAGGTGTGTGGACTCACATCTCCCCGTGGACGTAGGAGTTCTCTCCGAATCATGTAAATCTTGTGTGTCGTGTTTATTTGTGTTCAGTCTTTATTTGCATATCTCAACTGACAAACTAACCGCATACAATCTGCATACTTTCACATCAACAGTTTTGGTTTTGACCAACCGTGCATAAAAGCGTGAGTTTGATTTTACGAGTACATTTTCCACCACATTCCGCACAGCACCACTCTTCCAGCAGAGGTTGCTTACTCAGCTGTGAGGTCCCAACTGAGTCCTTTTACTCAGTTGAAGTTGATTTCAAGTGTTAAGTTTTTCAAAAGTTGAAAAATCCTAACTGGTGTATCCCCCCCCATACACCAGTAACTCGTATCGGGACCATCATTTTGGAAGAACGAATGATAGAACACAGATCGAGAATGTTTGTTACAGTTAAATATTTCAATTATCATTTTATTCTATTCATTTATCATACATAACATTTTTAGAAGTAGTCCAACTATTATTTCATTATAAAAAATGTTGTAATTAAAAACGGTAAATATTACCATAAAAATGAAATGAAATGAAATGCTAATTAAATAAACTTATACGAAATATCTATATTGAAGTAATTCACTATATCGTTTTACGATCTTCACTAATATATGTGTGTGAGAAAAATAATCAAATGGGAATAATTTTCATTTGGATTGTCGAAACATTTCAAATGGCCGGGAAGGGATTTTTTATTTCTTTTTTTCTTTTTTTTTCTTTTTTTTTTTTTTTTTTTGCTTTTGGGTAACTGCATTGATATGTATCCGAGGTCGTTTTTGTCATTTCCAATTTGAGTAAACTGCTGGAATCCATGTTTTTTTTTCCGAAAGGAATGTTTTGTTTTGTTTTATTTTTTTTCTTTGAGAAATGAAAAGAATGTATTTGATACGATTGGTATAATTAATAGTTCAACGGCAACAGTTTATGAATAATACAGTATCCAATCAATTTAGAGTTATTTAATACAGTACTCATAAATATCAGCCTAATAATTACGGTAAAATGAAGAAATTAATAACTCCAACATAACAACGTCATTAAAAAACCAAACAAAGCAACTTCATTAACAAATTAAGGAGTAAAGGACTCACTGCACCTGCTCACATAGAATATCATATCCTTTTGTCGTTGAGCACGTGCTTTCTCAGACCAGGCACGTGAGTTTCTTGAAAATATATTCTCCAATTTATTTCTTTTACATCAATTGCAAAGCTGATCTTCTCCTCTTTCGACATTTCAGACAATAGCTTTTGGGTGTTCCCGACGTGGAACCTGTACGTTACAATTATTTGAAGGAGAAATAATTATTTATGCGCATCTATATTGTCCATAAATACTATCATTTGATAATTATTAACGAAATAAATTGTAGAATAATAACACTTTAAATATATAAATACTAATTATATTTCCGATTTAAACATACAAAATAGCAGTTTTTAACTTTTTTAGTCCCACTTGTCTCATTAAAGGATATAAACACATATCAAATATGTAATGCACACGGAAGAGGTAAATTGCCGATCGAGGGCATGTGTTATGGCTTTTGGGAAACAAATTACCCACTCTACCAATAAAGTTTCTCGATCGGAGTTGGCGTAGAAAAGTAGAGAGCTTAATATACTTCAAAACCAAAGAAAACTTGAGATTTTTAGTACTCCAGCATGCCCATATATGATTTTTTTTTTCTTTTCTTTTTCTTGGCCATAAAACATAACAAAAACGATACATAAAAATGTTAATATAAGAACTCAAAAAAATGATAAATAGCATATTAAATCACATGAAAACTTTTCAATTGGTTTTCGAGTAACAAATTGTGAAATTAGGACACAAACGATCGATTTCTTATTTTTATTTTATGAGTTTTAAATTAATAACAAAGTTGTCAAACCAACCCTTAGTTACAGGGCTGATAATGTAAATACTTATGGTATACATATATTTGTAAACCACCAGCTATGGGTTTGACCAGATTAAGAGATATTTTACCCTTATAAAGAAGAACAACCCTAAATTCGTCTCATATTATAGATATAATAGTTTATCAAGATTTGTCCATATTTCAGATTGCTAAATATATAACTCATTTGGAATTAGTGAGTCTGACCCATATGAAGACAAAACATTCATACCTTAATATTTTAGATTTTATTAGTAGGACTCTACCACTGCATCCATTCATATTTGGTAGTCATATTTTATTATGTGCAGATCCACGTATTTTTTTATTGCCAGTGATTAAAAATACGCAAAAGTGAAGGCAATAATCATACCTTGCTTTGAAAAAACCCAGAAATTGATACATCTTGCATAAGTGCTCAGCATAGGCGACCTTTGCTTTACATCGTTTCTGTAGTTTCATCTGATTCTGATCTGTCTTCACACCACCACCACCAGCTTCATTTCTTATCCCAGAACGACGAAACATTTCCTCTCTCGTATAATTGGAAAAATCATCGAAATTGTCGAAATATTTTATATTGGCAAAATCATCATAATAATTGATTCGAGTAAAACTTTCCGACTCTATCAGAGGTTCTGAGCTGAAATATTCATGAATATATTCAAAAAATTCTGAATATCGTAACGGGTTGACAGAACCAGAAGCTAGTTGGTAGACATTCAACTCTGATGTTTGCATATAACCATGCTTAGCAATAGCTGCAATTGTTGTGTTGACGACGATGTCTAATGGAATCTGATTATATATAAACATAAACAAAGTCAGGTTATAGCTATATGTACAATTATGTCATCATTAATTATGACCCAATTTTGTAATTTGTTAATGTATTGTTTTTCTATTTTTTCTTTTGATCTCTCCCTCTTTTTTTTTTTTTTTTTTAATTATATGAAACTCATACCTTATTAATTATCTAAGTAGAAAATCATTATTTCATGACTAAGTTAAATTAAGTAAATATTGTGGCATGCTATTAGTGGAAATGAAAATATAAACTATAAAATATATACATATATGAAACGCAATATTTTATAGTTTGAATATATACGACAATAGGTTATGGTTGGAGAGGCTATATATAATATTAATGTTTTTTTGATTGACATATTCTAGATCTTAAAATTTTGCCTTCGGCCCAAATTTATTTTATTCGACCCTAGTTTTGGTTTTCCATATCCTTTAACAATTTATAAGTCAAACAAACTCAATCTAAGGATCGATCTAAATCTAAGTATTAACTAATTAATAAGTTTTAGGCAAAAAAGTTGCGTACAACCAACTACACCGCTGCTGGCCATAATTGTTAATTAGGTACTAATGATGGGTATTAAGAGACAAGAGTAATTAGAATTTATTAGTTTCAGTTATAATTAAATAATCTAAGTTGTGATTTATTACTTTCAATTAGGGTTTAGTTAAACCTCAATCATAATGAATTTACCCTAATCAGAATTAATTAAATATTATTCAATTAAAATAGAACAAAAAATAGAAAATTATGATGGATCGCACTAGCCGTACCACATGCAGGATTGAAACAAAGGCCTCTTCCTAAGAGAGTCTTGTGATGCCTCAACTTTGCCACTTGAGCTAGGCGTCATTGGCATGAGTGGTTCTCATAAGTTTATTCATAAATTGGAAAAATATGAGAATAAAGCTTGTCATACTTACAACATCCATGGGTGTATCAGGTTTTCCTAGAAAGGCAGGTAGTTGTCCTTTCCCGTATGAAATAATGATTGGATCGAACATCCTATAATTGCATATATAAAATAACTAAGTGAGTTAAGAATTATAACAAATTAAATTAAAGTCATATAAATAATTTAAAATAAAATAATTAAATCACCTATTTCCTTGTATCCAACCAGGATAAGGTTCTTTGTAGCAACTTTCTATAACAGATGGTCTAATAATGAGGACTGGTATATCTCCTCTTGTTTCATGAATTACCATTTCTGCCATTGCTTTGGTCAAGTGATAAGTATTGTACCATCCATAAAATTTTGCTCTGTTAGATAATATAACAATGGTATAAATAGATTAGTAGCTTATTATAAAATCTTCTGTGTAAAATCTGTGAGATGATATCTATATATAACAGGACCAAATTTAGTTATATTTGGATATCTAATTATAATCAAATAGAAATTAAAGAAAAGGGCGTGACCTCTCCATTCCGAGCCTTTTCATATCTTTGTTCATATCATAATTTGAAGTAGCCTTGCATGACCTAAATGCCAAATTCATTTCATCACTAACATCAAGCCGTTGAAATAAATTTATTTCTCCATCCTCATTTCTTCTATTCTCCCCCATAATTAATGGCTGCTCTAAGATTGCGCCTTCTCTCTCTCCATTGACATATGCTGCACAGATGTATATATATCATCGTGTATATATATATCAACGTACAATGAAGAATGTAACCAAAAAAATAATCACAAAAATTTGGGCGTGATGTGTTTAACTAGGAGTAATTAAACTAGGGCTAGATAAAAATATAATTGATAATTAAATTTATTGATGATAATCGATTAGAGTTTATTAATCTGAATTAATTAGGATTTTATAAACCAAAAAAGTAGTAAATGAATTAACGTATTTATACGTACCTGTGGAAATGTGAACAAGTAGCTCAAGGTTCTTGCATGTTTTAGCAAACTTCATTAGCCTTTGAGGGCCATTAACATTAGTGTCAAGCAACAAATCGTACCTGATATGTATGTTCTTGTTTTTTGTTAGCATATAATTAGGGAATAAAGATAGATTAACGAAATGAAAAACTTTCTAACTAGCCTTTCATTCAAGGTTGTAACGGCTGCAGATTCGATAATCACATTGACATCTTCCATAATTGCTCGAGCAGAATCAGAATCCATGCCTAAGTTTGGCTCACAAATATTACCAACAACTGGTATAAGCTTCCTCTTAATAAATTCTTGGTAGTATTTTCCATGATTTTCTTGTAGGCATCCAAATAAATCGGAGTTTATAAGCTAGGATAAAAAGGAACAGAAAAAAAATTAGATGTTTGTAGGTTATAAACATAGTTAAATTTGGATTTATATATAGTTTAAGATCCGAACTTTCAAGAACTTTCGATTCAATGCCTAACTTTGATTTATTGTTTAAAAACCCTGAAGTTGCATAATTATTTTAATTTGCCCCGCAATTTAGATTATGGTTTCGGAATCCAGACTCAACTTGCCGTTTAAATAATGTGAAATTTTACTTGCCACCTCACACGAAACCATGTTGTAAAATGACATTGTTTCGGTGGTATGTAAAATTCTATTCCATTAAACCGGCGAGTTGAGCCTCCCTCCCAAGGCCAGAATCTAAAATGCAGGCCATAATTAAACAATTTCGCAAAGTTCTAAATTTTGTTAAACTAAATTTAAACTGAGGCTAGGCCACATCGAAAAATCTTTAAAGTTCGGACCATAAACTGCAAATTTCCGTTAAACGAGGAAAAAATTAATTTCGATGTAAAAACATATATACTTCTTTCTGCAATCTATCCCATGCTGCTTCAAGATCATCAGCTTTTACTAGTACATAGATTTTTCCAAGTGGTGTTGACCTCAGCAACTTCTCCACAAGAACTGCAAATTTAATCGACATTATAAAATGCGAGTTTAATATGAATTAATAACTTAGGCTTTTAAAATTACCGTGTCCGGTCCTTAATTATATGTCAATGAGTTTACACATTATGTACAAACTACAAACGTACCTTTTCCAAGGAGGCCAGTCGAACCGGTTAGGAAAATATTTTTTCCTTCAAAAAAATTGATAATTCCTATTCCCTTGCCTGAATCCACCCTCAATGGCATCTCCAACTCTTTATTAATGGCTTCATAGCCGTTAATAATTGCTGCTTTTATCTTACTATTTTGGGAAGAAATTCTTCTACTTAGCTGGATTTTCTTTACATCATTGTGTAAGGAAATATTGGATTTGTCACAAGACAAGCCCTTAAATTCCATAATTGCTGGACCGGAGCATAACGGGCTACTTCTTAGCAACATGGCTTACGTGGAGAGAGAGAGAGAGAGAGAGAGAGAGAGAGAGAGAGAGAGAGAGAGAGAGAGAGAGAGAGAGAGAGTAATTTTCTTATTGATTAAGTACATGTACATTTATAGGAGTGAAATTGAGCCTTATATATTTAATAATTTATATATGTTACCAGCTTTGAAGTTTCGTCCAAGTAAAGCTTATAATTTTAATAAATTTTAATTCTATTTTGAGGAATACAATTTTATAATTAAGATGATGTATATATGACAATCTTTTGATCAAGTGCACAATTGGGAATTGTAAAATGAGCTCCAACTACACCATATACTCCATGCCAGCAACTTTTAGTCATTAATTAAATGTTAATTTGTGATTGCTACACGTAGATTTGTGAACAAGAAATTGTGATTCTTATTCGAGGGAGAAGAAAGCAGGAAAGAATCCAAAACAAACAAATAATCTATTGTTGGAAATAATGGTTTATTCATTTATTTGGTGGTGATATATTTAACTCAGTGACGGAACCAAGCCCCCAAGGTGAGAGGGGGCAACATATTTTGCCCTTATATATTTTAACTTTTGGTGGGGCAAGATTTTAATATTGTTATTAAATTATACATAATTTTTGCAGCTTTGGACATAATTAGGCTTAAGTTAACATGTAGTTTCGCCCCTGATTTAACTAGTAAAGAAATAAATAATGCAAGATTATTCTACATAAGAATAATGGTGGTATATTCTTATTCTCGAAATTATTATTTGGTAAGTGAAAAATGACGTACTAAATTTGTGTTTTGAAGAATTAATTTGTTTAATCAAATTAATTTGAATACGGACATGGGCTTTATGGCGCTGTGACCGTGGGCTTTGAACCATTATTCATGACCATTGCTTTTAGGCTTTGCGTTGTGGTTCGGGACTTTTGAGTTGGTTGGACTTGGTGCCTAATTGTCCAACACACTTTAGGGTTTGGATTTGACTTAATCGTTTAGGATGCATAACAGTTTTAACCGCCAACTCATGGAATTGATGAACGTACCAAATGTGTAACCGTCGTGGTCTTGATGGCTCAGATGTGAAGCCGCTGAATACATAATGTTAGTAACCGTTTAGGTCATGAAGGGCTGCTGTGTGTAACCGCAAAGCATTGAAGTTCGGCCTTTATAGTTGTTGACTGCCAACGAGCCCTTGAGTGTTGTATAAAGGCCACGCATTAGAGTTTGATAGACACTCTAAAATCCAGAAATTCACTTACTCTCTACATTCTCCGCAAATTAACATTCCCCATTTACATGATCATATAACTGCATTTAGAGGTCATAAAGCTCAGTCTCGTCCATCAATGAGGGTTTTAGGGTTTTGAGACGAGTTTGTCTGGAAGCATTCAAGACGGGTTTGGGTTGGGTTTGGGCAATTACCTCACGGTACCCGATATCCAAACATATATATATCCTTTTATATATATTTCAAATTATAAGTATAAAAGTATAAATATTAACAATATTAGGATGTATAAAAGAGATTTTAGTAGTTTATGTACAATAGATAAAGATGTTGATTGATTCATCATACATTTTGTTAGTAAGTATTGGTTTGAGATTATTTTAATGATATTTTCTATTGATACATATCTTTTAATTAAATTTTAGTTATATTATTATAATTTTTATTTTTACTATTTCATATTGATACCTATGTTTTGGTATTTGGGCTTTTAGCAGCTGGTAATTAACGAGTATTATCCAACAGGTTTGGGACGGGTACGGATTTTAAATTATTTTTTAATCAGATTAGGGATGGGTATGGATTCAATTTTTTTTAATGGGTTAGGATTTGAGAAATGTTTAACGGGTGGATAGTGTTTCAACTATTTTAACCCTAAGTTGCACGCAATTAAACGTGATCTTTGTAGATTAAGCAAGTTAACCCAAATATCGTCTCACAAGGAAAACTTAGCACGGAAATTATTTATATTGCGACAGAAAAGAAAATAAAGCGGTCTAATCAAAGGTTTGTTTTGTTTATAACTAGGCAAGAAAAGAAATTTAAGCATAAATTAAAGGCAAAATTGCATAGAAATTACTGACTTTATACCGAATTCGCGTTTTAAGAATGACTTTTTAAAATTAGTCCTAAATTACTGATCTTGTAATTGTATCTCAATTCGGTGCCTCCGGCGGGTTTGACCCAATTTATTTGCTGACATGGCGTTCGGAAAGCTTACATGGCAATTCGAGATCCAAAACGACGTCATTTTGTATTAAAAAATTTAAATTAAATAAAAATTAAATTACACATCATCTACCTTCTTCCCCATTCTTTCATTCTCTCTCTCTCTCTCTCTCTCTCTCTCTCTCTCTCTCTCTCTCTCTCTCTCTCTAATTTCTCTCTCACAAAATCCTTCTTCCCGTCCACAACCGCCGTCCACAACCACCGTCCAAAACAGCCATCCACAACCCTTCTTTCCCACCAACATCACATCTCTCAACCTCCCCCACTCCAAATCCAAAGATCCGACAGCACCACCACTGCCTCCACGATTTCCACTTATCCCCCGGAGATTGCAGACGAGCTTGAGCGCCTTGAGCGGATTGTGATCCCAAGCGAGTTGCAGGCGGTCGATTAGGATTTGCGGCGGCGTGTCAGGGACGGCGTGTCAGGCGGGCGTTTGGGAGTGGGTTCTTCATAGGCGGGCGTTTGGGAGTGGGGAGAAATTTCAGTAAGGGCATAAAATTTGGGGCTTTGTTTTCAAGCATTCTGATTCGGTCGTGATTCTGGACGCAATTGTCTTCATCGGTGATGAGGATTTTCATGGAGGCGCACGAGGTCACTCTAGTGTGATAAGCTAACCCAAGTCATATCTCAAGGAAGGCTAAGCAGGGTAATTAATCATGCTATGCACAGAAAAATAAGAAATCCTAAACACTCTAATCAATAAGTTGGGTCTGACATCTCACTCCTCATTATCTAGACTGAAATTAATTCTGATTACCAACTTAATAAACATAAACAAGAGCAAATAAATAAATAACCAGATTATAAACCCTCACTCTAGAAATTCTTAACTAACAATTATAAATAAATAAATAAGCAATAATTCTAACATCTAAGATATAACAATAGTAAATTATGTTAATCAAGCCGAATTAAAATAGCCAAGAAGAACAAGCATTTTGATCGTATAGAAATAAGCAATGAAAACTGAAAACTCGAAAGGCAATAACTAGATTAAACGGAATTGTAAATAAGTCTTACAAAAATCCAGTAGAACAATTGACAGAAGAGAAGTGAAAAAGATCCACCAAAACCAGGAATAATCGCTGTCTCCCGAAAAATAGAAAAAAAAAGATACCCTAAACAGAGTTGCGAACAATGTTTTATATGAGTAAGTACGCCCTCGCTCAAACTGAGAACCACCGCGCAAATAAAACACGCAACTAAAATAAGTCGAACTAAAGACGAATGAGCGACCGCTCATCAAAAACACGTAACAACTAAAAAAGAAAATTAAGCGGCGGCGCATGAGAATTGAGTGACGGCGAAGAGTTTTTTGAAGGGTTGAGCGGCGGCTCACCATGTTGCGCGCCGGCTCAACCTGTTAGCGGCCTACGTCACTCTGCTTTTGATGTTGAGCGGTGGCTCAACACGTTGAGCGTCGGCTCAACCATTTCATGGCATTCTTTCGGGCTTCTTTTGATCCATTCTCCTATTTTCTTCCGCTTTTATTATTCTCATCAATATTTGCAAAACTACTTCCGCATATTATCAAAACTCACCAATTAAGTCAGCAGATAGATTAACATTACCCCCAAACTTGACTCAAATACGAACAATTATGCATAAAACACGGAGTGGCGAAGTTCCTGGAAGAATTGGCGGCAGTGGCCGCAGGGGGTAGCGGAGACGGCGATGGCGAAGAGGGTCCATGAGCGCCGCCCCGGCGGAGACGGCGAAGGCGTGGACGGTGAAGGCGGAGATGCAGCGGAAGTAGTAGGCTTTGGCGTTTGGAACGGAATCGATATCTTGAACAACATAAGACATTAACGAATCGAAGATGACGACGAGTTTATTGAATTCGGCGGCGAGTTGGGTGAGAAATGAGAGGACCGGTTGCCGGAGATGCGTGGAGGCAGAGCTTGGCTTGGCAGAGGTGGGTAGCGGCAGCAAAAGGGAGGGGTGGGGAGTTCAGGGTTCGGAAAGCTGCGGAGGTGGGTGGCGGCGGCGGCGACATAGTAGACGGGGATGGCGGCAGATGAGATGATGCGGGAGAGGTGGAGGAGATGATGAGTGTAATTTAATTTTAATTTTTTAATACAAAACGACGTCGTTTGATCTACTCCAACGACTAGCCATGTCAACATTCCGAACGCCATGTCAGCAAATAAATTGGGTGAAACCCGCCGGAGGTACCCAATCGAGATACAATTAAAAGTACGGTAATTTAGGACTAATTTTAAAAAGTCATTCTTAAAATGCGAATTCAGTATAAAGTCAGTAATTTCTATGCAATTTTGCCTAAATTAAACCTAGGCAAGAAATTAAACCTAATCTAATGAACACAAGAAAATAAATCATAGTATAATTCAATAAGCCAAAAAGAAAAATAAAGGAACTCACAAACTTGAATTGAAAGTAAACCTGAAATCGCAATTGAATCCGTGGCGTTGATGTTCTTCAATCCGAAAATAAATTTCTAAACTATGAAAGCCATAAACTAAGAACAATGTAAAATAAGTGTTTTAGAAGGCAAAGAGAGATACCACAATTTTGCCTTATCATTCAGTGTGTAGGGGAAACACTTTTAACTTCAATTGATCCTCACTCAATCCTTGTAGTGGGAAGGATTCAAAAACAGTGCAAAACTCCCTGATGAACTGCAGTGCATCCTCGTTTGTCATTCCAAAGTAGGTAGGCAACAAATTTAAGTGGTTGTGCTTCAGTTCATAATTTCTAGCGTCTTCAGTTAAGACAATGGCCGAAGCAGTAGTTCCAAAAGTTGGTCGAGCAAAATCTTCCATCTTCTGTGCCATCTTGATAACTATTACTTCTCCTTCTTGCTGATCACAGAAAAGATTGTCCAACAAAGTTTCTTCCTCAACTTCGTTAGGCCTTGGTTCGGTTACCCCCCTTGCTTTTTCCAGAACTGCACTCTTCCGATTAATGTTGTCAATATACGGTGCTAATGGTTGATTCAGACTTCTGCGACCTCGCATACACAACACTAACACACGGATCACACGCACCGGAGGGAGAAAAATAGCCAAACAAAAATAAAAATAAAAAATAAAATAATGCAACACAAATAATCGCCTAAAATTTTTCCCGGCAACGGCGCCAAATTTGTTTCAACTATTTTAATCCTATGTTGCACGCAATTAAACGTGATCTTTGTAGATTAAGCAAGTTAACCCAAATATCGTCTCACAAGGAAAATTTAGCAGGGAAATTATTTATATTGCGACGGAAAACAAAATAAAGCAGTAAAATCAAGGGTTTGTTTTGTTTATAACTAGGCCAGAAAAGAAATTTAAGCATAAATTAAACCTAGGCAAGAAATTAAACCTAATTTAATGAACACAAGAAAATAAATCATAGTAGAATTCAATAAGCCAAAAAGAAAAATAAAGGAACTCGCAAACTTGAATTGAAAGTAAACCTGAAATCGCAATTGAATCCGTGGTGTTGATGTTCTTCAATCCGGAAATAAATTTCTAAACTATGAAAGCCATAAACTAAGAACAATGTAAAAAAAGTATTTTGGATGCTCAAAAATTAGGTAAAAAACGCGCACAAGGAGAAGGGGGGCGGAATACAATAAATAAGCCTCATTTATACTAAGTTCACGCCTTCACGCCGCCATGGGCCAAGCGATCGCTCAGAGGGTCAAGCGATTGCTTGGCCCCCGTCTCTGTCTGTCAATACGCTCGGTCAAGCGATCGCATAGAGAGTCAAGCGATCGATTGACCCCCGTCTCTGTCCGTCAATTCACTTTTCCAAGCGATCGCTTAGAAGGTCAAGCGATCGCTTGGCCCTTCTCTTTGTTCCATCGATCACTTCGCCAAGAGAGAGCCTCTTATTCCAAACGATCACTTGCGTGGACTAAGCGATCACTTGCATAAAACTTCAACTCCTGCTCGTCTCAAACTCTTTCTATCCCTTTCTTGATCTAAATAGCTACAACTCAATGTCAAACAACCAAATTCCACACAACACTTGGTCCAAGAGATTAGTACAATTTTTATAACAAAATATAATCATTTTGCAATAAAACCATTGAAAATGCACTACCTAAACTAGACAAATCACAACCAAATGAAGGTGAAATAGATACCCGACCCATTATCATTCCTGAGAAGTGATCAAAATAATAATTTTCTTATAAAAAGTGACATACAAAAAATGGTCGTTCCCACGGCAACTGTTAGAAAAAAAAATATTTAGGCAGCTGGAAGACAGTTATAAAATTGAGTTGGTAAATTTATGGGACTTGTGGGACCAAAATTTACTGTTAGAGAACCTTATCACTTATCAAATACTAATTTAATTACAAGTTGTTTACGAGAGTACTACTAGTTGTAGTAGCAAACTATTCAATTCTCAGACTGATCAATTAGAGACAAAAAGGTTAAATATTTTATGTGAGTAGTAATACAAAGTTAAGGTCAATGATACCACTTGTCACTTTTAATTTGCTTTTATATATGAAAATAGTTCATTAGAATAAGGTACACAAGTTGGCCGACCCATATTAGTAGTCTCCAAAGAAACATTTTTATGAAATTCATTATAACTAAAATATATTTTGTTCTTTAATTATTTTGTAAAAGTAAATTATTTATTTTTACAAAATTACCACGTTTGCACGCATGTGATCTCTGCTAATATTATGGAAGGGTATTTTCTTTAAAATTTAGCGTAAAAAGAGAACCAATTCTTATAAAAACTGACAATACCAAAAATGGTCATTCACACTGTTTGAAAATAAAATACTATAAAATCATATGTAAGAGAATTATAAAATTGAGTTAGTATAATTTATTGGACTCCAGATACTGATTGTGGGGCCAAAATTTATTGTTAGAGAACCTAATTATCACTAATCGAATACTAATTAATTACTAGTTGCTTATGACGGTGCTGCCAGTTGTGGGAGCAAATTATTCAATTCTAAGACTCAATCAGAGAAATTAAAAAAGAGTTCAATATTTCATGTGAGTATCTAGTAATACAAAGTGAAGGTCATTGATACCACTTGCCACTTTCAAAAAAAATTTATATGAAAGAAACCAATGTTATGGATAAATGGATCTATTATGTTTGCATACTATTCAATATCAATTAATAGATGTAAATTGAATCAACACACATTAGCGTTATATAAAAAAGCCAATCACCAGCTAGCATATCTAGGTCTGAGAGGGTATATTCAAACAAAAATACTACTTCCGTCCACAAAGTGATTGCCACTTTTGCTACTTAAGTTTGTCCACGAAATAATTGCCACTTTTACTATTCCACTCACATTTATTGTGAGACTCTTACTCCACTCACAATAATACTCACTATAATTCACTACTACCTACAATTTTCTTAAAATTCGTGTCGTCCACAATGTGGCCACTATTTCGTGGACGGAGGGAATATATGTCAATTGTTATGTAACTATGCAGGCATGTACCAATAGACGCTAAAAAAAGACAAAAAAAAGGGAAAAAAATAAAAAATAAATAAATAAAAAAATCTCCTACTATTATACTTCCTTCGTCCCGTTCAATTTAGCTAATTTCTTTTCGGCACGGAGATTAAGAATAAAGGGATTAGATGTAAGAGTTGTTTTTAGTGTATTTTGAATAGAGTATTTAATTGTTAATGCATGGTAAAGATAGTTGTGAGTGCATTTTCACTGTTAATAAAAGTACACATAGTACTTAAACACTAAAATATTATCTAATATTTGCTAAAAAAGAAAATGAGCCAAGCTGAATGAGACGCACAAAAGAAAAGCGAGTCAAGTCAAACGAGACGGAAAGTGTCAAAGTTAGGGTATTTTCATAATTCACTTCAAACTTTAGTATTAAGGGAGTATCAGTTTTCATATAAAAAATGTCATGCAAAAAATGTTGGACTTGTGTCAAAATAAAAGAAGTTTATTTGTGTCTCACATCAGTTTTATGATAAAAAATAAGAGCACTCTAATATTATTTAAGAAGCGTAGGTATCTTTGATGTAATTGCACCAAGTTATACACTTCAATCTAGTGTTTGACTCAAGGTAAAATTTCTTGTCTTGAGTTAGTTGGAAAAGGTGAGGGTTATTTAAAGACGGCAATAACTTGTATAAGACCTACCGCACCCCATGCGACCGCGCGTGGGGTGCACGCGCCTGCTATTTTTTTTTTTATTCCTAAATCTTTTTTCCCTCTTTTTTTTTGTTAGTCGCTTCGGTTTTTTGTTTACAGCTTCTTCTTTGGTCAAGATTCGAGCGAGGGGAGCCGAACACCTCGGAGCAAGCCGAAAAAATTAAAATTGTTGTCCGACGATTATCCTTATATTAATAATCGGAACGAAGGCAGAGCCGAGAAAAAAAAAACTAAAATTTAAAAAAAATTGACCGGGTTAACCATCAACCCGATCCAAACCCGATCACATGGCAGGCGACAAGTTACAAAGGAAACCTTCCCTTTAAAGACTTTGTAAGTGTACATGCGATATTGTTTGGTGTGTGGGTTGTGATTTTTATCCGATATTGGAATTTGCATGTTAAATTCTTATTTTATTGATTGTTCTTATTTTTCCATCTTATTTTTATTTATATTATCATATTCCATTAATTATGATAGGGACGTGATTTGATAATAAAAGATGGTCGTTCACACTGTTAGGAAGCAAAATACTTAAATATTATGTGTAAGACAGTTATAAGATTTAGTTAGTACAACTTTGGGACTACTTATTGTGGGACCAAAATTTATTGTTAGAAAACTTTATACTAATGAAATACCAATACATACTTTTGTCGTGCTAATTTCAATGTCTCGTTTTTGGTTTAGAGATGTTTCAATAGAAATATCTCATTTTAAAATTGAAAATAATTCACTCTTCAACAATTATTGGACTTATTATTTTTCATCTATTTACTCTTTTTTTCTTAATATTGATTTCCAAATTATTCACTCTTCAACAATTATTGGACCTATTATCTATGACAGTACTACTAACTGTGAGGGTGCAAATTATTCAATTATCAGACTCAATAAATGTAAAAAGGTTTAAATATTTCATGTGAGTATCAAGTAGGGATAAATAAACGCGTATTCGTGGATACTCATACTCGTATTTATGGGTATCTGTACCCAAATAAGCAAAAAATAAATATTCATACTCTTTCTATTTAAGCCGAACGGGTACTCAATATCCGGCCGAGTATACCCGACCCGACTATAGGGTACCCGGTGTACCCGTTTAGAAAATAAATAAAATAAGACAAAAATATTATAATTTTCTACCTGCTCGATTTTTCAATAATTTTCAACGACAAATTAATAACCAACTATGTAGCAACAACTAGACGACAACATCAAATCAATACTAAACGTAGTTTAAACATTTAAGTTCAACAAACAAAACACAAAGTTGAGATGGAGATGGTAACTAGGTGGCTGCCAATATTTAAGTTAATAGTGATTAATGATTATAGTGCACCATGTTCTAATTAACTATATTAATAATGATCTATTACATCAAACATAAAATCTATAAAGTGTTCATCAACAAGTTGAAGATTAATTAATTAATTAATTGGATGAATCCACCTTCTACTAATTTTAAAAGGTTCGTAGAGATAATTTGTGGATTCCAACTCCAATCAATATTCTGTTTTCAAAAATTTGCAAACCCCTAAATTAAAAAATTGAAGCCATAAATATTATTCCCTTAATTTGGAATTGAAAACTGGGATATTAAGAAATAAGGATGTAGATAGAAGTTAGAACAATAGAATTGGTGTAAGATGAAGACGGAAGGGTCTGTAGAGTTATGTTTAGTTTTAGGTTTAAGCTCAAAAATGAATATATATTATTAATATATTTATAATTTATATAAAATTAGTAAATATATATAATATATAATTGTATATTGTTGACCGGATGTTTGACTGGGTACCCAATACCTTAACAGGTATACCCGTTAGGATATTTTCTAAAAATCTCATACTCATACACATTCAATACCCACAAATTATGGGTATTGGGTACCCAATATCCGACCAAATATGAATAAGGTATGAATAATCTGGAAACCCATTTTCCATACTTTCACCCCTAGTATCAAGTACTACAAATATTCGGTCAATGATACCACTTGGCACTTTTAAAAATTTAGATTAGGAAAATAGTTCCATAATCGAAGGCACAAGTTGGCCGCCAACCATGTCAGTAGTGTCTAAGAGCATCCACTACAGGGGTCTTACTAGACCTAAGTTGAAGCACTGGGAAGCGTGATTTTAATGATTGGTGGTGTTGAGTTAGACCTAAGTCGATTTTTCCACTACAATAGGGGTTGAGTAAGATCTAGGTTGAAGCACTGGGAAGCGTGATTTTAATGATTGAATAGATTTTATTTTGTTGTTATTTTTTTATTTGTAATAATATTATAAAAAATTACTTATTTAAATTAAAAAATTTAATAAATGATAATTTTATTCAATTTAAAAAAAAGATAATAACTAAAAAAATACAATAATTAAGAAATAAATAAAAACACAATAACTACTCGCCGAGTGGACCAAAACGTGTCCAAATTTGGTAAAGCTCCCTGGCTCGCCGAGCCAACTGCGCATGTCGGCGGCAGCGCTCCTCCACCTCTTCATGATTTGTATGATGAATGAATTGGATGAATTGGTGTGGTGGTGTGGTAAGATGAAGGGGTATATATAGTGAAAAATGAGGGGTAACCGTTGTATAGCCGTTGCTAGTGAATTGTATATAGCCGTTGCTCATTTTTAATTTTTTTTATTCAGAAAAAAAATAGGATCGGACCAATGGGAACACGCCACGTGTCCCCATATTGCGTCATCACTGAGTCGAAGGCTGTGTCTAAAAATCGACACAGCCCTCGACCTCTCATTGGACCCAGCCCTGCGTCTAAGCTCCACTATGGCTTAGACTCCACCTGCATCGAGTGGAGGCTGGGTCGAGGGGCATCGACGCAGGCCTTCGACTGCCCTCATAGAAGCCCGTAGTACATGCTCTAAAGAATCATCGACTCCCTTTTTCGTTACAAATATTAAAAAGAAGAGTATTAAAAGTAGAGATAGTGATTAGAGTAATAATAAAGTGATATAAATTTTTTTTTAAATAAATGTGGTGTTATTGATGTGATATAAATTGGATTTAAATTGAATAAAGTGTTATTGACGTGATATAAAGTGGTATTAAAGTAAATAAAGTGAATAAAGTAATTTTCTAATTATTTCTATAAAGAAAATATTACACGATGAATGGGGCATCCCAAAAAGAAATATATTATAAGATGAACAGGACAGAAGGAATATAAACCTTAATAGTGTTAACTATTATTTTGTTTTTTTGTCTGAGAAAGCATGTCGGATAGTTAGATATAGTATGTTAGCATACGAGTTAATTGTAAAAATAGGACCATAATTTTCAGTATTTTCAGAAAAGGACTATATGTTACAGAATTTGGAAATGAGAACTCGCTAACTTTCATTATTTGCATTTGTACTCTTATTTCGGTCACAAAATTAATTATTTAAGCTTTTTAGCAAAACTTAGAAACCGTTGTTGACATGGTCATGCATGTCACTCCTTTTGGCAATAATTTTCCCCCTTTTAATCAATTTTTTTGAGCATATTTGTTATTATCGCAAAAAAGAAAGATTCCAGTTACTTGCCATATTTGCAGCCTACAATAAAAATAAAGACTTAGAATGAAAGAAACTCGTCATTTCCGCCTAATTATTTGCCACATTTGCAACCTAACATAAAAATTAAAACTTCAAATAAAAGAAACTCATCATTTTTGCCCACCCTTGATTTCTTTCTTTAATTCTTTCAATAATAACAAATATGCAAAAAAAAAAATCGATAATAAAAAAGGGGAAAAATGTCAAAAAGGGTGGCATGGCATGACCACTTCAGCAATAAACTCTAGGTGTTACCAAAAAGTCCAAATAATTAGTTTTAGGGCCGAAATAGGAGTGCAAATGCGAAAAATGAAAGTTATAGTCCTTATTTTCCAATTTCGTAACATATATTCATTTTCCTAAAAACACTGAAAGTTACGGTCCTGTTTTAACAATTAACTCGTCATCATACTATTCTATTGAAAAGGATAACTTTCAATTAGGATTAATGGCCTGTAAATTTCAAATTCTTTGAGTTGTCGCGTTTTGCACCTCAGAAAACAAAAATCTGACTCACAATTTTCAAACTTTTAATTTTTTCTAATTTTGCAACTCAACTCGATTTTCGGTGAATTTTGAATTGACATGGCAACCGGAAAGTAGATTTGTACATATTTATGCGACTTATCGCTCGGCGACTACAACAATAATATATCTTCTCTCATGATATTCAAGAGTGTGAGAGATCTGCAATACTGCAGGAATTTTATCATCATTTTAAGGATTCCTTGAATCTCACTCCTTTGAGTGGGATACATATCAATGCAATAATCCCAAATAAGAATAATGATTATGGATATGGAATATCTTTTGAATTTAAGCCTAAAAAGTAAATACTAGATTAATCTATATTATAATTATCTATTCATACTTATCCTACTTAGTAAACACTCCTTCTAATTAATAAACTTGCATCATAATCCTTAGAGATGTGGCAGTCAACAACATACCAGACGGATTGCTCCTTGTATGCGCACCGGTTGGCTTTCTTATATTTTTGTGGCCTTTCATCGAATACTTATACTCATTTACAGCCCTGAGTCTTCTTACCAGCTTTGCCTATCTAATTAAATTATTGAATCTTAATCCAAGTACGTATTTCAGTACTAAATTTGAATAGTACTAGAAATATTCTTAAAATCTATTTGAACTTAATTTTGGGTTTTTTTGTATTGCTTGAAACAGATTATTATATTTACCACATATTTCTGAACATTATCTTTGGAGTTTTGGTCTAATTCTTATGGTATTCCAGTTTCAATAAATAGCCAAAATATATCTTCATCTTTAATTAATTTGTAAAATAAATTATAATTTTTTAGAAAATTACCATGTTTTTACGCATGTGATCTCTACTAGTATTATAAAGGAAGGGTATTTTCAGAATTATCTTCCAAAGTTAGCATAAGAAGATAACCAATTAAATATTAGTTTTCTAAAAATGACATGCCAAAAATGATCGTTCACACTGTTAGAAAACAAAATACTTCATCTGTTCACAATATGATTGTTACTTTTGTCATTAAGGTCCCGGTCTATGATATGGTTATCACTCTTTCAATTATAGTAATAAGTCAATATAATACATTATATTTAATCTTAGTATTTATCATTACTCCACTTACGTTTATTGTGCGAGACTTATTCCACTCACAAGTCACAACAATACTCATGATACTTCTTTCGTAGTAGTTGTGAGTTTGGGCTGCTTTTCCTTTGTTCTCCAACCGGAATCCTTACTACCCACCATTTTTTTAAAACCTATGTTGTCTACAATGTGGCAACGATATCGTGAATAGAGGAATTACTTAAATATCATCTATATTACAATTATAAAATTGAGTTAGTACAATTTATGGGACTCCAGATATTGATTGTGGGACCAAAATTTATTGTTAGAGAACCTTATACTAATCAAAGACTAATAACTAGTTATTATGAGAGTACTACTAGTGGTGAGGGAGCAAATTATTCAGTTAGTAGACTCAATTAGATTTATTCGAACGTATTGCGCTGCGCCAACTAATTGTATTTTAATTATATATTTTTAGAGTCAATATAGCATCATTTAGGTATTATTATATCTATATTACAATTAAATATTTCAAATTAATAAAAATTCATCTCAGTGAACCTTCTTACATATAATAATACATTTAATAAACCCAAAAATTAAACTATCGTGACTGCTATATTTTAGTACTAATAATTCTATATACACATCATAATATAGTTAACTCAATTGTTAAACTCCAAAACTTAAAATTTGAATATGAAAAATTGAAATTGCATGGAGAGATGGAAACATATAAAGTCATGAATTTGCATTGAAAAGTGTGCAATTATTTGTATTTGACATGCAAAGTGGGAGGGAATCTGTCTTAACTGCAAAATTCAATATTTAAATTTGAAAAATTAAAATAACATGTGAAATGAAAACATATAAAGTCATAAATTTGCATTGAAAACTGTACAATTATTTGCATGTGGCATACAAAATGGGAGGGAAAATTTATTACCAATTATTTTACTTTAATAGTATAGATAAAAGAAAAAAAGGTTAAATATTTCATGAGAGTTGCAACTAATACAAGGGTTAAATATCTCAAGTAATACCACTTGCCCCATCTAAAATTTTAGATTAGGAAAATAATTCATGAAAACAGGGTACAAGTTGGCTGACCATATCAGTAGTCTCTAAAGAATCATTTATATTATGTCAGCATACTATTGTATTATTTTGTTTTTTTGTCTGCGAAACCATATTATGGATAGTTAGATCTTATACTATATCAACATACTATTCTATCAAAAGGGTAGTTCTTTTTTTTTTTTTTTTTTTTTTTTTTTTTTTTTTTTTTTAATTTTACGTGGGGATGAGGAGCGATGAGGTTTTACCCGAGATTCACTATTTCTTTGTAATTAAAATTCCCCCAAATATTTTCGGGACAAAAAATTCAACATAACATATATTCTCGTTTATGTGGACTAACATTGAAAATTCTTTTTGTTTTAAGTTGCAATCATTACATCAATTTTAAAACATAGCAAAAAAAGTACCAATTTTTTTAATATTGTGCCTTTTTTACACATGTCACTTGAGATTACTAAAGGGCGCGCACGAGTTAATTTGTTACTACGAGGTGTATTTTTGGTGGGTTAGTCGTATGATATACCATTATCTTTTATCCTATTATATCACATCATATTTGACTATTAACACATTATTTACGTCGTTTTATTGTTCATCGCCACGTGTGGTTACTGTTCACGTACGGGTACTGTTCAATTTTTTTTTTTCGTTTTTTTTTCTTCCTTTCCAGGTTACTGTTTTAGCAGTTTTTTTAATTACATATTTTATTTTTCAATTTTTTTTAATATTTTTAATTTTTTTTTTGTTTTTATATTTTTCAGTTTTTTTTCCAGATTTTTTTATTTTTAAATTTTTTAGTAAACATTGTCATTACGAAACGTAAAATTTTCACAATCATTACATTTCGTCACGACAATATCTACTTTTTAATACGACAAGTTCTACTTTTAGTCGAATGTTAAAGTAATTATAGTCATTGGAAAAAGTAAACTTTTTCACTAAAAAACGTAATATTTCACAATCATTACATTCATTCGCGACAATGTCTACTTTTTAATACGACAAGTTCTACTTTTAGGCGAGCGTTAAAGTAATTATTATCGTTGGAAAAAGTAAACTTTTTCACTAAGAAACGTAAAGTTTCACAATCATTACATTTCGTCAAGACAATGTCTACTTTTTAATACGACAAGTTCTACTTTTAATCGAACGTTAAAGTAATTATTATCGTTGGAAAAAGTAAATTTTATCACTAAGAAATGTAAAGTTTTAAAATCATTACATTTCGTCACGACAATGTTGAACATAATGAAGATGAAAAAAAAAAGAAAAAAAAAAACTGGAAATAAAAATAAAGAAAAAAAAGAGAAAAAAGCTAGAAATTAAAAAAAGGAAAAAAAGAAAACAAAAAAAGGAAAAAAAAATCTGGAAATTTGAAAAAAACAAAAATGAACAGTGAATAGTGAACAGTACCGCGCGTGCGGGGTGAACAGTAACTCGCGCGTGCGATGAATAATAAAATCCGAGAGAATAGTGTGGATTGAAAAGTCAAACATAATATGCTATAATAAGATAAAATGTGAGTGTATAGTACACAACCGTTGCAGCAAAACAATTGTCATTTGTTATTTGGTATGGCTCTTAGTATGTGTGTTACAGACAAATCATCCGCGACTTGATGTTACACATACCAACATTAACATCAAAGATAATTTAATTCTCTAAGCCTGCATTTAATTTGATGGAAAAGGGAGGAAAATAAATATTTTCATCATTTTTCCATTCTTTTCACATGTTTACTACGTTAGTTAATTTTTTCGGGTGGGATGAATAATCTTTTCGAGCAGCCCATTTTCTATCCATTTCTCACTAATTATGGACAATATTAACATGAGAGAGGGGCCGGGTGTGATAATATTTTCCAACGGATAAAAGACATAAAAATGGGGAAGGAATGCGGAGACTATGTGATAATTTGCTTTTCCATCCATGTAAAATATGATAAAATAAGGATAAAAATATTTATATTATCTCATTTTTTATTATTCATCATTTTCCAATCAAAATATTTCTATCAAAATAAATGCACCCTAAGGTGACATTTCGTTGTTGGATAAGATAGATAGGATTCGTAGAAATATAACTACCAAAGTAGATATGTTTTTAATTAATTTTTGAAATAAATTATTTTATATATTCTTACGAAAAGTTATATGTACCCAAACTTGCGACAATACAATTAAAAGTTGCATACTTCCTCCGTCCCGCAACGTTTATTTTTGATATGGATATTAAGAAAAAAATATTAAAAGTAAAGATGGTGATTAGTGTATTAATAAAGTGATATAAAATATTTTTAAAGTAAATAAAGTATTGTTGATGTGATATAAAGTGATTTTAAAGTGAAGAAAATATTACTGATGTGATATAAAGTGGTTTTAAAATGAATAAAGTAAATAAAGTGATTTTCTAATTATTTTTATAAAAAAAATGCAAAATAAATGAGATAATCTAAATAAGAATATTGTATTATGAACGGGACAAAATGAATATAATATTAGCAGTAGCCTCGCAAGCGTCAGCTCAAAATTAAGATCACAAAATATTCATATTTTAATTTCTCATTGGTGAAATAATATGTATACTAATATTTAATATCCATGTAAACACAAAAGAGGAAAGCAAAGTTGTTTCCCACTCGCTTACCACATGCCAAGACAAATCTTGTTTTAACCATTTTTATTTTATTTTATAAGTTTTAACTTCACACCCAAAATCTCAATGCATCCGGTGAATAGCAGTATTTAAAAAATTTAAATTTCAAAACTGCGTGCATGTAAGTTATCAACTAAAATATCTATATTAAATTGAAGCCATATTATGGATAGTTGGGATCTATTAGGCTCTCTGCAGCGGGGCGTGCTATCTATATTAAATTGAAGCCATGTTATGGATAGTTGGGATTTATAAGGCTCTCTGTAGCAGCGTGCGTGCAAGCATGTGCGCACCGCTAGCGAGCGTGATCACTTCCGAGCGTGGTGCTTGCAAGCGCGTGCTCGCTGGAGCGATCGTCGCTCGTAGAGCGTGCTAGCAACTTTAGACGATATGTGGCGATCGCACAACGATCGCCAGGCGACCGTTGGCTATCGCAACGATTAAAATTCATTTTTTTTTATCCCCATTTTTTTCCCTTTAAATACCCTATTCACCACCCTCAAACATCACACTTCTCCTTCTCCCTCTCTTTCAATCTCTCTCAATCGGCGATCTCCGGCGATCTTCTCGACGATGGCACTACATCCTTACACCGAGGGTGAAACTTTGGAATTGGCGTCGGCGTGGTTATCCGTCCAAAATGGCGGCGGCGGCAATGACGCTGTTTGGACGAGAGTGGCGACTCGCTACAATGCGAATCGCCCATAACACTCGGCGGAGCGCAGCTCGATGCAGTTGCGGGTTATTTCATGCGATGTACTAGAGTACCCGCGCTCAAGTTTCTGCCGGCATCACGGAAGAGATGGTGCTGAACTCAATTCTCAATGAATGGGTAGCCATGAACGGTGAGACATTCAAGCATTTTGCGGTTTGGCACCTCGTGAAGGACCGGCCCGATTTTTTTAGTGAGTAGGTTTTTTTTTTTAATTATGTCAATGTATTTCTTATTAGCGTTTTTTTTTTAATTATGTTACTGTATTAGGGTTTTATATTATTATGCATGTTTTAATTTATTTATGGAAGTTAATGTAATTTATTTTAGGATTTTATTATTGTTCAATAATAAAATAAAAAAAACAAAAATAATATTAAAAAAGTAAAAAAAATAATAATAGCGAGCTAGCCGCTGTGGTGCTAGCGAGCACACAAGCTTGCTATGACATGGCATGTGAGCGAGCGAGATCACCACGATCGCCGCTGCTCATAGCCTTATCAGTGGCTCTGCTTCCAAGGATAGGAGGGCCAAAAAAATTTTGCCCCTAATTCTTGAAATTGTAGGTGGAACAAAATCGAGATTAATTAAATAATTTGTACAATTTTTGTAAATTTATACCTAATTAGTGGCAATTGAAAATATTTGAGAAGGGGCTTAAGTATATGTGGCTCCGCCATTGTCTATTATGCATCTATTGAAACTTTCCGTTTACGATAAGAGTGGTTCGGAGGAAGTGACACAAGTTCTAAGAAACATAGAGTGGGTAAGAGCGGAAAAGGAAAAAGTATTGTGACTGGAGAATAAGACGTGCAGTTATTTGTTATGTGTGGTAGAGAATCAACCAACTCTCAAGGTTATTTAGTAAATAAAGAGATTTTTAAGGATAAAAGGGTAAATGGTCATGTTCATTTTGGTTGAACCACACTTATCATGAACAACAAAAAAAGAAAATATTCGGACCACAGTTATCTTGGATGAAGGAGGGAGTATTATATTGTGTATATGAATCTTGAGATCTGAACTGATTGAAGACAAATTAAACTGCAATGTAAAATGCAAAAAGTCAATCGGCATCATTAGGGGTGATGTGTGATGGGAGCACATGATGTCACCATATATACACGACCTATTTATGTTTTTCAACTGGGATCACGCCCAAATGTTTGCAAAGGCTGAAATTATAGAGAAAATCATCGTGCATGTCCACTTTGAGGATAAGATATACTCTCTATACCTACTTCTTATAATATGTATTTCTCATATCCACTAAGTCTTGACTTTTCAAATTGATTTATTATGACACTTTGAAATGTCTTAATGCTCATTAACTTTAATGTTATATTTGTGAAAAATGGGGAAAATATAATTAGTTAGCCAACAGACATGTAATTTATACAAAAAATAGTGTATGAATAAAAATTATTTAATTTGCCCTTCTATATTATGTATTTTGCTACGAGATCTACACTTTCAAAATGGTATCACAGCCCTAGGTTTATTTAGGAATTATTTTCTATTTATTATTGAACGTAAGGATTATTTCCTAATGGAGGAGACATCCAAGAAATTATGGAACCGAACGAATGTTCGAGTTGCGAATGTTACAAGTTCTATCTTGAATATTTCGAGATGGAAAAACAAGACCAACAGAGATTTTTAATCTACTGGGAAGTACGTTTCAACCGAAGCATTGCAGAAGGAGATTCTGAAAATATTATTCGGAGTTATCAAATGAAGGAGAAGCGTCCACGACGCCTCGTAGTTAATGCTTTTCTTGAAGAAGCATTAACACAAAAAATGATTGAAGACCTTCAAAATTAGTATAATTGATAGTTCAACAATTCCAGAAGGACAAGGGAATAGCTAATGTTCCCAATTTCCGAGATATCACCCAAATACCTCAAAAATCTCAGAGGATCTAAGGGAGATACAAAAAATGGTACAATATTATGGCAATAGCCTCTATGGTGTACCACGAGAACTATACAGGATATTTATGATGTTGGATGAAATCCAAAATTTCCTCGCAGATATCCAGACGCAGATCGAAAAGCTGGAACAACAACGTTATTCCATCCGAGTAAGAAGAAATCTTTTTGTCAACGAACCCACCTATCCATTACAGGTGAAAGAAGTGAAGAAGGATCCACGAAGTGAAGCTCTTTCAAGAATGTTTCGAGGTGAAAAGCCATGAGTAACCTCAATTGACTCAATCTTGAAGACCTTCAGGAGTTAGCAGAGTCTTTTGCTAACATGAAGGGAGTTAGCAGATTCTTTTGCTAACATGAAGGTAATTGATCTAAGTATGAATAAGATTGACCATCATGCATTAGTTGCAGCTCAGGGACAACAAGGACCATAGAGGGTGATCCCCGAGAGGCAGCAAACACATGACGAGTATATGAGAGATGCTCGTGATTATCATGTCGGAGGAAGATTTGATGTAGACGTACCAAGTGATGCCCACATGACAATCAGAAGAACAAGAAAGAGGCAACCCAAACTACAGGATACACCTGTTGGAAAGGCCACCTTGGATCCTATTCATCCATACAGAGTAATGCTCGACATCGATGAAGTCAACTTCATAGATCAAGAATCTGTAATAGATGAATGGGTTTCAGCTATGAGGATCGCAGCAACAACACTCGATCTTGACATGATGAGATTTATTAAAATCCTTGAGACAAGCCTTGCAAGAGTGGTGAAGATAGCATGGTAAGGTATTCCAGACCAAAAATCTATGCTTCGCCGACATCGATTCCTTCACAGAAATGATTAAGAAAATGGCAACGGTCATTAAAAATCATTTTCTTGGAGAAGGATATTTTGAGGGATTCGATGAGGAGAAGAGGGAGAAATACTTGATGGCATTATATAATCTAATACTTACAATTTTAGATCAAAAAATGCTCAACAAGTTTCTCCAACTCTTTATCATTTATTAGCATCCATCAAAAGCTGATGATCGGATCACAATGGAGATTTTCTTTCTGAAATTTCCAAGCCTATGGAAGGAGATGCTAATTCGAGATTACAAACCAGGGGATCTCGATAATGAAGCAACGAGGATGTCATTTGTACATGAAAAGCTCTCAGAGTGGTGTCAGCAAGCCACGACTTTGAGAAATATGAAGAAATTGAGGAGAATCAATAAAACAACTCCTCTAGGATGTGATGACAATGATCTACCAACTATCATTGGAGGAGAACCATCAAGGCTGAAAATGAGTAAGAAGAACAGGTTACAGCCCTATTACAAAGGTGGAAATCAAAGGAGTTCTTAGAAACCAAGAATAATGTGGTGGCGACAGAAGGCTAGATCTTACAAATCAAGCCAGAGAAGCGGTCCAAACATGTTTTCATCCCAAGGATCTAGTTCAAATAGATCTCAAGGATGAATACCAGCCAAGTAACTTTTAGACGAACTTACACTAGAGTCAATGACACTTTCAATGATTGACTTTTCGAAGTGTGGTGCCAAGGGACATATTTCAACAAATTGTCTTGATAATGAGAGAAGTGGTATCCGAAAATTCGAGTCAACACCAGACATCGAGGATGCTATCTACTTCCAGGAGCTGATACAAGTATATCAATTCGAGGAGATACCCTCTGATGAGAGTATATATGAGAAAGAGGAAATTCTAAGTGGAGAAGATTCTGACCAGTCGGATGGAACATCACAATTTGCGTCTAACTGATTCTAAGATTATTCATCAAGAGCGCGAAGATAGGATCGGGTTTTCAAGCCAGACTCTTATCTCGCCAAGTATGATGGATAAAATCATGAACAAAAGCATGAATATACAAAAATATCAAGGCTTCACAACAGGAAACTTAGACCAAGTTTTGAGAAACTTCAGTCCAAGGAGTAGGAGACAACATACCGTCTATAACAATGGGAAATGTCCCTTCCTATCGAACTTACTGGAAAATCAAGTGAGGATGCTGTTGATTCCAGCCAGCGACATCAGGGAAGATCTGGCAAAAATAAAGCACACATTGCTGAAAAGATGAACTGGATTCACATCGGAGCAATCCAGTTGGTGCTCAAATCAACCTTATTTTTGGTAGTTGATGCATCGACCGATATCGCAATATGCGATAGACGAGTCAGAAGTCTAAAAGATTTCGTTATGTGAACAATTGCAGGAAATCTTTGTGCTGGGCAAGTGGTTGAAATTATATATCCAAAGATTGCATATAATCATAACGACTCCAATTTCAGCAAGGCTTTGACTCTATTTCAGGATTTCAAGTGTAAGGATCTATTGGAAGATGGAAATAGACCTTACTCTATTACATCTCAAATGTCATATGCGCTTTCCAACTCACATCATACTGAGTTATTTCTAGGAAAACAATTTATTGAGATACCAGATATATTCTGTTGGTGTTTTATGGTGATGTATATAATAATTAATTAACTTAATTATTATACTATTATTGTTTTGTCTTTCTTCTATTTTGTTAGTATTAGTTGCAGATAATTAAATGTGGAAGAGAGTAATTAAAGGGATAAACGTGTGGAGACCAAGTCCAAGGGAGATGAGTCAGCAAGTTGGTTGCAAGAAGAGTGGGAGTAGCAGCCAAGAACGTGCATGGAAGTAGTTAAAGTTTGTTGAGAGAAATCTGAAGGTGGTTCACGAAGTCATGAGGACTGTTGTTGGAGATCATGGGCTTGAACGTGAATTATGTGCATATTGTGGTGTGCAACCCAAGTTTGAGTTCTACTATAAATAGATAGCATATCTTAATTGTTTGAGATAGATTTGCATAGTATAATACTCGTAGAATAGTTTTCATATTTATTCTTTGTTTTCTTCGAGCGATAGTTGAGGCAACTTCAGTTATAACCTTCTCCAGTCAAACCCGTTGTTCAACGAAGTATTTTCGTTGCCAAGTGACATATTTCAACAAATTGTCTTGATAATGAGAGAAGAGGTATCTGGAAATTCGAGTCAACACCAGACATCAAGAATGCTATCTACTTCCAAGAGTTGATACAAGTTAATCAGTTCGAGGATATACCCTCTGATGAGAGTATATATGAGCAAGAGGAATTCTCAGTGGAGAAGATTCTGACTGATCGGATGAAACATCACAATTTGAGTCCGACTGATTCTGAGATTACTCATCAAGAGCGCGAAGATAGGACCGAGTTTTCAAGCCAGACTCTTATCTCGCCAAGTATGATGGATAAAATCATGAACAAAAGCATGAATATACAAAAATATCAAGGCTTCACAACAGGAAACTTAGACCAAGTTTTGAGAAACTTCAGTCTAAGGAGTAGGAGACAACATACCATCTATAGCAACGGGAAATGTCCCTTTCTATCGAGCTTACTGGAAAATCAAGTGGGGATGCAGTTGATTCCAGCCAGCGACATCAGGGAAGATCTGGCAAAATAAAGAGAACATTGCTGAAAAGATGAACTGGATTCACATCGGAGCAATCTAGTTGGTGCTCAAATCAACCTTATTTTTGGGAGTTGATGCATCGACCGATATCGCAATATGCAATAGACGAGTCAAAAATCTAAAAGATTCCGTTATGTGAACAATTGCAGGGAATCTTTGTGCTGGACAAGTGGTTGAAATTATATATCAAAAGATTGCATATAATCTTAAGGACTCCAATTTCAGCAAGGCTTTGACTCTATATTAGGATTTCGAGTGTAAGGATCTATTGGAAGATGGAAATGGACCTTATTCTATTACATATCAGGTGTCATATGCACTTTGCAACTCACATCATACTGAGTTATTTCTAGGAAAATAATTTATTGAGATACCAGATATATTCTGTTGGTGTTTTATGGTGATGCATATAATAATTAATTAACTTAACTATTATATTATTATTGTTTTGTCTTTCTTCTATTTTGTTGGTATTAGTTGCATATAATTAAATGTGGAAGAGAGTAATTAAAGGGATAGACGTGTGGAGACCAAGTCCAAGGGAGATGAGTTTGCAAGTTGGTTGCAAGAAGAGTAGGAGTAGTAGCCAAGAACGTGCATGGAAGCAGTTAGAGTTTGTTGAGAAAAATCTGAATGTGGTTCATGAAGTCACGATGACTACTGTTGGAGATCATGGGCTTGAACGTGAATCATGTGCATATTGTGGTGTGCAGCCCAAGTTTGAGTTCTACTATAAATAGATAGCAAATCTTAATTGTTTGAGATAGATTTGCAGAGTACAATACTCGTAGAATAGTTTTTATATTTATTCTTTGTTTTCTTCGAGTGATAGTTGAGGCAACTTCAGTCATAACCTTCTGAGAAGGGAGTGTTAAATTGTCTTTCTTTTACTGACCATTGTTTACTCGAAGTATTTTCGTTGTTTACCTATATATAGTGAATATTTTGCCCTGAGGCACTTCACAAGATTATTAATTGATAATCTTGTTAAAATTTATCCATTGTGTTCATAAAATTTCCGCCGCCTTTTGTCCAAAATTGTGAGCACTTCAGTCACAAGTTTGGTCACCACTCTGGGTGTGAATCTGATATCTACAATTGGTATGAGAGCCACCACTTGATACACTAAGAGTTGATCCTATTTTCGTGATACAATGGCTCAGTCAAACCCGTTGTTCAACAAGCTTCCAATCCTCGATGGCATGTACTATTCTTTTGGGAATGTTCGTATGAGAGCATGCATCAAATCCATTGATGCTAGAGTGTGGAGGGCTATCCATAATCTGTGGTCTCATCCTAAAGCACTAGATACGGATGGTGACTTGGTTCGTGTACCTGAAAAGAATTGGACAAGAGAACAGATTGAGGAAGGAACATACAATAACAAATCTCTCAATGCCATTCAATCCTCCCTTGATGTTCAAATATTAAAACTCATAAGAAATTATGAGTCAGCCAAGGAAGCTTAGGATATCCTTCAACGACACTGTGAAGGAGACACTGGCATCAAGGAGTCAAGACATCACATTCTCATCTGCAAGTTCAAGAGCATGAAGATGGAAGAAGATGAAAATGTTGGTGACTATTATAACAAGCTGCTCGAGATTGCCAATGAGTGTCAAGATCTTGGTGATCTTATTAGTAATAAGAGGTTAGTCTCGAAAGTCTTGAAAACCTTAACCTCTTGATTTGACATGAATGTTGTCGCCATTGACACGTCAACAACTGTGAGCACCTTGGAGTTCACCAAGCTGATGAACGATCTCAAAACCTACGAGATTGAGCTGAACCAAAGGCCTAGCCCTATGAAAAAGGGTTTTTATATGAAAGTTGGGACATCTTCAGAGAGCACCGTTGAAATCGAAGAGAAAGATGATAACCTTGAGGAAATCACCGAAAATGCGGCTTTCACACTTCTCACACGGAAGCTGAACTCTTTGCTGTGAAATGCATCAAAAAAGTCGAAGTTTCAACAAAAGGGAAAGGGCATTGTTGATCAACGACAACCTCGTCAAGAAGCATGTGGTCCCTGGGTGCTCTACGAACAAGTTCGCTCACTGGGGAAAGATCCAAGGATAATGAAGCGCTCCGCATCATAACACTTCAAACCAAGGGAAGTTAAAAATTTCTCCGACATACAATGCTTCGAATGCAAAGCTTATGGTCACTTTGCGAATGAATGTGCTAACACCTTTCGCAAGCTTGGAAAATCCATCACCTTTTTGTCTCTCAGTGACACTGAGTTTGATACTTCTGGAATTATTGTTGAAAAACCACCAGAAGTCCCTCTTGAAGAACATGCAGCCTTGATGGCGCATGAACTTGACACTACAGTTTTCAGTGATGTTGAGATCACTTCGGACACGTGTGATGAATCGTACTATGAAGCTCTCTTTTATTTCAATACTGTTATTAACTCATTAGAAGAAAAGAAACAAGAGGACGTCACTGAGGAAAAGACTTTGATATGCTGGTGAAAATGCAAGTGATGTACAAGGAGTTGTATGTGAAGTGGGCAAAACATTGCAAGGAAAATGATGCACTAAATGAGGAGAATGCTGCTCAAAAGTCGTCACTTGTAAAGTTGGAGGTTATGCTAACTCAAACTGATGCTGAGATTGGAAAGTTAAAGGTTCAACTTGATCTTGCAAATGAGACCTTCAAGAAGTTGAACAGGGGTACCTCTAAAACTTGACGAAGTTCTATCTCAAACCCACGTAACATATCATGGTCTTGGCTTTGATAAAACTCTTAAAACCGTGTTTCCTCAAATAATGTCCACACATGGATTACCTTTTGTTAAGGCTAAAGAAACCCCTCACAAACATGCTTCTAGGAAAAGTAGGAAATACGTGTGTCACTATTGCTACTTACCCGGTCATATTTGACCATTTTGTTATAAACTTTTGCAGGAACACAAGAAAGAATCCCACATAAGGAATCAAGCTATGAGGCCATCCATTGTCGTCAAAAAGGGTAGAAAATGGGTATGAAGACCCAAAGTTGTCTACACTGAAACCTGTAGAGTGGTCTTCACTGTAGCCGTAACCAAGGATGATGGATCTTGGTACTTCAACAGTGGGTGTTCTAGACACATGACCGGATCCAAAAGATACATGACCAACTATAAGAAGATAAACGGAAGTGAAGTCACTTTTGGAGGAGGAACAAATGGAAAGATCGTTGGGCGAGGTGTTCTCAACATACTTGAGCTCCCCAAACTTAGTGGGATGTCACATGTAGATGGATTGGCTACAAATCTCATTAGCATTAGTTAATTGTGTGATGATGACTGTAAAGTCATTTTCGATAGGCACAATTGTGTAGTTGTAAATGTTGATGATGATGAAGTTGTCATCTTTGGAGTAAGATCTTCAAATAATATTTATAATATAAAGAGTAACAAGTGTTTTAATGCGCAGGTAAATGACTTGCAACTATGGCATCAAAAGTTGGGTCACACCAACTATCGCAACATGGAGAAGCTTCAGAGATTCAATGCAGTTCAAGGTGTTTCAAAATTGAATAGCTCCAATCCTGGAATATTGGGGACTACTAAAAAGGTAAACATGTAAGAGTCCTACATAAAGTGGTGACAACTTCTGGACAATCTTCTGATTCAACTCATTATTTTAAATTATTACACATGAATCTTATGGGTCCCATGAATACTGAAAGTTTAGGAGGCAATAAGTTTTCTTTAGTAATTGTTGATGATTTTGCTAGGCATACTTGGATCAAGTTTTTAAGTAAAAAAACTGAAACTCTTATTGCTTTTGAGTAAATTTATGATATGTTAATAGTCTCGTATGGTGTTTATGTAAGTCATGTTAGGACCTGTCTTGATGAAGAATTTGAACACAGTTCATTTTCTAATTTTTGTGCAAAGAATGGAATCATGTATGAGTTTATTGTCCCTAAAACTTCTCGAGAAAGTGGGGTGGCCGAAAGAAAACATTAGAACCTTTATAAATTACTCGAGTAATGTTAAGTTCTAAAAGGCTCCATAAGTATTTTTTGGCCGAAGCATTTAATACCGCATGCCATATTTTGAATCGTGTTTACTTAAGAATGGGTACTTCTATGACTTCGTATGAGATATTGAATGGTAAGAAACCCGATCTTAAATATTTTCATGTATTTGGATGTGGGTGTTTTATTCTACTTGACAATGATCATCCGGTAAGATGTTTTTTAAAGAGTGATAGGGGAGTGTTTGTTGGTTATGCTCTAAATAGTCATGGATATAGAGTTTGTAACTTGATAACTAGGTGTATCCAAGAATATATAGATGTTATTTTTGATGATCACACTGATATTGTAGGAAGATCTCTCGAAAAAGATATTGATAATTTTTTCAGATACAGAGAAGTACAGATTTTGAACTCTTCAGAAGTGACTTGACCGGCAATGGAAGCACCGCAGTCGAGCCAACAGTCAACCCAACAGTTGAGCCAACATTCATGCCTACAGTTTCTAGAACTGAGGAACATGATAATCCAGAAACTTCAACTGGCAGTTCAAGTAGCTTTGAAACTCATGAAACTAGAAACTCAAATTCAGGTAATCAATTATCCAAAGAAGTTCAACCTGCTATAAGTGGAGAACCACTTAAATGGATGAGAAATCATCCTATCACTCAAGTAATAGGAGATGTGCACAAGGGCGTTAGAACAAGAAGAAAAGAACAAGTCAATCATCATGGAATGGTAAATCTTGTTTCTATGTATTCTGTATGTGATAATACTAATGCCGTCAGCCTATCTCAAAACTGCATCCATCACTTTATGTCCAAACACGTCCACCTTAGACATCATTTCATTAGAGATCTAGTTGAGAAAGAGATATTGAATTTAGAGCATATTTGCATGGATAAAATCCGAACTGACATCTTTATTAAAGCACTTGTTTTAAAGAGATTCTTAAATTTTCGAAAATCTCTCGTGTTATGTTCTGTTTAGACTAAAGTTGTCACAACAATTGTTAGAACAGCGACCACATTTCTAATCTATCATATGCGATGCCCCTAGTGTTTATGAACATAACCATATTCGAGGATGTAAAAGCCTTATTATTTTAAGGTAAAACCGAGACTGTTCTTCGAAAGCCATATAAGTAGATCAAAGATCTATGATAAGTGGTGAATACATGATTCTTTTGGTTATGAATCTAATCGCCATCTATCTTCTTCAAATTAAAAAGAAAAGAAAAAAAGGGAAGAAAAAAAGAGGAAGTTGCATATGATATTTTGGAAATGGTGATCTGAATTGCTTTAAAATCACTAGTGAAGTGATAACGACTGTTGTGAGATCTTTTGTACCAAATTAATAATTAAGGATGTCAATTGGTAGGAATATATGATGCAAATTTACTTTAAGTGATCTATTATTTTTCAACTCTGTCTCTATTCTTCTTGCCTTCCATGTTTTTATTTATTGTTCTTCTCACCAATTTAAATACACTCTTTGTATTCCCCATCCAGAAACTCTTTCATTTTTCAGTTTTTCTTTCAAGTATCTAAACCTCTGTAAATATCACCCCTTCAAGACTCAGCACAGTGATGATGACAATGGTGAGGACTTTGATTCAGATTTTGATATTTATAACCTTGCTACTTATGGACACATGATGGAGTGTCTACTTTCTTCCCAAAAAGGGGAGATAGATTTTGAGAGGAAGTTGATTTGTTTGGTTATTGGTTTACATCTAAAGATCCTCAAAGTTCTACAAGTTGTTGGTCTTGAAGTTTTGTCGATTGTCGTCAAGACGTTGATCATATGTGCATGGAGAGATTTGTTAATTGACAGATCTATTTTGTTGTGTATTTTGGCAGGGAGAGTTATGATACGTGTTTTGAGAATTTTGATGCTATTTTGATAGGGGAGTATATTTTATAGGAGAGTGTTGAAGATTATTTTTAGAATTGTTCCACATGAAGTGATCTGTATTGTTTATATCAATTTGCACATGTTTGGAAAGAAAGACAAAAGAGGGAGTTTGTTAGTATTTTATGGTGATGTATATAATAATTAATTAACTTAATTATTATATTGTTATTATTTTGTCTTTCTTCTATTTTATTGGTATTAGTTGTAGATAATTAAATGTCGAAGAGAGTAATTAAAGGGATAAACGTATGAAGACCAAGTCCAAGGGAGATGAGTCAGCAAGTTGGTTGCATGGAAGCAGTTAGAGTTTGTTGAGAGAAATCTGGAGGTGGTTCACGAAGTCATGAGGACTGCGGTTGGAGATCATGGGCTTGAACGTGAATCATGTGCATATTGTGGAGTGCAGCCCAAGTTTGAATTTTGCTATAAATAGATAGCATATCTTAATTGTTTGAGATATTTGCAGAGTACAATACTTGTAGAATAGTGTTCATATTTATTCTTTATTTTTTTTCGAGTGATAGTTGAGGTAACTTCAGTCATAACCTTCTGAGAATGGAGTGTTGAATTGTCTTTCTTTTAGTAACCATTGTTTACTCGAAGTATTTTCGTTGTTCACCTATATATAGTGAATATTTTGCCCTGAGGCACTTCACAAGATTATTAATTGATAATCTTGTGAAAATTTATCCATTGCGTTCATATAATTTCTGCTGCCTTCTGTCCAAAGTTATGAGCTACATATTCAATAAGGCGACGACGGCGGTTTGTCCTGATAGAATGGAGATCCCTCGATAAGAGAGGTTGACATTCAAATAAGAGAGAAAGAAGTCATGAGGCATGATCAAAGCCTCATATTAAATACAGGAAGATTATCTTTCCAAGGTGATACGATCCTTGCCGGAGTTGCAGACGCCGACGAGAATAGTATACATCCAAGACCAAATCTGAATCGAACCGGATAAAGATGGAGTATCCCAAAATCTCTAAATAAGTTTCTCGAAGTGAATTAGGCGTACAAATGTTTCCTAAAACCCAACGATAAGACGACATAGCAACTCGGGGACGATGAATGATGGATAAGATGGAATATTCCAAAACCTCTAAATCAGTTTCTCGAAGTGAATTAGGCGTACGACTATTTCCTAAAACCCAACGATAAGACGACACAACAACTTAGGGACGATGAATGACACACGAACGAGGGATGGTTGACTCGCCGATACGTTGATATGAATATCACGGTGCCATGTCGCCAATCCACTACCGTGAACGAACTAAAGGAGATAGACTCACAAAATATTATTTACCAAATCGTTATTTAATCCATGCCCTACTAGACCTATATATAGGGGTGGAATACAATAGAGTCATAATCTAGTAAGGAAACAAATCCTTGAACAATAAGGAAACAAATCATAAACTAATAAGGAAATAAATCCTTGAACAATAAGAAAACAAATTCTAAACTAATAAGGAAAAAAATCCTTAATCTAATAAAAATATAAAACTACCAAAATAACTCAAATAAAGCCTTATTTTTAGCCTACAATAATTCAAAATAAAAATTAAATTAAAATAAATAAAATCTCCAGATCTTCAATCTTGGATTGCATCATTCCCCTCCTCTTGAAAGGGATTTGTCCTCAAATCCAAAGCTTCAAACCTGCTTCAAAAGAACAATATATTTATTCTTTTTTTTCTTTTTTTTTTCTAAGACAAAAACAAATAAAAGATAGAGGTTCAGATCAGGCTATAATACCAAATGATACGATCCTCACCGGAGTTGCAGACGCCGACAAGAATAGTATACACCCAAGACCAAATCTAAATCGAACCGGATAAAGATAGAGTATCCCAAAACCTTTGAATCAGTTTCTCGAAGTGAATTAGGCGTACGGATGTTTCCTAAAATACAACGATTAGACGACACAACAACTCGAGTACGATGAATGATAGATAAGATGGAATATCCCAAAACCTATGGATCAGTTTCTCGAAGTGAATTAGGCGTACAGTTGTATCCTAATACCCAACGATAAGATGAGACAACAACTCGGGGACGATGAATGACACACGAACGAGGGATGGTTAACTCGCCGATACGTCGATATGAACATCACGGTGGCATGCCGCCAATCTGCTAGTTTGGTGAACGAACTAAAAGAGATAAACTCACAAAATATTATTCATCAAATCGTTATTTAATCCATGCCTTACTAGACCTATATATAGGGGTGGAATACAATAGAGTACTAATCTAGTAAGGAAACAAATCCTTGAATAATAAGGAAACAAATCATAAACTAATAAGGAAATAAATCCTTGAACAATAAGGAAACAAATCTTAAACTAATAAGGAAACAAATCCTTAACCTAATAAAAATATAAAACTGTTGGGAAATTTAAGTAAAAGTTTTGATTGATTCTAAAACCAACTGACCCCAACCGAGTAGATGTTGCGAGATCCTAATGTTAGTATTTAGGCTCGCTGTTTGAGCAATGTTGAGATTTTATCTTTACATGTCTCCAGCTGAAGACGACAACATGGTGTTACTCGGATAGAACATCAGTTGTAAGAAAGACAACTGAGCGTTCAAAGGAGAAGATGTAAGAGAACATCAGTTGTAAGAAAGACAACTGAGCGTTCAAGGAGGAAGATGATACAGAACATCAGTTGTAAGAAAGAAAACTGAACGTTCAAGAGATAGAACATCAGTTACAAGAAAGTCAACTGAGCGTTTAAGAGATAGAACATCAGTTACAAGAAAGACAACTGAGCGTTCAAGATACAGAACATCAGTTGAAGGACTCGAACCGATAAGATCGACAACTTGAAGTTCAAAGCAGCTGAGAGTTCAACTGCTCCTCTTCAGACAGAATGTCAGTTGAAGGTAGCGATCAGATGGAACATCAGCTGAAGACCACTCAGATGAAGATCAAAACTTCTCAACCGACTAACCAAGGTTGAAAGTCTAAGGTTGATTCTCTCCGCCTATAAATAGAGGCTTTCATTCATTCACCAAGACTAACAAGAGAAGACAGACAAGTGCGAGAGCAAAGAGATAGACGAGCGAACATCACCAGTTGAGAGTTCATATCGCAAACGAGCTAAACTGAATTCAATCTCTAAGAACATCACTAGTTGAGAGTTCCTAGAGTGTTAGATTCTGTCTTGGTGTTTTAGATCTTAGTTTGAGTCTCCATTTGTTCAAGCTTAGATCCTAGCTCACTTCTTGTTCAAGCTAGTAGTTGGAAAAACCCACCCTCACACAAACCCCTAAAAAGGTTGTTAGGATCCTACTCTTCCCGTAATTGAGTAGATAGGTTGATAAGTACCCGTAAACTTATTTGTAAGGTTGATAAGTACCAGTAAACTTATCTTAATGGTTGCAAAGCCCGCGCAAGCTTTGTGGAAATTGTCTTAAGGAACCTGGACTGAGTTGTGTGGACTCACAACTTCCCGTGGACGTAGGAGTTCTTTCTGAACCACGTAAATCCTTTGTGTGTTTGTGTTTTCAGTTCAGTTATTTTTATTGCATATTCAACTGACTATCTAACCAGCACTCAAACTGCATCTTTACATCTTATCTGTTTTGGTTATTGACCAACCTTGCATCTGAGCGTGAGTTATTTTATATGAGTTATTTTTTCCACCACATTCCGCACAGCACCACTCTCACAGCTGATTTTTCCTACTCAGTTGTGATTCCAGCTGAGTCTTTTTACTCGGTTGTGATAATTTTCAGGGGGTTATTTTTAAAATTCTTAACTGGTGTATTGCCCCCCCTCTCCATACATAAGAACTCGTATCGGGACCATCAAGTGGTATCAGAGCAGTGGTTCAAAAGACTGCTGACTCTGTTTCACGTGGTGTGAATCGAGGTGTTTTTCTTCAGTGGTCAACTGAATAGATCTTTTCCACGCTAGTGCATATCTGCTTGCATTTGTTGTTTGTTTATTATGTGCAGATGGATGTTAAAGACAAGATCGTTTTCATGTTGTCGGTTGTGAACTATACATCCTGGAAAACTCGGATGAAGAAGATTCTACTGTCAAAGCATCATCGAATGCAACAAGTAATTACATCCGGACCGTTCACCATCTTGGAGAAATTCGTTCGTACTCCTACAAATCCCAATGATGGGGATGCAACTGAGGTGATGGTTGAGAAAAAGCTAGAAGACTTCACTCCCGAGGAAGCGAAAGTGAGCCAGCTGGATATCTGGGCTCAAAGCACTATCATGTCCATAGTTGGACAATACTATCTTTCATGGATAGAAGAGTGCAACACAGCTAAGGAGATGTGGGATATTTTGGCATCTCTTAGCGAAGGGAGTGACGAAACTAAGGAGAACAAGTTCTCCCATGCTTGTCAAGATTTTGACAACTTCTGTCTAAGAGCTGATGAAACCATTGATCAGCTAGAGCTTCGGTTCATGGATATCATCCGAAGGATTCAGTCTATTCGACGAGGGAAATATACTTTGAGAGAAATCAACCTCAAAGTATTACAAGCTCTACCAGCTGAATGGGACACCTTCACCAACATTCATGAAAGCCGAGCTGATCTTGGAGAAATGTGAACTGACAGGCTGTTCTCAATCCTGAAAGGAAATGAGTACAAGGTGAACCGACGAAGATCAACTCAGTCCTCGGGGCAGTCGAGTCGACTTGAGGATGTTGGTTCAGGAACAAAGACAGTAGCACTTCGAGCTGACTATTCCAAGCTGCGAACATCAAGGGCAACAAGATCTGCGGACACAGCTTCGAAGGAGCCAAGCAGAGAAGAGCTGCAACAGAGCATTGCCACCATGTCAAAGAAGCTAGCTGACATGGATGCTCGGTTCGGAAAATACAAGAGGTTCTACAAATCTAACCGAACTCGAGATAACTCAAAGCCTGTGAACAACGGTTGCTTTGAATGCGGCAAAGATGGACACTTCAAAGCAGATTGTCCAGATCTCTCGAAGAAAGAAAGAGATGCGTTGAGGGCCAAGAAAAGCACAAAGAACAAGGCCATGGTTGCAGAAGAAGCAGCTGATGACATGGACATCTTCACCGACACTGAAGATGAGGATGAGCTGACATCCAACAACAACGCTATCGGTCAGGATCAATGTCTCATGGCATTTGGAACCGAACAAGATGACACTGAGGAACAAGAGAAACAGTTGAGGAAGGATAAAGCATCACATACCATGTGGGTGATGGATAGTGGATGCTCGAAACACATGACAAATTTGAGGGATTTGCTTGGAAGTTTCGTGGAGAAGGAAGGACCATCAGTTACCTTTGGTGACAACTCAAAAGGTCACACCAAAGGCTACGGTACCCTTGAAACCAATCATGTATCTATATCAAATGTTTCATATGTTGATGGATTGAAGCATAATTTGCTCTCCATCAGCCAATTCTGTGATAATGGTTTCTCTGTCAAGTTTGATGCGCAGGGCTGCAGGGTTAAAAATGTTGAAACAAAGCAAGTCATATTGTTGGGAAATCGATCCCCAACCGGGAATGTCTACTATGCAGATTGGAACAGTAGTCCTCCTGAAACCTGTCTGTTATCAAAGAGCAGTTCAGATGTGAGCTGGCTGTGGCACAAAAGGCTCAACCATCTGAATTTCAAGACAATGAACCGACTTGCGAGATAGGAACATGCAAAGGGTATTCCTAACCGAGTGTTTTCAACAACACATATCTGCAGTGCATGTCAGTTGGGAAAGCTCACTAGATCCTCCTTTCGGTTGAAAACGATTCCCTCAACCGACCGAGTATTGCAGCTGATCCATATGGATCTCTTCGGGCCAGTTACACCAAAAAGCATGAATGGTAACGAGTATACCCTTGTTGTTACTGATGATTTTTTTAGGTACACGTGGACCATTTTCATGCATCACAAGAGTGAATCCCGAGATGAGCTACCCAAGCTGATGGATCGGATATCGAACCAACAAGAGATGAACATCATTTCTATCCGATCAGACCGTAGAACCGAGTTCCTAAATGAAATCATCATTGAATACTGTGAGAAGCACAGAATCACTCATCATACATCGGTTGCGCGTACTCCACAATAGAATGGAGTAGCCGAGCGAAGGAACCGAACGTTGAAGGATGCGGCTATATCCATGTTGACAAGCTCAGGTCTGCCAAAGAGATTTTGGACTGAGGCAATCAACACAGCCTGCTACACCCAGAATCGGTCTCTTCTGACCAAGCTGTTGGGAAAGACTCCATATGAGCTATGGAGACGCAGGAAGCCTGATATTTCATATTTTCGCATTTTTGGTTCTAAGTGTTATATTCACAACAATGGGAAGACTCAGTTGAAAACTTTTGACGCCAAGGCTTCGAAGGGAATATTTCTCGGATATGCCGCTCGGATCAAGGCTTATAGAGTTTTTAACAACAGCCCTCGTGTTGTGGAGATAACACCTCATATTAGTTTTGATGAATCTACCTTTGAGTGCAGGGAACAGGCTAAAAGACAACAAGTTGATCCACATGTTCCACCAGCTCTCACCAGATCGCAGGTTCTAAGGCAGAAGAATCTAGCTGAACTATTGGTATGGGCAACCGAGGATGATGATCCTTGTTCCTCTGAAGATGAATGTGAGGACCCCAGCTCATCTCAAGGGGGAACTTCAGCTGATGTCACTCCAACTGCATCAGCATCCGAAGCCCAACCGAGCTCAGTTCAAAATATTGTCCATGTTGAGGATCCAGACTCCATAACTGATAAATCACTAGTTCAGAAGATCCCAGCATCTCCCACAGTTCAGGTTATCTCATCAGTTGAAATCACGGAACAGTCAATGTTGGAAGAAGAAGGAAGACGCAACAAGAGATGGTATGAAGATCATTCCAAGGACAACATCATTGGAGATCCAGCCAAAGGTGTCAGTACTAGAAGCAGAGTTGCAAATCCAGACTCAGCTGAGAAAGATTCCAACACTTACGCCCAATATGCTGAGGAGTTGGCAGTTCTGGAGGAGTTCGAACAAGTAGGAGATGTTGCCATGATTTCATGTTTCGTAGCTGATGTGCCAGAACCGAAGAATGTTAAGGAAGCTCTCAACTGTGTTCACTGGACAACAGCTATGCAAGAAGAACTGAATGAATTTCTACGCAACTGTGTATGAGAGTTGGTAGAAAGACCAAATGGTGTCAAAGTCATTGGATTAAAGTGGATTTTCAAGAACAAGAGAGACGCCATTAGATTCATCGTGAGGAACAAGGCAAGGTTGGTAGCTCAAGGATATTGCCAACAAGAAGGAATTGATTTCGAGGATTCTTTCGCGCCTGTTGCAAGGTTGGAAGCCATCCGGATATTTCTAACCTAGGCTGAAGAAGAGATGCCAGCTGAAAAGGAATCTCAGCTGAAGAAAACCTAGCCGAAGAAGACTCAGAAGAAGAAGCCCACTCCAAAGCCAACCGACAAGAAACGACAACAACTCAAATCCATTGTTGTCGGCGGAGCTGAAATGGCGAAGGACATGGAACAGGCGGAGGAGTATGGAGTTTCCTACAACTCCATAGCCGAGATTGCAGTCGAGCTTGATGCGGAACTCGACGGTATTACAACCGAAGAGTGTATTGCTGCTGTCAAGGCTATGGATGTTCCAGAAAAGGACTACATGAACCCGGAATGGGTGAAGAAATTTGCTGCCAGCCAAGCTAGAAGAGTCAACTAGTTGGAGGAGGAGCTTGCCAAGGTTACCAACAACTTGGACAGGAACATAGCCTCCTGCAGCCGAAGAAGAATTGAGAAACACCAAGTGAAGGCTGAGGCAAGGATGAAGCAATAGCGACTGCCAGGGAAAATCAAGCTACAAAGTCGCTTCAGGCATGTTGATAAGTGGATGCCTGCCGAATAGAATGAGGATTGGGAATCATTCAAGCAGGAATTTGTGAATGATTTTTATTATAGAAAAGTGTACTCAACTGAGGATGGAAGGAGAGCGTTCAAGGAAGCCTTAACCGAGCTACACTCTGGGGATCCGGGCATGTTCAGCCAGTTCAGGCGAGCAATGATTGATGCGAAACTGGATATGAACACTGTCCCCGTCCCTCAGAAAGTCACATACCTTCCTCCATTCCTCCCACACTCAAGAAATCCCAACCGACAAAAGATAGTAGCTAAGTAAGGAAAGTTTGCCAAGAACACGGAGGTGATATCTCTAAAGAGTCAGATGCAAAAAGAGATATTTTTGTCAGAATTTTTGGGAAGTATGGGCTAAAGTTTTAGCCAAGTTAAAGTTTTTGAGCAACTGATGTATTTTGACTTTTTGTGCATAATTTTGTAACCATCAGTTGTAATGAAAACTTTCATCAGTTATCCGATTCACTTTGACGTACAATATCTCGTTGTCCAAGCTCTGAATAGCAAAATTATTTCAATACCATGTTATAACTGTGCTAACCCTTTGTTGTTTTAATCTTATAGACTGTCTAGAATTTCAGCTGAGATTTTAGATAGGTCAGTAGGGTTTATATCAGTTTGATCAGTAAGGGTTTTGGCATCATAAAAAAGGGGGAAATTGTTGGGAAATTTAAGTAAAAGTTTTGATTGATTCCAAAACCAACTGACCCCAACCGAGTAGATGTTGCTAGATCCTAATGTTAATATTTAGGCTCGCTGTTTGAGCAATGTTGAGATTTTATTTTTACAGATCTCCAGCTGAAGACAACAACATGGCGTTACTCGGATAGAACATCAGTTGTAAGAAAGACAACTGAGCGTTCAAAGGAGAAGATGTAAGAGAACATCAGTTGTAAGAAAGACAACTGAGCGTTCGAGGAGGAAGATGATATAGAACATCAGTTGTAAGAAAGACAACTGAGCGTTCAAGAGATAGAACATTAGTTACAAGAAAATCAACTGAGCGTTCAAGAGATAGAACATCAGTTACAAAAAAGACAACTGAGCATTCAAGATATAGAACATCAGTTGAAGGACTCGAACCGATAAGATCGACAACTTGAAGTTCAAAGCAGCTGAGAGTTCAACTGCTCCTCTTCAAACAGAATGTCAGTTGAAGGTAGCGATCAGATGGAACATCAGCTGAAGACCACTGAGATGAAGACCAAAACTTCTCAACCGACTAACCAAGGTTGAAAGTCTAAGGTTGAAAGTCTAAGGTTGAATTTTGAAATTCAAAATAGGAAGTCATGTGAAGGTTTGACGTTCTGTCATTACCTCATTTAGCCTAACACAAGGCTGTCTCAGATGGAAAGCAGAAGTTCACAGTTGCCAAATCCGGAAAGTCTGCAGAGATGAGAGACAAGCCATCGCTTTCACAGAATAGAGATCAACGGCTCATCCAACGGCTAGTTGATTCTCTCCGCCTATAAATAGAGGCCTTCATTCATTCACCAAGACTAACAAGAGAAAACAGACAAGTGCGAGAGCAAAGAGATAGACGAGCGAACATCATTAGTTGAGAGTTCGTATCGCAAACGAGCTAAACTGAATTCAATCTCTAAGAACATCACTAGTTGCGAGTTCCTAGAGTGTTAGATTCTGTCTTGGTGTTTTAAATCTTAGTTTGAGTCTCCATTTGTTCAAGCTTAGATCCTATCTCACTTCTTGTTCGAGCTAGTAGTTGGAAAAACCCACCCTCACACACACCCCTAAAAAGGTTGTTAGGATCCTACTCTTCCCGTAATTGAGTAGATAGGTTGATAAGTACCCGTAAACTTATCTATAAGGTTGATAAGTACCCGTAAACTTATCTTAACGGTTGCAAAGCCCGCGTAAGCTTTGTGGAAATTGTCCTAAAGAACCTGGACTGAGTTGTGTGGACTCACAACTCCCCGTGGACGTAGGAGTTCTCTCCGAACCACGTAAATCCTTTGTGTGTTTGTGTTTTCAGTTCAGTTATTTTTATTGCATATTCAACTGACTATCTAACCAGCACTCAAACTACATCTTTACATCTTAACTGTTTTGGTTATTGACCAACCTTGCATCTGAGCGTGAGTTATTTTATACGAGTTATTTTTTCTACCACATTCCGCACAGCACCACTCTCACAGCTGAGTTTTCCTACTCAGTTGTGATTCCAGCTGAGTCTTTTTACTCGGTTGTGATAATTTTTAGGGGGTTATTTTTAAAATTCTTAACTGGTGTATTCCCCTCCCCCCCCATACACCAGAACTCGTATCGGGACCATCAAAAACTACCAAAATAACTCTAATAAAGCCTTATTTTTGGCCTACAATAATTAAAAACGAAAATTAAAATAAAATTAATAAAATCTTCATATCTTCAATCTTGGATTGCATCATTTCCCTCCTCTTGAAAGGGATTTGTTCTCAAATCCAAAGCTTCAAACCTGCATCAAAAAAACAATATTTTTTTCTTTTTTTCTTTTTTTTTTCTAAGACAAAAACAAATAAAAGATAGAGGTTCAGATCAGGCTCTAATACCAAATGATAGGATCCTCGCCGGAGTTGCAGACGCTGACGAGAATAGTATACACCCAAGACCAAATCTGATCCGAACCACAATAAAGATGGAGTATCCCAAAACCTTTGAATCAGTTTCTTGAAGTGAATTAGGCGTTCGGATGTTTCCTAAAATCCAACGATAAGACGACACAACAACTCGGGGACGATGAATGATAGATAAGAAGGAATATCCCAAAACCTATGAATCAGTTTCTCGAAGTGAATTAGGCGTACGACTGTTTCTTAAAACCCAACGATAAGACGATACAGCAACTCGGGGACGATGAATGACGAACGAACGAGGGATGGTTGACTCGCCGATACGTCGATATGAACATCACGGTGGCATGCCGCCAATCCGCTAGTTTGGTGAACGAACTAAAGGAGATAAACTCACAAAATATTATTCATCAAATCGTTATTTAATCCATGCCCTACTAGACCTATATATAGGTGTGGAATAAAATAGAGTCCTAATCTAGTAAGGAAACAGATTTTTGAACAATAAGGAAACAAATCATAAACTAATAAGGAAATAAATCCTTGAATAATAAGGAAACAAATCCTAAAGTAATAAGGAAACAAATCCTTAACCTAATAAAAATATAAAACTACCAAAATAACTTTAATAAAGCCTTATTTTTGGCCTACAATAATTAAAAACAAAAATTAAAATAAAATAAATTAAATCTTCAGATCTTCAATCTTGGATTGCATCATTCCCCTCCTCTTGAAAGAGATTTGTTCTCAAATCCAAAGCTTCAAATCTGCATCAAAAGAACAATTTTTTTTTTCTAAGACAAAAATAAATAAAAGATAGAGGTTCAGATCAGGCTCTAATACCAAATGATACGATCCTCCCCGGAGTTGCAGACGTCGATCAGAATAGTATACACCCAAGACCAAATCTGAACCGAACCGGATAAAGATGGAGTATCCCAAAACCTCTGAATCAGTTTCTCGAAGTGTATTAGGCGTACAGATGTTTCCTAAAATCCAACGATAAGACGACACAACAACTCGAGGACGATGAATGATAGATAAGATGGAATATTTCAAAACCTATGAATCAGTTTCTAGAAGTGAATTAGGCGTACGGTTGTTTCCTAAAACCCAACGATAAGACGATACAGCAACTCGGGAACAATGAATAACACACGAACAAGGGATGGTTGACTCGACGGTACGTCGATATGAACATCACGGTGGCAAGCCGCCAATCCGCTATTTCGGTGATCTAACTAAAGGAGATAAACTCACAAAATATTATTCACCAAATTGTTATTTAATCCATGCCATACTAGACCTATATATAGGGATGGAATACAATAGAGTCCTAATCTAGTAAGGAAACAAATCCTTGAACAATAAGGAAACAAATTATAAACTAATAAGGAAATAAATCGTTGAACAATAAAGAAACAAATCCTAAACTAATAAGGAAACAAATCCTTAACCTAATAAAGATATAAAACTACCGAAATAACTCTAATAAAGCCTTATTTTTGGCCTACAATAATTAAAAATGAAAATTAAAATAAAATAAATAAAATCTCCAGATCTTCAATCTTGGATTGCATCATTCCCCTGCTCTTGAAAGGGATTTGTCCTCAAATTCAAAGCTTCAAACCTGCTTCAAAAGAACAATATATTTTTTCTTTTTTTTTCTTTTTTTTTCTAAGACAAAAACAAATAAAAGATAGAGGTTCAGATCAGGCTCTAATACCAAATGAAACGATCCTCCCTGGAGTTGTCGACGTCGACGAGAATAGTATACACCCAAGACCAAATCTGAACCGAACCGGATAAAGATGAAGTATCCCAAAACCTCTTAATCAATTTCTCGAAGTGAATTAGGCGTACGGATGTTTACTAAAATTCAACGATAAGACGACACAGCAACTCGAGGACGATGAATGATAGATAAGATGGAATATCCCAAAACCTATTAATCAGTTTCTTGAAGTGAATTAGGCGTACGGCTGTTTCCTAAACCCCAACGATAAGACGACACATCAACTCAGGGATGATGAATGACACACGAACGAGAGATCGTTGACTCGCCGATACGTCGATATGAACATCACGGTGGCAGTCCGCCAATCCGCTAGTTTGGTGAACGAACTAAAGGAGATAAACTCACAAAATATTATTCATCAAATCGTTATTTAATTCATGCCCTACTAGACCTAAATATAAGGGTGGAATACAAAAGAGTCCTAATCTAGTAAGTAAACCAATCCTTGAACAATAAGGAAACAAATCATAAACTCATAAGGAAATAAATTTTTGAACAATAAGGAAACAAATCCTAAACTAATAAGGAAACAAATCCTTAACCTAATAAAGATATAAAACTACCAAAATAACTCTAATAAAGCCTTATTTTTGGCCTATAATAATTAAAAACGAAAATTAAAATAAAATAAATAAAATCTTAAGATCTTCAATCTTGGATTGCATCATTCCCCTCCTCTTGTTTTTTTTTTTTTTTTTCCTAAGACAAAAACAAATAAAAGATAGAGCTTCAGATCAGGCTCTAATACCAAATGATACGATCCTGACCGGAGTTGCTGACGCCGACGAGAATAGTATACACTCAAGACCAAATCTGAACCGAACCGGATAAAGATGGAGTATTTCAAAACCTCTGAATCAGTTTCTCGAAGTGAATTAGGCGTACGGATGTTTCCTAAAATCCAACGATAAGACGACACAACAATTCGAGGACGACGAATGATAGATAAGATGGAATATCCCAAAATCTATGAATTAGTTTCTCGAAGTGAATTAGGCGTACGACTGTTTCCTAAAACCCAACGATAAGACGACACAACAAGTCGGGGACGATGAATGACACACGAACGAGGAATGGTTGACTAGCCGATACGTTGATATGAACATCACGGTGGCATGCCGCCAATCCGCTAGTTCGGTGAACGAATTAAAGGAGATAAACTCACAAAATATTATTCATCAAACTGTTATTTAATCTATGCCCTACTAGATCTATATATAGGGGTGGAATACAATAGAGTACTAATCTAGTAAGGAAACAAATCCTTGAATAATAAGGAAACAAATCATAAACTAATAAGGAAATAAATCGTTGAACAATAAGGAAACAAATCCTAAACTAATAAGGAAACTAATCCTTAACCTAATAAAAATCTAAAACTATCAAAATAACACAAATGAAGCCTTATTTTTGGCCTACAATAATTAAAAATGAAAATTAAAATAAAATAAATAAATTTTTTAGATCTTCAATTTTAGATTGTATCACAAATGGATATAAAAAGTACATATTTATATAGTAATAGGTATGAGGAGTACATACTACACTATCTCCACAGTGGATATTATGATTTTTCTCTCGAAATTATAACGTGTCTTCCACGTAGGTTTTTCTTAAATTTCCATAACCCCCCACCCCCACCCAATTACAATTTGATATTGTAAATTATGGTTCGACAAATTTGGAATTGATTGAAAAATATTGTAGTAGTTGATTTAATATATATATTGCAGGTGTATAATTTGACTAATAAAATTAGTTTGAACACAAATTCTATTAATTCAAATTAGAATAATGTAGAAAGATGCTAAACTGTATATAAATTAAATAATAATATTTTTATTATTGAAGTTTGAGATATAAAAAGAGACATTTATATGGGTCAAAAGAGATAGTTATTATATTCAAAAAGTTAATTTAATCATTTTCAAGACAATAGCTATAGTTTGATACTTTTTAGAAAAAATACTCTTCTATTAACACTTCTAATAACTACTATAAAAGTGCCTTTATTTAAACTTTACCTCTATTAAATATATGATTTTTTCCATACTTTTTGAACGAAAACTTTACCACCGAAATAAAGGCACTTTTACAGTAATTATATAAAAGAATATATTTTGGGGACATACAAGTGCCTTTATTTTTGTGGTAAAGATTGGAATATAAAATAATCTCCACCGTCTCTTCACTTTTATGTCTTTTATCGTATGAAAAATATTATCACACTTTTCGCACCATATTAATATTTTCTACAATTGAAGAGAAATGATGGAAAGAGGTGCCTTGAAAAAATTAACAACTGTAATAAACGTGTAAAAATAATGAAAAAGTAGTGGATATATTTATTTTCCACTATTTTCCATCCCTAATAGTTTTAATTTGTTCAACTATATTTTGAGCTACACCGTTAAAGCTAATACACCATTAATCGTACCGTACCATGGATGATATCGTGACAAATCTTGAAAATGTGATTAGCTCGACTTTTTTTGTTTTGATATCGTGGGAACCCGCAGCCGTTATCTTCGGTGCGCACTGGGTAAACCCCCGTCCCTTGTGCAGTAGCCTGCAAACCACACAGGGCAGGTAAACCACACTTTTCAAGTACAAGTGTGACAGGCTCGACTTATAGAGGCGCTTCATGAGGTTCGAACCTGAGACCTCTCAGTCTCAAGCGCTCACTTTTTACCATTAAGTCATCCCCAAGGGGACAATTAGCTCGACTTATATATGCGTTGATTGGTAGATGGCCAAAATCTCTTGTTGATTTAATTAATCTAATTATAAAAATTGTACACTTGTTTTTACGAAAAGCCGAACGTAGCGAACTTGTAACAATAAAATTTAAAGTTTTAATATCACGAGCAGCTAGCCTGAATCAATTCGAGGGCACGAATTATTCGTTTAAAAGTTTGTCACATGCAGACTAATATTTAATTTCCAACTCAACACAAAAGAACAAAGGAAAGTTTGTTTCGCTCACCACCCACATGACAAGATATCACATCTAATATTTTTCTAATCATCTTTCAAATTTTAACTTCACACCAAAAAATCAATAGTGTATCAAACAAATGGTATTAAAAAAATTTAATATGTAAACAAGTACAAGTTGATCGGCCATGTTAGTTATTACAACAAAGTAATACTTCCTCCATTCCGACTTAGTATGATACGGGGCAGACACAAGTTTAAAAAAAAAGTAAATAAATAGTTGGTATAGGGGTATTTTGAGTGGTTGACGAGATCATTTATGATGTCTTGAAAAGAAAATAACATACTAATTTGAGACGGTTAAAAATAGAAAAAGATCATACTAACTTAGAACAACTAAAATTATAAAGAGATTATACTAACTTGGAACGGATGAGTATATGAAATTGAAGCATGTTCGAATGAATTGGATCTATTATGCCTTAATTTCATAGTAATATTTATTTATTAACGATGAACATGCAAATGCAAATTGATTGAAAACAAATATTAAAAGAGTAGTGTACTACAAAAAGTCAAATCATATTTGTATCTAACCACACTATATATTATCTGAAAAAAAAAGTGACCTCAGCATATATATATATAAGATTACCTGCAGTGGTAGTATTTTTAAGGGGTATTTTTAAAAGTTTTTGGGGATAGAGACAGTGAGCTACAATGGGATTGTCTCTAAAGAGTGCCTCTTTCTAATTTCTGAATTTGTATTTTGCATTAATTTTAATAAGAAAATTCTAATTTCATTAGTTTAAATAAAATAATATATTACTAGAAATAAAAAAAATTACATTACTAGAAACAAAAAAGAAGGAATTGTGCGAGAAAAATAGAGAGAAATGGTATGAATGTGGTGTTAATTAAGGTAGTATTTATAGGTAAAAAAATGAAAAAATAAAATAAAATAAAATCGGTCAAACAGAGCCGTTTATACCCGTTGGAGGTCAAATTAACCATTGCGAATTTTTTTTTCGGTCTGGCGCGTGCAATGCACGCGCCGTATCCAAAAAAAAGTCCAGCGCATGTGATGCACGCGCTGAATCGAGACGGTCTTGAGCTGGCGAGATGGGCTCGAGACGAAGGGAGTCGCAGTGGGGTGTCTCGTGGGCGTGGGTGTCTCGAGCCACCCCAACGAGGCACCCGCTGACAATAGTCTAAAGATCAGCAGCACATATACTAAGGGTGCGTTTATTTTGATGGAAAAGGATGGGAAAAGAATATTTTCACCCTTTTTCCATCCTTTTCACACGTTTATTGTGTTGGTTAATTTTCATCGGGTAGGATGGATAACTAATCTGGACAACCCTTTTTCTATCCATTTCTCACCAATTGTGGAAAATATGGGTGTGATAATATTTTTTAATGGATAAAAGACATAAAAATGGGGAAGGGGTGAGGGGACCATGTGGTAATTTTATTTTCCATCCTAGTAAACATGTGATAAAAAAAGATAGAAATGTTATTATTTTCTCATATTTTTTTATCTATCATTTTCCAATAGAAATATTTCATCAAAGTAAATGCACCCTAATATAGAATTAGGGCTGGACAAAATAATACTTTATATTTAACCTTATATTTCTTACAACTCATATTTATTCCAACAATCCGAAACAAACAAATAATCTATTGTTGGAAATAATGGTTTATTCATTTATGGGATAATTGCGTGTAAATCTCAAACCTTTTTTCAAATTCTGGAATTGCACTCGAACTCTTTTTTTTGCTCAACAAACATAACCTTCAATTTTCTTCTGATTTTGCACATACGGTCGTTTCCCACAATTTATTCTGGTGTGAGGCCGGAAATGATAACGTGGAAGCCTGAAATAACATTGTCAAAGTCGGAAATAACAAAACGGTGCAGCTTTGTATAAAGAAATATAAATAAATAAAAAAAATAACACATCAGATTTGCCAACTCATTTTTTCAATAATTGAAAATAAAAATATAACTAAAATCACATTTACTCTCCTTACACCCTCATCTCTCGTCTGTCGTCTCTCTCCCACCAATATTCACGCCGCCGCCACCATCACTTAATCGCCACCTCCACCTCCGACCGCCACCATCGATGCCGACCAACGTGACCTGCAGAATTCCCCAAATCGCCTCTCGGAATTGGAATTGGAAGGCTAGGAAGAGGTTGAGTTAGATGAGGCAGAGGTTGAGCCTTCTCCCAAAAAGCAGAAGCAGCTCTCCGACCTTCCCGAACCTACCGCTCCCACCCTCAAATTTACGGATACGCCGTCGCTCGGCGACGCCGCACTTACCTTAACGGCATAGGACGGAAAGCCTCTTCCGCTCCCCTTGCTACAAAATTGAAGAAGAAGAGCAACGACATGTGGACTGCCACCTCTAGGAATGGGAAGAAGAAGACCAAGCACGCCTCCAACAACAATCACAGTTCCAAAAAGCCATCAACGGAGACGCATTGGCTGAGGATAGAGTGTTCATATCTCAAATCCCTAGATATCCTGATAAAAACGGCGATAGCTCAAAGTCAACCATTTGCCCTTACAATGTTCACAAGGTTGAGAAGGTAGAGCTAAGTGATGATAGATTGAGTACAAGTAGCACAAAGGGGTACATACTACAGAATGGTGAGGGCAACGAAGGGGGTGACTGAAGGTGCCTAGTATTTTGAGATTAAAGTAGTCCATTTGGGAGAGATGGCACACACGAGGCTGGGGTGATCGTTGAGAGATAGTTGCGTGGTGGTGGTGGTCGTGGCGGGTGGTGGTGGTGATGGCGGTCGGAGGTGGAGAGGGCGGTTGCAGAAATGAAGGTTGACGGTGGAAGCAACATCGGTAAGGGTTTAGTCATGGAGATTGGAGAGCGACGAAAAAAGGATGGAGGAGAGAGTTGTCATTTTAATTTTAATTTTTTTATTGAAAAATAATGAGTTGGCACATTCATATTTTTATTTTATTTTTTATTAAATTACACAAAACGATGTCGTTTTTCATATTCCGGCGTCCACGTTGTCATTTTCGGCTTCCACATTAGATTTAAATTGGGAGACATCAACTGTAGGTGCAAAATCAGAAGAAAATCAAAAGTTATATTTGTTGAGCAAAAAAAAAAAGCTCGAGTGCAATTCCAGAACTTGAAAAAAGGTTTGGGATTTACAGACAACAGTTATCCCTTTATTTATTTGGTGGTGATATATTTTAACTATAAAAGAAATAAATAATGCAAGATTATTCTACATGAGAATAATGGTGGTATATTCTTGTTCTCGAAACCATTATTTGGTGAGTGAAAAATAACGTACTAAAGTTGTGTTTTGAAGAATTAATTTGTTTAATCAAATTAATTTGAGTACGGACATGGGCTTTATGATGCTGTGATCGTGGGCTTTGAACCATTATTCATGACCATTGCATTTAGGCTTTGCTTTGTGGTTCGGGACTTTCGAGTTGGTTGGACTTGGTGCCTAACACTTTAGGGTTTGTGTTTGACATAATCGTTTATGATGCGTAACAGTTTTAATCGCCAACTCATGGAATTGATGAACGCATCGAATGATATGAAGACACCGAGTACATAATGTTAGTAACCATTTAGGTCATGAAGGTCTGTTGTATAACCCTAATTTGATAGACTGCCAACGAAGTCTGGCCTTTATAGTTTTTGACTACCAACGAGCCCTTGAGTGTTGTATAAAGGCCATGCATTAGAGTTTGATAGACACTCTAAAATATAGAAATTTACTTACTCTCCACATTCTCCGATCCGCAAATTAACATTCTGCATTTACATGATCATATAACTACATTTAGAGGTCATAAAGCTCAATATCTCGTCCATTAATGAGGGTTTTAGGGCTATTAATGAGGGTTTTAGAGGTCATAAAGCTCAATATGTCGTTGCTCAATATCTTGTCTTGATGCGTATTCAAGATTGGTTTGGGTTGTCAGGTTTGGGGAATTACCTCACGGTACCCATTATATATATCACTACACCAAAAATGCTCATAGATAACGAATTTCATCCGTTATCTATGTGCGAAATTTTCCGTTATCTTTAGAGGTGATATCTATGTGGCGCTCATAGATAACGGATAAATGTCCGTTATCTATGTGACAATACATAACGGAGTATTTTAAATAGATAACGCTTTTCTTACGTTATCTATGTTGAAATACATAACGTTTTTTTAAAATAAATAACGTTAGAAAATCCGTTATCAATAAGTGTATACATAACGTTTATTACCGTTATTAAAGTTCATAAATATCCGTTATCTTTACCTTTATTGATAACGGTAATTTTCATATACATTACACGCTTTTTTCCGTTATTTTTATCTTTATACATAACGTTTTGTTCCGTTACGAAAAATCAAAATAATAAAATTAATTCGTAAATCATGTCATATATCATCCAAAATGTTCACACAATCATCATATCCAAATATATTTAACATTGTTGTATCAGTTGTATGTCCATTTCGATTCGAACAACCTTCCTACGAAGATGAGAGGCGCTCATTCAGCTCAGCGGCTCAACTGCAATTTTGTTCACATATATCTAGTGACATTAAAAATTATACAATTAACAATCACACTAACTATATAAAAAAAGGCTAAATACTAGAAGCAAAATCATATACCTACACAAATAAAATGTAGATAGTACAGTAAGTGTAAGAACGAGAATACTTGTAAAATTACAGAACTTCATTGAAATAAAAACAAGTTGAGCATAGCATTGTTGCACAATTACATATGACAAGCCACCCAACAGCTACGAGTATGAAAATCCAAAGTAACATCATAGTAGATCACAATGCCCATGAAATCAAGGACCAAGAAGTCCAAGCAATAGAACTAGCTTAATTTGACAACTACATCACATTAAAATGGCTCAAAGTCTCATGATAACATGTTTCTCTAAAGAATCTAAGATCTCTTTGGGTAAGTGGAAAATATTCAAGTCACATCATACACTAATAAGTCGATTATTTCTAAATCCTGACAAGACTAGATCAGTTTTAGCCTCATGAAACTCATATCAATTATAGTAAATTATAGAAATAATAAAATATTTGGACCAAATACAATATTCAAGGGCACAAGAAAATGGTTAAGAGCCAGATACAAGACGAATCATTCGCAACATGTAGAGAATTATGTTTAAATTTGTCATTCTATTCACAGTACATATGAGTACACTGAATATGAGAGGAAGGGAATCACAAACCTTTTTTGACACACTGCCAGATTTCAGAGAACTTATCTTGTCAGCTTTTGCATTTGCTCCATGTCCAGGCACCATGGAATTACTAGAGAGAGAATGTAATGACAGAACAAGGCACACTTATAAATGCAACTCGTCATAAAATAGATGGAAGGCAGTTAGCCAATATTTGAAATGCTTACTTGAAGGAATGCAATCTCACACATGCTCTATCTTCTTCTTGTTTTAGTTTAATTCTAGCCAGCTGCTCCACCTTTACAATATAGCTCTCCTGGGAGGAAAGAAAATTATGACACACAGTTAAAAAAATGTAACAAGAACAGTAAAACACAATTGTAATAAGAAAAGGCATTTTTAACAAGGTCGGTCGTAAGTACATCAAAAGAGTTCTTCTTTTTGCTATCACCCTTCCTCTTCTTCCTCTTCCCAGGTGGATTTTTATTTGATGTGCTTGAAGCAATAAAGTAGGAAAAGCATGATCTAGTAATGGCATTTTAATAAAAGTAAAACTAAAGAAATCCGAAGTCACCGAACCTTTTTACAACTAAAACAGACTTCTTTCTGCCCCCAAAAGTTGATATACATTTATTCAGAGAAAATTTTGCTGACCGCCTATACTGGGTGAAGTGCTAACAGATCCTAACTGTTAATGGAGCTTGATGGGAGCGAGAAACCAAATTCAAATTTTGGTCAATCCCCACCTAAGAAAGCGTAAGCAGAATTAATAGCTCTATCACCTTAATTGTTCCAGAAATTGACAGCTCTATCACCTTAAATTAGTGAAAGGAACTATCATATGATTCCATCAGTGCACAATTTAATGAAGCTAGATTATGAGAAGGAATCATATGATAAGCATGACTATTTGTGTAGTTTTTCCTCATCTAAGTAGCACAGATAGTATAAGCGTAAGCAGAAATTTTTAAATTAGTGAAAGGAACTATCATAACAGAGGCATATGAAAAGATAAGAACAGCTGTTTGCCTACCAAGACCATATACGACCTCACCACTCGTCTCCTGAGCTATTTGCCGTATATATTTTAGTGCCTGTTAAAGTCACAGTAGTTAGTTAAAAATGGACGAAGATTTGAACTCAACTGACTCTGTAATACGAAACAAGTAGGTAGTGAAGTCACAGCAATAGTAGTTTTCTGTGCTAGAACTTTCGAAGATTCATAGAGTGGCCTTAGCACATCCGGCACACTCCACGCCTGGACAAACAGAATGTAAGATTACGACCTCCAGATTAAGGTGATCTATGATGTGAATAATCGATCCTCCACCATCACATGTCCGGATCAAATATCCGGATGGTGATGGAACTGATGTCATCGTGGCCTTTAGCTGAAGGAGGCTCGAAGTTGACTGCATCTTTTTGGTCATTGATGCTCTGTAAAACATATATATATCCATAACTAAGTGGACAAAGTTATCCAGCAAATTCCAGATGAATCACAGAGGCAAACAACAAAAGCATCAAAACATCAAACCTCTTCAATAGCTTGGATGTTCTTATTTGGGTGCTTCGCAGCCAGGTACTGACATCATTTGAATAACTTGTAGTCCCCAAGAAAAATCAGCTCCAGATGAATATACAAGAACAGTTACCTGCAATACTTTCCTATGTGCACTGATTATATTCACCAAAAGCAGAGGAATATTGCTTCCATATTTTGCATTGAGAGCCTACTAGATATTAATCAAATAACCAAGATCAGACTACTACAGCTCCTAGGTAGAGTTGCCTATAACAAATTGAAATGATAGATTTTTTTGTGTGTGTGTGTGTTTTGGGGGGGGGGGGGGGGGGACAAAGAACTGACAGGAAAGTGACCTCAATTTGATTGATGATTAAGTCAAGGCAAGTCAAACCGCCACCTAATTCCATAGTAGACCTACAAGAAGAATGGATGTAAAACTGGCGTAGATAACTACCACTAGACTTACTGTGGATATTTTATAGGCATGATAACAGCTTCATTCAAAAGCTTTTTTGCATTCTCTAATCCTTTACTTTTCCCATTTAACTTCTGGACTACCACGAATGATATCTCTGCAAACGATATAACAAGAGAGGATCCAAAAATCAATGCACATAACAAGCTGATTAGGACTACTAATGTTGCTCCTAAAAAACAAGAAGTAATAAAATTATCCTGCAACACAATTAGGAAATCAGTATTCACAAGCCTTTGACTGAGAATTCGACCATATATGAAGAGCATGACTGTGAAGAAGAAGTGCCTGAATACAGTATGCAGTGATGTCATGTCACAGAAAGATAGAGAGGACAAAAATAACAACGAGATATATCAAAACTAATGGTCAGAAGCAGTCCAATGAGTTAGAAACAAGCTCAGTTAATCCAAATTTACAGAGTTGACGCCACCATGTGATAACTACGCAAGTAGGTCCAAAAAAGTATATTATATTCAGATGTGAAAGCTTAGCTGGCCAGGATTATTGTAAGTTTGCAAGTAATACTATATAATCAAATTTTAATAAATTTCACTTTAAGAAATCCTGCCGACTGACATTGTGGCAAAATCTGCATTACCATTCATATGACAGGATACTGAAGAGCCTGCTCTTATGCAACTAACGAGATATTGAAGCAGCATGCTGGAAGGCCAAATAAAACTATAAACTATATCTTTATCAGGGACTTCAGCCCATTATATACTCTGTAGAGGACATCTTTTATTAAATTTAAAATCTTCATATAAAATGTAAGAGAACATCCACCCTGAAATTTAATTTGATGCTTATTAAAAGATCAGATGCAACAAATCCGATACTAGTCAAGACATTATCTGAAAATTTCCATGTCTAAGCACAATCAGTTGTATTAGTTCATCAAAATACTATTCAAGTTTTTCAGTAAACATGTAAACACCACGAAAACGATACAATCTTATGAAGATTGCATCATTACTTCTCACACAACTTCAAGCTAAGCTGAAAAATTCATACACAAAGAAAGCCTTTTCTTACCATTTCATGAATCTTATGAGACGTGAAGTATCCTTAGTTCCAGTTTTTTGTCTAGGCATTTTCACAAGAAGGTGGAATGAATGGCAAAACCACGAATAGCAGCAAAAAAAAAAAAAGGTGAAACGAAAAGGGAGGTGAAGCAATAACCTCAAAATCCATTGCTTACAAAAGATCGGCGAAAATAGCGAGCAAATTCCGACTTAGTGGAACGAAATTTTAGAGTTTTGAGCTAATTAGGGATTTGTTGGTTTGAAAAACTAAAACTTCCCTAAATCCACATGCAGTAAACGAAAAAATCAGTCAAAACACACATATTAAACTCTGAATAAAGAACAATTTCAAGATGAAAAGAGCGTGCATACCGAATGTAAACAAGGGCCTTCCTTCAATAGAGATATTAATTTTCGGGATTTAGGGCGCAGTAGATAAACAAGGCGCGGCCAGAGGAACGGCGGCGTGGGAGGAGACACGGCGGCGTGGCGGAGGAATGGCAGAAGAGCGAAGATGAATGGCAGGCGACGCTGAGGTTAGGAAGAAGAGGGAAGAGAATGGCAGAATGTTTTGGGTGCGTGGGAAAAAAATTGCTCATTCCCGCTGATTAATTTGGCCAAAATATTTTGAATTAAAAAATAAAATAATTTAATAGATAACACATATTAATAACAAAATTATTTACCGTTATTAATGTCCTCATACATAACACAAATCATAACGGTATTAAAAACGCGTTATTAAAAATACACATAAGTAACGCTCATAGATAACGTAAGACGCAAAACCGTTATTAATGATTATAGATAACAGTTTCTTCATAACGGATATTTCAAATATCCGTTATCTACGTAAAAAGGGCGCTCATAGATAACGGATATATTAAATATCCGTTATCTATGAGGCGTTATCTATGAGCATTTTTGGTGTAGTGTATATATATGTGTGTGTGTGTGTGTGTGTGTGTTTGGTAGGGATCTGGTGAGAATGAGTTTTATATGAGAACGTGAGAATGATGCATTTTAATGCATTTTTCTCACATCGGAAATGCATATATTGCATAAATGTAATGCATACATATTCTAATGCATAAAATAAAATAACTTAATGCATTAACACCATAATGCATAAATTACCATAACTTAATTCATCGTTAAATTTGAGCCATTGATTAAGAAAAATTAACGGTCCAAATTTATTCTCATTTCTCACCTAAGATAGTATTCTCACCTGATTCTCTTCCTATATATATATATATATGTAGAAAATAGATCATATGAGAATAAATATTATCTTAAGAAATGAGAATAGATCTCCACCATACATCTATAGGTGATGGAGGGTCAAGATTTGGCCAAGTCAAAGCGGGTCAAACTCGGGTCAATCCGGTCAACCCGGGTCAACCTGGGTCAACTTGTTGACTTTTTTTTTTAATTTTTTTTAAACTGTCACCCAAGATGCACAACTTCACATATTCGGATGCACCATTCTATATAACTAGATGCACCACTAAGTGCATTTAGATGCACAAGATTTTCATGTTTTTTTTTTAATTTTTTATTTTTTAATAAACTGTCACCCAAGATGCACAACTTCACATATTCGGATGCACCACTCTATATAACTAGATGCACCACCAAGTGCATTTAGATGCACAAGATTTTCAGTTTTTTTTTTCAATTTTTTTTTAAAACAGTCACCCAAGATGCACCATTTTCACATATTCGGATGCACCACTATACATAATGAGATGCACCACTATGTGTAGTGAGATGCACCGAATTTGTTAAAAAAAAAAAAAAAAAAAAAAAAAAAAAAAAAAAAAAAAACAAACTGAAAAAAAATTGGATGCACCACAATGCGTAACTAGATGCACCACACAGTGTAACTAGATGCACAATGTTTTACGAAAATAAAAAAATGAAAACAAAACTAGTGCATCTTAATGCACTTAGTGGTACATCTCATTATATAGTGTGGTGCATATGAATACATGATGTGGTGCATATGACCTAATCTTAAAAAAAAAAACGAAAAAAAAAACATAAAAAAAAAGCTTAAAATCCTGTGCATCTCAATACACTTAGTTGTGCATCCGAATAGGTGAATTTGTGCATCTGAATATGTGAAGTTGTGCATCTTGTGTGATAGTTTAAAAAAAATAAAAATTAACGGGTTGACCCGGGTTTGACCCGCTTTGACCAAGCTAAATCTTGACCCTTCATGTAGATAAGATCAATGGTGGAGATTAATTCCTATTTCTCACTTTAAGGGGAGTTTGCATGAGAATCAATAGTGGAAATATATATATATATATATATATATATATATATTTCAAATTATAAGTATAAAAGTATAAATATTAGTATAATTATTGACAATGTTAGGATGTATAAAAGAGATTTTAGTAGTTTGTACTATGGATAAAGATGTTGATTGATTCATCATATATTTTGTAAGTAAGTATTGTTTTGAGATTATTTTAATGATATTTTCTATTGATACATATGTTTTAATTAATTTTTAGTTATATTATTATAATTTATTACTATTTCATATTGATACCTATGGTTTGGTATTCGGGCTTTTAGCAGCTGGTAATTAACGAGTATTACCCAACAGGTTTGGGACGGGTACGGATTTTAAATTATTTTTTAATTGGATTAAGGATGGGTATGGATTCAATTTTTTTTAATGGGTTAGGATTTGAAAAATGTTTAACGAGTGGATACCCGACCCATTGTCATTCCTAAGAAGTGATCAAAATAATAATTTTCTTATAAAAAGTGACATACAAAAAATGGTCGTTCCCACGGCCAATGTTAGAAAAAAAAAATAAAAAAAATACTTAGGCAGCTGTAAGACAGTTATAAAATTGAGTTAGTGTACATGTGTTAGCCAAGTGGTAGAGTGGTTAATGCCCGGGTCAAAGGTCACGGGTTCGAGTCCACCGTCACGCGGCCTTTAAATTTCTTGTAATATTGTAATAATAAAATTGAGTTAGTAATTTTATGGGACTTGCGGGACCAAAATTTACTGTTAGAGAACCTTATCACTTATCAAACACTAATTTAATTACAAGTTGTTTACGAGAGTACTAATAGTTGTAGTAGGAAACTACTCCCTCCGTTTTTTTATAAGTGTCATATTTTGACTTTTTTCTTGTTGCTAAATAAGTGTCCTATTTCTTAACTTTGAAAAAATTGATGCAAACTTTGGGAAAAACTATGCAAAACTTTTCATTTTACCTCAATAATAAATGTTAATTATTTACTTTTTAAGTTTTCTAGGCAATAATTATAGATAAAAATAGTAACTTATCAAGTTCCTTGGTATGTGTATTTTGACGGTGGAGGACACTTATAAAAAAACAGAGGGAGTATTCAATTCTGATCAATTAGAGACATAAAGGCTAAATATTTTATGTGAGTATCTAGTAATACAAAGTTAAGGTCAATTATATATACCACTTGCCACTTCTTCTTCTTTATTTATTTATTTATTTATTATAATAATAATAATAATAATAATAATAATTATTATTATTATTATTATTATTATTATTATTATTATTATTGTTGTTGTTGTTGTTGTTATATATATATATATGAAAATAGTTCATTAGAATAAGGTACACAAGTTGGCCGACCCATATCAGTAGTCTCCAAAGAAACATTTATATGAAATTCATTATAACCAAAATATATTTTGTTCTTTAATTAATTTGAAAAATAAATTATTTACTTTTTCAAAATCACTACGTTTGCACGCATGTGATCTCGGCTAATATTACAAAGGAAGGGTATTTTTTTTTAAAATTTAGCTTAAGAAGAGAACCAATTAAAAATTAGTTTTCTTATAAGAAATGACATACCAAAAATGGTCATTCACACTGTTTGAAAACAAAATACTATAAAATCATAAGTAAGACAATTATAAAATCGAGTTAGTAAAATCTATTGGACTCCAGATACTGACTGTGGGACCAAAATTTATTGTTAGAGAACCTAATTATGACTAATCGAATAGTAATTAAGTGCTACTTGCTTAAGAGAGTACTCACAGTTGTGGGAGCAAATTATTCAATTCTAAGACTCAATCAGAGAAATTAAAAAAGAGTTCAATATTTCATGTGAGTATCTAGTAATACAAAGTGAAGGTCAATGATACCACTTGCCACTTTCAAAAAAAAAAATTATAAGAAAATAGTACTCATTAAAATAGGGTACGTATAAACATTCATATGAACTTCAAACCTTAAATTAACTACTTTTTTTTTTTGTCCGAGAAACCAATGTTATGGATAATTGGATCTATTATGTTGGCATACTATTCAATATCAATTAATAGATGTAAATTGAATCAATACACATTAGCGTTATATCTAAAAGCCAATCATCAGCATTTTTAGGTCTGAAAGGGTCTATTTAAACATAAATATATCTCAAGTGTTACGTAAAGCTATGCAGGCATGTATCAATAGACGCTAAAAAAAAGACAAAAAAAAAAAAAAAAGTTTCAAAAAAAACAAAAAATTAAAAAAAAAAAAAAAACTCTCCTACTATTATACTCCCTCTGTCCCGTTTAATTTGGCTCATTTCTTTTCGGCACAGAGATTAAGGATAAATGGATTAGATGTAAAAAGTGTGTTTAGTATATTTTGAATAGAGTATTTAATTGTTAATAGTAAAGATAGTTGTGATTGAATTCACTGTTCATAAAGCAAACCCTGTACACATAGTACTTAAACATTAAAATATTATCTAATCTTTGCTAAAAAAGAAAACGAGCCAAGCGTGGATGCCCAAAAAGGAAAGCGAGCCAAGTTGAACGAGACGGAAGGAGTTAAAGTTAGGGTATTTTCTTATTTTACTTCAAAATTTAACATTAATAGAACCAATTAAGTATCAATTTTCATATAAAAAATGGCATGCAAAAAATGTTGGACTTTTGTCAGAATAAAAGAAGTTTATTTGTGTCTAACATCGGTTTTATGATTAAAGATAAGAGCACTCTAATGTTATTTAAGAAGCATAGATATCTTTAATGTAATTGTACCAAGTTATATACTTTAATCTTATGTTTGATTCTAGGTAAAATTTCTTGTCTTGAGTTAGTTAGAAAGATAAGGGTTATTTAAAGACTTTGTAATAGTATACATGTGATATTGTTTGGTGTGTGGTTTGTGGTTTTGGTCCGATGTTGGAGTTTGCATGTTAAAGTCTTGTTATGTTGATTGTTTTTATTTTTCCATCTTAACTTTTTTGTATATTATCATATTCCATTAATTATGATAGGGACGTGATTTGATAAAAACTGGTCGTTCACACCGTTAGTAAGCAAAATACTTAAATATTATGTGTAAGACAGTTATAAAATTGAGTTAGTACAACTTTGTGACTACTTATCGTGGGATCAAAATTTATTGTTAGAAAACCTTATACTAATGAAATACTAATATATATTTTTCCGTCTCAATTCTAAGGTGTCGTTTTTTTTTAGAGATGTTCCAATAGAAAGATTTTATTTTAAAAATAAAAATAATTAACTCTTCAAAATAATTTGCTCCCTCACTGTTAGTAGCACTCTTCAACAAGATGAATGAGACAGAGGGAGTATATGAAATTCCAACCTTAATAGTATTGACTATTATTTTGTTTATTCTTTTTATGAGAAACCATGTCATGGATAGTTAGGTATAGTATGTCATTATACGAGCTAACTGTCAAAATAGGATCATAACTTTCAGTATTTTCAGAAAATAACTATATGTAACGGAATTTGGAAATGAGAACTCTAACTTTCATTGTTTGCATTTGTACTCTTATTTCGAACCCAAACTAATTATTTAAGCTTTTTAGTAAAACCTAGAGCTCGTTATTGACGTGGCCATGCATGTCACCCTTTTGGGCAAAAAAATTCTCCCCTTTTATCAATATTTTTTAGCATATTTGTTATTATCGCAAGAAAGAAAGAAACCAATTATTTGCCACATTTGCAGCCTAAAATAAAAACAAAGACTTAAAATGAAAGAAACTCGTCATTTCCGCCTGATTATTTGTCACATTTGCAACCTAAAATAAAAATTAAAACTTAAAATAAAAGAAACTCTTCATTTTTGCCCACCCTTAATTTCTTTCTTTCCTTCGATAATAACAAACATGCAGCAAAAATTGGATAATAACAAAAAAGAGGAAAATGTCAAAAAGGGTGACATGACACGACCACGTCAGCAATAGACTCTAGGTTTTACCAAAAAAATTCAAATAATTGATTTTAGGACCGAAATAGGAGTGCAAATGCGAAAAATGAAAATTATAGTCCTTATTTTCTAATTTCGTAAGATATAATCATTTTTGTAAAAACACAGAAAGTTACGGTCCTGTTTTAACAATTAGCTCGTCAGCAAACTATTCTATGAAAAAGGATAACTTTCAATTAGGGTTAATGGCCAGTAAACTTCCAAACTCTTTGAGTTGTCGCGTTTGCACCACAGAAAAAAAAATCTGACTCACAATTTTCAAACTTTTAGTTTTTCTAATTAATCAACTTAACTCGATTTCCGGCGAATTTCGAACTGATATGGCAACCGGAAGCAGACTAGGACATATTTTTGTGACTTATCGCTCGACGACTACATCAATAGTATTTCTTCTCTCAGGATTTTCGAGAGCGTGGGAGATCTTCAGTACCGTAGGAATTTTATTCTCACATACAAACCCTCGACTGATTTATACCTCCTTCAGGCTCAATCGAAGATTTGACGACGAACTAGCTATGAACTTTGTGGTTTCTTTTCTTTCGATACGGGGTGCTGCCTTTTTCCTTTTTTGCTAAATGATTGTAGCCCTCGATATATTTTATAAGATGAATCAAATTTTACTTCATTATGTTGGGAAAACTAGTAAAAGATTTTGAATGATACCAAAACCCCAACTTACCTCAACCGAATAGATAAATGCTTTCAGTCTGAACTTAGCCAAAGCTCACTGTTTGAGCGTAGAGATTTTATCTTTACAGGTTTCAAGCAGAAGAAGACAGCCGGATTGAAGAAGACAGTTCGTGAAGAACTCAGCTGACACCCAAATTCAGTTGACCCAAACTCAGTTGAGACCTCAACCTCAGCTGAAATACGGACTCCGTTGGACAACAGCTCAGTTGACTCCTCAACTAAATCATGCAGCTGAAGCATGAAGAAAAGTTATGTCGAAGTTAGGCGTTGCAAAGTAGAGAAGAGAAGACCTTGAAGGCGTAGAAGGTAGAAGAGTTACAGTCCAAATTCAAAACTACTCGGAAGCACAAATCAGCTGGAGAACTTACCATAAATGGACCAACAACAGCGACGAGCAAAAAGTAAAGGTTGCGGTTACCATTTTAAGAAAGTTTCTAAAAAAGCAGGTGGAGTATCATGCTTTTGGCAGAGATCAAACGACTCTTTCCAACAGCTAGTTAGATCTCCCTTTATAAATAGAGGTCTCCACATCAAAGCTCGTGGGCAAGAGTTTTGGGAGTGCGCAGCAAAATAGAAGAGAGAAAATCATCAGCGCAAAAGAAGCAGCATAACCTCCCACTCTCCAGCAAGAAGACCTCAGTTGAAGATCAGTCAAAGTCGAACATTCATCCCTTCTCCTGTTCTTCCATCTAGCCTCTCAGAAAGCCTCTTCTTTGATCGAGTCTAGAATATAGGTTCTTGCACAAATTAGTGTCCAAGCAGACTTCCTCTCAAAAGATCGAGTCTCTAAACCTTAGGACGAAGTCTCCACTTCTCTTCTTGTAGAAAACTTCTGTCACAGCCCCATATCCCGAGGGACGGCAAAGTCGGGGTGCGACTAGGGGTTGGATTAAAGAAGCGGGGAAGAAGGGGGATTGAACAGATAGACAAACAATTATAACAGTTTATTTCTATGAACTTGATACCATTATATTAAAGGAGAGTCGATCTCGAAGGATCGCTCGAAAGTTATTCTCAAAATATAACTAAGTTAAAGTACGGAACTTAGACTTCAAAATTATACATTAATAGAAATTGTTTGGCAGCGGAAATGTAAACTAGCATACTAGTCTTCTTCTTCAATTATAGCCTACTCAACCACCACCGTCTTCGTCTCTCAACCTGCACATTTAAAAACAAACATGCAGGGTTAAGTACACGAAGTACTTAGTGGGCACGTTGCCGAAAACATAGTATAATAGTATTGATTATCAGGCATCATAAACAGTAACGCTCTGGGGGTTTTTCAATAAAGACCCGAGCTTACTAAACATTTTATTTGTTTCACAAATCGCAATAGCTTGGCCAAGCATTTTATACATGTTACGTTCAATTTGCCCAACTTCTATTTCAACGCCGGGGAAGAGTTAACTTCTTCCGCGAACGTTCAACTCACCGCGGCATGGCTACCCCTCAACAGGGTACCACACACTCCGGCTACCGTGTACACTTAACTCTGGAAAACCCCGTACGGTTAACTCAGAGTCCGATCGATTTAGTTAATCCCAGTTGACTAACTCAGAAAGGCACAAACGAACTCACATAAAACAAATCATTTAAAGCCATGATAATCATTTCAAATCACAGTTATCAAAGCTGTAAACAAAAGTTTTCGAGCATTGCTCATTTTGTTTTTATATAGAAAGCCCACCTTGAACGTTTACAGAACTAAACTCGAGCTTCTATCTTCCGTCCTGTCTTCTAAACTCGACCTCCTCCTTAAATGCAAATAATAAGACTTCGATAAGTGGTCGAGTCGATTAAAGAAAAAGGATTATTGAAATCGGTTTAAGTCTTTTAGGTCTTTGCACGCTTAACTAGTTACTTTTGATTAATAAGGAACGAGACTTGAACTCATCTCGATTAGGATTAACTCGGATCCTTACTCGACACTTAGGTCAGTAAATAATAAGAGTCGAGAACTCATAACGACTTAAAAGTCCAAACGAAAATAAGTTGAAAAGAATTCAACTTAAGAAATTAGGTTTTAGAAGTTTCCTGCACAAGGCAGTAGTTCTGGGGTTTGCCCAGAACAGAGTACTAAGAAACAGGGGACTTGCCCTGTACCAAAAGAAAGCTACGGATGTCTAGTTTACTCTCCAATTTACGAATCTCGATTTCGTTAAGCGAGCTAAGAGTTATGACAGTTTCCGTAAAACATCGCAGAACTGCCCGAACTAAACCTAGGGCTCGATAAAACTTGACGTACAACTCTCTATGTTCGATAAATGCTACGCCAATTCAATACTCACGAAATTTTACTCTTAGGACAGTCAACTCACTAATCATCTATCGAGAATACTTTATCCTTTCTCGGTTTAATAATACGACAACATTTCCTCGTTGTTTCACTAGTCGATTACTAAACCAATTTTATTTCATTTCCAACTTAATCAATTAACTTCTAACTTATAAATCAATTCATATCCTTATCATTATCTAACTCTTATACTCATTATTACTCATTAACTAATTAAATTCAATTAAGAATTAACCTTTTACACTTAATATTAATCAATTAATTCCTTAAATAAAATTCCAATTTTCATGAATAAATATTATATATTTTTTATTTAATTTAATTTAATTTAATATTATGTAATATTTTATTTTATTATTATTTTATTTTATTTTATTTTTAATTAATTTCGAATTTAATTAATTAATTAATTTAATAATTAATTAATTAATTTTATCTTTAATTTTAATCATCTTCAAATCTTCAAATCTTCATGTTCTTGGTCAAGAACACCAAGAACACCTAGAACACACACTAAACTACTATGAACTAATTTCCATTGAATTTCATGTATAATTCATTTATTTCATCCATTCTTGATTCCATACCTTATAACTAATCACTAATTCAATAAATACCAAGTTATAACATAATCTAACATCATAATCTAAAATCATAAAATCAAACCCTATCACTACATAAATTTCGGTTCTAATAAATTAATTAGGGAATTTATTTTCACTCGATTCTTAACCGTAGAATCCATTTCTAATCCTTCCAATAGCAAGAAAATCAACTTGAATCATTAATCCTCCAACTTAATAAAAAAATTCAAAATTTACAAAATAAAAAGAAAATAATTTTAATCGGATGGAAAGAGAGCTAAGATCGTTACCTTGCTAGATATGATCTTAGATTCGATATTGAACGGATGATTAAGAAGTTGTGTCGATTCTTGGATGAACTTGAGCACAAAATGAAGAACACACTAAGGAAATAAAATGAAGAGGGGAGGCTGCCCTTGGGAGGAAATAAGGGTGAAATGGTGGTGTTGGTGGTGTATTTAAACTACAAGGTAAGAGGATTAAGGTGGTGACTCATGGTGGTGAGTCATGGGGTCAAACTTGGAGACAAAGTATAAGAAAATAAAAATCTAGGATGACTAGGGGGGGGGGGGGTGGCGGTTTTGGGGCTTAATTTTTAACAAAAATATTTCATTTTTCGGGTCTAAAACCGCGTAGAAAAAATCGAGAAATAAATTCCTAGACGGGTACATTTCCGGCGGAAACTAATTCGACCAATAAATCCGGAATAATCAATATACTTAAAAAGTATATTTCAAACTTAAAAATCTAAAAAGATTTTTGGGACATCACAGTCTGTAATTTAGTTTTCGTACGCGAAAACTTTAATACAGTAGTCGTTTAACCGACTTCTGAAATTTATTTTTAGAAACGAATTTCACCGTTAGTCTTAGAATTAAATTTTATGAACATAGGCGTGCAAAGCCATATTAAATTATTAAATTTTTATTTTTATGACGGAAGAAAAATGCGGGGTATTACATCCTACCCCTCTACCAACAAATTTCGTCCCGAAATTTGCGTACCTTCTTCAAAAAGGTAAGGATATCGCTCCCTCATCTTTTCCTTGAGTTCTCACGTAGCTTCTTCTTGCCTGTGGTGACTCCACAGCACTTTAACCAACGGTATCGACTTATTTCGTAACACTTGGTCTTTTCGATCCAAGATTGACAACGGCCTCTCTTCGTAACTTAAGTCAGACTCAAGAACAACGTCTTGTTGGTTAATTACGTGCTTAGGGTCAAAGACATACTTTCGCAATTGCGAAACGTGGAAAACGTTATGGACACCTTCTAAACTTGGCGGTAAAGCCAATCTATAAGCAACGGGTCCTATCCTCTCCAAAACCTCGTAAGGACCTATAAATCTGGGTCTAAGCTTACCCTTCACACCAAATCTAACGATTCCCTTAGACGGGGAAATCTTAAGAAAAACCTTATCTCCGATTTCAAAACTTAAATCAGATCGATGCACATCAGCATAGGATTTTTGTCTACTCTGGGCCTCTTTCATTCGAACTCGAATCTGTCGAATGATCTCAACCATCTCGTCTATTGCATCCGGTCCTAGATTTTTCCTTTCACCCACTTCATCCCAGTAAAGTGGTGACCTACACTTCCGTCCGTACAATGCCTCGTAAGGCGCCATTCCTATGGTAGCTTGGTAACTGTTGTTGTATGCGAATTCAACCAACGGTAAGAGATTTTCCCAATTCGCACTTCCACCTTTATCCAATACTAACGTTCTTAACATATCCTCGAGTATTTGGATAGTTCTCTCGGATTGTTCGTCCGTTTGGGGGTGAAAAGCCGTACTGAAGTTTAGTTCAGTACCTAGCTCCTTTTGCATCATGATCCAAAACCTAGAAGTGAACTTAGGATCTCTATCCGATGTTATCGACTTGGTAGTCCGTGTAGACGTACAATCTCACGGACATACAGTTGTGCTAATTTCTCTGATCCATAGGTCGTCGGTATTGGTATAAAATGGGCTGATTTTGTGAGTCTGTCTATAATTACCCAAATGGCAGTGTTTCCTCTTTTTGATCTAGGCAGTCCTGTCACAAAATCCATGGCTATACTTTCCCATTTCCATTCTGGGACATCCAAAGGTTGTAACAATCCATGTGGTCGTCGATGTAAAGCTTTCACTTGTTGACAAGCCAAACATCGTTCTACAAACAAAGCTACGTCTCGTTTTAATCCATTCCACCAGAAATTCCTTCTCAAATCTTGGTACATCTTCGTACTCCCTGGGTGTGCTGTGTATGGCGTATCGTGAGCCTCACTCATGATATCATTCTTTAATTCGTCATCGTCGGGAATACAAAGTCTACCCTCAAATAGAATCGCATTGTCTGGTGCTTCAGAATAGCCGTCCGGTTTATCCGTTCTTATCCTAAGTCGAAGCTTTTCAATCGATTTGTCACTTCTCTGAGCACTTATGATTCACTCTCGTAAGTCTGGGGTAGCTACAAGTGCGGCTATTTGGCTTGTTATCGTCTCAGGTATATCGAGTACTTTTAAGTCCATTTTCTCGAATTCTCGTACAAGGGTTTCTTCTTCGACAAGAAGGCATCCTAACTTGGTTGGAGTCTTACGACTGAGCGTGTCTGCTACCACATTTACCTTTCCAGGGTGATAGTTGATCCCACAATCGTAATCCTTTACTAATTCAAGCCATCGTCTTTGCCTCATGTTCAATTCCTTTTGCTCGAAAAAGTACTTCAAACTTTTATGGTCCGTGAAAATCTCAACCCTCACACCATAGAGATGGTGTCTCCAAATCTTTAACGCATGCACAACGGCTGCGAGTTCTAAGTCATGTGTTGGGTATTCAACTTCATGAGGTCGAAGTTGTCGTGAAGCATAAGCTATCACCTTTCCATCCTGCATTAGTACGCACCCTAATCCATTCTTCGACGCGTCCGTATAGACCACATATTTCTTATTGGCTTCCGAAAGAGCTAACACAGGTGTTGTGGTTAACTTTTCCTTGAGGGTTTGGAAACTCTTCTCACACTCGTCCGTCCATTTGAACTTGCTTTCTTTCTTAAGTAGTTGTGTCATAGGTCTAGCTATTGTAGAAAATCCCTCGATGAATCTTCTATAATAACCGGCTAAACCTAAGAAGCTCCTAATCTCGTTAGGATTGGTTGGCGACTTCCAATTGCGCACTGCCTCTACCTTGGCAGGGTCTACCTTGATACCTTCGGCTGACACAATGTGTCCAAGGAACATTACTTCCTTCAGCCAGAATTCGCACTTACTGAATTTGGCATAGAATTTCTCGGCTCTAAGTGTTTCCAACACTATCCGCAAATGTTCTTCATGTTCCTTCTCATTTTTGGAGTAAATGAGAATGTCGTCGATGAATACTAAGACAAATTTGTCTAAGTATGGGTGGAAGATTCTATTCATAAGGTCCATGAACACTGCGGGGGCATTCGTCAAACCAAATGGCATCACTAGGAATTCGTAATGACCATATCGGGTTCTGAAGGCAGTCTTGGGTATGTCCTCGGGTTTGATTTTCAGTTGGTGATACCCAGACCTTAAATCTATCTTAGAGAATACACCTGCGCCCTTGAGCTGGTCAAAGAGGTCTTCTATCTTTGGCAAAGGGTATTTATTCTTAAGGGTAATCTTATTCAACTCTCTATAGTCTATGCACATTCTCATAGAACCATCCTTCTTTCTAACGAACAAAACGGGCGCTCCCTAAGGTGAAACGCTCGGCCTGATGAAACCAACATCCAATAATTCTTGGAGTTGTATCTTAAGCTCTTCTAACTCCTTAGGCGCCATCCTATATGGAGCTTTTGATTTAGGGGCTGATCCTGGTTCTAAGTCGATTGTGAAGTCTACGTGACGATCTGGTGGTAAACCTGGTAGTGTTTCTGGAAAGACATCCTCGTACTCTTTAACCACCTTTACGTCTTGTATTTTCCTTTCGGTTCCCGGTTCCCCATTCAGGTGCATAAGATAGGTTGTGGTACCTTTATTCTTCATCAACTTCTTGGCTTGAAGTGCAGATATGATCGGTATTTTCCTACCCATTGAAATCCCATGGAATTCGGTTGGTTCTCTACCCGGGGTTTGGAAAGAGATTTTTCTCTCGTTGCAGAGAATCGTGGCATGATTCTCAGACAACCAGTCCATTCCTAAGATTATATCTACATCCCACATTATCATAACACGCAAGTCATTCGCTTTAACCTTAAGTGTTCCGATTTCTAGTTCTAGGTTAGAGCAAACATGCGTAGAGGTAGTGATCTCTCCTGAAGGTGTAGTGACTCTCATAGGGTGATTAGCTCTTACAGGTCTGATATCTAGATTATCCGCACATGAGCCAGCAATAAAGGAATGCGATGCGCCAGTATCAAACAATATCTTAATGGGGATGTTAAGGAGTTTACCCATTCCTGCTAGGTTTCCCTTTCTTTTATTCTGCGCGTTCTGGTTGCTAGCACATGCCCTGGAATCCTGTTGCTGTCGGGTGTGTTGCTGGAATTGTTGCTGGGTCATCTGCTGCTGTGGCTGTGCCTGGATTGCCCTTAGAGGTTGAGGCTGACCTACCCGGTTTGGCCCTACTGCTTGTAAAGGTTTCGAGCATTCATTCTTAAAGTGTCCCTTTTGCCCACAGTTAAAGTAAACTCCCATGTTTGCTCGACAGACACCGTGGTGCATCTTATTGCATTGAGGACAGGCAGGAATGTTAACCTTTCCTTGGTTATATCCTCCTTGGTTGTTGTTTCTTTGTTGACCCTGAAACTGGCCCTGCTGGTTGTGGTTCCTCTGCTACCCTTGCTGGTTATTTCCCTTCCATGGCCCGGTTTGATTATTCCCATGTAAGTACAATCCCGACTGACTGTTCCCCTGCCATGGCCTCTTGCCATTGTTGTTGTTGTTCTGGTTAGGCTGCTGAAAGCCTCTCTGGTTTCCTTGGTTATTATTGTACTGACGGTAGCCACTACCGTTTCCTCCTTCCCATTTCCTCTTGCCTTGATAGTTACTATTGCTGTTGTTGTGGAAATAGCCTCGATTCTGGTTCTGGTTCGGGGCTGGGGTGGGTACTATGGCTTTCTTCTCATCAGGCATTACAACCTCCATTTCTAGGGCTCGTCCTAGAACCTCGTGTAGCTCAGTTCTCCATGACTAGCTAGCGCTACCCCTAATTCGTGCCTAAGTCCCCCTCGGAACTTCCTAGATATTTTCTCTTCGGTATCCACCTGCTCGGGTGCATACCTCGACAGTTCACAGAATTTTGCATCATAGTCTATGACCGTCATCTTACCTTGTTTTAAATTATAGAACTCAGCCTCCTTCTGAGCCCTATACGTCCTAGGTACGTACTTATCATACAGTGCCTCCTTAAATTCTTCCCAAGTGAAGCGAGCCAGATGCTCGGCTGATATGACTTTCTGCCTAGCCTCCCACCAATAGTCAGCTGAATTGGTGAGTTGGAATGCTAGACATAACATACGCTCCTCATCAGTACATCTGAGGAGTTTGAAAATCTTCTCAGTAAATCGTACCCAGAGCTCAGCATCGCTCGGGTTGCCCGATCCATTAAATATGGGTGGGTTTCTCTTGAGGAACAAGTCCTCGATATCACGACGAGGTGGGGGTGGAGGTGGTGGAGATGGTGATGGTGGGGGTGGAGGGGTTTCATTATGTTCACGTTCTTCTTCCCTTCCATTCTGAGCTTGACGTCTACCACGTCCCCTAGGCCTACCGAGCCCTCTTCGGTTGTTTGCTACTCTCGGCGGCATTATGAAACTATAGAAACGAGAATTCTTATTAGCATCTTTGCCTTTAATCTTTACTTTAAAATTTCCTCCAATTTTACACAAGTTTTACGGAAGAAAAATCGATGACGGTATCAATATGGTTTCTATGAGACCCATTCAACTTCATACGTTAAATAAGTGCAACCGACTACTCATGGTACGAAACAAACGTTAACTGGATCACAACCCACTCAAGATCTATATATATATATATATATATATATATACATCAAAAAGAGTAATACTTTTGCCTCCGACGAGGACTTATACAAAACTAGACTACAACTAATCTAGACTAGGCTAACTGCCTATCTACGTACAGAATGTGCTAACAAAATGCATTCCTGTACCTACTGGAAATTTTAGAACGGAAACGATTCGTAAAATTTCGTAACCGACTAGAGTACTACAAAGGAAAATTTACTGATCCGACTATATACATGGCTTTTTACTATACTACTACATATCCAAGGCTCTGAACTGCCCTCTATAGCCTGAACTCTTCGGAGTCCTCCTCCTAATCCTCCTCATAATCATCCTCCGAATCCTCCTCCATCGGATCCTCATCCTCTGAGCCTGAACCGTCGACTAACTGTAGCATCTCGTCCATTGTGAAGTCGTCCCAAGGTACCAAGAGTGGGGGTGAAGGCTCGTCCGAAACTGTCTTCTCTAAGTGTGGGACCCAATTGTGACCGTTGTTCATTGCTGTCCATTTCTTTGGAGAAAGTAAGTGTTCTGGAATTGTATTGGGATCGTACTCCTCACTAGATCGGACTCGGGACGGTCTTGCCTCATACACTGCTCTAATTCTGGTCAAGTCTGCACAAATCCCGTCCAGTAATCTGTGTGGATTTAGTAACTGTAACAGGGCGGTATGCTCTGCGTCTGTCCCTAAGTACCCTGATCCTGTCTCAAACGGTCCCCATAAACTCACAGAAGGCTCGGGTATACTTGGAGATGGTAACCCTAACATAGTAGCTACCTCCGTATCAATCTCTATATCTTCTAGTCCTAGAATCAACTCTTCAATGGGTGTAAGAACTAGTGGCATCTCTAGCATTGCGGCCAATTCTGTAAGCGAGATAGTAGGCTCTGTCTCCTGGTCCTGCTCCAGTGAATAATGGAGGTAAGGGGGGTGCTCTCGAATAGGAACTGCTACCGTGGGTCTTCTTTGAAAGAAACGCTCATGTATAGCATAAGCGAATCCCTTGTAATCCCATGTTGGCTCGGTGTCATTTCCAACTAACGCAAGACTGTACCAAGCTCTATCATGCGCCCAACCACGCCATTCCTCTGGCAAATGTGTGATCAAATCAGCTATGGCCTGTCGATCCGTAACAGATCACCGTACTGAATTGAACTTTGCTGAGAAATTACTGACTATCTGTCCTATATCATGTTTCGGGCCTACCTCAAATCATAGTACTCATCTACTTTCATGTCTGCCCAAGTACGCTGCGGTGGGGATTGGCTTTCCTGAGCTGAGTCATAACTAGTATCCATCCTACAAGGTTTTCAGGAAATACGGATCACTAAACGCAAAATCCTATTCATAACATTATCTTAACCGACAACTTATCTTAAGCACTTAGCAATTCTAAGTAATTGCTCTCAAGTACTTAAAATTAATAAACAAATTCCCGAGACTTTCCCAACGCTTTAACTTATCGCATAATTATTCATTTTGCTTCCTCGAAAGAGTCAACCTTGTTCATGTCACTATACGTGAGTGATATTCGTATGCAGAAGTCCTTCTCGTTTCACGACCTCCTTTCGAAATCATTTGGAACCAACGTTTCTTAAAAATGTCTATGTTCTCCGGGAATCTTAGCTCAACCGTCTAAGTTCTCATAGAATCGGGAGCAGCCTTAGAGCAACGTCTAAGTTCTCATTTCAAAATATTTTCCAAAATAAATGAAATTATAACTCAAATAATGTCACAAACTTTCACATAATTTACATTTGGCATACTTGATTCACAAATCAATCACATAGTGTGTTCCATAATACTTTCCATGAAATTAATTTATACTCACAAACCTTACTGTCTTTCTTTTCTCGGTTGAGTCGACGAAGCGGGAGGTTGAGTTGTTACTACATTCTTAGACTTAGTGATACGACCTATCTTACTTGAAAGAAAAGGACTCAAGTGTAGAGCATATGCAAATGCTCTACCATACTACTTGAAGGAAGACTTGTATACAGAGTAGAAACGACTGCTCTGATACCACTCTGTCACAGCCTCATATCCAGAGGGACGGCAAAGCCGGGTGCGACTAGGGGTCGGATTAAAGAAGCGGGGAAGAAGGGGGATTGAACAGATAGACAGACAATTATAACAGTTTATTTCTATGAACTTGATACCATTATATTAAAGGAGAGTCGATCTCGAAGGATCGCTCGAAAGTTATTCTCAAAATATAACTAAGTTAAAGTACGGAACTTAGACTTCAAAATTATACATTAATAGAAATTGTTTGGCAGCGGAAATGTAAACTAGCATACTAGTCTTCTTCTTCAATTATAGCCTACTCAACCACCACAGCCTTCGTCTCTCAACCTGCACATTTAAAAACAAACATGCAGGGCTAAGTACATGAAGTACTTAGTGGGCACGTTGCCGAAAACATAATATAATAGTATTGATTATCAGGCATCATAAACAATAACGCTTAAAGTGGTCGAGTCGATTAAAGAAAAAGGATTATTGAAATCGGTTTAAGTCTTTTAGGTCTTTGCACGCTTAACTAGTTACTTTTGATTAATAAGGAACGAGACTTGAACTCATCTCGATTAGGATTAATTCGGATCCTTACTCGACACTTAGGTCAGTAAATAATAAGAGTCGAGAACTCATAACGACTTAAAAGTCCAAACGAAAATAAGTTGAAAAGAATTCAACTTAAGAAATTAGGTTTTAGAAGTTTCCTGCACAAGGCAGTAGTTCTGGGGTTTGCCCAGAACAGAGTACTAAGCAACAGGGGACGTGCCCTGTACCAAAAGAAAGCTACGGATGTCTAGTTTACTCTCCAATTTACGAATCTCGATTTCGTTAAGCGAGCTAAGAGTTATGACAGTCTCCGTAAAACATCGCAGAACTGCCCGAACTAAACCTAGGGCTCGATAAAACTCGACGTACAACTCTCTATGTTCGATAAATGCTACGCCACTTCAATACTCACGAAATTTTACTCTTAGGACAGTCAACTCACTAATCACCTATCGAGAATACTTTATCCTTTCTCGGTTTAATAATACGACAACATTTCCTCGTTGTTTCACTAGTCGATTACTAAACCAATTTTATTTCATTTCCAACTTAATCAATTAACTTCTAACTTATAAATCAATTCATATCCTTATCATTATCTAACTCTTATACTCATTATTACTCATTAACTAATTAATTTCAATTAAGAATTAACCTTTTACACTTAATATTAATAAATTAATTCCTTAAATAAAATTCCAATTTTCATGAATAAATATTATATTTTTTTATTTAATTTAATTTAATATTATTTAATATTAATATAATATTATTTAATATTTTATTTTATTATTATTATTATTATTTTATTTTATTTTTAATTAATTTCGAATTTAATTAATTAATTAATTTAATAATTAATTAATTTATTTTATCTTCAAATCTTCAAATCTTCATGTTCTTGGTCAAGAACACCAAGAACACCTAGAACACACACTAAACTACTATGAACTAATTTCCATTGAATTTCATGTATAATTCATTTATTTCATCCATTCTTGATTCCATACCTTATAACTAATCACTAATTCAATTAATACCAAGTTATAACATAATCTAACATCATAATCTAAAATCATAAAATCAAACCCTATCACTACATAAATTTCGGTTCTAATAAATTAATTAGGGAATTTATTTTCACTCGATTCTAAACCGTAGAATCCATTTCCAATCCTTCCAATAGCAAGAAAATCAACTTGAATCATTAATCCTCCAACTTAATAAAAAAATTCGAAATTTACAAAATAAAAAGAAAATAATTTTAATCGGATGGAAAGAGAGCTAAGATCGTTACCTTGCTAGATATGATCTTAGATTCGATATTGAACGGATGATTAAAAAGTTGTGTCGATTCTTGGATGAACTTGAGCACAAAATGAAGAACACACTAAGGAAATAAAATGAAGAGGGGAGGCTGCCCTTGGGAGGAAATAAGGGTGAAATGGTGGTGTTGGTGGTGTATTTATACTACAAGGTAAGAGTATTAAGGTCGTGACTCATGGTGGTGAGTCATGGGGTCAAACTTGGAGACAAAGTATAAGAAAATAAAAATTTAGGATGACTACGGGGGGGGGGGGGGGGGGGGGGGGGGGGGGGGAGGGGGGGTTGGCGGTTTTGGGGCTTAATTTTAAGCAAAAATATTTCATTTTCCGGGTCTAAAACCGCGTAGTAAAAATCGAGAAATAAATTCCTAGACGGGTACATTTCCGGCGGAAACTAATTCGACCAATAAATCCGGAATAATTAATATACTTAAAAAGTATATTTCAAACTTAAAAATCTAAAAAGATTTTTGGGACATCACAGTCCGTAATTTAGTTTTTGTACGCGAAAACTTTAATACAATAGTCGTTTAACCGACTTCTAGAATTTATTTTTAAAAACGGATTTCACCGTTAGTCTTAGAATTAAATTTTATGAACTTAGGCGTGCAAAGCCATATTAAATTATTAAATTTTTATTTTTATGACGGAAGAGAAATGCGGGGTATTACAACTTCTTAGTTGAAAAATCCCCAACCCTCAATCCTTAGGTCCGTGGGCAAGCATAAAGGCAGACACAAGCACGCAGAAGTGCCAAGAGAGACAAAATCAAGAGTGAAGTACCAGCAACAGACCACCTCTCTCTTAAGAAAGAAGACCTCAGTTGAAGACCAGTAGAAGTCGAGTGTTCAAACCTCCTCATGTTCTTCCATCTAGCCTCTCAGAAAGACCCTTCTTTGATCGAGTCTAGAGTATAGGTTCTTGCTTATATTGTGTCTGACCGGACTCTCTCTCAAAAGATCGAGTCCGACGCCTTAGGACAAAGCCTCCAACTTCTCTCAGTGTAGAAGCTTCTTAGATGGAAAATCCCCCAACCCCCAAACCTTAGCTCCGACTTTGAACCCATAATCAAAGTCAATAGGTCCATTTGAACCCGTATCCAAAGACCAGGTCACTTGGAACCCGGAATTCAAGACTAGGTCCCTTAGAACCCAGAATCTAAGACTACGTCCACTTAGAACCCGTAATCTAAACCCAGGTTGTGCACTTGCCCGGAAAAATATTGTAAGGTCTGTTTTGAACCTGTAATCGAACTAGTTAGGTTTGCTTGGTACCCTGGTAAGCATGCTTAAGCTTATCTAGTGGATTACTTCACCGAAAAAGAAGTCGTGGATGTAGGAGGTCAATCTCTAAACCACGTTAAAATATTGTGTCCTTTACATTCTATATTTACATTCAGTATACATTCAGTTTCCTAACCAACTGACCCAACATACAATTTGCATACAAACTGCATATTTACAAACTACACTAATTTGGGAACTTGATCATCAACGATCTTAAAATTCACCAACTTCCGCAACACAAAACTGATTTAAAACCTCAGTTGGTCCACATAGCTGACCTTCAGTCATATGAGCTAGCTGTGCACCCAACTGTGTGATTCGCTCCAATTGACTAACTCAGTTGTAGAGCCGCTACAACTGACTTTTCCAGTTGTCGAGCAAACTGACCTGAGCAGTTTAACTCAGTGAAAAGATTTCGAAAGCAAAACAAAAAATTGCTACTGGTGTATTTCCCCCCTTCTCCCCATACACCAAATACTCGTTACCGGGACCATCACATTATCATCAATACAACGTCGTTAGTATAGCTCTAAAATGACGTCATTCCAATAATGTTCACGCTTGCTTCCCAGCTGCCATGGCAGCTCAAAATTCGCCGGAAATCAAGTTAGGTTGCAAAATCAGACGAAATTAAAAATTTGAAAATTGTGAAGCAGATTTTTTCTCTAAGGTGTAAAATGAGACAACTCGAAAAGTTTAGAAATTTACAGGGTATTGACCCCTTTCACTTAAGTCACAAACTTACATCAACTCTCATATTTCTACTTTATTTCTAAAATGTAGAAAATATTTATCAAATCTTTCATTGTTTACAATTAAAATTGCCCCAAATCTTTCCGAGACCAAATATTCAACATGACATATTCTTGTTTGTGTGGACAAAGATTAGAAATTCTTTTTATTTTAACATACAATTATAATCTACATTGCAATTATGACGTCACTTTTAAAACTAAGCAAAAAAGTACCAAAATTTTGGAATCGTAACTCATTGCTCTTAGTGTACGTGTTTACACACAAATAATCCACGACTTGATGCTACATATATCAACATTAACGTATCAAGAATAATTTAGTATTCTAAGGGGTATTTACTAAGCGGGATAGGAATTGATTATTTTTATCATCATTTAAAAATTTCTTGAATCTTACCCCTTTGGGAGAGATATACATATCAATGAAATAGTCCCAAATAAGAACAATGATCACAAGTTATGAGATATCCTTTGAATTTAATCTTAAAAAGTAAACACTAGAGTAACTTATATTATAATTATCTATTCATGTTTGTCATACTTAGTAAATGCCCCTAATAGTAAGTTCAATAAAAATAAAGACTTAGAATGAAAGAAACTCGTCATTTCCGCCTAATTATTTGCCACATTTGTAACCTAAAATAAACATTAAAACTTCAAATAAAAGAAACTCGTCAGTTTTGCCCACCCTTGATTTCTTTCTTTAATTCTTTCAATAATAACAAATATGCAGAAAAAAATTGATAATGAAAAAAAGGGGAAAAATGTCAAAAAGGGTGACATGACACGACCACTTCAGTAATAGACTCTAGGTGTTACCAAAAAGTCCAAATAATTGGTTTTAGGGTCGAAATAGGAGTGCAAATGCGAAAAATGAAAGTTATAGTCCTTATTTTCCAATTTCGTATATATTCATTTTCCTAAAAACACTTAAAGTTACGGTCCTGTTTTAACAATTAGCTCGTCAACATACTATTCTATTAAAAAGGATAACTTTCAATTAGGGTTAATGACCTGTAAATTTTCAAACTCTTTGAATTGTCGCGTTTTGCACCTCAGAAAAAAAAATCTGACTCACAATTTCCAAACTTTTAGTTTTTTCTAATTTTGCAACCCAACTCGATTTCCGGCGAATTTTGAGTTGACATGGAAACTGGAAAGCAGACTTGAACATATTTATGCGACTTATCGCTCGGCGACTATAACGTAGTATATCTTCGCTCAGGATACTCGAGAGTTGGGAGATCTTCAGTACTGCAGGAATTTTATCTTCATTTTAAGGATTCCTTGAATCTCACCCTTTTGGGTGGGATACATATTAATGCAATAGTCCCAAATAAGAGCAATAATTACGGACTATGGGATATCCTGTAAATTTAATCCTAAAAAGTAAACACTAGACTAATTTATATTATAATTATCTATTCATACTTATCATACTTAGTAAACGCTCTTAATAGTAAGTTCTAATTAATAAACTTGCATCATAATCCTTAGAGATGTGGCAGTCAACAACAAAGCAGACGGATTGCTCCTTGTATGCGCACCGGTTGGCTTTCTTATATTTTTGTGGCCTTTCATCGAATACTTATATATACTCATTTACAGCCCTGAGTCTTCTTACCAGCTTTTCCTATCTAATTAAATAATTGAATCCTTAATCCAAGTAATTAAGTATTTCAGTACTAAATTTCGAATAGTACTAGAAATATTCTTAAAATCTATTTGAACTTAATTTTGGGTTTTGTGTATAGCTTGAAACAAATAATTATATTTACCACATATTTCTCAACATTATCTTTGTAGTTTTTGGTCTAATTCTTATGGTATTCCAGTTGCAATAAATAACCAAAATATATCTTGATCTTTAATTAATTTGTAAAATAAATTATAATTTTTAGAAAATTACCATGTTTTTACGCATGTGATCTCTACTAATATTATAGGGAGGGGTATTTTCAAAATTATCTTCAAAAGTTAACATAAGAAGAAAACCAATTAAATAATAATTTTCTAAAAATGACATGCCAAAAATGATCGTTCACACTATTAGAAAACAAAATACTTCATCTGTCCATAATATGATTGTCACTTTTGCCATTAAGGTCTATCCACGATATGATTGTCACTCTTTTAATTATAATTATAAGTTCATATAATACATTATATTTAACCTTAGTATTTATCATTATTCCACTCACGTTTATTGTGGGAGCCTGATTCCACAACAATACTCATTATTATCCCTACCAACTATTTTCTTAAAATCCATATCGTCTACAATGCGGCAACGATATCGTGGATGGAGAGCGTACTTAAATATCATTTGTATAACAATTATAAAATTGAGTTAGTACAATTTATCGCACTCCAGATTAGGGGTGAAAGTATGGAAAACGGATTTCCGGGTTACTCATACCCTACCCGTATCCGGTCGGGTATTGGGTATCTAATGCCCGTAATTTGCGGGTATTGGATGTGTATGGGTATGAGATTTTAAAAAAATATATCCTAACGGGTGGGTACCCGATCAAACACCCGGTCATGAACAATACACAATTATTTATTATATATAATTACTAATTTTATATAAATTATATATATATTAATAATATATTTTTATTTTTAAGCTAAAACCTAAAACTAAACATAACTCTACATACCCTTCCGTCATCACTCTTTACTTCATCCTCGACTCTCCTCTTTCTTCATTCTCCTCCCTCCCTCAGTCAGTTCACACAACAATATAGAATCGTCACACGCCCACCACCGGCCACCGCTCAAACTCCTCCCCCGTGCAACTGTGATGTTGGCTGCCCCCTAGTTACTATATGTGTTTTGGACTTTGCTTTTATTAATTATTTTTGAACTTAAATATTGATAGCTACCAAGTTACCATTTCCACCTCAACTTTGCATTTTATTTGTTGAACTTAAATGTTTAAACTACGTTTATTTTTGATTTATTGTTATCGTCTAGTTGTTGCTACATAGTTGGTTATAAATTTGTCGTTGAAAATTATCGAAAAATTGAGTGGGTGGAAAACTACCATTTCTTTTATTCTAAATGGGTACATCGGGTACCCTATACCCGAGTCGGGTATACCCGATCGGGTATTGGGTACCCGTTCGGTCAAGGGTATGGTTATTCATATTTTGTTTATTTGGGTACGGGTACTCGCAAATGCGGGTATGAGTATCCATGAGTAAGCCTTAATATTAGAAAACAAATAACTCCATCTGTCCACAATATGATTGTCACTTTTGCCATTAAGGTCTGACCACGATATGGTTTTCACTCTTCCAATTATAGTAATAAGTTCATATAATACAATATATTTAACCTTAGTATTTATCATTATTCCACTCACGTTTATTGTGGGAGCTTTATTTCACAACAATACTCATTATTATTCCTACTGCCCACCATTTTCTTAAAACTCATGTCGTCTACAATGTGGCAATGATATGAAGAGCGTATTTAAATATCATTTGTATAACAACTATAAAATTGAGTTAGTACAATTTATGAGACTCCAGATAGTGATTGTGGGACCAAAATTTATTGTTAGAGAACCTTATACTAATCAAAGACTAATAACTAGTTATTTATGAGAGTACTACTAGTGGTGAGGGAGCAAATTATTCAGTTAGTATACTCAATTAGATTTACTCGAGCACATTCCGCTGCGCCATCTGATTGTATTTCAATTTTACATTTTTAGAGTTAATAGAGTTTCATTTAGGTATTATTATATTTATAATATAATCAACATTTTAAACTAATAAAATTCATTTCAGTGAACCTTCTTACATATAATAATACATTTAACAAACCCAAAAATTAAACTATCGTGATTACTATATTTTAGTACTTTTAATTCTGTATATACATCATAATATAGTGAACTCATTTGTTAAACTCCAAAACTTAAAATTTGAAAAATTGAAATTGCACGGGGGAGATGGAAACATGTGAAGTCAAGAATTTGCATTGGAAAGTGTGCAATTATTTGTATCTGTCTTACCTGCAAAACTCAATATTTAAATTTGAAAAATTAAAATAACATGTGAAACGAAAATATATAAAGTCATAAATTTGCATTGAAATCTGTGCAATTATTTGCATGCGGCATACAAAATGAGAGGGAAAATTTATTGTAAATTATTTCACTTTAATATAGTATAGATAAATGAAAAAGAGAAAATCTATGAATCTAACGCTTCTTTCATTGTTTTTTTTTTTTAAATTTTAGCACTCCTTATAAATCTTTAAAAATTTTGCACTTCCTCTCTTTTTTACCCTCCCTTTATTTTTGTATTTTCCATCTTATCCTCACGTTTTCTTTTCATCTCTATTATTGAACCTTTATTTCTCTCACTCATATCTCTTCCTCACTCTGAAAACCTAAGCCTTACAGCCGCCACCACCTCCTCGCCGCCTCACCGCCGCCTTACCTTCATCTCCGCCACCTCTAGTGGCGCCATGCCGTCATCCTCTCTCTTTCCCCAAACACTCTTCTCTCACCTCCGCAACTACGATTTCCGCTACTCGCTCATCGACATCCCCCCGTCTACATTCTCCGGTGTCGACGGCGGTTTTGAAGCATCTCCGATCTGCCAGGTGTTTTATGAGTCTGGCTGGTGCCGTATCTGCAAGTTTTGGGGGCAACGATGAGATTTAAGGCAGCGGGCTTCTCGGTTGCGATTTTGGTGGAGAGGCCTTCGACGCTGTAGAGAGAGAACGGTGACTTTTTGGGTGATTCAGTTTTTTTAGTGAATTCATAAATTTTTTCATTTTTTCCTGGTGAGTTCATAAATTTTCCCTTTTTTTTGTACCTTCACAATTTTTTTCATTTTTTTTGTAACTTCACAAATTTATTTTCATTTTTTTGGTGACTTCACAAAATTTTTCATTTTTTTTGGTGAGTTCACAATTTTTCTCATTTTTTTTTGGCGACTTTACAATTTTTTTTCCATTTTGTTTGGTGACTTCACAAATTTTTTTATTTTTTTTGGTGACTTCACAAATTTTTTTCCATTTTTTTGGTGACTTCACAAAGTTTTCCATTTATAATTCAAACACTATTTACAAAACAAAAACAAGAAACAATATTTAGTATAAAAAAAGCCGAAACAAAATGTAAAGTTAAACCACAAAGTCCTTACTATAAATTACGTGACACCAATGAACCAAGTTCAAAAACTTGATCTTCAACGGGAAAATGGAGGAGAGATCGGCGATAGTTCAAAATATTAGAGAGAGAAAATGACGATGAAGATGATAGAATTTGAATAATAGAAGTAAAAAAAATCGTGTAAAAATAATTTGTGACCGCCGGCGACAGTGGCGGCAACACGACGACGGCGGTGGTGGCACGGCAGCGGCGGCGGTGGAAAAGTGGTGGTGGATTTTTTTTTTGTTGAGTCACAAATTTTTTTTTGTGACTGCCGGTGACAGTGGCAGCGGCACGACGGCGGCGGTGGTGGCACGACGGCAGTGGCGGCGGAAAAGTGATAGTGAAATGTCTTTTTTTTTGTTGAGTTACAATTTTTTTTTATTATCAGATAGATGATGGAGGTGATGGAAGGGTAAAATTGTCAACAAGTGCTATATTTCAAATATTTATGTGTACTACTCCCTAAATCCTCTCAAAGAAAAAAAGGTTAAATATATCATGAGAGTTGCAACTAATACAAAGGTTAAATATCTCAGGTACCACTTGCCCCATCTAAAATTATAGATTAGGAAAATAATTTATTAAAACAGGGTACAAGTTGGCCGACCATATCAGTAGTCTCTAAAGAATCATTTATATGTCAGCATACTATTGTATTATTTTGTTTTTTGTCGGAGAAATCATATTATGGATTGTTAGATCTTATGCTATATGAGCATACTATTCTATCAAAAGTGGTTAGGAGTAGCCCCTCTCTCTCTTTTTTTTTTTTTTTTTTTGTTTTGACGTGGGGAGAGGTAGCGATGAGGTTCGACCCGAGATCTCATTACTTTCAGACTGAAGCTGCACCGTTTGAGTATAACAAATATATTTATATATATATATATATATATCAAATTTTTCATTTTTTATAATTAAAATCCCCAAATATTTTCGGGACAAAAAAATTCAACATAACATATATTCTTGTTGATTTAATTAATCTAATTATAAAAATTGTACTTGTTTTTATGAAAAGCCGAACGTACCCAACTTGTAACAATAAAATTTAAAGTTTTAATATCAGGAGTAGCCTGTCTAGAAAATAGTTCAGCTCAGTTTCCTCTCTTCCTTCGTGCATGCATGCTGACGTGGAGTACTTGCTGATGTCTCTTCTTCTTATTGGTTTATTTTCCTTACGTCGCGTCACTGTTCCATTGCTAGTATAAATAAGTTGTATAAGTAACTAGCTTTTCCTCATTCGCTTAAACTGAAAACCTTTTGTTCAATAATGGAAATTACTTTGCTTCCTTCGTTTCTTAGCTCTACTACTCTTACCTTAATAGCTGAATCAATTAGAGGACACAAATTATTCGTATATAAGTTTCTCACATGCAGACTAATATTTAATTTCCAACTAGTCACAAAAGAACAAAGGAAAGTTTGTTTCCCTCACACCCACATGACAAGATATCACATCTAATATTTTTCTAATCATCTTTCAAATTTTAACTTCACACCAAAAAATTAATACTGTATCAAACAAATTGTATTAAAAAAGTTTACAATGTAACAAGTACAAGTTGGTCGGCCATGTTATTACAAAAAAACAATACTCCATCCATTCCGGCTTAGTATGATGCGAGGCAGACACAAGTTTTAAGAAAAAGTAGATAAATAATTGGTAGGGGTATTTTGAGTGGTTGTCATGACCATTTAGGATGCCTTGAAAAGAAAACAACATAGTAATTTGAGACGGTTGAAAATAGAAAAAGATCATACTAACTTAGAACGGAGGAGATATGAAGTTGAAGCCATGTTCGAGATCATACTAACTTGGAACGGAGGAGATATGAAATTGAAGCCATGTTCGAGAGAATTGGATCTATTATGCCTTAATTTCATAGTAATATTTATTTATTAACGATGAATATGCAAATGCAAATTGATCGAAGAACAAATATTAAAAGAGTAGTGTACTACAAAAAGTCAATCATATTTGTATCTAACCACACTATATATTATCTGAAGAAAAATAAAGTGACGTCAGCAAATAAACATCAGAACATATACTTTAAGGGCCTATTTATTTTGATGGAAAAATGGTGAAAAATGAATAGTTTCACCATTTTTCCATCATTTTCACATGTTTACTCTGTTAGTCAATTTTTCTCGGATAGGATGTATAATTAATCTGGACAGCCCCTTTTACATCCATTTCACACCAACTGTGGAAAATATGGGTATGATAATATTTTTTAATGGATAAAAGGCATAAAAATGAGGAAGGTGTGAGGGAACCATGTAATAATTTTCTTATCCATCATTTTCCAATGGAAATATTTCCATCAAAGTAAATGCACCCTAATATGGAATGCAACTACTGCTCTACTTGTTTTTTTTTTTCTCTCTGTTTTATTTTGAGAATACCTGCAACAATACTTTAAAAGTAGTGTATACACACACAATTTATTGATATCGAGTAGTATTTTTTTTTTTTTTTTTTTTTGTGAAACTACCACCTAAATTATTTCAAGATGGCTGAATTTTAGTAATATTTTAAATAAAAAAGAAGGTCAAAGTTGAGCACTTTTTCAAGAAAACTGAAGTTGAGGTTATAAATAAAAAAAAATGATCAAAGTTGTGCCATAAACTATAAATTACCCAAATGAAAGTTAAGTTTTATCCAATATTATCTATAAAGAGCTAGAGGCTTTTTCATGACAGTAACATAGGGTTCATTTGATTTCAGGACACTTAACCTGCGGGCTGCGAATTGAGAACAATAATAAGTTATTATTTAGAATGTGGGATAAATTTTAACTCAAATTTTATGCTCAAATCACAGCCCACAGGTTAAATATCTTAAAATCAATTTAAGCCTAAATTACTCTTCTGAGAATGCCTCTGCCTCTATAAATAAATTCACGATTGTTTGTTTAAATGACGCACTATATCCTAATCATGGCAGCTGGCGTTTGTTTACTTATTTATTGTCAAGTAGACTTGTAGATGGAGCTTTGGATAAAATATGTTAAGACTTGTAGACGGAGCTTTGGATAAAATATGTGAAGTAAGTCTTAATTACTAGCTACTCTGTTCGTCCGAAAATCAAATGTCTATTTACTCATATTTTTTTTGTCTACAAATCAAATACTTATTTATCTTTTTGTACAATCATACCCTTCTATTTTTCCTTTATTTATTACCGTTTGGTATTAATGGTTCCACCTCACAACAACTTTATTCTTAATATCATAATTTTTTTGTATTAATTACCACTTTTTTTTTCATTATCCAACTAACCCTACATTCTAACTTTTACCTACTCAAAACAATTTTATCATTTTTTCTTAATTTGCATACCGGAATCCAAATTGACATTTTATTTTTGAACGGAGGGAGTATTTAATATCAAAAAAAAATATTTTATTTTTTATTTAAAATGAGAGAGCAGGCTGGCCTGCTCACTATTTTCGGAAATGTTTTACCTAAACCTCGCTATCTGAGATCAATTGCATTGGGAAATACTATTCTGATGGGTCCTACCTATAAATGTTTTGTGGATTCGAATTTTTTCCAACTATATAAATATACAACCCATTGAATGAAAAATTTATAGCCTGAAATTTCATTCCAAATCCAATATTGCTTAATTTCATAATGCAACTTCTACTATCTATAGCTCTTCCACTAATATTCATATACCTGATTTACAAAAAAAGAAATGCACCAAAAACCCTAGCTCCGCCCGGCCCTCGAGGCCTTCCTTTGATCGGAAACCTCCATCAATTCGCCGCTGCAACCGATCAACATTACTATTTATGGAAACTTTCCAAAAAATATGGTCCCATTATGCAAATGAAATTAGGTCCTATCCCTCTTCTTGTAGTTTCTTCAGCAAAATCCGCAAAAGAAGTGCTGAAAACTCAAGATTTATCATTCTGCAGCAGACCAAAACTTCTCGGGCAACAGAAACTTTCGTACAACGCCTCCGACATGGTGTTCGCACCCTACGGCAAATACTGGATGGAGGTGAGGAAGATCACAGCCGTTCATCTCTTCAGCATTCGAAAAACTCAGTTCTTTCGTCCCATACGTGAGGACGAAGTCTCACGTATGATTGCGAAGATTATGAGAATCTCTCATGCTTCTTCATCATCTTCTTCTGACGCTGGTGTCGTAAATTTGAGTGCAGTAGCTATGGCTCTCAGCAGCACTCTGATATGCAGAGTCGCTTTTGGTAAGAGATATGATGAGCATGGCGCGGAGATGAGAAGGTTCGATAATCTCTCGCGTGAGGCTCAAGGCTTGATGGCTACTTTCTATGTATCTGATTATTTTCCTTCGTTTGGATGGGTGGATAAACTCTCTGGATTGATGGACCGCCTCAACAAAATTTTCTGGGATCTCGATTCCTTTTACGAGGAGCTCATCCAAGAGCATCTCGATCCAAAGAGGGAGAAGAAGACAGAAGAGGATGAAGATATTCTTGATATTTTGATTAAGCTTAAAGATCAGGACGATTCTTCTTCTCTTGATCTAGGGTGGGATCACATCAAAGCACTCCTAATGGTATGTTTCTGTTCCTAATGGCATCTATTTATTTATTGTTTATTTTTCTAATGATCAAAATTTGTGAAAAATGGTGATGATGGAACCGTATTGAGTGTCGAGATGTCTCACCACGTTTATTAATTTATTATCATATCCTAATAGATTATTTATGAATTACATTTACATTTATGCCATTGGATGTAGGTTTTATTTGGATTAGATTGGCCCATCTCACCGTGAGACCGTCTTAAATAGACTCTATATATTTTTTTAAAATTTAGTTTTTAAGTTTACACACATACATGACACGAACTCCCGATCTTTTAGTTGGAGGAGAAGCGTCTTACCACTTGAGTTGTACTTCATTGTCACACTATGTATTTTTATTATTGAAAAACAAATCATAAATCTCAAACTATAAGATTGAAATATTAATTGTTGGATATCGATGATTCTGTTCTAAGATAGAATATAATTTGAAAACAGTTATATGTTGGCATAACCTTTAGTACTGCTAAGAATATGGTAAACATATCACTATCCTCTCTCTCTCTATATATATATATATAGGAAAGGGTTCAAATAAAAATATTTTTCCATGAGTTAACCTAGAACTCCATCTTATCTGTCAATTTAATATAACCAATGGTTTAGATTGCATAACAATTTTATTTAAAGTTAATCACGTTTAACGGAAAGAAAGGTTAGTTTAGTTATTTTCTTTTTGGTTCCTTATTTAGTGGAATAATGGGATAGGTTCATTAATTATAGGTGTCTACGTATTACTTTTTTATTCCTAATTTATTTAGTTTTACCTATTTAATTTCCTCTTTTCGTTTAAAAAATATATAAATTTCTTCTTTATTTATTGATAATCTTATTAAACTTATACGTGTATTTGGTAATAAAAAAATATTGCTTTTTCACATTGTAAGTAATGCTTAAACACGTTACTACTATTGCTTAAGTTGTTGTTCTAATTAGAACAAGATTGTCGATGCGTAATAATAAGTTGCAATAATAATTAATACTGCATGAATGTTTAATAGTTGTTGCTTGTTTAATAATAAAGTAATGCATATGAATAAAGTAATTTATCGTTCTAACAAGAACAAACATGTCGATGCGTGATAATAATTTGCAATAATAATAAACAATGCATAAATACATAATGATTGCTGCTTATATTATAATAAAGTGATGCATATGTAGTACGTATAAATACTAAGTACAAACTCATTGCTTATTTTCTATATACATCATGCTTATATGGGGTATATATATTGTGAATTGTGATTTTTAGAATTGTTACTTAATTTAAATAAAATAAAATTGATAGAAAAAATAAAATATTTAAGTTTGTAAGTGAAGATGGATTCTATCCCAAAACTTCCGCCCACAAATTGCAAAGTGGAGTGTTCATTTTATTTTTTCTACCCTTTTAACGGTTTTGTAATTTATTTTTCAATTTGTAACAATTAATCTAAGCCTTTAATTTTAGATACAGTCAATGGTCCAAAAGAGAGTACTAGTTTTTTTTTTTTTGAAGGTAAAAGAATTCGTTACTTAATCAGAATCTGAAGAAACAATACTCAAGAGCCACGGGTCAACTATCATGCCATAAGGCCATGAAATTTAAACTTCTAGCTAATCTAGCTAGCTTGTGAGCAGCCATGGTTAACTCTTAAGTTTTCATATGAACCACTCTATATATATATATATATATATATATATATATATATATATATATAACGCCATCTTAAGTGAGAATAAATCTGAACTCTTGATTTTTGTTGATCAATGGTTCAAATTTAACGATCCATTATGTTGTTGTAATTTATGCATTACAATGTTTATGCATTAGGTTTCTGCAGTTTATGCATTAGAATATGTATGCATTACATTTATGCAATATATACATTACCAATATTATAAAAATGCATTAAAATGTATCATTCTCACGTTCTCATATAAAATTCATTCTCACCAGATTTCTACCCTATATATATATATATATATATGGGTTTTGCAGAATATTTTTGTTGCTGCAACTGATACAACCACGGTCTCGATCGTCTGGACCATGACAGCACTAATGAAAGCGCCCAAAGTGATGAAAAAAGTTCAAACAGAAATCAGGAACTTGGTAGGGAAAAAGGGCAAAGTAGATGAAGATGATTTGGCCAAACTTCCCTATTTGAAAGCAGTTATCAAAGAGACATTGAGATTGTACCCTCCTGCTCCACTGCTTGTACCAAGACTAACAATAGAAAGATGCACCCTAGAGGGCTATGAGATCCAACCAAACTCGGTGGTTTTCGTTAACGCATGGGCAGTTGCAAGAGATCCTGAGTATTGGGACAATCCAGACGAGTTCGTGCCTGAGAGATTCATGAATGGGAATATTGACATTACAGGGCACGACTTCGGGGCAATTCCATTTGGATCAGGACGAAGAATTTGCCCCGGGATGTCGATGGGACTTGCAAATGTGGAGCTCACAGTCGCAAATCTTCTCTACAGTTTTGATTGGGAAATGCCACATGGAATGGAGGCACAAGATATTGATATTGAAACAGTACCCGGAATCACAATGCATAAGAAAAATCCACTTATCCTTGTAGCTAGAGATTATGTTGTTTAGTTTAATGACATGTTTGAATTAATTATATATCAAATAAACTGATATGATCCCATATCATGAGTCATAACTCTGTAGTGGGTGTTTTCTCCGATGAACATAGTTTTGGAAGAGTTGGATACAAGCTCAAGTCATACTTGAATTATCAAATTAATCTTGGTCATCAATTTGGAATCATGCATCGAAAGTACAACAAATGCAGATATTAAGCATCGGTCTCGTTCTCATCTAAATACTTCTTAATCATGAATAATACTTTTCTGGTGATATGAGATATTAAGCATTCATTAAGCATTGTGGTCTAGTAGAGTGGTAAAGTGCTAATGCATGAAGCCAAATGTCTCGGGTTCAAGTCCACTGTGACATGTGACGGGAAGGCACCTAGCGAAAGCTAAACTGATTTGTCCACGAATCTTTTTTGGATATCTAACTCAACATACAAGTATAATACGTAGTATGCTCATATGAATTTAAAGCACCGATACAATTATTAGAAATATTGTTCTCTTAGATTTGGATCTCGTAGTTCAACTAGTTGATCTACTAGAATGTTTCCCTACTCGATCTCGGATACCACCTGGATATCAATCTTCCAAGATCTTTAAAAAATTCTAAATCCTCACTTGTTGTGAGCTCACACTCATTACTTTCTCTCTCTAACCCTTGTGATGTATGCTAGATGAGTGCATTAAGGTTTCTCATGAGAGATCTTGTAGCTATAGCACTACAAAAAAACAGCTAATTACCGAGAAAATTACCGAGGGCAATCTTGCCCTCGGTAATTACCGACCAATTACCGACGGCAAAAAACACGGGTCGGTTTTGGCGAATTTACCGACGGCAACTTGGCGGGATGGTTCCCGCCGAAATCACCGACGGTATTACCGAGGGAAACTGCCCTCGTTAAATTACCGAGGGAAATTGCCCTCGGTAATAAATTAAATAAAAAATTAGGTAAATTTAAATGTAATTACCGACGACAATGTCCCTCAGTAATTACCTAGGGTGTGATTACCGTCGGTGGGCGTAAGCCACCGTCGGTGATTACCGAGAGCTCCTGCCGCCGTCGGCGATTTATACGGGTCGGCGGTTTACTGAGGGCATTTGCCGTCGGTAATCTTTCAAATCAAATTGGGGGTTCCAGCCCTAATTGCCCATTTCTGCTCCCGCCCTCCCCGTCGTCCTCCATCGCCGTGATTTGGTAAGTTCTCTCTCTCGCTCTCTCTCTCTCCCTCTCTGTCTCGCTCTCTCTCTCTCTCTCTCTCTCTCTCTCTCTCTCTCTAACTCCTCTCTATCTCTCTCTCTTAGCCGCGCACGCCGCCGCCGAGTCGCCATCGCCGCGTTGCCGGTAAGTCTCTCTCTCTTTGTCTCGCTCTCTCTCTGTCCCTCTCTCTCTCTGTCTCGCTCTCTCTCTGTCTCTCTCTCTCTCTCTCGCTCTAACTTCTCTCTGTCTCTCTCTCTCAGCCGCACGCCACCTCCGTTGCCACCGTCCCTGCCACCGAGTCGCCATCGCCGCATCGCTGGTATCTCTCTCTCTCTGTCTCGCTCTCTCTCTGTCTCTATGTCTCTCTCTCTCTCATCTCTCTCTCTTTCTATGTCAGCCTTGCCGCCGTCCCCGCTGCCCGCCTCCTCCGCTACCGATGCAGCCCCCGCTGCCACTGCCGGTAATTACATTAGTTTGCGCTCGATTTTTTGTGATATATATATATATATATATATATATATGTATGTATGCATATTTGTTTGCTAGTGTAGAAATTACGAATCAATGTAGAATTTGTTTGCTAGGTTTGATAAGTATGTTGCATACGTGTTTGATAAATATGTTCGTATTTGATGCATCTTTTCACTTAATACATGCATATTACATGTTAATTTATGTGATAAGAAATATGATTACATATATGTTATTACATTGTGGGATAGATTTAATCAATTTCTTAAGGATCTTCTCCCTTTGGGATAGATTTTGGTTATTTCTTAAGGATCTTCTCCCAACAATTGAATGACTATTTGTAATTATTGTATTTTTTATTGCTTATTTTATATTGTATTGGTTGAAAAATTGGGGGCCGGGTCGGGTAGACTTAGTAAATTAGAACCATTATGGTTAACATAGCTGGTAGAGTCAAGCACTTGGTAGTTAGGATAATGAGGTTATGCTGTCGAAATTTTGTCTTATTTATGACTGATGTTCTTTCTATTTTTAATTAGAAATTACAGCAATGAATGATAATCGTCAGTGGATGTATGCGAGATATAATGATCGTTCTGCATTTGAAATTGGACTTGAGGGTTTCCTTGAGTATGCGATAAATAAAACAGCTTACACAGATAGAGTAGGTAACATTAGGTGTCCGTGTAAGAAGTGCAAACACTTGAAATTTTTATGTGTGCCTACAGTTAGAGAACATTACTAGGCATGGGTTTGTCCACAATTACACAACATGGGTTTATCATGGAGAAACACCAGTGGCTAGTCGGCTAGAACATACTAGGATGGATGAGGATGATGCGTCATACAATAACTATCAAAGGATGGTGTATGATCATGCTGGTCCTAGTAATTTTGAATGTCCTCCAAATATAGAAGAACCGCCCAATCCTGCTGCTCAACAAATTTATGACATGTTGAACTCAGTCGATAATCCATTATACCCTGGGTGTGATGCTTACTCACAATTGTCCTTTATGACACAATTCATGAGCATAAAGGTTGAAAACCACATATAAGAGAGAGGCTTCAATCAGTTGTCTTCGTTTTTTAAATCGGCATTACCCAAGGATAACAAGTGTCCCGACGACTTCTATACTACGAAGAGACATCTGCGCGGTTTGGGTTTGCCAGTAGAGAAGATCGATTGTTGTGTTTATAATTGCATGCTGTATTGGGGAGATGATAGTGAGTTGGAGAGTTGTAAATTCTATGGTGAATCACGATATAAGGAGAACTTTCGTGCATCTGAAAGCCGCCGAAAAAAACGAGTGGCGGCTAAGCAGATGCATTACTTTCCTTTGACGCCACGACTGCAGAGGTTGTTTGCATCTCCAGCAACAGCCAAAGACATGTGTTGGCATGCGACTTCTATAGATGATGGCGTTATGCGCCACCCGGCAGACTCTCCGGCATGGAAACACTTGAATTCTGTTCATCCTGATTTCGCTCAGGAGACAAGAAATGGTCCAACACTTGAATTCTGTTCATCTATAGATGCCAACCAACGGGCCAAAACCCCTTATGATTTAGTGGATTTGTTTGGGCTTGAATGGAATAGAAATAATGTTAGGTCATTCTATGGGTTTTTGCTTGAAAACTAAAGTTGGACCTTCTATACGCTTGTAACTATTACTCAAGCTCAAAATAATTACAATTATAATTATATAATCCCTAATTCATTCCACTAAAAAATTAGTGATGCACTGCCGTTCTAGACCATTGTCGAATCAAGGTTTCTAGTTTTAACTTCGATAATCCTGATATTTAAGATGTCGAACATTCAATAATTAACTAAATCTTCTGAGAGCTTAAATTAATTAATATCTTAAATTTCATTTTGTTCAGAAAAAATACCTTAAATTTTAAGTAATACTACTCAACATTATTATCTTACGTGATAACAAAATTCACATGCAAGATTTAGTGCGATAAACTTAATGAGTTGTTTAAGAGAATGTCATCAATGTAGAATTATGACATTGTACTCTAATACTATTAATTAAGTATCGAACTAATAATATTGCCATCCATGATACGCAACATATTGAGCTAACTCATAACTCTCGCACATGGTAAGTCAAAGTGACGCATACTTCAACACCACATAATAACTTATTTGGATTGAGATCAGTCGAGTCACAAACACTTTTGGTTATTCTCAAATAGTGATAATATATAAACGTATGTACTAGCATAAACAAGTATCAAAACAACTACTTTATGTTTATGCTAGAGTCTAAACCGATGAGTTGTCCAAAGTTATCTTGTGTGTGTATGTTGATTAATATTTCATTAGAAACTGTTCAAATCTTATGTTATATACAACACACCATTTGATCTATAACATGAACCAATGGGACAAAAGAGATATTATGCAACAAGCAAGCAAATTAGATATAAGCGAAAAAAATGTTACAACTTACACGAACCGTGCATACAAGCATAAAAGGTTTGCTTTACATATATACCTTCAATGTGCTTTTAGAATTTGCTATAAAACAATACAAAAATTGTACATGAACGATGCTATTGATGCTTAATGTCCGCAAGTGTTTATAAAATGCTTGAGAGAAATGATTTTGAGTGATAGATAATTATCCACAATAATCTACACAAAATGCACACACGTACTAATTAAGGATAACAAAAAGACTGTTGATAGTAAATGTAGCTTATAGTTAAATGCACACATATATATCACTCTTAATTATATTGAGCATGCTAAATGAGAGATTACACGTGCAACATATTTAATGGTGAGCAACAACCACCACCTGTTTCCCTATATTTCGACCGGTGAAGAGCCCTACAAGAGCAGCCGGTGCATTTTCAATGCCTTCAACTATATCTTCGACATATTCAATCTTTCTCTCTTTCCAGAGAGGCAACACCATCTCCAAATATTTGGGATACAAATTATTAAGGAAGTCTATATATAGAAACCCCTCCATCTTTATTCTCTTTGTTATCAAACATAATAAGTTTCGAGTAGCTTCTTGCTCATTAAGGTTGTATTGCGAGATCATCCCGCAGACGGCTATGCGGCCATGGACTCTCATGTTGAGAAGCACTGCGTCAAGCATCACTCCTCCAACGTTCTCAAAGTAAATGTCGATCCCATTAGGAAAATACCTAGAATCGAACACACACATGAGTAGCTGATGGGAATAGTATGGATAAAAGTAAAAGGAAAAAAAAAAGAGTTTTTAGTGTGTGTGTGTTAGTCTAGTGGTAGTGTGGTTAATGCCCGGGTCAAAGATCACGGGTTCGAGTCCATCATCACGCTGTATTTAAATTTCCTTATAATATGTTGTTCAAAAAAAAAAAAGAGTTTTTACATTAAACTCACCTCTTTAAAGTTTCATTGAAGTCAAGTTCTTCTTTGTAGTTGAATGCATCATCAAATCCAAATTTGTTCTTCAAAAGATCGACCTTCAATAAAATAAAAATTATGTTTCATATAAAATGTAGACATTAGCATATCATAAAAAAAAATTGTAATTCCTCTAAAAAAATAGTAATTAAAATATTAAATATGATAAAATTTTGAAAAATAGGGATAGCATCATGACCTTTAAAATGACGACAAATTATGATCTTTATGGATATATCTTATATTTTATCAAATCTATCAGTAAACTGTAGAGTGAAAGAGCTTCACTCTGACGGCCAAAAATAGACATTGCAAAGGTCCAACGTCGATTTAACCCAAAAAGATACATCAACACATGGAAAAATAAGATTCCACGTCAAATTTTAAGAAGGTCTTTTTTTTTTTTTTTTTTTTTTTTTTTTTTTTTTTTTTTTTTTTTTTTTTTTCAAACACTAGGTTGACATTAAGCAGAGAATTCAATTATCTATATCTATACTTATACTTATATAAAAAGATTCTTATTTTACAAAATTTATTTTGCCTAAAATATCCTTATTATATACTTAAATGAAGGAAAATAGTGTAATATACTAATAATATATTTTATTTATGATAGATATATTCATTCACTGGAATTAAAACTTACCTTATAATAATTTATTTCTTATTTTATGTCATTGACGTAAAACTTAGTGCCCATCTCTATAGATGAATCACATTTAATTAATTTTTCGGAAAAAAATTGCACTGATATTGGCACAAATAAAATAAAAATTGAATGGCTGGACAATCACATCAATTATGAAATTACCTATATATAAATTCTTTAATTGACTTATGTGATTGACGTAAAAGTTATTGACCATATGAATTTCATTCCATCATTTTGTTTCCTAATTAGAATAAAAGAAATTGAGGGAATTGGGGAAAAGTTTATCTACATATCCATATATAAAAAGAGTTTTATTTACAAAATATAAACTTTATTTAATATAAAATTCATCAGTTTTTAAGAACTAAAATAATGATATAAACTTTAATTAATAATTAAATTAAAGATGAGAATGTTAGGATTCTACGGTTCTTTTGATGTAGCCAAAGGGTTCTTCAATCTTTTAGGATTCTTCAATCTTTTAGGATTCTTCAATTAAATACATACAAGAACATCCAACACAACACATATTAATATTCCTGCATGAATTGAAAGATACGGATGTGCTACTTTGTGTTTGTATTTTCATAAATTCTATAGTAGTATGATTTTTCTAAATACTCAATTTATGTTTTTGCTTCACATGGATTGAGTAATTTGAGTATTGAAAATAGCCATGAGATATGTCAAATTTCTTTCCACTCATTCCAATGCCTTTATATAGTGACGAGGAAACTATCGGATGTGAGCTAGACTATGTTTATATATAGTCTATCAGATTACTCGTAAGCACAAACAAGTCCAGGACTATTCCAATTTATATATTTAGAAACTACTTTTAAGGGGTGTTTACTTTGGATGATAAAATAGATAGATAATAATAGTATAGGCCGATTATCATTTACATTGATGGATTGATTAATGCCCCTTAGCGTATAGTAGTAACGCTAAGTTAACGCCCCTTAGCGTATAGATAATTATAGTATAGGCCGATGATCTAATCTTCATTTACTAAATCTTATGTTATATCAATCAATCCTATCGGCCAAAGTTAACGCCCCTCAGCATATGTACTTAAGAAACTACTTCATTATTAATATAAATTAAACTAAAATATAAATTAACTCATCAATATTTATAATATAATCATATTTTATTTTTAACCTGCGAGTACACATTAATTATACTAGTTCAGTTAAAAAGGGTCTTGTCCTTCCAACTATTCCATTCCTGTCACTTGGAGAAATATTGGTGGTGGATTCCGTAATTCATAAGAGTTTGAAATTAGCTTCTATTTTTTGCCAACCAATGTTCTATAAATGGTCTTAAAGAACAACCTCTTCTAAATTTAATCGAGCGCGATGTTTTTCCATGCGCTGATATTTTATTTTTTGGTGATACTAGATGTTTGGATGATAGATTTGATAATTTATCCAAAGTTCGAATTTTGTATCTATTTCTTTTAAAGTTCAGGATATATTTGATAAAACGCTGCAGGTCCGATGTAGTCCAAAATTAAACAAAAAATTATATTTATCAATTAAAATGTTAAACTTTAATACAATATTATACACATAGATAGGGCTTTGGGACTATATAAAGCTCTAATTAATAAAGTAGTGAATCTTGAACATGGAAGAAGTTCGGATTCAACGTAAAGAATAAACTAGTCAAGTATGAGCTCGACAATACTCATAGAGGTTAAATTAGATTGTTGTGAAGACCGATTTCTCAAACATATACAAGAGAAGAGAAGAATATCAAATGCTCACATTTCACACACTTCAATCAATTTATAGTTCTGGATCATCTACTCAATATAATAGTTACCTACTAAAATAATTTTCAACTCATATAGGAATAAAGTAAAAACAATATAATAGTCAAGTCATCTATACCTTATCTTTGGTGCCAGCACTTCCGACAACATAGCACCCTAACAACTTAGCAAATTGCCCAACAAGCTGACCTACGGCTCCCGATGCTGCCGTTACGAAAACAGTTTCTCCTTTTTTGGGGCAACAAACCTCATAAAAACCGGCATACGCAGTCAAACCGGGCATACCTTGTATGGAAGCACGTAGATGAACAACTTAAGTTAAGAAATTCAGAAAATCGAGAGACGAATATCAAGTAGTTGCAAACAGAGGCGTAACGCCCTTAGGCCTCGGGCATTACAAAGAGTAACATACCTAGAATTCCAGTGTAGTAGGAGAGAGGCACATTGGCGAAAGGAACTTTGAAGAGGGAGTGTGTAGATTTGATGAGGGTGTACTCCTCCCACCCAACTATGCCCCAAACTATATCTCCCTTGTTGAAGTTTGGATTAGTAGAGTCCATAATTTTGGCTACTCCAAATCCCATAATAGCCTATTTAATTAGTACGAAAACGTAATCATTTAGAAGCGGAATATGTAGTTTTATTGTCAAATGTTCAGTGGCGGAGTAATTTAATTAAAAAAAAGAAAAAAAAAAAAAAAAAAGAGAAACGGAGTTGCACCAATTTTTCTACTAGTTACTCCTTCACCGAACGCCCGATGACAAAAGTGGAATCATGAGCTAGCCAACATAGCCGAGAACACAGGCCTTCAAAGCCCTCAATTAATTTTGAATTAAGTTCAACATCGCATGAACAGAGCTCCAATGATAAAATTGACGCATTAAACTATCAGAATAAAATTGATAATGTTTAAGAGTTGTGGTAAAATTGGGAAAAATAAAATAAAACATCAATGGTTGGGATATGTACTACTATAATTAATTCATTTTTATTGTTGCAATTATACCATGTTGCAGTTATGCTAAATGACATCTAAACATTATCCGATTTGCTAAATTGTTTCATTATCCGATTTGTATTTTTGTGAAGCAATTAAATAAAATTAAAGATCTCTGGTGCAGCCATGGAGATTTAGACTCGTCACACTCACTCCATCCCTCCATACAAATTAAGGTACAACAAGGTAAAACACACGGTGCACCTTCATCATACGAAAACAAAATAGATAATCCATGGGAGCAGAAAATGAAATACCAGAAAGCCCATTAGTGTTCGAGAAAACACGCACCTGGCCAGGGGTAAAAGAGTCAACGTAACTGCCCTCCATTTTCTCCATGCATGATCGCATGTAAGGGTCGCAAGACAAGTACAGATTCTTCACCAAAACGGCGCCGTTGCAGCCGTCAGGGACCTTCAGCTTAACAATGGAAGTTTCCAGAATCATATCAGATTCCTTTGGAAATCCATTTATATACCGTTTGAGTATTATCTGCTTGTTTCTCATCTCCTCTCCCATTTTCACTCTTGTTTTGTGTTTGTGTTTGTGTCTATTTTTTTCTATGCAATCTATATATATATAGAAAAAAAATCCTTTCTTTTGGACAAACTTTGTTTAAGAAATTAAACTTGTTTTTATTTATTTTTTATTTAAATCTATGCCTTCACGAAAGTGTGGACTACTCATGCACAGCATGTCATGTATTACTTTAGTTATACGTACTCTAAAAATAAATATATTTTTAATTATAAAAGGAGCAATATAATAAAATTTAGAATAAAAGAGAGTACCGTAAATTCCAATACTACTCTTAATTTGAGATTATTACTAAAAGAGAATAAAGAAAAATTACGAAAAAGAGAAAACAAAAAATGGGAAAAAGAAACCTATCTAAACAAGGGCTAATAAAAAGAGAAAAAAAGAAAAAAGGAAAAAAAATCTAGTCGTCTCTATCACTAAAACGATTAGATATCCAACTAAACAGCAGCCTAAAAATAAAGTAAAAGACTCCACTACTGTATTGAGATAACGAGCTACCGCAACCGTCAAACAACTCGTAGTATTCGGTGGCGCATAACGCATGTGCACACTGTTTAATTTGAAGACCAGGAAATCCATGGTCATCTTCATTAAAACGGATGAATTGACTGCCGGGAAATTGGCAGCAATTTGGCTGAAACAAAAGGTCCAGTGTTGGAGTCGTAAACACGATGAAGGTCCTGACAAAGCATGAAGTCGCAAGGGCGATGAAAAAGCCACAACAACATAGCTCCTCATGACTAAGCATCCATCATAACTGGAGTTAGCAGCAACTCCAACATGCACGAACTGATGTTGAGAATCACCGGAATTGCAAAAGAGCGGTGATAACCCTTGTCTACAAAAGATGAAGAAGCCCCAGAATCGAAGAAGAAAGGTGAGAACCCTTTTGTAAAAACGATGAAGATCATCCGAAGCAGTAAGTAAATCCTTCCAGAGGAAAGGATATTTGAACGCCTAAACCGGTTTCCAGCAGCATTGCTGGAGAAGAAGAAGTCGCGACGGCGGAATTTCGAGCGAACGAAGCACCCCCAAAACTCAATGAAATCGGACGATTTCAAAGGCTATGAAGCACTATTTTCTCTCAGGAATAAAAATATGGATTTACCATTGAACAATTTCCAGTATGGAAACCGGACTTTGAATACGACGGCGCGAACCCTAACAATCCAATCTCCCCCAAGAGTTAACAAAATCGAACAATTCAAAGTGCAAAATATGTTCGACTTTCACCCAGAAACAATGCTTTGTATCGTCGTTGGTCAATTTCCAGCGGAGTCGCCGGAATGTGAACTTGAACGTACAACGTCGCTGAAACCCTTAAAATTCAATCTCACTGAAAACTTCACCAAATCGAGTAATTCGAAAACTTAATATGCTCGTCTTTCACCCAGAAACAAATATCTGTAAATGCCGTTAGCCAATTTTTGGCGAGATCGCCGGAATTTGAAAGAAAGATCGACGGCGTAGAAAAAACACAATGCTGAATTCTTGCTCAAAATTTAACGAAATCGAACGATTCAAAAGGCTAATACGTTCGAATTTCACCTAGGATGCTGAATATGTGATAAATTTTTAGAATTGATGGGTAAAAATCCGACGATTTGAACGAAGAAGAAATGGGAAAATGGCTTAGGGTTTTTTCGTTTTTTGCGTTTTTTCCTCATTTTTCCCTGAGAATTTCAACAGTACTCGATTTCAACAAAATTAGCTAAGTTTTTACAATAAATTACTCCAACGGTGTACTAAATCTTATATCGATTTGGTGTGCAACTCTAAATTTAGTGCATCATCTAGCTAGTATCTGCAATAATTTATTGGAACTATAGTGTTTTATTATTGAACCAAAAAACCAGTATTTCACACTCCTATCATAGTCTATATGTACGAGTTTTAAACATTGATAGCTTATATGGTAGAAGACATATTTCATTCATCAATTTTTATCTCATATTGTTAAGAAATTAACGAGTCCACTACAAAAGTACAAACTATTGGAGTTGGCCTAAATTACATTAACGGGGGACTGGGGGGTTTACGGTGTTCTTTATTTAGAAATAGAAAATTTAATCGCAAACTTTTGCGTGTGAGAGCCGTTGTCAACTCTTAATTAGGGTTGACTTTTCTAGGATATTAACATGTACTCATCCTTAATTAGTGTTTTATTACTCTCTAATTACGGCCAGTCACGGGTGACAACAACAGAGTTCCCCAAATTATATTACATAATTAAAGTTTCGTTATATTTTTCTCACGAAGCGCAGATCTTATCAATTTTAGCCAATAAAGATCTAGTTCAAGTGTAAATCTCTCCTTAGCGAGTTTTGGATTTTAGTCCTACCTGGTGTGGTGTAGTGTATATTTCCACTTTATGTGAAATGGTTATCCCACTCTTGTGTTGTGTGGTCTCACATCTATATGGTGGTATATTGAGGTATTTATATTATTGAGGTATTTATATTTTATCATGATTGTGATTCTAATTTAAAAAATAAAATAAAAAGAAAAGAAAAAAACGTTAGTAACTTTTAAATAGTTTAAGCAAATATAAATCGCACGAAACAGACACAAGTTTCCTAGGTTATACGAATTTTTAAATGATATCATTGCAAAGTATTTGCCTATCATGCATATTTCACGTTGGACGTACACATATATCAGTTAGATTTTTCTTTTAGATTTGGGTTTGCAACAATACTACCAACTTAAATATGAATCACGATATTAGGTTGTCTATTGATACGATAACACAAAGATTTGCAATAAAACAAACGCAACTTTTCGCATACGAAATATAATTTTTAAGTGCTAAAATTAATCGCAATAAGTTCGAAAAAAAAAGTGCTAAAATTAATCACAATTATGAAAATTTTCTTTTACTTTATGGTGTCTTATCATGCACTCCCTACGACTCATCGAAACTATCATATTACTGTTCGGCTTAGAGATTAATAATAAGGGTAAAAAAAAATATAACGTGGATGATTAACACTCATTTTATGTGATTTTATATGGTTTAATATGTGCATTTTGTCAGAATTAATGCCTAATTGTGACATTATTGTTGAGAATTCACTACTTTATGGAATTGTGTCACGTTTTGGTTAGTTATGCAAGTGTGTAGGTAAATTGAGGCATTTTGGAGCGATAAAGCTTGAAGTTGAGGTTTATGATCGAGCAAGGGGAAAGTCGGGTCGAAGAAACGAGCAAAAACGGGCGAAAAATGGAACAAGGGAAGGAAGTGCCAAAACCAGCGACCTATGGAGTGGACCGCCGATTCTGGCATTCCATTGAAGAAATCAGGCGGACAAATTGGCGCCCGCCATTTCGGCCTCCAATAATTTTGGAAACCTCAGTCATTTTGCACATTCCGGCTGTAAAATTGGCGGTCAACTCCTTTGACCGCCAGTTGTGGCTATTTTCGGCACTCCACGGGCTTGACCGCCAGATTTGTTGCCAATTTCGTTAGTTTTAAATTTATTGCGGATTTTCCTTAAGTTTTCTAATGGGATGTATATATAGCCTCCAACCTCATATTTTGGATATAACACTCTATCTACAACTCTTGGATAAATCCTAGCCTTCTACTTTATGTTTTTATGCATTTTGGAAGATTTAAGACTTGTGATTCAAGATATTCAAGACATTTATTGAAGATTTCCACTTTGGTTCCAAGAGTAGTATCATTTATTATGATTTCCTTCTTTATTTCTTGTGTTTACTTTGGTATTATGTCTAGCTAATTCTTTTAGTTGGTTCTAGGGGTTGTTGAAGCTCATAAATGATGATGGTTTTAGTCTTTTAACTTATTTTGCCCTCCATTTCATGATTGTGATTCTTTGGTGCTCAATTTTCATGCTAGAATAGTAGGCCACTCTTCTATGCATGTTAATTGTTCGTAAAAAGTTCTAGCCGATTTTTATGTTCATAGAATTCAAAGATTTTCAATATGCAAGCAATTGAGACTTAGTGCAGATATTTGCAAGCATAGGAACCTTTAATCTGTTTGTGCCCTTTGGAGTTAGTTAATTGTCTCGAGTCCTAATCGGAGAGAGCATTTTGCTAATTTACTTTTGCATTCTCGTCGAGAGGTGGAGTGTAAATGCTTGTGTGATTGTTTCTCATGTCTTGGATTAAAATTGGTTGAATAGATTAATAGGGTAACACCATCATTGTTGTTGAGTGGATACGTTCCCTAGAATCAACCCCTTTTATCCCTCGTTATTTGCATATTTCTCTTGTTTATTATTTGGTCTTCTTGTTTTAATTGTCAATTATTTCCTTTCTAGTAACCACCTCAATTTTCGATTAGTCTAAATAGAATTGAACAACTTAGTAATAGTAATCATGAGAGCTGAAAATTAGTCTCTGTGGAAATGACCTTGCTTGCCACTATCTATACACACACCGTACACTTGCGGATTATTTGTTCTATTTAAAAGGCAAACAGTGGATAGGTCCCATCTTTTTAATGATTTTAGAGTTTTAAACCTTTCTTTATTTGGAAGATGATAATATGATGGTCCCGATAACGAGTTAACTGGTGTATGAGGGAGGGGGAAATACACCAGTACAGATATTTTCTTAAAACACAACTTTAATAACTCAACAATTGTGAGACTCAGTTGGAGTGGTCACTGAGGGTCAACTATATGGTTTGCTAACTGAGGTTTTAAGTGCAGTGCGAATGTGGTGGAATTTGTTTAACTTGTTTTTAAAAAAAATCTAGTGTGAAGGTCAAGTTCGCAAAATGCTTTAGTGCAATTTTTAAGAATGCTTCTGAGTTACTTTTCAGTTAGAGATAAAACAGTTACTTGAAATAAATAGTCACAATAATTTTTACGTGGTTCAGAGTTTACTCTTACTTCCACAACCAACTTGCTTGCTGGTAATCCACTAAGTTGTTTACGTGAACAACTCAAACGTAACTACTTGGTTTTCAGGTACCAAGCAACCTTGTAGAGTTGATTTGCGGGCTCAACAAAACCTAACCTCTTTGTTTGCGGGTGCAAAGAAACCTAGAACCTTTTAAACTTGGTCAAGGTATGAAAAGGATTTTGTGGGGGGTTTTCCAACTATGATAATCAACACACAACAAGTGGTGATTCTCTCGTCTAAATCTAAAATCTAGAAGGAGTATGAAGGCTTAGGAAAGGTGAGGCTGAAACTCAAAGGCTCAATCAAATAAAGATTTTTCTTAGAGAGCTAAGGGAGCTAAGAGAGCAGTAAGCTTGGGGAGAATTTCTATCGCTTGAATGATTCAATCTTAAGTGTTGTTTACTCGCAGTAGTTTCAGTAATCTTCACGTTGAGAGTGAGCCTCTATTTATACGCGCCGAAAATGTTGAACTAGCCTTTGGAAAGAGCTGTTTGACCTCTGCCATGAAAGTGATGGGCTCTCCTCAAAAGTCTACAGACTATCCCAAAATGGCAACTACGAAGCCTTCTTTCGAACTGTGCATCTTCTGTGTCTGCCCAAATTAAAAAATAACAGTTTGTCACACTTTCATGTGATCTTGTGCTGTTTGGATTTGAATTCTTGTCCAAGTCTTCGCTTTAGATTTCTTTTCAGTACTTATGACTACGACAGTTTCTAGCACAACTGATGTCCTAATTGTGTAGCTCTAGTTCCGAAGTCAACTGTGACTTTATCAGACTTATTAGTTGAACTTCATCTTCAATCTTCCTATCAGTTTGAGACCTATAAAGATAAAATCTTTATGCTAAAATATTTGAGCCTATCTAAAATACTCTAAGACACATCTACTCGGTTGCGGTCAATTGGGTTTCGGTATTAAACAAAACTTCTGACGAAGCCGTCATTTAGCTTCGCACAAATAGATTTATAGATTTCCTTGCCCACAGTAGGCAGTAGGCAGTAGCCAGCAGTAAGCAGGGTCGAACCCAAGGGAATTGGTGTAGTCTCTCTTCCACGTAACCGGTGTTGCAAAATAGGGCTTTGGTCTCGATTGCACTTGTCTTGGTCAACAAGTACTGAAAACTATAACTGAAATCTAAACTGAAACTTGGTCAATAATAAAAGGGACCTGGATTAGGATCGAATCATTAAACATAAACACTCATTTGGTCATTGGTGCAAAGATTTTAGTCACATGCGATTACTACTCGGTTTCCAAGCAAATTAATCCTAGCCCTTTGGTCACAAAGTCACAACTAAAATACTCTACTCTTCATCTATCCTTTTAACTTAGATCATTAACTTAGGTCACCAAGAACATTAATCCTAGCCCTTTACCAAAGACACTCTAGGTTAAACCCCTTTCCTGGTCAACACAGCCACGAAGACTCTTCAGCAACTATCTTGCCCAAGAAGCATTAATTTCTTTTAGACCCAAATCAGCCAAGAGGTTCTCAAGAGACAATCTTGTGTTGACCCCGACTCTATTTGTAATCTAGACACCTTAACTTATTGGTGATCAATCAATTAGTTTTCTTGCCCATATCTAATATTAAGCCCTAATTATTTCAGAAATAAAAGCATGCAAGAATTTAAATCAAATTAGACCTCACCAGTGTTTAGGTTTATGCTCAAATCATCTCACCAATCTAGATTTAGAAATTTAGCTAGACATAATATAAATTGAAATCAACACAAAGATATAAAGTAAAACATACTTGAAATTAAAACTAAAAGATGAGTTGTACTCCAACAGAACAGAATATATCTTGGCCACAACAGCCAACAAAAACTAAAGCAGAAAATATAAAGTGTTGCCCGTAGGACTTGTTTCTTCCTCACAACTCTCTTAAACTAAAAAAATGAAGTAAAGCACAACTCGGAATTAAAAATGATGATTTATAGAGTGAAGATTAGCCATATATATAGGCGAGAGTTAGGGTTGAAGTCGGTTTCTTTCATGGGTTGGACTCTTTTCCTTGTTTGGCCTTCTTTCTTTGTTTGGCTAGGACTCAGATTCTCTTTCCTTCTCCTTGGCAGATTTGGTTTTGATCGGGCTCTTTTAAGATCAACATGAAATATTTCTATGGTAACCTTCTTCCTTGGAGAGAAAGTAAAATCCTCCGCCCTTGGCTCTTTCTACTCTGTCTCGATCACGTCAGTGCTTATCTTGCCCACGATCCGCGCCACTCCAGGTACTATCTTCTCGGCATGAAAATATTGGGGGAGGGGTAGGGGGGTACTACCTCACTTGCAGCTTCACTCTGAATATTCACTTTGTTGCCCAAGCTACAAGCTTCAGCCCTTTGCCCATTTGCTTCGTATCGTTGCCCATGGCCTTCTCAGCAGATTTCCACTGGATAATGCCCACAATGCCACCTGTCCTGCTCTCCACATACTTCTTCCAACTTATGTCCTCCCAGACACAAAACAAGCACTAAACACCCTCAAGACACAAACAAAAGACACAGAAAATGAACACAATTATGGGTTCATCAACTTCACTAATTCCTAACAATTTCCCCTTTTGATGATGCCAAAACTTTAAACTGACACAATCTAAGTCTTCGAAGAAACTCAGTTGTAGTCAATAAGATTCATAGAGGATTATCACAAGTATAATATCAACTTGGAACTTGGACAACGAGATAGTGGTAATCAAGTCGAGTCGAAAAAAATTATTTGGTAAAAACAACTTACCATTAAAATATAATAAGTTGGAGAGATTTCATTACAACTGAATTTTTGAAGATAAAAGTACAATAACAGAATTCATCAATTGCAATGTCTTCTCTTAGCTGCTTCATTTATTCTTTTCTTCTAGAGGGTCCAGACCGTTTTTGTTGTAGATAAGCTTCTTTATCTGTGCAAATATGTCTGGACGCCTCAGGTTTATCAATCTTCATTTTCACAGCCAACACTTAAGCTTCTTTTTCAATCTATCTGAAGTTGATTTTTGGCAGACTGAAGACTGTTCGAGTAGAAGCTTTGAGCGGATACTTGTCTGCTGCTTTTAGTGACAGTATTAGACCTTTCCCAACTAGAGGGTCATCCACTGAAAACAGCTGAGATGAAGAGCAAATGCTTCATCGACCATAGAACAGTCCGTAGTAGTAGTCCTGGAAAAACTCTTGTTTGAGATCCTCTCAGTCATCACTTTGATTCTAAGGTATCCATTTATCCATGTGGGGGATTCTCAGTCTGAGCTTCTTCGTCCTTACTTCATGCCTGGTCATCTTACTGTTCCACTTGGCTACATTTCTCTTGTCAGTCTCATGAATATTATCTCAGTAGACCCTCTTTTTCTTCTCTTCCAGCTTGTTCAAGTCGTCTTGCAGCTCTTCTTCGAATTGACATAGCTCGTTCTTCTACTGGTTAGCAAAGTTCAGCATCTAGGTAGGGTCCGTCTACTTCTCTTCAGTCGCTTTAGTAATCCTTGCCCTCTCAATCATGTTTCTATCAGTAGGCATTTCATCCTCATTCTTATCCAACTCAGCAGCCAGCTTTGCAGCCTTCTTCTCGGTTGTCTCATCAATAGCTTCTCAGTCAGCTCTGCATCAGTCTGGATAGTTGCTTCTTGTGTTAGTCTCTCTTCCCCCTTTTTGGCATCAGCAACAAGAGATGCGACTGCGTCCTTCCACGAAGCTATCTCATGATCTAGAGAAGTGTTTGACTGATTGAGCTCATCAAAAAGGAGTTGAGTGATTTTCTGCTTATTGGTGGACTGGGTCTGGGACTGCAGGAGCTTCAACCTACCTTCTCATGCATCTAGAATGCTTCATTGGTCATAGACCTTGGTGACAAGCCTGTCAAAGGATTTTTGAGACGTAAAGGTCTGGAAGAAGTCATCAAGCTTAGCAGCAATTTTAGAGTTTTGCTCAGTGCTGGCCTCATGCACTTTTTTGCCATTTTGGTAGCCAATTCATCGAACTTCGCTTTCTGTATGGAGAAGTGAATGGTGAACATATTGATTGCGTCCTTCCGAATAAGCTCAATCGAGTCCTTGAAGTATTTTTCGTGATCTTCACGATCAGCAATCAGGTGCTCATTTATTACTGCAAAGTTGGCGAGCTGCTCTTCAAATGCAGTGACTCTTTCTAAGACAATTGGGGAGCCTGTGTTGGATATATTGTCTTTTAGCAGTACTGGGTTTATCAACCTCAGATACGACCAACTCGCGTCCTTCATCGGCAACTTCCTTATTTTTCTTAGACTCCACAGTTTCCACAGTTACTTCAACACTTTCATATTTGTCCTCATTCACAGGAGGGACTTCTTGGACAACTTGTACAAGACGCACCTATCCGCATTCCTCGATGTTGCATTGATGGAATTCCTACCTCAGATTTCGGGCTGATGGAGGCGAGGAACTAATTGATCAGTTTATCTTTCTTATGTACCAGCTATTACCTCATGCTGAATTTGAAGAGGTCCTTCAGTTGAGCCTCAAAAGTTTGCAATTTGGAGGGCTGTGTATTTCAACATGTCCTCCAAAAAGCAGTAATCTCTCATGCCAATAGAGATGTACAGAAGCAAGTCCCCTATGGAGATCAGGGAGTTAGGTGTGTGCTCGAGCTCAGGATGCATGGAAAGAGCTTCCCTGACTGCTTTGAGGTGAAGAGTCCGAATTTTGGTTTCGAGCGCCTTTTTCTCTAGCTCTTATGGAGTCAGGTCCTCATACTCATTGTCTGACTTGAAGCTGAAAGACGGGGAGTTAGTGGTGGCAGCCTACTGAGGTTGAGCCTCTGACTGTCGGAGGGTGAGGGTTGTTGCGATTCTGGAGCCCGAACTGTAAAAGGCTCGAGGGATAGTACAACTGCGAGAGCACTTGTCTAAGTTGGGTGATTCTGATTGACTTTAGTTGCGTGCTCCTGACTGACCTCCTCAGTTGCCCGGTCAGCTGATGTTTGCCCTTAGTTGGCGGTTGAACTCTTCAGAAGGAGAGGAGCTGGAACCGATCACAAGGATCTTCTTCTTCACTAGCTGAGACTCCTCTATTGCCTCAGGCTCATCTTCCGAGGGTTCATCCCTCAGAGCAAGAGGACTTTTCTTCTTCCTCTCGACTCGGGCATTCTTCTGTTTCTTGGGGGCCGGAGGAGTTGAAGTAGCATGTGCGACAGCTGAATCAGTCGGCGACTTAATTGGTTGGTCCTCGTGAATTGGAGAGTTGGGCTTATTCTTCTCAACTCGTCCTTTTTTCTTTCCTGTTGTATGAGAAGCATCAGATGGCTTCTGTTTATACTACATCGCAAGAACTGCATTGATACAGCTGAGCTCTCCGAAGAGCCTGTCTTTATCTATCAGTAGCTCCGTTTCCATCTTTTCCTAAATCACATCTAGCTGAGTAAATGATGAGGACAGAGACCTTTGTGCCATACATGAGTTTGGCATTGCAGAAGTAGGCATTAACGGTGTGGACTATTTAATGAGTAACCACCTTCAGTTGATTCTTGAGGTGGCTAATCTGGTCCAAATTCTTTTCATTATAGATAGCCATCATTAGCTTCATTTTGGGTTTGCTGACACCGCCTTTGGATCTAGCAAGGAGGTGAATGTTGTTAACCACTGTATATATCAAATAACAGTCGAGTAGTAGGCTCCAACTGGGTCCACTGCATTCCTGCTTGGAGCTCCTCTTGTTTAATGGTGATGGACTTGATGAAGAGAGTCACCTCATTGTCGGTGAAATCCGACAAACCGTCACCAGTAGGTAAGAGCTGATACAATTCTTAAAGGCATTGATCAACATTTATAATATGTTGACATTGCAAGTAAGGTCTATCGTCTTGTCTCGGTGTAATAACCCGATCTTTTATTAGTCTTTAAGATCGCCTTAATTGAGTTTATGTGCCTAAATATGTGCTTTTACGTGATAAAAATTTCCGAGAAAAGAAATTTTCTCTCGAAATTACCAAAATGCCTTTGAATGCTCTTATGTGATTTTTCTCGTTTCGTTTATCCGAATCGAGTGTGTGATGACTTGACTGAGCATAATTATATGAGTTTGAGTTTGAGTTTGAGTTTGAATTTCAGAAAATTCTGAGAAGTTTCGTTTTTGGATGAATAGTAACTTTTCTCGAGTAATCACTATTTATCAAACTTTTCTGAATTTCGTCTAATTAGTGTCTTTTGAGTCTATAAATGATTTTAGAAGCTTTGAGATAGGTTTGAGAATCGTCAAAAATTTTCTGAGAGAAAAATTAGTAAAGGACTAGAAACCCCTAATATGGATAGTGAATTCCTTGATTTATTTGGTGAAGTTTGGGACGGAATAGAGAGAAATCTGATGTCGAGAAAGAGTCGTGGTGAGTTTCAAATTGTTTGAGAGTTTAATGAGAAATTAGGCATAGATTGCACCGGATAACTTTTTCTTCCAGCAAAATTTATATCGTGTTTTTGATCACCGGGTGCAACTATTTCAATTTATAAACCTATCCTACTCTCATTCACTCACACTTTCTCCCACGCTCTCTCTCTCTCTCTCTTAAACATCTCTCTCTCTAATTCTCTCCCTAAAACTCTCTCTCTCATCTCTCTCTCTCTCCCTCACGGAAAACACACACACACACACATACTCCATTGAAGCTTCAAGCTTCAAGCTTCCAAGAAGATCACCTCCATTTATCCATCGACTAATCCGTTAAGGTATTTGTGATCCTTTCATTGTGGTGATCGATTCAAGACTAGGATCTAATCATTTCCTTTTCCTTCAAAAATTGGCAGCCATGGAGTATATGATGGAGCTCAATTTTATCTTGTTTAAAGCTTAGAGTTGTGTGGATTTCAAGTCTCCAATTGATCAAAACTTCAAGTTCAAGTAAACCCCTTTTTCCTTCTCTCTTTTGATTATAGTGTTCTTGATCTTTGTATGTTTATGTGTGTGAAATTTGAGAAAAAAAATCCTTATACATATATATATATATATATGTGTGTGTGTGTGTGTGTGGACCGAAATTGATGATGGAAATTTAGAAGTTTGAGTGTTAATGTTGTTAGTTGTTTTTATGATGGGAAATGAGGTAGATGATGATAGGAATTGAAGAAAATAAAAAGAAGAAATGTTTGTTATTATTTTTGTTAATACCGAAAAAAGAATATATATATATATATATATATATATATATATATATATATGGATGATGTTCTTGATGTTCTTCATGATGTTCATGATGTTTTTGATGATATTTTGATGGTAGATGCTTAAATGATGAAGATTTGATGATTTAAAGATGTTAGAATAAGAAAATTTAAAGAAAGGAATTTTAGGAATTTTTAATATTAAAATTCAAAGTGAAAGTGATGAATGAGGTTGATGATTTTAGAAGTTGTATGTTAGATTTGATTAAAATGATGAATCGATGATGAAGATGTCGATAAAATAATTAGAGTTTCGTTTTGAAGTTTTTGAATCCGAGCTAAAACGAGAACGTTATCGATTTTTGAATGAAAATTGAGTTTCTAGTTAATTAATAAAAACTTAAGTGAAAATAATTAAATAAATAGTTAATGATGACTATTTCGAGTGGTTGTTAAAGTTTAGTGATTTTCCGAGCATATGTACGTTTTACGAAAAACGGACAAAAAACCTTATTTCGTAAAAACTGAGTCTTGAATAACCGAGTTTCTAATTATGATTAAATAATAATATTATTTTCTAGATATTTCTAGAATATTATATTATATTTGCAAAATATTTCTTTTTCCATCTATTTATCAAAGTCGATCGTTTACCTATCTGTGAATGTCTGATTCTTGATGTGAAAGTCTGTATGTGAATGATTTGTGATTTTAGGACTCGAGAATTAATTTCGTAATTTTCTGAGTTCGTCTGACTTGAGAAATCGAGAAAAGACGAAAAATATGATGTGAATAGTGATTTCTCGTTTTTCGTGAATTGTTTAAGTTTAATTTGTCTGATGTTATCGAGTTGGGTTCCCGAGTTTGAAGGTCTGTTGGTTTAGTACTTAGGTAGAAACCGAGAAAGATCGAGTTAGATAAGTCGAGAAAAGTTAAAGAAAAACCAGAGTCAAGTAGAAGTTCTTCAGCCGAGCGTAGAACTCGTTTCTATTTTTAGAAAAGTAGACTCGTCCTTATAAGATGTTATTCTTGAAGGAACGAGCGGAGTAGAGAAGTAGACGAGAAAGAAGGAAGCAGCTACCCGACCGAACCCTAACAGTCAGGTGGACTTTTTAACCAAAAATCAAATGATGAATGTGATTACTATTATTATATTATGTGAGTTTTAAAGTTAATTGACTTGCCATTTTATCTGAGTATTTTTTGTATGTTTAATCATCTACTTGAGCTTTTAATATCCTGTGTAAGACAGGAACACACATGTTGTTATTTGATTGACGTGACTGTGAGCCTTACTTTGGTTAGGCCGGACGCAGTGTTTGAGAAGGAGGCCTACTTCTCGACGCATGAATCTAATTCCCCCAGGAGAAGAATAGTAACCTGGTGTGAGGCTAACCAACACATGCAGCAAGTATGACCACGACCGATATCAGCAGCCAGCCGCTGAAACCAAATAAGGAAAGACACGTGGAAGATATTTGCATGAGATTCTGCTGAGTTTCTGTATGAAGAAGGATCTGGAAGTCAATCAATCACCCCAATCAATCCATCGGCGATTGCCAATCATCAATCTAGTCTATCAAGGATAAATCAAGATCGAGCTAAATATGGAAGCAATCAATCGCACCGATATGGTCTACCAGAAGAAGGTGTTGACGACCATCATCTCAGCTATAAAAGCCCAGCAAGTGTGGCTGAAGGGGACACAGAGGAAATCAAGAGTTCTGATCAGCCTGAAGATGAAGTGGATGTACAGCCGCCTAAGAAGAAGGAGAGAAAGAAGCCTGCGGCTAAAAACACCACTACCACCACCACAACAAAGAAGAAAATCTCTGCAGCCGCTGAAAAGAAAGGTGCTACTGTCTCGCAACCCCTGCCAAAAGAGCCAACTCTATAACCCAATCCTTCCCGTTCTCACTCTCAGTCAAGGGAGCATGGTCGCACCCCTTCGACGATAAGGAGGAGGAATAGGAAAATAAGCAAGAGGAGGAGCAGGCAATGGAGGAAGAAGGGGAAGAAGGAAATTTCCCTATGCAGTCTCAAGAAGGACCCACCCCACAAAGCAAAGAGAAAGGGGTGGAAGTAAAGAGGAAGTTGGAAGTTTCCAAACCTCCTTTTCCGCCAAAAACTAAACAAGGCAAAGAGAGTAGTAAGACCAGCACCACAAGCACGGTGAGAAAAGCTTCAGCTGCAGAAAAAGAAAAAGGAAAGGAAACTGAGGAAGTGGAAAATGGGGAAGCAGAAGCTGTGGATAGCTCCGACTCTGGAGAAATACCAACTTCGGTGAAGTCTACACCAAACATTGCTACCAAGAAGCCTGGAATCAAGAAAAAAGGGTTTGGTGTGACCTGCTTCATCTGGCTTGACCATACCGATAGATACTCAACGGTATGCCTTCCTCCAGAATAGGGAGATCATTCCCTGGTACTTTTTGCTCACAGAGTGTTTGGAAAGGTTTGGAATCAAGGAGAAGGTGGCAGGATACTTCGAAGGAATAGGTTGGGGGAACGCTTTAGGCTGGAACTATTTGGCCTACAAGAAGATGTCGGAAGAATTCATGGGAATGGTTGAGTTCAAGCCCCGTAGCAACTACACCATAGAGACTCCTAGTACTCTGCACTTTCAACTACGAGGTAGGATGTTCCCTCTCTCTATCAACGAGTTAAACATCGAGCTGGGAGTGCTTGAACCATGGGATATGTACGGAGAAGAATATAAGGAGGCAGAGATAGTGGCCTCAACAGAATGGAAGTCTCGGATTGACTACTACTGGTCAACCATCTCCACTAAGGACAAGTATGTGAGGAATATCAGCAAGTCGAACGAAATTCGAGACCCAGCACTGCAGATATGCCACAGGTGGCTAGCCTACAGCATCTATGGCCGCCTGAAAGGATCAAATGTGGTAACCCAACAGGAGGCGTTCCTGTTATGGTGCATGCCAGAGAAGAAGAAGGTGAACTTTGGGTTCACGGTGGCTCTACAGTTTCAGTATGGAGTAACTCACCACAACAAGTACCTCTCTCTCTGTCCTCTGGTGACAATTCTGGCGAAGAATCTCCCCGACTTCAACTTGGAAAAGCCAAATGACTTCTCTGTCGCGGACACCAGGTCTCTGGACCAAGGGCGTTTCGTGCGGTGGAGAATTGTTGAGGTGGATGAGCATGGGAATTACTCACTGGTCTACCCAGAAAGAGCCTCATGCAGGGCTGAACCGTGCAAGGCAAGAGAGCAGGTGGTACCACGCCTTACCAATGGCGAGGTGGCATCCATACTGGTAGAACTGAAGGAGTTGCGTGAAGAAGTAGCATTGCTGAGAGATGAAATGGTGGTGATCAGGATAGATATGAGGACTGGTTTCGAGGCGTTGATTGCTCGAGCTGATGGAGAGGAGAAGGATGCCTTCGACCAAAACGACTAAGTTTTCTATCCCTACTTTTAGATTAGGTTTTGTTTTATCTTTTGATTTTTATGTTTTGTATCATTATGTTTGATGGAGTCTGGTGTTTAATTAGAGTCTGTGTGTGTCGCGTAAGTTATATGGATTGGGGTGATCTATGCATGCTATGTGTTTTGGTTGGCATGTTGGTATGATGAGCGTTATCACATGATAGCAGTAGAGAGCATATTGAATAAGTCATACCTATGAGATTTGAGCCAATTTGCATTTATTTTCTGGTGTGATTATGCTGCTTAGTAATCTTAGAACTTGCTCATGAATTTTAGCTGGTTGGTGTAGTTTAAATGATTAGGGCACTTCTTTCAATTTAGAGCCCAGATTTATTGAGCTGAACATGATAGACCTTGTTAACCACTTTGAGCTGAATCTATTCTTTCATGAGCCCTTGTTTTGAGTTTAAGAAAAAGTGTGCCTCCCACACTATGCAAAAGAAAAAAAAGGGGTAAATTGTTGCTTAAGATGGAAAAGCCTAAATTGAAAATAGAGAGTCTGATGTTGATTAAAAGGCAAAAATCTGCTTAAGAAAAGAAGTAAATAATGAATAAATAAACACTGCCAAAGAGAAAGTAAAGGTGGAATGGGAGCACCACTACTGAAAAGATGTCACACCCCGACTCTCGAGGTGCGACTTACGAATAACAACAAAACCTAAACAACTAACAATCAACTCAAATAAGGGGAAACGTGCTCGGGGAAAATGATAATGAAAGATAAGACAATCGAACTAGACTTCCAAAAACATAACGAAGTAATATCCGAGCATTTCAACTTCACTTACAATAGGAATCTAAATAAGTAATTCATGCTGACGGGGATAGAATTCCAACAAAAAGAGAATGCATATATATACCAAGTCAAGAGAATCATGTTCAACAACATTCCAAGTCAACGAGTCCATCGCTCGGAAGTACAAGTCAAGTAGTTTAAGAATTCAACAAATATTCAAAGTCATCGAGCACAACACTCGGAATCAAAAACATGAGTATCAAAGTATTAGCATCAACAGACATCAATTCAAAAGGGTTGCAGCGGAAACTTGCATCAATACCCAACTTGCCTTGCCGAACATCACAAATACTTAAGCAGTTAAAAACAGTTTTACTTGTGCATGTTAAAAACATTTTCTTTTAAACAGACTGCGCAGTCAAATATAACATATAATATAACAGTATGCATCATCTGTCACCAACAATCTTACTGTGCCAAGAAGTAGGCCTCCTTCTCGAGCACTGTGACCGGCCTAACCGAAGCAAGACTCACAGTCACCTCAACATATACCACACGTGGGTTTCCTGCCTTTCACAGGATAATAACATCTTCACATAAACAGATGATAACACATACCAGCTTTAATAAAAACGGCAAGTCAATCGCATTTAAAATTATATCATAGTACTCAATAGCATAACTAGTTCTCATCGATAGTTTTGGTTCAGAAAAGCCCACCTGACTTCCGAAGATATCTAGCTAGGTGGTTTAGGGCTATTTGTCCTTACTTAATGATCCGTCCGGCTCGAGCCTTCACAGTTTGACATCGATAAAGGAAAAATTAAGATACGCAAAAGACGGACACAAAGGCGTTGGACTCAACTGAGGACTTCTACTTGAGTCGTTTCTCTCTTCGCTTTAACCTTTCTAAAGGATCTCGCGTTCTCGACTTTAAATCATTAATTCTACTCGAATTGGTTAATACTACTAATCAACGTTTCAATACTTTTTCACTTTACTTAACAACGTCGTCCATCTACATTCTATTACTCAAGCTTTCTTTCAAAGACTTCAATCACTTCTCGATTTAACAAACAATAACTCAATCATTTTGCATATAATAGTTCAATTATCCTTTACATTATAACTAACATCATGCATTTAAACACTTATTCAATCATGTAATGAATTTAAATAAATCAAACATACTTCAAGACACATAAACATTCATTCAATCTAGACATTAAGACCTAACTCGATTATGCATTTCTTTTCATAAAGGCTCAAACTATTTATTCTATCTTTTCTTATCTTATAGGCAACGCTTTGTTCTACATTCGTTATCTCATGAGGTATTTTATAACTTTTACTCAATTAATATAATTCTCTTTAATTATTATAAAACTCTTATGAAATTAGAATTTCTTATTCATTTCTAATTCGATCCTCATTTCTTAACTCGACTATTATTTTTCTAATTATTAACTTGGTAATTTCTCTCGGTTTATTTTTAATTTGATTGGTTGAAAGCAACACACTTAATTGATTAAATTCTTTCAACTCATTACTCGATGTCTTATTCTACCATTATTTTCTTGATTAACTTATACGAGTACTTAACTTAACTCATCTAATATCTTTTCTCCATTCGATTAAAACTTCCTTCTTATTTCTTCTCGATTATTTCTTTCTAAACTCGGTTTTCTCAATTCTTGCTCATTTATTGAATAAATTCTTCTTCTTTTGTCTTTAACTTTTAAACTATTTTATTTCTTAACAATTTCTTTATTATTCAATAAACATTTTTATAACTAGTTCCTTTTATTAGATAAGTTACAAAATATCTTTTTGTTGTAGTTTATTAAAAATTCAAGTCTTTAAGTTTTCATACAAGAACATTTAATTGATATATCTTTTTATGCATTTTTCTTCTTTTAATAAATTAAAAGCTTTTGAACTTCAATCCTTTTATTACAAAACTTCTATCTTTACTTATAATTTAAACTAGTATTCATACACACAATATAACATCTAACATCCAATCTTTTCTATAACATCACATTTAATTTCATTAAAAAGTTAACATGCAATTTCATTTTCTTAACTTAAACACATGTATGATTATATCAACATATCATACAATCATCTCATGATCAAAACATCACTCAATTCATCAATAAAATCAACAACATAAATTCTCCACTTTTTCTTCAAAACACACGGCACACATGCATTTCTTGGTGCATTTTATTTCTCAATTTTTCATACATATAATCTCATTCTCAACATGATAAAAATAACAAATCAAGCATCAAAATATCAATAACTCAAAGAATCCACATTTTCCTATTTTTGCTTATTATTTTCGGCATTTATCAAATTTGTTAGGGTTTTAAATTCTTTTTCTTCTCTTAATTCACCGATTAAAACCTAATGTTCGATTCTCCTAACGATTTATTCTCACTCAATTATCACATGCACATCCTAAGTTTGCCTAAACATAATTAAATATCATGCATGCATAGTTTTTTCTTTTAGGACTTAGAGATATACATATTTACAACTAATCAAATGAATATCATACTTTAATTTAAATGGATTTCTTCTCTTGGCTCCTTGGAATTGAAATGGATGGAAAATGGAGCTTCAAAGCTTGGACTTGAAGGGAAGAAAGAAGTCTTCTTGAATCCTCAAAGAAAAGAATGACATAAGGATCAATCATCCATCTCTTTAGGGCTTAAGAGCCAAAATGAAGAAATTGTAGGATGATTATTGAATTTAATTTCAAGAACTTGAAGGATTATTACCTTTTCTTGAAGATATGAATAGAATGGATGGAGGATGTTGCTTTCTACTTCATTTCCATGGATGATGAGCTTGAATACATGGTTGCATGGAAGAAAAATCAAATGTAGGTGTGTGTATGAGAGAGTGCCGAGAGTGAGGGAGAGTAGAGAGTGAGAGAGTTTTCTTTTTTTCTTCTTGTTGAGAGAGAGTTCGAATGAGAGAGAGAGGTGGAGTGTGATGAATGAATTCTTCCTACTTAGCATTAGATGTATGAATTTGAAATCCAACAACAAGAATAAAGTGTGATGTTGGAAGTTGTAATGTTTAAAGTGATTGATAGATAGGTGATTGATGTAGTTTGCATGCAACTTTTGATAATACCATGCATAAGACATAATCATGACATTTAATCTTGGAAATTGGAGAGAGATGGGAGAGAGGTGTGAGGTGGCGTGAGAGGGAGAGAAGTGTGTCAACACTTGTCTTCGTCGTGTCGTTACAGGTGTCAATTACCCGGTCGTAAAGGTTTTCAGGATAAAACGATTCGTATTAATTCCTTTTTATGCTATAAACGAGTCTAACCTCTTCTCGTCTCACTTTTGACACTAAATCATCTCCATCCTATTTCACGTCTCAATTAAAAGATTAACTAATTCGATCATTTAGTCTTTTAAATCTCAAAGGAATTTAGTCGGCTTATTAATCCGTTTATTAATCCTTTAAAGATCAATTCCTCATTAATCTTCTCAATTCTCGGATAAGTTCTTACCCTATCTCAGTGACCTTAGAAGCAATTCTAGGTTCAAAGATTCTAATTCAACTCTATTCTAAGTTCATCGGTATAAATAAATTTCTCGGCGATCAACATTATTCTATCTCAGTTAAACAAGCTCTTCGGGATTTTTCAAGAATCAATCTCATACTCATTTTCATATAAACAACCCAAAAAGTATATCACATCATCATCATCTCAGATAAATAGAACAGATAAATTCATACAAAACTCGCAAAGCATTTTAAACGTTTTACTCAATTCTCTTCGTTTAGAAAAGAAAATTTTTATTCCTAAATTCTCATCTTTTAACTCACTCGGTTAATTATTACGCGCTCTAAAGGTATAAAAACTCGGGGTATCACAAAAGATAGGTTGGTATGACTGGAATCAAGTTTTAAACTACTATAAAAAATCCTTACCTCTGCTTCGTATGCCCCTTTACAACCTGACAAAGACCCTTTGATAAATTGCACCAGATTAAGTATTTGCTATGAATCCATGAACAAGCTTATAAGAAGGCTAATGCAGCATAAAATGAGAGTATACACTAGCCATACACTTGAGTGTGTGAGAGAAACTGCTAACTTTTTCATGTGATGTATTTGCTCAAAGGGGTTTGTGGTATGATATTATGGTTGATACATGCATATATGAGCTAATCCATTTGATTGCACAGTCTCGTGTCTTGAAGTTTTTTATTCCTCTTTGTTCATCTCTCTTTTTGGTGTCTTCTGTGAATCCACCTACATACTTGAGGGCAAGTATGGTTTAAGTGTGTAGGTGTGATGCATCTTCGACTTTTGGACCATTTGACCCTATTTTTCCTATCTTTTTGTGTCTTTAGTGTCTGTATAGGGAAGAAGCAGTTGTTCGTGGGAAGGAAGGTCAGTCCAAGGCAAACGGAGACAAGATGGTCAGAATGGGCAATACTGGAGCAGTTCTATTCCACTGCATGAATTTAATTCCCCCAGGAGAAGAATAGTACCCTGGTGTGAGGCTAACCAACACATGCAGCAAGTATGACCACGACCGATATCAGCAGCCAGCCGCTGAAGCCAAATAAGGAAAGATGCTTGGAAGATATTTGCACGAGATTCTTGTTGAGCGCCTATACGAAGAAGGATCTGGAAGCCTATCAATCACCCCAATCAGTCCATCGGCGATTGCCAATCATCAATCTAGTCTATCAAGGATAAATAAAGATCGAGCTAAATATGGAAGCAATCAATCACTCCGATATGGTCTGCCAGAGGAAGGTGTTGACGGCTATCATCTCAACTATAAAAGCCCAGCAAGTGTGGCTGGAAAAACATTGGTTACCCCTAGTATTCGATAGCATTCAGTTCAAGATACAATTTTACTTTCAGTTCACTTTACATTTTCTGCACCAAAATAATTTACCAGCTTTCATTTTCAATTCACGTCGTGAACAAATCCAAGGCAGTTTGCCTTAGGTATTTTCTTAATTCAAGTACTTTGTATTTTGTGTTATTGATGTGTTTATTTGTATTCGTTATTATGCATTTCAATATGTATGAGTAGTCTCCCCTGGTGAGATTTGGGTAGGGGAAATGATTAAGTATTGATATGTAAAATGTTCGAGAGGCATTTGTGCCTTCGGCTGGATCTAGTGGTTCCGGAGAGATCTGAGCAGATATCATGGGCAGTTTTGACCTAGCGGGTGATCTCCGCTCGGTAAGGGCTGTACCATGTCAAGCAAAGGCAGGGCATGATAGACAGCAATGTTCGGTATGCCTAAGACCGAGTAGCGGAGCAGCGCCTTCAATGGAGTTGTAGATTTAGATGGCGAGGAATGGGCAAAGGGGATACTGCATCCTTCCTCGGTCTTGGGTTTCTCTAATGGCTATCCATCAACTGTGACGAGGCATCTAGCCATGGTTATTGACCAAAGGACTCACCTCACGCATTGTAGATATATCGATGACCGGTTGGACGTGTTACAGGAAATGGATATCCCGCGAGTTATATCTACTCTATAGGTACAAAGCCGGAAAGCTTGGAAAAGAAGGTTGGTGAGGGTCATACTTGGAGGGATCAGGTATGACTATTATCTAAGGAAAAATGAAGCACGGCCTTGTGACCGGGATGAAGCGTGACCTTCGGACCAAGTGACCACAAGGGATTCAACCATCCCAAGTGTGGAGTATAAACTCTTGAAACGCCCCAATGTCTTTGGGCCACGCCTTGAGTTTATGCAAAACATGGACGGATCTTCAGTATGCCCATGACCGAATACACATATCAACAATAATCATGACCTACCCCAAATCTTACCCCTTTTATATTTGATTGTTTTCAAGTTAATTTGTGCAGATAAACAGGATTGGATCATGACAACCAAACTTGAGTACCTGAAGAGTAAAATAGTTCCTCACTTTCCGTGGGATCGACCCTAGCATATCGCTAAGACTAACCAGTCCGGTTGTGGGCATAGGAGCGTGTACTGTCCGTTTGGGGCATACACAAGTATTTTGATCGTAACATACGACGGGTGCGTGTCACATACCCCGAAGGAGTAATAGATGATGTGTTGATTAAAGTGGGAGACTTGATTTTTCCCGCCGACTTCTATGTATTGGACACGGGGTCAGAAGCCAAGCAAAATTCTATATTGTTGGGCAGACCTTTCATGATGACTGCATGAACAAAAATTGATATGAAAACAGGAATTCTACCATGTGATTTCGACGGGGTGGTGGAGAAATTTAACATCTATGAAGCCATGAGAAGGAAACAAGAAGTGCAGTCAGTTGAGATGATTGATGTGATTGAACCATTGGTGCAGGAACAAAGCCTTGAGTTTAGAGTAATCCAATCTAGTCTGAATGATCATGATGCCGCTCACATGGGAGATTGGGATATGAAAAAGGCTATCATGGAGTTATATTCGCTCAAGGAAAGCACTTTGAAAGCAGAGTCTGAAGTGGACCTAAGGATTAAGGAAAACAATTTTGAAGTATATTCAGTTGGAGGATCTGAAGAGGGCAAACCAGAGCTGTTTTCTTAGTATGGGGAACACGAAAAGTTACTTCCATCAATTGTCAAAGCCCCTGCCTTGGAACTGAAGAAATTGCCCAAACATTTGCAGTACGCTTATTTGGGACCAGAGGAGACTCTTCCAGTGATTATCAGTTCAAATCTAACCATAGTGCAAGAATAAAGATTGGTCAGGGTCTTACGGGAGAATAAAAAAGCCATCGGTTGGACCTTGACAGATATTAAAGGAATCAGTCCAACTTAGTGCATGCATCATATATACCTTGAGAAAGAAGCAAGACCAGTGCAAGATTCACAAAGATCTTAAACTTTTGGAATTAGGAATTATTTTCCCTAGTTCTGGGTCAGCCCCATACATGTCGTACCGAAGAAATCTGGGATACAAGTTGCGGAGAACGATAAGGGAGAGCTAGTTCCAACGAGATTGGAAACTGGATGGAGAGTCTGCATAGATTACAGGAAGCTGAACATGGTCACATGAAAGAATCATTTCCCTCTACCCTTTATCGATCAGATGCTAGAGCGCCTCGCTGGTAATGCATATTACTATTTTTTGGATGGGTATTCAGGATACATGCAAATCTTTGTGGCCCAAGAAGATCAAGAGAAAACCACTTTCACCTATGTATATGGAACATTTGCTTATCGAAGAATGTTGTTTGGTCTTTGTAATGCTCCTGGGACTTTTCAAAGGTGTATGATGAGTATATTCTCAAACTTACTAGAAAACTGTATTGAAGTCTTTATGGATAACTTCACAGTATATGGAGACTCGTTCAATACATGCCTCAATCATCTCGAGCTTGTGTTGAAAAGATGCGTGGAAAAGAGTTTGGTGCTTAATTATGAGAAGTGCCACTTTATGGTGAAAGAAGGAATAGTACTAGGCCACGTTATTTCTGAAAGAGGGATCGAAGTGGATAAGGCAAAGATCGATTCCATTGCCAAGCTGCCATGCCCAACTACGGTCAGGCATATACGGGCGTTTCTCGGTCATGCAGGGTTCTACCATCGTTTTATTAAGGATTTTGCAAAAATCGCCCAACCTATGACTAGACTACTGCTACAAGATGTCCAATTCGATTTCAATGATGATTGCAAAGAAGCATTTCTTGATCTGTGGAGTAGACTTGTGTCAGCCCATATTATGCAGCCCCAGATTGGGAATCACCTTTCGAAATTATGTGCGACGCTAGTAATCATGCGGTTGGAGCATTATTGGGACAGAAAAAAGGGAAGGAAAGCTACGTTATATATTATACATCAAAGACCCTCAACCCCGCTCAGTGCAGTTACACCACTATTGAAAAGGAACTACTAGCAGTGGTATTCACCACAGAGAAATTTAGATCCTACCTTTTGGGGACCAAGGCAATTATATATAATCATCATGCAGCCTTGAAGTATTTGATGGTGAAAAAAGAGTCTAAGCCATGCCTTATCAGGTGGATATTGTTGTTACAAAAGTTCGACATCGAAATTAGGGATAAAAAAGGAGCTGCCAACCTGGTAGCAGATCATTTGAGCCAGTTGCAAATGTGTAAGGTTAATGGAGAGCCTATAGCACACACCTTTCCCGATGAAAAGTTGTATGCAGTATATGCCAGTACCGAAATAGAATCTATGTATGCCTCCACCGAAAAGGAACCTTGGTACGCAGACATTTCCAATTATCTGATCACAAAAGAGGTTTCATCAGGGAAAACTAAATTTGAAAAGCAGAAATTAGTAACACAAGCCCGCTCCTACTTCTGGAAAGCACCGCATTTGTAGAAAATTGGAGCAGATCAAGTCATACAGAGGTGTGTTATTGAAGACGAACACACTCAGATATTGGAAATGTGCCATGGTACTTCATGTAGTGGCCACTTTGGTGGTAAAAGAACAGCCCAAAGAATTTTGGATAGCGGTTTTTTATTGGCCTTTAGTGTTTGCTGATGCAAAGCGATGGGTACAAGGCTACCAGAGATGAGATGCCTCAAATGTCTATTATTCCTGTGGAAATTTTCGATGTATGGGGGATAGACTTTATGGGACCATTCCCAAAAAGTCTAGTAATTATGAGTACATCTTGGTAGCTTTCGACTACGTATCCAAATGGGTTGAAGCGAAAGCTACAACGAACAATGATGCTCATACAGTAGCTGAATTCTTGAAGGAGCAAGTGTACAACCGATTTGGAGTTCCAAAGATCCTCATTAGCAATCAAGGGTCTCATTTTTGTAATGCCACCATTAGGGCACTCACAAAAAGAATGGGGGTGAAACATAAAGTGACAATAGCATACCACTCCCAAGCAAATGGACATGCTGAAATTTTAAACAGGGAAATAAAGCGCATAGTGGAGAAGGTGGTCCATCCAAATCGTAAAGACTGGAGTAATCAGTTAGGGGACGCGTTATGGGCGTACCGAACTACTTATAAAATTCCAATTGGGATGTCTCCCTTCAGGCTTGTATTTGGGAAAAGATGTCATTTTCCTGTGGAAATAGAACATAAAGCGTACTGGGCCATCAAGAAAATTAATCTCAGTATGACCATGGCCGGAGAGGAAAGAAAATTACAGCTAAGTAAGATGGAAAAACTTCGCTTAGAGGCATACGATAATGTTGCTCTGTATAAGGAAAGGACAAGGAGGATTCATGATGCAAAAATCCGCAATAAGGAGTTTTGGGTTGGCTAGAAGGTACTACTTTTCAACTCCCACTTTAAACTAATGAGTGGGAAACTCCGATCTAAATGGGGAGGTCCGTATATAGTAAAGGAGATATTTCCAAATGGAAGCATTGAAGTATATAACTTGAATCGTAGTGATACGTTATTGGTAAATGGACATCGATTGAAGCCTTACTTTGATTTCCGATCTACATCAGAAAAAGGAGAGATGCTCTCTCCTTGACCTTATTTACTAGTGAGAAACGATTTGGAAGGTCGAGCTCAAGACAATAAACAAGAGCGCTGACTAAGAGGCAACCCAGGTTTGGTCATCAGTATGATGACAACCGTTATTTTATTTTTGGTAATTAGAAAACTTTTCTTTAATTCTTGATTTTGGGCTGAAAGAAATAATAAGAAGTCGGGCTGAAATTAATCAGGCCCAGTAGAGAGTCAAACCGAATTTGCGGTGCAAAGTGTGTAGGCCTTCATGGTTGTTTACGGTCGGGGAAAGGTCTGGTCGAGGAGTGACGTGGAAGCGCATCTGACAGGGAAGTTACTGCGCTGCTTCGATTTCCGCAGGAAAAATTGAATTTTGAATTTGGTAATGATTTGTTAGATCTAAACGAACACTTTATGCATATAAAGTTATTGCGTTGCTAGAAAACTTAGCACAATTAGTATAACGGAAATAATAAACTGTGCTGAAATAAAAGACACACAATATGGTAACCCAGTTTGGTTTTGCAACCTACGTCTGGAGGGCCTTTGCCCAAGAGAGAACCAATCCACTATTAGAAGAATTGACTACAGATGATCTTACACATACAGGTTGACACCTTATGCTACCCTTTCGCTCACCCTCTTCCTAACTTCACGTGAATTCGTGATTGAATGATCTACAATCGCTCAACCTAAGCTCGAACCTCCAGTCCGACCCTTAACTCTCTTAAAGACTTAATTTATCAAAGATAAACTCTCAATAATTTGTGCTATCACAATACAATACTCTCAAGAAAGTATAAGTACTCAAACAATAAAACAAAGTGGCCGACCCTCACAAATGTTGATGTCGAATATATATAGGTTTGAAACCCTAGACCTCTTTGCCATCATGTATATCTCTTTAGATCTTCTTTCCTTGTGAGGATAAGGCTTGAGGAACACGTTCAATATCCGCTTGATAAGTATCTTGTCTGCATCTATCACAAACATGAAAAAGATCCCGCAAAATCCACACAGATATGGAAAATCTCTGCTGTTCCAGGTTCCCTTAGCACAGACTGAAGCACACATAACAGAGTTTGTTCTATGCAGCGGCTTCGACACTTCAACTGTACTTTTGGCTACATAAACTTTGCCAACATGTTTGAGCAGCAACACCTCAAAATCCAACAATCTCCCCCTTTGGCATTTATGTAGACAAAATCCATCATTAAGAAAATAATCAACCATAAGCACCTTCATACCTCCAAATCCTCCAAGTCTGAATTTGTATGAAGTATGCCAAAGCTCCCCCTCCAACTAGCAATTGGAGAAATTTGTGTTGAAACTCCCCTTTAATCAATGCATGGAGTAAACCGATCACCAAGTAAATCTTCAATCATCGAGCGAATGATCTTCAACACAGCATCAAAGTAAACCATCAAAACCATAAGTCTTAAACTGGGAAGCTAATATATATGTCCATCAAAAATCATCAAGGAGTAGAGAGAGATTAACTCCTTGGAACCAAAAAATTAAATTTGTGCATAAACTGGCACAAACACTAGAACACCAACATAAAAACCAAAATAAATACAAATTCTTCTATTTGTCTTCTACTCCCCCTTTTTATCTGGCAGAAATGACAAAGTAAGGGGGTCTTCCATCCAATCTTCAGAAAGACTGGGATCACTTCTTCTTCGCAGCTTGAGCTGATGCTTAAAGATCATCTTCATTCTCTTCAGTTTGGGTATCTTCATCACCCAAGTATTCTTCAGCATCCTCACCCTCAGCATCAGCTGCAACTTCATCATCTGCATCCTCATCATCAGCATCATCATCTTCTGGCACAATCCCTGCATCGCGTGGCGCCAATCCAGATGGCACAGCTTCTCCTCCAGCAAAGACTGCTTTGGCATCATTAAGTAATGTCGCAATCTCATTCTTGCACATACGACGCCTCTTCATCTGGAACAAGATAGAGTTGTACTCACGCTCCAGCTCACGTAGCATCGTTGAAGAAATAGCTCTCAGATTAGGCTCACTCAGCACAGGTGCCGGCACAGTGGATGTCAGCTTTTTTCTCTCCACAATGCGGACAGAGGGACCCTCAATGTCCTTAGGATGAACAACTTCATTGAATAACTTGTCATGAATGACAATGCTCTTCGGTGTGCGCTCGAACTGCTCTCTTACATACACAACTTTGGGGAATTGAGATGAGATGATTCCAAAGATAAGATCAGGATAGCCTAATGCCTTAGACTTCTTCAGATTTCCAGCATGTTGGGTGACGTGGTCGAAGACCAAACGTCCAAAGTCGAAGGGCTTGAAACGCCCAATTCCATACAACACTCTAGCTGTTTCTTGGCTTACTGTAGCAGAGTGTGTGGTAGGGCACCAATTTTTGACTGCAATTTTGTGCAAGATTGCATACTTCTGGGACAACATCGAGGAACTAATGGACATGTTCCTCTTCTGTGTCTGGTACACCCCGTGCATGATCTTGTTGGTAATTATGTCCAAAGACAAATCCTCTTCTTTTATCCCATGGTCATCATGACCAACAAATGCAGAAATAACAGCTGGAGAGAAATTGATATATCCTCGAATGTAAGTCTTGAAGTGGTTGCGGGAGGAAGAGTCAGCAATACTCTTGGACATGTTGCAGTAGAATTCCAGCACAACTGCTCGAACATATCATCGAACAGGATAGACAGTCTGATCTCACTTGGCATCTTCCAGCAGTTTGTCCAAGCCAGTTCCTTCCAAATCTTCCTTCTTCACGGGTTGCTCATAGACCAGCTTCCTATAGATGACATTATCCCAAGCCTCAGCATGTTCATCTGACTTGAATCTGAGGGCATCTTGCACAACCTTCGTTCTCTGACTGGGATCAGTTGAGAATAGTTGTCTTCTTGAAGGTGTAGCAGACGAGGCACCACGACGAACAGCAGAAGTAGCTCCTTGATGAGAAGCCTCATGCTCAGAATTCCTAGCATCACTTTCCATTGCATGATCAGGCCCTGACTCCACTTCAATGGGCTGATTTGGATCCACACTCTTCTTGGGCTTTGCAACAACTTTCTTCTTCTTATTAGAAGATTCACCAACTTTCCCCTTGCCCTTGACATCACGAGCAGCAACAACATCAATCTTCTTGGCCAATTGACCCCTTGTTTGAGTAGCATGGGTCGCAACAGGTTCCTTGATGGTCAAGGCAGCTTCTTCAATTCTGACCTTCTTTCTGGGCAGGTTAGAAAGCTTGCGAAGACGTCTCTTGAAAGACTTCTTATTCTTTATTGGCACAGACTCTTCAACAGGATCCTCCAAATCTGCCACAAAATCATCAATAGTAGCTTCATCAACATGAATCTCCTCCTCAGCAATAGGAGCCTCATTCTCAACTTGTTGAAACACGGAGATTACAGGAGGGATAAGACATAAAAGAGCTCAAAGATAAACACAAATCTCAACTTAAGTTCTCAAACTCAAATTTTAATCTCCAAGTGGTGACCAACACAATCTTATACTACTCAACTAGTGTAACTATCTTAATGTGTCAACTAAGTCATTTAGGTTTCTATAAGGGAAAACAAACTCAATTTGGTGTTCCGACGAGAATGAACATCCGATTGATGATAACTATGCTCATGTCACTTATTTGCAAGAGACATCAATTTTGAGACGTCATGGCATCATTGGTACTTGTCCTTTCACCACGATTCTTCATCTTTTGTGTTCGTACAGTAGCGTCATTCTACTTGGAGCAATTTAAGTTCTTGTTCGCATGAGGAGAAATTCTAATTGGCATCTAGGTTCTCTTCCTTTATGCATCTTCATAACGTAATAACCATGATGCTTTATAAAAAAAATTCATATATCTCATGCTTACTTACACACATCATCTCATGTTTTCTCATAAATATCATCTTGTAAATATGCAGAATTACATATTTCATGGCACAATAAAACTTGAATCAATTAAACTTTTGAAACATTTACCCTTTTCCTCGGTTGAGCATGACGCGATGGGGTGTTGAGCTATTAACTAACTCTTATTGAGTTTAAATTCAAACTAAACTCTACATGAACGAACATAAGCTCAGAGCAAACGAATAGCTCTAATACCATTCTGTCACAGCCTCAAATCCCTAAGGACGACACAACTGAGGTGACTCGGGATGGGAATTAAGAAGCGGGGAAGAAAGGGGTAACAACATTTCAATGAAGAGAAGATAGGGAATTCCTCGAATAACATTGCATAATATAGATAAGGGAAATTATTCTGAAGAAATGATTTAGAATTCAAGTGCCTTACATATCATGAATAGTCGCAAAATACTTAAAATAGACTCCAACAAAATATCTAGATAAAACAGAGTATTTGTAGCGAAAAGACGTAGTTTGATTAAATATATGAAGATATATAATCGGGACTTAACATTATCTCATAAGACAAAAGCTTCCACTCAACACCCGTCATCACATCATCAACTCAACCTGCACAGTTCAAAAAAGATATACAGGGCTGAGTACGTGTGATAAGCACTCATTTTGTAGCAACTAAGTGGTTTTATCTACTCGTTTTGTTAAGATTTCACCTAATTTGTGTTTTGTTTTGTCATGATTCTTTATTTTGGACTTGTATCACGTTGTGGTGGAGTTTTTGCATACGTGTAGGTAAAATGTCGACTATTTTATGCTAAAGTGGAGGCTAGAAGAAGATCAAAATCGAAGAAATGGGGCAAGAAAGTGATGAAATCGAAGAAAAGGGCATAATATAGCAAACCGGAGGTTTCGGGGTCAAAACGGCGATCTAGCCGGAGACCGTCAGTTCAACTTTTGGTCCTTTCAGTAATCCAAATAGAACCGGATGGCTGACAAAAGGTCCACCTGGACCTCCGATTCTACTGAGTAGCAAACCGGAGGTCCACCTCCGGGTTCTCTATTTTTGAGAAACTACTTCCAAAAATGTCATTTTCACGTTTTTACTCTGTAATAGCACTTCTTGTACCCTATATAAAGGGCCCTAGCCCCAAAAGCGAAATACTTTTGAATGTTGGCTACATTTTCTCTTCCCAAATTTACGTTTTCAAGTATTTTCTAGGTTTGAAGTATTGTAATTGAATTGAAGGTTGGATTTGGATTTCCATTGAAGAATTAATTGAAGATTTCTCCATTTGGGTTTATTAGTATCATTTCTATGATTTTGTTTCTCTTTTCTTTTGCTATTTCTTTATTTATGTCTAGCTAAATCGCTTAATTGATTCTAGGAAATTGTGAGGCTCAATTGATGGTGGAATTCCTTATTGATGATATTTAACCTTCCAATTTATAGTTTGTGCATCTTGGTGCTTGTTTCTCATGTTAGAATACGTGGCCTTTATTTTAGGATGCTAAGTTTTGTAAAAACGCTTAATCGGTTTTTATGATCATTGAATTCAAGTTTGCATGATGTGAATGGTTATGAGTCTTAGTAGAGATTAATTTGTTCATAGAAGATGTGAATCATTGGTGCTTTAGGGAGTTAATTCCTTGTCTTGAGTCTTAATTGAGATAGATGGGTGATTGATCAACTTAATTGTGCTTTCTTTTTGAGAGAGAAAAGGTGCATATGTGTGTGATTCCTTTGCTTGGATTGGATTAAATTTGCTTAAGTAGATCGATAGCCTAATTCCTATCGTTTTGAGTTGAGCAAGGTTCCTAGAATCAACCTTCGTTTTATATTGTCTTACCTGATCATTTATTGCTTTCTTTCCTTTTGTTTCCCCTTTAATTGTTGATTTCTTATTTCTATAAGTTCGGAAAATCAAAATCAGCTTACTAAATCATTTTATTATTGTGCACATAGACATTATCATTAACAATATCTGAATACGCTGGGGAAGGTGGCCACCTTCTGCGAATGCTAGTCCCCGAGATCGGCCACTCCGAAAAGACAGCTCACAATCTAGTATTGTGTATACTAACCCCGACTAGCGACCTTTGTCTAGCTCAGGATCGGATCGTTTTTCATAAGTTGGCAAGCCAACACAAATAGATTATAAGAATCCACACAAAACATTTATGCATGATAATAATTTAAAACATAGTTCACTTTCAAAGCATTTCAAATAACGAGTACGAGCTCGATTCATTTTCATTAGAAAGCCACCTGGTAGCAAAAGAAAACATAGTGACAACGTCCTCCGACTCTTTCTTAAGCTTCACTTTCTTGCTACACCTGACATCGTAAACAACTAAGCTTTAGAGGCCGATCGAGCCTAACGAAGTCTAATGAACAACGGACCTGATAAACAAATTTTTGGACCTTAGGGCTTTGCATTCACTCTAATTCTTTTAAAGAAACCTAGAAATTAACCAAGAACTCATCTTGACCACATAAGACATTCAGACATCACTAACACATCAAACAATATCTAGACTTTACTTCCCACGTTTATTGGTTTGAAAGTTAAACAACTTAAACTTAGCATTTTCGCAGCCAACAATCTAAACACATGTGCTTCACAGAGGTGCAGTTTTGGAACTACTCCATAGGAAAAAAAGGGGGCGTAATTCATATCAGGGGCGGATTTATGTTATGGCTGCAAGCCAAAATAACCTCTTATACTCATATAATAAATTCAGCCCAATTAAAAATAAGCCCAGCCCAAAATATTAAGAAATTAAAATATAACTTCTATGTGATGCATGCGGAGAACCACAATACTAAATACCTCAAAATTTTGAGCCACGTTTTTTAAGATTTGTCACCTTTTTCAGATTTTAAATCATAATTAATGCATATTTAATGTATTTTCTCTCTTTTTTTCCATCAATAGCTTTATGGTTTGAGAATCCCCAAAAAAATTCCGACCACTTTTCCTTCTTCTTTTCTTTGTTTTGTTATTTCATTTGAAAACCCACAATCTCTTTGGATTTTTTTTATAATCAATTTTTTTAGCATGGGATCACGAAGAGAACTATGAATATATAATATAATAAGAATTATCCAAAAAATTTCATCAAACACGGTGTTATTTTTCGTATATGCATCTTGTTATCTAATAACGACCACATTATGTTTCTGCTGCTACAATAGGTATACGAGTTATTGACATTAGTTATACAAAATATTTTGGTCAAATTTGAAAGCTCGCGGTGCGACTTGAACTTTTTCGCAATGTGGTCAGTCCTTGAGGAAATTATATAAATAGATCAAAATCATCAAGGGTAAAATTAATGGAATTCCTATGTGAAAATCGAAATAATTTGGCATATATTTTGCAATGAAGTGTTTATTTTTTAACCCACCCCATTGTGAATTTCTGGATATGCCCTGATTCATATCATTAGTTTGCTACCAATGTCTATTATTTGAAAGCATTTATATTTTCGTTTTTATACCAGGTCCAATTTTCTAAAATTTTGATCAACAGAAGTACCCAATTATAAAAGCTTTTATATTTTCGTTTTTATACCAGGTCCAGTCCTAAACACAGGTCAAATTCAATTTTATCACTACTAAACATCATAGAAACACCATAGGAACATCATACAAGAGATTGGACCACAAACTCTAATTATTTCCTAATTTTCAGAGCTCCAAAAACGAATTTCTTTTGAATAGAAATGAAGAGGATGAGCTTAATTACTTCCTTGAGTATGGAGTTAGAATGAAATTCGGACCACAAATGGAGCTTGAATCTTTAGCTTTAATGGAAGAACATGAAAGAAAAGAGAGTTTCCTTTCATGTTCTTCCATTAAAGCTAAAGAAATCCCATGCAATTAAAATAAAGAAATCCCATACATTCCTACGGACGTCTGGATGTTTATATCAGTTATAAAATAAAGAAATCCCATGCATTTTAGACTAGGTGAGTTGTCTTTTGGGTGGTTTAGGAAAAGAAAAAAGTTACTCTTTTAATTTAATTAGGGAAAAAATGCATGAGATTTCTTTATTTTATAACTTATATAAACATCGAGACGTCATAGGAATGTCATGGTAATTAAATTCTCAAGTCGTAATTAAAACGACTCGACTAGTAATCAAATAATAAAACTAGAAATTCAGATTCCGAGACTTTCACACGAGAATAAAATTAGACTCATCGGCTTAACTCAATTTAAAAGATCGGGGCATTATAGAAAAGGTTTCATATGGTTGACGAACTATATGAGTAAGAGCAGTAGATTGATTCTCTCTTGGGCGTGGCCCCCAGACGTAGGTTGAGCAACAAAATTGGTTTACCATTTCTGTGTGTTATTTACTTAGCTTGTTTGATATACTGTGTGCTAATATATATGTTAAGTCTTTGATAACATCCATTTTGTAGCAACTAAACGTATTTTTATATCACTAATTGCCTTGCTTTGCCTCTAAATGTGATATGTTTTGGATGGATTCTGATATTTTGGATTGGTTTCACGTTTGGTGGAGTTTGTGCATGTGTGTAGGTCAAGCAAGGGATGCTAAGCCGTAATGAAAGGGCCGTAGAAGAGTGAAGTTGAAGAAACGGGGCGGAAAAGTGAAAAACGGGACAAAAAGGGGCACAAACGGAGAATCGGCTCCCAAGAGTGAGAAATCGGCGGTTCAGGGGTGAACCGTCGGCCAAACCGCCGGAAATCTCGGGACAACTCCTCAAGAAGAAAGTCAAAATCGGTGGTCGGACCGACGCCTGGGGCGCGGACCTCCAATTTTGAGGGTTGGACCGCCGATTTTGCTGAGCTGAGGCGCCGATTTTTTTATTTTTGTCCAAACCTGGACGATTTTGCCCTTTTCGCGATTTTAACACTTTCTAGCACTTTTTCCTTCCTATATATATGAGGGATCAACCCCAAAACGTGAATTCATCCATCCCTAGCTTAGATTCTCATTCAAAAATAGTTTCCAATTAGGGTTCTAAACACTTTTCATCATTGTATTAGTGGATTAAGGTTGGATTTGAAGAATATTTGAAGATTTCAACATTGGGTTCCTAGTTTTTCTATTATGCAATCATTTCTCCCTTGTTTTGCTTTGATTTCTTTCATGTCTAGCTAATTTTCCTTGTTGGTTTTGGGGATTTATGATGATTTGATGATGGATTGATCATAACTTGTTGATTTCTCTTGCCTTCTTCTAATTAATTGTGGATTTGGTGCTTATTTTTATGTGGGAATTGTTGATCACCTTTCTTGCATGCCAAGTGCTTGTAGAAATTCTTGATAGGTTTTTACTTGCATGGAATTCAAATTGCACTTCATGTATTGATTTGAGACTTAGTAGGTGATGATCTAATGCATGGAAGCTTATGATCCTTGTACTTTTTGGAGTTGTTGTATCGTCTCGAGTCTTAGCCGAGAGAGTCGATAGAATGATCCCCTTTTGCTAATTGTCGAGAGAGATTAGTGAATAATTCAGCGATTGCTTCTTAATTAGAGGATTAAAATGGTTTGCATGAATTAGGAAGTTGTGATCAAGCTATCTAGAATCGGATTGAACCCCTAGAACCAATCTTTGTCCCAATTTGTTCCTTGTTTGTCCTTTTAATCGTTTCCTTAGTTGAATTTGCTTGTTTATTTGCTTATTTGCTTTGATCTTGTTTTTAAATGTTTGAATGAATGACCAATCATGTTTTTTGGAGAGCTTGAATAGTATGAAGATGCATGAATTTCGTTTTTGCATAAATTCGCCTCAATAAACCTTGTGGATACGATACTCGATCCCTATTGCCTACAATAACCCGAACAAAATGCGGATAAATTGCTTAGATAATTAGGCGATCAGTCTTGCAGTAACATAATCAGTTTATATGCATAAATTGTCCGTTTAATTCTTTCACATGTATTATATAAATAAACTTAGTAAATAAATGAAAAGATTTATTTCTTACATATTTTCCCGTTCCTTGCAATTTGCTTACATAGTTATCTTTTGTCGTTAAGCACGTGTTTTCTGAGACCAGGGATGTGAATTTCTTGAAAATACTTTCTCCAATCTATCTTCAATACATCAATCTCAAAATTAATTTGCTCCTCTTTTGACATTTCAGACAATAATTTCTGAGTGTTGCCAGCATCAAACCTGTTATCAGACAAGATTAAGTTAGAGAATAGGAATTGTAGAAGAATATAACTTTTAGGGATAAAAATATAGTACCGATTTTAAAACATATAAAAATAGCATTTTATGAGTCCTTTGCTCTTCCCTTCAGATTTTAATATCAGTGTAATATGTGAAATCATATAGTAAAACATGTGAATTCACATATATTATATATGTGTACGACTAAATAAGATAACTGAGACTAAATTCGTGGGGCAGACGGACGTATATAAATGTGTGTTCATGACCTTGTTTTGGAGAATCCTACCACTTGATACATCCTGCTTAACTGCTCAGCATACAGAACCTGCGCCTTGCACTGCTTCTCCATTTTCAGACTGCTCATTTCCCCCTGGTAAACTGCATTTCTCATCTCGATACGTCGCAAAATTTCTTCTCGAGTATACTTTGAGAACTCATTAAAATCATCGAAGTAGTTGATTTTTGCAATATCGTTGTAATAAGTAATTTTGGTAAAACTTTCTGATTCGATAAGCGGGTCCGAACTGAAGTAATTGTAAATATACTCGAAAAATTCTTTGTATCGTAAAGGGTTAGCCACACTTGTTGCAACGTGGTACACATTCAGCTCTGACTTCTGCATTTGTCCATGCTTCGCAATTGCTGCAATTGTTGCATTCACAACAATGTCCAATGGAATCTGACCATCATTATCAAAAACACAAAACAAAAAAAATAAAACATCAGTTTTTTTGTTGGATACTATAAATAAGTGAAGGTTGTAGTAGTACTTACAACATCCATGGGTGCATCAGGTTGGCCAAGAAAGGCAGGTAGCTGACCTTTCCCATACGAAATAATTATGGGATCATACATCCTAGAAATTTCCCACAAAATTAAGTAATTTATATTAAGTTTCAATTTGAATAAATAAAAGAAAATATTTTATTGATTTCATTTTTAATTTTCACCTATTTCCTTGTATCCATCCTGGTAGTGGCTCTTTGTAGCAACTCTCGATCACAGATGGCCGAACAATGATGACTGGTACATCTCCTCTTGCTTCATGTACAACCATTTCTGCCAAAGCTTTTGTAAAATGATAGGGATTCAAACATCCGTACAATGCCGCTCTGTCGCACAATAGGAAGCCGAGTAAGATCTCACGAAATCTTGTACTTCAATTACATCGAGCCAAAAGAGTGTAATCAAGCCGGGCTGGGCCCTTAACCTTGTCAAAGATCGTAATCGACCAAATATTTTTCGACCTTCTAGATGTCAACCCATAATGCTGAATTGCTGATATGGGAGACTTCTACCGATTATCTTTGGCGCTACCACCGATAGGCCGGGTCTGATGCTACACTGGTTGGGTTTGGGCTTACGCTTTCATCAAGCTTTTAATGGGCATAAGTTTTTAGCTAGGTTGAACTTTAATCTAGTAGGTGGTGGGCAGTTTTTGCAACAACATATGGTATCCAATGTAAATTGGTCCATTCTATAGATAGGTTAGGGGCGATTTTTTTTTTCAAATAGTAAGATTAATTAATTGATACTAAAAAATTATCTAATGTTATTAAAATCGTAAATTATGTTTTTTGCGCCTAAAACTTTTTTTTTTTGGTAGTGCTATTTGGACATACGATGGTAAAAATAGATATTTGACGGATTTTTTTAACTAATAATTTAAGTTTATAGTTTCAACAGTTTGGTTATTAATAAACAAAGACTTTTTAAATTTTAACTATAAAATTTCATCCCAATTTAAATTCACAAGTTTAGGAGTTGGGTGTGGATGAGAGTAGAATTTAGGAGCGAATGTGCGTGAAATTGATATTTTGGAAGGGAGTCTGAGTAGAAAACAAATTTTGAAGTCATTCGGACAATTTTTTAACTATTTCAAGCTGTGGGTACGCTTTAGTTATCTAAACTGATTGGACCTCTATCAAGCTGGTGGTGGGCAGTTGGTTGGGTTTTTTTTTTATTTTTTAAATTTTTATATTTTTTTTCCCAATATCTAACCTATGAATCATTGATACTAAGAAATTATATATATATATATATATATATATATATATATATATATAATGTAAAACATGAAGGATGGCCTAAAGGATTTGATCTCGATTAAATAAATTACCAAAACCGGAAATCAACTACTTTTTCAAATTACATAACTTTAAATTAAAAAATCAAACATGGCCCAGGCGGGAACCGAACATTTCAACTTGGAACCTTATTGAGCAAAGGGTATTTAGCTAGATATGTATATGTTCTTTGAATGTCTTGCTCAAATGACATTATTATAAATATGAAAACGATTGGCAGTAAAAATTAAAAGAGGGTGTTGTGATTTCAACAAATGGAACTAAAGGCTTGGAAAGAGCAATTGTCCCAATATGAAGCCAATGCTAACTTATTTTAAAAGACAAAATTTGGGAATAGCAGCTGCTAGGCTTCTTTTTTAGTAATTTGTATATTGTAATCAAGCTATAAGCCTATAATTAATGGGCATTGGGGATAGTTAAGAAGAATATTGAAGATGTATAGAGAGTAATTACGGTGTAAGTAGAATTTATTAATATCAATTAGGGTTTATTGATGATTAATTAAATCTAATTACTTAAAAATGGATAATAAATAACTATATAAATAAAAAATGGTGCACAGTACGCAAAAGAAACTAACCTAAAACATAAATATTTATTTTACTTATTTATCCCATTAAATTATGCGAAAAAAGAAAAAGAAAAAGAATAAGAAGTAACCTCTCCATTCCAAGCCTTTTCAAATCTCTGGTCATATCATAGTTTGTATTAGCTTTGGATGATCTAAACGCTAAGTTTATTTCATCGGCTATATCTAGCCCATGAAATAAACTTGGAAATGTTTCTCCATTTTTGTGTCTTCTGTTTTCACCCATAACCAATGGTTTCTCTAATATTATTCCTTCACGTGTTGCATTCACATATGCTACACAAACATTTTCAAATTTATTAAAATCAACACAAAAGGTAATATAGATATATAGAGGGATAGATCCTCTAGAAACATTCCACCGTAATAGCCTACGAACAATGCTGACTTGTTTTTATGGCTAGTTATTACGGGTGGAAAGTTTCTATCTGATCCTTCCCTATATATAATTTTGTGTGTGTGTGTGTGTTTTAAACTATAGTAAAGACATTAATATTACATACCAGTAGAAATTTGGACAAAGACATCAAGGTTCTTGCATGTCCTAGCAAACCTCATTAGTCGTTGAGTTCCAATGACATTAGCGTCAAGCAACAAATCGTACCTGATTTATGTATCCTTAGGTTCACTAGTTATGGTAAAATCAAAGAGAAACTAGGTCATATAAATTAATCTAGCCAAATCCTCTAGCTTAGAGAACTTGTCCTGGAACTAAGATTGAATTTGATCCTAATAAGAATTAGAAATCAATTTAAACCGTTAATCTTTATCTAATCTACGGTTATCATGTAAAAAATACATAACATAATTGTGATGCATAAAAAAACATGATCTTCAGCAAGCATAATTATTTATATTAAAAAACATTATCTTAAAAAAACATAATTGTATATATAAAAATTCATAAGAATCTTATGTGAATTGAATAAATTTCTTTCTTTTTTTCTTTTGAAAAGGAATTCTGAAAATTATTAAGTCGTCAAATGATAATATTGTTGAGAAAATAAATAAAAGAATATAAAACTAACCTTTCGTTTAAGGTTGTAATGGCTGCTGATGATACAATGACGTTGACTTCTTCCATAATAGTTGTAGCAGATTGAGAGTTCATCCCTAAATTTGGCTCACATATATTGCCAATAATTGGTATCACCTTCTCCCTTATAAATTCTTTGTAATTTTTTCCATGCTTCTTTCGAAGACAATCATACAACTCCAAATTAACAACCTAAAACAAAGCAAATAATTTTTATGTAAGTAGAATAAAACTTCGAAGGGGAAAAAAGTCGATATTCTCACATTTATGTTTGATCACAACCAAACTGGAAATTTTTAGTAAATTAAATGAAAAAACAAAAACCTTATTTTATACCTATTACTTAAATTTCGAACGAAATGTATGTGTTGAATTACTTGTTTAATATGTATTAGTGTAAAAACGTACTTCTTTTTCCAATCTGTCCGTTGCTGCATCACGATCCTCTGCTTTCATTAGTACATATATTTTGCCCACTTCCGTCGACCTCAAAAGCTTTTCCACAATGGCTAAAAAAATGTAATGAAATATATTTAGACGTATTATAAAAAAAGAATAAAATAAATAGAAGTACAAAACACATAGGTACCTTTCCCAAGAAGGCCAGTTACACCGGTAACCAAAATGTTCTTTCTTTCAAAAAATTTCTCAATCCCAAGACCCTTGCTCGGCCCCAGTGCCGTGTCCAATTGTTCTTTTGAAACGGACACGTGTCCATTGACGTGTGCTCCCTTTTTCTGAAGGTTTTGTCCAAATCTTCTCCTACTTAGGTGATTTTTCATTTTACTTTCACCTACGAATATTGGGATCTTGGATTTGTCGAAAGACGAGACCTTAAATTCCCTAATTGGTGGAGAGTAGACAGGCATCTTACATAGCAACATGGTTTAGATATATATATATATATATATAGAGAGAGAGAGAGAGAGGAGTATCCAATTTGGTATGAATTTGGAATGATGCATGTGTCTCCTGCAATTAAGGGACATATATTTATAGTGTGATGAGTGGTATTGGAAGGTCCCTAGTGTTCTCTAATAACGATCTATTTTGAAATTTAAATGAAAGGATTATATTTTATTTTTGGCTCTTAAAATATTTGATTTTGTTTTCTGCTCAGCTCTCAGAATCACGCTGCCTCGAGCTTCCATCAAGGGAGAAAAATAAGGGTGATTAGTTGGAAATCTAATATTTCATCCATCGAGGAAGAACGCGTCCGCCTTTTCTTTTTTATCCATCATGAAGCTTTTTAAGTTATAATCTATCCCACTATATTATTTTTTTTATTCCTTTCTCCATTCACTTAATATGCATCTATCGAACTTTTATTAAGACCAGTATCCGAATCAAACGGGCACACTCTCTGTGAACGGAGGGACCATATACTTTGTTAAATTTTTTCAATAATCAAAACCACGTCATTTGATTACTAGAATTTACTGCATCAATTTTGAATTGCTGCCTCATGGCCTTCCACATCGATTTTCATTTGAAAAATGTAGCCCCGTGATAAAATTGCGCAAAAATCAAAAGTTCAAGTAACTGTTGACAAGATTTAAAGTTCGCGTGCAAAATCGGAAATGGTCTCAAGTTTGTGTTACTAAGGACCATATTCATTCTTCTGTTGTCACTGTTTAGCTCGTTTCCTAGCTGGCTTAGTGACAAAGTCGGCTAGATTTTTTCTTTCTTTTTTCTTTTTTCTTTCCTTTAAATAGCCTTTTTAGATAGGTTTCTTTTTTCTATTTTTGTTTCTTTTTATTGTAATTTTCCTCTATTCTATTTTAATAATAATCCCAAATTACGAAGGACCATATTCATTCATTTTTAAGATAATATATTGTGTGTACCAAGAAAGATAATGTCAATTTTTTAAAACTGAAATGTCCTTTCTTAAAAATATTTACAAATAAATTAAAAGATAAAAAATACTCTATAATACATATTAATACATTAACCTTATATTTCCCACTACTCCGCTTAAATAAATTAAAATGTCATTTCTTAAAAATATTTGCATAATACATTATATTTAACCCTATACCTCCTACTACTACACTCACATTTATAGTGGATTATTACTCCACTTACAACAATACCCACTACTATTCATCACTTTTTTAAAACTCGTATCGTCCACAATGTGACAATAATATCGTGGACGGAGGAAGTATATGTAATTAATTAATCTGATCAAATTAATAACATTTCTAGTTTGTTACTCTACCAATAAAAATAATTGTCAAATTTATAATCTATATATTATATAAACGAAAACGACTCTACGTTAAAAAAAATTTCAATCTTTTTAAATCACTCTATTCTTATTTATCTAAATTCTCGAATTTTCTAAATTTAAAATCAATATTTATCATACTTATATTCTATATTATATATAGCATGGAAACAAAATTTTAAAATGATCAAATCTTCAAAATCAATATTAACATAATTAATCTTGTTTGTTTTAGTATCAGTATTCGCAGCATATTTCAATAAATGCATTGTAAAATTGGATTAGGCCGATACATATTAGTTAAATGCTAATTATTTTGCGTTAAACTAAATGAATTTTGATGTTTTCCTTTGTACTATACCATAAAAACTTTTTTTTTTCAATTAATTTTTTCGCACCTTATTTTCTAAATTGCCTATTATATTTCTCACATTTTCATTATTTAAGGACTATTAATATCTAATATTATATAATGTCTTCCATATATATTTAATTTATTGACACTTATCAATCATCATTATCATTTTATTATTATTATTATCTATATATCATTAAAATTATTGCGGATTCGAAGCCTCCCTTTATTTTAGGTCTTACGTGACGCTCTCTCCATTCGATAGTCCTATTTATCTTAAATCTTTATTTTAATTTTTATTATTCAACTATTATAATATAATATTTAATATTCATACTAAATCTTTGAGTTAACATATACCATTAGAATTACATCCTTACATGTAAAGAAATTAAAAGTTATATATCCACTAATTTGGTAGAGACATACAATCTATCAAGATGCAAATATTTTAAAGCATATGTTTTTATTAATTTTGGCCCAAGTATTTTAAAGAATATATTTTTATTTACTTTTTATTTTATTCAAATTATAATAACGTTCTCAAAAGTTTTTATCATTTTCTTATATTCATAAGTCATTTATTTATTTATTTACTATTAATTGATTTTTTATTCTATTTTCTAGAATTCAAAATCACACATGTTGCCCGTGGCATCACGATATCCATAGGCATGCCGCACGATATGCCGTCGATTCCCAATATTCTGCTCTATTTTTACTTCTAACTACAATTCACTCTTTATAAATTTCAAAATTCAGTTTTTTTGTTACATTAAAATATACACGTGCTTATATGCTTAACACACACATTACATATTACTCTCTCCGTCCCATCAAATATGAGCAATTTGTTTTCGGCACGGAGACTAAGAAGAAATAGTAGTAGGTATATTTAGTGGAGTATTTTATTGATAAAGAATGTAAAAGTAGTATGAATAAATAATAAAAAAATGTAAAAGCAGTGTGAATCACCAAAGTAGCTCATTTTTCGCGGGACAGGGGGAGTAATAAATAAAGATGAGAGAATCATGAAATAATTTTCTTGAATTTGTTTAGATAATAAAGATTTTCACTTTCAAAAAAAAATTATAAGTACCAAGCAAATTGAAGCTAATATTTTTAATAATATCCAGATTAAAATTGAACTAAAAAATTATCAAAAATAGTAAATGAAGACGGGAGAATGCAGAACAATTTTCTTTAGTCTTACTAAAGTGTCTAGATTAAATTGAACTAAAAGGATAAAAAGTAATAAATGAAGACGAGAGAATCACAGATCGACTTTTTTAAATTTAATTACATCTTAAAGACTCACTTTTAAAACAAATTTTTATAAGTACCAAGTAAATTGTGACTAATATTTTTACTAAGCATTTATATTAAAATTAAACAAAAAAAGAAGAAAAATAGCAAATGAAGACATGAGAATCACATAACAATTTTCTTGAATTTAATTAGAAATTAAAGATTTTACTTTCAAAATAAATTTTTATAACTATCAAACAAATTGCGGCTAACAATTTTAATAATCTTACTGAAGCATATGAATTAAATTGAACTAAAATGTTCAAAGATAGTAAATGAAGACGAGCAAATTGAGAAACAATTTTTTTAAATTTGATTAGAAAAATAATAGATTTTCTATTTCAAAACAAATTTCCATAACTATCAAGAAAATTACGTCTAATAATATCTCGTCGATTTTTGACGGGTTACACACTAGTTACAGGTAATTAGAATATGAATTAAATACTCCCTCCGTCCATTAAGTATTGTCCCATTTGGGAGTCGCCACAAGTTTTAACAAAGTTCATAAAGTTATTGTGAGTGGATTATGGTCCCACTTTTGAGAGTGGAAGAAATAGATTGAAAGTTAAATTATTGTGAGTGGAATAGGGATCTCACTTGTTTTGAGTAAAAAATGTGAAATAAAGTTAAAGTTGTTGTAAGTGGAATAAGGGTATCACTTTTGAGTGGGAAAAAAGTAAAATATAAGTAGAAATTGTTATAAATTAACCTTAATGTAATTGGAAAACGTGAAATAGGACACTTGTTCGTGGACAAGTCAAATACTACTAATATGTTTGTCAATTTCTCCATCCAAGTCGTCGAAATTATATTGTGTGCAAGTGTGAATATACAGAGCCAAAAGTAATTATAGGACAATAATTTAGAACGAGTAACAAATATTGGATAATATTTTTTTTGGGCTTGCAATTGGAAGTCAAATTCTTTCCAAGCTTGCAATTGGAGGTCAAATTATAGAAAATAAGCGAATGCAAGACAATTTTCAGCCCGATCGGGCTTAATGTCACGTGATTGGCACGTGAGTAGACATATTCAGCCCAAACTCCGTGTGACTGTCATATATCCGCCTAATCAGCTATTAAATGTAAAGGTGTTGGGAAATTTGTTAGTAAGAGTTTTGATGAATTCCAAAACCAACTGACCCCAACCGAGTAGATGTTGTCAGTTCCTACTGTTAGTAGTTAGGCTCGCTGTTTGAGCATTGTCAAGATTTTATCTTTACAGGTCTCCAGCTGAAGATGGCAACAAGGCTTCACTCGGATAGAACATCAGTTGTGAGGAAGACAACTGAGCGTTCAGTATATTAAAAAGAAGGAAGTTACGTTCAAGTTTCAGATCAATAGTCAAGTATCCAATAAGGGGGTGAAGTCACATTCAAGAGATAGAACATCAGTTGTAAGGAAAACAACTGAGCGTTCATCAGATGAGAAGCAGTAAAGAGGAAGAGAACACCGGATGAAAAGGAAGTCATATGAGCGTTCGAACCCAACTGATCAGATATAAGGAAGACAACTGAGTGTTCAGTTTCAGAACATCAGTTGTAGAACTCAACCAAGAAGATCAATAGCTTGAAGTTGAAGTCAGCTGAGAGTTCAACTGTTAGTAGTCAGATAGAACATCTGCTAAAGAACAAGTTAGTTGAAGATCGAAAGTCTTAACCGACCACTCCTTGTTGGAAGTCTGTTGTTAAGATTTGAATTTCAAAAAGGAAGTTACGTGAGGGTTTGACCGTTCAGTCATTACCCCATTTGGCCCAACACAAGGCTATCTCAGATGGAAAGAAGAAGAGCACAGATGCCATATCGGGAAAGTCTGCAGAGATGAGAGACAAGCCATCGCTTTCAAAGAACAGAGATCAACGGCTCCTCCAACGGCTAGTTGACTCTCTCCGCCTATATATAGAGGCCTTCATTCATTCGAAAGAGAAGACACACACGCGAGAAGAACCCAGAGAGCGAAAGAAAGAGCAATATTCTTCACGAGCTGAACTGCATTCAATCTCTCAGAACATCACTTGTTGAGAGTTCTAGAGTTAGTTAGTTTTTGTGTCTTTAGATCGAACCTTGAGAACATCACTTAGTGAGAGTTCGTAGAGTGTTAGATCATAGCTCACTTCGTGTTCGAGCTTTTTAGTTGGAACCCCATTTTCTTTCACCTGAAAAGGTTTTAGGATCCTACTCTTCTTGCAACTGAGTAGATAGGTTGTTTAGTACCCGAAAACTATACTGTAAGGTTGATAAGTACCCGCAAACTTATCCTTAACGGTTGCTCAGCCCGCGTAAGCTGAGTGGTTTGTCCAGAAGAACTTGGACAAAATTGTGTGGACTCACAACTCCCCGTGGACGTAGGAGGTTTCTCCGAACTACGTAAATCTCTGTGTGCTAGTGTTTATTTTGTTTATTTCTTGCATATTCAACTGACCTTCTAACCAGCATACAAACTGATCTTAGCATTATCAACTGTCTTGGTTTTTGACCGACCTTGCACAAAAGCGTGAGTTGTTTTACAAGTTGTTAATTTCCACCACATTCCGCACAACATCACTCTTCCAGCTAAGGTTGCTTACTCAGCTGTGAGATTCCAACTGAGTCATTTTACTCGGTTGAAGTAATTTTCAGGAGTTTAGTTTTAAATCCTAACTGGTGTATTCCCCCCCATACACCAGTAACTCGTATCGAGACCATCAAAAGGAATAATAAAAGAAAAAAGAAAGTGAATAAAATGGAACAAAAATTGAGCAAATAATAAAAATTCTCTCCATTTTCGATATAATACCACTTAAAATGTTACCCTTTTTACCCTTTATTTCCTTCATTTGTATTCTACTTTTGAGGATAAAAGGGTACTAACTCATTCTCCACTCACAATATTTCTATCACCCACTTTCACCCACTCAGTGTTTCCTAAAACTTGAGTCACTTTTACCTCAAAAAAAAAATCTTGTGTCAATTCCTCAGAACCACATTTTTCGTGGACACAGGGAGTAATAAACAAAAAGATCATTTCTATCTCTCTCTTCTACATCTATAAAGTAATACCCCCAAATTAGGAGACAGAAAAATATGTAAAGATCTTCTTGAATCGACCCATTTGTAATCGACAACCCATTAGCAAAGAATCTCCACACCGAATTTTTATTCGACCAAGATGTGCGACTTCAGGCTCTAATTTCACCATGACAGATAGCGTCTAAGAATTCTTGCCCGCTCATGGGAAACATTTTTCTGTAGATTCCGCAATATTTGAAGTTTGTCTCGGAGGATTTTTATCTGTAGTGTGTTTCAATTAATGATTTTTAAGTGATGTGAGTCGGTTGATTAGGCAAATACGTAGCAGCCACATTGAATTTGAGTTGTACACATCACCTCACGTGATATTTCGATGCAATCCAAGATTGAAGATTTGAAGATTTTATTTATTTTATTTTAATTTTCGTTTTTAATTATTGTAGGCAAAAAATAAAGCTTTATTGTAGTTATTTTGGTAGTTTTATATTTTACTAGGTTAAGGATTTGTTCCTTATTAGTTTAGGATTTGTGAGGACGTGGTGGTAGAGGACGTGGTAGAGGGGGACGTGCTGAGTATGAGGATTATGTCAAGGATCATATCATTTTGGTATCAGAGCTACGTTTCGTATCCAGATTTCTTCGTTTCTTTCTTCGTGTCAAGGGTAGAGTTTAGGTTTCGTTATGAAGACTTTTATTTTTTTATTTTTAATTTTTGTTTTTTATTAATGTAGGCCGAAATTCGGCTTTATTTAATATTTGATTCGGATAAGGATTAGTTTCCTTATTAGATTATGATTTGTTTCCTTATTGTTCAAGGAATTGTTTCCATATTAGATTAGGATTATGTTTCTTTATATTCAATGAATTGTTTTCCTTATTAGAGTAGGACTCTGTTGTATTCTACCCCTATAAATAGGTCTAGTAGGGCATGGATTAAATAATGATTTGATTAATAATATTTTGTGAGTTTATCACTCCTTCAGTTTGTTCACCGAACTAGCGGATTGGCGACATGCCACCGTGATGTTCATATCGACGTATCGGCGAGTCAACCATTCCTCGTTGGCGTGTCATTCATCATCCCGAGTTGCGGCGTCAACATCACGTTGGGTTATAGGGAATTCTTTTCGCCTATTTCATTTCCTGGGTTAGACTTAGAGGTTTTGGGATATTCCATCTTATCGACTTATCAAACGGATCACCATCACCGTTTGTATGTCATTCATCGTCCCCGAGTTGCTGTTTCATCATCAAGTTGGGTTTTAGAGAATTTCTATTCGCCTAATTCACTTCGCGAGATAAACCAGAGGTTTTGGGATATTCTATCTTATCTGGTTCGGTTCAGATTTGGTCTTAGATGTATACTATTCACGTCGGCGTCTGCAACTCCGGTGAGGATCGTATCATTTGTTGTGTCGTCTTATCGTTGGGTTTTAGGAAACAACTGTACGTCCAATTTACTTCGAGAAACTGATTCAGAGGTTTTGGGATCTCCATCGTTTGTTTATCGAATTCAAGTCTTCCGCTAGCGTCGAGGATCATATCATTTGGTATCAGAGCCTGTTATGAACCTCTATCTTTTATTTGTTTTAGTCTTAGAAAAAAGGAAAAAACAAAAAAAAAGAAAAAAGAAAGAAAGAAAAAAAAATATTGTTCTTTTGATGCAAGTTTGAAGCTTTGGATTTGAGGACAAATCTCTTTCAAGAGGAGGGGAATGATGCAATCCAAGATTGAAGATCTGAAGATTTTATTGATTTTATTTTATTTTTCGTTTTTAATTATTATAGACCAAAAATAAGGCTTTATTTTAGTTATTTTGGTAGTTTTATATTTTATTAGGTTAAAGATTTGTTTCCTTATTAGTTTAGGATTTGTTTCCTTATTGTTGAAGGAATTGTTTCCTTACTAGATTAGGATTATGTTTTCTTTTTATTTACGGAATTGTTTTTCCTTATTAGATTATGACTCTATTATATTCCACCCCTATAAATAGATCTAATAGGGCATGGATTAAATAACGATTTGATGAATAATATTTTGTCAGTTTATCTCCTTCAGTTCGTTCACGGAACTAGCGGATTGGCAGCATGCCATCGTGATGTTCATACCGACGTATCGGCGAGTCAACCATCCCTCGTTCGTGTGTCATTCATCCTCCCTAAATTGCTACGTCAACATCACGTTGGGTTATATGAAATTCTTTTTGCCTATTTCATTTCGTGAGTTAGATCCAGAGGTTTTGGGATATTCCCTCTTATCCACTTATCAAATGGATCACCATCACCGTTTGTGTGTCATTCATCCTCCCCGAGTTGTTGTTTCATCATCAAGTTAAGTTTTAGGGAATTTCTATTCGCCTAATTCACTTCGTGAGATAGAAACAGAGGTTTTGGAATATTCCATCTTATCCGATTCGATCCAGATTTGGTTTTGGGTGTATACTATTCACATCGGCGTCTGCAACTACGACGAGGATTGTATCATTTAGCCCAATCAGACCGAAAATTGTCCTACGAACGCTATTTTTTTCAAAAATTTGGCCTCTAATTGCATGTCCGAAAAGAATCTGGCATCCAATTGCAAGTCGGGGAAAAAAATATCTTATATTTATAACTCACCCTAAGATTACCGTCCTGTAATTGCGTGTATTTATATAGAATTAATTATAAATTAGGGTTAATAAAATATAAAAGAATTAAAAAACTAAAAAGTTAGTAAAAAGATGGCTCACTGCATGGTCGGTGCACCGTATGCAAATAAGTGTGTCTCATACACGAAATTACAATAATAAAAAGATTATATCCGATTGAAGGGTATTTTAATAAAGTATATGTATAAAAAAAAATTAATGTGTGTGTAAAATCGCTGCAACCGATATTGATTTGTCCGCATATTAATGCTAAACAAACATTAATATTACACAAAATATTTAATTAGCTCAAAAACGGTTATCACGCTTATGAACCTAGAACACAAATTTAACACGCATTAATAATCATACAAAAAATTTAATACGCTTATCATGCTTTTGAGCCGACAACACCAATTTCTCAATTTTAGCTTAAAGTGAATTGACTTGTCACGCACGAAAAAGGCACTATACATTACGATCTGATATTACGTAGGACTATATGATAATCTCACATGTATCTCGATGTGTTTATTAATTGTAAAGATTTTATTGGTGAAATGGCACTTTTAATTTGTTGTCTGGCTGACAATTTGCTTAGAATCTATTTATCTATCTATATTATAAATGAAAATGACTTTATATAAAAAAAAATTTATGTGGCACCTCTCATAATCGTCTGTTTCTATTTATCTAAATTCTTAAATTTTCTGAATTAAAAAAATCAATATTTATCATATTTTTATTCAATATTATCTACAATATGGAAACGAAATCTTAACAAGATCAAATTAAAAATCAACAAGATAAAATCTTCAAATTAATTTTTAGATATTTGAATTAATGTTATGAGCCGAATGAGCAATATCAAACATATTCGTATTCATAGTTAACTTATATATTACTTTAATTAGTATGCTTCAATTCAAAATTCTAAGCATGATGGTATTTGATGCCTTGAAGAATTTTACAGTATTTCAAAGTATCACAAGACACGAAAAGTTCATATTATAATAATAATAATAATTATTATTATTATTATTATTATTATTATTATTATTATTATTAGTATTATTGTTATACCAAATGAAATAGATTTGAATTTGTTACCTCTCAATGTTCTAATAAAATTGCACATGTTCTAGCTCACTCGTGTTTGAGTGTTTTGATATTTATTAGAGTATAAATGAAAACAACTTTGCAAAAATCCTATATAGCACCTCTCTAAATCCTCCATTCATATTTATCTAAATTATTAAACTTTCTGAACTTAAATTCAATATTTATCGTATTTACAAATTAATTCTTATATTTTCATCCTTCACTTTTTTTACCGATCATTCACTTTTATTAACATAATTATCAATTAATTACTTTTCAAGGAATTAATTAAAAAGTAGAGTTCAAACAATTTTTTAGGCTAATTTATTAGTTAGTCGAATAATAATTTTATTTTTATTATAAAATTTTAATTTGAATTCTCGAACAATTTTATTTTACCAATTTATTAGTTGACCGAACAAATAATTTTATTTTAATATATATATTCTTCCAACAGAAATAGTATCATACCTCCGTCCCGAATTTAAAGTAACATTTGGGTGCGGGCACGGAGATTAAAAAAGCTGAAAAAAGTGAAGTGAGTGGAAGAAGAGGGTAGTGCTAATGACATTAGGTTACTTTTGCTAATTATTGCATTAAGAAAAAGGTGAAGTGAGTGGAAGAAAAATGTGAAGTAAGTGGGAGAAAATGGTAGGCTAATAACATGTGGGTGGACCCTTTAGTGGTAAAGGGGTAGTAAATAAGAAAAAGAAAGGAGGGTAGTAATGTCCAAAAAGCACAGTAAGACTTTAAATTAGGGACAGTTTTTAAAGAGCAAATGAGACGTTAAAACATGGAAGGAGGGAGTAATATATTTTGCAAATAAATAATTTGGTCAAATAAATAACCCATTTATCATGTATTATTCATTGGAGTAATTATTACCCTACATCATGGTTGACGGGACAGTTCCGACCTGGAACCGTGGTGGGTACACGGGCCGATTGCAGAACCGTGGGGATAGTATCTTATTATATTTTGCAAATACATAACCAATTCATCATGTATTATTCATTGGAGTAAGTAACATCCTAAATCATGGTTGACGGGCCGATTCCGACCTGAAAACCAAGAAGAGTAGACGGGCCGATTCCAAAACCGTGAGGATAGACGAGGCGATTTTAAATCGACAGTTTATTTTTTTTTAATATGTAATTTCATAATTTTTAGGAAATTTAGCGTCACCTCCAGTTTTAGAGACACTTTTTAAAATTAATTTTATTCTTTAAATCAATATATCACAAAAAGATATTTACTGTCAAAATGATTCACTACAATTTTCATATGAAATCGACGTGGTACAATCGATGTGAGAGCATAATATATTTTTATTCAACATCGATTTTAAGAAGTGAAAGACATTTAAAAATTATAAGAACAATATCTAACTTATGTTATTTCATATTACATTTAATAATTTATTAGTTTCATTAAATAAAATTTTCCGTCGATTTTCAACGGACTGTTCGCTAGTATTATTAAAACGAAAAAAAAAAAATTGGAACTTAAAAGTAGAAGTAATTGAGCTAAAAAAAATGCTTGATTTAGTATTGGGATGCGACTGCTCTTTCATAAATTGAAACAATTAGTAAAATTTAAGTCTAACTTCTTTTTTGGTGGCGGACGGAGGGAGATATCCTCTTCAAAAAAAAAAAAAAAAAAAAAAAACAAACAAAAAACAAAAAAACAAAAAAAAAAAAAAAACAAAAAAAAAAAAAAAAACAAAAAACAAAAATAAAAAAAAAACAAAAAAAAAGGTAGAAGAAAATATTGAATGTAAACCCAAACATTTTCCAACAAGTTTAACAAAGAGAAGTAGGATTTGGACGTTTTTCCTTTTTTATTATATTTTCTATGTACAACAATTGGTATGACCACCACGTGACACATCCATTCATTAACATGCAATAAGACTTTCCAACCTATATAAGTATATAATCCGTTTCATGAGAAAGAAAAACAAAATCTATAGCCTCACACACTTCTTTCCAAATCTAGTATTTCTCAATTTCATCATGCAACTTCTACTATCTATAGCTCTTCCCCTAATATTCATATACCTAATTTTCAAGAAGACAAATGCCTCGAAAACCCTAGTTCCGCCCGGCCCTCGAGGTCTTCCTTTGATCGGAAACCTCCACCAATTCTCCGTTGCAAGCGACCCACATATCTATTTAGGGAAACTTTCCAAAATATATGGTCCCATTATGCAACTGAAATTAGGTTCTGTCCCTCTTCTCGTAGTTTCTTCAGCAAAATACGCCAAAGAAGTGTTGAAAACACAAGATTTAGCATTCTGCAGTAGACCAAAACATGTCGGATCGCAAAAACTTACTTACAACGCCACAGACATGGTGTTTGCGCCCTACGGTGACTACTGGAGGGAGGTGAGGAAAATCACAGCCGTTCATCTCTTCAGTATGAAGAAGACTCAATCTTTTCGTCCCATACGTGAGGACGAAGTCTCACATATGATTGCAAAGATTACCAGAATCGCTTCTTCGTCGTCGTCTTCCTGTGTTGGTGTCGTGAATTTGAGTGAGATGGCTATGGCTCTCAGCAGCACTTTGATATGCAGGATTGCTTTCGGTAAGAGATATGCAGATGATGATGGATTGGAGATTAGAAGATTCGAGAAGCTTTCGGTCGATGCGCAAGGCATCTTGACTGCTTTCTTTGTATCGGATTATTTTCCTCTGTTTGGATGGGTGGATAGACTCACTGGATTGATGGATCGTCTCGATAGAATTTTCTCCGATCTCGATTCGTTCTATCAGGAGCTCATAGACGAGCATCTCGATCTGAAGAGGGAAAAGAAGGTGGAAGAAGAGGAAGATGTTCTTGATATTTTAATCAAGCTCAAAGAGAAGAAGTCTTCTTCTGTTAGCATTGGCTGGAATGAGATCAAAGCAGTACTACTGGTAATTTTTTCAATTTTTTTCACTTGAAATTTAATTTTTGTAATCCCTAATTAAGGTTTATTCCATTCAAATTGGTTATATAAATATCTCCAAAACCACACATTTCATTGCTCTAACGGATGTAATAGAGGATGTTACACCATTAGACAATAAATCCGATCAACGAGACGGTCTCTGTAGACAGTGACGGACGGAGCTAGGATTTCGACTTAGGGGGTCCAATTTTTTTTTTTTAATAATGTTACAAAAACAAATAGATTAAATAATACTCTTATACACAATTAAAACGTCATTTAAATTAAATAATATGTCAAAGAAACAAATCAAATATGATTGTATCTATACATTAACCCTCTCGATTATTTTTATATATTAATGAATGAAATAGTAAAAAATAAATAATCTTGAAAATGAAACAATATTGTGTTATCAATATTTCTAAACATTTTCTTATGTCATTTAGTTAAGCTTTGTCGATTTTTACAATCATAGACATTTAACAAAGCAATGTCTTTTTGGGATTAATAAAAGTATTAGTGAATTCAGTTTATAAGAAAACATTTGATATATACATGAAATCTTCTGTGCAAATAATACTATAAATTTACACATATACATTAAAAAAATAAAAAATAATGAAAATGTTGCACAAACTGTCTTAAATTATACGAAATCCCCTCCCCTCAAAAGGACTAAAAAACGAAAAAAGAAAAAAAAAAATAAGAAGGTAATAATAATAAATAAATGAGCCAGGTCATTATTAAAGGATTTGAAATACATTCCTTCTCCTCCAATTCGACGCGCCCCCTTCACCTTTCCCTTTCTGCAAATCTCATTCTCCTGTATTCCATATTTCCAACCCTTCTTCTTCCTCCTCTCCGATTACCCAACCCTATAGCTTATATAAACACTATTTTTTCCAAATCTCCAGGGGTCAGTGACTCCACTGCCCCCTCTAGCTCCGCCCCTGCTGTAGATCTCCACTCTATTTTTCGTTTTTTTTTATTAATTTATATTTTAATTTTGGGACTAATTAATAAATCCTAAGATTTCATAATCCTAATTGGATTAATCAGCTCCTATTATATCTAAGATTCTTAATTACCTAATAATATCCCTTTAACTACTCTCCAGTTACGACCAAACCGCGTGGTGTTGGTTTGTTGAGCGCAAGTTTTTGTTTTTGAAAAAACAGCGGAGCCCCTGAACAATTTTTTAATCCTAATATTACCAAAAAATATATTGTTATATGATTTATATCCTAAACTAGGTTGACAACATTTTCCAGTTGGGAGATAGGGATGATGAAGATTCATAGACCTCCGTTTTACACAAAAACGAGCTTCACTGGTTGGAAGTCTCCAAACAAATAGATCGATTGAGATGTAGTTTGAAATGAAGGATTTTGTCCTAAGAAAGAACAAAATTTGAAGCATTACTTAATTTGACACCACATTGAATTTTCTGTGAAGGTAAATATTAAAAGATAATACTCCCTGGTCTCTAAATAGTAAAGTTATCTTTCTATTTTCGGTCGTCCCTCAATAGTATGACCTCATTCCATTTTGGGACACGATTACACCACTATCTTGTTTTTTTATTCACAAAAGTGGGTCTATTTCTTCACTAACTTAACAACTACACTTTCTTTTTTATCTCTTGAATGTCACAGCTATCTAATTTTTATTAAAACTCGTGTCGCACCCAAATAGCTTACTATTGTGGGACGGAGGGAGTATAACTTTATCATTAATTTGTTGTTGTTCTCTTTTTATGCAGGATGTTTTTGTTGCTGCAACTGATACAAGCACTGTCTCAACCCTTTGGACGATAACTGCACTAATGAAGTCACCCAAAGTTATGGAAAAAGTACAAGCAGAAATCAGAAACTTGATAGGAAAAAAGGGCAAAGTAGATGAAGATGATGTGCCAAAACTCCCCTATTTGAAAGCAGTCATCAGGGAGACATTAAGGCTGTACCCTCCAGCTCCACTGCTTGTACCAAGAGAAACAATAGAAACATGCACCCTAGAGGGTTACCAAATTCAACCTAAAACGATGGTTTATGTTAATGCGTGGGCAGTTGCACGAGATAACGAGTACTGGGAAAATGCAGACCAGTTTGTGCCTGAGAGGTTCATGAATAGCAATACTGACGTCACAGGGCAAGACTTCGGGGCGATTCCATTTGGATCGGGACGAAGAATATGCCCTGGGATGTCAATGGGACTTGCCAATGTGGAGCTCACGGTTGCAAATCTTCTCTACAGTTTTGATTGGGAAATGCCTCCTGGAATTCAGGCAAAAGATATCGATACTGATGTTTTGCCTGGACTCACAATGCATAAAAAAAATCCACTTATCCTTGTTGCTAAAAACTATATTGTTTAATTAAGGCATGCATTTATAAATTATCAAATATAAAGTTAATCTTATGTTTCGGTACTTGATTCGGAGCACAAATCCATCACGTGCAATATGTCATTTCTTGTGTAAAACTATATTTGTAAGTGAAATAAATTGTGGAAATAATTTGGGCTTGGGTTTAATTTTCCCGTTCATGAGATTTATGTTCTATTTTATTGACTTTTTGGTATTGAATTATATTTGATATTAGATTAAAAGTGTTTAGGGTTTGGCTTCGGAAAAGAGCAGGAAATGATGCCAAAGAATAAAGAGAAAAAAAATCGTGACATGCAGCACAATAATAGGAATTGTTCAGCAGCATAACTTAATATAATATAATGAGCAGAAGTATGATCTTTAAGGTAATGGCTGTGATGGCCCCGGTAACGAGTAACTGGTGCATGTGGGGGGATAGAAATCCATCTGTAGCAATTTTTCTAACTTTTCTAACTTGAAATCTTTTCGCTAAGTAAACTACTTAGGTGAGTTAGCTCAACAACTAAGAAAGACAGTTGGAGCGCTCAACAACTCACATCGACAAATGGAGCTGGTCGCACAGTCAGGTGTACACCTGACTTCTTTGACTGAGGGTCAACTGACTCGAACTAAGGTTTTCAAGAGTTAAGCAATGTGGAAGTTGGTGGAAATTAAAAGCTCGTTACTTAAACTGAAACCTAATAAAACTGGGGAAGGTCAAGTTTCAAAAACTTAGTGTCGTTCGAATATATGCAGTTTGTATGAAGAGTCACTTGGTTAGGTAAGTGAAAAGTAAAATACTGAAAGTAAATGACACAGTATTTTAATGTGGTTCAGAGATTGACCTCCTACGTCCACAACTTTCTTTTCGGGGAAGTAATCCATTAGATAAGCTTACGCGTGCTTATCAAACGTTCCACTTGGTTTCCGGGTACCAAACAACCTAACCAATTCGATTAAGGGTTCGAACCAAACCTTACAATACTTTTGCTGGCAAGTGTACAACCTAGTCTTAGATTACGGATTCTAAGGGACCTAATCTTAGATTGCGGGTTCTAAGGGACCTGGTGTCTTTGATTGCGGGTTCAAAGACAGACTTGAGGTTTTGGGGTTGGAGGTTTTTCCAACTATGAAGCCTTCTTCACTGAGAGAAGTGGAGGCTTCTTCCTAAGGCTTAGAGATTCGATCTTTTGGGAGAGAGTCTGCTAAGATAATGTGCAAGAACCTAGATTCTAGACTCAATCAAAGAAAGAGCTTTTTTGAGAGGCTTGATAGGAAGAACAAGAGGAGGACTGGTCACTCTATTCAACCTGTTCTTCGACATAAACTCGTTCTTGTTTCGCGAGGGATGAGTTCTTCTTTGCTCTAATCTGCTTCTTCAAGTGAATTTTCTATTCCTTGCTCGCGATGGAGAACCTCTATTTATAGAGAGGGAGATTAAACTAGCCGTTGGAAAGAGTCGTTTGATCACTACCAAAAGTATGACACTCCACCTGCTTCACTGCAAACTTTCCTAAAATGGTAACTACGACCTTCACTTTATGCGCGTCTCCGTGGTCGGTCCATTTATAGTAAGTTTTTAGGCTGTCTTGTGCTTCCGAGTAGATTTGAATTTGGACTTCAACTCTTCTGCCTTCAATGTCTTTCAAAGTCTTCTGTTCTCAGCTTTGTGACATCTGACATTTACACAACTTCTATTCATGCTTGAACTGCATGACTCAGTTATGGAATCAGCTGAGTTGTGGTCAGACTGACCAAATTCTTCTTGAACTGCCTTCTTCAGTCCGGCTGACTTCTTCTGCTCGAATTCTTGAACTTGTTCAGACTAATGGCTTTCATCTACTCGGTTGGGGTGAGTTGGGTTTTGGTATAAATTTAAACCTTTACTAATTTTTTCCAACAATTTTTCCCTTCTTAATGATGCCAAAACTCTAAACTGACACCACCTAACTTTCCTAACTGATACCACACAACTGATATAATTTGACTGAAAGACGAACTGAGTTCTAGTCTATAAGAGGAAAAAGGTTAGCAGAAGACAAATATAAAAATTAACTTCAAACTTAGACAACGAGATAGTAGTCATCAAGTGAAGTTAATAATTCAAGACCTTTTTCAAAAACCACCACTTATTATTAATGATAACAAGTAGGGGAGATTACATTACAACTGATTCAGGAATTTAATAGCTCAGAGACAAAATATATCAGTTGCCTTGTCTTCTCTTCGCATCATCATTTGTTCTGTTTTTCGAGAGTCAGTCCATACTTCTTGTAGACATGTTCCCTTAGCTGTAGGAATTTATTGGGAAGTTTGATTGTGTTTAGGTTCAGCTTCACAGCCAAAATGTCAGCTTTTTTTTCAATCAATCTGTGAGCAATTTGGCTGGTTCCAGGATTCTGGGAGGACGAAATGTCTTCTTGGCTGGTGTAGTTGGCGAATTTTGCTTTGTCTTTTTCAGGACATCCAAAAGTCATATGCCAACTATGTCCTCTACTGCATATAACTACAAATGCATCTGCCAAGCTTCATTAGCTGCAAGCCCTTTGTATTCAAACTCATAGTAGAATTCTTGGATGAATTCATCTTTTAATTCTTCCCATTTATCATTCAGTTCTTCAGGGATCCACAAGTCCACACGGGGTAGAGCTCCATGAATGGACTAATTCTTCCTAGCTTTTTGTGATGGTTTCCTTTGTTTAGATAGATGCACTCTATGCTGGAAGATTTTTCTCTTTGATCCTTCTGGCAATCTGGCTTCTATGTTCTTTAACATCTCATCTTTGTATTTCTCAAGTCGGGCAATCTGGATGTCTTCATAGTCCTTCAACTACTTCTTGTTAGTCAGCTGGTTCTTAGATGCTCCGGCCAGTTTGGCAAGTGCAACAGTCTCATCAGGAATAAGAGGCACGACTTCTTCTCCAATTCCTAGATCTCCTTCAACATCAATAACTTGAGCAAGGAGAGCAACTTTTAAATCTTCAAGAGTCTTTTCTAGATCTGTGACAGACTCTCTAGCCACTTCTTCTTGTTGATATTTTTCAACTTCCAACTCTGAATCTTTTGTCAGTTTCTCCTCTTTCCCCATTTTGGCATTAGCAACAAGGGAGGCAACTACTTCTTTGAGATATGAAACTTCATCATTTATTTTTGAGTTGGTATTGACAAAATATTGAAGGAGCTGGCGAGAGGTAGTTTGCTTAATCCCAGTTGTAGTATTCTGATCCTTGATTTCTTTGAGCTCTTGCTGTAAGAAGCCAATAAGATCGTCCACAGTCTTCATCTTGGACTCATGAGTCTCAACTGACTCTTTGTTGGCATTGATTTTGGCTGTCAACTTCTGGAAGTCTTGCTTGGTCATAAAGTTGTTACTGAAGCCATCAACTTTACTGCGAATCAAAGTCATCTGCGACTCATGCTTTTCATTAACCTCAGCAACGTGTTTTTCATGTGCTTCAACCATCTCATTGGTTGTCTTTTGAATACGATCTTGGAGGTTGTTTTTTATCTCCTCCAGAATTTGAGTCAGCTTCTGTAACTCTGTAATTTCTTTGAAAAATCCTTTTGGATTGCTTCCTGGTTAAAGATGAGCCCATTCTTTATCTCAGTTGATTGGATATCTAAATCTGCAACAGACTTCCTGAGATGAGTTACTTCCTCAGTTAAAGTCTGGAGTTTTTTTATAAGCGATGGCAGTTGGGGTGACCACAGCTTCAGTAGAAGGAGTAACCACAATTTCTTAGTTGTCCTCTAGGTCCTCCTGAAGTCTGGATTTTGAAACATTGATGTCAGCTATAGGACGATCTTCTTCGGCTGTCTTAATAGGTATAAGCTTCTTACGCTGCCCTAAAACTGGAGTATAACTTTCAGGGATCGATGACTCAGAGACTGCAATCATCAGTTGATCGACCTAGAGAGGTATCCAACCACATTTTTCAATATTCTCACGAAATGTTTTGGGATCCCTGGAAGGGATATTCTCAATTGTAGAATCTAGTGCTCTTCTTGTGGCTCGGTCTTGAAGGTATGCTCTGATGAGCTCGTCTTGACGCTAAATCAACTCCAACTTGGTATCGAACTTGAAAATATCTTTCAGAACTCCCTCTAAAGTTTGAAGCTTAGAAACCCCATGAATTTTCAAGAAGTCTGCTAATACATAGTAGTCGCCAAGACTAACTGATATGTACATGAAGAGATCCATGATCAAAGTGAGAGTATTAGGAAGGTCTTTTAAATCAGGAAATAGAGCCAGACTCTGCTTCAAAGATGCCAGATAACTCTCTCGAAAGAGGCAATGAGTGCCTTCTGTTCAATCTGATCGGCAGTCAAGGATGGACCAACTTCTTCCAGACTTTCAAAAAGTGCGAATGCAGATTATGATGCATCCATTATTTGATCCTTGACAGTTTGAATGTCACAAACTGTGTCATGTGTCCTAGCTTGCTCCGAAGAAATGACTGAGAGACTCATCTCATCAATGGTTCGATGACGTTTTTTCCTTTTGACCAGTCACTCTCATTAGCTTTTTCTCTGACTGATTGATCCTCTTCTTTCTCTTCTTCAGACTCTTGGTAATCTTCTGGTGCATCTGGATAACTACCTTGAGCTTTTGCTTTAGCATGGATAAGTGTTGTATCTTTCTCAGTTCTCATCTCAGCTTTGCTAGGTTCTTCTTCTTGAGGATTAATTTCAACATCCATAGATGGTGCAAGGACAGATACATGTGGTGGAGAGATCACCTTATCGACCCTTAACTGAGGGGTAAATTGGACTGTCTGAGCAAAATCCTTTGTAAATGACCTCGTAGCAGTGGAGGACGAACTTGAAGAAATCACTTGTCGCCTAGCAGCAACTTTGGTGGCTTCAACTCGAACTATCTTGCTTGAAGTGAGTTTGCCGTACTAGTTGAATTTAGCCATTTTTACCAGAGTTTCTCTGGCCTTAGTTACTCTATGTCTTTTTTGACACCAGTTGTTGATTAGGAGCTTTAATTTCATCCTGTAGTTCGTCAACCTTTTCTCATGAAGGAGAACGAGAACTTCTTGGCTTTGTAGTCCTCTTGGATTTCTTCTTCTTTTCTATCTGGTGGATGGGTGTCTGGTCTGAGTCAGATTCAGTTTCAGCTAGTGATTCAGTTGCCTTCTGACTGTGTTCTGACCTTGTGGGTTTTAACTGAGTAGCCCGACTCATTTTCCGTTCTTTCTCCAATGGAGAAGCACCTTTGTAAGTCATGGAAAGGACTTTTTTAATGCGACACTATGAGTTGAATAGTCGATTTTTATCCGACAGAGATTCCTTGTCTGTGTGTCTCCAGTCCACCTTCACTTCTTGTTTTTGAACCGAATGAAGAATGATTGAGCTGATTTGAGTGCCGTATGGAAGCTTTCCCGAAAATTTGAATATTGGGCCTTCCAGCTTAATTTTGGTAAGTTCTACCCAGAGTAGGTTCTTCACTGAATTGAACTAGTCAGTCTCTATTTTGGCGAGAATCGCCGTAGTGGGCTTTATCTTCGGTAAACTGACGTCGAGTGTAAAGCCAAAGAGAAGATGAACACAGTTAGCAATTACATCGAACATTAATCTTGGCTTAGGCTCTAATTTTGAGCATTGCATTCCTCCCCTGAACTCTTCTTTACTGACAGAGATTGATGTGATGAACTTTTTCACTTTCAAATCACTCAACTTTACTGCGAATCAAAGTCATCTGCGACTCATGCTTTTCATTAACCTCAGCAACATGTTTTTCATGTGCTTCAACCATCTCATTAGTTGTCTTTTGAATACGATCTTGGAGGTTGTTTTTTATCTCCTCTAGAATTTGAGTCAGCTTCTGTAACTCTGTAATTTCTTTGAAAAATCCTTTTGGATTGCTTCCTGGTTAAAGATGAGCCCATTCTTTATCTCAGTTGATTGGATATCTAAATCTGCAACAGACTTCCTGAGATGAGTTACTTCCTCAGTTAAAGTCTGGAGTTTTTTTATAAGCGATGGCGGTTGGGGTGACCACAACTTCAGTAGAAGGAGTAACCACAATTTCTTAGTTGTCCTCTAGGTCCTCCTGAAGTCTGGATTTTGAAACATTGATGTCGGCTAGAGGATGATCTTCTTCGGCTGTCTTAACAGGTACAAGCTTCTTACGCTGCCCTAAAACTGGAGTATAACTTTCAGGGATCGATGACTCAGAGACTGCAATCATCAGTTGATCGACCTAGAGAGGTATCCAACCACATTTTTCAATATTCTCACGAAATGTTTTGGGATCCCTGGAAGGGATATTCTCAATTGTGGAATCTAGTGCTCTTCTTGTGGCTCGGTCTTGAAGGTATGCTCTGATGAGCTCGTCTTACGCTAAATCAACTCCAACTTGGTATCGAACTTGAAAATATCTTTCAGAACTCCCTCTAAAGTTTGCAGCTTAGAAACCCCATGAATTTTCAAGAAGTCTGCTAATACATAGTAGTCGCCAAGACTAACTGATATGTACATGAAGAGATCCATGATCAAAGTGAGAGTATTAGGAAGGTCTTTTAGATCAGGAAATAGAGCCAGACCTTGCTTCAAAGATGCCAGATAACTCTCTCGAAAGAGGCAATGAGTGCCTTCTGTTCATTCTGATCGGCAGTCAAGGATGGACCAACTTCTTCCAGACTTTCAAAAAGTGCGAATGCAGATTCTGATGCATCCATTGTTTGATCCTTGACAGTTTGAATGTCACAAACTGTGTCATGTGTCCTAGCTTGCTCCGAAGAAAGGACTGAGAGACTCATCTCATCAATGGTTCGATGACGTTTTTTTCCTTTTGACCAGTCACTCTCATTAGCTTTTTCTCTGACTGATTAATCCTCTTCTTTCTCTTCTTCAGACTCTTGGTAATCTTCTGGTGCATCTGGATCACTACCTTGAGCTTTTGCTTTAGCATGGATAAGTGTTGTATCTTTCTCAGTTCTCATCTCAGCTTTGCTAGGTTCTTCTTCTTGAGGATTAATTTCAACATCCATAGATGGTGCAAGGACAGATACATGTGGTGGAGAGATCACCTTATCGACCCTTAACTGAGGGGTAAATTGGTCTGTCTGAGCAAAATCCTTTGTAAATGACTTCGTAGCAGTGGAGGACGAACTTGAAGAAATCACTTGTCGCCTAGCAGCAACTTTGGTGGCTTCAACTCGAACTATCTTGCTTGAAGTGAGTTTGCCGTACTAGTTGAATTTAGCCATTTTTACCAGAGTTTCTCTGGCCTTAGTTACTCTATGTCTTTTTTGACACCAGTTGTTGATTAGGAGCTTTAATTTCATCCTGTAGCTCGTCAACCTCTTCTCATGGAGGAGAACGAGAACTTCTTGGCTTTGTAGTCCTCTTGGATTTCTTCTTCTTTTCTATCTGGTGGATGGGTGTCTGGTCTGAGTCAGATTCAGTTTCAGCTAGTGATTCAGTTGCCTTCTGACTGTGTTCTGACCTTGTGGGTTTTAACTGAGTAGCCCGACTCATTTTCCGTTCTTTCTTCAAAGGAGAAGCACCTTTGTAAGTCATGGAAATGACTTTTTTAATGCGACACTATGAGTTGAATAGTCGATTTTTATCCGACAGAGATTCCTTGTCTGTGTATCTCCAGTCCACCTTCACTTCTTGTTTTTGAACCGAATGAAGAATGATTGAGCTGATTTGAGTGCCGTATGGAAGCTTTCACGAACATTTGAATATTGGGCCTTCCAGCTTAATTTTGGTAAGTTCTACCCAGAGTAGGTTCTTCACGTAATTGAACTAGTCAGTCTCTATTTTGGCGAGAATCGCCGTAGTGGGCTTTGTCTTCGGTAAACTAACGTCGACTGTAAAGCCAAAGAGAAGATGAACACAGTTAGCAATTACATCGAACATTAATCTTGGCTTAGGCTCTAATTTTGAGCATTGCATTTCTCCCCTGAACTCTTCTTTACTGACAGAGATTGATGTGATGAACTTTTTCACTTTCAAATCACTCAACTTTACTGCGAATCAAAGTCATCTGCGACTCATGCTTTTCATTAACCTAAGCAACGTGTTTTTCATGTGCTTCAACCATCTCATTGGTTGTCTTTTGAATACGATCTTGGAGGTTGTTTTTTATCTCCTCCAGAATTTGAGTCAGCTTCTGTAACTCTGTAATTTCTTTGAAAAATCCTTTTGGATTGCTTCCTGGTTAAAGATAAGCCAATTCTTTATCTCAGTTGATTGGATATCTAAATCTACAACAGACTTCCTGAGATGAGTTACTTCCTCAGTTAAAGTCTGGAGTTTTTTTATAAGCGATGGCGGTTGGGGTGACCACAGCTTCAGTAGAAGGAGTAACCACAATTTCTTAGTTGTCCTCTAGGTCCTCCTGAAGTCTGGATTTTGAAACATTGATGTCAGCTAGAGGACGATCTTCTTCGGCTGTCTTAACAGGTACAAGCTTCTTACGCTGCCCTAAAACTGGAGTATAACTTTCAAGGATCGATGACTCAGAGACTGCAATCATCAGTTGATCGACCTAGAGAGGTATCCAACCACATTTTTCAATATTCTCACGAAAAGTTTTGGGATCCCTGGAAGGGATATTCTCAATTGTAGAATCTAGTGCTCTTCTTGTGGCTCGGTCTTGAAGTTATGCTCTGATGAGCTCGTCTTTATGCTAAAATCAACTCCAACTTGGTATCGAACTTGAAAATATCTTTCAGAACTCCCTCTAAAGTTTGCAGCTTAGAAACCCCATGAATTTTCAAGAAGTCTGCTAATACATAGTAGTCGCCAAGACTAACTGATATGTACATGAAGAGATCCATGATCAAAGTGAGAGTATTAGGAAGGTCTTTTAGATCAGGAAATAGAGCCAGACCTTGCTTCAAAGATGCCAGATAACTCTCTCGAAAGAGGCAATGAGTGCCTTCTGTTCAATCTGATCGGCAGTCAAGGATGGACCAACTTCTTCCAGACTTTCAAAAAGTGCGAATGCAGATTCTAATGCATCCATTGTTTGATCCTTGATAGTTTGAATGTCACAAACTGTGTCATGTGTCCTAGCTTGCTCCGAAGAAAGGACTGAGAGACTCATCTCATCAATGGTTCGATGACGTTTTTTCCTTTTGACCAGTCACTCTCATTAGCTTTTTCTCTGACTGATTGATCCTCTTCTTTCTTTTCTTCAGACTCTTGGTAATCTTCAGGTGCATCTGGATAACTATCTTGAGCTTTTGCTTTAGCATGGATAATGGTTGTATCTTTCTCAATTCTCATCTCAGCTTTGCTAGGTTCTTCTTCTTGAGGATTAATTTCAACATCCATAGATGGTACAAGGACAGATACATATGGTGGAGAGATCACATTATCGACCCTTAACTGAGGGGTAAATTGGACTGTCTGAGCAACATCCTTTGTAAATGACTTCGTAGCAGTGGAGGACGAACTTGAAAAAATCACTTGTCGCCTAGCAGCAACTTTGGTGGCTTCAACTCGAACTATCTTGCTTGAAGTGAGTTTGTCGTACTAGTTGAATTTAGCCATTTTTACCAGAGTTTCTCTGGCCTTAGTTACTCTATGTCTTTTTTGACACCAGTTGTTGATTAGGAGCTTTAATTTCATTCTGTAGCTCGTCAACCTCTTCTCATGAAGGAGAACGAGAACTTCTTGGCTTTGTAGTCCTCTTGGATTTCTTCTTCTTTTCTATCTGGTGGATGGGTGTCTGGTCTGAGTCAGATTCAGTTTCAGCTAGTGATTCAGTTGCCTTCTGACTGTGTTCTGACCTTGTGGGTTTTAACTGAGTAGCTTGACTCATTTTCCGTTCTTTCTTCAAAGGAGAAGCACCTTTGTAAGTCATGGAAAGGACTTCTTTAATGCGACACTATGAGTTAAATAGTCGACTTTTATCCGACAGAGATTCCTTGTCTGTGTGTCTCCAGTCCACCTTCACTTCTTGTTTTTGAACCGAATGAAGAATGATTGAGCTGATTTTAATGTCGTATGGAAGCTTTCCCGAACATTTGAATATTGGGCCTTCCAGCTTAGTTTTGGTAAGTTCTACCCAGAGTAGGTTCTTCACGTAATTAAACTAGTCAGTCTCTATTGTGGCGAGAATCGCCGTAGTGGGCTTTATCTTCGGTAACCTGACGTCGACTGTAAAGCCAAAGAGAAGATGAACACAATTAGCAATTACATCGAACATTAATCTTGGCTTAGGCTCTAATTTTGAGCATTGCATTCCTCCCCTGAACTCTTCTTTACTGACAGAGATTGAAGTGATGAACTTTTTCACTTTCAAATCACTCAATACTGAAGGATCTTCTCCTACAGAGGGTAGATAAAACAATTCCTTTAGGCAGTTGTCGACATTGATATCCACCCGTTTAACTTGGTAGATTTCATCATCTTCAGTGGCAATAGGGAGATATATGTAAGATAGGAGAGTTCCTACTTTGTTCTTTCGCAAGTGTGTGAAGAATTCTGCGATGCTGGAGGAAAGAAAATATTGGGGTTCATGACTTACCCAATACCCTAGTCCAGAGAGTTCAAGTAGATTGATCATTCTTTCCATAACTTCCAATTTCTTGTGAGAGTGAGAAAGAACAGGTTCGAATAACACCAGAGATCTAATCTTGTTTATATCTGCATTGATTGGCATAGCGGAGGAGAACAACTTCTTGGCATAGTGAGGAGCTATAATTTAGATTGACTCTGAATCTTTGATAGTTTGGTTGACGGTATAGGATTTATTTTCCAAAACCAAATGATGTGGGAAATTCTTGCAGAAGGGAATTACAAATTTAGATTATAAAAAGGGGAATAAGGTGATAGAGATAAAATATCCAGCTCTCTAAGAAACCTGAATACCTCACGCAGATGTTGAGAGCACTCAGCTAGAGTAGTAGCATAATGATGGAAATGAGGTCTCCCGGGGAGATCTCTCTTAAGAGACCTACCTTGAGGTCTCTCCTTAAAACTCTTTCTCAGTTGTATACCTGACGAACAAAGACACTTTAATTAATGCTTGCAAGGTACACTCAGATAGTACATTGGGTCTCAGCCAATAAGGCGATAGCGCGTGTAAAGGTGAAGGAAGAAGATGGAGCAGCAATTCAGCTTTATTCTAAAAAACTCACGAGTATATATTATCCAATACACATAAACACAATTTTTTCAGACTTATTATTCCTATTACATTCAAAGAAAGAAAAACCAGAATACTAACTTAGGTTTCGGAGGTGGTTCGTCGGGAAACATCCCTGGCCCTCCTTTTTCTTGCAGAGTTAAGAGAGAGTGTTACAACTGGAGACGATTCTGATCATCGGAAAATGAAGAGAAGTGCAGTCTAAGTAGGCATTGGTATTCACTCATCTCTCTGTTCTGATTTTGTATAATATACTTTTTCTGGTTACATTATCTGGCGCCGTCTGTGGGAACTGAATTTTTCATCGAAGTCCCATCTTAAAACTCTCTTTATGTGTTTTTCTTTCAATGATGTCGGTGTAAAGTTTAAACTCGAAAGAAAAAGAAAGAGCATTAGGAAAATGGGTCTGAATATTTTAGTTAATCTGCGTTTCTCCTTTAGAAATAGCTCTCACTATTTTTAAAGGAAGGGCTAGTAGGTTTCGAGACCTTCGTGTTTTGAATCTCTTTTCAGATTCTGGTAGAATCTTTTAAAGCTTCACTTATCTTTCACGTTCTCTTTAAAAAAAAATTCTCTGGTTCGCAATCTGGTAGGGAGTTATGAGTAGCACAGCGGGACAAAGGGAATTATCAACTATTTGAAAAACGGCTTGAAAATAGATAATTCCCAGAGGAAGAACCTCGAAAACCTTCGTAGCACGAAGGAGCGAAATCAAAAGAAACGTGGGACCACTAGAGCAGGTCTCACACAATCCCAACAGAGATTGGGGAAGTGGGTTGGGAAAGGGAATATGTTGAATCGTATTCCTTGAGTTCCTTAAATACCCGACGAGACTTGATAATGGTCTTGTGAAAGGGTGGTGTTGAACACTTGTTATGCCCTTGATGATGTGCCGTGGTCAGGTACTAATAGTTGAATACCTCGAAATGCAGGTTCAGTCATGGAAAATATATCAGTCCGAGATCGGGAGTCCCCACCTGAAGGAGTGGTGCGCGACGACAGCTCCTCGGAAAAACGTACTGAGGAGGAGAATCAGAATACTCTGAAGGTAGCTCCACCAAAGATGTCGACGCCCCAGAAGGAGGGGGCTTCTAAGTCGACTAGTCCTTAGAAAGAAGGAGGTCGTAAAGGTTCAGAGGTCACGAGAGAGGAACCTCAAGTACCTGTACAGCAGAGTGTCACCTATGCGGTGTCTATGGATCAGCTCAGTGCTATGGTGAAGCAAGCTGTATCCAAAGCTTTGTCTCCCTTAAAAGGCCAAAATAAGAGATCTGGCTACACAGCAAAGGAAAAAGCCAAGAAGGTATGAATGGATCTTGTAAGATCTTAACTGTGACGAGATGCCGATGAGACGGTTCAAGCCTCGTTAATATGAAAATAAGTGTTCGCGATCTGAATATTTTTATTTCCTTTGGCAGGGAGAACTCGTGGCCGAAGGTCAATATGAAAGAGATGGGTATGAGAGCTCTCGAACTGAATCAGAAAATGGTCAGTGAATAAATAGAGAAAATAGATATTAGCGACACTTTTAAGTAGCTCACTCGCTAATAAAATCATGTGTTAGATTTGAGCAGGTGGCTCATTGAAGATTGGCAAATTTATGTAGAAGCAAGATTGACTGAAGTGTTTTAAGTTGTGTGAAGAACAGAGTCTGGTGACTGCGCTTCAGTCTGAGCTACTTGGAAGTAGAACAGCATGAAAGATTTCTTTCCATAACTGGGTGGATTCTGCGGAGGTTTTTACCTTATCCAGTTAGATACGGAGAAGATATCTTTGGGCGAATATATCTGATTATTCCACTTGTTCCACAAGGCACGTTTCCAACAAGGAAGAGTTTTCATGCATAAGGAAACTAGGGCAAATCGATGGAGATATGATCTAGGGTTTCTCAAGACCTATATATATCGACATCAACACAAGTTGGAGGCCGCTGAAAAGATAGCTATTTTTATTGTTTATAGCTTTAACACTATTTCGTGAATGAGTGTTGATTTGTAATCTTGAGAGTGTTTAATTCATTATACAAACACTTGAATGAGGGTTAGGGGTTGGATTGTTATTCAAACCTAGATTGTAAAGGTGCGGCTTTTGCAATCACAATTCATGTAGATCGGGAAGGGTGTGAGTGGTGAGGTTTCGATAGTGAATTTTTCTCTCTTGGGCATGGCCCCCCAGACGTAGGTTGTTTAACCGAACTGGGTTACCATTCTGTGTGTCACTTTAATTAGCTCACTCGTTATATTCTGTGATATAATCTGTGCTAAGTTTTTACAACAACAAATTTAATTTATAATCGTAAATTATCCGATTGGTATTTTCAATTGGTACCAGAGCGGAACACCGACAAAACAGGTGTTGATCCCGGGACAGAACCATGTGTTGTTGCTGATAGTGAGCTACTATGTTGTCAAATGGACACTCTATGACGAAACCTCCAATTCTGGATGGGAAGAATTATGGATACTGGAAGGTGAGGATGATATCGCACAATAGAGCTGTTGATGAAGGAGCTTGGACTGCAATTGAATCAGAATAGACTCCTCCTGTTAAAGAAGATAAAACTCCAAAAGTAAAAAAAGATTGGGATGAAGTTGACTTGAAGTTGTCCACCATGAACCACAAAGCTCTGAATGCTATTCAATCTGCGGTGAGTTTGGAAATTTTTGCTCTCATCTCTACTTGTGATACTGCTAAGAAGGCTTGGGATATTCTTCAAACATCTTTTGAAGGGAATCAAAAGGTTAAAGGACAACGCCTTCAACAAATCACCTCACAATTTGAAAATCTGAGAATGGAGGAAACAGAAAACATTAGAGAGTTTCATGCAAGACTGCTTACTCTAGTGAATGAAAGTTTTGCTCTTGAAGAAAAGATGTCAGACGAAAAACTGGTGCACAAAGTCCTTAGATCTCTTCCACTCAGGTTTGAATACAAGGTTGCTGCTATTGAGGAAGCTCAAGACTTGTCAACCCTCACACTAAATGAGTTGATCAGTTCCTTGAGAACATTTGAGATGGGTAAACAGGCTGAAGGATCAGATAAACGAAGAGGAGTGGCCTTTATAGCTCATACATGGAATACTGAGTCAGCATCTGCGCCAATAGACAAAGAAGAAGTCAACGACTCTTTAGCTCTCTTAGTAAAGAATTTTGACAAATTCTTCAAAACTGGAAGAAATGGAGTTAATAGACGCCCATCAAAGAAGGAGAGGGAGATGCCTAGTGCTCCTATGAAAGACAAAAGCATCAAATCTCACACAGAAAAGACTGGACCCAAGATGTTATGAATGTGAAGGGTTTGGACATTTTCAAAAAGAATGTCCAAGTTATCTGAAGAATCAGAACAAGTCTTATAATGCCACTACTCACAGTGATGAAGATACGGATGAAAGTGGAAGTGAAGATGAAGGCAAAGTTGCTCATATCGCCATAATAAACATGAATGAAGAAGATAAAATTCCCAAAGCAAAAGAGATTGAAGAAGAAAGTGATGATGAGTCAGTTGATGAGAATCACTTGATTAAGCTTTATGAAACACTAAAGCAAAGTGTGAAGAAGTTGGGAACACTAATGGAAATTTAAATGCAACTCTGAAGGAGATAACAAAAGAGAAAAAGAGTCTTATGTCTCAAATTGTCAATATAAGCCAAGAGAGAGATCAGCTAAAATCCTTCAACACTGCTCTTCTAATCGAGATTGACAAGCTTCAAGAAGATAATGTGCTAAAGACTAGTGAACTCGAGCACATTAACAAGGTGGTAAGGATGATGACCAATGCAACTCCCAAGTTGGATCATATTTTGGAAACGGGTCAACCTTCCTCAAGCAAAGCTGGTTTGGGATATCAAGGAAGTTGTTGGCAATCTATTGATGAAAGAAAAGAAAAGAAGTTTCTTCCAGCAAGAGAACATCACAAGAATGAATCGTCTCAGATTGAAGATCAGAAACGAAATAATGCGGCTGGAAAGCAAACTGTCACAAAGCAACAGACCCACAAAGTACCTCAGCCATCAAGGTCTGTGCCAACAAGACGGATTCAGTATTCAAATTTCCAATCAGAATACTACTCTCCTGTATGCTATTATTGTGGTCGCACTGGACACATTAAACCAAGATGCAGATTTTATCTAGCTGATAAACGCCAAGCCCTGATCAATGGTAGAAGTGGACCAAGGCTAGGAAGAAACTACAAAGCTTATGTCACCTTAACAACACTCTTGGCTAGAAGTGATGATCGATGGTATTTGGACAGCGGATGCTCATGGCATATGACTGGAAATCCCAATTATCTCTGTGACATCGAACGGAGGATAAATGATACTGTCACCTTTGGAGATGGAATTCGGCTCAATATCATTGGAAAAGGAACTCTGAATGTTCCTGGTATGCCACATTTGAGAGATGTTTTCCTTGTTGAAGGGATGCGAGCCAACCTATTTAGCATTGGGCAATTATGTGATGAAGATTTGGATATAAATTTCACCAAGACACACTGCATCATCACGAAGGACAAAGAAGAGTATCTAGTTGGAAATAGAGACTTGACAGGTGTTATGTGGTTCGTCCTCCTACAGTGTGCTTCAGTGCCAATAGTTCTGTGACAGAAGTTTGGCATCAGAAGTTGGGACACATCAGCCCAAGAAATATGAGAAAGTTGATAAGTGTTGAAGCCATAAGAGATTTTCCACATCTTAAGGTGTATGAAGGCAATGTTTGTGGACCATGTCAGATTGGAAAACAAGTGCATGTTGGGAATAAAAAGGTGCAAAGTATCACTACTTCACAGGTACTGGATTTAATGCACATTTACCTAATGGGACCTATGCCCACAGAAAGTATTTCTAAGAAGAAGTTCATATTGGTTTGTGTTGATGACTTCTCAAGGTTTACATGGGTTGAATTCTTGAGAGACAAATCTGAAGCTTTCCACCATTTTAAAGTGTTGTGTCTACGACTAGAATTAGAAAAGGATACTCAGTTAAAGAGACTAAGGAGCGATCATGGCAAGGAGTTTGAAAATGGAGAATTCATAACATTTTGTGAAGAGAAGGGGATCGCACATTAGTTTTCTGCTCCAAAAACTTCTCAACAAAATGGCGTTTTGGAAAGGAAGAATCGCACTCTTCAAGAGATGATGCGAACTATGTTAGTTGCTCAAGATGTCGCTGAGTGGTTTTGGGCTAAAGCAATGAATACTGCTTGTTATATCATCAATCGTGTGTACCTTCGTCCCAAGACGAATCAGACTCTATATGAAATATGGAAAGGAAAGAAACCAAGCTTCAAGCACTTTCACATATTTGGAACTGTTTGCTATGTTCTAAACGATCGAATTCAAGGCAAAAAGCTTGATGACAAGGGAGTTGAAGCCATTTTCTTGGGTTATTCCAGAAACAGCAGAGCTTTTCGAGTCTTTAACAAGACAACCAGGACTGTGATCGAGTCCATTAACGTGGTGTTTACTGATGAGAATGTATTCGAGGATGATGCTGAAGATCAGTTACTGACTCCTGTGCCAGAGTCTGAGCCAGTTGAGAGTCCAACTCAGACTAATCAAGAAAATAGTGGTTCTTTTGAGGAGGGGACTACTGTTAATAATGGTTCTAAAGTTCTACCAGATGCTCACAATAGCAATGTTGTTGCTCCAATTGCAGGATCGAGGAAAGTAAGAAAATATCATCCTATTGATAATGTTATAGGAGAAGTAACTTCTGGAAGATCGACACAAAATGTCAGACGAGACTATGCTAAGATGGTGGCCAATCTTGCGTTTGTTTGTTATGTCTCCACAGTTCTTCCAAAGAATGTCAAGGAAGCTCTGCAAATTGAAGAATGGATTGCATCTATGCAAGAAGAGCTCATTCAGTTTGTTCGTTGCAATGTTTGGGAGCTTGTTCCTCGACCCATTGATGTGTTGGTCATTGGAACCAAATGGATTTTCAGAAACAAGGCTAATGAAGAGGACATTATCACTAGAAATAAATCTCGTCTTGTTGCTCAAGGCTACTCTCAAGAAGAGGGCATCGATTTTGAAGTTTCATTCGCACCGGTGACAAGATTGGAAGCAGTTCGTTTACTTCTTGGAATGGCTTGCTGTATGAATTTCAAGCTATATCAAATGGACGTCAAGAGTATCTTTCTCAATGGCATTCTACATGAGGATGTTTATGTAGAGCAACCCCCTGGCTTCGTGGATCCAAATTTCCCTGATCATGTGTACAAGCTTAATAAAGCGTTTTATGGCTTGAAGCAGGTTCCAAGGGCGTGGTATGACACACTGTTGCAGCATCTCATCTCCAAGGGATACACTCGTGGCGGATCAGACAAGACCTTGTTCTATAAGGAAGACAACAAAGGTATTATCCTTATTCAAATATATGTTGATGACATCATCTTTGGGTCTGTGTCACAGGAACTGATCCAAGAGTTTGTGGCTCACATGACCACGGAGTTCGATATGAGTTTATATGCCGAATTGCATTATTTTTTGGGACTTCAAATTAAGCAATCCGAGGAGGGGATATTTCTATCTCAATCGAAGTATGCAAGAGGGTTGGTAAAAAAATTTGGCCTCGAAAATTCCAAGATTCGAAGAACTCCAATGGGAGTTTAAGTCAAACTAAGCAAGGACAAGGATGGTGTGTCTGTTGATCAATCATTATATCGAAGCATGATTGGAAGTCTTCTATATTTGACTGCAAGTAGACCAGATATAAGCTATAGTGTTGGTGTCTGTGCCAGATTTCAGTCTGACCCAAAGCAAAGTCACCTAACTGCTGTAAAGAACATTATCAAGTACGTGAAAGGTACAAGTGAGTTGGGTATTTGGTATGGGAAGGAATGCACTTCATCTATTGTTGGATATAGTGATGCCGATTGGGCAGGTAGCCCCGATGATCGAAAGAGCACTTCTGGAGGATGCTTCTTTCTTGGAACTAACCTGGTGGAATGGCACAGTAAGAAGCAAGTGAGTGTTTCTTTATCCTCTACTGAAGCTGAGTATATTGCAGCTGGATCCGCATGCACCCAATTGATGTGGATGGAGCAGATGTTGGAAGATTATGGTATTAGCTCCGAAGGATTCACTCTTTACTGTGACAATAAGAGTGCCATTGACATCTCTAAGAATCCTGTCCATCACTCGAAGACTAAACACATTGACATCCGTCATCATTTTATTAGAGAATTGATCGAGAAGAAGATTCTTAATTTGGAGTTCATCACAACTGAGAAGCAATTAGCTGATATTTTCACTAAGGCACTTGATGGTTCAAGGTTTGAGTCATTGAGAATGGCTTTGGGAATTTGTTCTCTCTGATTTATTTTTAGAGGGAGACCCTTCGCTTGGGGTTATGGACGGCAAGCATGGCTCGTGGAATTAATCATATTGTGTGGGTTATGATTATTTGGTTTTATGGCTGTTCTGGATTTTTTGAATTTTTTAGGTCTGAGCCAGAGTGAAGCAGCACAGTATCTGGCACAGTCTATTCAAACTGACAACTGTCTGCTGACGTTATAAAGCAGACAACGGCTATTTTCTTGCAGACGTCTCTGCGAATTCCGAGCTAATAATGGATTAGTTTGAAATTTCTGACCGTTGCATATAAGGATGGAGTTCAAAATTAATATATATCTCATTCCTATTCTTATGGGATATGATTCTATCTTATTTTTGGAAGAAATTTGCACCGATCTTTGATTCCATAAATATAGCTATCGAGTATTTGGTCTTCATCTCACACTCATCTCTCTCTTCTCCAAGTGTGCTTGTTGCTGTATTGATCCTTTACCATCAAATCCATGGCATCTGATCGTTCTTCTAGATCGAAGGAGTCGCAAGAGCTCTCCGATGACTCTCATGACGGCGATACCTTCATGCCTGATCTAGAACCCTTCATCCCCGCTTAAATCAAGGGTCCAAGAAGAAGATTGGTGACTTACGAGTACTCCTCCGATGAAGAAACTCCGGTGAACGAAGCACCACCAAAGAAAAGCCCGTCGCCGGAGAAGGTTCTTTCGCCGGACAAAGCAGAGGTTGCTGATTCTGAAGACGATGCTAATTCTGAGGGAGAGGATACCCTCAACACTCCTATTGTGAAGCTGATGGCAAAGAAGAAAGAAGAGGCTAGTTCTAAAAGAAGAACACGCGAAGCTACACCCTCCTTTGCTCATGGTTCGAAGGGTTCACTGTTTCGCAAACCCGCCATCTCCACTGGCGGGTCGCAAAGGTAAAGATCTCCAATGATCGGAGAAAAGAATGAGAAAGGGCCATCTGTGGCTGTTGATTCAGAGGATCGCAAGTCATCGTCTGTGCCTGCACATGAGCCAATTGTTGATGTTGAAAAGCCAAAGAAGAAGAAGAAGAAGCAAACTCAAGCTGCTGCTCGTAAGGGTGGAAAGACACAGAAAGATGCTGCTGCTGGGAAGAGAAACAGGAATGTTCTACCTCCTCTTATTATTAATGAGCCTAATCCTGCTATGCACACAAGGGCTCAATTAAGAAAACAAGCTGAAGAAGCCACTATTGCCTTGGGTAAAGGCAAGAAAAAGATGTATAAGGATCAACCTCCAAAGCCTAAAGGTGAAAAAAAGAAAAAGCTAGCAAGGGATCCTATTGATATTGAATTAGGATCTGAGAATGCTACCAAGAGTGATGCTAGGGGTGCACGTCACGATTCTCCAAAATCTGGAAATATCTCTAGGGCTCCTCATCATCGATCTTTTGATGGAGATGATGATTATTGCTTCAAATCAGATGAACATCGCCAAGCTTGGGGCGCTGCACTTGAAAGGAAGCTCGTTGTGGAGAGATATGTGAAGCCTGAATCCCTGGAAGAAACGGGGTTATTGGAGTTGCTGATCCAAGCCAAATGGGGTCAGACCTTCCTACCTGTGAGAAGGTTAGTGCCATCAATCGTATTGGAGTTCTATTGCAACATGTCAAAATCCATCAAGGATCCAACTTCGAAGTACTGCTTCAAGTCTTTTGTGCGTGGTCAGTATATTGATTTTTCTCCTGGAATCATTAGTTCGTTTGTTGATCGTGATGATCAAGATGTTGTGGAGGAAGAAGTAAGCCTTGATGAGGTGGTTAAAGGCATAATTGGTGGTTACTATTCGAAGTGGCCAAAGAGTGATAGCATGAGTGGAATTCATTTATCTATGAAGCATGCTATTCTTCACAAGATTGTCGTGTTCAATTGGCTTCCATCCGGTCACACATCGAATGTGGGACAAGCCCTTGGCAGGTTGCTGTATAGAATTGGTCGTTTTGAGTGCTTTGATTTTTGAAAATTGGTGTTTGATCACGTAACCAACCATGCTGGAGAATTGAGGAAAGATCGATGCTTAGGTTTTCCCTGTTTGATCTTTGGGATTATACAATCTTAACTTCCTAATGTTGTTGGCTCTAATGATGTTTTGGCAGATGATCCTGTGGCGTTTCGCTTCAACAACAAATTATTCAATGAAAAACATCATTTCAGAGACATTGAAGGACCTGGTCGCCGTTCACAGCGTCACTTTAAGGCCTTTGTACCAGTGACTGAGCTACCTCTCGCCAGAGCTCATGCATTATCTGCCAGGATGTATAGAGAGTTGCATAGAGAGCATGTTTCTCTTGGGAAGATCATTAAGTCTCTGCAGATGCGACAAGACTCCATAGTTGCTATTCTTCATGATTTCAATGTTCAATCTCAATCTGAGATGGTGGGACCTTCTGGAACGAAAAATGATGTGAAAGTTGAGCCAGAGACTGAGCCAAATGATCCTCATGCAACGTCTGATGATAAGCTTGAGAAAATGCAAAGGGAAGTGGAGATTTATGGAGATGAAGACGAGGAAACTGAAGAAGATGCTGGAGAAGAGTGTGAAGCTAAGGAAGACTCAGAGAAAGATAGTGTGGCACATGGTGCCAAACACCATAAGAAGGATGGTTCCCAATCAACTTCTGTTTAGTTGTTGGTTGTATTTACCTTCTTTTGTCCTTTTGTCATTCATGTATGACAAAAAGGGGGAGTAGTAATGGAGTAGCATTTATTTTGCTATGTTTTTGTTGATGTATTCCGCTACTGCAAGGTGTTTATTTCACCTTAGTTAATGAAGTTTGAAGTTCTCCTAATGTTTGAGTTGAGGGGGAGTTATGATCCAAGTACTGATCCAGTTTGTTTGCCCCAGTATCAGTTCGAGGGGGAGTTGTGATCAAAGAAGCTGATTTGCTTAAGTCCTTATTTCAGTTTAAGGGGGAGCTTCATCAAGATCTTCATATGTGCTGTCATGATCGAAGTATAGTATGAAGATGTTTATTACTCTGATTTTTGTTCTAATGCTTGGATGATTGTTTTATCTACATAAATATCAAAAGGAGAGATTGTTAGATTTGAGCAGGTGGCTCATTGAAGATTCGCAAATTTATGTAGAAGCAAGATTGACTGAAGTGTTTTAAGTTGTGCGAAGAACAAAGTCTGATGACTGCGCTTCAGTCTGAGCTACTTGGAAGTGGAACAACATGAAAGATTTCTTTCCATAACTGGGCGGATTCTGCGGAGGTTTTTACCTTATCCAGTTAGATACAGAGAAGATATCTTTGGGCGAATATATTCGATTATTCCACTTATTCCACAAGGCACGTTTCCAACAAGGAAGAGTTTTCATGCATAAGGAAACTAGGGCAAGTCGATGGAGATATGATCTAGGATTTCTCAAGACCTATATATATCGACATCAACACAAGTTGGAGGCGGCCGAAAAGATAGCTATTTTTATTGTTTATAGCTTTAACACTATTTCGTGAATGAGTGTTGATTTGTAATCTTGAGAGTGTTTAATTCATTATACAAACACTTGAATGCGGGTTAGAGGTTGGATTGTTATTCAAACATAGATTGTAAAGGTGCGGCTTTTGCAATCACAATTCACGTAGATCGGGAAGGGTGTGAGTGGTGAGGTTTCATAAGGTGGAAGACCATATGTGTAAGATCCTGTAATTTCAGCTTTCGATAGTGAATTGTTCTCTCTTGGGCGTGGCCCCCCAGTCGTAGGTTGTTTAACCGAACTGGGTTACCATTCTGTGTGTCACTTTAATTAGCTCACTCGTTATATTCTGTGATATAATCTGTGCTAAGTTTTTGCAGCAACAAAGTTAATTTATAATCATAAATTATCCGATTGGTATTTTCATCATGATTGCCTATTTTCAATAAAATTTGCAGAGGACGAGGCACGGATTGTGAGACCTCAAGATGAAGGAATTGCTGCTGAGATTGCAACCCTCAAACAGCAATTGAAAGATCTCCAGCGGAAGGCGTCTTCACCTAGGAAATCTCCTAAGAAGCCTGTTAAAACCAGTAACAGCCAGTCTCCTTTTTCAAAGGATATCAGAGAAGATCAGCTACCTTCGAATTTCAAAACACTGACGTTGGAGTACGATGGTTCCACAGATTCATATGTGCATATGATGAGATTTGAAAATGGTGCAATGTTGCATCAGTACACAGAAGGAGTTAAGTGCAGAGTTTTCCTTACGACTCTGTCGAAGGTAGCTCAACAGTGGTTCTCTCAATTACCTCCCAACAATATAAGTTCATTCCTCGAGTTCAAGTCTATGTTCCTTCGCCAATTTGCTAGTGCGAGGAGGCACATAAAGACGTCCTCCTCACTCATGGCAATGAGACAAGAACCCTCAGAGAGCTTGCGAGAGTATGTGACTCGCTTTAACGCTGAGGTATTACAAGTTCCTCTGGCTTCGGATGATGTGAAAGTGCAGGCGCTCATACAGGGCTTGGCACCGGGTTTATTCTTTAATTCGCTGAACAAGAGAGCTCCCCTATTCTTTGAAGAGTTGCTGCAGAGAGCTGAAAAATATGTCAACCTCGAGGAGTCCCAAGAGGCTAGAAAGATACAGGAACAACTCCCTGTTCCCAAAAGGGAGACCTCGGAGAAAAGGTCGTCCTCAGCATCAAGAGCTGAAAAAGATAAGGGAGGGCAGAAGCCCAAGAGAGCCCCAGAAAGATTTGACCATTATACCCCCCTCAATGCATCTTTGGTGGAGGTCATGGAAGCTGCTACCAGGTCTCCTCACTTCAGGTTTCAGAGTACCTATAAGGAAGCTCCACGCAACCCGCGATCTGAGTTGTACTGCAAGTATCACAATGATTATGGTCATGACACGAACTCTTGTACGCATCTGAAAGATGCTATTGAGCGACTGCTGAAAAGGGATGATACCTTGCTCCAATTTGTTAAAAAAGAAAGAGAGAAAAGTTATAAGAGAAAAGAGCCGGAGCAGAAGAGATCTGACTAAGGGGAGAGAACTCCCCCTAGGCAAGAGGATCCTCCCCCGAAAAGAGGAAATATCAACATGATTATGGGAGGAAATATTAATGAAGACTCAGGCCGAGCTCGTAAAGCCTATGTGAGAGCTGCTAAAGCCCAAGTGAATAAAGAGGTCCAGGAGTTAGCGGAGACAATAGGCATGGAGATTGACGTGGTGGACTCATTCCCAGGAGAATAGACAAATCCAAAAGCGTGTGTGAGCTTTGGTCCCAATGACTTGGTGAGCGCAACGCCCCATAACGATGCACTGGTGATCAGTGCCGAAGTGGCCAACTGGCGAGTGGCGCGGATCTTCGTGGACACTAGAAGTGCGGTAAATGTGCTTTTCTGGGATTATTTCCTGAAAATGAAGATTAATGTTAATTTAATTCCAGTGAACACAACATTATATTGTTTTGCTAGAGGCGAAATACAGCTCAAAGGGGAGGTGACCCTTCACGTAACACTTGCGAGTTGTGAGACCTCGAACACTCGGATGGTAAAGTTCCTAGTAGTGGATACACCTTCGGCGTATAACATAATATTGGGAACGCTTGCACTGAATGACTTCCAGGTAGTGGTCTCTACTTACCACATGAAAATAAAATTTCCAGCTCTCAAGGAGGGATTGGTATCGAAAGAATCTTATGTGAAATCCATAAAGCATGCCAAGCAGAAGGTGAAGGGAGCCTTAGGGGTAGAACCCCCACTGCAGAATAAAGATGCAAAAACGAGAGGTGTAGAGGAAGACCTAGAACCAAGAATACAGCCAGTAGAAGAGGATTTAATGATGGTGGAGCTGCTCCCGGGAAAAACGGGTTTCACCACGAAGGTAGGAAAGCAAATGGCTGAAGAGCAGAAGGAAGAAATAGTCCGATGTTTACGGAAGAATGCAGATCTATTTGCATTCAGCCCGAAGGACATGAGGGGAGTAGACCCATCTGTAGCTCTACATCGTTTGAATATAGACCCCAAAGCAAAGCCAGTAAGGCAGAAGAAGAGATCCTTCAGGCCAGAGAAGGAAAAGGTGATCAGAGAAGAGATCAAGCGTTTGTTGGACACTAGTCATATTGTCAGAATTTAGTATTCCGAATGGTTATCGAATGCAGTAATGGTAGCTAAGAGTAATGGTAGCTGGCGAATGTGCATAGATTTCAGGGACCTGAACAAAGCGTGCCCGAAAGATCATTACTGATAGTGACAAAAATATCTAGATCTCCAGGAAGACCTGAGCACGCGACCTGAACACCTGATCTGAGCACTCTAAATGGTTGCAATGGGGTCTCTCGTGGAAACTTACTCTCAGAGAGCAGTCAGTAGGTCTCTTGTCAAGGCCTCGCCAGAGATCTGCATGAAGAGCTCTTAGTCAGGGCTCTCTCCTAGTTGAACACCTGACGGACAAGGACACTTTAATTTAATGTTCATCCGGTACCGTCAGAGAGTACGATGATGCCATAGCCAATAAGATGATAGAATGTGTAAAGATCAAGGAAAAAGGGGTGTTGGCAGTAGTACAACTTCACCTTCAAGAAAACTTACGGGTATATATATATTAAAAGACACAACACACAGACACATTACCCTAAATCTTACTCTCTGTTCCATTAAACTTGCTCAGAGAGAAAAACCCAGAACGCTAACTTAATCTTCGGATTCTTCGGATTCTTGCAGAGCCGCGCTCGGATTCTTCTACGGGGGATGATTCTCACCCCTTGTAGCGGAGAAGAACTGTGGTATAGGTGAGTACTGATTTTTGGTCATTCATTTGTTCTGATTTTACATGGTGTGCTTTTCCAGCCGCATCATCCGGCGCCGTCTGTGGGAACAGAATTTCTCTTTAGAATTTCGTTCCAAACTCTTTTTTCTGTGTCCTTTTTTTCAACGACGTCGAGTTTTGAGCTTAAGCTTAAGAGGAAAAGAAAAGTATTAAGAAACTGGGTCTGAGCATTTTAGTCGATTTACGCTTCTATTTTCAAAAACTTCAGCTATTTATCAAGAAATGGTTTGAGCGATTTTGGGCATTCCCGTATTTCAAACCTCTTTGCGAATCTCGGTGTAGTCTCTTAAACTTGCTTATTTCTGGTACTTTCGTGAAATTCTACATTTCATGGTACGGTATAGAGCCGTTGGTGGAGTAAAAGATAAATAAAATCCCCTGTTGGGTGGAAGAGTGGCTAAAGATAGATGATTCCGAGAAGTAAAATTCGGAAATCCTCATGAACCAAGGAGCCAGAATTGGCAAAAACATAAAGACTTCACGGAGATAGGGAACGAGTGCGTAGGGAAGAGGGATATGATGCATCATATTCCTTGAATTCCTTGAAATTCACCTTTTGAGACCTGATGATGGTCCTTTGAAAGGGGCAGTGTAGACCTGATGATGGTCCTTTGAAAATGGTAGTGTATACCTGATAATGGTCCTTCTGAGACCTGATGATGGTCCTAATGTTGTCTTTTGGCTGATAAGTTGAAAATTTTGAAATACAGATTCAGTCATGGAAGATATGTCGGTCCGAGACCGGGAGTCCCCATCTGAAGGAGTTGTGCGTGATGACAGCTCTTCGGAGGAACGTACTGAGGAGGAAAATTAAAACGTGCTGAAGGAAGCTCCACCAACGATAACTATGCCTCAGAAGGAAGGGGCCTCCAAGTCGACTAGCCCTCAGAAAGCAGGAGGTCGCAAAGGTTCGGAGGTTACGAGAGATGAACCTCAGATGCCCGCACAACAGGGTGTTACCTATGCAGTGTCCATGGATCAGCTCAATGCTATGATAAAGCAAGTTGTATCCCAGGCCCTGGCTCCACTGGAGAATCAAACTAAGAAGTTTGGTAGCACAGCAAGGGGTAAAGCCAAGAAGGTATGAATGGATCTTGTAAGATCTCGATCTTAATGAGACACCAATGAAGTGGTTAGAACCTCATGAATATAAGAATAAGTGTTTGTGATCTAAATACACCTATTTTCCTTGACAGGGAGATCATGTGGAGGAAGGTCAGTATGAAAGTGACGGGTATGAGAGCCCTCAAACTGAATCAGAAAATGGTCAGTGAATAAATAGAGAAAGTAGATATTTGTGACATCTCTAAAGTAATTTACTCGCTGATGAAGTCATGATTACTCATTTTACAATGAAATTTGCAGAGGACGAAGCACGGATCACAAAACCCCAAGATGAGGGAGCTACCGCTGAGATTGCCTCCCTCAAACAGCAGCTGAAAGACCTCCAGCGCAAGGTTCCCTCGCCTAAGAAATCTCCTAAGAAGCCTGTTAAAGCCAGTAGCAGCCAGTCTCCTTTCTCGAGGGACATTAGAGAGGATCAGTTACCTCCAAATTTCAAGACATTGACGTTGGAATATGATGGTTCCACAGACCTATATGAACACATCATGAGGTTTGAGAATGGAGCAATGCTCCATCAGTATACGGAGGGGGTGAAGTGCAGGGTTTTCCTTACAACCTTGTCGAGGATAGCTCAGCAGTGGTTTTCCCAGCTACCCCCCAACAACATAAGTTCATTTAATGAGTTTAAGTCCATGTTCTTGCATCAGTTTGCTAGTGCGCGAAGGCCTGTTAAGACCTCCTCCTCGCTCATGGCTTTAAGGCAGAAACCCTCTGAGAGTTTGCGTCAATATGTTGGACGCTTTAACGCTGAAGCATTGCAAGTGCCCCTGGCTTCTAATGATGTGAAGGTGCAAGCGTTGATATAGGGCTTAGCCCCAGGGCCGTTCTTTGATTCATTGAACAAAAACCCTCCGTTGTATTTTGAGGAGTTACAACAGAGAGCTGACAAGTATGTTAATTTAGAAGAGGCCTAAGAAGCTAGGAGAGATAAAGAGGAGTCGCTTAAGCCCAAACAAGAGACCTCAGAAAGAAGGTCATCCTCAGCAGCGAGAGCTGAGAAGGACAGAGGGGGGCAAAGGCCCAAAAGAGCTCCTGAGAGGTTTGATCAATATACGCCCCTTAACGCATCTTTGGTGGAGGTCGTGGAAGCAGCCGCCAGGTCTCCTCATTTCAAGTACCCCAGCACTCATAAAGAAGCTCCACGTAACCCCCGATCTGAATTATATTGCAAGTACCATAATGATTATGGGCATGACACGAACTCTTGTAGACACTTGAAAGATGCTATTGAGCGGTTGCTGAAGAAGGACGACACCTTACTCTAGTTTGTTAAGAAGGAAATAGAGAAAGGCTACAAGAGGAAAGAGCCGGAGCAGAAGAAGCCTGATCAGAGGGAGAGAACTCCTCCAAGGCGAGAGGATCCTCCCCCAAAAAGAGAAAATATTAATATGATTATGGGAGGGAATATTAATGGGGATTCAGGTCGAGCTCGCAAAGCTCATGTAAGGGCTGCGGAAGCTCAAGTGAGCAAAGAGGTCCAGGAGTTAGCAGGAACAAAGGGCATGGAGATTGATGTAGTAGATTCATTCCCGGGAGAGGAAACGAGCCCAAAGGTGAGTGTGAGTTTTGGCCCCAAGGACCTGGTCAGCACGACACCCCATAATGATGCATTGGTGATTAGTGCTGAAATTGCTAACTGGAGGGTAGCCCGAATCTTTGTAGATACAGGAAGTGCGATGAATGTGCTTTTCTGGGATTGCTTCCAAAGGATGAAAATTAATGCTGATTTAATGCCAGTAAACACAGCGTTGTACGGTTTTGCTGGAGGTGAAATACGGCCTAAAGGAGAGGTGACTCTTCAGGTAACACTGGGTAGTGGTGATACCTCGAACACTCGAATGGTGAAGTTTCTAGTAGTAGATACACCTTCGGCATACAACATAATATTGGGAAGACCTGCTCTAAACGATTTCCAGGTGGTGGTCTCCACCTACCACATGAAAATGAAGTTCCCAGCTTTTAAGGAAGGGTTGGTAGGTGAGGTCTCGGGTGACCAAGAAGTATCAAAAGAGTCTTATGTAAAGTCCATAAAGCATGCTAAACAAAAGGTGAAAAGAGCCTCAGCGGCAGAATGCCCACTGCAAGATAAAAACGCGAAGGTAAAAGATGTAGACGAAGACCTAGAGCCAAGAATGTAGCCGGTGCAAGAGGATTTGATGATGGTAGAACTGCTCCAGGGAAAAACGGGATTTACCACAAAGATGGGGAGGCAAATGACCGAAGAACAAAGAGAGGCGATAATCCGATGCTTGTGGAAGAATGCGGATCTATTCGCATTTAGCCCGGAGGACATGAAAGGGGTAGACCCATTGGTAGCCCTGCATCATCTGAATGTAGATCCTAGAGTGAAGCCAGTAAGGTAGAAGAAGAGGTCCTTCGGACCAGAAAAGGAAAAAGTGATCAGAGAAGAGATCAAGCGTCTGTTAGACGCTTGTCATATCGTTAAAATTCAATACTCCGAGTGGCTGTAAAATGTGGTGATGGTAGCCAAGAGCAATGGCAGCTGGCAGATATGTATAGATTTCAGAGACCTGAATAAGGCCTGCCCGAAAGATCATTACCCGTTGCCTTGCATTGATCAGCTAGTTGATTCAACATCGGGATGTGAGCTGCTATCTATGCTTGATGCTTACTAGGGCTATCATCAGATACAGCTAGCCCCTGAGGATGTGATCAAAACAGCCTTTGTAACTGTGTGTGGTACGTTTGCGTACGTGAGAATGCCTTTTGGCTTGAAAAATGCTGGAGCTACCTATCAGAGAATGATGGATGCAATATTTGAAGACCAGATAGGGAAAATCCTGAAGGTGTACGTAGATGACATTCTCATAAAAAGCGTGAGAGCAGAGCACCATGCCAGAGACCTAGAGGAAGTCTTGATAGTTGTGAGAAAGTATGATTTACGGTTGAATCCAGCAAAGTGCACATTTGGAGTTAGGTCAGGAACGTTCCTGGGATATATGGTGACTCCGAGAGGAATTAAAGTGAATCAGGAGAAAGTACGAGCTGTACTAGAAATGGCTGCTCCTACCAATGTAAGGGAGGTACAGTGACTGAATGGAAGAATCACTGCGCTTAGTCGGTTCATATCTACTTCGACGGAGAGAAGTTTTCCGTTTTTCAAGGTGTTGAAGAAAGCCAGTAAATTCGAATGGGATGAGAGCTATCAGAAAGCATTTGAGGAATTGAAAGCTCATCTGGCAAGTCTGCCAGTGTTAACCAAGCCTACCCCAGATGAAACTTTGTACCTTTATATCTGTTGGGGATCACTCTTTAAGTGCAGTCCTCATAAAGAAAGAGGGCTCTATTCAGAAGCCCATTTAATATATCAGTAAGGCCTTACATGGGGCTGAATATAGGTATTCGGATGTTGAGAGAGCTGCTTTGGCTGTGATGACGGCAGCGAGACGTCTAAGATTGTATTTTTTAGCTCACAAGGTGGTAGTGAGGACTAATTTCCCCTTTAAGCAGGTATTGAGCAAGCCAGATCTCTCGGGAAGAATGGTGAAATGGAGTGTGGAGCTGGGGGAGTATAATGTGGAATTTGAGCTACGTTTGGCTGTCAAAGCGCAAGCCCTGGTGGATTTTATCCAAGAAACCACCAAGCCCATGCAATGGCCAGAGTGGAAAGTCTTCGTCGATGGATCGGTGACGGTTGAAGGATGTGGTGCCGGAATTGTCATAGTAACGCCAGATCAGAGTGAACTTAGTTTTGTGTTGAAATTTGAGTTCAGAGTTTCCAATAATGAGGCTGAGTATGAAGCGTTTGTCAGAGGGCTGGAGATGGTAGCTGAGTTGGGAGCTCAGAGGGTCATCATTCACTCTGACTCACAGTTGGTGGTCCAACAGGTCTCAGGAAATTATGAGATCAAAGAAGATAAGATGATAAGGTATGTGAAGCAGGTCAGAGACCTGAGTAAGCAGTTTCAGCACTTGAGGGTAGAACAGATACCTCGAGTCCTCAATGCACAGGCAGATCGCCTCGCTAAGCTGGCCAGCTCTCTGAACGGATTGGTTCCTGAAAAAGTGACGTTGCTAAAAATGGCCAGCAGTCGGGTAGAAAGAAGCGTTCATGAGATAGAAGAAAAAAGCGATTGGAGAGCACCTGTTTTACATTTCTTGAAAACATGGGAATTGCTAGATGGGGAGAGAGCTGGAAAAAGGAAAGTCTATGCTAAGTACTGTCTGATTGGAGGGCAATTGTTCAGAAGGGCTTATTCACAGCCACTACTGAGATGTGTAGCTGAGGCAGAAGGTCTACGGATAATTAAGGAGGCGCATCAAGGAATAGCAGGATGTCACATGGGGTTCCGAGACCTGATCCGGCGAGTGCTGAGAGCTGGGTACTATTGGCCTTCTCTGAAGAAGGATGCTGAGATCTTCGTAAGAAGGTGTGCCAGATGCCAGAAGCATGGACTGCTGATTCACAGGCCTGCTGAAGAGATGGGAGTCTAGTATGCAAAATGTCCATTCGACAAATGGGGCATAGATCTAGTTGGCAAGCTTTCCATGGCAGCGGGAAAGAAATGCCACATCATTGTAGCGGTGGATTATTTTAGCAAATGGGTAGAGGCAGAGCCTTTATCTTCAGTAACAGAGGAAAGTATCATAAAGTTCATATGAAAGAATATTTGCTGCAGGTATGGCCTGCCCAGAGTGCTGGTCTCCGATAATGGGACGCAATTCTTTGGAAAAAGGACTCAGGCTTGGTGTAAAGCCAGGGGAATCGAGCAGAGGTTCGCTGCTGTTGCTCACCCAGAGACTTGTGGGCAAGTTGAAGTCACCAATCGGACCATAGTGAATGGCATCAAGGCAAGGCTAGAAACAAAGAGATCTCAATGGGTGGAGGCGCTGAGCTCAGTGTTATGGGCGTATAGAACTGGACAGAAAACGGCTACAGGGCAGTCTCCTTTCTATTTGGTATACGGTGCCGACGCTGTTATGCCAATGGAGGTGAAGATTCCAACACATAGAGTCCTGTCCTACAATGAGAACCTGAATGGGGAGCTGAGAGCTAATAGCTTAGATCTGATCGATGAGGTACGTGAAGAGGCGCATCAGCGAGCTCTGGCTTGTAAAGCTCGCATAAAAGCGACATACGATGTGAAAGTAAAGACAAGGAGATTTCAAGAGGGAGACCTGGTGCTCAAGAGAGCTGACGCCATGCATCCGGTGAGGAAGTTTGAGCCAAATTGGGAAAGACCATTTGTGGTAACCAATGTGCTCCCTGGCGGAGCGTATGAGCTCACGAGCCATGAAGGGTACACGGAGCCAAGACCATGGAATGTAAGCAATTTGAAGAAGTATTATGTTTAGAAACATGCTACGGGAAATTTTGTCTTAAATGGGAAAAGGTCTACGTGCCAGGCTTGATGCCCATTTTCTTTTTTGATAGGATACTTGCATAGCTAGACAAGTATTCCTGTAATGGCACGAAGAGAACTTGTCGTAAATAAATAAAGGCTGAGAAGTTGTTTTCTTTAATTTTCGTCTTTGTTTACATATTGCTGTGTTATGATAACTGGAAATTATAAGATCAGGACAGGGCAGTAAACATGATATTAGGAAAAATGAGACATTTACTCTAAATGGTTTGACAAAAAGTAAAACCAGTAGGGAGGAGTAGGGGTGTACCTTACACCCCTAAGGGGGCCCCACAATACCCCATGAAAATGCAAATAAAAACGCAAACGAAAGAAATACGCAGAATAAGTGATAACACAATAATAGACATAGTGGATTAAGCTGCTAAGTAGAGAATGCAGCACTAGTAAGACAAACAAAAGTTTGTTCAAACGCCAAAGAGCAAAAGAAATTGTTTAGTACAGAAGTGGATAGAAATATTGTTAGAAAAATGAACTACATGATAGCTAAGCCAGGAAATTAGTGGTATCATCAGCAGGGTCAACCTCAGCAGCGTCAGCGGGCTCATCCTCAGGAACATCTTCCAGCTGTCCACTCCCAATGGCTTGCGAGGTCCCACCAGACGAGGGCACATCTGAAGAAAGGATATGAAAAATGGATTAGCCAAGGAAGTGGAGCATTATAATAGCAAACACAGGATCAGTATATAAGGACACAAGATACCTGATATCTTGCCAGGGTGAAGGGAGTCCTTGGGGAAGAAATCATATATGGGCTCAGGCGGATCAGAGAAGACCGCTTGTAAGTCGCATGGTGCTGTGAGAGCCTCGAAAGCCTTCTGCATAATAGGAAGCCACCAAGCGGTCCCTAGAGGGGTAGAGGTATCACCTTTGAAAGAGGGAGGTGGAGGGAGATGTTTCACTATCGGATCGACCTCTATGGTTTCTTTGAAACCCAGGTTGTGAGCCTTGGCTAGCACAGTCATGCCGCACCTCTTTGCCAAAAAGGCAATGTCTTGGCGGATAGCCAGCAAATATTCAGGGGATGCATGGAAAGACTCGAGGAGACCCTGGTGAAGAATCTGCAGCGCTTGCTGGCCCAGAGAGGTCCGAAGGATGTGGCTGCGACAGTAGTAAACCCCTTCAGTGTAACCCGACTGATAAGAGAGGTTAGCGGCATGGAGAAGATCTTTGGTCCCCTCAAGCTCCTTGCTGACCTGGGATAAGTGGTGACTGAGCTCGGCATTGACATTGCTGAGAGAGGCACTTTCTTTAGATAAGGCAGACATTTTCTCTTGGGACATGAGTAGCTCATGGTTCTTCCTCTTTAAATCATCATTGGCCAAAGAGAGCCTACTGCTGGTGTCCAGGATATCCCGGTTTTGATGTTGCAGGTCCTCGTTCACTTGAGTCAGTTCCTGTAGCTGCACCTGACTGGCCACCAGTGCCTCCCTTAGCTTCTCCATCTCCTTCTCCTGGGCGGCATCTTGAAATTGTAGCAGTCGGCCATGGGTACTGAGCAGCTGCAATAGTGCCAAAGGAAGAAGAAAAAGGCATTAGATATATGACAATAAGGATGTGGCAGTACTTAATGATGAGCATTTTCTGGAAATGAGAGCATAGTAACAGTAACACCTGCACCAGGTTTTGAGCACTTTCCTCCTGCAGCTGGCGCAGAGTGGGAGGTGTATCCTCAGCCTCCTCCTCAGATAGAGGGATGGCCTTTAGCAAAGAGAGGCATTCGGAGGGAGGCAGCTTGCAGAGGGAGCTAGAAGTCTGGCCCCTAAAAGCGTAGCCTGATGAGTCAGTACCTCTGGGAGGGGAGCTGCCGAGAAGAGAAGTGTGCTTGGATTTTTTTGTGGCACCAACGGGAGGTCGAGGCAAGAGAGGTCTCTTAAGGCTAATGGAGGTGTCCACTTTGGTCTTGTCCTTGCCTAGATTTTGGGGAGGAACACTTGGACTCGTTTACTTAGTGGCCGTGGGCTTGATGATGACTCCCGAAGTAGTAAGAGGAGTCGACTGTGGTCTTGCAGATGCAGCAATAGATGAAGAAGCCGGATTGGTGGGGCGTGAAGTATCATGAGCTTGGGACTCCAGACGAGCTTGTTCCTCTAGCAGGATAGCATAATCAAAATCTTCATCGTCAGGAAGCTTCACATCCTGAATCCAACTCGTCTCTGCACCAAGAAAGGTGCGAAGAATGAAATGCACGTTAGAAAGGCTGGAGAAATAAAAAAGAAAAAGATGAAAAGACAGTTGAAACCCACCCTCAATGGAGAAAGAGTGATCTCCTCGGGGTGCCAGTCCAAAGAAGGAAAGTACAATAGGATCAGACAGCAGGGAATTGAATGGAAAGGGGGAAACCCGTGCTTTCTGAGACAACTTTGATAGCACTTGAAGAGTTATGGGAGCGATACTCGTAACAGCAGGGCGGGGATGCTTCAGACGAAGTGTTTGCCAGTGAGGATAATCAAAAGGCCAACGGCCCTGCTTAGGATTAACAATGAAATACTTGTCCCTCAATTCCTTTCCCGCTGTGCGAGGTACACACAAATACTGGGCAGGACCCTTGGGCCTAGCGCTAGTATAGTAGAAGGCGCCAGTGGGTTTTACATCATATACGGTTTCGAAGAGAGAGGAAGTAGGGACGCCGCCATTACCACGAAGCAGGATAAAGAAAGTTAATAAGATTTTGACGAAGGAAGGATGAAATTGGTTGGGCCATAGATTGTACAAATCACAAACTTGGACTACGAAGTCAGGAAGAGGAAATCTTAGGCCTGACTCTACTTGGTGGTACCAAAACGCTACTGATAGATCTAGGGTTTGCGAAGGTAGCTAAAAGAAATAATAACACGATGACACAAAGATTTACGTGGTTCGATCAATGTGATCTACGTCCACGGGAGAGAATATAGAGAGCTTTTATTATACTCGAGAGTACAATGAGTATTTTAACGTATTTACACCTCTAATCTAGCATCTATATATAGGCCTTGAATTGAGCCCTAATCCTTCTAGGATTCGGATTCCTTATACATATCTTGTTTCCTAGTACGTGCATATCCGATTCGCCTCCATAATAGGATTCGATCTTCTTCCAAAGTAGAGCTTCGTTAGTGACTTTACTTGGGCCGAGCTCTATGGGCCGAGCTTTAATATATAGGCCCAATTAGATTGGGTCTTAGATCAGGCCCAAGAAGAGGCCGGTACTATCACATCCCCCCCCCCAAAAAGAGGGAAGAAGACATGTAGACGCAGACTACGAGGTCGAATTTCCGAGGTGATTGATCGCGCAAATCACCTGTACGAACTGGATTACCGAGCTTATCGCCCGAGTTGAAGTAGCAGATAGAACGAGATTAGTAAACTGAGCATCAGCGGCTTGGTTATGTTGTTCAGGTCGTTGGTATAGATGTGGCCCATACCCGAACTTAAAGGGAGGGAAAAGTAGTGGGCCGTTTTGAATTTGGTTGAGGGATGGTCCATATTCCGAGAAATGCGGGCCCACGTTTACACGTGTATAATGGGTAACGGCGGGATTCAAATACATATAATGCGGGATTTGAAACGTCTCCCCTATCCCACTGTTTCACATCCGCTGCTATATCAAAGATTTTCCGGCCCAGAAAATCCACTTTCTTCCCTTCTCTATTCCCCCAAAAGCTTCAATTTTCTATATCACTGTGCCGCCGGTGTTCACGCCGTTGAGACTTCCCTTCGCGACCACTCCTGAATACTTCCGCTCACTTTCACAAGTAACTATGGCCTCCCATTCTCAGTCTAGTAGTAGTAGTGATTCTCCTCCGGCAAGGGCCGTCGATAACAACGTAGAATTTAGGATTTTTACCGTAGGATCTTCTGAACCCACCACTGAAATTTTAATAGTGCCCCCGCGTGCGAAGGGGAAGGTGGCTGATTACCCCTCATCTTTAGACGAGGCTAGGATTAGGTTGCTTGCCCAAACTTATAACTTTCCTTCTGATGCTGACTTAATAGAACCTCGCCCAGAGGATAGGGCCTGCTCTCCCCCAATGGGGTTTGTTACTATTTATGAGGACAACCTACACGCTGGTCTTCGTGTACCCCTCCCCGAGCCCTATTCAGAGCTCCAGAAGAAGCTTGGCTTAGCGTTAGGGCAGATAATGCCGAATTCATTTAGACAATTTACCGATTTGGGTGTGGCAGCGATTGATAAGGGTCACCAAATATCTGCCGAGCTCATTCACGAGATCTTCCTCTTCAAAAAGAATGCGGGCTGGTACTATGCCACTGCCCGAGCTGAGTTCAAGGGGCGAACTCAAAATAAAGTGGACAAGTGGCACACGAAGTTTTTCTTTTGTCGCCACCATAGTTTTGTCGACCTGGTTTGGAGGGTAGAAAAGCCTTACGAGTGGGTAATTGACGAGGTGGATAAAGCTTTAGAGTCTGCTGTGAAAGCAATGAGGGATCACGGTCCTTTTGAGGGGCGCTACAACGAAGACTCCCTAGCTGAAGCGGGGTTAAGCCCGTACGAGCCCCAAAGTATGGTGGATCCTTCGACGGGTGAGGCCCCGCTAGTACTGTTAGGATTGTTGTTTTTTTTTCGTCGTCCTTACTCTTTTCGTGCCTTTTTTGCAGTGAAGAACTTCGGGAAGATAAAGGAGGTCGATGCCAAGGCCGCAGCTCGCGGTATCAAGAGAGTGAGGTCGTCTGGACGATCTGCTTCCTCCTCTGACCAGAGTCAGCTCGGGGGATCCTCTGACTTAGCTCCGCACTCCGAGGTAGCGGGGCTTGTTGTGGCGAATGTTCGCTCTACTCCCCCTAAACCACCTCAGAAACGAGCCAAGGCCGAGGACCATGTCGATGTGGAGATTCTCGAGATCTCGGGCGGCGACGCGAGCCCAGTAGCTCCTCCAAACAAGCTGGCTGATCTGCCTTTTCCCGAGGTGAAGACTTATTGCTTTTATTACATAATTTTCCGCAATTCTTGCCTCTGTAGCTAACTGTACTCCCTCTTACAGGGCATCGATATGGTCGTGGGGTGGCTGAAGAACAGCGTTGGGGAGATGTCCCCGAAACACGAGGATGAGAAGAGCAAATACTCTGAGAAGTTGAGGTCGGTCACAGCCAGGGCAAAGAAGGCTGAGGCCGAGCTGAAGGGGGCCAAGGAGGAGGTGAAGGCTGCGAGATCCGAGCTGGTCGCTCAGTTCGCGAAGGCCGAGGCTGAGGCTGAGAGAGCTCGGACTGAGGCCGAGAGAGCTCGGAAGCTGGAGTCCGAGCTGAACGCGGCGAAGGACCGGGAGGCCCAGCTCGCGGCTAGCCAAGGTGAGGTTCTCCGGGCCTATACAAAGAGGCCTCTGCTGTCGGAGAGCTTCTCCAGCCTAGCCAATGACTTGGCTTTACTCATCAATGGGAACTTCGCCGTGGCCGCTTTGGAGAAGGCCGCCAAGGATTTCCCCGACCTGGATGTGGCGAAGTACGGCTTCGAGCGCCTTGGGGATGATACTCTTCCTTCCCGGTACGCCAGAGTGGTTCGGGATCACCTCGGTCAGCTTCCTGTCTTGGAGAGCCTCGCCAGCTCGTCTGAGCTGCTATCTACCGAGCAGATTGCTGACTGCTCCGTAGATCGGGACTCCGACCTGGATGCCGCCTTCGATTCTCTTCGTGATGAAGAAGAAGAAGAAGACGAGGGAGTAGGAGGAGAGGAACGGGAGGCCGGGGCTGGTGACGATCTAATTCATCCCGAGGATGCCGAGGGTCCCAAGGCTACTGTTGATCCCGGGACTGTTGGTGCTGAGGATCCCCCCTCTGGGCCGTCACCTTCTGAGAATGAGAAGGTCGGCGATCCTTAGCGTTTAGTTGTTTTTTTTTAACATTGTATTCCTGTACTCAACTTTAAATGAATGAATTTTGTATTTTCCCTGTGTAGACTTCGGGTTCTGTCAATGTTTCTTCCTTACGCAAGCAATTAACTCTTCTTTCTGACGACCTACGTGAACAACGATCCTTTGCTCAGCAATGGATGGAGAAATGTCGCCGAGCTGAGGAGCTTTTCGTCAAAAAGTGTAGTCTGCTAAGATCAACAGAGGCCGAGCTGAAGGAGTGGCAGTTGAAGTTCGAGGCGCTTTGCGAGGAGTCCGAGGTGAAGCAGCTCGTTGCTCAGGAGGGTGCTGATTTACTTCAGGCTAAGCTCCTTCAGGCTCAGGAAGAATTGAAAGTTGCCCGAGGTCGAGCTGGTCGTGATTCCAAGGGTCATGAGAAGATCGCCGAGGAGCATGCCGAGTATGAAGATATTATCCCTTGTGGTGGTGGTATCACCATATCCGAGGCGGAATTAAAGATGAAAGAAGACTTGGGGCAGTATCTGGAGCTGAAAGAAGTATTCGGCCCCGAGTCTTTTGAGCTTCAAGGTGCTTTTGATATGCTGAAGGAGAGTGCGAGCAGGTATAAGTGTATATTGGACCGCCGACCCAAGTTACGCGCTCTCCTGGCCAATGGCGTGGGCGCAGCAATTCCGTCTTTATCTCGGACGATGCCTTCCAGCGAGGTGAAGGCAGCTTCACGGGAACATCAGGTCGGCCTGAGCCAAGGTAGCCGAGCTGCTGGGCGAGGTTTAGCTACGTCGCGAGGTCGGGGTCGGGGACGAGGCCGAATTTCCATCGACGATCTGCTGGGATCTACTTCCTTCGAGGAGCGATGGCTCAACTTCAGTAGGCCAAATCCCCCTCCGTAGAGTAGCTCGCTTCTTCCTGTAATTTATGTACAAACAATGTTGTAATTAGTCAAATACGAAGTAATATATATTGTCTATTATGAACTTCCTGTTTTTCGGGAAGAATGCTTCCTTGTGTTTGGGCTTTTTTTTTTTTTTTTTTTTTGGAGGGAGTCTAACTCGGACCTCTTTGTGTGACAAGGGAACCTTGGTTCAGACCTCGTGTTATGTTGCTCTCGGGGGAACTTGGTTCTGACCCCAGTTGAGAAAATTTTATCCTTTAGAGGGAGTTTAACTCGGACCTCGTCGGATCTTCCCTTTTGAGGGAGACGAGCTCGGACCTCAAAAATGGTTTCCTTTGCGCATTTCTTAGGATATAATTACTCCATGTGAGGTCATTATTGACCTCGGAAGGGAACTTTAGTTCGTCCTTATGAGGGGATTTGTTTTTGGATACTTCGTATAAGCAAATTAAAAGATACGAGAATATGCAAAACGAAAAGAAACTTTATTAAAGAAAGACCGAAACAAATAAAGGTTATGACGAGCTCGTTAAAAATAAAACATTATAACTCAAAAAACAAAAAAAAAAAGAGAAAAAGAACTTAGACTCTAAATGCAAGACTCTGCTGCTTACACGAAGAACCTCTTTAGGTGGGCGATGTGCCACGTTCTAGGTACCAGCTCGTCCGAAAGGTAGGCGATTTTGTAGGCTCCTTTGCCGAGGACTTCGTGTACTCTATAGGGCCCTTCCCACGTGGCTTCAAGCTTGCCGAGCTTCTCCGAATGGCTTATTTCGTTGTTTCTAAGCACAAGATCACCGACCTGGAATTGCTGGGGTTTGACCCTCTGGTTATAATATCGGGTCATCTGTTGGAACTCCAAACCGGCACACGATATTCTTCCAAACGAAGTCGACGGCTTTTTCACTTGTGACTTTTGTGGAAGGTTCGGCTTCGACCCACTTGGTAAAGTAGTCGACTGCAACTATTAGAAACTGTTTTTGTTTAGGGGCCGGGTAGAAAGGTCTTACGATGTCAATGCCCCATTCCACAAATGGCCACGGGCTCTGTATAGTAGAGAGGTCGGTCTGGGGTACCCTTGTCACTTTGGCATGCAGCTGGCATTTCAGGCACTTTTTCACGAACTTTTCCGCATCTTTTGCCATTGTTGGCCAATAATACCCCCACCGCATGATTTTCTGTGCTAGCATCCGAGCTCCGATGTGACTGTCGCACGATCCTGTGTGCACTTCATTCAGTGCGTAGTCCGCTTCCCTTGGTCCCACACACTTTAGGAGAGGTTGTAAATATGAGTTTTGATAAAGGGTTCCTCCTTCAAGTACGTACTGCGTGGCTCTGGCTAGGATGTTTCTGGCTTCCGCCTTGTCCTCGGGAATTTCCCCGCTCTCCAAATATCTTTTTAGATGGGTCATCCAATTCGGGTCGTCCTCTTCGATTGTATTGACTTCCGCCTCTTCTATACTTCGATTCCGGACTTCTTCTACCAGAGTTGAGCCAGTTGAGTTCGCCAGCTTACTTAGCTCGTCAGCTCGGGTATTTTGGCTTCGGGGAATGCGAACTATTCTGAGGAACTGGAAGGATTGTTCCAAGAGCTTGACTTTCTCCAGGTACACTCCTCGTTTCATACTTTCCTAGCACGTGGTTGACCACTACTTGGGAATCACAGTAGGTTTGGATAGCTCGTACCTGGAGGGTTTGGGCGAGACGTAGTCCGGCAATAAGAGCTTCATATTCTACTTCGTTGTTCGTAGTGGGAAACTCGAATCGCAGCGAGTACGTCAGCTCCTTTTTCTCCGGGCTGATTAGGAGTATGCCGGCTCCACTTCCTTTCTTCCCCGAGGCTCCATCCACGTACATCTCCCAGCAGTTCCGGGGTGTATTCTCTGGGATTTCTTGGAGCTCGATTTTGGCTCCAGGCTTTTTTGGCTCGTCGATGACTTTGTATTGAGTTTCCGCGAGGAAGTCTGCCAAAGCTTGCCCTTTTATGGCTCGGCGGGTACCGAATGATATGGAGTGCTCTCCGAGCTCGATTGCCCATTTCGCGATCCTTCCTGAAGCTTCCGGCTTAGTAAGGACTTGCCGGAGTGGTAGGTCGGTCAAAAATTGAATTGGGTGAGCTTGGAAATAGGGTTTTAGGCGCCGAGCTGCATTTACTAGGGCTAGAGCGACCTTCTCGAGAGGTTGATACCTTGTCTCTGGGTCTTTTAGGACTCTGCTGACAAAGTACACAGGTAGCTGTCGATCCCCTTCATCTCGGACCAACACCGCACTTACTGCTTCCTCCGATGCTGCGAGGTATAGGGAGAGGGACTCTTCCTTTTTGGGGACTGACAAAGTTGGTAAGTCACTAAGGTGGCGCTTGAGCTCGTCAAAGGCTAGCTCGTGCTCTGGTCCCCATCCGAACTCCGGTGCCTTCTTGAGAATTTTGAAGAACGGAAGTTGTTTCTCAGCAGCTTTGGAGAGGAACCGACTTAGTGCGGTTATGCAGCCTGTCAACTTATGCACGTCGCGAATAGTTTGGGGTACCTTCATTTCCTGCACGGCTTTGATTTTCAACGGGTTGGCCTTGAGTCCTTCCGGCGAGATCCAGCACCTTAGGAATTTCCCAGATCGCACGTTGAAAGTGCACTTCTTGGGGTTCAGCTTGAGGTTCGCCTGCCTTAGCACGTCGAGTGTCATTCGTAGATCGGCCACCACTGAAGCTTTTTCCTTGCTTTTGACGACAATGTCGTCTACATACACTTCGACGATCTTGCCAATGTGATCTCGGAAGAGGAATTCGACCATTCGTTGCTAAGTCGCTCCGGCGTTCTTCAACCCAAAGGGCATGTATTTCAATGCGAAGACCCCGAAGCTCGTGGCGAAATCTGTCATAATCGCATCTTCCTCATCCATCAGGACTTGATAGTACCCCTTGTAGAGGTCAAGAAAGCTGAATACCTCGTATCCCACTAAGGATTCAATCTTCTCGTCGATGTTGGGGAGAGGGTAGCAGTCCTTTGGGCAGACTTTATTGAGGTCGGTATAATCCACACACATCCTCCATTCCCCTCCTCCTGCTTTCTTGACCACCACCGGGTTAGATAGCCAAATTGGATATTTGACCTCGAATAGGAGCCCCGCCTTCAACCATTGCTGCACCTCATCGTAGATCACCTGATTTCGTTCGGCAGCGAATGTTCTCCTCTTCTGCTTAACCGGGGTGGAGCTCGGGTCGATGTTGAGTTTGTGCGTAATGATGTCTGATGATACCCCTGTCATGTTCGTTGGCGACCAAGCAAAGACGTCTTGATATTCCCTAAGGAGCTGGATTACCTGCAGGCGGGCCTAGGGTCCCCCTGCAAAGCCGACCTTGACAACTTTTGCAGGGGCTTCTTCGGATAAGGGAACCTGTTCCGCCGAGGTGTCGGAGATCGACATCGTCTCTTCCAACTCCTTGGGATACTTTGATTGCTATGCTTGCGGTTGACCTCGAAGAGCAACTTGCATGCATTCCTTGGCCTTTTTCTGGTCGCTTCGGACAGTTAGGATTCCGCCTGAGGTCAGGATCTTTAGTAACAAGTGGTATGGCGAGATGACGGCTCTGACCGTGTTCAGCCAATCCCGACCCAATATGATGTTATAGGGGGAGTTCGCTTTGACCACGTAGAAGTGGATTAGTTTGTTAACCCTGGTTGGGGGGCTGCCAATGGCGACGTCAAGTGCGATTATCCCTTCAGGTCGCGTCTCATGTTGCGTAAAGCTCTTGAGGGGAGGGGTGCGACGTTAATCCGAGCTGAGTCTAGTCCCATCCTATCCAAGCAATGTTGTGGAAGATGATACTGACACTAGCCCCACCATCAACAAATACACGGTGGACCAACTTATTGGCTACTCCGACCTGTATTACCAGTGCGTCATTATGGGGCGTAGCTGTAGGTACAGGATCATCCTCGGAGAATGTGATGGTCTCACTTTTCTTGAGCCTCTTTTTTGTCTGTTCCTCTTCCGACGGAATTGGTGGTCTGCGAGCTTCTGACCTCAGCTTAGTTTTTGTCATGCTTGGGGTTAGCCCGGAGATGGTCGACACCACCCTGTCGTATTGTGGCACACCGCACTGAGGGTCGTCATCCTCTTCATCATGATCGGTTTTAGCTCGCTTATTATCTGGAGTGCAGCGACCCTGTCTGCCTTTTCGCTTCCCCCTTCTGTTTTTCCTTCCCCCGGCCCCATACTTCTTCAGGGCTCCTTCCTGGGCTAACCTCTCTATCTCGTCTGCGAGGTCGCGGCAGTCTTCCGTGTGGTGCCCGTGGTCGTCGTGGAAGGAGCAATGCTTGTTTTTATCTCGCGGCTTCGACCCCGACATGGGGCGTGGTCTGGTGAACCAGTCCTCATGAAGTGCGAAGATTTCCGCGTTTGTTTTCACAAAAGGAGGTCGTTGAGATTGCTCTGATCCCGGCTGAGGTCTGAGCCGGGACTGGATAGGTCCAGGTCCGAGCCGGGATTGGATAGGTCCTCGCTGAAGGCGTTCATGAGCACTTCTCCGATCACGATCATTCCGGCCCCGATCAACTTCAGCCCTCTTCTTCTCGGTTTCTTCTCGTTTCAATCGGTCCGCATCTTGGCCATCCGCGAACTGGTATACAATTTTCCACATCTCCTGGGCCGTCTCGGGCTTCTATTTAGCAAGCTCCTGGTTCAGGGACCCAGGAGCGACCCCGTTTTGAAAAGCCGAGATGAGGAAAACGTCGTCGATTTTATCGACTTTCAAGCTTTCTTGCATAAATTGGGAGGCGTACTCCCTTATAGTCTCTTTGTCTTTTTGCTTCACGGACAGGAGATAGGCCGTGTCTCGCCGAGCCTGGACCTTCATAAGGAATCTTTGTTTAAAGATTCCTTCAAGGTAGACCCAGGACCCTATACTGCCAGTCGGCAGGCCGTCGAACCAAGCTCGGGCGTAGTCGACCAGCATCTCAGGGAACAGCTTGCACATGTGTTCTTCTTTAAGGCCTTGGTTGTGCATGTTGTACTTGAAACGCGTCAAAAAGTTGAGGGGGTCTTCCAACCATTGTAGGCTGGTATGTTCGACAACTTATATACTGTAGGAAGCTTGACATCAAGCAGCTCGTCGGTGAACGGGCTGACGAGTCGGGCTGGTCTTCCTTCACATCGGTGTCGGTTTGCCTCGGGGCTGTAACTTCTGGAATAGCTCGGACTCCGGCCCCTGCTGGGGCTCCGATGTCGTCTCGGAAGATGGTGTCGCTTGTTTCTCCGACGCGGGCTGGAGCTCCGGCGGCGGAGTGGGCTTCGTCGTGCGTCGTACTTTCCCCTCAGCTCGGGCTCCTGTGTCTTGGAGTGGTGAGGAGTTTTGGGTATAGACTTCTGCGTGGAGCTCTCCCTAGCTTCGGATACTGAGGGCATCCGAGCTGTCGTGAGGAAGCGTTTGAAGCTCTCCTTATTCGCTTTAGCGAACTCAGTCGCGGCATAGGTGGTAGCGAGGTCGAAGTCATCGAGAAAATCCTCTTCCTTTTTCGACCCTGATTTCTGTGGACCCTTCTGAGGGATGTCTTCTAGCTCGGGCATCCCTCCGAACGGATCCTCTTCTATAGGGTTATTGTTGTGCCCCTCCTTTGGGACCGAGCTGCCTTTCTGGCGATTGCCCTTATTTGTGGGGCGACTTTCTGCTTCGTTGGGATTCCCATGTTGGCTTTGGGGCTCCCGCACGCTTTGTGATCGTGTTACCATCATTACTCAGCTACGAAAGAACCGTCGATCGAAGTTTCCCACAGTCGGCGCCAATGATAGATCTAGGGTTTGCGAAGGTAGCTAAAAGAAATAATAACATGATGACACAAAGATTTACGTGGTTCGATCAATGTGATCTACGTCCACGGGAGAGAATATAGAGAGCTTTTATTATACTCGAGAGTACAATGAGTATTTTAACGTATTTACACCTCTAATCTAGCATCTATATATAGGCCTTGAATTGAGCCCTAATCCTTCTAGGATTCGGATTCCTTATACATATCTTGTTTCCTAGTACGTGCATATCCGATTCCCCTCCATAATAGGATTCGATCTTCTTCCAAAGTAGGGCTTCGTTAGTAACTTTACTTGGGCCGAGCTCTATGGGCCGAGCTTTAATATATAGGCCCAATTAGATTGGGTCTTAGATCAGGCCCAAGAAGAGGCCGGTACTATCAGCTACCGAAAGGTATTCTAGTAGATGGGGGCGGTCGTATGATTCTGGCATGCTAATATCGAACAACTCATCACAGTTCAACATTGACTTCACTAGCGCTAATTCTACAGAGGTTAGGGAGGATTCACCTGCTATAGTGTTTGCAGTCATAAGGGAAGAGCAGAAATCTTCAGAGAAGAGGAGGTCTCCACAGACAAGAGCGACGAATCCATCTCTTTAACCTCGTGACCAGAGAAAGGGGAGCCCTCGGTCAAGTTGATGACATCATTCGGGTTGGAAGGAGGTGCCTGACTGGAGGGGTTTTGGATAGCTATTTGGCGGGAACGACGAGCAGAGGGTTTCTTCCTCTTCACCTGGGTATGGACGGATGTGTCTGACTGAGAATCCCCGTGCGGAGAAGTTCGGTGCCGAGTTTCGGATGGCGGGGGTTCGCGTTGATCGGAGGTGGTGAAATCCTCTGAGTGGGAAGGAGTTTACGCCATGGATGAATTTCAGTAAAAATTTGAAAGGAGTGGCTAAAAGTGAAAGGAGATGAAAGTGAAAACCCCCAATATAAGAGAGAGAAGAAAACGGTTGAAAAATGGTAGGCGAAGTTGTAGAGTCTTTTCCACTTTTTCACTTAATACTGGTCAGCGGAGACCTGGTTTAAAAATTTGAAATGGGCAGATCTGCATAAGGGAAAAAAGGGACTGCCGAGGGAGTTCGTGCATGTGACAGTTGCGCGAATTAAGTTACTCTGAAATTTCCTAAAGGGAGACCTCCCGAAATTCAGAGTACGGGGAGTAGATGATAGTGACAAAAATATCTAGATCTCTAGGAACACCTGAGCACGCGACCTGAACACCTGATCTGAGCACTCTAAATGGTTGCAATGAGGTCTCTTGTGGAAACTTATTCTCAGAGAACAGTCAGTAGGTCTCTTGTCAAGGCCTCGCCAGAGATCTGCACGAAGAGCTCTTAGTCAGGGCTCTCTCCTAGTTGAACATCTGATGGACAGGGACACTTTAATTAATGTTCATCCGGTACCGTCAGAGAGTACGATGATGCCACAGCCAATAAGATGATAGAACGTGTAAAGATCAAGGAAAAAGGGGTGTTGGCAGTAGTACAACTTTACCCTTAAGAAAACTCACGGGTATATATATATTAAAAAAAAACACGACACACACACATTATTCTAAATCTTACTCTCTGTTCCATTAAATTTGCTCAGAGAGAAAAACCCAGAACGCTAACTTAATCTTCGGAGGTGGTTCGCCGGGAAACCTTCCCGGCCCACCTTTTCTTGCAGAGCCGCGTTCGGATTCTTCCACGGAGGATGATTCTCACCACTTGTAGTGGAGAAGAACTGTGGTATAAGTGAGTACTGGTTTTTGGTCATTCGTTTGTTCTGATTTTACATGGTGTGCTTTTCTAGCCGCATCAGCTAGCATAGTAGAAGACGACAGTGGGTTTTACATCATACACGGTTTGGAAGAGAGAGGGAGTAGGGACGCCGCCATTACCACGAAGCAGGATAAAAAAAGTTAATAAGATTTTGACGAAGGAAAGATGAAATTGGTTGGGCCATAGATTGTACAAATCACAAACTTGGACTACGAAGTCAGGAAGAGGAAATCTTAGGCCTGACTCTACTTGGTGGTACCAAAACGCTACCGAAGGGTATTCTAGTAGATGGGGGCGGTCTTATGATTCTGGCATGCTAATATCGAACAACTCATCACAGTTCAACATTGACTTTACTAGCGCTAATTCTACAGAGGATAGGGATGATTCACCTGCTATAGTGTTTGCAGTCATAGCGGGAGGAGTAGAAATCTTCAGAGAAGAGGAACAGACGGGAGCGACTAATCCATCTCTTTGACCTCATCACCAGAGGAAGGGGAGCCCTCGGTCAAGTTGATGACATCATTCGGGTTGGAAGGAGGTGCCTAACTAGAGGGGTTTTGGATGGCTATTCGGCGGGAACGACGAGCAGAGGGTTTCTTCCTCTTCACCTGGGTATGGACGGATGTGTCTGACTGAGAATCCCCATGCGGAGAAGTTTGGTGCTGAGTGTCGGATGGCGGGGGTTCGCGTTGATCGGAAGTGGTGAATTCCTCTGAGTGGGAAGGAGTTTGCGCCATGGATGAATTTCAGTAAAAATTTGAAAGGAGTGGTTAAAAGTGAAAGGAGATGAAAGTGAAAACCCCAATATAAGAGAGAGAAGGAAACGGTTGAAAAAAGGTAGGGGAAGTTGTAGAGTCTTCTCCACTTTTTCACTTAATACCGGTCAAAGGAGACCTGGTTTAAAAATTTGAAATGGGCAGATCTGCATAAGGGAAAAAAGGGACTGCTGAGGGAGTTCGTGCACGTGACAGTTGCGCGAATTAAGTTACTCTGAAATTTCCTAAATGGAGACCTCCCGAAATTCAGAGTAGGGGGGAGTAGATGATAGTGACAAAATATCTAGATCTCCAGGAAGACCTGAGCACGCGACCTGAACACCTGATCTGAGCACTCTAAATGGTTGCAATGGGGTCTCTCGTAGAAACTTACTCTCAGAGAGCAGTCAGTAGGTCTTTTATCAAGGCCTCGCCAGAGATCTGCATGAAGAGCTCTTAGTCAGGGCTCTCTCATAGTTGAACACCTGACGGACAAGGACACTTTAATTAATGTTCATCCGGTACCGTCAGAGAGTACGATGATGCCATAGCCAATAAGATGATAGAACGTGTAAAGATCAAGGAAAAAAGAGTGTTGGCAGTAGTACAACTTCACCTTCAAGAAAACTCACGGGTATATATATATTAAAAGACACGACACACAGACACATTACTGTAAATCTTATTCTCTGTTCTATTAAACTTGCTCAGAGAGAAAAACCCAGAATGCTAACTTAATCTTCGAAGGTAGTTCGCCGGGAAACCTTCCCGGCCCTCCTTTTCTTGCAGAGCCGTGCTCAGATTCTTCTACGGGGGACGATTCTCACCACTTGTAGTGGAGAAGAACTGTGGTATAGGTGAGTACTGGTTTTTGGTTATTCATTTGTTTTGATTTTACATGGTGTGCTTTTCCAGCCGCATCAATTACCCACTGCCCTATATCGACCAATTGGTTGATTCAACTTCTTGATGTGAGCTGTTATCTATGCTCGATGCATATCAAGGGTATCACCAGATACAGTTAGCCCCTGAGGATGTGGTCAAAACAGCCTTTGTGACTATATGCGGCACGTTCGCCTAAGTAAGGATGCCTTTTGGCCTAAAAAACATGGGAGCAACCTATCAAAGGATGATGGATGCGATCTTTGAAGAGCAGATATGGAAGATTTTGGAGGTATACGTAGACGATATCCTTGTAAAAAGCATGAAGGCAGAACATCATGCCAGAGGCCAGGAGGTGGTCCTGACCGTGGTGAGAAAATATAATTTGCGGTTGAACCCTGCCAAGTGCACGTTTGGTGTTAAATCAGGGAAATTCTTGGGATATATGGTAACTCCAAGAGGGATTGAGGTAAATCAGGATAAAGTTCGAGTTGTACTGAAAATGGCTGCTCCCACTAATATAAGGGAGGTACAACGACTAAACGGAAGAATCACCGCGCTCAGTCGGTTCATATCCGCTTCGGCGGAAAAGAGCTTTCCGTTCTTCAAGGTGTTGAAGAAGAGCAGTAAATTTGAATGGGATGAGAGCTGCCAGAAGGCATTTGAGGACCTGAAAGCTCATTTGGCAAGCTTGCAAGTGTTAACTAAGCCAACCACAGGAGAAACCCTATACCTGTACATATATGTGGGAGATCATTCCCTGAGTGCAGTGCTCATAAAGGAAGAGGGCTCTATGCAAAAGCCCATTTATTATATCAGTAAGGCCCTGCAGGGAGCTGAGTATAGATATTCTGACGTGGAGAAGGCTGCTTTAGCTGTGATGGCAACAACAAGAAGGTTAAGGTTGTATTTCCTAGCTCATAGGGTGGTGGTGAGAACTAATTTCCCCTTTAAGCAAGTGCTGAGCAAACCAGATCTCTCGGGGAGAATGGTGAAATGGAGTGTGGAATTTGGCGAGTATGATGTAGAATTTGAGCCACGTACCGCTATCAAAGTGCAGGCTCTGGCGGACTTCATCTAAGAAACTACTCAACCTATGCAATGGCCGGAGTGGAAGGTTTTTGTTTATGGATCATTGACAATTGAGAGATGTGGCGGTGGAGTTGTCATAGTAACACAAGACCAAAACGAGCTCAGTTTTGCGTTAAAGTTTGAGTTCAGAGTCTCTAACAACGAAGACGAGTATGAAGCATTCGTTAGAGGACTGGAGATAGTAGCTGAACTGGGAGCTCAGAAAGTGGTCATTCACTCTGACTCCCAACTGGTGGTTCAGCAGGTCTCGGGGAATTATGAGATCAAAGAAGAAAGGATGGTTAGATACGTGGAGCAGATCAGAGATCTGAGTAAAAGTTTCCAGCACTTGAAGATAGAGCAAATACCTCGAGACCTCAATGCACAGGCAGACCACCTGGCTAAGCTAGCCAGCTCGCTGAATGGGTCGATGCCTGAAAAAGTGACATTGCTAAAAATGGCAGGTAGCCGAATAGAAAAGAGTATTCATGAGATAGAAGGAAAAAATGATTGGAGAATACCTGTTTTATATTTCTTGAGAACGGGGGAACAATTAGAAGGGGAAAGAGCTGGAAAAAAGAAAATCTATGCCAAGTATTGTCTGATTGGAGGACACTTATTCAGGAGGGCTTACTCACAGCCATTACTGAGATGTGTGACAGAGGCGGAAGGTCTGCGGATAATCAAGAAAGCGCATCAGGGAATAGCAGGATGTCATACAGAATTCCGAGACCTGATCCGGCGAGTGTTGAGAGTTGGATACTATTGGCCTTCTTTGAAGAAGGATGCCAAGGTCTTCGTAAGAAGGTGTCCCAGCTGCCAGAAGCATGGGCCGCTGATTCATAAACCCGCTGAAGAGCTAGGGGTTCAGTATGCAGAATGTCCGTTTGACAAATGGGGCATAGATCTAGTTGGCAAACTTCCCATGGCAGCAGGGAAGAAATGTCACATCATTGTAGCAGTGGATTATTTCAGTAAGTGGGTAGAGGCAGAGCCCCTATCTTCAGTAATAGAGGAGAGCATCATAAAGTTTATATGGAAGAATATTTGCTGTCGATATGGACTGCCTAGAGTGCTGGTATCTGATAACGGAACACAATTCTTTGGAAAAAGAACACAAGCTTGGTGCAAAGCTAGAGGAATCGAACAGAGGTTCGCTGTTGTTGCTCACCCAGAGACCTGTGGACAAGTGGAAGTCACCAATCGGACTATAGTGAATGGTATCAAAGCAAGATTAGAAAATGAGAGGTCTCAATGGGTGGAAGAGCTGAGCTTGGTGTTGTGGGCGTATAGAACTGGACAGAAAACAGCTACAGGGCAGTCTCCTTTCTGTTTGGTAAATGGTACTGACGCTGTCATGCCAATGGAGGTGAAAATTCTGACACACAGAATCCTAGCCTACAATGAGGACTTGAACAGAGACCGGAGAGCTGATAGCCTAGACCTGATCGACGAGGTGCATGAAGAGGCACATAGGCAGCACATGATGCGAGAGTAAAGACTAGGAGGTTTCAGGAGGGAGATCTGGTGCTCAAGAGAGCTGATGCGATGCATCCGGTGAGAAAGTTTGAGCCAAATTGGGAAGGACCTTTTGTGGTAACCAAAGTACTCCCTGGTGGAGCGTATGAGCTCACGAGGCACGAGGGGTATGTGGAACCAAGACTATGGAACATTAGTAACTAGAAGAAGTATTATGTTTAGAAACATGCTATGGAAAATTTTTTGTCTTAATGGGAGGGGATCTACGTGCTAGGTCTCATGCCCATCCTTTTTTGGTAGGATACTTGCTTGGCTAGACAAGTATTCCTGTAATGGCACGAAGAGAACTTGTCGTGGATAAATAAAGGCTGAGAAGTTGTTCCTTTATTTTTGTCTTTGTTTATGTTTTATCACGAAATAAGAAACGACATTACAAAGCCAAAATAAGGCACTAAGTGCGATACTTAGTAAGATGAAGTAAAATATTTACTCTAAATGGTTTAACAAAAAGATGAAACCATCTAGAGTAGGGAAGAGTAGGGGTGTACCTTACACTCTTAAGGGGGTCCCGTAATACCTCACGAAAATGCAAGGAAATTTGAAAAATAAAAGAAGGAAAAAATGCATAGACAAGCAGGAACATGATAATAAGATAGGTGCAATAGATTAAGCTGCTAAGTGAGGAGTGCAGCATGTACAGAATAAGGCAAAAGTGGATAAATTGTTCAATACCGAAATACAAAATAAATTGTCTAATAAGAAAGCAAAATAAGAGCATTGTTTGAAACATAACTACACAGCAGTTAAGCAAGGAAATTCGCAGCATCATCATCAGGATCAACTCCCGTAGCATTAGCAGACTCGCCCCCAGGAACATTCTCCAGCCTTCCTAGTTCATCACCAAGGACTTGCAAGGCCCCACCAGTTGAAGGTGCATCTGAAGAAGCGAGATGAGAAGTAGATCAATTGAAGGAACGGAAAGTTACAATTCCAAGCACGAAAATAAGCATGTAAGAGTGGAGTAGGGTGTAAGATACCTTAAGATACCTGATATCTTAGCAGCCTGAAAGAAGCCTTTTGGGAAAAAATCGTAAATGGGCTCAAACGGATCAGAGAAGGCTGCTTGCAAATCACAAGGCGCAGTGAGAGCCTCGAAGGCTTTCTGCTTGACAGGAAGCCACCAAGCTGTTCCTAGAGAAGCAGAGGGATCACCCTTGAATGAGGGAGGTGGAGGAAGATGTTTCACTATCAGATCTACCTCTATAGGCTCCTTAAAACCCCAAGCTGTGAGCCTTGGCTAACATAGTCATGCCACATCTCTTCGCTAAGAGGGCAATATCTTGGCAGATAGCTAGCAGGTACTCAGGTGAGGCTCAGAAAGATTCCAAGAGGCCTTGATGGAGGATTTGCAGTGCTTGCTGGCCTAGAGAAGTCCGGAGGATGTAGCTGCGGCAGTAATGAACCCCTTCCGTATAACCAGATTGATAAGAAAGGTTGGCAGCATGGAGTAGGCTCTTGGTCCCCTCAAGTTCCTTGCTAACTTGAGACAGATGATGACTGAGCTCGGCATTAACATTGCTGAGGGAGAAATTCTCCTCAGATAGAGCGGACATCTTCTCTTGAGACATAGGCAGTTCCTGATTTTTCCTTTTTAAATAGTCATTGGCTAGGGAAAGCCTGCTGCTGGTATCCAAGATGTCTTGATTCTGGCGCTGCAGATCTTCGTTAGCCCTAATCAACTCCTGCAGCTGCACTTGGCTAGCCACTAACGCCTCTCTCAGCTTCCCCATCTCTTTCTCTTGGGCAGCACCTTGAAGTTGCAGCAGTCGACCATGAAAGCTGATTAGCTAAAAGAGAGAGACAAAAGGCGTTAGACATGTAAAAATAAGAATATGATAATGTTTAGAACGAATGTATTCTGAAAATGAAAACTTGATAGTAACAATACCTTCACCAAATCTTGAGCGCTTTTCTCCTGAAGTTGATGCAGAGAAGGAGGGATAGACTCCTCTGAAAGGGGAATAACTTGCAGCAGGGAAAGGCACTCAGAAGGAGGCAACTTGTGAAGGGCGACCTCTGAAAGCATAACCTGATGAATCAGCACCCTTAGGAGGGGAACCACTGAGAAGAGGGGTATGTTTAGACTTCTTAGTGATACCGGCAGGAGGTCGGGGGAAAGGAGGCCTCTTAAGGCTGGTAGAGGCGTCCACCCTAGTTTTCTCCTTGTGGGATGGAGAGGAAAGCTTTCCAGAAGTAACTTTATCCTTGCCAAGGTCCTGAGGGGGTGCACCCGAGCTGAATGATTTAATAGCTGTAGGCTTGATGAGGGTTCCTGAGGCAACAGAGGGAGTTGATGACGATTGCACGAATGTTGTGGCAGACGAAGAGATTTCATTGGTGGGGTGAGAGATATCTTGAGCCTGAGATTCCAGGCGAGCTTGCTCCTCCAACAGAATGGCAAAATCAAAGTCTTTGTCATCATGAAGTTTCACATCTTGAATCTAGCTTGCTTCTGCGCCAAGTAGGGTGCGAAGGATAAAATGCATGTTAGGAAGACTCGAGAAACAGAAAAGAAAAAGACAAAAAGACATTTGAAACCCACCCTCGATGGATAAAGAATGATCTTCTCGAGGGGATAATCCGAAGAAGGAAAGCACGCTAGAGTCAGATAGCAATGAATTGAATGGAAAGGGGGTAAACCGCGCCCTTTGAGTTAACTTTGATAACACCTTGAGAGTAATAAGAAGGATATCCTTAACGACCGGACGAGGCTGCTTCAGATGAAGTGTTTGCCATGGGGGATAGGTGAAAGGCCAATGACCCTGTTTAGGAGTGACGATGAAGTACTTGTCTCTCCACTCTTTCCCCGTCGTGCGAGGAACACACAAGTATTGGGCAGGGCCCTTGGGTCTAGTGCTGGCATAATAGAATGCACCCGTGTGCTTCACATCATAAACAGTTTGGAATAGAGTGGGAGTTGGGACACCCCCATTTCCACGAAGCAAAATGAAGAAAATCAACAGGATTTTGACAAAAGAATGGTGAAATTGGTTGGGCCATAAATTATCCAGATCACAAACTTGAGTCACGAAATCAGGGAGGGGAAACCTTAAACCTGCCTCTATTTGGTGATACCAAAAAGCCATTGAAGGATAATCCAATAGATGAGGACGGTCATACGGTTCTGGCATGCTAATATCAAACAACTCATCACAGTTCAACAGCGACTTTACTAATGCTAATTCTACAGGAGTTAGGGAGGATTCACCTGCTATAGCGTTTGGAGCCATAATAGAAGGAGCAGAAATCTTCAGAGAAGAAGAGGTCTCAACAGAAGGAAATGATGAATCCACCTCTTTAGCCCCCTGGCCAGATGAGGGCGAACCCTCGGTCAGGTTGATGACTTCTTCAGGATTGGAAGGAGGTGTCGGGCTTGAGGGATTCCTGATGGCTATTCGTCGGGAGCGACGGGCAGAAGGTTGTTTTCTCTTGACTTGAGTGCGAGAAGATGTGTCCGACTGAGAGTCTTCATGCGAAGAAAGATGGGGCTGGGAATCAGATGCACGAAATGTCGGTCGGTCGGAAATGGTATCCTCTGCGGAAGGAGAGGGAGTTCGCGCCATAAGGGAATTACAGTAAAGTGGAGGAAGAATGTAAAAGTAAAAAGAAGATAAGGATCAAAACCCCGATATAAAAGAGGGGGGGGCGGTTGAAATAAAGTAGGGGAAGTTGCAGAGTCTCCACTTTTTACTCGAATAACAGTGAACTGAGATCTGGTTTAAAAATTAAAAATAGTCAGGTCCCCGGTGAAGGGAAGCAGAATTGTTTAAAGAAATCTCATGTCTCGGAAATCGCGCGGAGTAAATTACTCTATATTTCTCAAAGGAAGACCTCCCGAAATTCAGAGTAGGGGGAGTAGATGATAGAGATAAAAATATCCAGCTCTCTAAGAAACCTGAATAGCTCACGCAGATGTTGAGAGCACTCAGCTAGAGTAGTAGCATAATGATGGAAATGAGATCTCCGGGGGAGATCTCTCTTAAGAGACCTACCTTGAGGTCTCTCCTTAAAACTCTTCCTCAGTTGTATACCTGACGAACAAAGGCACTTTAATTAATGCTCGCAAGGTATACTCAGAAAGTACATTGGGTCTCAGCCAATAAGGCGATATCGCGTGTAAAGGTGAAGGAAGAAGATGGAGCAGCAACTCAGCTTTATTCTCAAAAACTCACGAGTATATATTATCCAATACACACAAACACAATTTTTTTAGACTTATTATTCCTATTACATTCAAAGAAAGAAAAACAAGAATACTAACTTAGGCTTCGGAGGTGGTTCGCAGGGAAACATTCCCGGCCCTCCTTTTTCTTGCAGAGTTACGGAAGAGTGTTACAACTGGAGACGATTCTGATCATCGGAAAAGGAAGAGAAGTGCAGTCTAAGTAGGCGTTTTTATTCACTCATCTCTCTGTTCTGATTTTGTATAATGTACTTTTTCTGGTTACATTATAAGGGTTTATAAAATTCCCTTATGAAAGAAGATGATGCAAGGAATCAATGGATGAAAATGATTCCCGCCTCTTCGTGATCAATAGCTGAGATTGAAGACGGTTTCCCTTAAAGGGAACATGGCACGGGACGTGGGTCCGACGGTGATGGGTACACGCGCGTGAGGCGTGAAAGAGTAACCATGTCAACCTACTCGTAGTCTCAAAAGCGAAGCCTATTAATTAGGACTAGCTTTTTAAATGCAACTGCAGGCATTCTTAATTTGTGATCATTACGTCAGAGGATGTTTGAATTTATTTCCAAAACTCCTGCTTTAAATGTTAAGGGACGTAAGAGATTTCTGGATCGTCGCAGTTGGTTAGAATTCTAACTGGATCAGTATACACTTAACTAACTTGAGTTCGCGTGTTCAATTGAGGTTTGAACTTGATGTCTCCCATCGAACCGCATACAAGTAGACTGATATATCTTGGTTCCCCCTCAAGTTAAGCTTCTCCCTCAACTTGTGATCTCCATTTACTTCAGGTTTGAAGATCAGCATGAATTTTTTCCAACAATGCATACTGACTCTGCAGGATATTCTTCTCTTAGTTCATCCTGTTCATGCAGCCTACATGACAAATTCTCAATTCAGGCTTAGTTGGATCCAGGTTTAGAAGCAACTGACTGAGTATGGCTAAAACGAATTGTGTGATCAGTTTAGATCACTTTTCCTTCTTCATCCACATAGATTACTGACTGAGTTGACTTTGAAGCATGAGCAGTCCAATTCCTTGGTGGATATCCTTTTCTATCATGAGCTTGGTTTTCACTCAGCTGACTTGGTCGATGTCTTCATGGTGAGAACTGTCTGAGAGATGACCCAAACTGTCTAGCTCCTTGAGCATACTCGTACTGTAGATAACTAGGACCATGATACTGATCATCATAGTTTCTATGTCCTTGATATGCTTGCTGGTATTGACGTTGAACTGGGAATGTCTGATGGTAGAAGTTTGGATTGTCCCAGTTTCTGTGCCTTTGTGGTTGATGCTGAGCTGAGTGGTTGGCCTGCGCCTGGGCTGATTCTGCCTTGGCTGCGAAGGTCCTTCTTGTCTATTCCCCCTCACTCTGTGACGTCCAGATCTAGACTTCTTTGAATACTTCTCAGCATCTCTTGAAGTACTAGCTTCATCCTGTTTAGGTTCATCATCTAGAACCTCATTGTCGTTATCAATCACATGAGACTCAACAGAATGATTGGAGTCTCTGGAACTGTGACTTCGACTGAGTCTGGTTGAACTTGGGTTGTCACAGTCGTTGGCTGACTTACTTTGACGAATTGCCTTGGATGTGCAGGGGTGAGCATTCGGTTATTCGGTCACCGAACCGAACCGAATTGTAAAAACCAAATTAAAACCGTTTTATATAATAAATAACCGAATCCGAACTGAATATGGCTAAAACCGAACAAAACCGAACTGAAATATTTCGGTTCGGTTTCGGTTAAAACCAAATAAACCAAAATAAATACACAATATATTTTCTATATTTTAAATAAGTAATTAACATTCAATATTCAAGATTCCAAATCCGCAAAAAGTAATAATCCAAATTCTAAAACATCTTTAACCATTCATAAATAAATCAGTGATGTTTGTTGATGTTGCGGGTCCAAAATTCCAAATATCTTAACCAAAACATAACCAAAATTCCTAAACATCTTCTACATTTTAACGTTTGTCGATGTTGCAAGTCCTCCAACTTCTGCATTCGGCAAATCTGAAAATAAAATATAACATGTAAATAAATAAGAAAATTACAACATAAAGAAAAATTATATTCAGAACTTGATTACCTTTCTTTTTAAGAGTATTGACTATTTTATTGAAAAGTAATAATAATCATTTTAATTTTTAAATATATATATAAATTAATAAAATATTAAATTAATTATTAATTCGGTTCAATTTTCGATTGACCAAATATTTTTTTTCAAAAACCATATCCAAACCGAAAAACCGAAGAGTTCAAATTCAAAACCAAAACTAAACCGAAAACCAAATTAACCGAACCGAATTATTATTTCGGTTAGGTTCGGCTCGGTTTTTCGGATTTAACTGAATTTTGCTCACTCCTAGCTCCAATGTCCGTCTCCGGGTTATATCCAAGACATTCTACGCATTTGGGAGGTCTTTGGTTGCTAATCATGCTCTCTCAAGCTGCACTCGAGGCATGATGGACACTATCTTCTCATTTGCATACTTCAGATCCATTTTCAAATGAGAGATATATTTAGCCTGTGTCCTAGTCATATTGATGACCTAGTTGTTCGTCGAGTGAGCAACTTCTTCATAGAGTCTTTAGTTTTCCTCCTCGAGCTTTTCTATATCTTGATCCTTCATGATCAGCTCATTGCTCATGTTGTCGAACTCTGCCTCGAGCTCTTTGGGCTATTTAACTTCAGCAGTGCACAATCTTCTCAGATGTTTGACCTCATCCCAAGACGGTTGAATATCTTCGTCTAATTCTCCTGCACATTGGTTAGTAGAAGGAATATTATGAGAGGGATGGAAAGAAGAGTTTACCTTGTTAGTTGACTCTTCCGGCAATGCCATGAAGCATTGGTCTTTTCCTACTGAGCTGGAAGGAGAATCAGCTTTCTTTCCTTCTGATTCAGTAAACACGTTGGTGTCATCAACGTCATCCTCAACGATCATGGCCTTCTTCTTCATCTTGGCCTTTGCTTGGAGGGCATCTCTCTCCTTTGAGAGATCAGGACAGACGATCTTAAAGTGTCCTGGCTTCATGCATTCAAAGCATCATTCGCTTTGATTCTTTGAGGAGGTTTCAGTGGAGCTCCGCCTAGTCCTGTTAATCCTCCTATACTTCTCAATTTTGGAGTTCATCTCCTCGAGTTGCTTGGTCATTTTCTCAACCTTCATCTGAAATTCGGACCTACTCAATCAATCTCTAACTGAGGAGTCATCGGACCGTAAGGGACTAGTAAACTTGGATCTTCTGAAGTCAGCTCAAAGTGCCACTGGCTTGGTCGTTGAGCTTTGCATGGTCTGTTCTGGTTTCTGAAGCTTGGCTTGCTTTAGTCGAAGGATGTCATACGCATTATCCTTGAGCAAGGAAAACAGCTTCTCAGTCTTCATCGAAGTGAGGCCACTCCGATTTAATGGACGACTCTGTACACCGCTGAATCATCGCCAAGTTCGGAGAGAACTTTCAAGTTCATCTCACGCTGAGAGTACTTGCCCTTTCTAATACTCTCAATGTCCATTATGACATCTGTAAATCTCAGTTCCATTTTGTCGATAGACTCGTCAGTGAGCTGAGTGAAGTTTTCGTACTTCTGACAAGCTAAGGCGAATTTATTCTCCTTAATCTCATCATATCCTTCACAGAGTGCAGCTAAGGCATCACACATTTTTTTTGCAATGACACTTTTTGCAATGTCATGTAGCTGCGTGATATCTCTTTCTTCCTTGGTATAGGATTTAGGTTCCTTCAGTTCGGTTTATATGGTGACATCTCCATCTCCTGGAACTGTGGATGGAGTTGTAATGGACTGAGTCACGGGGATGGGACCATTTAAAATGGTCTCCCACATCCTGTGTTGTTTGTCTGTGCGAGCCATCTGCAATCTAAATCTCCACGTGGAATTATCATCCACGGAGAAGTCCAGCAAGCTTCCAAGTAGCGTAGTATTCTGATGAACCCATATTTATGTCCATCTTTTCTTGTTTCTTTCTTATATTTTTAGTCTTTATCGAGTCATTATGTGTCTGGGAGGACACGTAAGTCGAGAGATAGTGTGCAGGGGAAGAACAGGTAGATGCTGGGCAAAACCGATGGAAAATCTGTTGTTGAGATGGTGATACGATGCAAATGGGCATAGGGCTGGAAGCTTGTAGCTGGGCAACATCGAAACATCCTTTCTACAAGTCAGGAAGCACCTCCCCATATCCTTAAGCCAACAGACAGAGTACTCGGAGGAGCCAGGATCGTGGTCAAGACCGGAGGCAATTCAAGATGCAGACGATGAAGGGCAGGATGCGAGTCGGACCAGCAGTAGCAGCAGATTTCTTTTCCTTTAAGGAAGAGGATAAGGATTGGATGTTTCCTTCCTTATCCTAGCCGAGCCAAATCTTTGAAGATCTCTACCACGCAAGGAAAGAATGATCGTGCATGCGAAGGAAAGAGAGAGAGGCGGAGGTTATGATATGCATGGGAAGAATCCTTATTCAACAAGGAAACTTCCCTAAACCTTAGAATCTCATCGCCTATATATATGGTCGACTCTATCATATAAAAAGGGCTTCGAATTCAATAGTTTAGATTAGTTCTGCATTCTAGGTTGAGAGAAAGTGAGGAAGAAACAAGTCCTAAGGGCAATTTACTTTAATTTCGTATTTTACTGCTTTAGTTTTAGTTGTTGGCGTGAAGCCAAGACCCTGGTTGCTGACTTTCCAGATTTATGCTAAGTATGCTTTTTCTTTATTTGCTTTGTGTTCTTATTTAATATTATGTCTAACTAAGTTTATTGTTTGGGTTGGATGTAGATGAAGTGATTCTAAATTACTCGTTCAAACTTGTGAGGTCTAATTGTGTTAGTTCGTTAATTGATTTTGTTCCCGAAACACTTAGGATTAATTCTAGACTTAATTGATATTGAAGTTGATTGATCACCATCTAGATATTGAGATTAAGTCATTAACAGAAATTGGGATCAACACGAGAGTGTCTTTCTTGCCCAAGAAGGTAAAGAGTGTTGGAGAGCAGTCGGTATTGACCTACCTCTTGGCTGTCTTGGGTCTATTTATTCTTAATGCTTGTTGGGCAACATCGTTACTGAAGTGTCTTCGTGACTTTGCTGATCAAGAGAGGAGATCTAGCCTTCTAGTCAAGATCTGTAAAATTGATTAGACATAGGTTAAGTGTGTTAGCATCGTGACTTCGTGACCTTAGGGTGTTAACTAATCTTTGCCTTAAACCAAGTGATAAAATTAGTTAATTGAATATCTTTGCACCGATGAACGAGTAAAGAGTAATTAGAATCATGGATTCGAAACCCAATCCAAACTCTTTTGTTATTTGATAGTTTTACTTGTTGAGTTCAGGTTCGTGACCAAAACCTTTTTGTTGAACAATATCAGAAGAGCAAATTACGCTGAGTCCCTTGGGTACGATCACGCTTGCCGCTGACTACTACCTTGTTGGGCAAGAGGTGTTTTATAAATATTATTTGTACGAAGTGTGTGATGACAGCGCTCCGTCAGATTCATGTTACATGCACGCCAACATAGAGAGACAAACAAATATGCAACATAATACACTAAAGGTTTCAGAAAAGATCTTTTTAGTTGACCAATAAAAAATTACTCGACTCACACCTTATGAACCAGATTCAGCAAACTTTTGAACCACTGCTCTGAATCCACTTGATTATTCCAGTAACGAGCAACTGGTGTATGAGGGGTGGAATACACTAGTAGCGAATTTTCTAACTTTTCTAACTTGAATTCTTTTCACTGAGTATACTGCTCAGGTCAGTTAGCTCAACAACTAAGACAAACAGTTGGAGCACTCAACAACTAAGATCGACAGTTGGAGCTGGTCGCACAGTCAGGTGCACAACTGATTTTATTGACCGAGGGTCAGTTGTGTGACTCTGATTGAGGTTTTCAAGAGTTAAGCAATGCGGAAGTTGGTGGAAGTTAAAAGCCCATTAACTAAACTGAAACCTAATGAAATCGGGGAAGGGTGAAGTTCCCAAAACATAGTGCAATTTGAATATAAGCAGTTTGTATGTAGAGTCAGTTGGTTAGGTAACTGAAAGTAAATAACACAGTATGTTAACGTGGTTCAGAGATTGACCTCCTACGTCCACGACTTCCTTTTCGGAGAAGTAATCCATTCGATAAGCTTACGCGTGCTTATCAAACGTTCTACTTGGTTTGCGGGTACCAAGCAATCTAATGACGAAGCCGTCGTTTAGCCTCGTGCAAATAATATTTGTTTTCTCCTTTTTCCCAACATGCAAGTAGCCAGTAGCAAGTAGAGGTCGATCCCATGAGGAATTGGTGTAGTCTTCTCTTCGGTGTCACTAAAGTAGGGGGTTTTTTTGCTCACGAACTAACTCAACAACTGTAACTCAAAACTGAAATCTAAACAAGAAACTTATCAAATAACAAAAGTACTTGAATTGGATTTGAATCATTGATCCTAATTACTTCACTCGTTCATCGGTGCAAGAATATTCAATTACAATCTTTTATCACTTGGTTTTAAGCAAAGATTAATTCATACCCTAATGGTCACGAAATCACAACATGAATACTCTAAGCCTTATCTATCAGACTAAATAGATCTCGACCAGAAGGTAAGATCCCTTTTGTTGATCAACACAGTCACAAAGACACTTCAGAACCTGTATTACCCAATATGCATTAAGAACGAGTTAGACCCAAGACAACCAAGAGGTAAGTTAATATCGACTGCTCTCCAACACTAATTACCTTCTTGGGCACGAGAGACTCTCTCGAGTTGTATCCCCATATCTGTTATTGTCTTAATCTCAATATCTAATTGGTGTACAAGCAATTATCAATTTTGACCAAGAACTAATTATTAGACCTAAGTGTTTCGGCAATAAAAATCATGCAACGAACTAAACCGATTAGACCTCACGAGTTCAAACAAAGTAATTAGATTCAAGTTATCTACTCCAATCAAAGCAAATGAATTTAGCTAGACATAACAATAAAAGAAAGCACAAAGGAAATTAAAGTAAACATACTTGAATAAATTCTGAAAAGAAAACCGATCAACAGCGAAGTCAACAACGTAGGTCTTGGTCAACAGCCAACAACAGAAATCTAAAGTAAAATACTAAAAACGAATCTAATTTAAGAATTCTCGAAACTTAAATGCAAACTAACTAAGAATTAATAAAAGACAATATGAAAGTGGTATGAAAGTCATCCAAGTCGTCCATATTTATAGGCCAAGGAATTAGGATTTTAGTCAATTCCTTGTGGGCTTAGGATTCCTCCCTTCTTTGGCCTTCTTTCCTTGTATGGATTGCTGGGGATTTATTTCCTTCTCATGGTAGATATCTCCTAGATCACGTTCAATTAGGATAAGGAAAGAAAAGTTTTCATCATTATCCTCTTTCTTGTAGAGAAAGAAATCCATATGTTACGCATTTTGCCCAACAGCTTCCGCTCTGTGCCTGCTACGCCTGTCTTGCCCACGATCCACTGTGATGTGTTTCTTGCCCCAACATCATATAAATAAGTTTTCTGCCAATTTTTGCCCAACATCTATCCTGTAATGCCCTGCACATACTTTCTCGACTTTGTGTCCTCCCAAACACATATTGACTTGAAAAGACTCAAAACACAAGGAAAAAACACAAGAAAAATGAACACACATTTGGGTTCATCACCTAACCAATTCGATTACGGGTTTGAACCGAATCTTACAATACTTTTACGGGCAGGTGTACAGCCTAGTCTTAGATTGTGGGTTCTAAGGGTCCTAGTCTTAGATTGCGGGTTCTAAGGGACCTGATGTCTTTGATTGCGGGTTCAAAGACAGACATGAGGTTTTGGGGTTGGGGATTTTTCCGACTATGAAGTCTTCTTCACTGAGAGAAGTGGAGGCTTCTTCCTAAGGCTTAGAGACTCGATCTTTTAGGAGAGAGTCTGCTTAATAATGTGTAAGAATCTAGATTTTAGACTCAATCAAAGAAAGGGCTTTTTGAGAGGCTAGATGGGAAAAACAGAAGGAGGATTGGTCACTCTACTTTGACTTGTTCTTCGACATAAACTCGTTCTCGCTTCGCGAGGGATGAGTTCTTCTTTGGTCTAATCTTCTTCTTCATGTTAGTTTACTGTTCCTTGCCCGTGATGGGGAGACCTCTATTTATAGAGAGAGAGATTAAACTAGCCGTTGGAAAGAGCCGTTTGATCTCTGCCAAAAGTATGGCACTCCACCTGCTTTGCTGCAAACTTTCATAAAATGGTAACTGCAACCTTCACTTTATGTGCGTCTTTGTGGTCGGTCCATTTATAGTAAGTTTCCAGGCTGTCTTGTGCTTCTGAGTAGATTTGAATTTGGACTTCAACACTTCTGCCTTCAACGTCTTCAAAATCTTCTCTTCTCTGTTTTGTGACATTTGACTTCTACACAACTTCTATTCATGCTTGAATTGTGCGGCTCAGTTATGGAATTAACTGAGTTGTGGTCTCACTGACCAAGTTTTTATTGAACTACCTTCTTTAGTCGGACTGACTTTTTCTGCTCGAATCCTGTAAATATAAAAATTCCTACGCTCAAACAGTGAGCTCTAGCTAAGTTCAGACTGATGGCTTTCATCTACTCTGTTGGGGTAAGTTGGATTTTGGTATAAATTCCCAACAGGTTGATACACATGAATGAAATGAATTGAGAATAGAATGATCTTAATAATGGAATGAAGATGGTAATTGAAAGGAATGAATGATGATATTCCTAGGGCTGGTATACACAAGGAATGTAATGATAATTTTTAATTATTTTTTTTATTAATATAATTAGATTAATAATAATATTAAATAAATAATAATAAATTATTATTATAATATTTTTATTATTTTAATAATTGATATTTATTATAATATTAATTATAATAATATGAATTATAGTAATAATAATTTTTTTTTACTAACTACAATAATAACAATAATATATAATAATAAAAACAATTAATACTTATTATTAATTTAAAATTTTTATAAGAATTAGACTTATTATAATAATAATAATAATAATAATAATAATAATAATAATAATAATAATTTTTAATGGTTTGTTTGGTTTAAGTAATTAGGAGTAATTGATAAATGACGGCGCCAAGTTTTTAGTCAGGAATTCGGACGCGTCAAAATACAATTTATATCTCTGATGACATCCACTAGGTACAACTGGGATAAGTATACACGGTCGAACCCAAGGGAGGTAGGCAGTGATGATGTCGGTGTCACTGGACAGTAGTTGGATTTGGTTTGGAGCTTCTCTTAACATCAACAATAAACAAAACTGAAATAAAACACGAAAGTGACAAAAAAGAGGGTTTGCTTGAGTCGGCCTTGACTTGGTTCAGTGTGTGTGTGCGTGTGTGTGTGTGTGTGTGTTTGTGTCGGATTCTAGGCCCTCGAATAACCATGCACTATGTGAGTCCGTCTCTAAGTTATGGGGTCTCAATGCTTAAGCCCCTTTATTCTCACCATGTCACACACGTGAGCATCCCAACCCCAGCACTTCCTTTCTCTATCGAGCCCTCCAAGTTGCCTTGGGAGCCCACCTTACTGTCCACAGAATCAGCTTGCATTTGGAAAAGTCACCAATTGAGCCCTCTACGTCAGCAGCTTTTGGATCTAGAAAGCCCGAGATGGCTAGAATCATGATTTTCGTCATACATCACTCTGTAGGGCTGGCAACATGTCCAGAGGTGAGGGGAAACCCTACACCTTTACCTAGTATTATTAAGGATTTCACCTCTACGACTCCTCTGTAGGCCTCCGTCGGAGTCGTGGAGGTTCCACCACTTTGGAATCAAGCCCATCGCGTCGGGAATAGCCTCAGCAGATCTCCGGCCTCACCTCTCACATACAACACACACACCTCACCTCACCTCACCTCATCTCAACCAACTCAAGCAAAGATAAGCCTAGCTAGACATGATAGTAAAGGAAAAACAAGAACTAATAAAGGAAACCATACTTAACATAAAAGTAAAAGGGTGGATCTTGTTTCTGTTACAAAATGGCTACTGATAAAGAATCCTAACTACTCAAAAGAAATCCTTAGAATGGTGAAGGAGATGACTATTTATATTCCAGCTGCCAAGTTGGTAGGTAGGGTTTTGAACTCTTTCAAATCCGCGGAAACCTCTTTGGCGTCCGACTTGTCTCCTAGTAGTTGGTAGATCACTTGCAATCTTTTGTCCTTCTCCTCTTCTCATTGGTCACTTTTCTACAGCTGCTGGAGGTTGTCGCTGGAGTTACAGTGGTCCTTGTTAGAGCTGTTCTTTCTATTTTCGGCAAAATTTTGATTTTCAGCATACGGAGTCTTCGTGCCTTTGCCGTTTATCATCGTGACCATCGCCTAGCTCCTTGTGACCTCTAGATCCCTGCTGTTTTCCTTCCTCTTTTATGCCCCAAATCTGCTCCTTTTTTGCCATTTACAGGATTGTGATGCTCTGCAAGCCAGTGTGTCATCCCAGACACAAAAAGACTCAAAATAAAGGAAAAAATGACTCGATCTAGACCTGTACAGACACTAAAAAGAGCACATAAATAGGACTCGTCATACCCACACACTTTAATTCATACTTGTCCTTAAGTATGTGGTCAGACTTACCCCAAGAAAAGGCAAAATGAAAAACAACAAGAAAAAAAAAACACTAACAACATGAAACAGAAGCAAAGACACAAAGCATGTTCATTCATCAAGGCCATTAGACGAGTCAAAATTAGGCATGCAACATGTGGTTCACTCCCTCACATTACCTCTCGTGCATGAATGATTAATTGTTTACGCTCACAACATTCTCAATCTTGGCCATGCTATAGGCTTGTTTGCTAGCTTATAATTCTCCATTCACTAAGACTAGGTTGGTTTCAAATTATCAAAAAGACTTAGTAGGTTATAATGGAGCTTTTAGGCAGGTGAGATCATTTAGGAACTGGCAAAGGTCATTATAGGATCTGATGAGGCCTCCAGGAGTTTATTCTTTGACTTCTTTACTTTACGGGCCTTAGTACACCATGTGCTTCTTTTTATTTCTTTCTTTTCTTTTTCTTTTCTTTTTTTTTCATCCACTCTTCATACAGATTTTAGGATTTTTTTGCTTTAAGCTCTAGGTGTGTATTTCTTCATTTTCGGCCCTCAATCACCCTTTGCTTTCTCTTCAGTTATTTTTAAGCCTATGGTAATGACCATGAAAGCACTGGGCTTTTTTTATCAGATAAAATCAAAGAATTATTTGGCTCAAACTGGGCTAGCAATGGATATTTATTCAAGGCACGGAATTTTGGCTAAGTAAGCTCATAGAAAGTAATGCCTAAATCATCTAATCATCCACCACCTAGTCACAGAATTTTGAAGAGCTAAGCAGACAAGTTCTAGCAGAATCCTGGATAAGAAGTTCAAAATCACACAATGAAAGAAAATGTTGTAGTGATCAAGAGGCAACATGTAAAGCTCAACACCTCACAGGTAATGCTCACACGCCCATTCATCCTTCTTATCTAATTTGGCCATCAGAAATGAACACACAACCAAATACAAAAATAAATAAATTCATGCTAATCACAAACAGACACAGTGTGATTAAGCAAAACCAAACAAACACACCTTTAAAGCAACAACAAAATAAAACATACTCCTCACCCACACACTTTGCTTGAAGAAAAGTGTAAAAAGAAAGGAAACAGACTACAGCAAAACAGACATACAAACTCAGACTCAAATTTACTGACCAACATGGAAGGACAAATAATAGGAAGTAGAGGGTGGATGCAGATACCTAGCTTCAGCGGGAACATAGAGGGTTTCTAGGGCTCTCAGTGTCTCTTTGAGGTCTTCTTGATTATTGATGTGATCCTTTCAATCTCTTTCTGACCTCAGTCTCTTTACTGTTGGCAATGTTGCTGATGTTTGCCCTCTCCATCGTTCATACTGGCCTTGAAACCTACACATCACTAGAAAACACCACTCCGCCAAGCGAAACTCCACTAACTCCCTAAGGTTATCCAAAATGAACAAACTAACCCACCCCAAAATGAAATAAAAGCTTAAAATGTAGAAATTAAAGACAGAACGCACTAGGTTGCCTCCTGGGTAGCGCCCCAGTTATAGTCTCGGGCGCGACTTCATTTTTATCCTTATCAACCATCTTGGTCTGGAGGTTCAGGCCGGTCCCATGGATCATCCACATCATGCCCACTGTATGCATTTCCTCGATTTCCCTTCGTATTTTTCAACTTATGGTAGTCGACACATGCTCTCCAACTGACCTACAACCTTATTCCGACAATCTTGTTTTTCTCATCTTTTATCATTTTAGGGTCCAGGTGATTGGGCACAACATGCATCAAATTTGTCTTCAGCCACAGAGTTGATGATGCCCATGTCGTGCAGAGTCTTGATCTTCTTCAAGACTTTATCATCCTCCATTGAATTGGACAACATTTTAGGCTTATGCATCAGATTAGCTTCTTCTTTCAACAAAGATGTTGAGCTTGTGCCCTTGCTGTCAACTATTTTTGGGCAGGTAGCTTCCTTGTGTGGTCCCAATATGTCGTGCCCTTTTTCATTCTCTTCGAGACTAAAGTCCACAAGACTTAAAACCTCTCTCGGGACTTTTACTTCCAGGTCTAAGTTGAGAAACATTTTAGGACTATGATAGAGATTAATTTCTCCGTCCATCATAATGCAAATTGTTGGGCATTTGCCCTTGACATCTACCAACATCGAGGTGATTTCTTTCTCGTATAACCTTAGAAATATACACATCATATTTTGATAGCCAATGCTTAAATCAGATTTGATGATAAAGGGCATTGTATTACTTTCACTGAGGTCTATATACTTCCAATGTAGAGGTAGAGGCTCAAGTTTCCATGTTGGTACCTTTTTGAAGATGTTGAGCATCTCCATCGCTTCATCCTATTTCTTGTTCTTTGCAAATATGTGCGGAAAAGGAGCATGTATGATAGGTCTGAAGGGTGGAACATAAGGCTTCTCCACCTTGATTTCCTTCTCAAAACGTTTCTCTTTAACTTCTTTTTCTTTGGACTCCTCAGCTTCATTGCTCTCTACAAGTGCTGTGTTGGGATCTTCTCCTGGCTTGATGACCTTTTCTGGCAGAGGCTTGTCACTTCTCATTGTAACTGCCTCCACTTGATCCTTTAGTTCACAATGACTTAAGTTCCAATAAGCACAATCTTCTCTTTCCCGCTCCTTCCTACTCATTGTCAATCTTTCGTGGAAAGGGAGCTTTGATAGTGGGTGTTGGAGGTCGCACATATGGCTCCTCGGTCACTTCAGTATCCACCAAGGGCATAACTGATGCTGACGTGGGCACTAGGCTAGTAATTTCCATATAGTTCACTTGGGCCCTTGGGGGTGCCTCTACCTGAAGAGGTAGCTTTTCTTGGCTTTTCTCCATTATGGCGACGACAGTCAACAACTGACTTATTTGATTTTGCAGATTTAACATTCCATTCTTTGTTTCTTGCTTAAACTTAGCGTTCTCCTCCTGGTTTCGGGTGAAGCTAGCTCTCAATGTGTTCACCACATCGGTCAAAGACGACTCTCTGTTTTGGTTCTGCTGTTGGTATTGTTGTTGATGCTCTCAATTTTTACCTTGATGACCAAGATTAGGTCCCCATCCCGGATTGTAGAATTGATAGTTTGGATCGAAATTCCTTTGGGGGCCTCCATTACCATTTTGCATTAGAGCATTGACCTTCTCAATGAATAAAGTTGGACATTCATCTTTGTCATGATTAGTGGCTTGACAAAAACCACATGGCTTGACCACCTTTTTCTGCTACGAGTGCATGTTGGTGACCAACATCTTCACTGCGGAATATAAGTCATCAATCTTGGCCTCCACGACTTAAGGTTCCGCAACCACTTGTCTGAATGCGTCTCCACCATCATCGCGGGAGTCTTCAGCCATGTCCCCCAGCCATTTGAAAGCCTCACTTGGAGCCTTATTCATAATTGATCCACCACAACAAGCATTAATTAATGACTTCTCTGAAGGTCACATTCCAGCTACAAAGTTCTGAACGAGGTCACCAATCGATATGTTATGCTGAGGATACTTGGATATCAACTTCTTGTATCTATCCCAGTAGTCATAGAATAACTCCCAATGCCCATCTTGATACTCGTGATGCCCTTTCTCATAGCCATGATGCGCGCAGCTGGAAAATATCTCTCCAGAAACTTCTATTGGAGTTGTTCCCAAGTAGTCACACATCCCACCTCCAGCGTGTACATCCATGCCCTCGCGGCATCTTATAGGGTGAATGAGAATGCCACCAACCGTATATATTCATCAAAATTTCCATCAGCCCTGATGGTCGAGACGACCATCTCAAAGTCTTGCAGATGTTTACGCGGGTCCTCGCCTGGCATAGCACTGAATTTCGGAAGATCTGGATGAATGAGTACTTTAACTCCCAATTTCTGGTTGGTATAGGCAACGTAATGCCCATCGGCTTCAGATTAAGGTTTGTGGGGAGCACCATCTGCTTCATAGTGACCTCCACCTGCTCATCTTTGTCATTTTCTGCCATTCTGAAAGGGTTTCCCGCTCCAGTTCTGGATGTTTCACTTGGTGATCTCTACACCGTGCCAAAGGAATCGTTTCTGCTTTAGATTTGATCACTTCGAGTCTAGATCAGTAGCCTTAGTGACCAAATCTATGTACCTTCTCACTTGTTATCCTTATCTACAAGGGTTAGTCACAAGGACACGCAAGGAAAATATAGATCCACAAAAAAATAAAAAATAAATAAAATAAAAGAAGATTATGACTGGAAAACTTACCTCCCTGACAACGGCGCCGAATTTGTTGTCAGGAACTTGGATGCATCAAAATACAATTTATATCTTCTGATGACCTTCACTAGGTACAACTAGGGCAAGTATAGAGGGTCGATCCCAAGGAAAGTAGGCTATGAGGAGCATCTCGATCCAAAGAGGGTGAAGAAGGAAGAGGAAGAGGATGATATTTTGGACATATTGATCAAGCTTAAAGAGGAAAATCTGTGCTCGGTCGACCTCGATTGGGATAACGTTAAAGCACTACTTATGGTATGACATCATCAATATAAACCTACACTTTGTGTTTCGATTTTCTTGTTTTTTTCTTCTAAAGTTCATATTTTTTACTGTGCGTATGGCCGGCCTTACATTACGGTCGAGCAGTAAATTCATTTTCTTTAGGTTTAATTTTATTTGATTAATAAATTTATGTTCAATGAAATATCACAATTAAAAATTAACAAATCATAATAGTAATTGATAAATCATAAATCAGATCTAATAAAAAACTAGTTAATTAATTATAAATAATTTAGGCGTGTGCAGAAATCGAATTGGACTGATAATTTGATCGAACCGACACGTTATGAGTCGGTACGGTTCAATTTTCAGATCAGTGTTCGGTCGTCGGTGGAATATTCATTTGATTTTTTCACATCTTATCTATTCCCTCAATTATGCGTTTTGTATGTTTCAATAGATCGATGTCTATCTTGAAACTTCCATCCAGTTAATCCTACCTCTTCCTCATCCGCACGCATTTTTCTTGAAAGTTGGAGCTCCCACCGTCCCACGGCACGTCCCCACCCACTAATTTCTCACCCTCCATCATCATCATTCAATAATAGTCTACGCAATTTGGAAAAAAAGAAAAAAGAAAGATATATAATAGTCTACGTACGCAACAACAATAAAATCCCACCCCCTCCATTCTTCCCCACCCTCCAACGATACTCTTCTTCAATTTTTAGAGCATTCACAGTGGGGGCTTGATGAGGGGCTCGAGCCGTCCCACCGTCGAGCCACTCTACTGCCGCGCCGCTCTCATCGTGTCCCACCCTATCCGATCAAGCCTACCCGTTTGCACGCGCCAAAATTAAGAAAAAAATCGGATCTTGAAACTAAAATGCATGCAACAGCCGAAAAATTCTTACCGTCGGAGGGTGACGGTTGTCGGCAACGGCTCTCTCACCCTTTTTTATTTTTCATTTTAATTATTTAATTACCTCTATAAATAAATTCATCTCATTCCACAACAATTTACACCATTCTCTCCATTTCCTACATCCTATATTCAATCCGATGTAATTTTCATTTTTTATTTATATTAATGTAATTTAGTTGTTATCAATTAAATTACTCATAAATTGTAAAACTCAAAACGAATTCTGTATGTTCTATTAAGCCAACCCATTACAGCTCACTGGCTCTGTTTAAAGTCCACCCATCATTAAGAGCCCAACCATTATGAATACTCTTATTCTCTCTCCATTATATATAAGTGAAATCTAATTGGATTTATAATATACCTAATTGAAAGTAAAATCAATACTCTTTAATTTTCCCTAGATGACTTTATTCATCTCCTTCCTAGCTTTTCCTAACCGGACAAACCTCACGGTAATACTAACTGCACAATAATTTATGCCTCTTATTATACGTAGTTGGGTGATTATAAAGTAAAACTAAATTCTAATCTTCGTATAGCGAAGACAAATTCTGCCCATTCTTTTACTCCTTTCATTTTACAGTTATTTACGGATTTTATATTCATGATACTATTCACACAAAAAAAATTATACTAGCCAAATGCATTGACTTTATTACGTATTTATAAATTTTTTTCCGTTATATTACGAAGGAAAAAAACGATTATAATTATCATGAGGACCTAGTTTTTATCTTTATTAAAATGAGAATTTATCTTTAATATAGCCAAATGGCTAGAATCACTTTTGCCTATTACATACTACATACTATCTATGGTTCCCAAATAAATTTTCATCTTTTATTATAGGACGGTCCTTATATAATTTTCTACTATTTTAATTATACCCATTCAATAAAATATTCTCCCGTAGTTAAAAGAAAAATTGGAAAGTAGCACGATTACATATATTGGTCTGTCGTCATGGGCTCAGAAGGCCCAATTATTATCATGTAGGCCTGTGGGTAGTAAAAAATTCCAATAGTTTTGGCGGGCCTATATATGTATGAAGCATGAACAACTTATTATCCGAGACTGACACGGCCTAATAAAAAACACGGCCCAACAACTTCACAGTTTTTGAGCTCAATATATGAAGTGATCGAATCTCATGAAGAGTATATGACATCAAAATAATTTCTTGTTGTGCTCTTTTTTAGGATATATTTGTCGCTGCGTCCGATACAAGTGCAGCATCAACTGTTTGGACCATGACAGCCTTGATCAAGGCACCTAAAGTGATGCAGAAAGTACAATCTGAGATTAGAAATTTGGTGGGCGAAAAAGGAAAAGTAGACGAAGATGATATTTCCAAGCTTCCCTATCTAAAAGCAGTCATAAACGAGGCCTTAAGATTGTACCCTCCCGCTCCACTACTTGTACCAAGAGAAACAAATCAAAGATGCACTTTAGAGGGCTACCAGATTCAACCCAAAGCAGTGGTATATATTAATGCGTGGGCAATTGCAAGAGATCCCGAATACTGGGAAAATCCAGATGAGTTCGTGCCCGAGAGGTTCTTGAATAGTAAAATTGACGTAAAAGGACAAGATTTTGAGCTCATTCCCTTTGGATCGGGCCGAAGAATGTGTCCCGGGATGCCTATGGCACTATCAAATGTGGAGCTAACAATTGCAAATCTACTCTACTCTTTTGATTGGGAACTGCCCTCGGGAATCCGCGCAGAAGATATCGATACTGAACCCCTACCCGGAATCACCATGCATAAGAAAAATCCACTGCTCCTTGTAGCTAAAAGATATGTTTCTTAACCTTGCTTTAGTTAATAATCTAAATAATTCTGTTTGTATTGTAACACCTCTCTAAAAGAATACTTTATTTAAGAATAAACTCAATTTAGGAATAATTTCACACATTATTATTGTAGCTATGTCAATTCTGAATGGAAATTGTAGAACTTGCTTAAGTTCGTTGTGGCGTGCACAATAGATAGTTTTAGTGAAACTAATGTATAGCTCGTTGATTAAAATTACTCCTTCCGTCTCGCCGAATACGACCTAATTCATATGGGCACGAAGACTAAGAAAAAGGATATTAGGTATAAAGAAAGTATTTAGTGTAGTGTGAATGTAATATTTTATAATGCTAATAAAGTTATAGATTGGATGGTTTAGTGTGTAGCGGGAGTAGATTAGTGGGGTTTAGATAGGATGGTGGACCATGTATATAAACTAATTGTTTACTTTAAAGGAAACATGTCAAATATAGTGAGATGTCCCAAAATGAAAAACAGGCCGTATTCGGTGGGACAGATAGAGTATTATTTAATAAAATTAATAAAATTTAGTACTACTATATGATAGTATAAGAAAGGTATTATTTGTTAAATTTTTTTTTATTTATTTAAAGTATTATCTATTAAAAATTCAAATCTAATTCATACCTATTTTTATACCACCTCTGTCCACGATATTGTTGCCACTTCCATTTATAGTAGTAGAATCCACATAATACATTATATTTAACTTTATATTTTTCACTACTCCAATCACAACAATATCCATTACTATCTACTACTAATCACCATTTTCTTTAAACCTGTGTCGTTCACAGTATGACAACCATATCAGGAACAGAGAGAGTAGATAATTTTCAAAGTTCTCTTTCTTTCTTCTCAAAACTTATGTGGGACAAAAATTATTTATTTCTCAAAGAGATTGTCTTGTGTATTTTTTTTTTTTTTGAAGATTGTCTATAAGAATGAAGGTGATCCTTCCTAAATATCCTTAATTTTATGTGTTCAACATAAAATTATAAAATAAAAAAAGTTGTCCTGCCGGTATTGAATCAGCCTCTCCACGCGCACAATTCTGGATCGGAACTGGCTAGTTAACAAGCCGTTAATAATTTTTCTATCAATTTTCCTACACAATCTACTGACAAAATTACTGACGGAAAACTAACCCGTCAGTAATTACTGATGAAGTACTGACGGAAAAAAGGCGGGCCAGATTTTTAAAGATTAGTGACGGATTATTAAAATCCGTCAGTAGTTACTGACGGAAAACTAAATCCGTCAGTAGTTACTGACGGAAATTTGATTCTGTCAGTAATTACTGACGGAAATTAAAATCCGTCAGAAATTACTGACGAATTTTATTTTCCGTCGGTAATTTGGCTCGATGTCTTTTCTTTAATTATGCATGTTATCATAACAACATTAAAGAGTTTCGAGGGTTTAGGGTCTAAAAACTCAATTTTTTGATTATGACGAGATATGTACAATATAACATGAGAATCGATAATTAGGTAGTTGATTGATCAATCAATGTATGGTCAAATTATCGAATAATGACGGTGATTCGTAAACAACTTCTTTGAGAATCAAGGAAAATAAAGTGATCGAGTTAAATGTAGTCTTATCAATTGTCCCGATTCATAATTTTACAAATAATGATGTATATATTACCAACGACGTCGTCGATCGCGATAGCTTTCGAGTTAGGCAAATATTGATCGAATAAAAGATGAATATATATATATATATATATATATATATATATATATATATATATATAATATGACCACCTTGAGTAATTGTATGCTCATATTTTGAATGATGGCGATGTTAGTAAACAACGTTCATTTTAAATTGAGGAAAATCAATCAAGCTAATTAGATATATGTTGAGTACATGGTACTAATCATGCACAATATATATACTCGATAAGAGGATCGACAATTTTGAAGTTATATTTTTTTAGTTTTCAATATACGAATGTTCATTGTCAATTGAAAAGAAATGTAGAGATCAAATTAGATGTTTTCTACTCTCGACACAACTAAAGGCTCGATTTTTTTAAATTTTAATTTTAAAAATTACTGACAAATTTCTCCTCGGTAATTACTGAGGGACTAATTTCCCTCAGTAATTTATTATTTCTGCTACTAAATAGAACGGGTGTAACTCACCGCCTTCAAATCTTCTTCCCCTTCATTTTTTCTCGCTAACCTTAACTCCCTTACCCTAACCCCCAAATTCGTCTCTTGTCGGCCACTTCCTTTCCTGACTACCATCGTGCCGCCGCCGGTCCACCTCTTCCCAGTAAGTCTCTCTCTCTCTCTCACTTTTCTTTCCGATCTGTTTTCTCTCTCCCTTTCTTTCTCCCTATAAGGCCACTTACTGCAGGAGTCGAGTGGCTATGTCGATGGGTGGTGTCGAAGCACTCGACACACCCCCCACTCGACGTACCCTATGTCGAGGCCATAGTGGCCACTCGACACACCCCTACGTCGAGGGGTGTGTCGATGGTGGAGTCGATATTTCGACACTCCACTCGACCTCAAGCTGATGCAATATGGGGACACTTGTCGTGTCCCCATTGGTCCCTTATTTTTTTATTTTTTTTTTCATTAAAAAATAAAAAAAAAACGTTATTTTTTTCAATTTCCCAACGTATACATTTCCATCTCCAACGTCTATATCCCATTTTTTCCCTATATATACCCCTTCATTTCATTCATTCTCCACACAACCTAATTTCTCTATCCATTCTTCTCCCAAAAAATTTTCATTCTTTCAATTTATTCATCATACAATTCACTCGTTTTTTCAAAAAAAAAAAAAATTATGAGTTGGCCGGGTGCGAGCTACAATCTTGAAGAGGCGGAGGCGTGTCGCCGCCAACGTATGCAACGAGCCAGGGAGCTTTACCAAATAGTAGTTGAGTCTGATTCGTCAGACAACGACGAGGAGGATACGAGGACGTACCTGTACCGGAATCGTGAGGAGGCCGAACAACGCCTCCGACGAGATTATTTTGTCGACCGCCCTATATGGGGTGATGTTGTCTTCCGCCGACGGTTTCGAATGAGCAAGCGCCTATTCTTGAGAATTGCTCAAACTCTTGAGGATCGGGAGCATTTTTTTCAGCAACAGCCGGATGCCACTGGAAGATTGGGGTTCCACCCCTGGGTCAAGTGCACCGTTGCTCTGAGGCAACTAGCCAATGGTGGAGCAGCCGATCAGTACGACGAATATCTGCATTATGGCAATACAACGGGCAATAACATCCTCAAGAATTTCTGTCGGGCCATCAGATCTGCTTTCGGCGACGTATATTTGAGGCGGCCAAATGAGGCTGACATCGCCCGGATCACTGCATTGCACGAGAGGACGCACGGCTTTCCCGGAATGCTTCGAAGCATCGACTGTATGCACTGGCAATGGAAGAATTGTCCAACTGCTTGGAGAGGAATGTACACTAGACGAAATAAATCTCCAACTCTCGTCCTTGAAGTTGTCGCCTCCCAAGATTTGTGGATTTGTCATGCTTTTTTCGGTGTCACCGGCTCTCTGAACGACATCAACGTGCTCAATCAGTCCTCTGTCTTCGCCGACGTCATCAATGGTAGAGCGCCGTCAACCGCTTTCACTGCAAACGGCAGCCCGCACCGTATGAGATATTATCTCGCCGACGGCATCTATCCGAAGTGGGCCTCTTTCGTGAAGACGCTCCATGCGCCAATAGATCCGAAGAGACAGCGATTCGCTCGGATGCAAGAAGCTGCGCGTAAAGACGTTGAAAGGGCTTTCGGCGTCCTGCAAGCTCGTTGGGCAATCATAAAGGGCCCTGCTCGCTTGTGGTTTCGGGAGCATTTATGTGATGTCATGTATGCATGCATCATTCTGCATAACATGATTATTGAAGATGAAGGACCGAGGGCAACTGAATTCCATGCTGAATCGAGCGCAAGGGGCGATGCAAACGTGAACAGGGCACCAGTCCAACAAGGGGCGCCAGTGCCACTCCGCCAAGTTATTGAGAGACAAGCTCAAATTCAGGATGCACGTGCCCACGACCGCCTTATGGAGGATATGATTGAAGAGATTTGGGCACGTTTTGGTCCACTCCGCGAGTAGTTGTTGTGTTTTTATTTATTTCTTAATTATTGTATTTTTTTTAGTTATTGTCTTTTTTTAAAATTCAATAAAAATGTCATTTATTAATTTCTGAATTAAATTAAGTTAATTTTTATAATATTTATTACAAATAAAAAAAATAACAAAATAAAATCTATTCAATCATTAAAATCACGCTTCCCAGTGCTTAGACCTAGGTCTTACTCAACCCCATTGTAGTGGGAAAATTAACCTATGTCTAACTAAATACCACCAATCATTAAAATCACGATTCCCAGTGCTTCAACCTACGTCTAACTATATACCCGTAGTGAATGCTCTAACTCACTCTCTTCCGTTTTTTTTCCTGTTAGTCACCGCTGCCACCACTCTGACACCTTTGCGTCGCCTCGTAGCTGCCACCGCCGTACTATTGCCGTCACCTTCACCGTCGTGGTATGTCCGTTCTCTCTCTCTCTCTCTCTCTCTCTCTCTCTCTCTCTCTTTCCCTCTCTTTCTCTCTTTCACCTTCACCGCGGTATCTCTCTTCTCAATCGCGACTCTGCTCTATCGCTGACGGCGGCGGCCCATTTTTCCGATTCTCACTCGACGGCGCTGGAGCGGAGAACAAGTTTCGCCCAAATCTCATATAGGTAACATTTATTCCGTGAGAATTCCAGTTTTTTTTTTTTTTTTTTTTTTGTTTTTTAGACTGCAGAAAATTTGCTTTATTTTTCATTTTTGTACATTTTCGTGAATTGTATTGGTTGATTTGATGACTGATTCGATTGAATAAATGATTTGAATCTTCATTGTGATGATATTGTTCCTCTTTTCTAAAACAAACAAATTCGAGATTTTGAGTTTTTGTATTAATTCGGTGTTTTAGATGAAAGCCTATAAATATCTAATTTGTTTGTGTTCTAGATAACTAGATTATGAAGGCTGTTACTGAATATTTTAATATTATTAACCAAATTGTGGATTATTTTGGGTGATAACATTCACATGATCTTTTTCATCCATCATTATGTTCATAATATAAAATAGTAGTATATGCATAAAGCATTTTTATCAGTGTATTTGATTTGTTCGATGATTTATACTCCTATATATGTCTTTCTCATAGCTCTAGTTAGAGCTGGCGAAGCATCGGGGGTAGGGCCAGCCCTGCCCTACACATCGGGCTTTTTCAGTTTGTTAGGGCAGGGCCGGGCCGGCCCTTATTTTATCGGGCTGCAGATCTCGGAACCAAAACCAACCCTGGGCCGGAAGTCGGGCGGGCGGGCTAAGCCCACAGAACATAAAAAATATAAAAAATATCAGTAAAAGCTAGTATAATTTAATATGTAGAAGAATAATGGAAATGATAAAAAAAACAATGAAAAATAAATATGAGCATAAATCGATAACTTGATTAGAAACCAATGCATCAACATTCAATTCAAAACTCAAAAGTAACATCCTCCAAAAAAGTTACTACAATCTGTTGCAATGCATATGATCCAACAAAAATTATAGAGTACAAAGTTTTATTAAAAGCAATAAATTTAAAAGTTCTTCCATAATTCATAATTCTATATCATCAAACGTTGACCACATTTCAATCTTCCACATCAACCTCATTTGAGTCTTGCCTTGATAACTTTATCTCTTCCACTTCATCTGCAACTGTGATTTAAATATACAATTGTCAAATAGTTATAAATTCAATCTAGCAATTAGAAGTAAGAAATCAAGCATTAAATATATTGAAATATCAATTACCTGAAGAGTCGTCATTTACAAAACCAGGCAACCAATTACGAGTACAAATAAGTGCTTGTACATTAGCGGGAAGCAAGCAATTTCTGTAGTTGGTCAAGATACGACCTCCTATACTAAATGTGGATTCCGAAGCAATGGTTATGATTGGAATACTTAGAATATCAGAGGCCATAATTGCAAGTCGAGGGAATCGAAGAATTTATACTATAATATTATTACTTGTTAATTAGAAGTTTAGAACTTCTGGATTGAAACAATTTAACGACTAGACGACCTTTGACTAATAAAAAAAACTATACAAAAGATAGTTTGTTAAATGAAGAAGGGGTATCAAAATTATATATTCTATATAGTATTGCACATTGCAATTAAACACGAGAAGTTAAGGATATATATAAACTTACGTCTGCGAGTTGATTGAGATGCGGTGGCGACCGGTCCCCTCCACCGTGAGCCAACGGTGGCGGCTGGAAATAATCGGCGATGGTAGCAGCGGCGTCCAAATCAACGGTAGAATCGTCGGAGTTCGGCTTAGGTAGTGGCGGTGGATTTGAGGATCTGGTGGCGAAGGTTTTATGTTTGGCCATCGGCGGCGGAGATGAAAGTGGGTATGGACTATGGAGTGGAGGTGGTGAATCCGTGGATGGTGGATGAAGAAAGAAGAAAAATAAAGAGAAAGAGAAGAAGCGGAGCGGCGGAGCTGGGAGAATAAATTTAGTAAATAGGGTTTGGACTTGTATTGTGTAGTTGTATTATAAAAATCTGATTTATGTAGGGCGGGCTTTTAAGCCCAAAACCAGCGGGCTTTTTCGGCCCTGGGCCCATTAAGCCCTACATGCTTTCGGGTGGGCTTTTTCGGCCCGGTTTTTTTCGGGCCTTCTTTTTTCGAAACAAAACCAACCAAAACATCAGGTACCCCGGGCTGGCCCATCGGGTCGGGCCACTTTTGCCAGCTCTAGCTCTAGTGTTTAGTATTTGTTGAGTGAATCCTACTTTTCTAGATTGTTTTGTTACATGAATGAATTTTGACATATCAACAGACAATTTCTGATGTAGGAGATGTTACTCTCTTTATTCTCTCCCTCTGTTTCCACATTTTCTGCTAATCATTTGTATGGTTTAGTAATGCATGAGTTTTAATTTCATGTTTTGCAGTCCATTTGGTGAATTTTGAGCAGAGGAGCGAGGGAGGGTCTAATAGAGGGTAGGTATCAACAATGCACAATGCAACTAAGCATTTCTTTTGTCTAATTTTCACTGTTTCGATGTATAACGAATGTTGCATACTGAAGAAAGATGAGGAGCTTACTGAAGAAAGAGAGGCATGTGCACGCCTCGAGTAGCAGGCCGAGGAAGAGCGACAAGCACGTTTACGACTCGAGTCACAGTTTGCCAAGTTATGAGAGATGTTCACATTAGGCCAGCTTTCTTCTCGTCCTTCTCCACCTACATGTGTTACTTGTCGGTTTTTTTTTTCACTTGATTCAGACTATTTAGTATTTAGAAATTTCGAATATTGAAACTATTTGTGTTGAACATGACGATATCGTTAAATGAGATGTGATATTTATATTTTATGTATTAATTTTTGTAAACACAAGATTTTATGTATTGATAACAAACACAATAATTCGTATACAAATAAATATTTGCAGATTTGAAGTAAAATTTCGGTTTGATCTCTAGCTTTTATCCTCTGATTCGTCTCTTCCACTTGTTCTTGAACGATCTTCAAACAGCTTCTGAGATCCTTGGAGATTTGGCCTCCTTGATCTTGATCGGTATTGATGCTTGATTTGATAACGTTAATCCGGAGGGCCGACGCCTTATTTTTGGATCAAACGCTGATTTGGGACGCTTTTGGTGAAGAACTCCTTGAATGCCGCGAAGAACGCCTTGAATGTTGTAGAGAATTTTCCTACAACTCTTCAGCTCTTCAATATGATTTGTCGTGTGTCCTTTGACCTCTTCAATCACTCCTATTTATAGGTGAAAATATAGTGGACTTGGTGGGCTTTTGGACTCCAAGACGGACTTTACGGCTGAGGTGGCACAATTCTATTGGCTCCTCAATTTTGGTAGTTATCTCCATCAAATATTTGACTTAATGACCAAGAAATGACACTTGTCAATTTCTGATTCGTCGAGAATCTCCATCTTTTAAATATTAATTTATATTTATTTCATTTAGGATTTATCATTAATAAAATTCCTAAAATATAAATAAAATATAAAATTAATACTTTTATTAATTTTTATACATCTACAAATGCCCCCTTGAGACTTGTTTGTGGACAATTGTATTTGAGAATGAATAAGTCTCAAGACTTGAAGTTCATTAGATAGTTTAAACTCGTATTAAGGAGCTCTTGAATTTGAAGTATGAAAATTTATACTCATTTCATAAAGTTCTTCAATTTAAAATTCAAAATTATAAATAATTTATACTCGTATTTTGGAGTATTTGAATTTTACAACTTTCGTTTCGTATGGCCCAAATTAATTGACGAATGTCAACGTTATTAGCATAAGAAATAATTTAATATCTTTTTATTTCTTCTTGTCCATACACATACAGGCCCAAACTATCAAAATATCACCCTCGATTTATTGGCCCAATTAACCAAAAGCTAATTTGATTCCAATAAATAAAGCAATTTGATCAAAGCTTATCAGACATCATCCTTGAGCAGCAAGTTTCTCGATTCCTTTTAGAATTAAGTAATTGCCAAACTTTGGGTTGTCGTCTCCTACTCATGCAAAAATTCTTTTCCTTCTGAAATTCACGTACGTCCTAACCTCAGGCACATGCCCCTTATAAATACATCCTTCTTCTGATGTTTTCTCCTACTCCAAGTCCTTGTGCATTCGGCTCTTCTCCTACCAATTTTGCTGCAGCAAGGTAAGGATTCTTTTTTTTTGGCCAGTTTTCCAGTTCGTCTTAAAGTTCTGATCTTTGTGTTCATGCCTGTAACTTGTTCGTCGATTTGCTGAAAGATTATCTGCTTTGTCAACGGAGCCTAAATCTGCACCGCAATTATTTTATTTTTTTTGCTTTTATCTTGCAGGGAGATACCAGAAGCAGAGAGCCCACGTTTCACCTCTTGCTACTGACCTTGCACGTTGATTTGAATCTTTTGGGTAAACTTCAACCTTGAAATTCGTAAAAATATATCCTTCTACACGCTGCACACCATGTGTTCGATGAAAAGCCTGAACGAAAAGATCAGATTTTTTTTCTCTTTTTTTTTTTGTTCTTCTTTCGAAACTTTGGACTGACCTTTTGTAAACCTTGCAGGGAAACAACAGCAAGAAGAAATCCGAAGATCATAAAGCAAATCCTTCAATCTTGTTGGCCCTTAATCATTCTATTTTTTTTTTTGTATGCATGAAAGTCATTCGATAATTCGCTTGTATGAAAAACTCCATATACAATATATATGCATATTTTCTTGTTTCTTAATCAAAATATGACTTTTTAATTTCCATGCCTTTAGCAAATTTGTTGTGCGGACCTCCTTTGTTTTTTTCTTTTTTATCTATTTTTGATCCTTATCAAATACAATATGAAGTTAAAGCATATGGAAATTTTGTTGGAGTATTTTTATTCAAGGGATCCAAGGTGACTTCTTTGGATCTCTCTGTCTTCGAAGGGATCTAAACCTTCCGTCTTCGAAGGGATCCAGACCTTCTAAGGGCTTCAAGGTGACTTCTTTGAATGCTCCCCGTCTCAAAGAGGTTCAAGGTGACTTCGTTGGATCTCTCTGTCTTCGAAGGGATCCAAACCTTCCATCTTCGAAGGGATCCAAACCTTCCAAGGGTTTCAAGGTGACTTCCTTGAATGTTCCCCATCTAAAAGAGGTTCAAGGTGACTTCCTTGGATCTCTCCGTCTTCGAAGGGATCCAAACCCCCCATCTTCGAAGGGATCCAAACCTTTCAAGGCGTTTTCCTTCATATGAAGAGCAATTTTAGATCTTCAATTTTAAACACGAATTTTATGCCTTGCATACCTTTTGTTATTTTGATAAGACTTTTAACTTGTTTTTTTTCTCTTTGCAGTTGAAACATAGCTTACTTCAAGGATATCACAGTTGATGAACAAGATTTCTTGGTGATTCTGGATAATGAGAAGCAAGCTGTAAAGAGGGGAACACATCTTAAGGTGTACAAACCGTTAGTTGGCACATATGCTAATGAATGGCCCAGATTCACAAATCCTCTGCATGAATCGGGATGGACTCGTGAAATCAGTGCTGGAAAATCTCCGATATCGTGGTCATTGCACTGTACCCACCATCATCAAACTAAAGAAGTTAGACCATTACCAACCTTGGGCCGAAGCATTGTTGAAGGCAATTCCAAATGGAGAGACAAGATAGAATTTCTCGGCGAATTCCACCATATCATGGGATACTGGGAGTGGACCGAAGACATCCTTAGTCTCTATGGAAAGGAGCTTCGTCGTGTCGGCATTTATGATTCTGTATATGCATCCCTATTCACTTATGATCGAAATACTGAAGTTATGAAGGCATTTTGTGAAGCTTGGTGCCCCTCAACCAACACTCTGTTGACTTCTTCTGGCGAACTATCGATTTCCTTATGGGATTTGCATTACTTGTCCAGGCTCCCATCTCTTGGAATGCTTTATGATGAAGTGGTGCCTCGTACGAGAGAACTTCTTAGCATACATCATGATAAACCACATGTTCCTATAGGCTGCAAGCATCTACTTCATGCTTATCACCTTCTTGGGAAGAGCAACACTGTAATTCCGAACCAGATTGTCACAATTGAGGCTTGGATCAAGTTTTGGTCAAAGAAGAACTCAAGATATCAGCCACCTCTCCCACGCAAGGAAAAGAAGTCAGCCCGTCCAAGTCTACTCATAATCCCTTCGGCGACATCAAAAGTCATGAGCCATAGACTTCCACAGATAGAGTTGTATTTGCAAAGCTCAATGTGAAAGATAGGCATTATGACGAGACATACTTGGCTGCTTATATCGCTTGTTGGCTATGTACTTTTGTTCTTCCCGCCGATGATGCTATGGTGATTAGGCCGAATACTTTCAAGATGGCGAGCATGATGGCCTGTGGAAAAAAAGTGTGTCTAACGACTCTAGTCTTGGCGAGTATTTTCCAAGGTTTGAATTTAATTTCAAACTCCCCAAAGCCTTCGGAAGTTCAAGCGGTATTTCCAATCCATTTTGTTTATGGCTGGATGTCACACTATTTCAAGACTCATTACCCCGTTGAACAAGATTTATGCATCCTTGGCATGATCCAATTCTCGGGTGAATGAGGTGCGAGGTATTATGATCACAAGGAAGCTCGCAGGCGAATCCACAAGGGGGAGCTAATTTCTTGGAACTACACCATGCTTACTAAGAATAAAGACATCATGTTTAATGATGACGAAACAGCAGTCGAATCTCATCGGTGTTATTTCATGGCCATTAGCTCCAACTACTTGGCTAGAAGAATAGATGACAGTTTCATCATCGAGCCGTATAGTCCACATTGTTTTATTCGTCAGTTTGGCTACTACCAAGATACACCGGGTATTCTCACTCAGGATTTCTGTAAAGCATCTTTGACGGATGGGCTCAAGTATTGGCGTGCTTCCTCATTATTTAGATCTAAGTGTAGGGCTCGTTTCCCATGCTTAACATCTAATGCCAAGAAGCTTTGTTCCACTGGCTACAAGAATTAGCTGGCCATATCTGTGAAGAGTCAACAAGAATAACTCCAAGCTGTTCGTGCTGATATTAAGGAGCTCAAAGAAAAGGTTGAGAATTTCAAGAACACCCCCCTAATTAATGATGAAGTCTTAGCAAACTTGAAGAATGCAAAAAATCTCTTGGAGGCTTCTCAACAATCATTGAAAGATCAAGATCCATTTGTCTAGATATTGTTTCCTTATTTTGTTGAACTTCCTTTTTTTCCTTTTCTTTCAACTGCACCTTATTTTTTAATGTTTTTTTTTGCAAACACTTATGCAATGAAGTACTTGGTTTCTTTTTCTCCTCTTGTCATTCTTGTCGCACATGGATATCACCTTGTTATTTTGAATACTTGCTCCAATTTGAATTTCAGTTAATTGCAATCATCAAATTTGAAGGAGGACACAAGGTATAGTTGACTTAAAAACATGACTGAACTTAGAATCTATCCAAGCTGCCTACGTACCTCTTTATATAAAAAGGATCAAGTCAAAACATAGTTCAAGAAGTAAAACTAACTTGAGTTTTAAGGGGGGAGCCGTACACAGTATATACTCATGCGGGTAGGAGTGACTATTTATTTAACCACTATATAGACAAAGTAGAGTAAATAACAGTTTAACCACATAACTTTACCTTTTGGTGGGATAATTAAGTTTAGCCACATTAACTTAACTCTTGGTGGAGAAGTTAGCAGTTTAACCACGTACACTTTCATTGGTGGGTGCCTTTACGCAGTTTATACTCACGCGGGCCAAGAGTAACATGCAGTTTAAGCTCGTACGTCACGGAGCGGACTTCTTTCTCTTTCTTTTGGTTTTCAATTTTTCTCTTTTTTTTTGTTTTTGTTTTTAGTTTTTTTTTTTGTTTTTTTTTCTTTTTTTTTGTACAGGTACACTTCCACCCTTCAAGGATAGTAGCGCTTCAAGAACTTCCCATTGATCGGACCAACGTTAACATTGTCTTCATCTATCAACTTGTAGGCACCGTTGGTGTAGACTTCTTTGACTACATAAGGACCATCCCATCTCGACACAAACTTGTTTCCAATACGATGAGTGGTGATAATTGGTCTCCTCACAGCTAGCACTAAGTCTCCAACTTGAAACTGCACATTCTTATTAAAAGACTTTGAGAGGAGAGCTTGATAACATTCCAACCTTTGTTGAGTTTCCAATCGTTTTTCTTCCAACGCTTCTAACTCTTCAAGGCGTAGACGAGCATTCTCTTCTTCGGTCAAACCTTCTTGGATGGCAAACCGCAACGAAGGAATTTGTTGCTCTAGGGGATTCACAGCTTCCACACCATACACCAAGGAATAAGGGGTTGCTTGTGTTAGAGTTCTATATGTCGTTCTATACGCCCATAATGCTTTTCCAACCTTCTCATGTCAATCGCGCTTCGTCTTTGCAACAACTTTCTTCAACAAATTGCACAAAGTCTTATTGAAAGCTTCGGCTAATCCATTAGTTGGCGCGTTGTACATGGATGATTTCTTTTGCTTAAATCCAAACTTTTCACAAAGCTTATCAATGAAGGAATTACTGAAATTCCGTCCATTATTAGTGATGATGTAACGAGGAATCTCATGGCGATAGATGATATGACCTTTGATTAAATTAGCAACATTCTCCTTCTTCACTTCTTTCAAAGGGATTACTTTCGCCCACTTGGAGAAGTAATCTGTTGTAGCCAAGATATATAGATGCCCCCTTGATGATTTTGTCAAAGGTCCAACGACATCCAAGCCCCAAGCATCAAAAGGCCTAGACGCAACCGTGGGGTGTAGTGGATCGGGCGGTTGATGAATGAGATTTGCGTGAAACTGACAAGGTTGACATCTTCGAGCATATTCCATGCAGTCAATCACCATGGTTGGCCAATAGTAACCCATCCTTTTGATTCGAAAGTGCAATTTTGGACCGGATTGATGAGCACCGCAAATTCCACAATGCGCTTCCTCCATGGCTTTTACAGCTTCTTCCATTCCCAAACATCTTAAGAAGATTCCATCAAACGAGTGCCTATAAAGTGTGCCTTTAAAGTATATAAAGTGAGCCGCACGACGACGAACATCAACTTTTCTACGTGGATCACTTGGCAACTTATCATACTTCAAGTAATCAACAAACATTTGGCGTCAATCTTCTTCTTCTATCTCGAATACTTCGACAACATGGTTTTCATCTTCTTCACAATCTTCTTCTTCAAAGATAGGCGGAACAACCCAACTTTGGCAAACTGGCACAGAAATCTTATCCTCAGACATAGCAATTGTAGAAGCAAGTTTGGCTAATGCGTCTGCTTGCTTATTTTCACTTCTTGGTACATGTCCAATCTCCACGTCTCCAAGCCATGCGAGGATTGTCTGGGCGTACTTAACATACGGAAGCAACTCTGGCTTCTTCACTTCATACAATCCCAGTATTTGGTTTATCACCAACTTAGAATCACCATACACTTTCATGTGTAGTCTCTTTGCATCCACCGCCATCTCCAGACCAAGGATGAGCGCTTGATATTCCGCAACATTATTGGAGCAATTTTCAGTCAAAGTGAAAGAGTATGGCAATACTTCTCTTTCGGGTGTGACAAACACCACTCCAACACCAGCTCCTTTTCTATGAGATGCTCCATCAAAGTACATTACCCAAGGAGGGCAAACATCGATCAAAAGTGCATCTTCATCGGGGAGATCATCGGTCAACTTCCATTCGGCAGGGATTGGATGATCGACCAAGAAGTCTGCCAACACTTGTGCTTTCACTGCTTTTTGGGGAACATACACAATCTCGAATTGTTGCAACTGTAAGTACCACCGTGCAAGTCTATCAGATAAGATAGGCTTAGACATCACGTACTTCAATGGATTTACCTTGTAGATAAGACGCATTGTATGCACTTGAAAATAATACTTCAACTTTTGGATAGAGAATATCAAAGCCAGACATAACTTCTCGACCGGAGAATAATTCAGCTCGTTGGGTGTCATCATCCTACTCAAGTAGTATAGGGCATTCTCCTTTCCTTCTTCATTTGTTTGCGCAAGCAATGCCCCCATAGAATGTTCTTGAGCGGTGAGGTATAAGATCAACGGACGACCCGCAACAGGTGCAACCAGAACAGGGGGTTTCATCAAATAAGTTTTTATACTTTTGAAGGCATTTTGGCACGACTCATCCCACTCAAACGGTATGCCCTTCTTCATAATCCGGCTAAAAGGTTGACACCTTCCAGCAAGGATCGAGATGAACCTTCTTAGGTACGCCAATTTCCCTTGCAAACTTTTTAACTCATGAATATTCCGAGGATCAGGCATCTTCATAATAGTATCAATCTTGGCTTGCTCTATCTCAATACCTCGATGGCGGACGATGAAACCAAGAAACTTCCCCAACTTCACTCCAAATGCACACTTTAACGGATTCATCCTTAGCTCATATTTCCTTAGTCTTTCGAAGACTATCCTTAAGTCTTGGAGATGATCCTTTCTTGCTTTTAACTTAACGACCACATCGTCCACGTAACACTCAATGTTCTTGTGGAGCATGTCGTCAAATATCTTTTGCATGGCTCTTTGATTGGTAGCGCCAACATTCTTCAATCCGAACGGCATAACAGTGTAGCAAAATATTTCTTTTGGAGTGCGAAACGCCGTCATTTCTTCGTCAGTCGGTGACATGCGAATTTGATTGTAACTGGAAGACCCATCCATAAAAGTTAATGCTTCATGTCCGGTTGTCGCATCAATCATCAGTTCGGCAATAGGTAGTGGAAAGTCATCTTTAGGTCATGCTTTGTTAAGATCTCTAAAGTCAACACAAACACGGATCTGCCCATTCTTCTTTCTTACTGGCACGATGCTGGAGATCCATGTCGGGTACTTCACTTCCCTAATGAATCTAACCTCAATGAGTTTGTTTACTTCAACTTCAATCAACAGGATCAACTCGGGTCGAAATCGATGTTGAGATTGCTTAACAGGTCGTGCCTCCTTCTTAATAGCTAAGTGATGAACATCTATCTTTGGATTCAATCCTGGCATCTTCTAATATGTCCATGCGAATATATCTTTGAATTCTTTCATGAGCTCAACATATGCATGCTTCTCATCGGACATCAATGAAGCGCTTATGTAGGTAGGTCGTGGATCATCAACAGTACCCAAGTTAACTTCTTTCAATTCATCGACGGTGGACTTCACACCGTCTTCAAATTATGGGGGTGCTATGTCCGCATCTTCTTCTTCAACGCTCCATTCTTCACAAAGAGTAATGTGATGTGATGAGGCAACCTCTTCAATGATCTCTTCATTCCTTGGCACAAGGCTTTGAAAATCTATGCGCAGCCTCAGTGTTCCATCTATTTGCCTCATTATAACGACCTCTTTTATATCACTTACTCTAACATTGCCACTTCTAAGTAGACGAGCGATCTCTTGATGTAAATTGATTTGAGCAGCTTGATTTTGAGTAGATTGACTTTGAGCACTCTCGATAGTGTAGTAAGACGATGCCACACTTTCTCTATCTTCTTCATCATCCTTTTCGGGGACTTGTGTATGAATGACTGTCTTCATCTTGGCCTTCAACACATCTTCACATGACACGGTCAGTATAGTACTTCTTTTCATGCGAGATGGGTTGCCCTTGCTTGGTTTTCTTGTCTTTGCCAAGTCTCTTGAAAACAGACACTCGTTTCGCCCATCCTTCTCCTAACCTCTTGAAGGCTGATACCCTTTCAACCGTCTTCTTTTTGGGGAGACTTGATGTAAATGACACCTCTCCTTCAAAGATGTGGTTGGCAGTGGCCCGTTTGATCGCAATACGAACGGGACCTCGTGAGGCAAATCCCAAGCCCGCCTTTGTTCCTTGGACCATAGGACCATCTTTCTTTGATACCTTCAAGCCTGCCTTACATTTAGAATCATGTTGACTCGTAACCTTCGAGCTAGACTTAGAATTCTCCTTGGGATCATATCCGGCTTTCACAAGAAGCTCGTATGCTTTTGGCCCAAAAACACTTAGCAACTTCAGGGCTTGTAAGTTCGCCATGCTCCGTAGCACTACCTTGTTTTGGTCGAACAAATCCTCCAAATGATTGTTGAGTGGGTTTCGTAGCATCAATCTTTGTGAAAGGCACGGTGAGCCCGTCCAAAGACTCCTCCTTAGCGAGTGACGCCTCCTTCTCGCTTCTTTCAAGTCTCTCTCGGCATTTAACTTGTGCTTCTTTTGGAGACTTTGGCTTTACCATGTAGTACTTTGCTTTGGCGAAGTATGGTTCGGTTTCCGCAAATGGCTTATGATCACTAATCGTTGTCTTTACCGCACCATCTTGGTAATATTTGAAGCATTGATGCCATGTTGAGGGGATGACACCATATTCATGCAACCATGGTCGACCAAGAAGCATATTGTACGAGGTCTTAGCATCAATTACTTGGAATAACGCGGTTGATCTCATATCATCAATTAGTAAGTCCAACCTTATTGTCCCAAGAGCTCTTTGTCCTTCGTAATTGAAACCATGAATCAACAACCAACTACTTGCGAGCTCTTCAACTTGGATTCCTAACTCCTTTAAAGTTCTCAATGGCAATATGTTTACCGCAGATCCTCCGTCTATGGGTACTCTATTTACCCTTTGCTCATTTGTATAACAACTCACGAATAGAGGTCGGTTATGAGGCTCGGATCCGAGCTGTAAATCTTTATTTGAAAAAAAACCAATGAAGACTTGGAACTTCCATCGAATTTATAATTTATGGTTCCTTCAATGAGCTGCTTGACTTGTTAAATTGAGATGAGAGTGCCTGAAGGGGATTTAGACTCTTTATCATCCGACTGCTTCTCTTCATGTCTTTTGGACATATCATCATCATCATCATCCTTGTCTTCATCTTCCTCTTCATCTTCATCATCATGCTTGGATACCCCTTTTCCTTTTGTAGGCTTTAAGATCATGTCATCTTGTTTGATCATATACGCTTGTCCATAGCCTCCATCATTGTCATTAGATTTGCTATTTGCTCCTCTAAATTCGTAGTGCCGGTTGTCATAACAGACACTTCAGATGAGTAATTCTTCGTCGAATAGTTTTTGGGTGATTTGGAACCATCACTTGGGTCATCACCATCTTACTTAACGTACGGCTCCTTTTCTGCGGCGAAAGTTGACTTGGCAGCTTTAGCAGCTTCCGCAGCTTCTTGCAACATCTTAGCTTTCCTTCGTGTCATCATACCGCCACCTTCGACAAGGTTCTTTTAAGTGAAGTCGTTAGCACCTTCCAAAGGCTTCTTCGAAGTAGAGTCACCAACATCCTTAGCTTTCGGAGACATTTTTCAAGATTTTGGGAAGAGTTGAGATAAGAGGTAGAGATGTCCCACTGGGCGTGCCAAAATTTGTAAACAGAAATTTTATATATTGATAACAAACACAATAATTCGTGTACAAATAAGTATTTGCGGATTTGAAGTAAAATTTGGGTTCGATCTCTAGCTTTTATCCTCTGATTTGTCTCTTCCACTTGTTCTTGAACGATCTTCAAACAGCTTCCGGGATCCTTGGAGATTTGGCCTCCTTGATCTTGATCGGTGTTGATGCTTGATTTGATAACGTTAATCCGGAGGGCCGACGCCTTATTTCTGGATCAAACCCTGATTTGGGACGCTTTTGGTGAAGAACTCCTTGAACTCCACGAAAAACGCCTTGAATGCCGCGAAGAACGCCTTGAATGTTGTAGATAATTTTCCTACAACTCTTGAGCTCTTCAATATGATTTGTGGTGTGTCCTTTGACCTCTAAAATAACCCCTATTTATAGGTGAAAATGTAGTGGACTTGGTGGGCTTTTGGACTCCAAGACGGGCTTTAGGGCTGAGGTGGCACAATTCTATTGGCTCCTCAATTTTGGTAGTTATCTCCATCAAATATTTGACTTAATGACCAAGAAATGACACTTGTCAATTTCTGATTCGTCTAGAATCTCCATCTTTTAAATATTAATTTATATTTATTTAATTTAGGATTTATCTTTAATAAAATTCGTAAAATATAAATAAAATATAAAATTAATACTTTTATTAATTTTTATACGTCTACTAATGTAGTATTTACTTATTTTAGTTTCGATTTGGTTATTGTTACTGATATTTGAGTCGAGACACGACACGAAAAAAAATAAAACAAAAATAAATAAAATTATTCTACTGTAAATTACTGACGGAAAGTTTCGTAAGTAAATATCATCCAAAAGCCACAAAAAATATTGAGGGAATAAATCCAGTAAATCCATCAGTAGTAATTACAGACGGAAATTCCGTCAGTAAAAGTTTCCGCCAGTAATTACTGACGGAAAATTCCGTCAGTAACCCGTCACAGCTAAAATCAGTGGAATTTGTCCGGTCAACGTTTCTGACCGATTTTCCATCAGTAATCCATCGGTAAATTACGGATGGAAAATTTCCGTCAGTAATTTGGTTACTGACTCCCGTTTTCCTGACATTCGTTTCCGTCAGTAATGTGTTTTCTGACAGAATATGTGGATTTACTGACCGAAATTTCTGTCAATAATTTGCTGTTTTTTTGTAGTGTCTATAATTGTATTAGTGAACTGGATATGACTATAAGATTAAGGATGAGAACGAATAGTACAATCAATTTTTCTTATTAAATTTTGGGTCTATATAAATTGCAGACGGACCAATTCTCAGCTTACGGGTATTCTTGTACAGATTTTTTTAGAATGGAACATAGATGAATAGTTTTTTAATTGGGTTTGAAACAAGTACGAGGTACGAGTATATAAATTTCGAACATGTTTGAATAATCCTGGACACATATATCGTCTCCAATTTTTTAATTAATCATATGTTTTGGAAAACATCTATATGAATACTTAATGGAGGTTGCGCCTCGTAGGATTTTAAATCAAATGGAGACCTCAAATTCGCATTCATTTTAATATTATATATAGATAGATGACTATTTTGTGATATTTTCTTGTGTTTTAACCTGGGACAGGGTCGGTGTACCACATGAAAACCCCTACATGAATTTCGTGATTACCTTATGTTATTAATATCTTTATTTAGTTGTGTGGTTTGAATATTATTAATCATTCTTAAGCATGTATGCGATACATTACTAGATCGATCGAGAAGATTTTCACCGTTTGAATATTACTGAACGAACAAAGTAATAAGACATGATCAACGGAGACATCTATATATTGGTGGACGAATGATTCCATCTCAACCTATTGACCCTCACAACTGTTTAATGCTGCCAGTATTCAGTTTAATTTAAACCACACACACAATTACGTATAGCAAACATGCCAATTCATACCACTGACATGGAAACTGGCTCTTGTTGGAATTTTCGTTAATTATAGCATTAAATCCATGAGGGATGTGTGGAAACTAATGGTAGAAATGAAATCTACGTTTCGAGCACTATGATTTAATATATTTATTTGTTCAATTCCCTTAAGAAATGAATGAGCAATTAATACATAAACATGGTTACTTGAAACTAGAATTGTGTGTTTTATACCTTATTTGTCCCACATCGAAAATTCAAGAAAGTTTTGTGCTATATATAAAGAGCAACACTATAAGGGAGTATATCCAAGTGTGCTAACTATGGTGCACCTTAGTGGCTCAAGTGTTGACATCTTTTGTGCTTAACCATGATTCCTACGAGGAAGCACCGTCCAAGTCCGAGTCCGACGCCGATGCCGACGAGCACGTACATGTCGCACTTGTCGCAATGGGCGCTTTGAGGCGCACTTTTCCGGCGGCCAAAACTGCCACGGAAGCACCCCTTCCGAATGGCCACGTGCATCCTATAAATAGCCCTCTTGAATGATGATTTCATTACACTAATTCGAAGATACTCAATATATTCATATAGTTTGAGTCCTAAGATTATATACTCAGTCCCGAGTATCGAGTTGTTCGCCGGAACTGCGACACATCGTGCAACGTCTCAAAGTTCCCGAGACAATTGCTGTAGACCGCGTGCACAATAGCGGTCTTATGGAGATAGAGTCTAACTCTAGCCTCGGTTCATTTCTATCTTTTCTTTTTCAATACTTTAATTATATATAAGTATTTTTCATTTGCCATCAATTGTTCATACAAGTATATATATACGCATTAGTACCAACAATCGTAAGACAATATTGTGTATATATTATTTGTGTGATTGAAAGATAGCAACATCGTCTAAGGTCAATGTTCCGACCATTCCGGTTCATGCCGAAAGGCCGCTGAAATTTATCGGCACTGATTTTAAGCGTTGGCAGCAGAAAATGCTGTTCTACTTGACAACGCTTAACTTGACTCATTTCCTTAAGGAATCAGCCCCAGTTGTGGGGGAAGATGAAACCGATGAGCAAAAACGCACCGCGTTAGATGCTTGGTTTCACAGCGACTTTTGTTGTCGCAACTATATCTTGAATGGTCTGGAAGACACCCTTTACAGTCCCTATTCCGAATTCAAGACTTCAAAGGAACTCTGGAATTCCATGGAGACTAAGTACAAGGCAGAGGACGCCGGTTTGAAGAAATTCATCGTCGGCCGCTTCTTGGATTTCAAGATGGTCGATAACAAAACAGTTATCGAACAAGTTCAGGAGTTTCAACTCATTCTGCATGATATTCATGCGGAAGGTATGTCTCTTTCTGAATCCTTTCAGGTTGCAGCAACAATCGAGAAACTGCCACCGTTGTGGAAAGAATTCAAGAACTATCTCAAACATAAACGTAAGGAGATGGGACTTGAAGATCTCATCGTGCGTCTAAGAATTGAAGAAGACAACCGCAAAGCGGATGTCAAGAGCAAAAGGCCGATGATAGATCCTAACGCAAATCTGGCCGAAACCAGCAACAAAAAGCGTAAATTTCCGTTCAAAAAGAAGATAGTCAAAAAAAGGAATCATTTCAACGGAAAATGCTTCAACTGCGACAAACCTAGTCATAGGGTACCGGATTGTCGTCAACCAAAGAAAGCAAGGAAAAATGATCACCATCAAGCCAATATGGTGGGTGATAAAAGCATTCCCATTGACTTGTCCGAACTAGACCTATCTGCGGTCATTGATGAAGTCAACTTGGTTGGCAACCATCAAGGGTGGTTCGTGGACACCGGGGCTACTAGACACATTGCATCTGACAAAGCAATGTTCACCACATATGAGCCTTTCACTGAGGAAAAGAAGCTTTACATGGGTAACTCTGCAACTTCTAAAGTTGTTGGAGTTGGTAATGTTGTTCTCAAAATGACGTCAGATCTGAACCTGACGCTCAAGAATGTGCTACATGTCCCAAACATTCGCAAGAACCTTATCTCTGGTTCGACTCTCAGCAGGGCTGGTTTTAGACTAGTCTTTGAAGCTGATAACTTTGTAATGACCAAAAATGGTCAAAGCATAGGGAAAGGTTATATAGACAGTGGTTTATTCAAGCTTAACTGTAAAGCTGTAATTGTTGGTAATGGAATAAACTCTAGTGTTGTTTATTTGATTGAGTCAACTAATCTATGGCATGATAGATTATGACATGCAAATCTAAATACACTACAAAGGTTAGTGAATTTAGAATTGCTGCCTAAAGTCACTTTTGATCATCACAAAAAATGTGAAATTTGTGTTGAGGCAAAAATGACTAAAGGATCTTTCCACTCAAAGGAAAGGTGTACAACTCCTCTTGAACTTATTCACACCGATTTGTGTGATTTGAAACTTTTGCAAATTAGAGGAGAAAAGAATTATTTCATTACATTTATAGACGATTGTACAAGATTTTCTTATGCCTTTCTTTTAAGAAGTAAAGACGAAGCATTCGAGGCTTTCAAAAGATACAAAGCTGAAGTTGAAAATCAACTTAACTCTAAAATCAAAGTGATTCGGAGTGATAGAGGTGGTGAATATGTTGCACCTTTTGAAGATTTTTGTCGTGAAAACGACATTATTCATCAAACAACTGCACCTTATTCTCCACAATCTAATGGTGTTGCGGAGCGAAAGAATCGCACACTAAAAGAGATGATGAATGCTATGATGACTAGCTCCGGCTTATCTCATAACATGTGGGGGGGAAGCTATTCTTTCGGCAAATAAAATTTTGAATAAGTTGCTGCAAAAGAAACAAGATAAAACTCCATATAAACTATGGAAATGTAGGAAACCATCCTACAAATACACGAAAGTGTGAGGGTGCCTAGCAAAAGTTGAGGTTCCAAAACCAAAACAAGTGAAACTAGGACCAAAGACTATTGATTGCATTTTCATTGGATATGCAAACAATAGTAGTGCTTATCATTTCTTAGTTCATAAATCGGAAGTTCCCGAAATGAATGAAGGGATGATAATAGAATCAAGAAATGCTATATTTTTTGAATCTATATTCCCTAAGAAAGAAAAGCACGAACCAAGTTCTAGCAAAAGAACTTATGAAACTATAAACGACTCGTTGGAATCAAATGTTGATCAAAATGTTGAATCTTCTTCAACACCAACACTTGAACCAAGACGAGGTGGAAGGACCAAGAAAACTAAATCTTTTGGTCCAGATTTTATAGTTTATGCGATAGAAGATGAGCCTAAGACAATCAAAGAAGCATTATCTAGCTCTGACGCAGCTTTCTGAAGAGAAGCAATTAATAGTGAAATCCAGTCAATTATGAATAATCATACCTGGGAACTTGTCGATCTCCCTCCCGGCATTAAACCTTTAGGATGCAAATGGATCCTAAAAAGGAAATGTAAGGCCGATGGGTCGATTGACAAATATAAGGCTCTTCTGGTAGCCAAAGGCTTCAAATAGAAAGAAGGCCATGATTATTTCGATACATACTCTCTTGTTACAAGGATAACTTCTATAAGAATGCTTATAGCAATAGCAGCCTTGTATAATCTCGAGATATATCAAATGGATGTACAAACAGCCTTTCTAAATGGAGATCTGATTGATGAAGTCTACATGGAACAACCCGAAGGGTTTGTAGTTCCAGGGAAAGAAAATAAGGTATGTAGACTTGTTAAGTCCTTGTATGGACTCAAGCAAGCTCCGAAAGAATGGCATGTGAAGTTTGACAGCACAATGTTGGCAAATAACTTTAAGATAAATGAGTGTGACAAATGCGTCTACATTAAAGGCACACCTGGGAATTTTGTAATCTTATGCCTTTATGTGGATGACATGCTCATAATGGGTGGTAATCATGATATAATCATGAAAACTAAAGAGATGCTGAAAAGAAATTTTCAAATGAATGATCTCGGAAAAGCAGATGTGATTCTAGGAATAAAAATTACTAGAACATTTGAAGGAATCAATTTATCACAATCTCACTATGTTGAAAATGTGCTAAAGAGATTTAAAGTTTTCGATTTACCTCCGGCTAATACTTTTGTAGATCTAAATCTACACTTAGCTAAAAATTGAGGAGATTCAGTATCTCAATTAGATTATGCTAGGGTCATTGGCAGTCTAATGTATCTTGTCAATTGTACAAGACCAGATATAGCATATTCGATAAGCAAGTTAAGTCGATTCACAAGTAATCCTGGAAAAGATCATTGGATCGCCTTAATAAGAGTATTGAGGTATTGAAAATATACCTCAACTCATAGTATTCACTATACTAATTACCCAGCTGTATTAGAAGGTATAGTTGCAAATTGGATAGCAGACACAAATGACTCCAAGTCCACAAGTGGATATGTATTCACAATTGGTGGTGGAGCAGTGTCATGGAAATCCTCTAAGCAAACGTGTATAGCCAGGTCTACAATGGAATCTGAATTCATTGCATTAGACAAAGCTGGTGAAGAAGCTGAATGACTCAGAAATTTCTTAGAGGATATTCCCTGTTGGAAAAAACCTGTGCCTCCCGTAATGATACATTGTGACAACATGTCAGCAATAGGGAGAACACAAAGTAGCATGTATAATGGTAAGTCTCGACACATTCGTCGAAGACATAATACCATTAGACAATTGATCACAAGTGGTATAATGTGTATTGACTATGTAAAGTCAAAGGACAATATAGCGGATCCGTTTACTAAAGGTATTAATCGTGATCAATTGTATAATGCAGTTAGGGGAATGAGATTGAAATCCACAATTAAAGAATGTTTATAGTGGTAACTCAACCATGATGATTGGAGATCCCAAGAACTTGGTTCAATGAGACAACTAGCTATGAATGTTCATGTTGGGAAATTTATTAGAAGTTTTGATTGATTCCAAAATCAACTGACCCCAACTGATCAGATTCAGAACATAAGAAAGTCAACTGAGCGTTCAAGATTCAGAACATCAGAAAGACAACTGAGCGTTCAAGATTCAGAACGTCAGAAAGACAACCGAGCGTTCAAGATTCAGAACATCAGTTACAAGACTCAAATCACTTAGATCAACAGCATGAAGTTCAAGTCAGCTGAGATTTCAACTGTTAGCAATCAGATAGAACATCAGCTGAAGACCAATCAGATGGAGATCAAACGACTCAACCGACTATCAAATGTTAAGAGTCAAAGGTTGAAATTTGAATTTCAAATAAGGTAGTCACGTGAAGGTTTGACTCTCTGTCATTACCTCATTTGGCCCAATACAAGGCTGTCTCAGATGCAAAGCAGAAGTCCACAGTTGCCAAATCCGGAAAGTCTGCAGAGATGAGAGACAAGCCATCGCTTTCACAAGATCAGAGATCACCGGCTCCTCCAACGGCTAGTTGATTCTCTCCGCCTATAAATAGAGGCCTTCATTCATTCACCAAGAATAGAAGACAGAAGAAAGAGCGAGAGCAGATAGACGAGTGAACATCACCAGTTGAGAGTTCATATCGCAAACGAGCTAAACCGAAATCAATCTCTAAGAACATCACTAGCTGAGAGTTCCTAGAGTGTTAGATTCTGTCTTAGTATTTTTCGATCCAACCTTGAGAACATCACTAGTTGAGAGTTCATATAGTGTTAGATCCTAGCTCACTTTCTTGTTCGAGCTAGTAGTTGGAAAAACCCACCCTTCACACACACCCTTAAAAAGGTTGTTAGGACCCTACTCTTCCCGGAATTGAGTAGATAGGTTGATAAGTACCCGTAAACTTATCTGTAAGGTTGATAAGTACCCGTAAACTTATCTTAACGGTTGCAAAGCCCGCGTAAGCTTTGTGGTTTTTGTCCAGAAGAACTTGGACTGAGTTGTGTGGACTCACAACTCCTCGTGGACGTAGGAGTTCTCTCCGAACCACGTAAATCCCTTGTGTGCTTGTGTTTTCAGTTCAGTTATTTCTTATTGCATATTCAACTGACCAACTAACCAGCATACAAAACTGCATCTTTGCATTCTCAACTGTTTTGGTTATTGACCGACCGTGCATCTGAGCGTGAGTTATATTTATACGAGTAGTTATTTTCCACCACATTCCGCACAGCACTTCACTTCCAGCTAAGTATCTTTACTCAGTTGAGATTCCAGCTGAGTCGTATTACTCGGTTGTGATAATTTTCAGGGGGTTGATTTTAAAATTCTTAACTGGTGTATTCCCCCCACCCATACACCAGAACTCGTATCGGGACCATCAAGTGGTATCAGAGCAGTGGTTCAAAAGACTGCTGACTCTGTTTCACGAGGTGTGAATCGAGGTGTTTTTCTTCAATGGTCAACTGAACAGATCTTCTTCATGCTAGTGCATATCTGCTTGCATCTGTCTTTTGTTTGTGTGTGCAGATGGATATTAAAGACAAGATCGTGGTCATGTTCTCGGTTGTGAACTATACATCCTGGAGAACTCGGATGAAGAAGATTCTACTGTCAAAGCATCATCGAATGCAAAAAGTACTTACATCTGGACCGATCATCATCAGAGAAAAAGTCACTCGCACTCCTACAAATCCCAATGATGGGGATGCAACTGAGGAGTTAGTTGAGAAAAAGCCAGAAGACTTCACTCCATAGGAAGCTAAAGTGAGCCAGCTGGATATCTGGGCTCAGAGCACTATCATGTCCACAGTTGGACAAGACTATCTTCCTTGGATAGAAGAGTGCGACACCGCTAAGGAGATGTGGGATATTTTGGCATCTCTTAGCGAAGGGAGTGACGAAACCAAGGAGAACAAATTCTTCCATGCTTGTCAAGATTTTGACAACTTCTGTCTTCGAGCTAATGAAACCATTGATCAGTTAGAGCTTCGGTTCATGGATATCATCCGAAGGATTCAGTCCATCCGACGAGGAAAATATACTTTGAGAAAAATCAACCTCAAAGTATTACAAGCCTTACCAGCTGAGTGGGACACCTTCACCAACATCCATAAGAGCCGAGTTGATCTTGGAGAGATGGGAACAGAAAGACTGTTCTCAATTCTGAAAAGAAACGAGTACAAGGTGAACCGACAAAGATCTCAGTCCTCGGTTCAGACAAGTCGACATGAGGATGCTGGTTCAGCAATAAAGACAGTAGCACTTCGAGCTGACTACTCCAAGCTGCGAACATCAAGGCCAACAAGATCTGTGGACACAGCTACGAAGGAGCCAAGCAGAGAGGAGCTGCAACAGAGCATTGCCGCCATGTCAAAGAAGCTAGCTGACATGGATGCTTGGTTCGGAAAATACAAGAGGTTCTACAAATCTAACCGAACTCGAGATAACTCAAAGCCTGTGAACAACGGTTGCTTTGAGTGCGGCAAAGAGGGGCATTTCAAAGCTGATTGTCCAGACCTTTCGAAGAAAGAAAGAGAAGCGTTGAGGGCCAAGCAAACTGGAAAGAACAAGGCCATGGTTGCAGAAGAAGCAGCTGATGACATGGACATCTTCACCGACACTGAAGATGAGGAGGAGCTGACTTCCACCAACAACGCTATCGGTCAGAATCAATGCCTCATGGCATTTGGAACCGACTAGGAGGATAATGAGGTACACTCTAGTCCTGCTAATTTAAATTCTTCCAATACTTCTAACATGCAGCAAACACTAGATGAAGAGTTGGAACTCTCATAGGATGACTTCCTAACACTTAATGAGGAAGTACAACAGCAATCGGTTGAGTTTAAGAGTCTTCAAGAACAGTTCGCCAGACTTGAAGAATCCTTAATCGAAAAGGACGATCTGATTAAGAGTCAAACTGAAGAGATTGATAATCTCAAAAATCAACTGAATGCTGCCAATCAAACTAAGGCTCCAACCGATGAGGAGTTGAAGGAGCAGATCAAGAAGCAGCAAGATCAGTTGAGCAAGAAAGAGGTACAGATCGACCAGCTGTTGAAGAAGTCAGACGCACAGTCCGAGTATATAGTTGTTCTTCTCAAGGATCTACAAACTGAGAAGGACAACCTGATCAAGCTATATCAGTCATCCAAGATCATCGAGAATCTCATCAGTTACAGAAGACAGATGGATGACGTGTCAAGACTCGGTTACGACGTAGTCAAGGATACGGGAATGCCACCCGCAACCTTTGTCAAGGATGTGGATGTCATGGTTGCCAAACCTGACACAATTGAGTCGAGAACTCCACAAATTAATCCAACCTCCACTTCTCAGCAAGCTCAACCGACTAAGGAAACTTCAACTGAGAAAGGAAAATGAGCGGTGGATGGAGAACAGAACATTCCATCGGTTGGGACAACAACCGAGGGGGAATGTTCCAAGTCTCAGAAGAGGAATCAGAGGCGTCGGAGATACAATCAAAACCAAATTCAGAACTGACCTCTAAACCAACCTCAGAGCCAACTTCAGAAAGAATGGAACCGACCGCAGAACCGATAAGGATCCAACCCTCTGAATCAACAGCGGTTCCATCATCAGTTCAACCATAGGTTCCATCAGAATCAACCGATGTGGAACAATTCCAACAGTTAAAAATATTCAAGCCAGAACATGAATCATCAACAGGGCTTGAACAGCAGTCGCCAACAGTCAGGAAATTGGAATCATACTCAGACACAAAGATTCCAACATAACGTCCGACCTCATCGACAAAACCAACAGGATAAAAAGCGCCATCAAAACAGAGGGAAAGCCTCTCCTCCTAAAGCTCACAATGGGAGAAATCCATCTCCTCCCAAGAAACAGAACATCACTACTAACAACAAGCCTAAGGATAACCGAGGTGTTGTTATAGTTGATGGAGAAGGAAAAGTGATCTGGAATGATAAATTTATCCGAATATACAGGGAAAAACGACTCACAGTTCAAGGGGGAACTGGTTCTAACCCTCTAGGACCCAACTAAAATTGGGGACCTAAGCGTGTTTCTCTGTGCAGGAACAAGAGAAACAGCTGAGGAAGAATAAAGCATCACAGACCAGTTGGGTGATGGATAGTGGATGCTCGAAACACATGACAAATCTAAAGGATTTGCTTGGGAGTTTCGTGGAGAAAGAAGGACCATCAGTTACCTTTGGTAACAACTCAAAAGGTCACACCAGAGGCTACGGTGCCCTTGAAACCAATCATGTATCTATATCAAATGCTTCATATGTTGATGGATTGAAGCATAACTTGTTCTCCATCAGCCAATTCTGTGATAATGGTTTCTCTGTCAAGTTTGATGCACAGGGCTGCAGGGTTAAAAATGTTGGAACAAAGTAGGTCATATTGTTGGGAAATCGATCCCCAACCGGGAATGTCTACTATGCAGATTGGAATAGTAGTCCTCCTGACACCTGTCTGTTATCAAAGAGCAGTTCGGATGTGAGCTGGCTGTGGCACAAAAGGCTCAACCATCTGAACTTCAAGACAATGAACCGACTTGCAAGACAGGAATATGCAAAGGGCATTCCTAACCGAGTGTTTTCAACAACACATATCTGCAGTGTATGTCAGCTAGGAAAGCTCCCTAGATCCTCCTTTCAGTTGAAAACAACTCCCTGAACCGACCGAGTATTGCAGCTGATCCATATGGATCTCTTCGGGCCAGTTACACCAAAAAGCATGAATGGTAATGAGTATACACTTGTTGTTACTGATGATTTTTCTAGGTACACGTGGACCATTTTCATGCGACACAAGAGTGAAACCCGAGATAAGCTACCCAAGCTGATGGATCGGATATCGAACCAACAAGAGATGAAAATTATTTCCATCCGATCAGACCATGGAACCGAGTTCCTAAATGAAACCATCATCGAGTACTGCGAGAAGCATGGAATTACTCATCAAACATCTGCGCGTACTCCATAACAGAATGGAGTAGTCGAGCGAAGGAACCGAACGCTGAAGGATGCAGCTACATCCATGTTGACAAGCTCAGCTCTGCCAAAGAGATTTTGGGCTGAGGCAATCAACACAGCCTGCTACACCCAGAACCGGTCTCTTCTGACCAAGCGGTTAGGAAAGACTCCATATGAGCTATGGAGACGCAGGAAGCCAGATATTTCATATTTTCGCGTTTTTGGTTCTAAGTGTTATATTCACAATAATGGGAAGACTCAATTGAAAACTTTTGACGCCAAGGCTTCGAAGGGCATATTTCTCGGATATGCCGCTCGGATCAAGGCTTATAGAGTTTTCAACAACAGCTCTCGTATTGTGGAGATAACACCTCATGTTAGTTTTGATGAATCTACTTTTGAGTGCAGGGAATAGGCTAAAGAACAACAAGCTAATCCACATGTTCCACCAGCTCTCACCAGATCACAGATTCTAAGGCAAAAGAATCTAGCTGAACCATTGGTATGGGCAACCGAGGATGATGATCCTTGTTCCTCTGAAGATGAATGTGAGGACCCCAGCTCATCTCAAGGGGGAACTTCAGCTGATGTCACTCCAACTGCATCAGCATCCGAAGCCCAATCGAGCTCAGTTCAAAATATTGTCCATATTGAGGATCCAGACTCCACAACTGATAAATCACCAGCATCTCCCACGGCTCAGGTTATCCCATCAGTTGAAATCACGGAACCGCCACTGTTGGAAGAAGAAGGAAGACGCAACAAAAGATGGTATGAAGATCATTCCTCTGACAACATCATCGGAGATCCAACCGAAGATGTGCGTACAAGGAGCAGAGTTGCAAATCCAAATTCAACCGAGGAAGATTCCAACACTTACGCTCAATATGCTGAGGAGTTGGCAGTTCTGGAGGAGTTCGAACAAGTAGGAGATGTTGCCATGATTTCATGTTTCGTAGCTGATGTGCCAGAACCGAAGAATGTTGTGGAAGCTCTCAACTGTGTTCACTGGACAACAGCTATGCAAGAAGAACTGAATGAATTTCTACGCAACTGTGTATGGGAGTTGGTAGAAAGACCAAATGGTGTCAAAGTCATTGGATTAAAGTGGATTTTCAAGAACAAGAGAGATGCCATTGGATTCATCGTGAGGAATAAGGCAAGGTTGGTAGCTCAGGGATATTGCCAACAAGAAGGAATTGATTTCGAGGATTCCTTCGCGCCAGTTGCAAGGTTGGAAGTCATCCGGATATTTCTAGCCTATGCCGCATTTCACAAGTTCAAGGTCTTTCAGATGGATGTGAAGTGTGCCTTCCTCAACGGTGATATTAGGAAAGATGTATATGTTGAGCAGCCTCCCGGTTTTGAGACTGGAGATGGAAGAGTGTACAAGTTGAAGAAAGTAATCTGTGGATTGAAGCAGGTACCTAGGGCATTGTATGACACTCTTTGTAGTTTTCTTCTGAACTCGGGGTTCAAACGAGGGTCAGTTGACAAAACTCTGTTCACCATCAAAGTTAGAGAAGACATACTTGTTGTGCAAATCTATGTTGACGACATCATATTCGGTTCCAAGTCGGAGGAGTTGTGCGAGAAATTCTCAAATCTCATGAAGGAGAAATTCGAGATGTCGATGATGGGCGAGATGAATTATTTTCTTGGGCTACAGGTGAAGCAGTCATCAAAAGGGATTTTTATCAATCAGTCCAACTATACAAAGGAGCTCATCACAAAGTTCGGTTTGCAGTCAAGTAAAACCACAAGAATCCCGATGAATACTAACTGGAAGATTGAACTCGGATCTGAGGGAAAACTCATGGATGCCAGTAAGTATAGAGGGATTATCGGTTCTTTGCTATATCTAACTGCCAGTCGGCCAGACATATCATACGCAGTTGGAGTGTGTGCTTGGTTCCAAGTTCAACCGAGGAAAGCACACATGTTAGCAGCAAAGAATATCATCAAGTATCTGAAGGGAACTGTTAATGTTGGGTTATGGTATCCAACCGACGATAATATCCAACTGACCGGATACTCAGATGCGGATCTAGCCGGAGATCGTTTGGACAGGAAGTCCACCTCTGGACACTGTCAGTTCATGGGAAGCAAGCTAGTTTCATGGTTCTCCAAAAAACAAGCATGTGTTGCCACTTCTACAACCGAGTCAGAGTATATGGCTGCCGGTAGTTGTTGCATGCAAGTGTTGTGGCTCAAGCAACAGCTGAGAGATTATGAAGTCGCAACTGGACAGGTTCCTATTCATTATGATAGCTCAAGTGCCATTGCTATCTCTTTGAATCCTGTTCACCATTCTTGGACAAAGCACATTGACATCCGACATCATTTTATCCAAGATCATATTGAGAAGAAGGATGTTTCCATGGAGAAAATTCCAACTGAGATTCAGAGAGCTGATATCTTCACCAAACCTCTAGCCGAAGCGCGGTTCAAGATGTTATACGATCTACTTGAATTGTTGGATCCATCAGATGAGGAACCAGCTGAGGTGAAGAGATAGATATCCATCTGAGGGGGAAGCTCAGATGAAGGGAGAATCTCAGATGCGGATCGCCAACCGAAGACATCAGACGTCAGCTGAACATACGAACTCGAGTCAGCTGATGGTATGCCGCAACATTGGAATCGCCAACCGAAGACATCAGACGTCAGCTGAACAGACGAACTCGAGTCAGCTAATGGTATGCCGCAACATTGGAACACAGCTAATTCCAACATCAGCAACATCAGCTGGCAGGTATCACAGCTGATTCTGATATCAGCTGGCAGGTATCATTTATGGCTGAAGGTGCTTATGTCTTAAATGAGAATGTTTGAAATAAATTCAAACATTCCTGAAGCATGTCAGTTAGACTAAAATAGCCATCATAGCGCATTTAATGTAAAGTGTGGCTGAACATCAATAGCCTACTTTATAGTGCGACTGGGCTGACATGAAAAACAGTTCACCTTCTCACGCGCTGGTTGGAACTCGGATTTTGACGTCAAGTCAAAGCTAGTCAACAGTCGCGAGATCTCAGCCGTTGATGGATTCGCACCATTCAACCCTAGCCGTCGATTTCAACCGAGCCACTAACTTATAAAAGGCGAAAAATCAGGAAGTGATCTCTTACCTTCTACATTTGTGATTATCTGCAGTAACTGTTCATCTTCGTCTTCGGATTTGTCTCACCATTTTCTGCAAGTTTTTTCTCTATATATATAATCTTCACCGAACATTAAATGGCTCCAAAAGGAAAGAAGATGGCATCCTCCGGACCTTCCCTAGTCCCCACATCCTATGAGGAATCCTTCAACATGCTAATCTCCAAGATCCAATTCGAGCAGATTCTTTCAGAGGATGAACTGGAATCGCCAGTTTTGTCTCCCCTCGCCGAACTTCTCAGGGAGAACGGCCTTCCAAATTGGGCGACGCTCTTCCCCTCCCACCTGCTCAGGCGCCAGGTCGGGGAATTCTACATAAATCTGCAGTCCCCTCCCACGGGCTCATTACAGAGGTTTCTTGTCGTCAACGCGACGTTCCGGCCAGAACGATTAGCCGGGTCTCCGTCGCCATTGCAATTTCCGACTTTCTACGCTAAATCATCCCACCAAATCATTCCGCCACGGACACCATCGAGAACATCACCGATGCGGAATCCGATGAGTTTCTGGAGAGTGCTCTCATCACTCCAGAAAAACTGAGGAGCAATATGCAGCGAACCAAGTTGAAGCCAGAACATCGACTTCTGTTTGATGTTGTATGCAACGTTGTGTTCGGTTACAGCGGAGCCTTTAGAGACATCAGATGACCGAAGCTCAAGCAACTGATTGCTTTGGAGCACAAACACAAGCACAACGTCGACTGGTTCAAGTTTTTCGAACACCAGCTGACTCTGGAGAGGCAGAAGATTTCAGAAACCACAACCGACTCTGGAGAGAAGTTGTTGAGTGTCAAGGGAACTCTCAACTTCGGTTGTTAAATTTCTGCCCTGATCCTGTTTGCCACTAAGGATCAGAACACGGTCTGGGAAGACTGTAAGGAGACCCCTGTCAAGAGACTGATGCTCTTCCCAACCGCCAAGAAGGCTCAGGATGTGGTTAGGAGTGTTTATACTCCCAAGGAGAAGAAGGAAGCTGTGAATACAGCTGAAGAACAAGACACAGCTGAGGAGCTGCCCCTAGCTGCCGGCCGCAAAGCAAAATCAACAGTTGCATGCCGACAAAGAGCTGAGTCAGAGAAGGAGAAAGCTGAAGAACCAGCCAAGAAGAAGATGAGGCTGCGTATCAAGAAGAAGTCGGTTGCCGCACCAGCTGAGGATGTGCCAGCTGAGGATGTGCCAGCTGAGGACGCACCAGCTAAGGAGACACCAGCTAAGGAGCCATCTGAGTCGAGTCACTCAGTTGACGCAGCTGCCTTCGAGGTTGTTCCTCACAGAGACGTGATGGAAGGGATGGAAACTGAACAAGCTGATAAGCCGACTATATCCTCGGATGCATCTTCTTCATCTGAGGAAACTGAAGATATTCCAACAACCTCCCCCACGGCAGGAGCTGATGCTGTACCACCCAAAGAGACTCTCACTCTCCCAACCGATCAACAGCCAGAAATTCCGAGCTCTTCGCTCGATGCCAACATTGAGACCATCTCTTCGGCCAATGTTGATGAACCTGTTGATACCTCCATCCCCACACAATCCGAAATTCCGAGCTCCCAGCTCGATGCCAACGTTGAGACCACTTCTTTGGCCAACGTTGATGAAACTCTTGAACCGATACCATACGAGAATCTATCTCCCTCCCCCATCGATGACGAAGCTGATCGTCAGGCTGTCGCACAGGAGCATGAAGGCAAGCTGGCCTACTGCTTTAAGAAATTGATTGGGATGTTCCCAGAAGCGCGCGATATACCGATTTTTGCCACTCTTGGAACTGAGCTGCTGTATCAGTTCAGCATAATCTTCAGCCACTGGTATGTCAAGGAAGACACCATCCGCATACACAGTTGGCACCAGCTCAAAGCCGATGAGTCGCGCATCAGGGATTACTTCAACTACACCAACCTTGAGGTTGCCTACAACAACAAGGTGGCACTGCTGACGCGTCGTCTGGACCTCAGCAAGGGAGAAGACAGAGATACAAGGGAGACAGGTGAACAAGTCTGTGTTGCCTTCCTTGACAACATGCTTGTCAAGTCGGCTGAGTTCATTGATGACCTGGACGCAGCCGCCGCAGTAGCCAAGAAGGAAGAAGAGCTTCAACTGTACCTGGCCAACTGTCAAGCCATGGTCACTGTTGACCAGCCAGCTCAAATTGAACAACAAGCTCCAGCTGATCAGTCAGCACCCTCTACTGAAGAAATTTGCGAGCTGATCGCTGAGAGGGTGAACCAATTGAGGAAGGAGATGCTTGCCAACTTCCAGCTCAACAAAGAAAATCAACTGAGGATGTTGGAAGCACAGGAAGAAACGCACAAGAAGCTGCAAGAGGAGAATGTTTCACTGAAGATAAAGCTGGATGAATTCTCAACATCCACCAGCCAAGACATCAACGCACTGAGGACAACCATTCATGGGATCAAATCCGATCTGAACGTGTTCAAATCCATAACTGATTCCAACCTTGCCAAATCCCAACAAACTCAAGATGAAGAATGGGATTCTCGGTTCGATTCAAGATGGGCTGAGTTCGTTGCTTTCCAAACTGAGGTAAATGAAACATTCGCTGGACTAAGGAAAGCCGAACAAGAGTACGCAGTTGATGAGCTTTTCAACCGGATTCAACAAGCTGAACAGTAACTCACTTCTCTAGATGGCTCAGTTGCAAGCCTTGTTGCTGATGCCAAAAAGGGGGAAGATGAGATTGGTAAAGATAAGAACCGGGAAGTTGAGAAGCAGGGGGAAGATGTGACCAGGGAAAATGAGACCCAGGCTCAGGAAGAGATGCCAGCTGACAAAGAATCTCAGCTAAAGAAAAGCCAGCCGAAGAAGACTCCAAAGAAGAAGTCCGCCACGAAGCCAACCGATGTCGGCGGAGCTGAAATGGTGAAGGACATGGAGCGAGCGGAGAAGCATGGAGTTTCCTACAACTCCATAGCCGAGATCGCAGCCGACCTTGATGCAGAACTCGACGGTATTACAACCGAAAAGTGTATTGCTGCTGCTAAGGCTATGGATGTTGCAGAGAAAGACTACATGAATCCCGACTAGATCAAGAAGTTTGCTGCCAGCCAAGCTAAAAGAGTCAACCAGTTCGAGGAGGAGCTTGACAAGGTCACCAAGAACCTGGATAGGAACATTGCCTCCCGCAGCCGTGCCGAATTGAAAAACATCAAGTAAAGGCTGAGGCAAGGCTGAAACAACAGAGGCTGCCAGGGAAGGTTAAGCTCCAAAGTCGGTTCAGGCATGTGGATAAGTTGATGCCAGCTGAGTGGAATGAGGACTAGGAGTCATTTAAGCAGGAGTTTGTGAATGACTTCTACTACAGAAAAGTCTTCACAACTGAGGATCCGAGGAAAGCTTTCAAAGAAGCACTGACCGAGCTACACTCTGAGGATCCGGGCATGTTCAGCCAGTTCAGGCGAGCAATGATACATACAAAACTGGATATGAACACAGTCCCGGTCCCTCAGAAGGTCACATATCTCCCTCATTTCCTCCCAGACTCTCGAAACCCCAACCGACAGAAGATAGCAGCTGAGGTAAGACAAGTTTGTCGAGAGCACGGGGTTGACATTTCAAAGGAGTCAGAGGCTAAAAGAGAAATTTTTGTTAGAATGTTTAGCAAGTATGGGCTAAAGTATTAGCCGAGTTAAAGTTTTTGAGCAACTGATGTATTTTTGTCTTTTGTGCTTACTTTGTAACCATCAGTTGAAATGAAAACTTTTATCAGTTATCCGATTCAACTTGACGTACAATCTCTAGTTGTCCAAGCTCTAAATCGCAAAGTTATTTCATACCATGTTGTAACTGTGCTAACCCTTTTGATGTTTTAATCTTATAGACTGTCTAGAATTTCAGCTGAGATTTTAGATAGGTCAGTAGGGTTTAGATCAGTTTGATCTGTAAGAGTTTTATAAGGGTTTTGGCATCATCAAAAAGGGGGAAATTGTTGGGAAATTTATTAGAAGTTTTGATTGATTCCAAAACCAACTGACCCCAACCGAGTAGATGTTGCCAAATCCTAATGTTAGCTTTTAGGCTCGCTGTTTGAGCAATGTTGAGATTTTATCTTTACAGGACTCCAGCTGAAGATGGCAACAAAGCTTCACTCGAACAGAACATCAGTTGCAAGAAAGACAACTGAGCGTTCAAGAAGGAAGATGTAAGAGAACATCACATGGAAGAAAGTTATCTGAGCGTTCGAGCCAACTGATCAGATTCAGAACATAAGAAAGTCAACTGAGTGTTCAAGATTCAGAACATCAGAAAGACAACTGAGCGTTCAAGATTCAGAACGTCAGAAAGACAACTGAGCGTTCAAGATTCAGAACATCAGTTACAAGACTCAAATCAGTTAGATCAACAGCATGAAGTTCAAGTCAGCTGAGAGTTCAACTGTTAGCAATCAGATAGAACATCAGCTGAAGACCAATCAGATGGAGATCAAACGACTCAACCGACTATCAAATGTTAAGAGTCAAAGGTTGAAATTTGAATTTCAAATAAGGAAGTCACGTGAAGGTTTGACTCTCTGTCATTACCTCATTTGGCCCAACATAAGGCTGTCTCAGATGCAAAGCAGAAGTCCACAGTTGCCAAATCCGGAAAGTCTGCAGAGATGAGAGACAAGCCATCACTTTCACAAGATCAGAGATCACCGGTTCCTCCAATAGCTAGTTGATTCTCTCTGCCTATAAATAGAGGCCTTCATTCATTCACCAAGAATAGAAGACAGAAGAAAGAGCGAGAGCAGATAGACGAGTGAACATCACCAGTTGAGAGTTCATATCGCAAACGAGCTAAACTGAAATCAATTTCTAAGAACATCACTAGCTGAGAGTTCCTAGAGTATTAGATTCTGTCTTGGTGTTTTTCGATCCAACCTTGAAAACATCACTAGTTGAGAGTTCATAGAGTGTTAGATCCTAGCTCACTTTCTTGTTCGAGCTAGTAGTTGGAAAAACCCACCCTTCACACACACCCTTAAAAAGGTTGTTAGGACCCTACTCTTCCCGGAATTGAGTAGATAGGTTGATAAGTACCCGTAAACTTATCTGTAAGGTTGATAAGTACCCGTAAACTTATCTTAACGGTTGCAAAGCCCGCGTAAGCTTTGTGGTTTTTGTCCAGAAGAACTTGGACTGAGTTGTGTGGACTCACAACTCCTCGTGGACGTAGGAGTTCTCTCTGAACCGCGTAAATCCCTTGTGTGCTTGTGTTTTCAGTTCAGTTATTTCTTATTGCATATTCAACTGACCAACTAACCAGCATACAAAACTGCATCTTTGCATTCTCAACTGTTTTGGTTATTGACCGACCGTGCATCTGAGCGTGAGTTATATTTATACGAGTAGTTATTTTCCACCACATTCCGCACAGCACTTCACTTCCAGCTGAGTATCTTTACTCAGTTGAGATTCCAGCTGAGTCGTATTACTCGGTTGTGATAATTTTCAGGGGATTGATTTTAAAATTCTTAACTGGTGTATTCCCCCCCCATATACCATAACTCGTATCGGGACCATCAATTCAATTGTGCACTTGGAATTACAACTGAAAACATTCTCGAAACTGCCCAAGTGCAAAAAAACATGCTGAATGTGGTAAAGGGTAAGCTCTTTAAGCTTTTAATGATTCCTAAGGTCTTAAAGAGAGACAAAGTATGGCATGATACTTAATAGGAGATCACCTATATAAGTGAGAAGTGAGGCCGCTTCAAATTACAACACTTATGAATCCGAGATATAGGACACAGCGTGAGAACAAAAGATATCAGATCTATTATTATGTGTATGCTATTGTCTTGATTTACACAAAACGCTGACCGGTTCAAGACATCGCGTTCACCGAGCAGCAAGTAATTCCGATGGCATTACACTAAGGAAGGTTCAAAGCCAAAAACTACTTATCCCAATGCAATAATAGATCGTCGGGACTGTTTATTCATGCATTTGCATTAATTGTCATTCATGTGGGGGATTATTGGAATTTTGGTTAATTATAACAATAAATCCATGAGGGATGTGTGGAAACTAATGGTAGAAACGAAATCTACGTTTTGAGCACTATAATTTATTGTATTTATTTGTTCAATTCCATTAAGGAATGAATGAGCAATTAATACATAAACATGGCTACTTGAAACTAGAATTGTGTGTTTTATACCTTATTTGTCCCACATCGAAAATTCAAGGAAGTTTTGTGCTATATATAAAGAGCAACACTATAAGGGAGTATATCCAAGTGTGCTACCTATGGTGCACCTTAGTGGCTCAAGTGTTGGCATCTTTTGAGCTTGACCATGACCATGATTCCTACGAGTATGGTGCGAAGCACCGTCCGAGTCTGAGTTCGAGTCCGACGCCGACGCCGACAAGCACGTGCACGTCGCACTTGTCGCAATGGGCGCTTTGAGGCTAAGGTATTTTGGATGAGGATTCGAGCGGTTGGAGTGGCGGTTCCGTGCGGTTGAGCGCCACATGCTGGGTGCGGCGGACGGCACGGTGCGACCTAGCAGTTACGGTGCGGTTTTCCACCGAATGATCTCATCCGCCACGTGGCAGCACCAGACTAGGCGACCTTTCGCCTTAGCCACGTGTCGCATGCTGACAGGCCGGCAGCCAAAACCGCCACGAAAGCACCCCTTCCGAATAGTCACGTGCATCCTATAAATAGCCCTCTTGAATGATGATTTCATTACACTAATTCGAAGATAATCAATATATTCATATAGTTTGAATCCTAGGATTATATACTCAGTCCCGAGTATCGAGCTGTTAGCCGGAACTGCGACACGTCGTGCAACGTCTCAAAGTTTACCCCGAACCGTTGTATCTTAGAGGCAATTGCTGTAGACCGCGTGCACGATAACGAAACAATATTGTCTTACGGAGATAGAGTCAAACTCTAACCTCGGTTCATTTCTATCTCTTCTTTTTCAATACTTTAATTATATATAAGTATTTTTCATTTGCCATTAATTATTCATACAAGTATATATATACGCATTAGTTCCAACAGCTCTAACATTCGCGTCTTTAAAATTTAAAATTTAGTATTGTTGATATGTGTGCTTTTGATGTTTATATTTCAGATTTTCTATGAGTTTATATTGATATGTATAATGCACACTTTAAGTGGATTTTTATGCTGAAAATTGAGAATTCGTGTGCACATGATTTTCGACGAGAAAAATAAAAAAGAAAGAAATGTTTATCAATTATAAAAGCATTTGAAGATGTCGCCCTCCATGAGGGTACTTTTGTTCAAAATTACAAATTCTGATAAGAATTTATAATTATTAAGTATGTATGTCAAATATTATTTTTTAATCCCTATTTTACCTACTTCACAATTTGACACTAATTATTACTATTTCCGTCGCGTTATTTTTGTCCTGTTTTCCTTTTCGGGCTGTCCCGTTATTTTTGTCATGTTTCCTTTCTTGGAAATAATTAGGAGATAGTTAATTTGTTAAACAATCCACTTTACACCTTTCATCGTACTTTTCCACCTCATTTTCTGTGTCATTCACTATTTTCCTTCTCTCTCTACTTACTTTATTCCCTTTATTTCACTATTCACTCTCTCTACCCACTTTATTTCACTTTACCACTTTATTTCACTATTTACTCTCTCTTTACCCACTTTATTTTACTTTAAAAACTTCACTAAACATACTTTCTATTCTTAATTATTTTCTTCTTAAACCCCATTTCCAAAAGAAACAAGACAAGCCTGGTGGGATGGAGGGAGTATTCTCCATATGTTAGCTAAGTTATTCCATATTTTTTGCTTAGCCGCCAAGTTAAAATAATTTTAGTCATTTTTCTGTTCTCTAATTTTTTTCAGCCTCGATAGAGAAAGTAGGAAGACATATACACTTTGCCGCGAACAGAATTTAGTGGCGGAGAAGAGCAACAAATTATTCTTTGGAGATTTTTTAGTTTTAATGACATGCATAATTTTTTCTTTCTTAGTTGGTCCTTGTGCATTGGACTATATAGTTCGGGCTGACCAAACCCGAATTGGGTCGGACTCGGCAACGCCGGCCTATTGGCTTTTTCTATTTCCAGTTTTTTTTTCAAATTTTTTTTCGACTCCGTGTCCGATTTTACGGTTCTTCCTTCGGTTTAATTTTAATTTATAGATAATCGTAGTGACAACAATTTAGATCCTTCGGCTCGCTTCGAGACCTTCAGCTCCCCTCGCTCGACTCTTAATAAAAGAAGAAGTGACAAACATAAAAAGAAGTGACAAACAAAAAAGAAAGGGGAAAAAACTAGAAAAATTCTGGAAAAAAAAAAAAATAAAAAAAATAAATAAATAATAATAATAATAATAATAATAATAATAATAATAATAATAATAATAATAATAATAATACTACAAGCACGTGAGATACACACGATGTGCATGGATCTCACGCGCCACGCGAGGGTCTTGGGCCGGGTTGGGGCGGGTCATCTGTATGATACAAACTTGTATTCAAGTTTTTGTCTTTTTTATTTATTTAGTATAGTCGACATGCGTAGTATGAATGTAGATCCCTCCGACTCGCGAAAATTGTCTTGTTTAATTTCGTCACGAAAATTAAGAATAAATGAATTAATAGGTAGTGGATATATTTAATGAAGTATTTTAGTGTGAATAAATAATAAAAAATATAAAAACAGTGTGAATGTAAATAATTATTTTCTGATATGAAAACAAGATATCTTTTGTGAGACGTGCCAAAAAGAAAAATAAGACAACTTTTGTGAGATGGATGAAGTATTTCATTCCATACATGAAGTTGACAATTTGGATTCTGCTTCCACACGTGACAATTTCATGAAAAGGACCAAAGGCAGTGGTCCTTAGAGTTTTAACTTTTTCTTTGCTTTAAGAAATTTTCAAATACAAATAAGAAATTCCGAATAATGATTATCAGAAGATCTCTATCGATCCACAGCCGAAATCTCTATTGACAAATATACACCACATACATAGATACTCCCTCCACCCGCAAGTCATTTCCATAGAATTGACAAGCACAAGTTTAAATAAAACAGGTTCATTTTTAGTTGATATGATAGAATTTTGAATAGTATAAGCTCTCATTATAATATTGTGAGTAGGATAAAGCAAAGAAAATATAGATTTAACTTTATAAACGGATCGAGTTAGGTATTTACTTAAGGCAATTTAGGTGAATAAGTGATGGACGGAGGGATTATTTATATTTATCGCATGATATTGATTAAATGTTGCATTCAGGTCTGAGTAAAATAAAATATACATTTACCTAAAAACATTATTTAAAGATAAATAAATAAATAGATAATAGATTTGAAATGACACAGAAAAGGTAAGAGATATCTCAAGTCTCTCGAGACTCTTTCTGACGTACAACTTGCGTTACTGATTGGCAGTATATGAATGTGTGTGATTATCCATTGTATCTCACATTCATGCATATTTTCGTCAAAGTTATTTGAGAATGTGATTATGACGAAAATGAATACGGAGATTATAAGTTAGCTGTTTAGAAAATAGCGAAAAATTACCATGATTCTCTAACTTTAAATGTTAGGGTAATGATATTCGGCCACACTGTGGCCGGCCACACGAGCTAAAAATGGTAATATAGGTTTTTAAAATGGAAATATACCCTAATTGAGAAGCATAAACCCTAAAGGGGAAATGCGATTATTTCCATTTTTATAGTCAACTTTCCTTTTTTTACGGGTGTGGCTGGCCACAGTGTGGCCGGATATCTTTATTCTAAATGTTAATAGTGCCAAAACGGATCAATTTAAATCACACTCGAAAAAACCAGATCGAAAGAATCCTCTATTGCCATTATATGTGACATCTCCTATTGCTTTAATAAGCAGATGACACATAGCATAATTAATGGTGTAAGATTTAGGTAATATATAAGGATAATATAAACCTTAAATCGTGAACCTTTAATAATGTCATGTGTCATCTCATTATTAAAGAAATAGAAGATATATCACGTGGAAAAGCAATAGAGGATTCGATTTGCGAAAAATCAGGTCTTATGATTTGAAGCTTATATAAATCTTCCGAAAATTCTATATTTGTTCCACATTCAAAATGATACTTCTACTACTATCCATAGCTGTACCACTAATCTTGATATACCTTATCAAGAGAAACAGAAACTCAGGCCAAAACGACGTCGTCCCACCGGGCCCTCCCGGCCTCCCATTCATCGGAAACCTCCTCCAAATCGGCTCAGCGAGCAACCTACCAGTCTATCTATGGCAACTCTCCAAGAAATACGGTCCCATTATGCAAATGAAAATATGCCGTGTGCCTATCCTCATTATTTCTTCCCCAAAATTAGCCAAAGAAGTGTTGAAAACACAAGACTTAGCATTTTGTGGGAGGACAAGCCTTCTAGGGCAGAAGAAATTGACCTACAACTGTAAGGACATGGTGTTTTCGCCCTACGGCGAGTACTGGAGGGAGCTGAGGAAGATCACAGCCGTTCATCTCTTCAGCTTAAAAAAAGTTCAATCCTTTCGTCCCATACGAGAGGACGAAGTCCTCTCGTATGATCACCAAGATTCGGAGCTTCGCCCACGCTTCTGATCAACAAGCTGTGAATTTGAGCGCGATGGCTATGGCTCTAGGCAGCACCTCCATATGCAGAATCGCTTTCGGTAAGACCTACGACGGCGAAAGTCCTGAGATAAGAAGGTTCGAGAAACTTCTGCATGAGGCTCAGGCCGTGCTGGCGACGTTCTACGTGTCGGATTATTTTCCGTGGTTGAGTTGGGTGGATAGATTGTCCGGTGCCGTTGATCAAATCGATAGGATTTTCAACGACCTGGATTCGTTCTACCAAGAATTGATTGATGAGCATGTAGATCCGACAAGGGAGAAAAAGGAAGAGGACGATATATTGTATATATTGATCAAGCTTAAAGAGAACAAGTTGAGCTCCGTCCACCTCGAATGGGATAACGTCAAAGCACTCCTTACGGTATCACATCATCACTATACACCTACCTACTTCTTCCTTTCCCAATATTATTATCACTTCATCCTCTATTGTCTAATCACTAAAAAAAAGTTTTTTTTTCTTCAATTTAAATCTCTCATATATTTTTATTTAATTTTCAATTTATTGATTACGATTCATTAATTTAATTCCAATTTATTATTTTTTTCACTTCTAAATTTATAATTTTTTAGTTAATAATTGACTATTGTGATAGATTATTTCATAATTGAGGTATTTAAATTTTTAGGTTCAATTTTATTAATAAAGCCAAATTACATTTAATTATATAATATAAATTAAAGTAAATATTATCAAAATAATTAAATTTAATACAAAAGGTACACAACATTTTTTTGAGGGAAGAGGTACACAACATTTAGATTCTAGAAAATACCAAAATGACCTTACTCAACGCAACATGAAAAAATGGATTCAATTAATATTTGGGTATGAGGGAGTATATGGTAAATAATCATTTGAAGATAGTATTTTGTCTCTTCCAAGAGCTTAATTTGCAGATAAATGCGTGTGCTGTGCATGTCCGTACGTGTTACGTTATAAACCGCATGTACCATTGTGTTAATATCAATCAAAAAGTCCTCCCACAAAGCAATAAAGTCATGATTATCTTACTAACTTAATTGTGCATAAAAATTGTGTACCATAACACAATTATGCAATAGAGAAAATCTATTGAATTTGTAACCCTTAATTTGCTATTTGTTAGGATATATTTATTGCTGCGACCGATACAAGTGCGGCATCAACTGTTTGGACCATGACAGCCTTGATCAAGGCACCTAAAGTGATGCAGAAGGTACAATCCGAGATCAGAAATTTGGTGGGTCAAAAAGGAAAAGTAGACGAAGACGATATGCCCAAACTTCCCTTTCTTAAAGCGGTCATAAACGAGGCATTCAGATTGTACCCTCCCGCTCCTTTGCTTGTACCAAGAAAAACAAATCAAAGATGCATTCTCGAGGGCTATCAAATTCAACCCAAAACGGTCGTTCATGTAAATGCGTGGGCACTTGCAAGAGATCCCGAATACTGGGAAAATCCAGATGAATTCATGCCTGAAAGGTTCTTAAATAGTAATATTGACGTAAAAGGGCAGGACTACGAGATTCTTCCTTTTGGTTCAGGACGACGAATGTGCCCCGGAATGCCGATGGGACTCTCAAATGTGGAGCTAACAGTTGGAAATCTTCTCTATTCTTTCGATTGGGAACTGCCCCCAGGAATTCAGGCAGAGGATATCGATACGGATCCTCTGCCCGGACTCGCAATGCATAAGAAAAATCCACTCCTTCTTGTACCTAAAAGATATGTTGCTTAGCCAACATATTTGCGGTGTACAGAAAGGATAATTGTGCAGACTTAGCCACCGCACCTGCAAATAATAAAACAACACACAAAGCAATAAAGGAAAAATGAACTTTATTATTATAAATCAAGTTATATTTTGAGTAATATCAAATAAATTCCTTCGCTCTGGGTGGGAATATATAGAAAACTCGGATATATAAGTACGTATTTTTATTTTATTTTTTCAAATGCTACGTACATCGTTTATTGTTATTTTTTAAATGTCATCATAAATTATTTGTTCCTGAAATTAAAAGAAATGAGTTGAAGAATGTGTCCCGGGATGCTTGGAGCTAACAATTGCAAATCAATTGTACTCGTTTGATTGGGAACTCCTCCAGGCAGAATATATCGATACTGAACCCCTACTTGGAATCACCATGCATTAGAAATAGAGAATTAGTTAAATATAGTCACTCCTGAAAAAGAAAAGTGCTAATATAGCCATTTTTTAAAAAACAATCAAATATGGCCACGCATACAAGACTTGCATACACGATCATATACATGGTCGTGTATGCTGGTATGGTCGTGTATGCTAGTCGTGTATTCAAGTCGTGTATGCTGATATAGTCGTGTATGCTAGTCGTGTGTGCATTGTTGTGTATATTGCTATGGTCGTATATGCTAGTCATATATGCATGGTCAGCATACACGACCAGTTTAGGTTGTGTATGCTGGTCGTGTATGCTAGTCGTGTAGGCATGGCCATATTTGATCGTTTTTAAAAAAGTGGCTATATTAGCACTTTTCTTTTCAGAGATGGTTATATTTGCACTTCTCCCTTAGAAATATCCACTGCTCCTTGCAGCTAAAAGATATGTTGCATAGGCAATAAGCTTGCTTTTATTAAGTATATAATTCAATTTCATTTTTATATGCATGCCTTCGCAGTAATATTGTAGCATTTGCCTAAGTTCGTCGTGCATGTTACAAGATCTTATGTTTCACATAGTAATGAAATATTTGTTTGGTAATATTAAATTTAAAGATCGTGGGTGCTACTATTATGAACATGAATAAGAGATTTTTGGCCTCAAACAATAACCACTATACCACTAGATCAACACACGTTAAAATGAAATATTCGTGATATTAGCTTGTGTTACTAACCTATGTAAGTTTCTTTGTTTAGTTATGTGGTTACACTAGAATAGTAGTATAAGTTTAAGATATCATAAGCATTTTGGTAAGAATGTAGTTAATTTATTGCTTTTTTCTACGCAAATTACCTAGCTCTATATATACATACATAAAATTTTCGAAATGAGACCGTACATGAAAAATATTTTGGTTTGTGAAAAGGGGTTCGAGTTTGGGCTTTCAATCTCTTTAATTACTGTGGATATTTTCACTGTTTGGATATCCTCGATCAAACGGATAAATTAATAATAAGACATGTTAAATTGAGACATTTAATTGGTAGGCGAATGATTTCATCTCAACATATTGAGCCTCGTGAATGTTTAATGCTGCCAAAACAGATGAATTCAAACCACACCCACAAACTAGTACATCAAACATATCAATTCAAACCACATACAGAAAATAACAAACCTTTATTGCTCTCACTCACGTTCACATTTTCGACAATAACATGGCCCAATAAAATGATTATATTTTTGAAGTAAAAAAGAAATTGATTATATTTTAAAATTTACATGAATCGTCGGATAGTTTTTGCAAATCGGAAATCTTCGTGAATATGATAATGTTGTGGATCTTTTACTAGTTAATTGGTTTTTGCACTAAACGCACCTGAATTTTCAAAAAATACATAGATCGTTGGACGTTGACACATATGCATAGCCAACAAAATTGATTATGCTTTACACTTCAAACCGGATATATTTTGTTGTATAACATATAAATTTTCATTCCTATATATATATGTATTCGTGTAATGAACTGGAAAATATTTCCAAATCGTTATTCTTGTTATGAATGCGATCGAAAGATCGTGAAGCAATGCAGCTCCACCAATGAAATAGTAAGAACTCAGAACCTAAATTGCAGATGCATGAAGAAGTAAAACACACAAAAGATTTACGTGGTTTAGATCAGAATGATCCTACATCCACGGAGCAAGAAAGAAGACTGATTTCACTATATAAACAACGTGAACCCTGACAAATTGTCACTACAACGCAGACTACAAGAATTCTCAAGAGGAAGAAAACTGATCTTCTACAGCCAACTACAAAGCAGATCTCACAAGCTTCTCCTCTCTATTCTCTTCTCTGTGTATCTCTCTCTCTCTTCTAACTAACCACAAGCTAAGAAGGATTGAGAACTCTTTCAGTAACTGCCAAGAAGAATAGGACAAGAGTATTTATACTCAACGTGAAAGAAACAAAATCCGGCAACTATGACTTCTTCACTTGTTGTGTAGCTCATTAAGAGCCCGCTTAACTGTTTCTTAACATCCAAATCCTTCAGCCTTCGATATTTGCAAAACAACTTCCTCAACTTCCTTTTCACTTCTATGCAGTCACAAACAATTCTAAATCGCATATAAATTTTGTGCGAATTTTCTATTGTTCAAAAAACGGTCTCGATTTCAATATAAAATCAGTTGATTTTTTTCTTTCAAGAAGCATACCAAATGTATATATACTAACAAATAAAACAGTATACCACACAAATATGAAATCTCTAAACCACACACATGCGGAATTGAACACAACTTGGTAAGGAGAAAATTAAGTGCGTGAGCTTATTTTTGCCACTTCAACTAAACCTCATTAATTAATTAGTTAATTTTAATTAATATGTCAATGTTAAAGTTTGGTTTAATCTATTTTTCTAAAGGCATACTTTCCGAGCAAAAATGTAATTAATTAACTCGGCATCTTTCTTTTTTTTTTTTTTAGGAAAGTAACTTAGCAATATTTAATACCTACATAAAATTTCGTTGTTTATGTGGCTACCATATATAGTCGTTAATGAATGTATGACATAATTTCATTCCTGAAGTTGGCAATTTGGATTATCTGTTTCCACACATGCGAATAATAAATGCCGAACGAACAATGAGTATCAGAAGATTCGATTTCCGTCCCCAAATCGCTTTTGACTAATGCACACCGCATACCTAGCTTGATAAGTACTTGTTTAAATCTTAGATATCACTATTTACAAATTAATACCACCAAAATGGATCAATTCAAACCACACAACAAGAATGCATGTCGGCATCGGCATGACCCAATGGAGACTAATATATCTACCTAGCTATTCTAAGCATGAGAATGGAAGCGTATAAACCCTAGTAAAATACTATATTTGTTCCACATTCAAAATGATACTTCTACTACTATCCATACTCGTGCCACTAATCTTGCTATACCTTATCAAGAGAAACAGAAACTCAAGCCGAAATGACATCGTCCCACCGGGCCCTCCCGGCCTCCCGTTCATCGGGAACCTCCTCCAAATCGGCTCAGCAGCTAGCAATTTGCCAGTCTATCTATGGAATCTCTCCAAGAAATACGGTCCTATTATGCAAAGCACTGCCGGCCTCATATTATTGAGGGCCGTCAATTTGAGGACACTATCAATTAAGTATTGCGCCCGTAGGACAATTCTCGGCCCGAACGAGCTAAATCGCACGCCCCGTGCACGTGACGAGCCCGAACGCCACATGTCAGCCACATTAACCTCCACTCACCCTCCCCTAACTCCTCTCTCTCTCTCATTGACGAGCCCCCGCCCCTGCAGGCTGCACCCTCTCCTCTAATCTCTCTTCCTCCACCCATCTCTCCACCTCCTCAAACCTGCTTATCACCCACACGAACGGCTGCTCAGACGCTTCCAGTCGTAGCCCATCTCCATCAGCTGCCCTGCCACCAGCGGACACTGGCTCCCTAGGCACGCGTACATCACCAACGCCGCTTTCTTCGAATTCAGCCATTTCAAGCAATCGATTTCTCTGATCCACGCCGCGTTCCCTCTCTCAAATTTGTCTGTGGCATCTCTGTTGCAGGGGGAAACCGGTCCAATGCACCAGACCTTTTTATTAATGGCGTCGGCGCAGCCGGCTTTCAATTCGGAGAAGTTGTTGACGACGACGACGTGCGCGTTCCATTTCACCTAATTATTTTTCTCCAAATTAGAGAATACTAAATCTGCTTATCTTGTTTGAGAATCCTAACCAAAATCATCACACATATCATGGAGTTCTTCAACAATGTGAAAGCCGTGAGGCTGAAAAGCGCTCGAAAAATACCTAGTCGCCGACCACGACGAAGAAACCGTCCGGCAAATCAGCAACGGCACGTCGAACTCATCAACGGCTACTTGATGAGATTCCGACAGCGGCTACGGTAGAAGGCGGCAGCGGCCAGTGTGCAGTTTGCACGGAGGGGTTCTGATTAGACGCGGCGGTGAAGCGGATCCCCTGCACCCATATTTTCCATGAAGACTGCATTTTGCGGTGGCTCTCCGTCAATTATTCGTGCCCCTTATGCCGCCATAAGTGTACGGCGCCGCCAATACTCTCCGGTGCTCCCACCTTCTTGTCGCCGACTAGCCGCCCACCTGTTGTGCACGTCGCCGCTAGCCCTAGCTTTAGCCTCTCCGGTCTCCAACGTCAGCCGCCCACCTGTTGTTCTATTTGGTTTAATTCAGGTCTGAATTATGAGTTAGTTGAGGCTGTGTTGCTGAATCTGGGTTGGGATTGTGAGTTGAGGGTGGAAGAGGTGACAATGACGGCGACGGCTGTCTGCAGCGGCTTCTAAGTTGCTGACCATGGGCCGGTGATGAAGGTGGTGAGGGAAACAGGGAGTCTTCGTTGGAGATTGGACAAAATAGAAGGAGATGTTAAGGGTATTTGATTTTGGTGATTTCTTAGTAATATGTCTGTGAGAGTGACATGAGAAAGAAAGACATAAAAGCGTTAGGAAAAGAGAGAGGGGTTGGGGAAGAAGGCGAAGTGGAGGGTGAGTGGAGCTGAGGTGGCAGACATGTGGCGTTCGGGCCCATCACGTGCTCAGCACGTGCGATTTAGCTTGTTCGGGCCAAAAATTGTCCTACGGAGGGCTTATTAATTCTTTACTGTCCTCAAATTGAAGGCCCGCAATGAGGTATCCTGAATGTGCACTACCCCCTATTTAAGTGTCCTAAAAAAGCCTCTAGCTCCATATCATCACTATACACTAAATTTGTTTCGATTCTTATCTAGAGTTTCCTTATCATCACTCCTTTACTCTATTTGTGCCTCGGTAACGACACAAGATCTGATATCTCTCATACACTAATTTAATTTTACGTTTATTAATTATGATTCACATTAATCTAAGGGTTTATTATTACTTTTTTTACTTTTAAATTTGCGCATTTTTTGTTAATAATTAATTATTAGGATAGGTCATTTCATAACTGGGGTATTTAAAATTTCAGATTCGATTTTTTTAATAAATCACTACTAGAAAAATATAAATACATTACACTGCATATATGACACTTTAACGAGGAATTCGTCGTCTATGTGCGTCTTTTGACATTACATGATCCTTTCTAAAATAGATTGTCATCTATGTGCGGGCATCATTTAAATTAATGACGGTACAAATTTAAAGAGTCATGTATCATATACCTATACATGACAACTAACTCCAACTGTCATGTATAAATGTCAGCTATGTGCATAATTTATTTAAATATTGAATATTAAAATTAAACAAAATTACCTTTAATCATCTCTCCCTCCCCTCTACTCTACCTTTGTCATTCATTCCCCTCTCATCTCCACACAACGCCTTCTCCACCTCTATCCCTATCATCTTCATTTGCTCAAAATCAAATCCACCACCACCACCACTCTCTCTCTCTCTCTCTTCCTCTCTCGCATTTCAATCATACAACAACAAAGCACCACCTCTACGCATTGTATTTACCTCTCCAAATTGAAGCCCTAGATTTCTTCAGTTTGACGCGATTATTTTTCCTCAAATTCAGGCATGCCAAGTTTCAACAGATTCAATGAAGGAGATACCAGAATGGAGAGGAGAATGAAAGACCTTAATTAGATTTGAGCCCTAACTTTTTCCCCCTTTTTTAGCAACCGCCGCCCACCACCATTCTCGGTCGACTCGCATCGTCTTCTGCTGTTCCTATTGCTGCTATTTTCTCTATCGTTTTAGCCACCAGAACTCTGAACTCGAGCCATCGCAGCACCACTATCTCTCACCGCAGATAACTCATATCTATTTGTAATTATATGGTAGATTTTTTTCCGTTTATTGTCCGAAATTTTCCGTTTACTATGATGTCGGCACAATTGTCTGAAAATTTTGTTGAAGCTGGTCATGTTTCTACCAAGGTATCTATTTCAATTTTTAGCCTTTTTTTTTCCTTCCTGATATTGGTGTTGGTTTATTGATCGCTCATCATTGCTTAGGCGAAATTAAGAAACATCCTATTGTTTAATGCCCTAAGTTGATTTATGGAATTGTGTGACATGAGAAAAATCTGCAGATTTAAAAATGAATGAAATGAGAAAAGTAACATCTTCCCTTTTGCTTGGGCATTATGTTCTTTGAAATTTAGGATCGAAATTAATCATCAATCTAATATTAGTCCGTATATTATTCTTTGTGTTGCACCTTTGTTTCATCAATTGATAAAGTATACTTCTTTTTGGTTCTTTATAAATTTAATTTAGTGTTTTGTCCTTTTCAGGTTGATTTTGGCAGGTCCTATAATTTTGAGATTATGCTTACAATAATTAAGATACCCCTGCACATATGAAAGTAAGTTCATTATATCATCTCTTCATTGCAAACAAAGTCGACTCTTTGAAAAATATGGATGATTGCAATTGATATTAAATTCTAATTTTTATTGGTATAGAGATATAAGTTAATTGATAAATTTAATTTAGATTTTAAAAAAATCTGTGAATTTGGATACAAAGAATTAATGAGAGTGACCGTGTATCTATGAAGAGTAAGGATTTTTATGCAATTCTATATAAATCAAAGAAAATTTGGTTTTGCTGATTGGTGAATAATTATGTTACACTTAACATTTTAATTTGTAGAGATTGTGGTTGTGGACTTTATCCAGTGTAGATGCTCAAGTTTCTTGCAGTCTGTTACTTTGTTTCATGTGTTAGTTTTTCTGAGTTTTGTGAGGTTTCTGTTCATTCTGGAATTTGTTAATGATTTGGTATCTGATAATAAAATTTGTGGCTTAGCATAGCAGTGGCAGTAATTGTAATTGCAGTGGTTAGTGCATCTGTTATTGTGATAAGAAGTCTGATTGGGATTTATATGTGGAAGCAAAGAAGTCTCGAAAAGAACTAAAAAGGTAACCATTTTTTATATGATTAGTAGAATTATTGCCTTTTTGCTCTTTAAAATCTTGCCTTTATCTTCCTGGTTGTAGTGATGTACTGATGGGGAGAAGTATGTGAAAAGCCTGAATGACAACAGCTTGAACTTCAAATATTAAACGCTGGAGAATTCCACTGGTTGTGTTGACGTATGTGCCAGATTTCAGTATGACCCAAAGGAAAGTCACTTAGCTGCTGTGAAGAACATCATCAAGTATGTGAAAAGTACAAGTGATTTGGGTATTTGGTATGGGAAGGACTGCACTTCATCTATTGTTGGATATAGTGATGCCGATTGGGCAGGTAGCCCCGATGATCGAAAGAGCACTTCTGGAGGATGCTTCTTTCTTGGAACTAACCTGGTGGGATGGTACAGTAAGAAGCAAGTGAGTGTTTCTTAATCTTCTACTGAAGCTGAGTATATTGCAGCCGGGTCCGTATGCACCAAATTGATGTGGATGGAGCAGATGTTGGAAGATTATGGTATTAGCTTTGAAGGATTCACTCTTTATTGTGACAATAAGAGTGTCATTGACATCTCTAAGAATCTTGTCCATCACATGAAGACTAAACACATCGATATCCGTCATCATTTTATTAAAGAATTGATCGAAAAGAAGATTCTTAATTTGGAGTTCATCTCAACTGAGAAGCAATTAGCTGATATTTTCACCAAGGCACTTGATGGTTCAAGGGTTGAGTAATTGAGAATGGCTTTGGGAATTTGCTCTCTCTGATTTATTTTCGGAGAAAGACCCTTCCCTTGGGGTTATGGACGGCAAGCATGGCTCGTGGAATTAATCATATTATGTGGTTTATGATTATTTGATTTTATAGCTGTTCTGGATTTTTTGAATTTTTCAGGTCTGAGCCAGAGTGAAGTAGCACAGTATCTGGCACAGTCTATTCAAACTGACAACTATCGGCTGACGTCATAAAGCAGACAACGGCTATTTTCTGGCAAACGTCTCTGCAAATTCTGAGCTAAATATGGATTAGTTTGAAATTTCCGACCATTGCAGATAAGGATGGAGTTCAAAATTAATATATATCTCATTCATATTCTTATGGGATATGATTCTATCTTATTTTCGGGGAAATTGCACCGATCTTTGCTTCCATAAATATAGCTATCGAGTATTTGGCCTTCATCTCATACTCATCTCTTTCTTCTCCAAGTGTGCTTGTTGCTGTATTGATCCTTTACCATCAAATCCATGGCGTCTGATCGTTCTTCTAGATCGAAGGAATCACAAGAGCTCTCCGACGACTCTTATGACGGCGATACCTTCATGCCTGATCTGGAACCCGTCATTCCCGCTCAAATCAAGGGTCCAAGAAGAAAATTGGTGACTTATGAGTACTCCTCCGATGAAGAAACTCCGGTGAACGAAGCACAGCCAAAGAAAACCCCGTCGCCGGAGAAGATTATATCGCCGGACAAAGCAGAGGTTGCTGATTCTGAAGACGATGCTCATTCTGAGGGAGAGGATACTCTCAACACTTGTATTGTGAAGTTGATGGCAAAGAAGAAAGAAGAGGCTAGTGCTAAGAAAAGAATACGCGAAGCTACACCCTCCTTTGCTCATGGTTCGAAGGGTTCACTGTTTTGCATACCCGCCGTCTCCACTGGTGGGTCGCAAAGGAAAAAATCTCCAATGATCGGAGAAAAGAATGAGAAAGGGCCTTCTGTGGCTGTTGATTCAGAGGCTCGCAAGTCGTCATCTATGCCTGCACGTGAGCCAGTTGTTGATGTTGAAAAGCCAAAGAAGAAGAAGCAAACTCAAGCTGCTGCTTGCAAGGGTGGAAAGACACAAAAAATTGTTGCCGCTCGGAAGAGAAAGAGGAATGTTCTACATCCTCTTGTTATTAATGAGCCCAATCCCGCTATGCACACAAGGGCGCAATTAAGAAAACAAGTTGAAGAAGCCGATATTGCTTTGGGTAAAGGCAAGAAAAAGATGTATGAGGATCAACCTCCAAAGCCTAAAGGCATAACTGGTGGTTACTATTCGAAGTGGCCAAATAGTGATAGCGTGAGTGGGATCCATTTATCTATGAAGCATGCTATTCTTCACAAGATTGCCGTGTTCAATTGGCTTCCATCTGGTCACACATCGAATGTGGGACAAGCGCTGGGCAGGTTGCTTTATAGAATTGGTCGGTTTGAGCGTTTTAATTTTGGAAAATTGGTGTTTGATCACGTAACCAATCATGCTGGAGAATTGAGGAAAGATCGATGCTTAGGCTTTCCTGGTTTGATCTTTGAGATAATACAATCTCAACTTCCTGATGTTGTTGGCTCTAATGATGTTTGGGCAGATGATCCTGTGGCGTTTCGCTTTAATAACAAATTGCTCAATGAAACGCATCATTTCAGAGACATTGAAGGACCTGGTCACCGTTCACAGCGTCACTTTAAGGCCTCTGTTCCAGTGACTGAGCTACCTCTCGCCAGAGCTCATGCATTATCTGCCAGGATGTATAGAGAGTTGCATAGAGAGCATGTTTCTCTTGGGAAGATCATTAAGTCTCTGCAGATGCTACAAGACTCCATAGTTGCTATTTTTCATGATTTCAATGTTCAATCTCAATCTGAGATGGTGGGACCTTCTGGAACGAAGAATGCTGTGACAGCTGAGCCAGAGACTAAGCCAAATGATCCTCATGCAGAGTCTGATGATGAGCTTGAGAAAATGCAAAGGGAAGTGGAGATTTATGGAGATGAAGATGAGGAAACTGAAGAAGATGCTGGAGAAGAGTCTGAAGCTAAGGAAGACTCAGAGGAAGATAGCGTGGCACGTGGTGCCAAACGCCATAAGAAGGATGGTTACCTCATTTTGTCCTTTTGTCATTCATGTGAGACAAAAAGGGGGAGTAGTAATGGAGTAGCATTTATTTTGCTATGTTTTTTGTTGATGTATTCCGCTGCTGCAAGGTGTTTATTTCACCTTAGTTAATGAAGTTTGAAGTTCATCCTAATGTTTGAGTTGAGGGGGAGTTATGATCCAAGTACTGATCCACTTCGTTTGCCCCAGTATCAGTTCGAGGGGGAGTTGTGATCAAAGAAGCTGATTTGCTTAAGTCCCTTTTACAGTTTAAGGGGGAGCTTCATCAAGATCTTCATATGTGCTGTCATGATCGAAGTCTAGTATGAAGATGTTTATTACTCTGATTTTTGTTCTAATGCTTGGATGATTGTTTTGTCTACATAAATGCCAAAGGGGGAGATTGTTAGATTTGAGCAGGTGGCTCATTGATGATTGGCAAATTTATGTAGAAGCAAGATTGACTGAAGTGTTTTGAGTTGTGCGAAGAACAGAGTCTGGTGACTGCGCTTCAGTCTGAGCTACTTGGAAGTGGAACAGCATGAAAGTTTTATTTCCATAATAAGGCGGATTCTGTGAAGATCTTGACCTTATTCAGTTAGATACGGAGAAGATCTCTTTGGGCGTATATATCCGATTATTATACTTGTTCCACAAGGCATGTCTTCAACAAGGAAGAGTTTTCATGCATAAGGAAACTAGGGCAAATCGATGGAGATATGATCTAGGGTTTCTCAAGACCTATATATATCGACATCAACACAAGTTGGAGGCTGCCGCAGAGATAGCTATTTTTATTGTTTATAGCTTTAACACTATTTCGTGAATGAGTGTTGATTTGTAATCTTGAGAGTGTTTAATTCATTAGACAAACACTTGAAAGAGGGTTAGGGGTTGGATTGTTATTCAAACCTAGATTGTAAGGGTGCGGCTTTTGCAATCACAATTCACGTAGATCGGGAAGGGTGTGAGTGGTGAGGTTTCATAAGGTGGAAGACCATATGTGTAAGATCCTGTAACTTCAGCTTTCGATAGTGAATTGTTCTCTCTTGGGCGTGGCCCCCCAGACGTAGGTTGTTTAACCGAACTGGGTTACCATTCTGTGTGTCACTTTAATTAGCTCACTCTTTATATTCTGTGATATAATCTGTGCTAAGTTTTTGCAGCAACAAAGTTAATTTATAATCATAAATTATCCGATTGGTATTTTCAAATAAAAATAAACAATTTTAGAAAATATTACAAAATTAATAACGGGACATTGAGATACACATACAGTATGTGTGGGACAAAAGATCTCATCCGTATTTTTACATATCGTTGTTACTAAATTTAAAATTACATGTCGATTCATAATAATGTTGATATATATGTCCTTTATTATCTACAAAATACATTCCGTTATTGTAAGTTTAAAGCTAGCATTGTGTACTAATATAAGAAATCAACACGATTGTGCAATAGGGAAAATCTATATATTATATGGAGTATGTATATGCATGATAACCTTTTTTTGCTCTTTGTTAGGATATGTTTATTGCTGCAACCGATACAAGTGAGGCATCAACTGTTTGGACCATGACAGCCTTGATCAAGGCACCTCAAGTGATGCAAAAGGTACAATCCGAGATCAGAAATTTGGTGGGTCCAAAAGGAAAAGTAGACGAAGATGATATGCCCAAGCTTCCCTATCTTAAAGCGGTCATTAACGAGGCATTCAGATTGTACCCTCCCGCTCCTCTGCTTGTACCAAGAGAAACAAATCAAAAATGCTCTCTCGAGGGCTATCAAATTCAACCCAAAACCATGGTTTATGTAAACGCGTGGGCACTTGCAAGAGATCCCGAGTACTGGAAAAATCCAGATGAATTCGTGCCTGAAATGTTCTTAAATAGTGACATTGACGTAAAAGGGCAGGATTACGAGATTCTTCCCTTTGGATCGGGACCAAGAATGTGCCCCGGAATGCCGATGGGACTTGCAAATGTGGAGCTAACAATTGGAAATCTGCTCTATTCTTTTGATTGGGAACTGCCGCCAGGAATTTGGGCAGAGGATATCGATACCGATCCCTTACCTGGAATCGCGATGCATAAGAAAAATCCATTGCTTCTTGTACCTAAAAGATATGTTGCTTAGGCGACATACTTGCGGTGCACAAGGGGAAATTGTGCTGACTTAGCAACCGAATGGGGAAATAATAAAGCAACGCACAATGTAATAAAGGACAATTAATGACCTTTATTATTATAAATCAAGTTATTGTTCTGAATAAATTCCTTCGCTTTGGGTGGGAGTATATAGAAGTAGGAAATATATGTACGCAATTCTTTTTTTTATATGCTACGTACTTCAGTTATTGTTATTTTAAATTTTCATCTTCATTCCTGAAATTTGTATTACACTAGTATTTTTGTAACTAAGAAGTAGTAATGTTACTTTCTCAATATTTAACAATTCTTTACCAAATTATCTATACCTATTATAAAAGAACGGATTCTTACAAAATTGAGTTTACCTAATATATCCTCATTTTTCTATTTATTTTAAAGATAATAATGTAAATCTACATAAAAATTATTATGAATTTAATAAATTATTAGTAATATATAATCCTACTTCTACTATAACTCGGTTATATAATCCTTCTTCTACCACAATAACTCGATAATTTTATTAGAGATCGTCTTACTATTTGAAAATATACGATTACATAATTAATAATAACCTACTCTATTTGTTTATGATTTATGATATTTGGTGAATGAAGAATAAATTAAGAATAGACGTGTAGCCAATTAATTTCATAGATAATACTTTTACTTTTTGATTGCAACAATAAAATTCATGTCAATTTGTATACTCATGTCAGTTAGTATACTAATTATTGCAAAATGATAAATACGAATATTTATTTTAATGCTATATCTACTTAGGTATTAATTATTAATCAACTTATAAATTAACACATAATATAGTCCTACATATTATTATATACCCAAAAGTGAAAGTGAAAAGATAACATTAATTTTAATAGTTAGAGATTATTTTCTTGAGCTGGAGTTTTGTATTTTTTTGTAATTTATTTTTTATTTTTTATTTATTTATTTGGAGTCATTGTTTTATTTGATTATGAAGTATTTTTAAGTTTATTGAATAATTGAGTTGAAATTTTAGTGATTGATAAATTAATTTCAAATCTTTAAAGCATAATATGCTCTCAATTCCATTCGAAATGATACGGATTTTTTATATGAACTGTCACACTCGAAATAGCACATCCAAAGAGAAACCTTTCTCTATAACAAAAATATATGGCTCCACCACTTTATATCTCTTTATTTTAAAAAACGGTGGTGGTAGCCTACACTTTTTTGTGAGAAAAAATGGTTTCCATAGTTGGAAACATGACACTTATCCTAGGACAGATGGTACTACATGAAGTGTAAAAACGACGAACATCCATTGGGCAGTGAGGTGAAATCTCGAATATAAAACATAACTCAACTAGGGAACATGCTCGGGAACAAGGGAATATAGATTGCAAGCGATAATAAATAGAACATGCCTTCAAATCTAATCTCAAACAACGAGCATAAATAAACAATTCAAGTGTCGAAAGCAATTGAAGCAATATAATCCAAGTCAAGTAGAATAAAATGGAAGTACGAGAATGGTTTCGAGCATTAAGCTTATTGTATCAACACAACGTCAAGTACTATAATTCAAAAGAATAATAAAACAAGTTTGATTATCATGCAGTGGAATAACGTCTCAAGTCCCACAACTACATATATGAAGATATGCAGTTGCAAGCTTAAACCAAAAGAAGACTCGACTCCAAACACTACACACTGCCGAGCATCTTCCGCCACCATCATCCATGCTAACCTGCACGTTTAGAAATACATGCAGGGCTGAGTACTTCGCACTCAATGAACACATGCTAAAATAATTTAAACTTTGCTCGATAGAGCTATATAATTGAACTTGCCTTGCCACTGACATCACAAGTGTTAGTACAGTTTAAAATGTTTAACTTATTTATGCAAAATCATTTTCTTTTCTTAAAACGACTGCGCAGTCAACATATATAATTTGAATAGTAGGTATGAATCAATCTACCACATAGTTCTCGTGTGCCGAGAAGTAGACCTCCTTCTCAAACACTATGACCGGCCTAACCGAAGCAAGACTCATAATCACTTCAAACAATTAATAACAACATGTGTGTTCCTGTCTCACGCAGGATAATAATAACAACTCCAGTAGATGATTAAACATACCAAAACTCAAATAAAATGACAAGTCAATTAATTTCAAAACTCACATAATATGATGATAATAATCACATTCATCAATTTATTTTCGGTTAAAATGCCCACCTGACTGCAAAAGGGGTTTGTTGGGTAAGTTGTTTTCCTTCTTCGCACTCACTTCTCGGTCCCGCTCGTTCCTTCAAAATAATATCTTACAAGGGCGAGACTACTTACTCGAAAAACATAACGAACTTTAACGCTCGGCCGAAGGACTTCTACTTGACTCGGGTTTCTTATCTTATCTCAACTTATCTAACTCGATCTTTCTCGGTTTCTCGGTTCTACCCAATTACTAAACCAACTGACTCTCAGACTTAGATACTTGACTAAAAAATATCTAACTATTTTATTAATTAAATAATCCTTAAATATCAGAAAACACTATTCACATCACACGTCTCTGTTTTTCTCGATTTCTCGAGTTAAACGAACTTGAAAAATTACGAGATAAATTCTCTGGTTCTAATATTGCAAATCATTCACAAACAAACTTTCAGATCAAGAATCGAACATTCACAAACAGGTAAACGATTGACTTCGATAAATAGACGAAAAAAAGGCTATTTTTCTAAATATAATTAAATATATCTAGAAAAATTCTAGAACATTATATTAATTTATTTAATCATAAATGTAAACTCGGTTACTCGTCCAAGACTCGATTACGAGATCGGATTCAAAATCTGAACGGAATATAGTTTACATCATTTTCTCGGAAATCGTGTCATTACTCGAAAAAATTACCAAACTCGGTAAAACGTTTCTAATTTCTTCTAATTACTTATTAACTCGATTAATCTTACTTATTTCGATTTTAACCTTACTAAATTGCTCGTTTCTTAGTCTAACTCGATTTTTCATTAACCAAATTTCATTACTGGATAATTTTTACATATTAACTCGCATTCAAGAATTTCGAAAAGCTACTCTAGTTATTTTAACTTCATGCATCTTCATCATCAAATCATCATATTGTTCAAAACTAACATGCAACATCAAAAATCATCAACTTCATTATCCTATTTGGTTCGAATTTTTCAAGAAAATTTTCAAAAAAATTATTCTTCTCGTTTATCTTATTCTATCATCTTTAAATCATCGAATCACACATCATCTAACCACATATCATCAAAAACATCACAAAATCATCAAGTTCTTCATACATATATATTTTTCGGTTTTCTTAAAAAAATAACAAATGATTTCTTTATTCCATTTCTTCATTTCTTATTATCATGTATTAATTGTCACATCCCAAATTCTAGTGTATAAGAACGACTAGAATCCATTGGACAGTGAAGATGGAACAACTGAATAAACATGACTCATAAGGGATAATACTCGGGTACAGAAGAAAAATTCAAATGAAGCAATGTCATTTAATTAACTTGCTTTCAATTGCCCAATTCAAACTCAATAAAATAAGTTTATTATTTAAGAGCCGAGAGAATATCAAAATGAAATGTCGGGTATGAACCTCATTAATTGAATATCAGAGTTGAAAGAATTTAAAAACATGATTAAGTATCGTTGTTGCAACGGAATATTACATCAAGTCCCAAAGTTATATGTATGAAGACATATAACCCAAGCTTAAACAGACTCGACTCGAAAACAACAAACGCCACCGAGCACACCGCACCATCATCATCCGAGCCAACCTGCACGTTTTAGAAATAACATGCAGGGCTGAGTACTTTGTACTCAGTGAACACATGCCAAAAATAATTTAAAGCTTGCTCGATAGAGCAATATAATTGAACTTGTCTTTCTTGCTGCATCACAAGTGTTAGAGTTATAAAATAGTTACTTGTGCATGCAATAAAAATCATTTCACTTTTAAATAAGTCTGCGCAAACAATAATATATCACACATGTATGTACCAGTTTTACAATCAAATATTGGTGTCGAGAAGTAGGCCTCCTTCTTAACACCGTGACCGACTTTCCCAAGGAAAAGCACACGATCACCTCAACGTGTACATAGAAATTCTGTCTCACACAGGACCGAATTCGTTCTCCTCAAGTAGATGGCAACATACAAAAAAACTCAAACATTGGTAAGTCAATTAATTTAAAACCTCACATAATATGATAATCATAATATTTATAATATCGCATTCATCGTTTTGTTTCGGTTAGAAAGCCCACCTGTTATCCAGTGGTTTTGCTCGAACTACCTCTTTCCGGTTCGCTCTTTACATCTAGACTCTGCTCGTTTCTCACTATCGAACTTCACTCATTCCTTCAAGAATAAATTCTTATAAAAATGATTTCTATTTTCTCGAATAAAAACGAAATCTAAACTCAATTATTCGGATTTCTACTTAACTCGGGATTTCTAACTTCCTCGGCTCGACCAATCGAACTTCCTCGACTTTTAACTCTATTCAAGTACTATACCAACAGACTCTCAGACTCAGGTACTTGACTCAACAACGTCCAATTATTTTAATAATTAAATAATCCACAAATATCAAGAAATCAATTCACGTCACACGTCTCGTTTTTCTCTTCTCGAGTTAAACGAACTCAGAAAATTACGAAATTAATTCTCGGGTTGTAATATCACAAATCATTCACAAATAAACTTTCAGATCAAGAATCGAATATTCACAAATAGGTAAACGATCGATTTCGATAAATAGATGGAAAAAGAAAAATTTTCCAAATATAATAATATATTCTAGAAAATTTCTAAAAAATCATATTAATTCATTTAATCATAAATGTTCACTCGGAAATTTATCCACATCTCAATACGGTCTCATGCTGACTCAATACTGCTCGACTTTTAAATTCTGAAAAAAATAAGTCTTCGATTTATAACGAAAATAGATTCGTTATACTCGAAATAAATCAAAGAATTAAAATACGGAATCGGATTCAAAATCCAAAACCTTTAACAAAATTTCTCGGTTTAATACTACGTCACTAGTTCTCGTAAAACGTGTCACATATTCCTCGTAATACGTGCACGTGCTCGGAAAATTCTGAACTTGACAATTAACTTCAAATAGTTTCAATTAACTAATTACTCAATTAAAATTTCTCAATTTTTCGTTTTTAACTTATTAAAACTCGATTTTTCTTTCTAAATTCAATTCTCGATAACTTTCACATCTTAACTCCAATTTAAGAAATTCAAAAAGCTAACTTCATTATCTTTACTCAAATTTTATCATCTAATCATCCATTATCCAAACATCAAGAACTCAACATTCATACCTTATTTCTCATTAAACTCGATTTTATTACAAAGATATTTATATTTGTTCGTTTTTTCGATTGTCAAAACTCTAATTTGCTCGATTTAATTATCTAAGCTCATTAAAGTTATAATCTCACTTAACTTTATTTCAATTTTAGATAATCGACTTATTAGTGCACAAAAACTTCGTTTTGGCATAACTTTTTCATACAAACTCTGAATTCAGAAATTCAAAAGGCTAACATACTTGTTTTAATCCAAATTTTATCTTGGAATCATCATTTACATCATATCTCATCAAAGTCCCTTTCGTTTTTCTCAGTAAATTTACTGCACTTAAACAAAAATTCTCATACTCGATCTTTTTCATTATTTTTAAGTTCTATCGTACTTAGAATAATTCTAATTGGTCAAATTCATCATCAATTTCCTCATACAAGCTCAAACATCACAAAAATCACAACTCTTCTTACTACACATGTAAATTGGCACTCTCCATAAATTTAGTAAACAAGTCATACTTTTGATTTCTTCATTTTAACATGTATTTCCATACACAAATTCATCACTAACATCATCAAATCATCAATCAAGAAGAATATAACAAAACTCTTATTTTTCACACTTAATCCCATCAGTTTTCATAAGAGAAATTAGGGAAAAATCTTCTCTTCTAATTAATCATATAAAACTTCTTAGATTAATTCATAGCGCTCAAATCCATCATCAAACTTATGCTAAAAATCAAGGTATAAAAACTCCCAAAATTCATCAAAATTTCGGCAATAATTAAAATAAAATGATCATAGGTTTTTCTCTCTTAATTTCATATACTCTCTTAGATTAAATTATAAGACTCAAATTCGTCATTAAACTCAATTTCACAAAAACCTCTCAAATTACTCATTGTTTTCGGCAATCACAAAAACTTAGGAATCATGGATTTCTTTTATTATTTTGATGCATGGAAACTCTCAAGAACAAGGATTTATACTTGAAAATTTGAAGATCAAAACTCCTCCTCTAACACTCATCTTGATCGAACAAGGGATTGAAGAAGAGAAAGGAAATTCTTGATCCCTTACTCACAATTAGAAGGAATAAAGGTTAAAGCTTGAATCCACACAACTCTTAGCCCCTTCCTTGAGCTTAATAAAGAAAAATATAGAGGTTGGGGAGCTGCTGCTGTTCGGCAGTTTAGGGAGATGAAGGAAGGAAGAAAACTTCTTGATTCAAGAGTTTTTACCTGACGTCGAAGAAATATGGATTGAAGCTTGATTTTCATGCGATTTGGAGCTTCAATACCAGCTCCCATGGCTGCTCTCCATGGCTGATTTTGTTGTGTGTTTGTGTGAGAGAAATGGGAGAGAAAGAGAGAGAGGGGCTGCCAAGAGGAATGAGAGAGTGAGTGAGAGTGAGAGGTGTGAAAGTGGCATATGTTAAGAGAGTGAGTTGCACTCTCTTGAGAGTGAGAGTAGGGATTAATTTAAAGAGGGGATGAGCCTTATTGGCTGAAATGGGAGAGAATAATCTGATTTTTATCAGATAAAAATCCCCGGAAGAAAATATTTTCCGGTACAAAACATCCCACTTTAATCGATTAACTCTCAAACAACTCAACTCACCACGACACTTTCTCGACATCCAATTTCACTCTAACTCGTCTCATTCTTCACCAAATAAATCAAGAATACTATAAACCCAATTTTCGGATCAAAATTCCATATAACGAAGAAAACGTAAAAAGTTACTATTCATATTCGTTCTCTTAAGAAATTTTAGACTCAAATGACACTAATTTGACGAATTTCGGAAATAGTCGATGAATAGTAAAATCTCGGTTATCGCACTATTCATCGGAATATAAAACTTCTCGAAATTTTCCGAAATTCGCACACCTACTCTATTTCACATTCTCCCACTTATATAACTCTTCACATCTTCATTTCGAATCACTAAAATGAGAAAATTACTTTTTTGCCCTTTAGGGGCATTTTGGTAATTTCACAAGAAAATTTATTTCTCAAATTTTTTTATCACATAACTTCACACATAATCATATATAAACATCTTTAATAAGCACTTAAGCACATTTAATCATAATTAGGACGGTTAATTAAGACTTAGAAAATCGGCGTATTACATTCTCTCCCCCTTAAATAAATTTCGTCCCAAAATTTGCTTATCTTAGGAGAATAACTCGGAGAAATTTTACATTTATCTTAAATCTTAAATCTCACATCGCATCTTAAAGATCATAGCGTCACCACCAGATCTTAACTAAAGGAATTAACTTCGTCCTTGACTGTTGGATTTTACAATCCAAAATCTCCTCGGGTCTCTTCTTGCTACTCAAATTTGGCTCAAGGGCTACGTCTTCTTGACGGTCTACTCACTTTGGATCGAAGATAAACTTACACACTCTAAGATGCATAAAAACTTTTATTCTATTTTCTGTAACTTAGCAGCAATACTATTTTATAAGAAACGACGCCTATATCCTTACTAGGATTTCAGATGGTCCGATATATCTCGATTTAAACTTTCTCTTACTCTTAAACGATGGATTCCTCTTGAAGGAAACACCTTCTGAAAAACTTTATCTCTAAATGCGAGCTCTAACTCTAAACTTCGATTAACGATTTATGACTTCTGTCGACTCTAAACTCCTCTTTATCTTCTCTCTAATTAGACGGAAAAAATTCTAACATCTCTTTGACTCCTTTAGGTCTCGTAACTTTTCTCTCGCCTACTTCGGTAAGGTAGAGATCAACACTTTTTTCTAAACAAAGCTTCGTACGATGCTATTCTAATTCGCATTTAAATAACTCGTTGCCATAGGCAAATTAGACAAGGGATTTTAACTTTGTTCCCAATTGTCGCTTTGTCTAGAATCACTACTCTCGTCATATTCTCTAAAATCTGGCTAGTCTTTTCGAACTAACCATCCGTCTATGGGCGATAGGCGGTGCTAGACTGCAACTGCTTTCTCAACTCTTTCTTAAAGATTTTTCCAAAAATGCGCGATGAATTTGGAATCTCGATCTAACGTTATTGAACTCAGAAATCCATGCAAATGCACTATAAAAATTCAAATCAAATTCATTCCATTTCTACTTCGGGATTGGAAACGGTTGCAATGGTCCGTAAGGTTCCTGATGCAAAATCTTCACTCGCTTGCTCACTAAACATCCTTTTACATACAACGCTACTTCGCGTTTCGCTCCTTCTTGCTCGAACTATTACTCCGAATCCTGATTCATCATTGCATTTTCTGGATTTACGGTGTAAGGAGTATCATGAGCTTTGCTCATAATTTCTTTTCTCAGCTCTTCGTCATTGGTATTGTACTACAAAATCGTCCAGGTCTCAAAGAGACCTGAACTCTTTACTTAGATGTAAAAATATCAAGTTGAAGGTTTAATGAGCCTACAAAACAGTTCTCACAAGAAGACCCGGGCTCAGGTATTAAAGTAGAGCTCAAATAAGGTCTCATTATTAGTCTCTTCACCAGGTCTCTTAATGAGATCCTACATCAAAGTGCAAAGCTAGAAGTCAGGTCCGGTCGCCCATCATTTAATGAATCTGACACACACAGACTGTTTTCGCCTGCATGAACCCAGACTTGTTGGAGAGTACATGTCCACGGCAGCAAATAAGCAAAGAACAAGTGTAAAAGGAAGATAACGACACCATCAAACCAGAATAACTTCACACCCACGAAGTAGGAGGAGTATAAATAGGGTGAAAACTTCTAGTAATCTCTCTTATGATCAGATTCAACAAAAAAAATACATATCTACTGTTTTATTTACAAAAAACCTACTTCCTCTAAAAACTAACTTGGGCGTCGGAGGTGGTTCGTCTGGAAAAATTCCCGGCCCTCCTTTTCTTTGTGTAGTTCCAACAGTTGCGGTCTATCAATCTCCCAGCTCAGGTGCTCAAGCAAAGAATAGTAGAGAAAGAGAAGGTAGATGCTCATAATCTTCAGTTGAATCTGTAATACAACAAGTTTATGGATGTATTATCTGGCGCCGTCTGTGGGAACGACGTTTCTTTTAAAATTCTCTTTCCTTAAAACATTATCGGAAAATTTCGTTCTACCATTATCTCTGGAAATCAGCTGAATCTAGTGGAAGAAAAAGTTTCTGGTTTTTCCGCAAGCAGTTTCATATTTAGTGTATTTTGAAGTAGGAAAATAAGAAACACGAAAGCTCTTCGACATTCATTTTTAGTTTTTCAAAGTTTTCCTCTGCTTGGTTCAAAATATTCGAGTTTCATACTAGATGCAGTTCTTCGGTTTTCTTTAATTTTCACTTTTTTGTGTTCCCTCAAATATTTTGGGGAGAGGGGTACGAATTCCGATTCTGAATCTGTTCTCTACTGATGTTAGAAGGAACTCAACGGTCTTAAGGCAAGGACTTTGAGGAATCTCATGATATGAGAAAAAAAAATGCAGAAAAGTGTGAAGCTCCTGAAGTGGGTTTCGCATAACCTCAGTGGAAGTTGAGGAAGTAATTCTGATGGTCCCGATACGAGTTCTGGTGTATGGAGGGGGGGGGGGAATACACCAGATAAAACTTTTAAAAACAACCCCCAAAAATATAACTCAACCGAGTAATGCAACTCAGTTGGAATCACAACCGAGTAAGAAACACTCGGTTGGAAGTGATGTGCTGTGCGGAATGTGGTGGAAATTAACTCGTATAAAATTAACTCACACTTTTATGCACGGTTGGTCAAGAACCAAGACAGTTGAGAAAGAATGCAGTTTGTATGCAGGTTAGATAATCAGTTGAATATGGAATAAGATAACTAAAAATAAACACAACACACAAAGATTTAACGTGGTTCGAAGAGAACTCCTACGTCCACGGGGAGTTGTGAGTCCACACAACTCAGTCCAAGTTCTTCTGGACAAACCACAAAGCTTACGCGGGCTTTGCAACCGTTAAGGATAAGTTTGCGGGTACTTATCAACCTTACAGTTTAGTTTTCGGGTACTAAACAACCTACCTACTCAATTTCGGGAAGAGTAGGGTCCTAACACCCCTTTTGAGAGAATGTGTGAAAAAGATGGGTTCCAACTAAAAGCTCGAACACGAAGTGAGCTATGATCTAACACTCTACGAACTCTCACAAAGTGATGTTCTCAAGGTTGGATCGAAAGACACAGAAACTAATTCTAACACTCTAGAACTCTCAACAAGTGATGTTCTAAGAGGATAACTAGTTAAGCTTGAGCTCAGAATGAAGTTGTTCTTTGCTTGAATATTTCTTCTCGCACTTGTTCGTCTCGTGTGTGTCTTCTTTTCTTCTCTGTGAATGAAGGCCTCTATTTATAGGCGGAGAGAATCAACTAGCCGTTGGAAGAGCTGTTGATCTCTGTTCTTTGAAAGCGATGGCTTGTCTCTCATCTCTACAGACTTTCCGGATTTGGCAACTGCATGCTTCTGCTTTCCATCTGAGACAGCCTTGTGTTGGGCCAAATGAGGTAATGACAGAGAGTCAAACCTTCACGTGACTTCCTTATTTGAAATTCAAATCTTAACATCAGACTTCCAATACGGAGTGGTCGATTAAGATTTTCGATTCTTCATCTAACTTGTTCTTCAGCTGATGTTCTATCTGAGTGCTAACAGTTGAACTCTCAGCTGACTTCAACTTCATGCTATTGATCTTCTGGGATCAGGTTCTACAACTGATGTTCTGAAACTGAACGCTCAGTTGTCTTCCTTGTATCTTCCCCCTTTTTGAATTCACATGGAATGAACGCTCAGTTGTTTTCCTCACAACTGATGTTCTATCTCTTGAGTGTAACTTCCCCCTTTTTCAATGCTTCATCTGATGAACGCTCAGTTGTCTTCCTCACAACTGATGTTCTATCCGAGTGAAGCCTTGTTGCCGTCTTCAGCTGGAATCCTATAAAGATAAAATCTTAACAATGCTCAAACAGCGAGCCTAACTACTAATATTAGGATCTGACAACATCTACTCGGTTGGGGTCAGTTAATTTTGGAATCAATCAAAACTTTACTAAACTTCCCAACAATTTCCCCCTTTTTGATGATGCCAAAACCCTTTATAAAAATTCTAAAACCCTTACAGATCACAATTGATCTAAATCTAACTGACTTATCTAAAATCTCAGCTGAAATTCTAGACTGTCTATAAGATGAAAACATCAAAGGGTTAGCACAGTTATAACATGGTATTGAAATAACTTTGCGATTCAGAGCTTGGACAATGAGAGATTGTTCATCAAGGTGAATCTTATAATTGAATAGTTTTCATTACAACTGATGATTACAGAGATAAGCACAAAACCCAAAAATTACATCAGTTGCTCAAAAACTAACTGAGCTAAAATTGAAGCCCATACTTGCTAAAAATTCTCACAAAAATTTCTCTCTTAGCAGCTGACTCCTTGGAAATGTCCACCCCATGCTCTTTGCAAACCTACCTTGCCTTGGCTGCAATCTTCGTCCGGTTGGGGGTGCGGGAGTCTGGGAGGAAAGGAGGCTTGTATGTGACCTTCTGAGGGACGGGGACAGTGTTCAGATCCTGTTTGGCTTCTATCATTGCACGTCTGAACTGACTAAACATGCCCGGGTCTCCAGAATGCAGCTCGGTCAAAGCTTCCTTAAACGCTTTCCTCGGGTCGTGAGTTGCGTAAACCTTCCTGTAGTAGAAGTCGTTTACGAACTTCTGCTTGAACAGCTCCCATTCCTCATTCCACTCGGTCGGCATCCACTTATCAACATGCCTGAATCGACTCTGGACCTTGGACTTTCCTGGCAACCTCTGTTGCTTCAACCGAGCTTCAGCCTTTGTTTGATGTTTGTTGATGCGGCGTCGGTTGCGGGAGGCAACGTTGCGGTCCAAGTTCTGGGTTATCTTCTTCAGCTCTTCTTCAAACTGGGTCACCCTTCTCGCCTGGCTGGCGGCGAACTTCTTGATCTAACTTGGGTTCATATAATCTTTTTCTTCAACGTCCATAGCCTTAGCAGCTGCAATGTACTCTTCGGTTGTGATATTGTCGAGTTCAGAATCCAGCTCGGCTGCGATCTTGGCTATGGAGTTGTACGAAACTCCAAATTTCTCTGCCTGCTCCAAGTCTTTTGACATTTGAGCTCCACCGACTTCAGTTGACTTGGGAGCAGCAGACTTCCTCCTCAGCTGGGATTTTGCAGCTGGCACCTCCTTCTCAGCTTGGGTCTCTTCTTCTTCCTGCACCACAACATCCGTCTCCTTCTCTTCCCCCTTTTTGGCATCAGCAACAAGGCTTGCTACTGAACCATCTAGAGAGGTGAGTTGTTGCTCGGCTAGTTGAAGACGGTTGAAGAGTTCATCGACCGCGCACTCGATCTCTACCTTCTTCGCCAGTTCGGAGTCCTGGCGCTCTTGTTCGGCTTTCTTCAAGACAGAGAGGTTCTCGATTACCTCAGTTTGAAAAGCCACGAACTCAGCCCATCGCGACTCGAACCGAGACTCCCATTCAACATCTTGAGTCTGTTGGGACTTGGCGAGATTGGAGTCGGACAAGGATTTGATGACGTTTAGCTCCGACTTGAATCCCAGAAGAGTTGTCTTCACTTCAGAAATGTCTTGGCTGGTGGAGGAGGAGAATTCATCCAACTTTGTTTTCATTGCAACATTCTCCTCCACCAGCTGCTGGTTCTTCACTTCTTGTGCTTCCAACACCCTCAACTGATCTTCTTTGTGTTGTTGGAGGTTGGCAAGCATCTCGGTTCGCAGCTGGTTCACCCTCTCAGCGATCAGCTCACAGATTTCTTCACATGAGGGAGCTGGCTGATCAGCTGGAAGGGCTTGTGCAATCAGAGCTAGAGGCTCAACTGTAACCATGGCTTGTCGGTTGGCCAGGTACATCTTCAGCTCTTCTTCTTCTTCCTTCGCTGCGGCGGCAGCTGCATCCAGATCGTCGAGGAAGTCAGCTGACTTGATCAGCATGCTGTCGAGAAAATCAATGCAATCCTGTCCAGCTGCCTCCCTGGTGTCTGTCCCTTCTGCCTTGCTCTGGTCTAGACGACGAGTGAGCAGCGCAACCTTGTTATTGTAAGCCACTTCCAGGTTGGAGTAGTTGAAGTAGGCTCGGACGAGAGACTCGTCTGACTTCAGCCTGTTCCAGCTGTGCACCCTAATCGTATCTTCCTTCACGTACCAGTGACTGAAGATCAGGTTAAATTGGTATAACAGCTCGGTTCCGAGAGTGGCGAACACCGGCATGTCTCGAGCTTCAGGGAACATGGTTATCAACTTCTGGAAGCAGTAGGCCACCTTGCCTTCGTGCTCCAGCGCGATTGCCTGAGTGTCATCTTCTTCATCTATCGGTGAGGGAGATAGATTCTCGAAAGGCAAAGGTTCAAAGTCTTCATCAATGTTGGCCAAAGAATTGGTCACAACATCGGCATCGAGCTAGGAGCTCGGAATATTAGATTCAGTTGGGAGGGGGGTTTCAATTGGTTCCTCAACATTGGCCGAAAGAGCGGTCACAATGTTGGCATCGAGCAATGTGCTCGGAACATTTGGCTGTGTTTGTTCGGTTGAGAGAGCAAGAGGCTCTTTAGGCGGTATGGCATCAACTCCTGCCGTGGGGGAGGTGGGAACGTCTTCAACGTCCTCAGATGAGGAAGAAGCATCTGATGTTAAATCCGTCTCCATTCCTTCAGCCTCGTCAGCTCCGGTGGCTCGAGGAACGATCTCGAAAGTGGCAGCCTCAGCTGAGCGGCTCGACTCAGATGGCTCCTCCTGGTGCCGACTCAACTGGTGCCTCCTCCTCAGCTTGTACCTCAACTGGCTCCTCAGCTGGCTCTCCAACTGGCACCTCAGTTGGCTTATCAGCTGGCACCTCAGCTGGCTTCTTAACCGTCTTCTTGAGTCGTACCCTCAGCTTTTTCTGGGCAGGTTCCTCAGCTGTTTCCTTCTCCGACTCAGCTCGTTGGCGTGCAGCTTCGGATTTGGTGGGGCGAAGGACAGCTGGTTCCCCCTCAGCTGTGGGCTCAGCAGTCTTCCCAGTCTCCTTCTTCTCCTTAGGAGTGTAGACACTCCTAAGCACCTCATGTGCCTTCTTAGCTATTGGGAACAACATCAACTTCTTAAAAGGCGTCTCCTCACAGTCGTCCCATACCATGTTGTGACCCTCGGTTGCGAGCAGGATCAGGGCTGAGATCTTGCAGCCGAAGTTGAGTGTCCCTTTCACATTCAACAGTTTCTCTCCTGAGTCTGTTGTTGTCTCGGAGATCTTCGACTTCTCCACCATCAGCTGGTTCAAAAAGTATTGGAACCAGTTGATTTCATGCTTGTGCTCCAAAGCCACCAACTGCTTCAACTTTGGTCGGCTGATGTCGCCGAAGGCACCGCTGTAGCCGAACACTACTTTCGACACAACATCGAACAACAGTTGATGTTCTGGCTTCAATTTTGTCCTTTGCATGTTGCTCATCAACTTCTCCGGAGTGATTAGAGCATTCTCCAGAAACTCGTCGGCATACTCGTCGATTATGTTCTCCAGAAATTCTGTGGCGGTGTGGTTGACGGGGATGATGTGTCGGAGGGCATCGGAAACTGCGATGGGGAAGGTGACACGGCGAATAGTCCTAGCCGGAATGTCACGTTGCCGACATGAGACTTCCGTTGAAACTCCTTCTGTGCTGTCAATGGAGGCATGGAGATTCACGTAGAACTTCCCAACCTGGCGCCTTAGCAGGTGGGAAGGGCAGAGCTTTGCCCATTCTAGGAGCTCGTTCTCCCTGAGTGTATTGGCAAGGGGAGCCAACACCGGTGACTCCAAATCGTCGTCGGAAAGTATCTGTTCAAAGTAGATCTTCAAAACTAGCATGTCGAATGATTATTCATATGAGGTGGGGACAAGGGAAGATCCTGAAGAGGCCATTTTCTTGCTTTTTGGGGCCATTTAAGATCACTGCGAAGATATATACAGGAAGAAGTAAGGGAAATCTTTGCAGAAAATAGTTAGACAATTTCTGAGAAGACGATAGATACGAATGAGGAAGGTAAGAGATCACTTCCTGATTTTCCGCTATTTATAGGTTTTTGACTCGATTGAGATCGACGACTGGGGTTAAATGGCACGAATCCATCAACGGCTGAGATCACGCGGCTGTTGACTATCTTTGACTTGACGTCATGCACCGAGTTCCAACCCGCGCGTGAGAAGGTTTATAGTTTTCCTTGTCAGCCCAGTCGTACTATAAAGTAGGCTATGGATGTTCAACCGTACTTTACATTTAATGCGACATGATGGCTATTTTAATGTAACTGGCTAGCTCAGGAATGTTTGAATTTATTTCAAACATTCTCATTTAAGAACATAACACCTTCAGCCATAAATATTACCTGCCAGCTGATGTCGGAATCAGCTGTGTTCCCATGTTGCGGCATACCATCAGCTGACTCGAGTTTGTCTGTTCAGCTGACGTTTGATCCAACGTTGCAGCATACCATCAGCTGACTCGAATTCGTCTGTTCAGCTGACGTCTGATGTCTTCGGTTGGCAATCCGCATCTGAGATTCCCCCTTCATCTGAGCTTCCCCCTCAGATGGATATCTATCTCTTCACCTCTGCTGGTTCCTCATCTGATGGATCCAACAATCCAAGTAGTTCACATAACATCTTGAACCGTGCTTCGACTAGAGGTTTGGTGAAGATATTAGCTCTCTGAATCTCAGTTAGAATCTTCTCCATGGAAACGTCCTTCTTCTTAATATGGTCTTGGATGAAATGATGTCAGATGTCGATGTGCTTCGTCCGAGAGTGATGAACAGGATTCAAAGAGATAGCAATAGCACTTGAGCTATCGCAGTGAATGGGAACCTGTCCAGTTGCAACTTCATAGTCTCTCAGCTGTTGCTTGAGCCACAACACTTGCATGCAGCAGCTACCGGCAGCCATATACTCTGACTCGATTGTAGAAGTGGAAACACATGCTTGTTTCTTGGAGAACCACGAAACTAGCTTGCTTCCCATGAACTGACAATGTCCAAATGTGGACTTTCTGTCCAACCGATCTCCGGCTAGATCTGCATCTGAGTATCCAGTCAGTTGGATGTTGTCGTCGGTTGGATACCACAACCCAACATTTACAGTTCCCTTCAGATAATTGATGATGTTCTTTGCTGCCAACATGTGAGCTTCCCTCGGTTGAACTTGGAACCGAGCACACACTCCAACCGCATAAGATATGTCTGGCCGACTGGCTGTTAGATAAAGCAAAGAACTGATGATCCCTCTATACTTACTGGCATCCACGAGCTTTCCCTCAGTTCCAGGTTCAATCTTTCAGTTAGTATTCATCGGGATTCTTGTTGTCTTACTTGTCTGCAATCCGAACTTGGTGATGAGCTCCTTAGTATACTTGGACTGATTGATCAAAATCCCTTCTGGTGACTGCTTCACTTGAAGTCCAAGAAAATAGTTTATCTCACCCATCATTGACATCTCGAACTTCTCCTTCATGAGATTTGAGAATTTTTCACACAGCTCCTCTGACTTAGAACCGAATATGATGTCGTCGACGTAGATTTGCACAATAAGTATATCTTCTCCAACTTTGATGGTGGACAGGGTTTTGTCAACTGACCCTCGTTTGAATCCCAAGTTCAGAAGAAAACCACAAAGAGTGTCATACACCCTGGGTGCTTGTTTCAGTCCATAGATTGCTTTCTTCAACTTGTACACTCTTCCATCTCCAGTTTCAAAACCGGGAGGCTGTTCAACATATACATCTTCCTTGATATCACCGTTGAGGAAGGCACACTTCACATCCATCTGATAGACCTTGAACTTGTGAAATGCGGCATAGGCTAGAAAGATTCGGATGGCTTCCAGCCTTGCAACCGGCTCGAAGGAGTCCTCAAAATCGATTCCTTCTTGTTGACAATATCCCTGCGCTACCAACCTTGCTTTATTCCTCACGATGAAACCAATGGCGTCTCTCTTGTTCTTGAATATCCACTTTAATCCGATGACTTTGAGAGCTTCCACAACATTCTGGCACATCAGCTACAAAGCAAGAAATCATGGCAACATCTCCAGCTTGCTCGAATTCTTCAAGAACTGCCAGTTCTTCAGCATATTGGGCATAAGTGCTGGAATCTTCTTCAGTTGAATCTGGAATTGCAACTCTGCTCCTTGTACGTACACCTTCGGTTGGATCTCCGATGATGTTGTCAGTGGAATGATCTTCATACCATCTTCGGTTGTGTCTTTCTTCTTCTTCCAACTGTGGCTGTTCCGTGATCTGAGCTGGAGTCTTCAGAACTGGTGATTGATCATCTGTTGAGTCTGGAACCTCAACATTGATAACATTTTGAACCGAGCTTGGTTGGGCTTCGGATGCTGATGCAGTTGGAGTGACATCAGCTGGAGTTCCCCCTTGAGATGAGCTGGGGTCCTCGCATTCATCTTCAGAGGAGTACGGATCATCATCCTCAGTTGCCCATACCAATGGTTTAGCTAGATTCTTTTCCCTTAGAGCTTGCGATCTGGTGAGAACAGGTGGAACTTGTGGATCAGCCTGTTGTCCTTTAGCCTGTTCCCTGCACTCAAAAGTAGATTCATCAAAACTAACATGTGGTGTTATAACCACAACACGAGAGCTATTGTAGAAAACTCTATAAGCCTTGATCCGAGCAGCATATCCAAGAAATATGCCTTTCGAAGCCTTGGCATCAAAAGTTTTCAACTGAGTCTTCCCATTGTTGTGAATATAACACTTAGAACCAAAAATGCGAAAATATGAAATATCAGGCTTCCTGCGTCTCCATAGCTTGTATGGTGTCTTTCCCAACCGCTTGGTTAGAAGAGACCGGTTCTGGGTGTAGCATGTTGTGTTGATGGCCTCAGCCCAAAATCTCTTTGGCAGAGCTGAGCTTGTCAACATGGATGTAGCTGCATCTTTCAGTGTACGGTTTCTTCGCTCAGCTACTCCATTCTATTGCGGAGTACACACAGCTGATGTCTGATGCGTAATTCCATGCTTCTCGCAGTACTCGATGATGGTTTCATTTAGGAACTCGGTTCCACGATCTGATCGGATGGAGATAATTTTCATCTCTTGTTGGTTCGATATCCGATCCATCAGCTTGGGCAGCTCATCTCGGGTTTCACTTTTGTGTCGTATGAAGATGGTCCACGTATATCTGGAGAAATCATCAGTTACAACTAGGGTATACTCATTGCCATTCATGCTCTTTGGTGTAACTGGCCCGAAGAGATCCATGTGGATCAGCTGTAACACTCGGTCGGTTGAGGGAGTTGTCTTCAACCGGAAGGAGGATCTAGCGAGCTTTCCCAACTGGCATGCACTGCAGATATATGTTGTTGAAAATACTCGGTTAGGTATGCCTTTTGCATGTTCTTGTCTGGCAAGTTGGTTCATAGTCTTGAAATTCAGATGGTTGAGCCTTTTGTGCCACAACCAGCTCACATCTGAACTGCTCTTTGATAACAAGCAGGTGTCATGAAGACTACTGTTCCAGTCAGCATAGTAGACATTTCCGGTTGGCGATCGATTTCCCAACAATATGACCGGCTTTGATCTGACATTTTTAACCCTGCAACCCTGTGCATCAAACTTGACAGAGAAACCATTATCATAGAATTGGCTGATGGAGAGCAAGTTATGCTTTAATCCACCAACATAAGAAACATTAGAAATTGAAACGTAATTGGTTTCAAGGTGTTATGGCATAATATCTACCAGGTCTCATGGAGACCTGGGTCTCATACCTGAACCAAATTATATTAAGAGAAAAGCATTCTGGGTGCCTCTTTACCTGTCCTCAAGGAGATTTCAGAACAGATACATGTATTAGATACCCCTTCAGGTATCCTACCAGCACCTCAAGTTGAAACCTGCAGGAGAGACCTGAGGCAGGTCTCTTGATATTTAATGAGCCTGACATAGGCAGAGCGCTTTATCCAGTCGGACTGGGAATTGTCGGCTGGTACGCACGCTCGATAACGAATAATATGAAGGCACGTGTAAAGGTAACGATGGCGAGAATCAGAAATGGGCGACTTCACTCTCAAGTAACTCGAGGAGTATATATATCACAAAGGGCCATCTGCTCAGGGGCTTCACTATCCTTTTCTTCTACCTACTATTACATTCACTTCTTCTTCTCAACCCCCGAAAACCTAGAAATCTAACTTGACCGTCGGAGGTGGTTCGCCGGAGAACACTCCCGGCCCTCCATTTCTCTTACAGGAGTCCAGCAGCAAGTGCTTCAGCCTGAGAAGAGTATCCCTGGTGTGAAGAAGGCGAGTGTTGTTTAGGTAGACGTTGAGCCCATTCCGGGTATTGTTCCTATTTATTATGATGTATCATTTCTGGTTACATTATCTGGCGCCGTCTGTGAGAACGGAATTTCGCCTGAGAATTTCGTTCTGAAACTCTTATTTATATGTCCTTTCTTTTGAATAATGTCGGATGTTAAACTTAAGCTTGAGAGGAAAAGCATTAAGAAACTGGATCTGAGCATTTTAGTTGATTCGTGCTTCTACTTTCAAAGGTTTTTGCTATTTTTTCCTTAAAAAAAGGGTTAAATGACTTTGGGCATCCCCGTATTTTGAATTTATTTGCGAATCTTGGTGTAATCTTTTAAACCTGCTTATTTTTGGTATTTTCGAAAGAGTGTTATATTACATAGTATGGTATGGAGCTGTTGGTTGAATAAAAATTGAATAGAATGCCATGTTGAGCAGAGGAATGGTCAACAATAGGTGATTCCGAGAAGTAAAATTCGGAAATCCTCATGAATCGAGGAGCCAGAATTGGCAAAAGTATAAAGACTTCAGAGTAAGTCTCACTCAGTCCCCACGAAGATGGGAACGAGTGTGTAGGGAAAGGAAGTATGGTGCATCATATTCCTTGAATTCCCTGAGTTTCCTCTTTTGAGACCTGATTATGGTCCTATGAGAGGGGTGATATAGACCTGATAATGGTCCTTGTGAGACTTGACGATGGTCCTGACATTGTTCTTTGACTGATAGTTGAAAATTTTGAAATACAGATTCAGTCATGGAAAATACATATGTCCGAAACCGGGAGCCCACGCCTGAAGGGGTGGCTAGAGACGACAGCTCCTCGGAAGAGCATGTCGAAGAGGAGAATCAAAACGTGGTAAAGGAAGCTCCACCAAAGATAAATACGCCTCAGAAAGAAGGGGCCTCCAAGTCGACCAGCCCTCAGAAGGTAGAAGGTCATAAAGGCTCAGAAGTCACTAGAGATGAACCTCATATACCTACGCAGCAAGGTGTTACCTATGCGGTATCCATGGATCAGCTCAATGCCATGGTAAAGCAAATTGTATCCCAGACCCTAGCCCCGCTAGAAGGTCAACCTAAGAAGTTTGGCAGCATGGCAAAAGGCAAAGCCAAGAAGGTATGAATGGGTCCTGTAAGACCCTGGTGGTAATAAAGACACCAATGAAATAGGTGAAGCCTCACGAACATGAGAATAAGAGTTAGTGATCTAAATATCCCTATTTTCCTTGACAGGGAGAACCTGTGGAGGAAAGTCAATATGAAAGTGATGGGTATGAGAGCCCTCAAACTGAATCAGAAAATGGTCAGTGAATAAATAAAGAAAGTAGATATTCGTGACATTCCTGAAGTAACTTATGCGTTAACGAAGTTGTGATTACTCATTTTTTGCAATGAAATTTGTAGAAGACGAAGCACGTGTTACGAAACCTTAGGACGAGGGAACTGCTGCTGAGATTGCATCCCTCAAGCAACAGCTAAAAGACCTTCAGCGCAAAGCTCCCTCACCTAAGAAGTCTCCTAAGAAGTCTGTTAAAATCAGTGACAGCCAGTCTCCTTTCTCAAGGGACATTCGAGAAGATCAGTTACCTCCAAACTTCAAAACATTGACATTGGAGTATGATGGCTCTACTGATCCGTATGAGCATGTAATGAGATTTGAGAATGGGGCAATGCTCCACCAGTACACGGAGGGCGTGAAATGAAGGGTTTTTCTCACAACCTTATCAAAGATAGCTCAACAGTGGTTCTCTCAGCTGCCCCCTAACAGCATAGGCTCATTTAGTGGATTCAAGTCTATGTTCCTACATCAATTCGCCAGTGCTAGGAGGCATGTTAAGACCTCCTCTTCACTCATGGCGTTAAGGCAGAAACCTTCAGAAAGCTTGCGCCAATATGTTGGGCGTTTCAATGCTGAAGCGTTAAAAGTACCCCTGGCTTCTGATGACGTGAAGGTGCAAGCATTAATACAAGGCTTGGCTCCAGGGCCGTTCTTTGATTCATTGAACAAAAGGCCTCCATTATATTTTGAGGAGCTGCAGCAGAGAGCTGACAAATATGTTAATCTGGAGGAGGCCCAAGAAGCTAGGAAGGCTAAAGAGGAGTCTCTTAAACCCAAACAGGAGACCTCAGAAAGGAGGTCGTCCTTGGCGGCGAAAGCTGAAAAAGATAGAGGGGGGGAGAGGCCTAAAAGAGCCCCTGAGAGGTTTGATCAATACACGTCCCTTAATGCACCTTTGGGAGAGGTCATGGAAGCAGCTGCCAGGTCTCCTCATTTCAAATATCCCAGCACTTATAAAGAAGCTCCGTGTAACCCGCGATCTGAATTATATTGCAAATACCATAATGATTATGGGCATGACATGAACTCTTGTAGACACCTGAAAGATGCTATTGAGCGACTGTTGAAGAAGGATGACACCTTGCTCCAGTTCGTTAAGAAAGAAAGAGAGAAAGGCTACAAGAGGAAAGAGCCAGAGTAGAAGAGGCCTGAGCAGAGAGAAAGAAACCCTCCGAGGCGAGAGGATCCTCCTCCAAAAAGAGGGAATATTAATATGATTATGGGAGGAAATGCCAACAGAGATTCAGGTCAGGCTTGCAAAGCTCATGTAAGGGCTGCGAAAGCTCAAGTGAGCAAAGAGGTCCAGGAGTTAGCGGGGACAATAGGCATGGAGATCGATGTGGTGGATTCGTTTCTCGGAGAGGAGACGAACCCAAAAGTGTGTGTGAGTTTTGGTCCTGAAGACCTGATGAGTGCAGCACCTCATAATGATGCGCTGGTAATTAGTGCAGTTATTGCCAATTGGACGGTGGCACGGATCTTTGTAGACACTGGGAGTGCGGTGAACGTGCTCTTCTGGGACTGCTTTCAGAAGATGAAAATCAACGCCGATTTAGAACCAGTGAACACAGCTTTATATGATTTCGCAGGAGGAGAAATACAGCCTAAAGGGGAGGTGACCCTTCAGGTAACACTGGGTAATGGCGAGACCTCAAATACTCGGATGGTGAAGTTTCTAATAGTAGATACACCTTCAGCATACAACGTAATACTAGGAAGACCTGCTTTAAATGATTTCCAGGTGGTGGTCTCCTCCTACCACATAAAAATGAAGTTTCCAGCTCTCAGAGAAGGCCTGGGAAATCTATAAAGCATGCTAAGCAAAAGGTGAGAGGAGCCTCAGTGGCAGAACGCTTACCTCAAGACAAAAATATAAAGTTAGGAGAGGTTGACGAGAACCTAGAGCCAAGAATGCAGCCGTCAGATGAGGATTTGATGATGGTAGAGCTATTCCCGGGAAAAGTGGGGTTCGCCACGAAGATGGGAAAACAAATCATTGAAGAGCAGAAAGAGGCGATAGTCCAGTGCTTGCGGAAGAACTCAGATCTATTTGCATTTACTCTGGAAGATATGAAAGGAGTAGACCCATCAGTAGCCCTACATCATCTGAATGTAGATCCTAGGGCGAAACCAGTAAAGCAAAAGAAAAGGTCCTTTGGACCTGAAAAGGAAAAGGTGATCAGAGAAGAAATCAGGCGTCTGCTAGATGCTGGTCACATCGGTGATGGTAGCTAAGAGCAATGGTAGCTGGCGGATGTGCATAGACTTCAGAGACCTAAATAAAGCCCACCCGAAGGATCATTACCCACTACCTTGCATTGACCAGCTGGTTGACTCAACATCAGGGTGTGAACTGTTATCTATGCTGGATGCTTACCAGGGCTATCACCAGATACAGCTGGCTCCTGAGGATGTAATCAAAACGGCCTTCATAACTGTGTGCGGTACGTTTGCCTATGTAAGAATGCCTTTTGGCTTGAAAAATGCTAGGGCAACCAATCAGAGATGATGGATGCAGTATTTGAAAACTAAATAGGGAGAATCCTGGAAGTATATGTAGATGACATACTTGTGAAAAGTTTGAAAGCAGAACATCACGCCAGAGACCTGGAGGAGGTCCTGGAGGTCGTAAGGCGGTATGATCTGCGATTAAACCCAGCAAAATGTACATTCGGGGTTAGATTGGGAAAATTCCTGGGGTATATGGTGACCCCAAAAGGAATTGAAGTAAATCAGGAGAAGGTTCGAGCGGTGCTGGAAATGACAACCCCTACCGGTATAAGGGAGATACAACGATTGAATGGAAGAATTACCGCCCTCAGTCGGTTCATATCTACCTCAGCAGAAAGGAGTTTACCATTCTTTAAAGTGTTGAAGAAAGCTAGTAAATTTGAATGGGATGAGAGCTGTCAGAGAGCATTTGAGGACCTGAAATCTCATCTGGCGAGCTTGCCAGTACTGACTAAACCAGCCGCAAGAGAGACCTTGTACTTATACATATCTATTGGAAAACATTCTTTGGGAGCAGTACTTATAAAAGAGGAGGGCTCTGCACAGAAGCCCATTTATTACGTCAGCAAAGCCCTGCAAGGAGCTGAATGTAGATATTCTGATGTAGAAAAAACTGCTTTGGCAGTAATGACAGCAGCGAGGAGGCTGAGATTGTATTTCTTAGCTCACAAGGTGGTAGTGAGAACTAATCTCCCCTTTAAACAAGTGCTGAGCAAACCAGATCTTTCAGGGAGAATGGTGAAATGGAGTGTAGAGTTAGGGGAGTATGACGTGGATTTTGAGCCACGAACAGCTATCAAAGCACAGGCTTTGGCGGACTTCATCCAAGAAACTACTCAACCCATGCAATGGCCTGAGTGGAAAGTCTTAATCGTTATAATAGCACCAGATCAGAATGAACTCAGGTTTGCACTGAAACTTGAGTTTAGAGTCTCCAATAATGAAGCTGAATACGAAGCATTCGTGAGGGGGCTGGAAATGGTAGCTGAGCTGGGAGCTCAAAAAGTTGTTATTTACTCTGACTCCCAGTTGGTCATTCAGTAGGTCTCAGGAAATTATGAGATCAAAGAAGAGCGGATGGTCAGGTATGTGGAGCAGGTCAGAGACCTGAGTAAGAATTTCCAACACCTGAAGATAGAGCAAATACACAGAGACCTCAATGCCCAGGCAGATTGCCTTGCTAAGCTGGCTAGCTCGGTGAATGGAATGATACCTGAGAAAGTAACATTGCTGAAAGCAACGAATAGCCGAATAGAGAAAAGTGTCCACGAAATAAGGGAAAGCAGCGACTGGAGAGCACCTATTTTACATTTCTTGAAAACAGGAGATCTACCAGAAGGGGAGAGAACTGGGAAGAAGAAAATCTACGCTAAGTATTGTTTGATTGGAGGATATCTATTCAAGAGAGCTTATTCACAGCCGTTACTGAGGTGTGTAACGGAGGTGGAAGGCTTACGGATAATCAAGGAAGCGCATCAAGAGATAGCAAGATGTCATACAGGTTTCAGAGACCTGATCCGGCGAGTCCTAAGAGCTGGGTACTACTGGCCTTCTTTGAAGAAGGATGCTGAAGTTTTTGTAAAAAGATGTTACAGTTGCCAAAGGCATGGGCCACTGATTCATAGACCTGCCGAAAGGCTCGGGACCCAGTATGCAGAATGCCCGTTTGATAATTGGGGCGTAGATCTGGTTGGTAAGCTTCCTATGGCAGTGGGAAGGAAATGTCACATCATAGTGGCAGTGGATTATTTCAGCAAATGGGTGGAGGCAGAACCCTTATCTTCGATAACAGAAGAAAGTATCATAAAATTCCTGTGGAAGAACATCTGCTGCAGGTATGGTCTCCCCAGGGTACTGGTATCCGATAATGGGACACAATTTTTTGGGAAAAGGACACAGGCCTGGTGCAAGGCTAGAGGCATAGAGCAAAGGTTCGTTGCCGTGGCTCACCCAGAAACTTGTGGTCAGGTGGAAGTCACCAACCGAACCATAGTGAACGGCATTAAAGCCAGGTTAGAGAAAGAAAGATCTCAATGGTTCAAAGAACTGGACTCAGTGCTATGGGCGGAAAACAGCTACAGGGCAGTCCCCGTTCTGTTTGGTGTATGGTGCTGACGCCGTTATGCCGATGGAGGTAAAAGTTCCAACACACCGAGTTTTAGCTTATGATGAGGACCTGAATGGAAACCTGAGAGCTGAAAACCTAGACCTGATTGATGAGGTGAGAGAAGAGGCACTCTAGCGAGCCCTAGCTTACAAAGCTCGCATCAAGGCAACTTATGACGCGAAAGTAAAAACCAGGAATTTTCAAGAAGGGGATTTGGTGCTTAAGAGAGTTGATGCCATGCATCCAGTGAGAAATTTTGAGCCAAATTGGGAAGGCCCATTTGTGGTGACCAAAGTACTCCCTGGCGGAGCGTACGAGCTCACGAGCCACGAGGGATATACAGTACCCAGACCATGGAACATAAGTAACCTGAAGAAATACTATGCGTAGAAGTGTCTTTTAGGAGAAATTTTGTTTTTAGTGAGTTGAGGTCTACGTGCCAGGGCTAAGGCCAACTTATTTTTGTAGAATACTTTTTCAGCTAAGCAAGTATTCCTGTAATGGCACGAAGAGAACTTACTGTAAATGAATAAAGGCTGGAAAGTTATTTGCATATTTCTGTGTTTGTTAGCATTTTGACGTGTGTTGACCAATAATGCAACAAAGCTAAGGCATGATAGCGAAATGAGATATCCAGTAAAGTAAATCGAAGTATTTACTCTAAATGGTTTGGTGACAAAACAAAACCATCTAGAGTAGGGGGAGTAGGGGTGTACCTTACACCCCTAAGGGGGTATCACAATACCTCATGAAAATGCAAAAAAAAAAAAAAAAAAAAAAAAAGAATAAGAATAAACAAGAGCAAAATAAAGCGTGCAGATCGATGAAAGCACGGTAGCAAAATAAGCATGAAAAGTTAAGCTGCTAATGCAGCACCAACAAAAATACATAAATAAAGCGGTCATGTTCTGATCAGGGATAGAGTGAAGGAGGCAAAGCCTTAACAAAGCAAACAGAAATATAAAAGTTGTTCAAACATCAAGTACATAGAAACTGTTCGATGGGAGACAGAATCAAAAGCTAGGCTAAGGGTGGACAACGTCTTCATTCCCGGCCGGCTCTGGGGAGTTGGCAGGATCGTCTCCAAGCATAGTCTCTGGTTCCCTTTGCTCAGCAGCAGTGGCATGAGAGGCTTCTCTGCCTGAAAGTGAATTTAGCAGAGGAAAGTGTTAGAAAATCATAACAGCAGCAAAATATAGATGCTGATGATAAGATACCTTGGGACTTAGCAGCACGAAGGAAGTCCTCAGGGAAGAAGTCATAGATGGGCGGAGAAGGATCGGAGAAGACTGCTTCTAGATCACAAGGAGCAGTAAGGGCCTCAAAAGCCTGTTGCATTACGGGAAGCCATCATGCCTGTCCAGGAGCGGAGGAGGGATCGCCTTTGAATGAAGGAGGTGGTGGTAAACGCTTCACTATAGTATCCACATCCACATTTTCCTTAAACCCTAGCGCCCGAACCTTTGCTAGCACAGTCATAGCACACCTCTTAGCCAGAAAAGCAATATCATTTCTGATGCTCATCAGATATTCAGGAGAAGCTTTGTAGGCCTCTAGAAGACCTTCGTGGAGGATTTGCAATGCTCTCTGACCCAGCGTGGTCCGCAGGAGGAAACTCCGACACCAATGAACTTCTTTTGTATAGCCCGATTGGTAGGAAAGATTTGCAGCCTGAAGGAGATTCTTGGTGTGTTCAAGCTCTCGGCTGACTTGGCTGAGGTGCTGGCTTAGGTTGGCGTTAACTGAACTAAGAGAAGCATTTTCTTCCGATAGCAAGGACAGTTTCCCCTGAGAACTCAGAAGCTCTTGATTCCTCCTTTTTAAATCATCATTAGCCAAAGAAAGCTGGCTGCTAGCGTCAAGAATGTCCTGATTCTCGTGTGCCTTAGTCAACTCTTCAAGTTGTACCCGGCAAGCCACCAGAGCATCCCCCAACCTTTTCACTTCCTCCTCGTGAGAATCATCTTGGAATTGCAGCAGTTGCCCATGTGCGCTCATCAGCTGCGAAGATAAGGAAGGGAAAAGAATAGAATTAAGTAAAAATGATGAAATGTTGCGAGAACCTAGGGAGCAGTACCTGTATTAAGCAATGAGCACTTCTTTCTTGGAGTTGTTTCAAAGAAGGAGGGCTAGCCCTTGTTTCCTCTTCAGAGAAAGGGATGGCTTGCAATAGGGAGAGGCATTCTGAAGGGGGTAACTGGCCAAGAGGGCTGGAGGTTTGGCCCCTAAAAACATACCCCACTGAATCAACACCACGAGGGGGTGAACTCCCTAGAGAGGGAGTATGCTTGGTTTTCTTAGTAGCACCTGAGGAAGTATGAGAGAGGGGAGGCCTCTTTGTCTGAAAAGATTTGCCAGCTCTAGTTTTCTCTTGAGGAAGTGGAGGAAGCGGGGCATCAGAGATTGTTTTTCCTTTGCTGGAAGTCTTAGCAGAGATACCATAGTTCAGAGACTTAGTGGCAATAGGCTTGATAACAGCGCTTGTTGGAGAGGAAGTAGTGACCTGTGATGGCCGTGAGGACAGTGAAAGGGCAGGGGGAACATGATTGAGAGGTTGTGAGAGATCAACACCCTCAGCATCTTGACGGGCTTGCTCTTCTAGAAGAATGGCAAAGTCAAATTCACTGTCATCAGGCAGCTTCACATCTTGAACCCAATTCATTTCTGCAAAAGAAGGAATAAAGAAATAAGGATCAGATCAACTCGAAAAGTAAAGATAAATAATAAATACAAAGAGTGGAGGAAACCCACCATCGAGGGAAAAGGAATGATCTCCGCGAGGGGCCAGCCTGAAAAAGGAAAGCACGCAAGGGTTAGACAGGAGGGAATTAAGCGGGAAAGCCTCAGTTTGAGCCTTGGCTGTCAGCATGGATAGTACCTTGAGGTTAATGGGGGCAATGGTAATGAGGGCAGGGCGAGGTTGCCTTAGTGAAAGCTTTTGCCAAGGGCAGCGGTTAAAAGGACAATCACCCTGTTTCGGAGTCACCACGAAATACTTCTCCCTCCATTCCTTGCCTAAAGTGCGAGAGGGGCATAAATTTTGGGCAGGCCCCCTCGGACGGGCACTGGCATAGTAGAAAGCACCCATAGGTTTTACATCGTATACAGTTTGAAACAAGGAGGGAGAAGGGAAACCCCCATTGCTGCGAAGTAGGATAAAGAAGGCAAGAATGGTTTTGATAGTGGAGGGGTGAAATTGATTAGGCCATAGATTATAAAGGTCACACACTTTCACCACAAAATCAGGAAGAGGAAACCGTAAACCTGATTCTATTTGATTAAACCAGAAAGCTACCGATGGATAGGTCAAAAGATGGGGACGTTCGTACTCATAAGGTAGCTGAAAATCGAAAAGATCATCAACATTTAACCATGACTTTACTACTTCTAGTTCCGAAAGGGTTAGAGTAGATTCACCTGCTATTGCGTCAGGGGAAAAGACGCGAACAGAGGAGTCCTGCGCCGGAGGAGAAACTCGAGCAGAACGAGTGGGAGAGTCAATTGCCATTGCCTCTTGACCGGAAAAAGAAGATCCGTCAACTAAGTTTATCACCTCCTTGGGGTTAGCGGAAGTGGCCGACACCCTCAAGGGACCTGGACGGCTGGGCGGCGAGAGCGTCGAGTAGAAAGTTTTTTCCCCTTCTTAGGAACGCGGGAAGAAGTCTTTAACTGAGAATCTCCGTGAAGAGGGGAAGACGGATCTGCGTCGGAAACCTGAAGACGAGGGTTGTCGAAAAAGGTGTCTTCCTCATAATGGGAAGTAGAATGGGCCATGGGAGAGGGGAAGAATAATTGGTAGCAGTGAAATATGGAAGGGAAGAAATGAAGGGAGGAAAAAATGACAAAATCCCTAATACACCGAAGGAAGAAAAACGGTTGGGGAAAAGTAGGGGAAGTTGCAGAGTCCTCTCCCGTTTCCCCATAAAGTAACTTATTTTAAAAATTCAAATAAGCCAGGTCTCTTTCTGAGGGCTTAGATGGAGATCTGATGAACCAGACCCCTCGCGAGAACGCAAAAGGGAAGAATCCAGCTCAACAGGGTGAGAGAAGGACGGCGCTACTCTATATTTGCTAAAAGTAATATTGCAAATTTAGATGTTATGGCATAATACCACGCGAGATGTTATTTGCTAAAGGAAGAATCTACCAGGTCTCATGGAGACCTGATTCTCATACCTGGACCAAATTATATTAAGAGAAAAGCATTTTGGGCGCCTCTTTACCTGACCTCAAGGAGATTTCAGAACAGATACATGTATTAGATACCCCTTCAGGTATCCTACCAGCACCTCAAGTTGAAACCTGCAGGAGAGACCTGAGGCAGGTCTCTTGATATTTAATGAGCCTGACATTGGCAGAGCGCTTTATCCAGTCGGACTGGGAATTGTCGGCTGGTACGTACGCTCGATAACGAATAATATGAAGGCACGTGTAAAGGTAATGATGGCGAGAATCAGAAATGGGCGACTTCACTCTCAAGTAACTCGAGGAGTATATATATCACGGAGGGCCATCTGCTCAGGGGGTTCACTATCCTTTTCTTCTACCTACTATTACATTCACTTCTTCTTCTCAACCCCCGAAAACCCAGAAATCTAACTTGACCGTCGGAGGTGGTTCGCCGGAGAACACTCCCGGCCCTCCATTTCTCTTGCAGGAGTCCAGCAGCAAGTGTTTCAGCCTGATAAGAGTATCCCTGGTGTGAAGAAGGCGAGTGTTGTTTAGGTAGACGTTGAGCCCATTCCGGGTATTGTTCTTATTTATTATGATGTATCCTTTCTAGTTACATTACAAGGGTACCGTAATCTCTGGTGTAACCTTTTGAGTTGTCACCAAAAGTAACTCATGGACCTTCTTTCTCCACAAAACTTCCAAGCAAATCCTTTAAATTTGTCATGTGTTTCGAGCATCCACTATCCATCACCCACATTGTTGTTGACGCTTTATTCTTCCTCAACTGTTTCTCCTGTACCTGCAAGGAGAAACTCGCTTAGGTCCCCAATTTCAGTTGGGTCCTGGAGGGTTAGAACCAGTTCCGCCTAGAACTGTTAGTCGCTTTTCCCTGTATATTCGGATGGATTTATCATTCCAGATCACTTTTCCTTCATCATCAACTATAACAACGCCTCGGTTATCCTTAGGCTTGTTGTTAGCAGTGATGTTCTGTTTCTTGGGAGGAGTTGGATTTCTTCCATTCTGAGCTTTCGGAAGAGAGGCTTTACCCCTATTTTGATGGTGATTCTTATCCTGTTGAATTTGTCTGTGAGGTCGGATGCCATGTTGGAATCTTTGTGGCTGATAATGATTCCAACTCCCTATATGTTGTTGATAGCTGTTCATGCCCTGTTGGTGGTTCATGTTGTGGCATGAATATCTCCAGCTGTTCGACCTGTTCCTTATCGGTTGACTCAGTTGGAACCTTTGGTTGAACTGATGATGGAACCGCTGTTGATTCAGATGATTGTATCCTTGTCGGTTTTGCGGTCGGTTCCATTCTTTCTGATGTTGACTCTGAGGATGATTCAGAGGTCGGTTCTGATTCTGAGTTCGGTTGCGATTGTATTTCCGACGCCTCTGATTCCTCTTCTGACTTTTGGAACATTCCCCCTCGGTTGATGTCCCAACCGATGGAACATTCTGTCCTCCATCTACTGCTTCTTTTTCCTTCTCAGTTGTGGTTCCCTTGGTCGGTTGAGCTTGCTGAGAGGTGGAGGTTGTATTACTTTAAGGAGATTCTGACTCAGCTGTGTTAGGTTCGACAACCTTGATCTCCACAGCTTTGATGAATGTTGCTGGAGGAATTCCAGTATCTTTGATTACATCATAACCGAGTCCTGACACGTCATCCATCTGTCGGCTGTAACTGATGAGATTCTCGATGATCTTGGATGACTGATAAAGCTTTATTAAGTTGTCCTTCTCAGTTTGCAACTCCTTGAGGAGGACACTTATCAGTTCGGTTTGTCCATCTAACTTCTTTATCAGCTGGTCGATCTGAGTCTCTTGCTTTTTCAACTGATCTTGCTGCTCCTTGATCTGCTTTGTCAACTCCTCGTCAGTTGGAGCATTAGTTCGGTTGACCGCATTCAGTTGACTTTTGAGATTATCTATCTCTTCAGTTTGGCTCTTGATCAGATCGTTCTTTTCGGTTAAGGATTCTTCAAGTTTTGAGAACTGTTCTTGAAGACTCTTAAACTCAACCGATTGCTGATGAAGTTCCTCACTGAGTTCTTGAAAGTCACTCCAGGAGGGTTCCAACTCTTCATCCAGTGATTCCTGCATGTTAGAAATATTGGAAGAATTTAACTTAGCAGGATTAGAGTGTACCTCAGTATCATCTTGTCGGTTCCAAGTGCCATGAGACATTGATCCTGACTGATAGCGTTGTTGGTGGAAGTCAACTCATCCTCATCTTCAGTGTCAGTGAAGATGTCCATGTCATCAGCTGTTTCTTCTGCAACCATGGCCTTGTTCTTTCCAGCTTGCTTGGCCCTCAACGCTTCTCTCTCTTTCTTCAAGAGGTCTGGACAATCTGCTTTGAAATGTCCTTCCTTGCCGCATTCAAAGCAACCGTTGTTCATAGGCTTTGAATTGTCTCGAGTTCGATTAGATTTGTAGAACCTCTTATATTTTCCGAACCGAGTGTCCATGTCAGCTAGCTTCTTTGACAGGGCGGCTATGTTCTGTTGCAGTTCCTCTCTACTTGGCTCCTTTGCAGCTGTGTCCGCAGATCTTGTTGGCCTCGATGTCCTTGACTTGGAGTAGTCAGCTCGAAGTGCAACTGACTTTGTGGCTGAACCAACATCTTCATGTCGACTCGTCTGAACCGAGGACTGAGATTTTCGTCGGTTCACCTTGTACTCATTTCCCTTTAGAATTGAGAACAATCTTTTAGTTCCCATCTCACCAAGGTCAGCTCGGTTCTCGTGGATATTAGTGAAGGTATCCCACTCAGCCGGTAGAGCTTGTAACAATTTGAGATTGATTTCTCTCAAAGTGTATTTTCCTCTTCGGATGGACTGGATTCTTCTGATGATGTCCATAAATCGGAGCTCTAGCTAATCAATTGTTTCATCAGTTCTCAGACAAAAGTTGTCGAAGTCTTGACAGGCATGCGAGAACTTATTCTCCTTTGTCCCGTCGCTTCTTTCACTCAGTGATGCCAAGATATCCCACATCTTTTTGGCGGTCTCACACTCCTCTATCCAAGGCAGATAATCTTGTTCAACTGTGGACATGATCGTGCTCTGAGCTCAGATGTCCAACTGGCTCACTTTGGCTTCCTCTGGAGTGTAGTCTTTTGGATTTTTCTCCACTAACTCCACATTTGCATCCCCATCGTTGGGATTTGTAGGAGTGCGAGTGATTCTCTCTCTGATGACGATCGGTCCGGATGTGAGTACTTATTGCATCCGATGATGCTTTGACAGTAAGATCTTCTTCATCTGAGTTCTCCAGGATGTGTAATTTACAACCGAGAACATGACCACGATCTTATCTTTGACGTCCATCTGCACACAACAACAAAAGAAGTATGCAAGCAAATATGCACTAGCGTGATAAAAAGATCTGTTCAGTTGACCACTGAAGAAAACACCTCGAATTCACACCTTGTGAAACAGAGTCAGCAGTCTTTTGAACCACTGCTCTGATACCACTTGATGGTCCCGATACGAGTTCTGGTGTATGGGGGGGGGGGGGGAATACACCAGATAAAACTTTTAAAAACAACCCCTAAAAATATAACTCAACCGAGTAATGCAACTCAGTTGGAATCACAACCGAGTAAGAAACACTCGGTTGGAAGTGATGTGCTGTGCGGAATGTGGTGGAAATTAACTCATATAAAATTAACTCACGCTTTTATGCACGGTTGGTCAAGAACCAAGACAGTTGAGAAAGAATGCAGTTTGTATGCAGGTTAGATAATCAGTTGAATATGCAATAAGATAACTGAAAATAAACACAACACACAAAGATTTAATGTGGTTCGGAGAGAACTCCTACGTCCACGGGGAGTTGTGAGTCCACACAACTCAGTCCAAGTTCTTCTGGACAAACCACAAAGCTTACGCGGGCTTTGCAACCGTTAAGGATAAGTTTGCGGGTACTTATCAACCTTACAGTTTAGTTTTCGGGTACTAAACAACCTATCTACTCAATTCCGGGAAGAGTAGGGTCCTAACACTCCTTTTGAGAGGATGTTTGAAAAAGATGGGTTTCAACTAAAAGCTCGAACACGAAGTGAGCTATGATCTAACACTCTACGAACTCTCACAAAGTGATGTTCTCAAGGTTGTATCGAAAGACACAGAAACTAATTCTAACACTCTAGAACTCTCAACAAGTGATGTTCTAAGAGGATAACTAGTTAAGCTTGAGCGCAGAATGAAGTTGTTCTTTGCTTGAATATTTCTTCTCGCACTTGTTCGTCTCGTGTGTGTCTTCTTTTCTTCTCTGTGAATGAAGGCCTCTATTTATAGGCGGAGAGAATCAACTAGTCGTTGGAAGAGCTGTTGATCTCTGTTCTTTGAAAGCGATGGCTTGTCTCTCATCTCTGCAGACTTTCCGGATTTGGCAACTGCATACTTCTGCTTTCCATCTGAGACAGCCTTGTGTTGGGCCAAATGAGATAATGACAGAGAGTCAAACCTTCACGTGACTTCGTTATTTGAAATTCAAATCTTAACATCAGACTTCCAACAAGGAGTGGTCGGTTAAGATTTTCGATTCTTCATCTAACTTGTTCTTCAGCTGATGTTCTATCTGAGTGCTAACAGTTGAACTCTCAACTGACTTCAACTTCATGCTGTTGATCTTCTGGGATCAGGTTCTACAGCTGATGTTCTAAAACTGAACGCTCAGTTATCTTCCTTGTACCTTCCCCCTTTTTGAATTCACATGGAATGAACGCTCAGTTGTTTTCCTCACAACTGATGTTCTATCTCTTGAGTGTAACTTCCCCCTTTTTCAATGCTTCATCTGATGAACGCTCAGTTGTCTTCCTCACAACTGATATTCTATCCGAGTGAAGCCTTGTTGCCGTCTTCAGCTGGAGTCCTGCAAAGATAAAATCTTAACAATGCTCAAACAGCGAGCTTAACTACTAATATTAGGATCTGGCAACATCTACTCGGTTGGGGTCAGTTGGTTTTGGAATCAATCAAAACTTTACTAAATTTTCCAACAAATTCCGAGAGGGGGAGCGTGGTGAATCATGCTCTCTGGTACTCCTGGTCTTAGAGAAAGCTTAGTGATAGCTTTTCTGAAAGAAGCATAGTATTGAACACTTACGATGATTATTTTGACAATTCCATCTGGTGGTTAACTAACCATTGATAACTCTGTGTTGTAGTCATGGATGATATGGTGGTCCGAGACCTGGGACCTTTTTTTGATGGAGCTGTGCGCGATGACAGCTCTCCCGAAGGGCAAAGTAATGAAAGAAATCATGATGCCCCGAAGGTGGTTGCACAGAAATCCACTACGCCTCAGAAAGAAGAGCTCGCAAAGGTGCAGAAGATCAAAGGGATGAGTTTCAAACTCCCTCACAAGATGGATCAAATTAGTGCCATGGTGAACCAAGCAGTATCTAAAGCTATGGTTTTGCCTGAAAGTCAGAACAAGAAAACTAGTAGTATAGCTAAAGAAAAACCAAGAGAGGTATAGATATATCTGGTTTGACTGTAATAATGATGAGTCAGTCATGAGGCAAGCTAAGCCATGCTTAAACAATAAATAATGGTTCATAACCTAAATGTCATGTAATTGATGGTAGGAAGAACCTGAAGATGAAAATCACTATGAAAGTGAAGGATATGAAAGTCCTCAAACCGAATCTGAAAATGAGGGTGGAGAGAGGATAGTAAAATCCCGAGATAAAGCTGCAGCAGCCGAAATTGCAGCTCTTAAGCAGCAGCTTAAAGATCTTCTGAAAAAGGTCTCTTCACCAAAGAAGACTCCTAAGAAATCTGTCAGGATAAGTGATAATCAGTCTTCTTTCTCCAGAGACATTGGAGAAGATCAGCTACCCGCAAACTTCAAAACATTGGCACTGGAGTATGACGGTTCTACGGATCCACATGAGCATGTGATAAGATTCGAAAATGATGCAATGCTACACCAACACACAGAAGGGGTTAAGTGTAGAGTTTTTCTTACGACTCTATCAAAAGTTGCGTAACAGTGGTTTTCTCAGTTGCCTCCCAATAGTATAAGCTCGTTCAATGAATTCAGGTCTATGTTTCTTTACCAATTTGCTAGCGCGCGAAGGCATGTGAAAACATCCTCTTCGCTTATGGAATTAAGGCAGGGACCTTCGGAAAGTCTGCGTCAGTATGTGGGACGCTTTAACACTAAGGCATTGCAAGTTCCTCTAACTTCTGATGATGTGAAGGTGCAAGCACTCATACAGGGGCTAACACCTGGATTATTTTTTAACTCGCTAAACAAGAGAGCTCCCTTATATTTAGAGGAGCTGCTGCCAAGAGCTGACAAATATGTTAGCTTAGAGGAGGCTCAGGAAGCCCGGAGGGCTAAAGAGCAGTCTCCCATTCCCAAAAAGTAGACCTCAGAGAAAATGTCCTCCTTAACACCGAGAGTTGAAAGGGACAAAGGGGGAAAGAAACCTAAGAGATCCCCAGAGAGGTTTGATTAATATACGCCCCTAAATGCATCTTTAGTAGAGGTCATGGAGGCCGCAGCTAGGTCTCCTTACTTCAAGTTCCCGAGTACTTATAAGAAAGCTCCTCGTAACCCGCGATCCGAGTTATACTGCAAATACTATAATGACTACGGGCATTACACAAACTCTTGCAAACATCTCAAGGATGCTATTGAACGATTGTTGAAGAAAGATGATATCCTGTTTCAGTTTGTCAAGAAGAAAAGGGAGAAAGAGTACAAGAGAAAAGAACCAGAGTAGAGGAAGCCAGACCAAAGGGAGAGAACCCCTCCACGACGGGAAGATCCTCCCCCTAAAAGAGGAAACATTAGTATGATTCATGGGGGGAAATGTCAATGGAGATTCAGGTCGAGCTCATAAAGCTCATGTGAGAGCTGCTAAAGCTCATGTAAGCAAGGAGGTACAAGTGCTGGCAGAGGCAGTTGGGATGGAGATTGATGTAGTGGACTCATTTCCTGGAGAGGAGACAAGTCCAAAAGCATGTGTGAGCTTTGGCCCAGGGGATCTAGTAAGTACAGAACCTCATAATGATGCTTTGGTGATTAGTGCTGAAGTGGTCAATATTAGAGAGTAGCGCGAATATTTGTGGATATGGGAAGTGCCGTGAACGTGCTCTTCTGGGATTACTTCCAGAAAATGAAAATTAACGCTGAATTAGCACCAGTAAATACTGCGTTGTATGGCTTCGCTGGAGGTGAAGTACAGCCTAAAGGAGAAGTAACCCTTCAAGTAACTCTGGGGAGTGGTGAGATGTCAAACACTCGAATGGTGATGTTTTTGGTGGTAGATACACCTTCAGCTTATAACATAATATTGGGAAGACCCGCACTGAATGACTTTCAAGTGGTGGTCTCGACATACCACATGAAAATGAAATTTCCAGCTTAAAAGGAGGAAATGGTAGGAGAGGTGGCAGGAGACCAGGAGATGTCAAAGGAATCTTATGTAAAGTCCGTTAAGCATGCTAAACAGAAAGCAAAGGGAGCTCTGACAGCGGAGCGCCCATTGCAGAGAAAAGATGTAAAGATGAGAGGTATGGAGGAGGATCTGGAACCTCATATGCAGCCAGCCGAGTAAGAGTTAATGATGGTGGAGTTGTTCCCGGGAAAGACAAGTTTCACCACAAAGATAGGAAAGCTGATGACTGAAGAATAGAAGGAAGCTGTAATTCAGTGTTTAAGGAGAAATGCAGATTTATTTGTGTTCTGTCCAGAGGACATGGTGGGGATTGACCCCTTTGTAGCCTTATATCATTTGAATATGGATCCCAGAGTAATGTAACCAGAAAAAGTACATTATACAAAATCAGAACAGACCAGCACCTACCAAGACCACACTTCTCTTCCTTTTCCGGTGGTCAGAATCGTCTCCAGCTGTAATGCTCTCTCCTAACTCTGCAAGAAAAAAGAGGGCCGGGGATGTTTCCCAGTGAACCACCTCCGAAGCTTAAGTTAGTATTCTGGGTTTCTTTCTTTAGGAAGTGAATGTAACAGGAAGTAAGTCTGAAAAAATTGTGTGTTTGTGTGTGTTGGATTTTACAATATATACTCTTGAGTTTCCTTAAGAGTGAAGCTGAGTCGCTGCTCCACTTTTTTACCTTTACCTTTATATGCGCTATCACCCTATTGGCTGAGACACGATGTGCCTTCTGACTGTACCTTACGAGCATTAATTAAAGTGTCTTTGTTCGTCAGGCATACAACTGAAGAAGAGTTCTAAGGGGAGACCTCGGGGGAGATCTCTAACAGGAAACCTCCAGGCAGATCTTTGAAAGGAGATCTCTCCGGGAGACCTCAACTCCATCATTATGTCACCTCTCTAGCTGAGTACTCTCAACACTTGCACGAGGTACTCAGGTCTCTTAAAGACCTGGATATTTTTATCTCTATCATCTACTCCCCCCTACTCTGAATTTCGGAAGGTCTTCCTTTGAGAAATACAGAGTAATTTATCCCATGCAACTGCCTAGACATGAGATTTATCTAGACAATCCGGCCTTCCTTCACCAGGGACCTACCTATTCCGAATTTTTAAACCAGGTCTTGGTTTACTATTATTTTATTGAGGAAAAATAGGGAGACTCTGCAACTTCTCCTACTTTATTTCAACCGCCCCCTTCTCTCTTTTATATTGGGGTCTTCATCCTTATCTTCTTTTACCTTTGCACTCTTCTCCATTTTACTGTAATTCTCTTATGGCGCGAACTCCCTCTCCTTCCGTAGAGGATACCATTTCCGATCAACCGGCATTTCACGTATCTGATTCCCAGCCCCATCTCTCCTCACATGAAGACTCTCAGTCGGATACATCCTCTCACACTCAAGTCAAGAGAAAGCAACCTTCTGCCCGTCGCTCCCGATGAATAGCCATCAAGAATCCCTCAAGTCCGGCACCTCCTTCCAACCCTAAAGAAGTCATCAACCTGACCAAGGGTTCGCCCCCATCTGGCCAGGGGGTTAAAGAGGTGGATTCATCATTTCCTTCTGTTGAGACCTCTTCTTCTCTGAAGATTTCTGCTCCTCCTATTATAGCTCCAAATGCTATAGCAGGTGAATCCTCCCTAACTCCTGTAGAATTAGCATTAGTAAAGTCGATGTTGAACTGTGATGAGTTGTTTGATATTAGCATGCCAGAACTATATGACCGTTCTCATCTATTGGATTATCCCTCAGTGGCTTTTTGGTATCACCAAATAGAGGTAGGTTTAAGGTTTCCCCGCCCTGACTTCGTGACCCAAGTTTGTGATCTGCATAATTTGTGGCCCAATTAATTTCACCCCTCTTTCGTCAAAATCCTATTGACTTTCTTCATTTTGCTTCGTGGAAATGGGGGTGTCCTAACTCCCACTCTATTCCAAACTGTTTATGATATGAAGCCCACTGGTGCGTTCTATTATGCTAGCGCTAGACCCAAGGGCCCTGCCCAATACTTGTGTGTTCCTCGCACGGCGGGAAAAGAGTGGAAAGACAAGTATTTCATCGTCACTCCTAAATAGGGTCGCTGGCCTTTCACCTATCCCCCATGGCAAACACTTCACCTGAAGTAGCCTCGTCCGGCCGTTAAGGATATCCCTCCTATTACTCTCATGGTGTTAGCAAAGTTAACTCAAAGGGCGCGGCTTACCCCTTTTCCATTCAATTCATTCCTATCTGACCCTAGCGTGCTTTCCTTCTTCGGATTATTTCTCGAGGAGATCATTCTTTTTTCATCGAGGGTGGGTTTCAGCTGTCTTTTTATCTTTTCCTTTTTTGTTTCTCGAGTCTTCCTAACATGCATTTTATCCTTCGCACCCTACTTGACGCAGAAACTAGCTGGATTCAAGATGTGAAACTTCCTAATGACAAAGACTTTGATTTTGCCATTCTGTTGGAGGAGCAAGCTTGCCTGGAATCTCAGGCTCAAGATATCTCACATCCCACCAATGAAACCTCCTCGTTTACTGCAGCATTCGCACAATCGCTATCAGCTCACTCTGTAGCCTTAGCAACCCTCATCAAGCCTACAGCCATTAAATCATTCAGCTCGGGTGCACTCCCTCAGGATCTTGTCAATTATAAAGTTACTTCTGGTAGGCTTTCCTCCTCATCCCAAAAGGAAAAAGCTAAAGTGGACACCTCTACCGGCCTTAAGAGGCCTCATTTCCCCCGACCTCCTACCAGCATCACCAAGAAGTCTAAACATACCCCTCTTTTCAGTGGTTCCCCTCCTAAGGGTGCTGATTCATCGGGTTATGCTTTCAGAGGTCAAACCTCCATATCCCTTTGCAAGTTACCTCCTTCTGAGTGCCTTTCCCTGCTGTGAGCTATTCCCCTTTCATAGGAGGAGGCTGAGTCTAGCCCTCCCTCTCTGCATCAACTCCAGGAGGAAAATGCTCGAGACTTGGTGAAGGTATTGTTGTTATCATGTTTTCGTTTTCAGAAAACATTCATTCTAAACATTATAATATTCTTACTTTTACATGTCTAATGCCTTTTTCTTTTTTTTCTTTTTTATTATAGCTAATCAGTTCTCATGGTCGACTACTGCAACTCCAAGGTGCTGCTCAAGAGAAAGAGATGGGGAAGCTGAGAGAGGCGCTAGTGGCTAGCCAAGTGCAGTTGCAGGAGTTAACCAGGGCGAATGAGGACTTGCAGCACCAAAATCAAGACATCTTGGATACCAGCAGCAGGCTTTCCCTAGCCAATGACGATTTAAAAAGGAAGAATCAGGAACTACTCATGTCTCAAGAGAAGATGTCCGCTTTATCCGAGGAGAATGCCTCCCTCAGCAACGTCAATGCCGAGCTCAGTCATCATCTGTCTCAAGTTAGCAAGGAACTTGAGGGGACCAAGAGCCTTCTTCATGCTGTCAACCTTTCTTATCAATCAGGTTATACGGAAGGGGTTCACTATTGCCGCAGCTACATCCTCCGGACTTCTCTAGGCCAGCAAGCACTGCAAATCCTCCATCAAGGTCTCTTGGAATCTTTCCGAGCCTCACCTGAGTACTTGCTGGCTATCCTCTAAGATATCGCCCTCCTAGCGAAGAGGTGTGGCATGACTGTGTTAGCCAAGGCTCACAGCTTGGGTTTCAAGGAGCCTATAGAGGTAGATCCGATAGTGAAACATCTTCCTCCACCTCCCTCATTCAAGGGTGATCCCTCTGCTCCTCTAGGAATAGCTTGGTGGCTTCCCGTCATGCAGAAAGCCTTCGAGGCTCTCACTGCACCTTGCGATTTGCAAGCGGCCTTCTCTGATCCGCCTGAGCCCATTTATGATTTTTTCCCAAAAGGCTTCTTTCAGGCTGCTAAGATATCAGGTATCTTACACCTTACTCTGCTCTTACATGCCTATTTTCGTGTTTGCTATTATAACTTTCCGTTTCTTCGATTAATCCATTTCCCATCTCCTTTCTTCAGATGTGCCTTCAACTGGTGGGACTTCGCAAGTCCTTGGTGATGGACTAGGAAGGCTGAAGAATGTTCCTGGGGGCGAGTCTGCTAATGCTACGGGGACTGATCCTGATGATGATGCTGTCAATTTCCTGGCTTAACTGTTGTGTAGTTTCTGTTTTAAACAATGCTCTTATTTTGCTATCGTATCAGACAATTTATTTTGTATTTCGGCACTGAATAATTTATCTACTTTTGCCTATTCCGTTAATGCTGCACTCCTTACTTAGCAGCTTAATCTACTGTGTCTATTTTATTATCATGTTCTTACTTGTCTACACATTTCTTCCTTCTTTTATTTTTCAAATTTCTTGCATTTTCATGAGGTATTACGGGACCCCCTTAGGGGTGTAAGGTACACCCCTACTCCCCCCTACTCTAGATGGTTTCATCTTTTTGTTAAACCATTTAGAGTAAATACTTTACTTCATCTTACTAGGTATCGCGTTTACTGCCTTATCTTGGCTCTATAATGTCGTTCCTTATTACATAACAAAACATAAACAAAGACAAAAATAAAGGAACAACTTCTCAGCCTTTATTTACTCACGACAAGTTCTCTTCGTGCCATTACAGGAATACTTGTCTAGCCAAGCAAGTATCCTATCAAAAAAGATGGGCATGAGACCTGGCACGTAGATCCCCTCCCATTAAGACAAAAAAATTTCCATAGCATGTTTCTAAACATAGTACTTCTTCAGGTTACTAATGTTCCATGGTCTTGGTTCCACGTATCCCTCAGGGCTCGTGAGCTCATATGCCCCACCAGGGAGTACTTTGGTTACCACAAAAGGTCCTTCCCAATTCGGCTCAAACTTTCTCACCGGATGCATCGCATCAGCTCTCTTGAGCACCAGCTCTCCCTCTTGAAATGTCCTGGTCTTCACTTTCACATCATATGCTGCCTTTATGCAAGCCTTGTAAGCCAGAGCTCGCTGATGTGCCTCTTCACGCACCTCATCAATCAGATCTAAGCTATCAGCTCTCAGGTCTCTGTTTAGGTCCTCATTGTAGGCCAGGATTCTATACGTCGGAATCTTTACCGCCATTGGCATGACAACATCGGTTCCATATACCAAACAGAAAGGTGACTGCCCTGTAGCTGTTTTCTGTCTAGTTCTATACGCCCACAACACTGAGCTCAGCTCTTCCACCCATTGAGACCTCTCTTTCTCTAACCTCGCTTTGATACCATTCACTATGGTCTAATTAGTAACTTCCACTTGCCCACAGGTCTCTGGGTGAGCAACAGCAGCGAACCTCTGCTCGATCCATCTAGCTTTGCACCAAGCTTGTGTTCTTTTTCCAAAGAATTGAGTTCTATTGTCAGATACCAGCACTCTGGGCAGGCCATATCTGCAGCAAATGTTCTTCCATATGAACTTTATGATGCCCTCCGCAAACTTTCCGCCTCTGTCACACATCTCAGTAATGGCTGTGAGTAAGCCCTCCTGAATAAGTGTCCTCCAATCAGACAATACTTAGCGTAGATTTTCTTTTTTTCAGCTCTTTCTCCTTCTAACTGTTCCCATGTTTTCAAGAAATGTAAAACAGGCACTCTCCAATCATTTTTTTTCTTCTATCTCATGAATACTCTTTTCTATTCGGCTGCCCGCCATTTTTAGCAATGTCACTTTTTCAGGTACCAACCCATTCAGCGAGCTGGCTAGCTTAGCTAGGCGGTCTGCCTGTGCATTGAGGTCTCGAGGTATCTGCTCTATCTTCAGGTGCTGGAAACTTTTAATTAGATCTCTACCCTGCTCGACATACCTGACCATTATTTCTTCTTTGATCTCATAATTTCCTAAGATCTGTTGAATTACCAACTGGGAGTCAGAGTGAATGACGACACTTTGAGCGCCCAGCTCAGCTACCATCTCCAGTCCCCTAACGAACGCTTCATACTCAGCTTCATTATTAGAAACTCTAAACTCGAATTTCAATGCGTAACTAAGCTCACTCTGGTCCGGCGTTATTATGACAATTCCGGCTCTGCACCCTTCAATCGTCACCGACCCATCAACGAAGACTTTCCACTCAGGCCATTGCGTAGGTTGAGTAGTTTCCATGACAAAGTCAACCAAGGCCTGCGCTTTAATAGCTGTACGCGGCTCAAATTCTACATCGTACTCCCCCAGTTCCACGCTCTATTTCTCCATTCTCCCTGAGAGATCTAGTCTACTTAGCACTTGCTTAAAGGGGAAATTAGTTCTCACCACCATTTTGTGAGCAAGAAAGTACATTCTCAACCTCCTCGTTGTTGTCATCACAGCCAAAGCAGCTCTCTTCACATCGGAGTATCTATACGCAGCTCCTTGTAAGGCCTTACTGATGTAATAAATGGGCTTCTGCGTAGAGCCCTCCTCCCTTATGAGAACTGCACTTAGGGAATGGTTTCCAACAGATATGTATAGGTACAAGGTTTCCCCTAAAGTTGGTTTGGTTAATACCGACAGACTTGCTAGATGAGCTTTCAGCTCCTTAAATGCTTTCTGACAGCTCTCATCCCATTCGAATTTACTAGCTTTCTTTAACACCTTGAAGAACGGAAAGCTTTCTTCCACTGAAACGGATATGAACCCACTGAGTGTGGTGATTCTTCCATTTAGTCATTGTACCTCCCTTATACTAGTAGGAGCAGCCATTTCCAGTACAGCTCGAACCTTCTCCTAATTCACTTCAATTCCTCTTGGAGTTACCATATATCCCAAAAATTTTCCTGACTTAACACCAAACGTGCATTTTGCTGGGTTCAATCGCAAATCATACTTTCTTAACACAGTCATGACCTCCTCCAGGTCTCTGGCATGATGTTCTGCCTTCACACTTTTCACAAGGATATCATCCACGTAAACCTCCAAAATCTTTCCTATCTGCTCTTCAAATATTCTGTCCATCATTCTTTGATAGGTAGCTCCCGCATTCTTTAGGCCAAAAGGCATCCTTACGTACGCGAACGTGCCGCATATGGTTACAAAAGCTGTTTTGACCACATCCTCAGGGGTTAGTTGTATCTGGTGGTACCCCTGGTAAGCATCTAACATAGATAACAGCTCACATCCTGATGTCGAATCGACTAATTGGTCAATACAGGGCAATGGGTAATAATCTTTTGGGCACGCTTTATTCAGGTCCCTGAAATCTATGCACATTCGCCAGCTGCCATTGCTTTTAGCTACCATCACTGCGCTTGACAGCCACTCGGAGTACTGAATTCTTACAATGTGACCAGTGTCTAAAAGCCGTCTAATCTCCTCCTTAATTACTTTTTCTTTTTCTGGGCCAAAGGATCTCTTTTTCTGCCTTACCGGCTTCGTTTTAGGGTCTACATTTAAATGATGCAGCGCTACAGATGGGTCTACCCCTTTCATATTCTTCGGGCTAAATGCAAACAGGTCTGCATTCTTTTGTAAACACCGAATTACTGCTTCTCTCTGTTCTTCAGTCATTTGCTTCTCAATCTTCGTGGTGAAACCCATTTTTCCCGGGAACAGTTCCACCATCATCAACTCTTCTTCCACTGGCTACATTCTTGGTTCTAGGTCTTTCTCTGTACCCTTCACCTTTGCGTTTTTACTCAGCAGTGGGTGTTCTGCCACTGAGCTTCCTTTCACCCTTTGCTTAGCATGCTTTATGGATCTTACGTAGGACTCTTTCGATACTTCTTGATTACCTGAGACCTCACCTACCAACTCCTCTTTGAGAGCTGGAAATTTCATTTTCATGTGATAGGTGGAGACCACCACCTGGAAATCATTTAGAGCAGGTCTTCCCAATATTATGTTATACGCTGAAGGTGTATCCACTACTAGGAACTTTACATCCGAGTGTTCGAAGTCTCACCGCTCCCGAGTGTTACTTGAAGGGTCACCTCCCCTTTGGGCTGTATTTTGCCTCCAGCGAAACCATATAATGCCGTGTTCACTGGCATCAAATCAGCATTAATCTTCATCTTCTGGAAACAATCCCAAAAGAGCACATTTACCGCACTTCCGGTGTCCACAAAGATCCGTGCTACTCGCCAGTTGGCCACTTCAGCACTGATCACCAGTGCATCGTTATGGGGTGTCACGCTCATCAAATCATTGGGACCAAAGCTTACACACGACTTTGGATTTGTCTCTTCTCCTGCGAATGAGTCTACCACATCAATCTCCATGCCTATTGTCTCTGCTAACTTCTGGACCTCTTTGTTCACCTGGGCTTTAGCAGCTCTCACATAGGCTTTACGAGCTCGACCTTAGTCTCCGTTGATATTTCCTCCCATAATCATGTTGATGTTTCCCATTTTCGGGGGAGGATCCTCTCGCCTTGGGGGAGTTCTCTCCCTTTGATCAGGTTTCTTCTACTCCGGCTCTTTTCTTTTGTAACTTTTCTCTCTTTCCTTTTTGACAAATTGGAGTAAGGTATCATCTTTTTTCAGCAGTCGCTCAATAGCATCTTTCAGGTGCCTACAAGAGTTCGTGTCATGACCATAATCATTGTGATACTTGCAGTACAACTCAGATTGCGGGTTGCATGGAGCTTCCTTATAAGTACTTGGAAATCTGAAGTGAGGAGACCTGGCAGCAGCTTCCATGACCTCCACCTAAGATGCATTGAGAGGAGTATACTGGTCAAATCTTTTCGGAGCTCTCTTGGGCTTCTGCCCTCCTTTATCCTTTTCACCTCTTGATGCTGAAGACGACCTTTTCTCCGAGGTCTCCCTTTTGGGAACAGGGGATTGTTCTTGTATCTTTCTAGCCTCTTGAGCTTCCTCGAGGTTGACATATTTTTCAGCTCTCTGCAGTAACTCCTCGAAGAACAGGGGAGCTCTCTTGTTCAGCGAATTAAAGAATAAGCCCGGTGCTAACCCTTGTATGAGCGCCTGCACCTTCACATCATCTGAAGCCAGAGGAACTTGCAATACTTCAGCGTTAAAGTGAGTCACATACTCTCGCAAGCTCTCTGAGGGTCCTTGCCTCAATGCCATGAGTGAGGAGGACATCTTTATGTGCCTCCTCGCACTAGCAAATTGGTGGAGAAACATGGACTTGAACTCGAGGAATAAACTTATACTGTTGGGAGGTAATTAAGAGAACCATTGTTGAGCTACATTCGATAGAGTCGTAAGGAAAACTTTGCACTTAACTCCTTCTGTGTACTGATGCAACATTGCACCATTTTCAAATCTCATCATATGCTCATATGGATCTGTGGAACCGTCGTACTCCAATATCAGTGTTTTGAAATTCGAAGGTAATTGGTCTTCTCTGATGTCCCTTGAGAAAGGAGACTGGCTATTACTGGTTTTAACAGGCTTCTTAGGAGATTTCTTAGGCGAAAAGGCCTTCCGCTGGAGATCTTTTAATTGTTGTTTGAGAGTTGCAATCTCAGTAGCAGCTCTCTCATCTTGAGGTCTCACAATCCGTGTCTCGTCCTCTGCAAATTTTATGGCAAAATAAGTAATCATGATTTTATTAGCGAGTGAGCTACTTTAGAAGTGTCGCTAATATCTACTTTCTCTATTTATTCACTAACCATTTTCTGATTCAGTTTGAGGGCTCTCATACCCATCGCTTTCATACTGACCTTCGTCCACAAGTTCTCCCTGTCAAGAAAAATAAGAATATTCAGATCATGAACATTTATTTTCATATTAACGAGGCTTGAACCATCTCATTGGTATCTCATCATGGTCAGGATCTTACAAGATTCGTTCGTACCTTCTTGGCTTTTCCCTTTGCTGTGTGGCCAGATCTCTTACTTTGGCCCTCTATGGGAGCCAACGCTTTGGATACAACTTGCTTCACCATAGCACTGAGCTGATCCATAGACACCGCATAGGTGACACTCTGCTGCACAGGTACTTGAGGTTCCTCTCTCGTGACCTCTGAACCCTTACGACCTTCTTCTTTCTAAGGACTAGTCGACTTAGAAGCCCCCTCCTTCTGGGGCGTCGTTATCTTTGCTGGAGCTACTTTCAGAGTGTTTTGATTCTCTTCCTCAGTACGTTTCTCCGAGGAGCTGTCGTCACGCACCACTCCTTTAGGTGGGGATTCTCGATCTCGGACTGGTATATTTTCCATGACTGAATCTGCATTTTGCGGTTTTCAACTATTAGTACCCAATCAAGGCATATCATCAAGGGCATAACAAGTGTTCAACACTACCCTTTCCCAAGACCATTATCAAGTCTCGCCGGGCATTTAAGGAACTCAAGGAATACGATTCAACATATTCCCTTTCCTCACCCACTTCCCCAATCTCTGTTGGGATTGTGTGAGACCTGCTCTGAGGGTCCCACGTTTCTTTTAATTTCACTCCTTCATGCTACGAATGTTTTCGAGGTTCTTCCTCTGGGAATTATCTATTTTCAAGCCATTTTTCAAATAGCCGATAATTCTGTTTGTCCCGCTATGCTACTCATAACTCTCTACCAGATTGCGAACTAGAGAGTTTTCTTTAAAAGAACGTGAAGATAAGTGAATTTTTAAAAGATTCTACCAAAATCAGAAAAGAGATTCAAAACACGAAGGTCTCGAAACCTACCAGCCCTTCCTTTAAAAACAGTGAGAGTTATTCCAAAAGGAGAAACGTGAATTAACTAAAATATTCAGACCTATTTTCCTGATGCTCTTTCTTTCTCTTCTGAGTTTAAGCTTTAAACCAGCATCGTTGAAAGAAAAACGCGTAAAAAGAATTTAGGATGAGATTTCAAGAAAAAATTCATTTCCCACAGACAGCGTCAGATAATGTAACCGGAAAAAGTACATTATACAAAATCAGAATAGAGAGATGAGCAAACACCAGCACCTACCAAGACCACACTTCTCTTCATTTTCCGGTGGTCGGAATCGTCTCCAGCTGTAATGCTCTCTCGCAGCTCTGCAAGAAAAAAAAGGGTCGGGGATGTTTCCCGGCGAACCACCTCCGAAGCTTAAGTTAGTATTCTGGGTTTCTTTCTTCAGGAAGTGAATGTAATAGGAAGTAAGTCTGAAAAAATTGTGTGTTTGTGTGTGTTGGAGTTTACAATATATACTCGTGAGTTTTCTTGAGAGTGAAGCTGAGTCGCTGCTCCACTTTTTTACCTTTACCTTTACATGCGCTATCACCCTATTGGCTGAGACACGATGTGCCTTCTGACTGTACCTTACGAGCATTAATTAAAGTGTCTTTGTTCGTCACGCATACAACTGAAGAAGAGTTCTAAGGGGAGACCTCGGGGCAAATCTCTGACAAGAGACCTCCAGGAAGATCTCTGAAAGGAGATCTCTCCGGGAGACCTCAACTCCATCATTATGTCACCTCTCTAGCTGAGTACTCTCAACACTTGCACGAGGTACTCAGGTCACTTAAAGACCTGGATATTTTTATTCCTATCACAGAGCAAAGCCAGTAAGACATAAAAGAGGTCTTTTGGTCCTGAAAAGAAAAAAGTGATAAGAGAAGAAATTAAACGATTGCTGGATGTTGGTCACATCGTTAGAATCCAATACTCTGAATGGCTATCAAACGCAGTCATGGTAGGTAAGAGTAACGGCAGTTGGCGGATGTGTATGGACTTCAGAGACCTAAATAAAGCTTTCCCAAAAGACCATTATCCATTGCCATGTATTGATCAATTGGTTGACTCAAGTTCGGGATGTGAGTTGTTGTCCATACTGGACGCGTACCAGGGGTATCATCAGATACAGCTAGCCCCTGAGGATGTGATTAAAACGGCTTTCGTGACTGTGTGTGGTACATTCTCTTACATAAGAATGCCTTTTGGTTTGAAAAACGCAGGAGCCACTTACCAAAGGATGATGGATGCGATATTTGAAAATCAGATAGGGAAGATCCTAGAGGTATATGTGGATGATATCCTTGTAAAGAGCATAAGGGCAGAACATCATGCTGGAGACCTGGAGGAGGTCCTGACGGTGGTAAGGAAGTATAACCTGAGGTTGAATTCGGCGAAGTGCACATTCGGAGTTAAGTCGGGAAAATTCTTAGGATACATGGTGACCCCGAGAGGAGTTGAGGTAAATCAAGACAAAGTACAAGTTGTGCTGGAGATGGCTGCTCCTACTAATGTAAGAGAGGTGCAGCGGTTGAATGGAAGAATTACTGCCCTAAGTCGATTTATACCAATCTCTGCTGAAAGAAGTTTCCCGTTCTTCAAAATATTAAAGAAGGCTAGCAAGTTTGAAAGGGATGAGAGCTGCTAGAAAGCATTCGGAGAGCTGAAAGCTCATTTGGCAAGCCTGTCAGTGTTAACTAAGCCAATCCCGGGAGAAACTTTGTACTTGTACATCTCTATTGGTGACCACTTGTTGAGTGCGGTTCTTATAAGGGAGGAAGGCTCCATGCAGAAACCTATCTACTATATCAGTAAAGCTCTGCAAGGAGCTGAGTACAGGTATTCAGATGTGGGAATGAGCTGCTCTGGCTGTGATGACAACAACAAGAAGGCTGAGGTTATATTTCTTAGCTCATAAAGTGGTTGTAAGAACCAATTTCCCCTTTAAACAGGTGCTGAGTAAGCCGGACCTCTTAGGAAGGATGGTGAAATGGAGTGTGGAGCTTGGGGAGTACGACGTAGAGTTTGAGCCACGTACAACAGTCAAGGTGCAAGCCTTAGCATATTTTATTCAGGAAACCACTCAGCCCACACAATGGCCTGAGTGGAAAGTCTTTTGGACGGCTCAGTAACAGCTGAGGGATGTGGTGCAGGAATTGTTATAATAACACCAGATCAGAGTGAGCTTAATTTTACGCTGAGATTTGAATTCAAGATATCTAATAATGAAGCCGAGTATGAGGCGTTCGTTAGAGGGCTGGACATGGTAGCTGTTGGGAGCTCAGAAGGTCACTATTTATTCTGACTTGCAACTAGTAATTCAGCAGGTCTCAGGAAATTATGAGATTAAAAAAGAAAGGATGGTCAAATATGTTGAGCAGGTCAAGAGTTTGAGAAAAAGTTTTCAACATTTGGAAATAGAACAGATACCCAGAGATGTCAATGTACAGACAGATCGCCTTGCTAAACTGGCTAGTTCATTAACCGGACCAATGCCAGAAGAGGTGACGTTGCTGAGATTAGCAAGCAGACGGATAGAGAAGAATATCCATGAGATAAGAGAGAAAGACGATTGGAGAGCACCTATCCTGCTTTTTTTTGGAACAGGAGAGTTATCAGAAGGAGAAAGACCTGGAAAGAAGAAAATTTATGCTAAGTATTGCATAATTGGAGGATGTTTGTTTAAAAGGGTTGTTTCACATCCGTTGCTCAGGTGTGTTACTAAGGTAGAAGGTTTACGGATGATTAAGGAAGTACACCAGGGGAAAGACGGATGCCATACGGGACTCCGAGACCTGATACGGCGAGTGCTGCCCTCTTTGAAGAAAGATGTTGAGGTTTTTGTGAGAAAGTGCCCTAGTTGTCAGAAGCATGGGCCGCTGATTCACAGACCTGCGGAGGAATTGGGGGTACAGTATGCAAAATGCCTGTTTGACAAATGGGGTATAGATCTAGTGGAAAAGCTCCTTATGGCGGCAGGGAAGAAATGTCATATTATAGTAGCAGTAGACTACTTTAGTAAATAGGTGGAAGCGGAGCCCTTGTCCTCGATAACAGAAAAGAGCATTATAAAGTTCTTATGGAAAAATATCTGTTGCAGGTACGACTTACCAAGAGTGTTGATATCTGACAATGGAACACAGTTCTTCGGTAAGAAAACACAAGCTTGGAGCAAAGCTAAGGGAATAGAGCAGAGGTTTGCTGTTGTTGCTCATCCTGAGACCTGCGGTCAGGTAGAAGTCACCAATAGGACCATAGTAAATGGTATCAAGGCAAGGCTGGAGAAGGAGAGGTCTCAATGGGTGGAAGAATTAAATTCGGTGCTGTGGGCATACAGAAAGGGGCGAAGGACACCTACGGGCAATCTCCTTTCTACTTGGTGTATGGTGCTGATGTTGTTATGCCAGTAGAAGCGAAGGTCCCGACGCATAGAATTTTGACCTATGACGAAGATCTGAATAGAGAGCTGAGGGTGGAGGATCTGGACCTGATCAATGAAGTCAGAGAAGAAGCCCATCAGCGAGCCTTGGCATATAAGGCTCGTATAAAAGCAGCATATGACACAAAAGTGAAAATCAGGAGATTTAAAGAGGGAGACCTGGTGCTCAAGAGAGCTGACGCTATGCACCCGGTGAAAAAGTTTGAGCTAAACTGGGAAGGACCTTTTGTGGTAACTAAAGTGTTTCCTGGAGGAGCTTATGAGCTTATGAGTCATGAAGGGTATGTGGAACCAAGGCAATGAAACATAAGCAATTTGAAAAGGTATTATGCTTGAGTATGCCTTAGTGAGGAGATTCCTTAGAAATTTTGTTGTATGGAAAAGAGGTCTACGTGCCAGATCTCTTTTCTATCTCTTTTTTGTAGAATACTTGCTCAGCTAGACAAGTATTCCTGTAATGGCACGAAGAGAACTTGTTGTGAATAAATAAAAGCTGAGTAGTTCTTTTTGTTTATTTGCACTCTTTCATAGCAATATGTGATTTTGTGGAATGGAAATAAGCAATGTGTTGTGAATAGGTTGTATTAAGGCCTAACATACCAAATGATTAAATTAAATGGTTTAGTATTAAAACCAAAATCATCTAGAGTAGGAAGGAGTAGGAGTATACCTTACGCCCCTAGAAGGTCTAAAACTACATCATGAAAATGCAAAATCATACATAAAAATGCAAAATCATATGTGAAAAGAAAAGAGATAGATGAACAGGAATATAATAGCAAAAGGATCATAACTGTTTAGGCTGCTAGATAAAAGTGATGCAACATAAGTACGTCGCAAACAAAAAAGAAATTGTTCAATACTTAAATACATAAAAAGTTGTTCAGGGGTAAGCATGAATAAAAGCTAAGCCAGGAAGTCGGTGCCATCTTCATTTTCAGCAGTGGTGGTAGTGTCAGTGTTTCCATCCTTGGTCAGCTCCCCCAGTTCTTCTCGCCTGATAGCAACAGCTTGAGAGGTTCCCCCGGATGGAGGTATGTCTAGTAGGGAGAATAAAAGACGTTAGAGCAGAAGAAAGCAAAAAGAAAAAAAAATGAATGAAAAATAAAATAGTAATAATGGATTACCTTGAGGTCGGGCAGCATGAAGGAAATCCTCTGGGAAGAAGTTGTAGATAGGCTCAAGCGGATCAGAGAAGACGGCCTCCAGGTTGCATGGAGCAATGAGAGCTTCATAAGCTCGCTGCATCACGGGAAGCCACCATTCCTTTCCTGGAGGATTAGAGGGATCACCTTTGAAAGAGGGAGGTGGAGGCAAGCACTTTACTATAAGATCTACCTCTATAGGCTCCTTGAAACCCAGATGACGAGCCTTTGCTAGCACGGTCATAGCACACCTTTTCGCCAGAAAGGCGATGTCATTGCGAATAGCCATCAGGTACTCCGAGGAAGCCTTAAAAGCTTCTAAGAGACCTTCGTGGAGAATTTGCAGTACTTTCTGGCCTATAGAGGTCCGGAGAATGAAGCTGCGACACCAGTGGACACCATCCGTATAATCTGACTGATAGGAAAGGTTGGCAGCTTGTAGGAGGTTCTTGGTGTTCCTTAGCTCTCTGCTGACTTGGGTAAGATGTTGGCTAAGATCTGCATTGATAACGCTGAGAGACGCGTTCTCTCTTGATAGGGAAGACAATTTCTCCTTGGATTGGAGGAGTTGATGATTCTTTCTCTTCAAGTCATCATTGGCTAATGAGAGCTGGCTGCTGGTGTCAAGAAATGTCCCGGTTCTGATGCTGGAGGTCTTCATGGGCCGTGGTCAGCTCTTGCAGTTTATTTGGCAGGCCACCAAAGTATCTCTCAGCCTCCCCACTTCCTTCTCGTGAGAATTGTCCTTTAATTGTAGTAGTTGACCGTGCGCGCTGATCGGCTATAAGAGCGTAGAAAAAGAGAAAAGAAAATAAAGTGAAATAGCAATATAGAGCAATCATTGGATGAGTCAGTGAGTAATGTAGAAGTGAGTAGAAAATACATGTACAAGGCAATGAGCACTCTTCTCTTGAAGTTGCTTCAAAGAAGGGGAATTTGTTTTTGTCTCTTCTTCAGAGAGGGGGATAGCTTACAGCAGAGAAAGACACTCAGAAGCAGGTAGCTGGCGGAGAGAGCTAGAAGTTTGGCCTCTAAAGGCGTATCCTGATAAATCAACCCCTCGGGGGGAGAGCTCTCCAAGAGAGGAGTATGCTTGGTTTTCTTTGAAACACCTGAAGAAAGCCGAGGAGGAGGAGGGCTTTTGGAATGTGTGGAGGTGTCCACCTTGGTTTTCTCTTTCAGAAGAGAGAAGGGGAGATCACTAGAGGTTGTTTTCTCTTGTCCAGAAGTCTTTGATAGAGCACATCGGCTCAATGATTTTGTAGCTGTGGGCTTGACAACAACGCTGGTGGGAGGAGGCGGAACTTGCTGTGGCTGTAAAGTTAGAGGGATAGCAGGAGAAGCCTGGTGGGAGATCTGCGAATGAGTACTATCCTCAGACTCTTTTCGAGCTTGTTCCTCTAACAGAATGGCAAAATCAAATTCACTATCATTGGGCAGTTTCACGTCTTGAACCCAACTCATCTCTGCAGAAGGTAAGACAAGAGCAAAATGTTAAGTTAACTGGAAGGTAGGAACAAATAATGAGTATGGAGGTAGATGAAACCCACCCTCAAGCGAGAAGGAATGATTCCCACGAGGTGCTAATCCAAAAAAGAAAAGCGCACAAGGGTCAGATAAGAAAGAATTAAATTGAAAAGCTGCAACTTGAGCTTTGTCTGTAAGCTTGGACAAAACCTTAAGGTTAATAGCAGGGATGGTAATGATGGCAGGACGAGGTTGTTTCAATCGAAGCACTTGCCATGGACGATAACTAAAAGGCCAACCGCCCTGTTTTGGAGTAACCACAAAATATCTCTCCCGCCATTCTTTACCAAGGCTACGAAGGGTGCACAAATTCTGAGCGGGACCCTTTGGTCTGGCACTAGCGTAGTAGAAAGCACCCATGGGCTTTACATAGTATACAGTTTGAAATAAAGAAGAAGAAGGATAACCCCCATTCCCACGAAGTAAAATGAAGAATGCAATGAGTATTTTGATGGAAGAGGGGTGGAATTGGTTAGGCCACAAATTATAAAGATCGCAAACTTGTACTACCAAATCAGGAAAGGGGAACCGTAGACCTGATTCTATTTGGTTGTACCAAAAAGCTACAGAGGGATAAGTTAGAAGATGAGGACGCTCATACGGATAGGGAAACAGAAAATCAAAAAGATCATCACAGTTTAGCCAAGATCTTACTATTTCTAACTCTGGAAGGGTTAGAGTGGATTCACCTGCTATGGCATTAAGAGAGAAAACTCAAGCGGAAGAATCTTGCACTGGAGAAGAAACCCGAATAGAGTGGGTGGGAGAGTTGGCTTTCTTCGTCTCCCGATCGGAATGGGAGGATCCGTCAGCTAAATCTATAACCTCTTTAGGATTTGCGGAAGTAGCCGAGCTTGATCAAATTTTGAAGGCTTGGCAGTGGGAGCGACGGGTGGCGCGCTACTTGCCCTTCTTTGGAGCATGAGAGGAAGTGTCTGACTGGGAATCCTCATGAAAAGAGGAAGGTTGATGAAATCGGAAACCTGAAGCTTGGGGTTTTTGGAGATAGTATCTTCTTCAGAATGAGAGGGAGAGTGCTCTATGAGGAAATAAGAAAATTATGACAGCAAAAGTAAAATGGGGTAAATGGAAGAAGAAAAATGAGTAAAATCCCTAATATAGTAGAAAGAGGGGACGGTTGAGTAAAAGTAAGGGAAACTGCAGAGTCCCCCTTTTCTTATTCAATAAAATAATGGTAAAAAATAACCCGCTTGGAAAATTCAAAAAAAGGCAGGTCCTTCCTTGAGACCTTAGGTAGAGATCTCTAGATAACCCCCCATTTGAGAAGCCAATAACCAAAATTCAGAAGAAATAATGTCACTCTACATTTCCTAAAGAGTAATGCTGCAAATCTAAAGTAGGGGGGAGTAGATATTGTACTACAAAATCGTCCAGGTCTCAAAGAGACCTGAACTCTTTATTTAGATGTAAAAATATCCAGTTGAAGGTTTAATAAGCCTACAAAACAGTTCTCACAAGAAGACCCGGGCTCAGGTATTAAAGTAGAGCTCAAATCAGGTATCATTATTAGTCTCTTCGCCATGTCTCTTAATGAGATCCTACATCAGAGAGCAAAGCTAGAAGTCAGGTCCGGTCGCCCGTCATTTAATGAATCTGACACACACAGACTGTTTTCGTCTGCATGAACCCAGACTTGTCAGGGAGTACATTTCCACGGCAGCAAATAAGCAAAGAACACGTGTAAAAGGAAGATAACGACACCATCAAACCAGAATAGCTTCACACCCACGAAGCAGGAGTATAAATAGGGTGAAAACTTTTAGTAATCTCTCTTATGATCAGATTCAACAAAAAAATACATATCTACTGTTTTATTTACAAAAAACCTACTTCCTCTAAAAACTAACTTGGGCGTCAGAGGTGATTCGTCGGGAAAAATCCCGGGCCCTCCTTTTCTTTATGTAGTTCCTGTAGTTGCGGTCTATCAATCTCCCAGCTCAGGTGCTCAAGCGAAGAATAGTGGAGGAAGAGAAGGTAGATGCTCATAATCTTTAGTTGAATCTGTAATACATCAAGTTAATGGATGTATTAGTTGGGTACGCAAATTCTACTATAGAATGGTAAAGCGTTGACGCTTGATTCTTGAAAAATCTTGAACTCCTTTTTCTCGGATTTTAACTTCAATTTCTCCAACTTCTCGTCTTTTCTCTAGCAATTTACGATTCGAGATCTCATGCCTAGACAACTACAAAAGGTGCAATTTCTTGCTCCCTCGACAACAGAAGTTAATCAACTTCTATTTTCATTTTCTCTAACTCTTCTATAAATCTTTCCTCTTCCGAAAGGATAAATCCTAACTCAGAACTTTCTTTTCTACTTAGGGCATCAACTTCTACATCGACTTTTCTGGGGTGCTAGGAAATTTTTACGGTCATCATCATTTACTAACTCAAGCCATCTTCTCAGTCTCATACTTAATTCTAACTACTCGAAGAAGCATTTCAAGCTCTTTTAATCTTAAAAGATTTTACACTTAACTCCATACAGATGATATCTCTATATCTTTGAAGCATGCGCTAAAACTGCTAATTCCAAATAGTGATTCGGGTACTTATGCCTATGGGGTTTGTGTTGCCTTCAAGCGTAGGCTATAACCTTTCCATCTTACATTAGAACACCACCTAGTCCTTTCATCAATACGTTTGTAGTCCTTTCCAACTTCAGGAAGGGTTAACACTGGAGTAAAGGTTGGTCTTGATTTAAGATCTTAGAAACTTTCCTCGCACTCTTTTCAGCGTACTAACTTCGAATATTTCTTTAACGGCTGATTATTAACTTTATTTGTTTGGAGGATTCTTCAATGAATCTCCGGTTGCATCATGCTATACTTAAGAAATTACGAATTTCTTGAAGTGAGGTTGGTGATTTTTAATCTTGAATTGCTTGCAGTTTTGCTGAATCAACTTTCATTCCTTCAGTTCCTTCGGACGACACAACATGTCCTAGGAAATTCAAACCAAGAATATCAACATAAAAATTCCTAATTTGTCTCATAATTTTCGGTCCACATAAGGAAGAAATAATCAAGGATTTCAACCTTTACTTTCATACAAGAATCATACAAGAAATCAAGATGAAACTATGACCAAATATCATCAAGATCAACAACACCAAAAATCCCTAACTAACAAAAAAAATTCGGTAGAGATAGGGCTTGGATGATCAAGATTTTAACTTCCATTCTTATGCACAAATCCATGAAAGAATTGATTTCTAGACTCTAAAAACAACTAAGATGATGACTCCTTCAAGGCATGAAGATGCCGAAACTAAAAGGGGAGGGAGAGAGGGTGATCTTAGTCTAGAAATGATCACATGAACAATGGGATTAAGAATACCTCGTCGGATTGCTCGATGGATGATCGGTAGTGAAATTCCTCACAACTTTAAAGCTTGGGAGCTTGGTCTTTAATGGAGGAATTCATGGTGTGTGTATGTGTGTGTCTTGGCCGAGAGAGAGAAGAGAAGAGAAAGAGAGGGAGGTCGGTGGAGAGAGAGAGAAGAGAGAGTGGAGAGAGAGATGTTTAAGAGAGAGAGAGAGTGTGTGTGAGAGAGTGAGTGAAATTAGAGTAGGATAAGTTTATATTAGGAATTAGTTGCACCCGGTAATCAAAAATGCGATATAAATTTTGCCGGAAGAAAAAGTTATCCGGTGCAATTTAACCATAATTTCTCATTAAACTCTCAAACGATTTGAAACTTACCACGACTCTTTCTCGACATTAGAAATCTCTCTACTTCTTCTCCAACTTCACCAAATAAAACAAGGAATCCAGAAATCAAGTTTTCAAATTAAAATTTTAATAAATGAAGAAAAAGTCGGAATTCACTATTCATATTAGGGTTTTCTAGACCTTCAACTGAATTTTGTCTTGGACAATTTCTAACTACTCTCAAATCTATCTAAAAGCTTCTAGAATCACTTTTATACTCAAAAGACACTAATTAGATGAAATTCAAAAAAGTTCGATAAATAGCGAAAACTTGAGAACAGTTACTATTCATCTAAAAACGAAACTTCTCAGAATTTTTCGAAATTCACTCTCAAACTCAAACTCATATAATCATGCTCAATCAATTCATCACACAATTAATTCGGATAACCGAAACGATAAAAATCACGTAAAGTCATTCAAGGGCAATTTGATAATTTCACAAGAAAATTTCCTTTCTTAGAAATTTTTATCACATAAGGGCACATAATTAAGGCACATAAGTTCAATTAAGACGAAGTTATCGACTTATAAAAGATTGGGGTATTACATATATATATATATATATATATAATATTTAACTATATAAGATACTAATATCTAGCATTTCTTCTTTATTGTTAATATTGTTGGTTAATTTTGTAATTGAAAATCTTATATATGTATTAATCAAATGTGAGGATAACTTGAAATGTTGTTCAGAGAACACAAGATTAATAAAAACTACAACGAACATCTTATACATGGAATATTGATAGAATCATAGAAATCATAAAGAATGGACAGACTATAAGTTTTTAACCTAGGTTTAAGAAATCTTAATTGAGAGGAATAATGCACTTTTGTATATTTAATCGACAATAAATGGAAAATTTTGAGAATGAGTGAAAAACGACTAGCTTGTTGTTGAACTTAAGATGAGCAGAAAAAGTGATATACATTTTAACATTAATACAATTTAATTCATAGGTGATGTGTGAATAAGTGTTAGTTAAGAGCGATTAGTTCCCAATCTAAAAAAAAAGTGCATTTTTTCTCAATATAAGTATGATATGAGAATAGATTATATCATGTAATATTTAAAAATAGAAAGCGATAATCATTAGGTCTGAATATATATGAGGTTCTTTCTTTGAAAACAGTGTTAAAAGACAACTAGATACTGTATATTAGATATTTAAAAGTTTGCCTTATTAAATGTTTACTACAATATATTGGCCGTGTAGTTTTTTGTTCTTTTGTTTTTGTGTGTGTGTGTGTGTATGTGTGAGAGAGAGAGAGAGAGAGAGAGAGAGAGAGAGAGAGAGAGAGAGAGAGAAAGGAGAGTTTGATGGTGTTGTTTGTTATTTTCGAAATAGAGTTTCCTATATATAATTGGAGCAATTAATGAATTACAATTAAGTCTACAGTACAACCTAGAAAGTAAATCCAAAAATAATCTTCCATAACATTGGTCCCTTAACTTTCAAAATACGGTTATGTATAGAGAACTCTCTTTTTATATGATAATTATGGTTGAGCGCAATTATTATAATAATTAGTTTTGTGATTTGGAATTATTTTATTGAATTACTCAAACTATAAAAGATGAGAGCAACTTCTCTATGTTATAATTGGAACATCATAATATGCGTTCTGTTTCTTCTAGGTTTACTCTTTACAGATACTTGCAAATAATATGTTTGAGTTAATAGTTAAAATTAATAATATATCTACAACTTTATGTTTTTGTATATTGAAATAGATTAGTACTATATATCATAAATTATTAATTATGTTAAACACGAGGTTTTACGTGCATTACTCTCTGCTACTAGCATATAACAGTCAACCGTTCTCATACGAATTGATGTATGAGTTCTTGAATGAGAAATCAGTTACATTTAGTTTTGTATGAGTTGTTGGATAACTTTCAAATTAATTATAAATCTTATATTATGATAGTTGTCATGTTTCACACGTGAATTCTCATGATTGAGCAGTCATACCAATCTTCGTACTATATATATACGAAGTGAAACCAGTTGAAAATGCTACGTGGGAAATAAGAATAAATTTGGAATTTTGATTTTTGTTGATTTACAGTCCAAATTTAACGATGCGTTAAGTTTTTATAATTTATGCATTTAAATGCTAATACATTAATTTACTGTAGTTTATGCATTAGATTCTGTATGCACTAATTACATTTATGCAATATATGCATTACTGATATGATAAAACTGCATTAAAATGTATCATTCTCACGTTTTCATATAAGATCTATTTTCACAAGATCCCCACCCTATATATATATTGTTTAGTATGAGTTTGGGTTGTTTACTTGTTTATTAATTTTAAAATTAATTCTACTATGATACTCCCTCTGTCCCGCTCATTTCGTCTTACTTTCCTTAAATGGATGTCCCACTCAATTTGTCGCAAACCAAATAAGGAAAGAATTTACCCTTCAAAATCCTTCAAAAGTGATGTGACTTGTCCACTTTCTATCTAATTACCCTTATTTTTAATTTCCATGTCCAACAATAAGGGGACAAAATGAGCGGGACGGAGGGAGTATTTGACTTGTGTTTTAAGTAAATTCTGATAAATTGAGCATTCTTACGTTAATCTACCAAATCGTAATCTATCAAATATTTTGAATACTACTTGTCTCAATAATTTTTCATCAATTTTAATACTCCCTCCATCTCATTTAATAAGTCTCATTTCAGATGGGCACAAAGATTAAGAAAATGAAAGTTAGATGATAAAGAGTGTGATTAAAGTAATAGTTTATTGTTGATGTTAAAGTAGGTTGAGTGGAAAAATATTGTACAACAGATAAAACATCATTTATTGCAGTAAAAAATTACAACAGATTGTTCCTACAATCAAAGCAACTTGGCCAGAAGGAGCAAACAAACTCATCTACATTCAACAAGACAATGTAAGACCTCACATCAAAGATTCAGACCCTGAATTCAGAGCTGTTGCAAGCTCTGATGGCTTTGACATCACGATCATACATCAACCAACAAACTCCCCAGACATGAATATAAATGATCTAGGGTGGTTCAGAGCAATACAATCATTGCAACAAAAAATCAATGAGTCTAAACAGTCCACAACTAGTAGAAGTAGTCATGCAAGCATTTGATTTTTTGGAACCAGAAAAACTCAACAAAGTATTCTTAACACTTCAAGGTTTCATGCTTGAAGTTATGAAAGTGAATGGGCGGAATGCATACAAAATTCCACACACACGTAAGGATGCAGCAATTAGACAACATCAACTTCCACTAACATTGGAAGCAAATGAAAGAATTAGTAAAATAGTGCATAGATTATCTCAAAGAATTCAAGAGGGAGTTGAAGGTATTGAAGAACTGTTGCAACAGTTGGGAATGCAACAGAATGAAGGGTAGGGGGTAATGCAGTGCAAAAGGTTTTTGTTTTTTGTGTTTATATATGCCCTAAAAACATGTGTGTGCAGTCCTTTTTTATCATGTTTTAGGTGTAAATAGATGCAACTCAACATTGTAAGGCAGCCAAATTAAATGCATATGCAAGGAAATTTGAAGCTTTTGTGGTTAACATCTCATACAAATAATTGAATCAGAGATGTATCTATAACCCAAATTAAGCACACCGTGAGGAAATTTATATCATTTCAGCACCAAAATCATACTACACCACACTGAGCTCTTCTAAGACACCCACATCAACACCAACACACATAGCTACTGAAATAAGAAGCTAGTAAAGAAGGATCTCACCCTGAGCAATCGAGGCAGGAAGATTTCGACCAGTCCAAAATCAGCTCCGCCACCGGAAGATCTTTTCGCCACAAGCCCATGGCTCAGGTTAGGAGGTTGTCAGCGTTTCATCACTGCGGCAAGGGGGTAGTGAATGACAGGTGACTTGGCGGCATGGTTGCAGTGGAATCTGAAACGTTCCTTCACATCCATCACACCAATCCACTAATCGGCGGCGTCCGCCTGATCCTCGGTGTCGGGAACCACCGACCCGCTCAGATCCATCAACAAATTGACATTATAAGTAGCCAGTAGGGGTGGATAAGACGGTGGGGTGTCCGGAACCACCGTCCCACTCATATCCACCACCAAATCGACCGGAGAAACAAGTTGGGTTGGAGTTGGAGATGAGGATGGGATTTCAGGAACAATAGTATCGGTGAAATAAAAAATAGGCGAATTAGGGCAAATCGATTCTTGAAAGAACGACATCATCACGGTGAGTAGAATAAAATGAGGCGGACCCTCGGCGGAGAATTGACACAATGGAGAAAGACGAAACAGAGAAGAAGGAGAAGAATGAATAGTGACAAGAGTGGTTGGAGAGAGCAGAGTGTGGTGAGGCGGAGAGTGAGTGAGAAAGAGAGTATAGGCTAGGGTTTAGTAGAGTTGGGTTGGGTAGTGGGCCTAGACAATTGGGCTTAAGTAGGTTTAATTAGGTTTAATTGGATTTGATTAGTGTGTTAATTTTTGCCAAATAAGGAAATGAGACTTATTGAGTGAGACACCCGAAATGACAAAATGAGACTTATTGAACGAGATAGAGGGAATAGATAATGTTATCATTGAAAAGTATGTGTGACTCATATTTCACGTTATACAAAATTACATATAAGTAGTGTGTCGTCCAATGTGTCATAGTACAAGCTCGTTAGCTAAAATAGTCATGGTTGAGCTTATTAGACGGTACTCAGCTCGTTAGTCAGTAAACAAGCTCGTTCACTGATCCAAACCTGAAAATATAAGATTCTTAGCAAGATACAACTTTAGTATATTTCTATACTATAATTACTAAGTATATATATGACTAACTTTATTTGTTAAAGGAAAAATGAATTTTAGATTTAAGTATATTATTTCCGTTAAAAAAAAAAAGATATAAGTATATTATTATGATAACATAACTTTTATTGAACATTATAATACCTATTTTGAATGTTAATTTAGATTTTAAAACGCTCACATAATTACATTTGATTAAGCTTGATCAATACATGCGTGACCCTTGAAGTATACTATAAATAAAAAGCTCGAGCTCGACAAAATAACAAATTAACTAATCAAGCTTTAACATAGCAATATTTTGACTCGGGTTAGATTGGATTCAATTACAACCCACCTACGAGATACATAATGCTTACGTGCTTTTACTACATTCATGTTATATATATTGATTGCCCCAGCCCAAACCCCTCTTAACTTTCTCTAACAACGAACCAAACACAATGTCTGCCGCAAACATCAATTTTCCGACGATAAAAATGCCGAGCTTGGAAAAGCTCCGCCGTGCTCAACGGGCCGAGGGTACTGCCGACTGCAGGTTCTTTTTTCCTTTTTTCTTTTTCTGGGAAGACTGCATGTTTTAGGATGCCATACTAATATAGGCAATTTACTTGTTATATACGATGGAATAGTTAAAGGATTTTTTTTAAGGATAGAATAATTAATGGATTAAGGATTAATTAAGGGGATTAAGAATAATTGAGAATAAATAAAGGTAATTAATTCTAATTAATGTTTATAAATTGTAACCAGAATTTTGTATTTTCAATTAAATTATTAAGCCTCAACTAAAATATATATATATATTTATTTTTTTGAAAGGCTCAACTAAAATATATTAAACCGCAATAATGGCGAAACTATGTTTACTAGCATGACGTGGTCTCAAGAAAATAACATCCATTTGCTTCATAATTTTAAATTTGCACAATATTTATACATTCCATAATGTGTTTCACTCTTATCATATTATTAAATTCATTATTTTAATAATACAAAATACAAATTATGGTATAATAAATAACTCAGTTACAAAGTGATCTATTATTAGTAATCAACTCCGTCCCTCCAAAAGTGTGGTTTGGGGAGTACAACACGGATTTTTAAAAACTATTATAAATAACTTACGGATGATTCTACTAAATAAATAATGATGAATTAATTTATATTTAATTAATCATAAATTAATATTTATAGTTTATATAATTTTTTTTTATTAACTTTTTTGTAATTTCTTTAAAATTAATATTCTATCATTAATAGAAAAATAAAAATAATAAATATTTAATTATAAAGAGCACTCTCGTTTTTTCTTATGTATGCCAAATATAATAACTATTGTTTGTATTTTAATTCAATTATTCTTTGGGTGTCATTATAAAGTACTAATAAATTTTCATTATATAAAATAAGTGAAGTCTCCTGAAAAGAAATTTGGCGACTTTTTATCGAATGTAATATTGGAAAAAGAAAAAAAAAATTAACTCCATCAACAAACATCACTGCTCTCTTTGCATTAGGAAGGTGTTTTCTTGATGCTTTTGTTTAGAATAAAAAGAACAAAGAATCATATAACCCTAACTCATATTAAAGAGTAATAGTAATGGATTATTATATTTTTTAATAAATAAATAAATAGGTAGATAAGTATACTACACAAATATTGCATAGAAAAATTACCTTAATATGGTTCATCACAAATACGCAGAATACATTTTAAACTATGCAATATACCTTTTGTGAATCATGATTCATGAATGGGAATATAGAAAAATTCGCGCTAAATTCTTGTAAAAAGTAATAGTAAAAAAAATTAATTTTTTAAAATTAAATAAGTTAAACATAGATTGGTTGAACTTAAAAAATGTGTGGAATTCCGTGATCAAGAAATGCTACATGCACTTGACAGAAGAGTACCTCAAGAAAAATCCAAACATCGCCGCTTATATGGCGCCGAAGCTTGACGCACGGCAAGACATGATGGTGGGGGAGATTTTGAAGCTGGGAAAAGAGGCGGCGGAGAAGGCCCTCAAGGAATGGGGGCAGCCTAATCCAACGTGCCTGGCGCCGACTAGCAGCTCACCAAACTCCTTGGCCTCCACCCCTCCGTCAAGCGCTTCTTAATATAGCGTAATGGCTGCAGTGCAGTGGAGGTGCCTCCGCCCTCCGCATGGCCAAGGACTTGGCCAAGAACAATGTCGGTGCTAGATCATCACCATCTGCTTCCGCGGCCCGAACGAGGCTGATATCAGAAACGTCATGGGCAGGCGTTGTTCGGGGACGTCGCTGCTGCCGTGATCGTGTGCTCCAACCTGGTAGCCGGGGAAGTTGCCGCTTTTCCATATTATCTCGGCTGCGCAGACAAGTCTACCTGATATAGCAACGGCATGATTGAGGATTTGCAAGAAGTCGGGTTGATCATCGATGTCCTCTATCCCAGGCCTATTTGCGAACAATACTGAGGATTTGTTGACGGAGGATTTCGGCCCGTTGGGTTTCTGATTGGAATTCTGGATTATGATCCCGGGTACTCGTACATGTATAACAATGAATAAAGAACTTTATTGATGTAGAAACTGGACAGTAACAACGTCGTCTGAATTACAACTTAAATAACGAACAAGTTGAATTTAGAAACAACCAAAATCATCCGAAGCTAGAGTTTCTGCCCACAAGACGAGAATACACCCCGGTAGTGCTCACAGTAAGGCGGCTCGTCCACAAAGGTTAAAACGATTTCACGTCTCGACTGAAGCAGCACCACAAACACACCGAGCTCCGACGAACTATACTAGAATGAGAACTAAGCTTTTACACAATGATGAAATGATATTACGTATGCAAGAGAGGGAGAAGATCTAATATCTCCGAAACAAAGCAAGAGAGATGCTTTATATAGGTCATTCACTACATGAGAGATTTAATACACCTTTAAAGTGTAATCACTGCAGATTATGAAATAATGTCGATTTCACCACCTCAAAAGTCTCATGGGATTTATGTATTATTGACAACAATGCTTTTAAAATTCAACATTAAGCCGGCGGCGATTTAACTCCAAAGATAACCAAATAAGGCTTTTCAAATGAAAATGGAAATCAGCCATGTTGCTGACAAACCCATCAAACACAAATTGATGTTTAATATATATATTGAGTGTTGGTCTTAATTGGGCCAAATCCAATTAAATAATTTTGGGCGAAATCATCTAAACAATTAAGTATCGAAAATGATTAATTATTTATAATATGAAAAACCCAAATCACAATAAATTTTACGGTTTAAACCGACCTCGTTCTTACGACGTGAATAACCACAAAATGAATTTGCCTTCAACAAATTCATCTTCAACACAAAACTTAAATATAATCATTTCTACTCATCAAATAATGGTTTTAAAAACATAAATATATTCTGATTATTTACGCGACAAGTAAAATAATTTTTCATAATTTAATTTTCAACAATTAAATAATAAACCGCTATCGATAATGATTTTCCAACCATTATTTCCAACAATACTCAATCAGGTGGAAACGGGATTGGGCCTAAAGCCCGAGAAGCTCATATCATCACTTACGTGGTGAGTGAATGTGTTCAGCTCGACTGTGCTACTTATTTTGGATGAAATGAGGAAGTCCTCCGGCGAGGAGCTGGATTGGGGGGTGTCTTTTGGGCTTGGGTCGGGCTTCACTATGGAGACGATGCGTTTGTCATCTTTTGTTTTCGTTTAAATATCTTACGTGTGGATCAACTTGATTAATAATGTCTATTATGCCGGAGATTTGTAATAGTTTAAAAGTTAAATAAATAGCGGGTGATCGTTTCAATAATATTGTACTTGGACGACAGATAATGAGTTAAAAATAAATAATTGATATTGAACAAAATTAATTTTGTCACAACCCGAAATCCGGTGTATAGGAACGACTAGACTCCATTGGAGTGTGAAGGTGAAACCATCAAATAAACATATTACTTCTGTCACACATCAACTCAATATGTGACCAAACACTAACTCAATTGGTTTAAGAATGTAAAACCAACAAATAAACTTAACTCAATAAGACTTTATGCTCGAGGAATAGGGCTTGAAAAATGATAATGGATAAACACAAGTTTTCAAAACGTTACTCATCAAAGATCGAGCATATGTAATTTACAACGCTTTCACAAAAATGGTGGTAAGTATATTGACTCCAAATCAAGATAATACAAAAGACAAGTAGAAAGTAGAATATTGATTCGAGCACGTAGCTCATTGTATCATCACCATATCAGAGTATTTCAAATCAACATGTAAATCAAAAGTTTATCAATGCAGCGGAGACATCATTTGCTCTTGACAACTACATGTATGAAGACATGTAATTGCCGACTCGACTTACAACAGATAACACACCACCAAGAATCACCCTCGCCATCATATCCGAATCCATAGCTAACCTGCACGTTTAGAAATACATGCAGGACTGAGTACTTCGTACTCAGTGAACACAGTGTCAAAAATAACTTTAAAATATTGCCCATTAGGGCTATATAATTAAACTTGCATTGCCACTGCATCACAAGTGTTAGCATACTTGAAATCATTTTACTTGTGAATGAAAAAAACATTTTTCCTTTAAAAGATGTGTGCACACAATTTGTATAGTAGGTATGAAATAATATACCACATCAACTTTGTGCTTAGAATTAGGCCTCCTTCTCAAACATTGTAACCGGCTAAACCGAAGTAAAGCTCACAGTCACCTCATCAATCAATTAACCACACGTGGGTTCCTGTTTTCCACAGGATATAATATTCATGTAGATGATAAAGCATACCAAACTCAGATAAATGGCAAGTCAATTAATTTTAAAAGCTCACATAATATTACTCAATAAGTAATAGCATTCATCGGAGTTTTGGTTTCAGAAAATCCCACCTCACTTCTGATATATTGAGTCGATGTAGCTTACTTTACGCTTTCCGATTACTTCTTAGTCCCTCTTGGCCCTTCAATAACGACATCAAATAAGATCGAGTGTATCGACTCGAAAAAAACGTATTATAGACTTAGGGCTCGGCTGAAGGACTTCTACATAACTCGTATCTTTCTTATCTTATCTTTACTTCTCTACATCGATATCTTCTCGGTTTCTTGTTCTCGGATTATCGTCCTTTACTCGATTTCTAATTATTTCTCAAACTCGAATTCTCGTTCTCAAGATTAACATTTTATTCTTCACACAAAACGCAAAGTTACTATTTAACTCATCTTATACCTCTCAAGTTCTTGAGTTATGTAAACTCAGAATATCATAACATCACAACTCATTCGTGTCACATTCAAGTATCCACATCATATTCAAATATTCATTTCGATATTCATATCATGTTCAAATACTCACATCATAATCAAACATTCATGTCATATTCTCAAACATTTTATCATAATCGAGCATTCATATCAAACTCAAACATTTATCGATGAGCAAGCATTCACGTCATATAAATGATTAACTTCTTAAGTAAGTAGGTAAATATAATCCTACTTAATCACATAATTTCAATCAAGTTTTATAACTTAAAAACAATTCTTATAATTAACTGTTAACTCATTACTGCTCGACTCTTATTCTTTAAGAACTTATAACTTTTGAACTTCTAACGAAAATAATTTCGTTATATAATAATAGCTCAAATAATAATTATCATTTGAATTTAATATTCAAATTTCTCGACTCTTAATACGTCATCATTATTTTAGAATACAACCCCATACTCGTATATATTCTCGACTTTAATACTCAACATCAAATAATCATTATTTAATCTTTTCTTCTATTTAAAAACTCATTTTTTGTTTTTATTTAATAAAAATTTGTCTTTTATTTCAAAATTCCATCGCTCAATAACTTCTACGTCTTAACTCCTTTTTAAATGATTCAAAAAGCAAACTTGCTTATTTCTACTCAAACATCATTGTCAAATTACTCAATACATCATGCATCATAAAGAATCAACATTCAAACACTTATAATTTAATAATTTCATTTTCCTCAGATATTATGTATTCTTGCTCGTTTTTCTACTTTAACAACTCTTCTTCGTATACTTAACATCTCATAACATTAATCAATTATCAAAGCATACTCAAAGAATATAAGTATCAATTTATTACTTACATTACTCAATATTTTCCATTATTCAAGAAATATTCTTTTAATTGAATATTTTAATTTTATTATTATTTTTCCAATATCGTTCCTTAATTAATTTCTCGTTTATCATAACGAACTCAAATACGAGTAACTCTTCTCTTTGACTCGTATAATCAACTTTTAAGACATCTTCTCATATAAAATTTCCTTTTCTTTATTCTAATTTCGTTTTTATTTCTCAAGATAATAATAATATTAATATCTTATTTTCTTTTTAACAACATCATCAAATTCATGCATTCCTTCACTATCTCATCGAAACTTTCACATGCTCAATAAAGAAATATCCTTCTTTATTTCATTACACTCATAACTTCAATTATTATCATTTCTTCTTTCTTATTTTCTTTAATTTAATATATATAAATTCCTAAATACAAACTCATGGAATTTTATTCTTTTCTCAATTCACTCATGACATGTTCAACATCTCATTTACTCTTTAGTTTCATTTTTACTTAATGAAATCTATCATTTTTATTATATATTTTCATACATCAATTTTATATAATAAAATAATTAATTTCTAATTATTTTATACTCCCTCCATTCACCAAAAAATGTCCCATTTGACTCTAAAAAAATCTTCACCAAATAATGTCTCATTTGCCTTTTCGTACAATAATACCCTCTTTATTACCCTAAAATTACTACCCTTTGCCACTGATGGACCCACTATTTTAATTAGCCTACAATTTTAACTTCTAATTAAACCAACTAATTAAACCCAACCCACTAATTAAATCTAACTCACTAATTAAACCTAACTCACCAAATAAACCCAATACTACCAGCCCAATCCATGAATCTGCCATTATTCCTCTCCTCACTCACTCTCTCGACTACTCTCTCTCAAACCCTAGCCGTTCTCTGCATTTCAATGATGAACTCCACCACCGATCTACCAAACTCTCCTCCCATCGATGAAGAAGAGATGGAATCGGCGGTGGAGGTGGTGCCTGAAACAGGCGACCTACCGCCTTCCTCTCATCGTCGTCTCTGTTCTCTCCCTTTCATCTTCGATTCGACCCAGAATCAAGATGATTCAGTGAGCCCACCCTCTCAACTTCCATCGATGGCGGTGGATTCGTCTCTGCCGCCCTTTGGATCGAAGGGAGTTGATTTCTCCCAAACGACTCCGGCAGCTTCCGACGACGTCATATTCGTGCCGGAAACTCCATCGATGGCGGTGGATTCGTTTCTGCCGCCCTTTGGATCGAAGCCAGATGATTTCTCCCGTGCAACTCCGGCTGCCTCCGACAAAATCATCTTCCAAGCGGACATGCCATTAACGGCGCCGGATACTCCAGATTCACCCGATCCATCTGTTAATGTCGATGCTTTGTTGGAGAAGATGGTGCCTACAGACCCTTATTACTGGCTGATGTCTGAGTGTGCTCAATTTCGAAAAAAAAGAAAGGCAGCCGAAGCCGCTGGAAATTGGTCAGTCCTTCGAAACAAAAACCCTCATGGGGTCTGATCAGGTTATCGCGTTCTAAATTCCTCAATAGTTTTGGAGTTGGGGGCTGGTGATGCCATTATTTTGATGTTGGTTGTTATTCTAATCAATTGTGATGATTTATTGATTTCTATTGCTTGGTTGTTGTGAGTTGGGGGCTGGTGATGCCATTAGTGTTTCCCTGGTTCTTGTGATGCTGGTTTTCTGATGATTTATTGATTTCTGTTGCTTGGTTCTGCATCTTGTGGGCTGATTCTTGTGAATTGAATTATGTTTCCATGAACTGATAGAACATGATACTACCACATTGAATGCTTCTTATGATGACAATGTTGCCTATTTTCATTCATTGATGCTCACTTGATCTTTGTCTGAGGAATGTGGCATTCTGATTTGGCTTAAAAGTTGTGAATTCTGTGATGATACTACCACATTGTTGTGAATTGATAGAACATGATACTACCACATTCATGCTTTGTCTGAGTACATTGTTGCCTTGTTGTTTGGTTCTGTTCATGTGAATGTTGGCTGTTAATTGATGCCACCATCAGGTTCTAACAAACCTGATTTTAGGAGGCTCAATTAAGTGCATAATATATGTCAATGATGATTTGATTTCCATTGATTCAAAATGAGACTACATATGCCACAAAAAACTGTCAACACACATTTACATTCCAAACAACCATAATACTAACTGAAGATGTTTGTCCCTGTAAACTTGTTGCCAAAAAAGATTGCCTACTGCTCCTACTCTCCTATGTTTACCTGCTGCATTCCATTGAGTAAGTCTTCAAGTTTGAAGGGTGCAGTGTGCTCTTCCTCACTGACTTGCATATTCAGATACTCAATTGCCTCTTGTACTATCTCCTCCTCCAGTTCAATGCATTCTGGAAGTGCTCCCTCTCTTCTTAGTCTGCCTTTGCCAATGTGTGGGATTTTATAGTTGTTGCAACCCTTCAGCTTGATGATTTCACTGTAACACCCTTGCAATGTTAAATAAACATCATTCAGTTTGTAGCTCTCATACCCCTCAAATGCCTCTGTCACATTTTTAATCAGATCCTCAACTGTTCTTGCATTCTTCTGATCCTTTATTGATTGAATAGATCTGAAAAATCCTAAGTCATTAACATTAGTGTCAGGGGAGTTTGAAGGTTGACAAATCAGTTGGATATTGAACCCATCACTCTGTGCTACTGCTTGGAAATCTGGATCTGTGTTAGAGATATGTGGCTTTGCATTGTCTTGCTGAATAAAGATGTTTCTGCTTACACCTTTTGGCCACTTCTGTTTAATTATGGGTACAATCTGCAAAGTTTGAATGATTAAATGCATTCTGTCATTCTGTGCTGAAACTGTTATGAAGGACTAAATGACTAAATGATGAATGTGGCATGATTCTGATAGTAAAATATGGAAAAAAAAACTTACCAGCTGAATGAAAGAGTCCTTCATAACAGGTTTAGTGATTGACTGAATTGGTTTTGTGATAAGGGTGCCCTTTTGTCTGTTCTTGGAATTTCTTGCTGCTGGTTCTGTAAATATGAAGGGAAATATCCCAAACTTCCCATCAAATATCTCATTTCCATTGCAGTCACTATGTGGCCTCCCCACAACTGAAATGAACATGATTTTTTCAATAAAGTTCTTTGATTTGCATGATCTGTATGGCTCAACTTCATCCGGCAGCAAGTAATATCTCTGTGATGTTTTTCTGAGATTGAACCACTTCTCATCAATGTGGATGATGTTGTACATTGGCTGAAAAGCTATTTTCCCATTTGCACTAATGCAAGTAAGCATAGATAGACTCCATTTCAGTCTTGCAAGCTTGTTTGCATGTGTGAGAAAAGGCTTTATAGCATTTGTGTGTGCTCTGACTTTCTTGCTTTTAATCCATTTATGGACAGGCCCTACTGATACTCCAAGGTTTGTTGCAACCTTGGAAATGCTGGTTCTCTCAAGGACTGACAGTCCTCGCATTTTTTCTTCATCCAACATTTTTCTGTCTTGATGAATGCAGCCTTTCCTCTTTGTCACTAAATTGACAGGTTTTCCCAATGAGGTTTGGAGTAGAGCAGCCTTCCAGATGCGATATACTGTTCTAACATCAATGTGGAAGAGGAGAGAAGCTTCCTTTTTCGCACCATGTCTCAGTTTCTTGTCATGGCTGTTTTGGAGCAGCCATTGAGCAACAAGACTCTTCTCCGCATTTGTCAGATTTTTTCTTTCCTCTCCTTTCTTCATGTTGGCTGTTTTTTGTGTTTTTGAATGTTGGAGAAATGGTAGCATGGAATGTGTTTGTAAATGACAGTTTGTAGCTGTATTTATATGGTTGTGATGTGCCTTAGTTCGAATTTCCCTCCATGGGAAAAGTTAGAAGATGAAGAGTTTGTGTGGGAAATTTGAGATGATGTAAAACCTGTAATGTGATTAATTTAATGGAAATTCTTCCCTCCTTTTTTTTTATCAAATCACAGCCTCTCTCTCTTTGTTTTTCATAAGTTTGGTTATCATTTCATTGTATTTCAATTCCTCATCCCTACTTGTGAATCTGATTTACAAACAGAAAAAAAAAAAAACGATGTGGCAAGAAAAAAAAAAGTTACAGAACAGAAAAAAAAAATTGACTTAGTAAGAAAAAATTCGAAAATTAAAAAGCAGAATTGCTAAAATGATTTAGCAACAAAAAAAAAAGAAAACAATCACATTCAAACCATTTCCATATATGTAAGCAAAAAAAAAGGTTAAAGGATTAAGAAACTAATCACCTTTATTAACACTACCCCTACATCCCTACTTTTACCCCACTAAAGTCAACTTTATCAGCAGTCTTAATCTCCGTGCCGACCCTAAAATGGGACATTTTTTAGTGAATGGAGGGAGTATCATCTTTAAATCTTCATAATTTCTTCAAGAATATGAAGAATACATCTTTATAAATTCATATTGACTCAATAACATCAAAATACTTATACATACATACATATATATATAAACCCTTTTTAATCGATTTTACCTCAATAAAATCCATAAAAATTATATTCTCTTAATTCCTCAATTTCTATGCTTGTAAACTCACTCAAAAATTCATTTTAACATCATAACATCATTAACATCATCAATATCATCATACTTCATCAAAAACATCAAAAATTCATTTTCTTCCTAATAACATATATATCGAATTTTTCACAAAAATTCACAAATTTCATATTATAACTTAAAATCATCACTTAATCATATTCTCATGCTTCATCATGCTCATATTCACCATAAACATTATAAAATCCATAAATCATCATTTAATCACATTTTCTCTATTTGTAATCGATTAAAATCAATAAAAATGCTATAAATTCACCAAAAATTCTCATCATCACATATATGCATATAAATCACATGAAAAATCATAATAAGCATATATCATCATTATATAATCAAATAATCATCAAAACTCATCAATAAATTATTTTCTCCTATTTTTCTCTTTCAATCGATTTAGGGCTTTTAGGGTATATTGTTTTCTTTCATCCTTTTAACCCTAAATCCTCTCTTAAACTTCATGTTAATTATCATCTCATCATCATAATCCTAAGGTTTGCCTAAGCATAAAGTAAACCATGCATATTTTCCTTATTTTCATCTCTTACATATACATATCTTGCATAAATGAATTAAAACCATACTTAGAAAATAAAAGTTCAAACTCCTCTTTGGCTTGGTATTTTTGCAGCTTGAAGAGTATGGAGAGGATGGATTTTTCACTCCTTTCCTTGCATGAAAAGATATGCAAGACATCAGGATCATAGCTTTGAAAGAATAAGGATCAAACCCTTATTTGAAGCTCAAGAAAATCGATGGATATATGATGATTCTTAAGCTTGTTTCAAGCTTGAAAAGAATGATAAAGATAGAGGCTTACTTCTTTAGATGATCTTGAAGATGGGAATGAAGTTCTACATCAAAGAATCCTCAAGGCTTCAAGCTCTTTTCATGGAGTGACTCGGTATGTATATGTGTTTGCCGATGAGATGGAAGGAACAAGAGAGGGCTGCGGCTATTCTTCTTTGGCAGCAAGGGGAAGAAGAAAGGGAGCTGCTGCTCCTTGGTGTTCCTCACGGCAAGGTGAAGAAGATGAGAGGAAAGGTGGCTGCTCTCTTGTGCTTCTCACGATGGAGATGGAAGTCGAGAGATGAGAGAGGTGAATTTGCTGCTTCTCGGCAGAAAATGAAGGAGCAAGGAAGGGCTGCTCCTTGTCTTCCTTCGACAGTGAAGAAGAAGATGGGAGGGAGCTGCTACTTACTACTGCTCGTTCGGTTGTGAGAGGGAGAAGAAGGTAAATGGACTGCTGCTCCTCTTCTTCGACAGTGATGAAGAAGGCGGAAGGGAGCTGCTCCTTAATCTCACGGCAGAGACGAAGACAACGTGAAGAAGAGCTGGTGCTCTTGATATTTTTCAGCAGAAAATGAAGGGATGAAGGCTGCTATGGTTGCTTCATCTCGGTAGAGAGAGAGTTGAGGGAGAGAAGGAATGGTAAAGGGTGATGAATGTGAGATATAAAAAGATATGAGAGAGAGAGGTGAGATCGAGAGAGACTAGTTGTGTTGTCACTTTGAGAGAGAGAGTAGCTCTCACTCTCTTGAGTGAGAGTGATATAGTTTGGGGCCTAATAATGTAGATAAGTATTGGATACGTATGCAGTTTTTTTAACTGCTATATACACCAGGAATTGATGGTTTTCCGGTAGAAAATATCCCCATTATTTTATTTTATTCTCTCAAACTATTAATAACCTTTCTCGACTCTTTCCCGACGTCAAAATTCTCTCCAATTCATCTTATATCTCCCAAAATAAATTAAGGAATTCAATTATCTAATTTTTATGTTGAGATTCCTTATAACGAATAATTTCTTAAAAACTGTTTGGCTAAACGCGTCGTTAGGCAATTATTTTTAAAACTTCTTTAAACGATATCGGAAAATTTTCTGACTTATCTCAAAAGTCTTAAAATAAATTCTAGATTCAAATGAAATTAATTAGACTCAATTCGGAGTCGATCGATGAATAGTGATTTCTCGGTTTAAGTTACTATTCATCTAAAAATCAAAGTTCTCGGAAAATTCATACTCAAGCTCAACCTCATACAATAATGCTCATATAATGCATCACATACTCGATTCGAATAATCGAAACGAGAAAAATCACATCAAAGCACATAAGGGTATTTTCGTCATTTCACACGAAAATTTATTTTCGCGAAAAATTTTAGCACTCATAACTCATCATATAAGCATAATAACTTATTTAATACGCACTTAGGAACTTAGAAAAGTTTGGGGTATTACAAATTTGCTTTAGTATTTCTTCTCATCCCTGAACAGTGTGCCATTATTTCCATTTTCATCCGTCCTTCAAGAGTAAATCCACACAACTGATATCTACAATATATTTTCCACTCAACAAACATCTATCACAAATTTCATAAAGTGACGTGTCACTTTCCCCACTCAATATACTTTTAACCAAATATTTCTTAAAACATGTCCTAGTTAACTTCTAGTGTACTCTTACTAGAGTACGTGTGCTATGTAATGGTTCTAGCATTTGAAAAGATAAAATCGTGTTATAATTGTAAATTTTGTTATTAACGACTATTATAACTCTTTAGTTTCATAATTTCAACACCTCAATGAGTTGTTTCGGTGGCGATCCCGGGATACCACCTTTGTCAATAACAAGGTAACCGATATTCTCATTGGCCGATGATGCGTGAAAAGAGCTAAAAAAAATAGTGTTGCTAACATGAAAGCTAAGGTTTTCGCCATAACTACTAAATAGTGTGTGTGTGTGTATGTGTGACCCTTGGATAAAACACTAAACTTTATGCAGTGCGTGTTTTAGTAAAATAGTATTCAGACGGCAAAACTTGATGATATGTTGCATGACATTTTATTGGGACTATTATGACACTTAAATTCTAGTGCAAGCTTTAATTATTTATAACGTAACTATGGTTAAGTGTCCCAAAACATTTACTTCCTCCGTATTACATATAAAGTCTCATTTCATACATTTTACATGTATTTTTTAAAAAGTCTTATTTCACTTTATGGACTCATGCACCTTCAAGAATCTCTCTTATTTACACTCATTTGTCATTGATGGGCCCACCTTCCAACAACTTTATCACTACCTTTTGTCAATACCACTACCTTTTTATCAATACCACTTTCTAACTTTTATCCACTCAAAAACATTTTACCAGTTTTCTTAATACCTGTGCCCATTTAAATTGGGACTTTATAACTAATACGGAGGAAGTATTAACTAGAAAACTTAAAATGGTTCTCCTAAATAAATATATGTACGAGATTCTTTTCAAATTCACTATAATTGCATTATAGACGTGTTTGTTTGTGTGTGGGCTTAATTTTTTATTTTTTTTTAGTTAATCATGTGGCGTAGTCATATGCCGAACAAAAAATAATATTTGATCCACCAACTTCTAAAATTTAGAAAATATAAATTATGGCCAACATTGATAGAAACGTACTTCTTTGCCCGTCTACCTCTCTCACCCGGATCCATTCATCTAACCTGCTCTGATACTGATCCATTTAACTGTTATCATCTTCCTCCCTCTATCCCCCCGTCCCCCACCCCCCATTCTCTTTCTCTCTCTTGCCCTTTCTCCTCTGCACCCCTCTCTCTCTCTCTCGGCATGACTAATTTTCTTCCACCTTAATTTTCCCCACCATCGTTGTGGCTTTCTTCTGCCTCTTCCTCCGCCACCGCCACCGTTGCTGCCCAGATGTACTTCTACACTTTCGAGAGATTGTTGTTATGGTTACATGCTCTGATTTCGTTTATATATGTTACGTATGTGGCTATGATTTTAAAATATACCGCTGCATCTTTAACAAACATTGTAGTACGTGCATTGCAATCCTCTTGCATAACATTTATGATTATTCTATATATCTAAAGATATTAATTAAAAGTTAATATATGTATTTTTGTATAAAATTTGTATGCATTTATATTTATCCTCTTAACAATTAGGATTATTCTGTATATCCAAAGATATTAATTAAAATTGATATATGTATAGTTGTATAAAATTTGTATGCATTTATATTTGTACAATTGCCTTTGTGTTGTGTTGAGTAACTTGCTCATTGCATTTTTAACTTTGATCTCAAAATTGTTTAGACATGATGTTGCACATATTTTACATGAATATACCTTATGTATGATATATTTTCAACCTCATCGATAATTCTTATAAGGCAATAGCAAGATTCTTGAGATATGAAATTATATATTTCAATTACAATTGGTACGTACATAAATTTATTTTTTAAAGAATCAAATATGAGCATATATAGATTGTAAATGTAGGTGCTTGTTATATACCAATAATTTCATTAGATATTTTTATCCTTACAGTAATTAATTATGATTTAAAATTTATTTAATTAAAAAAGGTATGTGAGTTAATTTAGTTTCTTAAATGAAATGGTCCTTAGAAAATAATATTTCTACAAAAAAGTTATGATTATTATTTACTAAATTCTTCTATTTGATAAATTGATTTCAATTATTTCCTCCATTTAAAGAAGTGAAATTGAAATATTTGTAACATTTATTATTTTCATTAGTCCAAAGTTTTCGAACCCACCCATCATCAAATTTGATCTTTCCAACCAAACCATACAAAATCACTTTAATATACACGCACATAGTTTTGTTATGATTGCGTAAGAATATTAATAGGACCTAGTCATATTCTGTTAGAAATTACAAAAACTTAGTTCAAATAAAAAAAAACGGGAAATAATTTTAGCAAAAGTACTTCAATATGTTTTCTGTGAAATAAAACTAATAATTTAAATTTTAAGAAATAAATTCCTATTGTTACTTATAGTTCTTCGTCAAAAAGAAAAAGAAGAAGACAAATAGTGTGATAGTGAGAGAGATTTAAGAAAAAAACTACTATTATCATTTTCTCCAACGCGTGTCACTTCTTTCGCGCTTGTATTTTTTGGATCATTTTTTAATTTACTATTCTTAACGGATCATAAATTTCGTATAAACTATATATAACAAAAGAATAACACAAGTGATTAATCAATTAGATTAATAAGTATAAAAACAAATTATATAAATGAAAAGTATGGATTTCATTCCATTAGTTCAATTTCTTGACAAAATGGTGAAAATCTGTAATTTGGATAGGGTACTTTATAGTTGCAAACCATCTCAAAATCAACCCACCGCACTACTGACCTTAAATCTTCTATCTCGCATCGTTTTTGTTGGGAAAATTAGTAAAGATTTTGATTTATCCCAAAACCCAACTGACCCCAAGTGAGTAGATAAAGCCATCATTATAAACTTAGATAGAGCTCACTGTTTGAGCATAGGGATTTTATCTTTACATGTTTCAAGCAAAAGACCTCAGTTAGACTGAGAAGGCTAAGATGGCCAGCTCAATCCAGGAAGAAGATTTGGCCCAGTTAACTCTATACAAGTTGACTCCACAGTTGAGTGTCCGTGCATTTCATGTATGTCGAGATTCTGTGTTGAAGTCAAACGTTGCAAAGTCAAGAAGAGAAGACCTTGAAGACGGAGAAAGAAGTGCAATTAGAGTTTGAAATTCAAATCTACTCAGAAACGTGAAGACAGGCTCGAAACTTTCCATAAATGGACCGACCAAGAGGACTTGCATAAAGCAAGGGTCGAAGTTACCATTTTAGGAAATGTTGCAGAAAAGCAGGTGGAGTGCCATACTTTTGGCAGAGGACAAACAGCTACTTCCAACGGCTAGGTTACCTCCCTCTCTATAAATAGAGTCTCCACATTTACAAGAAAAGAGAGATAGCACACACATGCAAAAGAGCTATCAAGCAGATTCAGAAGCAGATACTCTCTCGCGCGAGAACCCGCCGAGCTGAAGAAACAGTAGAAGTAGAGTGTCAAGTCCTCAACCTGTTCTTCCCATCTAGCCTCTCAAAAATCCCATTCTTTAATCGAGTCTAGATTTATGATAGGTTCTTGCATAGTTCATAAGCAGACTCTCTCTTACACATTGAGTCTCATAACCTTAGGAAGAAGCCTCCACTGTTCACAGTATAGCAGACTTCATAGTTGGAAACCTCCAAACCCCGAGGTCTTTCTTTGAACCCGTAATTAAAAAAACTAGGTCCCTTAGAACCCGTAATCTAAGACCCATGCGTTGCTCTTGCCCGTAAAAGAGTTGTAGGCTTTGTTCTTGCCCGGAAAAGAATTGTAGGTTGTGCACTTGCTCATAAAAGTGTTGTAAGGTTTGGTTCGAACCCGTAATCGAACTGGTTAGGTTGCTTGGTACCTGTAAACCAAGTGGAACATTCGATAAGCACGCCTAAGCTTATCTAATGAATTGATTCCCCGAAAAAGAAGTCGTGGACGTAGGAGGTTGATCTCCGAACCACGTTAAAATATTGTGTCTCAGTATTTTATATTTCAATTATCTAACAACTGACTTGCATACAAACGTCTGATTTGCACTAACACAGTTTTAGGGAACTTGACCTTCCCTCGCAAAGGTTTTCAGTTTATATAACGAGTTTAAACCACCAAAATCCGCAAAGCATTAACTCTGTTTAAAACCTCAGTTGGCAGCACATAGCTGACCCTCAGTCAAAGAAATCAGTTGTGCACCCAACTATGTGAATCCTCCAACTGTTATTTACAGTAGTCGAGTCAATTGAGCTGCTCAGCTCTTGAAGAATCATTAACTTGATTTTTTATTATTTTAAAATCCCTACTGAGGTATCCTTCCCCCCCCCCCCTCATACACCAATTACTCGTTACAGGGACCATCAAGTGGTATCAGAGCAGTAGTTCAAAAAACTATTAACTCTGGTTCGCGAGATATGAGTCGAGATTTTTCAGTGGTTAACTGAACAGATCTTTGAAAACCTCTTAGTGCATAGTGTTAAATATTTGTGTGTTTCCTTCTTATGTGTGTGCAGGAACGATGAACCCAACGTTGCTTGGAAGCATACTGGAGTTCATTGTGGACGATTACTCCACATGGAAATTCAGACTGAAGATGGCGCTAACTGCCAGACATCACCGTCAGTCAGTCACAGTTCCCTCCACTGCCCTAGGAGATGGGACTTTGACCACCAAGCTCGAGATCAAGGATCCCGAGCAATATTCCAAGGAGGAAAAAGATATTGCCCAGTTGGATGATATTGCCAAAAGTATTATCTCATCCCTAGTTGGGAAAACCTACCTCCCGAAGATCATCTTCTGTGGGACTGCCAAGGAGATGTGGGAAGCCCTTGCTTCTCTTTGTGAAGAAACTGACGATATCAAGGAGAACAAGTTCACCTTGGTTTGTCAGAAGTATGAGAGCTTCGCTCAGCATGTCAACAAGTCCATCGACAAGATAGAGCTGAGATTCACAGAGATCATCATGGACATCGAGAGTATAAGGAATGGGAAGTACTCTCAACGGGAGATGAACTTGAAAATTCTCTCTACACTCGGTGAAGATTGGGTTGTCTACCGAGTTGTCCACCAAAATTGGAGTGACCTCAGTTCGATGAAGACTAAGAATTTATTTTCCATGCTCAAGGCGAATGAGTATGACATTCTCCGACTGAAGCAGATCAAGCTTCAGAAAGTTGATTCAATGGAGCAAGGCTCAGCGACCAAGCCAGTGGCGCTTCGAGCTGAATCAGGTCTATCAAAGTTCGCCACACCATCCGGGTCAGCTGACTCATCAGCTAGAGATCGACCGAGCCGACCAATATACTGAAGAAGATCGAGGAAATGTCAAAACAACTTGATGACATGAATGCCAAGCTGGACAGATATAGGAGGATTAACAAGAGCAGACGGAGCTCTTCACAAACTCTCTCCAAATCTTAAGGCGATGGATGCTTTGAGTGTGGCAAACCAGGACACTTAAAAGCCAATTGTCCTGACCTCTCCAGAAAGGATCCAAACCAGGTCATTTTATCAAGGCAAGCCAATTGTCGACTGAGACACCTCAAATCCAACCTGACTCAGTCGAAGTCACAATTCAAAAGACTCCAATTATACCTTAGACTGTTGAGACTCCTGTGAAGGATAAAGAAAATAAGGTTCAACTTGAAGAACCTAATGAGCATGAAGCTGGTACATCAAGAGATGCTGAGAAATCCTCAACGAAGTCTAGATCCCGACATCGCAGAACGAGGGGAAACAGACGAGATGGACCTCCGCAGTCAAGGCAAGTTCAGCCCAGACGCATGCCACACAACCACTCAGCTCATCACAACACCAAAGGCATCCAAACTGGGATAATCCTCACTTCTTCAATCAGACATTCCTAGTGCCTCATCACTACCAGCAAACATATCAAGGAAATGGAAACTTCGGAGACCAATATCCTGGTTCGAATTATCCACAGTACAGATATGCTCAAATAGCTAGATCATGTGGATTCTCTCCCAGACGGTTCTCACCAAGAAAAAATCGATCAAATCAGCCAGGTCGAAACTATGATCCCGAAAACAAAGAAATCTACCAAGGAATTGGACAGCTCATGCACCTATGCCAACTTAGTTAGCTGTCTACGTGGATGAAGAAGGGAAAGTGATTCGAACGGATTATTCACTTTGAGTCATCAAGGAAACTAAAGTCACTAACCTCTCAGGACCCAACTGAGTTTGGGGACCTAAATGTTTGTCTTGTATTTTGCAGGCACATGATGAGCTGATGAAGAAAAAGGCTACAAGAACAATATGGATCATAGATAGTGGATGCTCAAAGCACATGACGCATCACACCGACATATTGAAGGACATCAAGTTTCACGAAGGATCAATTGTTACATTCGATGACAATTTCCAGGGCATAACCAGAGGGATGGTAACTTTCGAAACTCACTCAGTGATTATTAATAATATTTCCTTGGTCGATGGATTGAAGCATAACTTGCTCTCCATAAGCCAACTCTATGATAATGGTTTTTCTATGAAGTTTAGTGCACAGGAATGCAGGGTAAAGGATGTCAAGACCAAATAAATTATTCTATGTAGTAGACGATTCTCATTAGGTGGTGTTTCTTACTTTAGACTAGAAGAGCACTCCTCTATAAACATGCTTAGTGTTTAAGAGCAGCTCAGAGACAAGTTGGTTGTTGCACAAAAGGCTCAACCACCTCAACTTCAAAATCTTGAACAAGTTAGCTCGCCAACACCACGCACATGGAATATCGAACTTGAAGTTCAGTCAGATGCATCTCTGCGGTGCATGTCAGTTAGGAAAGTTGGCTAGAGCGTCATTCCGTCTCAAGACAATTCCATCAACGGATCGTGTTTTGCAACTGATCCACATAGATCTTTTCGGTCCGGTCACCCCCAAGAGCCTAAGTGGAAATGAGTACACCCTCGTAGTTATTGATGACTACTCGAGGTACACATGGGTGATCTTCATGGCTCACAAGAATGAGACGAGAGAAGAATTGTTGAAACTGATGGATCGACTCGCAAACCAACAAGGAAAATTCATTGTCTCCATCATATCTGATCGCGGAACTGAGTTCCTCAATGAGACCATCGTTGAGTATTGCGAGAAGAAAGGCATAATTCACCAAACCTCAGCCGCAAGGACTCCACAGCAGAACAGAGTAGCTGAGAGGAGAAATAGAACACTGAAGGATGCTACAACATCCATGTTGACAAGCTCAGCCTTGCCAAAAATATTTTAGGCTGAGGCAATCAATACAACGTGCTATACTCAGAATCGATCCCTTCTAACGAAGCGTTATGGGAAAACTCCATATGAACTGCGGAGATACAGGAAGCCTAACCTATCGCATCTTCGTGTTTTTGGTTCTAAGTATTATATCCATAATAATGGAAAAGCTCAGTTGAAAACTTTTGAGCCTAAAGCTGTCAAAGGCATATTCTTAGGATATGTTGTGAAGATTAAAGCTTATAAAATTTTCAACAACTCCAAAATTGTGGAGATAACACCTCATGTTATCTTTGATGAATCTACCTTTGAGTGCAGGGACCAAGCAAAACTGCAGGCGATCAAAGGAAATTCATCAGCTCTAGCCACTCTGACAAGATCACAAGTTCAGAGGCAGAAGAATTTGGCTGAACCAATGGTGTGGTCAACTGAAGAAGGAGAAGTTTACTCTTCAGAAGATGAGACAAAAGAACCTGTCTCAACTCAAGGGGGAACTCTAGATCCATCTAGTTTAGTATCATCCCCAACTGATACTCAGACTGTAGAGGATCAACAACCAAGTCGAAATCCTCCCAGTCCAAGACCTACTGGCTCCTCGGTTCATTTTTCTCCAAACGAGAATAGAACTGCGTCCGAAGATATTCAACCAAGCTCAGCTGGACCTAATTCTCCACAATGCCAAGACTACTCCATTTATCTGCTAGAAGCTGTCAAGAGAGCAAGGAAAAACAAAAGATAGTTTGAAGACCATGTCATAGAAATAGTGATAGGAAGTCTTGAAGCTGGTGTTCGAACTAGAAGATCAGCTCAGGCCTCGTCGTAGCCATGATTTCCTGCTATGTTGCAGATGTTCCCAAACCTAAGGATATTCTGGAAGCCTAAGGATGCATCCATTGGACTCAGGCCATGCAAGAAGAATTGAACGAGTTTCTCAGAAACTATGTGTGGGAACTCATTGAAAGACTAGAAGAAGTTAAGGTAATTGGCTAGAAATGGATATTCAAAAATAAGAGGGACGCCATTGGGTATGTTGTCAGAAACAAGGCTAGATTGGTGGCACAAGGATATTGCCAGCAAGAAGAAATAGACTTTAAAGACTTTTTCGCACTGGTTGCACGATTAGAAGCAATCAGAATTTTTCTAGCCTACGCCGCTTATCAAAAATTTAAAGATTATCAGATAGATGTGAAGTGCGCATTTCTCAATGGCGAAATCAAAGAAGATATCTATGTAGAACAACCTCCTAGTTTTGAGACCGGTGATGGTAGAGTCTACAAGTTGAAGAAGGCCATCTATGGAACGAAACAGGCTCTACGAGCATGGTATGATACACTATGCGGCTTTCTCATTAAGTCGCGATTCATTCGTGGCTCAGTCGAGAAAACCCTCTTTAGCATCAAAGTTGGTGATGACATCCTGGTGGTACAAATCTATGTCGACGACATCATCTTTGGATCCAAGTCTAAGCTATGTGCAAGAAGTTCTCCCAACTCATGAAGCAAAAGTTTGAGATGTCAATGATGGGAGAGATGAATTATTTCCTTGGACTGCAAGTAAAACAGTCACCAAAAGGAATCTTTATCAATCAGTCAAGTACACGAAGGAACTGATTACTAAGTTTCGACTGGATTCCAGCAAAACAACGAAGATCCCAATGAATACCAACTGGAAGATCGACCTCGGTCAAGAAGGAAAACCAGTTGACGCCAAGAAGTATCTTGGGATCATCGGCTCGCTAAAATATATAATAATTATTCCATGAGAAATAGTTAAATACGTTTTAATTTTTTTTGAGAATTGAGGTGGATCTTTTTCATAGCAAAGACTTCTCTTTATGATTTTATCCTACATTGATTTAAAGATGAAAACTAAATTTAAAGATTATCTATAATAATGGTGCTCACAAAAATCAGACTCATGTCAATGGGTCAATTCTGACCCGGAACCGTAGGTAGACGTGCTGATTCCGAATCAACTTTAACTTTTTTTATATAATTTTATATTAAACTCATAATGTAGGATATTTATGGTCACCTTCACTTTTATAGACAATCTTTAATAGTATTTTTTTTTTCTTAAAATTAATGTAGGACAAAAAGATATTGCTATCAAAAGCATCAACTTCAATTTTCATACAAAATCAACGTGGGACAATCTTTTTAGATTGTCAAGTATTTCTTTATCCCATAGCACACATAACCGGGCAGATCCCAATCAGCCCGCATATTGGAAACGGGCATCATCGGAACCGGGGCATAATAACGGAATCTGGAATATTGCAATCCACACAAAGTTTTCTCAAATGTTTCGCCGTGAGTATAGAGGCCGGATTACAATTTTCATCTCCTTGAACCATGTTGGTAGCTTGAGCACCATCAATCCAACCCTCCAAAACACCCTTACCAACCTTTGCGATCGTAACAGTCTCCAAGTCATCCTGATTCTCTAAAGCACCACGAGGGATGCCACAAGGGATATTACTCTCATCATCACTACTATTACCACTACAAGACCCGACCCCCCTACTCAACGACCCGGCCAAACCACACCAACAACAGAAGAAATGGCGACAAGAGCACCTAGAAAAGCAACACTATCTAAGTAGATACAGACAATATAAGCAAAGACATCCTAACAACATGCATATTCTAAGAAGTATGAGCTAGACCGATCAACCAAGTAGCAAGTAAAGCATAGTCAAAGATAGCATCTCGTCATGTACAAGCCGTTAAGTATCTAACATGAGTGGAGTAGTCAGCCAGACAAGGAAGACGCCACGCAAGAGAATCAGCCATTCTGTCTCAATATTAAGCCCGACTCATTCGACATATCAAGAAGTAAAGCAACAACAAAAAACTGGAGTACAAAAACAAGCAAATCTACAAATTATACTATCAATAAAGATCTACTACAAACATGAAACAATGTGAATCAAAAAATACTACAACTTATTCTATCCTTAGTTCACACAAAGAACACGAAGAATGGTAAAAGAAAATGAAGGAGAGAAGAAAACTAACCTGTGAATATCAAAGGCTCAAAGAGCTTCCTCCCTCAGTCTACTCTTCAATGTCTTGCTTTCTTCCACTTCAAAATTCTCACTACAAATTTACTAGAATGAGAATTGAGATGAAAGTAAAAGTTTCACTAGTTTTATAGCAAAGATAAAAGGTACGCATTTTTTACAAGGATAGTATATACATATATACGGTGACAACATAAGAATGTACCGGGATAAAGACATTCATAACTTCTACGGCCTGTTGCTCGGCAAAATTTTGGTATACAAAGAGCTACTTCTATATCTTAAACTGACATCAACCGGACAAAAATGCCTCCTCCATGTTAATCTCTAAATACATATACACAATCAAACTCGGGCAGGAAAAATGGAATTAGCATATATATATATATATATATATGTGTGTGTGTGTGTGAAATAGATCATATGAGAATAGATTTTATCCTAAGAAATGAGAATAGATCTCCACCATAGATCTATTGGTGATGAAGGGTCAAGATTTGGCCAAGTCAAAGCGGGTCAAACCCGGGTCAACCCGTTGACTTTTTTTTCGATTTTTTTTTAACTGTCACCCAAGATGCACAACTTCACATATTCGGATGCACCACTAAGTGCATTTAGATGCACAAGATGTTCAGTTTTTTTTTTATTTTTTTTTTTAAACTGTCACCCAAGATGCACAACTTCACATATTCGGATGCACCACTCTATATAACTAGATGCACCACTAAGTGCATTTAGATGCACAAGATTTTCAGTTTTTTTTTTCAATTTTTTTTTTTAAACAGTCACCCAAGATGCACCACTTCACATATTCGGATGCACCACTATACATAATGAGATGCACCACTATGTGTAGTGAGATGCACCGAATTTGTAAAAAAAAATGAAAAAAAATTGGATGCACCACAATGCGTAACTAGATGCACCACACAATGTAACTAGATGCACCACATAGTGTAACTAGATGCACAATGTTTTACGAAAATAAAAAAAATGAAAACAAAACTAGTGCATCTTAATGCACTTAGTGGTGGTGCATCTCATTATATAGTGTGGTGCATATGAATACATGATGTGGTGCATATGACCTAACCTTAAAAAAAACGAAAAAAAAAACATAAAAAAAAAAACTTAAAATCTTGTGCATCTCAATACACTTAGTTGTGCATCCGAATTTGTGAATTGATGCATCTGAATATGTGAAGTTGTGCATCTTGTGTGACAGTTTAAAAAAAAAGTCAACTGGTTGATCCGGGTTTGACCCGCTTTGACCAAGCTAAATCTTGACCCTTCATGTAGATAAGATCAATGGTTGAGATTAATTCCTAATTCTCACTTTAAGATCCCTTTTGTATGGAAATCACTCCCTATATATATATATACTCCCTCCGTCCAATTTAAGATGCCCTGTTTGCCCTCTTTTTTTTGTCCAGTTGAAGATGCCATGTTGTGTATTTTTTACCCTTATACCCTCATCTTTCACTGAATATTACTACCCCTTACCATTTAGGCCCACACTCTCATTACTAACCCCACCCCAATTAACCCTTAATCTACTTTGCTAATTAACCCAAGCCCAACCCCATTAATTAGATGCCCAGCCCAAATTCGATCCAGCTCTCTTTCTCTCATTAATGAAACCCTAATGCTCTATCTCATCCCTCTCTCTTATGCTCTGTCTTCTCCGCCGCGATCCATCTTTCTCTCATTTCTGAAACCCTAATGCTCTCTCTCATCTCTCTCTGATTTCTGTTCCGCCGCGATCCATTATTCTCCCCCCCCCCCCTCTCTCTCTCAGAAAGTCTTCCGAATCTATCTAGGGTTCTCTCTGATGGATGGGAGGAATGATGAATCGGAGGACTTATGGATTCCACCGGGGTGGGAACCGTCCTCCGACCGTCTCCTGCGCGATACTCCTGATGAGAGCGTGGATTTGTGGGTTCCACCGGGGTGGGAACCATCCCCGATTCCTGATGCTCCGACGAAGAAATCTGATGAAATCCTGCCGGAGACTGAGCCGGCGGCAACCCACGATCCATATGAGGTCTACTGCAAAGCCAGGCTCGCCAGCGAGTTTGATTCTGATTATGAATCAGAATCAGAATGAGGTTTGCTTTATGTTGGTTCTGTGGGTGGTGGCTGGTGATGTCTTTTCCCTTATTTACATGATGAATGTCTGATGAATTGATGAATTTGTGGTGGGTGGTGGCTGGTGATGCTCGTTGCATGTTATTTCTATGAATTTCTGATCATGATGATCTCATGCAATCAGTAGTATCTCTCTCTCAATTTAAGATGCCCTGTTGTGTATGATTGTGGTTGCCTTCTGCGATTTTTGATGATGATGATGAATTTCTGATGCTAATTGATGCCACTGATAATGATCTATACTACACTTGATGCCATTGATGCCATGTTTTGTGGTTGCCTTCTGAGGGATGAATGAATGCATATTTACATGATGAAGCATTCATTCATGTTCTCTGGTATTTGATGCAACCACTTGGTGTTATCTACACTAGGTTTGGAGGCTCAAAATATTTTAGAACAAAAGCAGTCCTTACATGTTTGCAGATTCACTGATTACTTTACATTCCAAACAAATCCAAAAACAAAAACATACACTTGTTTGTCCCTGTAAAGCTTGTTGTGATGTCATTTAATCTGCATATCATTTGCCACCCTTCAGTCTTCAATATTAACTTCATTCAATGACACTGTAATGTCATCTACACTGTACCATCTGTCTTCTGCATCTCCCTGAGCATTTAAGTAGTCCAATGCATCTCTGACCACTTGTTCATCCACTTCAAAACAGTCTGGATAGATCTCTTCCCTAATTAAGTGATCATTTCCCCTATGAGGAATGTTGTAGTTGTTCCCTCTTTGACACTTTATGATCTCCTCACAACAGGCTTGTAATGTTAGGAAAATTTTGTTGATCTTCTCTGCTGGGTAGTTGTCAAATGCAGTCCTTACATTCTCCAGCATTTCATCAACATTTGCTGCTGCCATTTGATCTTTTAGTGTTTGAATGCTCCTAAAAAAGCCTAAATCATTGACATTTAGGTCTGGGCTATTGGCTGGTTGGTTAATGAGTTCAAAATGAAAACCATCTGTATGTGCAATTGCTTGAAATTCAGGGTCACTCCCTGTAATATGGGGTTTGGCATTGTCTTGTTGGATATAGATATGCTTGGAAAGACATTCTGGCCACTTCTGTTTGATTGCTGGTACCAGCTGCATGTTTTGATACAGATACCACTTTCTGATCAGTTATTGATGAATTTCTGATGCAAATGATACAGATACAATTACTTGAGCAGTTTTTGATGAATTTCTGATGCAAACAGTACATATACTACTACTTGATCAATGTTGATACTTGTTGCAAATGATGCAAATGATACTTGCTGATGCACACATGATACAGATACCACTTCTTGATCATATATGATGTCTATGTGCTTACCTGGTTGAGTAGTTGCTCTCTGGTTAATGCTCTGGTAACATTGTTGATTGCCTTGGTTTCCATTGTCCCTTTGTCTCTGTTTTTGGATGCTCTGATAGCAGGCTCCTCTGTTATGAATGGGAATATCCCTATTTTACCATCAAAGATGACAGTGCCTTGTTCATCTATTAATGGCCTTGCAATGGCAGCAGTGAACATGATCTTTTTGATGAATCTCTTGGATTGAATCTGTCTTTCTGGTGGCTTCTCATTCTTTGCCAGGTAGTACCTGTCTTTTGCCTTGGTAAGGTAGAACCACTTTTCATCTACATGCATTGTGTTTTGCATCCTTTTAAACTTGATCTTGCCTTCTGTAATGATGCTTCCTAGCTGACTTAAGCACCAATTCAGTCTGCACAATTTGTGTTGAGGGTTTAGAAATGGCTTTATGGCATTTGTATGTGGCTTGATGATATTTGTTTTACTCCAGATATGAGCTTGGCTTTTACTGACATCCATTAATGTAGCAATTGACCTCAGTGATGTTTTCTTAAGAACTGAGAGGGCCTTGTACTTTTCTTGATCAAATGGCTTGGTTTTTCTTCTTTCTAACCCTATCTTCTTGCTTCTCAAATCCACAGGAAGTCCCTGAACTTGCTGAGCTCCTCCCCTGCTCAGAATCCTCCAAATGGTCTTCTCATTCAGTCCAAACTTCTCTGCAGCTTCCTTCTTTGCACCATAATTCAACTTGCCATTGTTACTGTGTTGTAGACACCATTGAGCTATTGTGTTGAGCTCATTGCTTGTCAGCTCTTTTTTCCTTGGTTGTACCATCTCGATTTTCTTTTGTAGCTTGTGGTAGTTGCTGCATTGATGATGGCCATTAAAATCTAAGCAGCCTCTTGTATTTATAGCAGTTTTTAGGTGTTACTTTAGTTTGAATTTTCCCTCTACAATTTTTGATCAAATCAATGTACTTTAATGTTTGTTTAATCAATAAAGTTTACCATTTGCCTCCATATTTTGAGTTTTCTCTCCAGTTGCAAGTTTGCTTCGATTTTCTGTTTTAATTGTGCTTTAAGAGTTTCAAATTCTGATTTGTGCAGTTTAATTATGCAGGGTATTAATGAAACAGAAAAAAAAAACGAAAAATTATTTGACAATTAAGGCAGATTGATGCCTTAGGGGAAAAAAACGAAAAAAAAAACAAGAAATAAGGCAGTTTAATGCCTTAGGGGAAAAAAAAAGAACGAAAAAAAAAGGAATGAAGGCAGTTTAATGCCTTAGAAAAAAAAAACAGGAAATAAGGTCCACAATTAGGAAATTTAATTACATTGATTAACAATACCTTTTTGGTCATTTTTCATCCACCTAACACCACTATATCAGCTTTTTTAATGTCCGTGCCAGCACTCAACTAGGACATCTTAAATTGGCCGGAGGGAGTATATATTAAGAACTTTACCAGCCTGATAGGCTTGAAACTGAGAAAGAAATAAGGACACCTCGTCCCATGTAATAAGCAAAAGAGGAAGCACTCTATTCAACTACCGACTGTAGAGAGACTATTGGCACTGAACTTGAGCTACCAACTTCAAAAGTAGCCACATGCTCTCAATCTGACTGCTCGACCAAACAATTATTAAAGAAAGAAGGCATGTGCATATATAGACATTATGTATAGATATATGTATATATTGTGTATATTGTGTATATGCGAACAGGGTTATTATACACATATGCATAAAGTAATCAACTTACAAAATTGAATTTGTGTATTTTCAAAAAACCACACAAGTCTGCCGATTTACTATTGGAAAACGAGATGCCATCATCTTCTTCAATAAAGTCTCACAGCGCTAGAACATGCGACTTCTCCCCCTCGTTTTATTCATCGTCATGGCTCGATGCGCTCCTAGCGGCGATAATATTGATTCGCGAGAGGAGCCCGATATGCCTACAGCCCACCGCATCCATCAAAGTAACGGCAGAGGCGCCGCACTATCTCTCCCTCTCTCGTTTTCATCGTTAAAATCGATGAATCAGACAACCTGACCTAATTGGAAGCAATCAGCAAATCAGTGTCCAATTGAAGCTCTCCAACCTCCCAAGTCTGATAAGGGTACGGTAGATATCGGAGATGGCTGAATCTTCACAAATGAGTTTCTTCAAGTCAGCCCGTCAAACAAACAGAAATAAAAATCTAAGACAAGAGTTAAAACCCACGCTACCTTGTTAGCCAGATCCAAATACTCCAGTCGCTCCTACTCACTGAAGCTCAAAAAATCCGGCTAAGGTCATCACCCAAATGGGGATATCGGCCCGACCGTGCGGATGTATCATACCAGCATAAAATTCTGATTGCTCAAATAAAGACGACATCAGCCAGATCAACCTGATATGGATAAAATCGAAAGCAGCAGGCGAAAGGGGTGAAAATTGATTCATCCCGCTTGACATTTATTTTATGGCCGCGAGTCCGTTGGGCCCTTCAACAAATCGGCCCATTTCTACCTAAATATACATCCTTTGGGCGATTTTTTCAAATTGATGATATGGCTTTACGAAGCCAATGCTCTGTTGCCCAATTCCATCAAATAAATAGATTAATATATACAAAAAGCAAATCAAACTATACGTGACTACTACTAATTGAAAATTTAATATTTCTTTTATAATTTCTTTTTAGATATTTCTTTTATAATTTCTTCCACTACCGCAACGATTATTCGTTCCCTACGGGCTTGATTTATCCGATTACATTAACTCTCTATTTAAAATACTTCTAACTAGAGAGTGGGGGACAAACTGTAGTGGACAAATTTCGTACTTTCATTTTAGATCCATTGGACATAACTTGTCAGCCCGATGAGTTAGACAAGATGGATGAGACGGCCCAATAAATGGTATAATAGGCCCAAAATCATCCCTCAAGTAGTCAAACTTAAACTATTAAGGGTCCAACAAAGTAGCCCGGCTGATATGGTCAAGGTATATCCTGGCAGTCATATCTAGTAAGTCCGACTGACGTGGTCAAGATATATCTTGATGGTTCTACAAAATAAGAGAAAATGAGAGTGGTAGAACGGATGGATAAGGCCGACGTACCAAACCCTAGAGAGTTGGCCAGTGCCACTAAACCCTAAGGGGTTGGTCATTTATATATATACGGCCTGACTAGATTACAGCCACGCACATTGACTGATATTCGCACTATCACACGATCTTTTCCATCTCTTCTCTACTCTCTGCCGTCTTATCTTCTCGCTCTCATCGGCCTAACCTAGCAACATTTGCTACCTCAGCTGTCGAACTGCCACCAAATCACTCACTTGTCACCGTTTCCACCCTCCAGACGCTTTCGGCTACACGGATCTATCATTATCACTTTTTATTCGCTTTCTTCAGTAGTTTTCACCCAAGGGCTCTCATGTTCTGTTCGTGTTGTGTTGACAGGTGGCTAGTGTCCGATCAACCCGAAGTGTTTGACGTCATCCTCAATTGTAGATTTTGCCTCTACAATTTCCAACTATATCCATCAACTTCGCCAATTCTTCTCTCGTCTCATTCTTGTGTGTCATGAAGATCACCCATGTGTACCTCGAGTAGTCATCAGTAACTACGAGGTTGTACTTGTGTTACTCTTTAGTGTCTGGGAGGACACATTGTGAAGGCAGGAACGTACAGGGCAAAGAAAAAATTGGGCAGAAAAGGGCAAGAAATGACCAAATTCCGCAAAAGACATTTTGGGCATAGATACGAAGCACTTTGGGCAAGGAAATGATGCTCGCAGGTTAGCCAAGAAAGCAAACATTCAGAACTAAAGTTGCTCGCTTCACAACCTAACAAAATCAAGTACCGTGAGAGATCAAGTCATTTGGGTAAGAAAAGATGAAAAAGGCCAAGGCGTAAGGCAGAGCACAGAAGAGAAGCAGGAGTACACGTCTTAGGCATGGAGGTATGCGACAATCCAGCTTATAGAGAAAGAGTGCGGAGGAAGAAAGAGATCAACCTGCAAGGGAAGAGTGCGGAGCAAGTAAGAAATCAACCTTGTCCAAGTAGCCAATAAAGAAGGAATTATTTCCTTCTTTATCCATGAAGATTCATCCACAAATCAAATCTGCTAAATAAGGAAAGTCTCTTGGTCAACAGAAGCTGCTGGAAGGATTCATAGCTGGCAGACAGCTCGCCCAAACCTAGCTGCTATCAACTTACCTAATGGCTGAGCCTGTAAGACCCACAGATTTCACCTCTATAAATACTTCTAGATAGCAAGCCATATGTATCTTCTTAGGGCTAGTTTGGTAGCCTAGTTAGGATATGCAAAGATAAATAATCTTAAGATAGCTTATCTTGATATATTTGATAAATAAACTATTATAGGTGTTTGGTAGGTTAGATCAAAAATTAAGATTAAAAATTTTGTTGTTTGGTATGTTATGTTAAATTCAAGATTAAGTTTGAAAGTTCCATATGTACCCCTTTGCAAATAAGAAAATTTCGAATATTATCTAATATATATGAAACATTTATTACAGTTTTCTTCAAACCTATTTCTTGAAATCATGCCAATCGTGTCTGCAATCCTCAAGACGTCGTCGGAGTGGATTAACAGAAAAGAAATCTCTCATTATGGAACTTGATTTTAGCAGAGAGATCAACACATATTCACATTGATAAATCTCTCATGCCTAAGGCATTTTCCACTCACCATCACTGGTATTATTCCTTGCTTCAATCCTCTAATCTCCAAGCTAGTCAGTTGATGATAATTTACTCTGCTTATAAAAGAGAATGCATTCATCTCAAACAAAAAAGGACGGTAATGGGGAAACTATTCTACCCCTCTTTGATGAGCTCTCGAAAGACCTCATTAATCCTTCTATGAGTAGGCAAGACCTTCCAAGTTTGGACCAACGAAATCCATTGATGAAGAAGAATTCGGAAAACCCAGGGTAGATGGCGAAGAAAGGCAGAGCCGGGGGAATCGAAAAGAGAACAGGTGGTGGAGTAGTGCAGAGGCTTCGAGGGAGATGGAGAAAATAAGCGGACTGACGGCGGAGATGAAAAGAAGCAGCAGTGATGGAGAAGAGAAGAAGCAGCGGAATCGGCGGCAGAGATGAGAAGAAGCAACAGAGTGACGAAGGAGATGAGAAGAAACGGTGGAGATGGAGAAGAGAAACTTGAGGTTGAGAGGGTATGGGAGAAAAAGCAGGATTTGTCTGGGTTACTTTTGAGAGAAGTTAATTAAACTCCCCAACTTGGAGAGATAAAATACCTTGAAGGAACAGGGGTATAACACCGGGCCGTGACTTTGTATTGAGCTTATCAGATTATTTATCTAAGCTACCAAATACCCGATAAACCTAGATAAATAAACTAATCTTAGTATATCTAGCCTACCAAACACACACTTAATCTTTGAATCTTTTGAATTTCTTATCTTCCTTAGTCTAAGGTTTTCTTCCTTTAGTTCAAGAGTTTGCCCCTTCGGGGGCAAACTAACTTTTGTACTTTGTTGCCGGCTATGTTGGTGTCATCCGAATTTATTTTAATTAAAGTTCTCTTCTTTTTTCGTTATTTTTTTTCTTGTTCTTACTTTATGCCTAGGTAGTTATACAAATTTGTGTTTGGGCAAGATGACGCTGCATAAGCATTAAATCGCTATGTTGATTTGGGCAAGGGGAAAGCTATATATGTGTGTGTTCTCGAGGCGTTAGGAAATGATTCCAAAATGTTTTATTTGTCCCAAGAGGTCATCCGGCCGGCGGGCAATTGGATGCTGGTAAATCCCTTAAAAGTGAGGTAGCTTAGACCAACAGAGACCGGGAGAGAGTTGCCCTACGCTTCTTGAGGGCGGTAACTCTCAGGTTGAACTTGAGCAGAGCTGATCGAGGTACACTGGCGCTGGTGTAAAGCGAGATCCCCGTATCTTATAGGGCCGGAATGGGTTCGTCTAGTGCCTAAAGCAACTTGTTTCAATCTTTGCCCCTTGAGGAATGCTCGGGGTGAGTTGGGCAAGTTAGGAAGCCTGGGGTGGGAATGCCACGTAGGATTCACAAGTAAGGACGAGCTAGGCAAGTCGTGGCTGTGGGCGTGACAACGTGTCAGTATAGTTACATGATGCAGTTTTCCTGTAACCGTTGACATGCATACATACCATATATCCTTGCATCGATGAAGACGTCTTGTTTATGCAATTGACTCAACACCTTAATTCAGGTTTGTCTTTATCTTTTATTTATGTTTTAGTTTACATATATTTTCCTGTTTGGCCAAGACGAGTCCATGCAAACCCCCAAAACCTTTAGATGACCATAATCAAAGAGAAAGCTACACCAACTCCTTGTGGGATCGCCCCTATACTTACTGCTAGCTGATCCTGTTAGTGGGAAATAGGAGAATTATAAATGTATTTTGTACGTGACTAAACGATGGTCGCGTCAAGGACTACTGGACCAGTCTGTGTAATATACACCATCTGATGAAGATCGTCTAACATATAAAATAGTTTGCTTGGTCTTGACATCCTTCACCCTGCATTCTTGTGAAACAAACTTCACAAAAAAACCATTATCACAGAATTGGCCTATGGAGAGCAAGTTATGCTTCAATCCATCGACCAAGGAAACATTATTAATAGTCACTGAGTGAGTTTCAAAGGTACTCATCCCTTTGGTCTTCCCATGGGAGTTGTCACCGAAGGTAACAGTTGATCCTCCACGAAACTTGATGTTCTTCAGTAGATCGGCATGATGCGTTATGTGTTTTGAGCATCCACTATCCATGGTCCATATTGATCTTGCAGCCTTCTTCTTCCTCAGTTCATCCCGTGCCTGCAAAACACAAGATAAACATTTAGGTCCCCAAACTTAGTTGGGTCCTCAGAGGTTAGTGACTTTGGTTTCCTTGATGACTCGAACTGCATGATCAGTTCCAATCACTTTCCCTTCTCTATCCACGTAGACAGCTGACTGAGTTGGCCTTGGTGCACGAGTTTTCCAGTTCTTCGATGGATATTCTTGTCTCTGAGGAGCTTCGTGTCGACCTGGCTGAGTTGGTCGATTTTTTTCTTGGTGAGAACGGTCTGGGAGGGAATCCAAACTATCTTTCTCCTTGCACATATCCATATTGTTGATAACTTGGTCCAGGATGCTGGTCTCCGAAGTTTCCATGTCCTTGATATGCTTGCTGGTAGTGATGAGGCACTGGGTACGTCTGATGATAAAAGTGAGGATTGTCCGAGTTTGGATGCCTTTGCTGATGATGAGCTAGGTTGTGTGGCCTATGCCTGGGCTGATTGTGCCTTGGCTCCGAAGGTTCATCTTGTCTGTTCCCCCTCACCCTGCGACATCATGATCTAGACTTCTTTGAATACTTCTCAGCATCTCTTAATGTATCAGCTTCATGCTCCTTAGGTTCTTCAAATTTAACCATTTTTTTTGTTTATCTTTCATTGGATTCTCTACAGCCTGAGGTACAATTAGAGTCTCTTGAACTGTGAATTTGACTGAGTCAGGTTGGACTTGAGGTGTCTGAGCTGGTGATTGGCTTGTCTTGACGAATTGTCTTGGTTAAGATCCAGTGTCCATCTCTGGGTCTTTGATTGCTGATCATGCTCTCTAGAGTTGCGCTTGAGACATGAGGGGACGCTATCTTCTCATGTGCATGTTTAAGCTCCAACTGCAACTGAGAGATGTATTCAGCCTGTGCCCACGTCATATTGGTCAAGTTGATGGACGTTCGTCGAGTGAGCAAGTTCATCATGGAGCTTTATGTTTCCTCCATGAGCTTTATGTTTTCCTCCATCAGCTGTCGAACTGCCGCCAAATCACTCACTTGTCACCATTTCCACCCTCCAGACGCTCCCCGCTACACGGATCTATCATTATCACTTTTTATTCACTTTCTTCAGTATTTTTCACCCAAGGGCTCTCATGTTCTGTTCGTGTTGTGTTGACAGGTGGCTAGTGCCCGATCAACCTGAAGTGCTTGACGTCATCCTCAATTGTAGATTTTGCCTCTACAATTTCCAACTATATCCATCAGCTTCGCCAATTCTTCTCTCATCTCATTCTTGTGTGTCATGAAGATCACCCATGTGTACCTCGAGTAGTCATCAGTAACTACGAGGGTGTACTCATTTCCACTTAAACTCTAGGGTGACCACACCAAAAAGATCCATGTGGATCACTTGCAGAACACGATCGGTTGATGGCGTCGTCTTAAGACAGAATGATGCTTTAGCCAACTTTCCAAGCTGACATGCACTGCAGAGATGCGTCGGACTGAACTTCAAGTCGGGTATTCCTTCTGCGTGTTATTAGCGAGCTAATTTGTTCATGGTTTTGAAGTTGGGATGGTTGAGCCTTTTGTGCCACAACCAGCTTGTCTCTAAGCTGCTTTTGGACACTAAATAGGTTTCTGGAGGACTGATGAGACCAAATTTTATATGATTTTTTTAGTCTTGTTTTAGGTTTAGAACGAGTCGTTATGTGGATTTGTGTTACTCTTTAGTGTCTGGGAGGACACATTGTGAAGGCAGGGACGTACAGGGCAAACTATGAAAAAACTGGGCAGAAAAGGGCAAGAAATGACCAAATTCCGCAAAAGACATTTTGGGCATAGATACGAAGCACTTTGGGCAAGGAAATGATGCTCATAGGTTGGCCAAGAAAGCAGACATTCAGAACTAAAGTTGCTCTCTTCACAACCTAACAAAATCAAGTACCGTGAGAGATCAAGTCATTTGGGTAAGAAGAGATGCAAAAAGGCCAAGGCGTAAGGCAGAGCACAGAAGAGAGGCAGGAGTACACGTCTTGGGCATGGAGGTCTGCGACAATCCAGCTTATAGAGAAAGAGTGCGGAGGAAGAAAGAGATCAACCTACAAGGGAAGAGTGCGAAGCAAGTAAGAGACCAACCTTGTCCAAGTAGCCAATAAGGAAGGAATTATTTCCTTCTTTATCCATGAAGATTCGTCGACAAATCAAATCTGCTAAATAAGGAAGTCTCTTGGTCAACAGAAGCTGCCGGAAGGATTGACAGCTGGCAGACAGCTCGCCCAAACCTAGCTGCTATCAACTTAGCTAATAGCTGAGCCTGTAAGACCCACAGATTTCACCTCTATAAATACTTCTAGATAGCAAGCCATATGTATCTTCTTAGGGCTAGTTTGGTAGCCTAGTTAGGATATGCAAAGATAAATAATCTTAAGATAGCTTATCTTGATATGTTTGATAAATAAACTATTATAGGTGTTTGGTAGGTTAGATCAAAAATTAAGATTAAAAATTCTGTTGTTTGGTATGTTATGTTAAATTCAAGATTAAGTTTGAAAGTTCTATATGTACCCCTTTGCAAATAAGAAAATTACAAATAGTATCTAATTTATATGAAACATTGTCACACCTCGACTCTCGAGGTGTGACGAACAATACTAAATCATACACTAACTCAACTCACATAAGGGTTCATGCTAAGGGGATCAAAGGAATATTGAATGAAAGTGATAACAAATAATGGCATGCTTTTAAGTCACGATAAAATAATCAATGAGCATAGATTATTTACATCAGAAAACCCAAAAAGGAATAAGTATATCAAGTTCACATCATACGGAAGCTTAAAGAAAAGCAGTAAATAGTTTCGAGCACATTGCTCTTGAATCCATTAGAACATCAGAGTAATATCATAAACATATCAAAGAAAATAGTATCATATTGCAGCGAAGACATCGACTCAATTCCCAACAACTACATGTATGGAGACATGTAATTGCCAGCTAACTTTCGACTCAACCAAAAAGAGACACACCACCAAGCTGTCCACCCCATCCACATCCCGCTAACCTGCACGTTTAGATATACATGCAGGGCTGAGTACTTCGTACTCAGTGAACACATGCCAAAAACATTTTAAAACTTGCTCTTAGAGCTATACAATTGACCTTGTCTTGCCACTGCATCACAAGTATTAATAAGATTTTAAAAAGTTATACTTGTGAATGCAAAATCATTATTTTTCTTGAAACGACAGCGCTGTCAAACATAACATATATACAGGTATGAATCATCTACCACATTATCTCTGTGTCGAGAAGTAGGTCTCCTTCTCAAACACTTTAACTGGCTAAACCGAAGTAAAGCACACAGTCACCTCAAATAACTCAAATAACCACATGTGGGTTCCTGTCTTTCACAGGATAATAATAACTCAAGCAGATGATAAAGCATACCAAACTCAGATAAATGGCAAGTTAATTAATTTAAAAACTCACATAATATTACTCAATAAATAATAACATTCATCGGAGTTTTGGTTTTAGAAAAGTCAACCTGACTTCCGAAGAACTAGCTAGGCGGCTTACTCTTTGGTGTCCTCTCTACTTTTCTGTCCTGCTTGGTCCTTCACAATTCAACATCGAATAAGGAACGAGATTTTTATCGCGCAAGACGTAAAGTAGATTTTGGGCTCGGCTGAAGGACTTCTACTTGACTCGAGTCTTTTTATTATTTTAATTTTTATACGTCGATATCTTTTCTCGATTTTCTCGTTCTCGGGTTATCAACTTTACTCGATTACTAGATAAACTTCGTCTCACATTCTTGTTTCTAGAAATAATATTACTTTAGTACTTTCTGCTAACGAGCAAATGCTATTTGTCTTAATCATACTACTCGAGTTCTCGATTCATTATTCTCAACTATTATCATTACAACCATTCATGTTATAAACGAGCATCCATAATAAATGAACAACTTAATCCATAATGGAATGAAATAAAACATTTCACTTAAGCACATAAGTTCAATCAAGCATAATGAATTTAAACACGATTTATATTTCAAAAAAAAAACATTCAATAGTTATCTCGATACTGCTCGACTTCATTTTTGGAAATATTATCTTCGATAAATAATAGAGATAATCTCATCAACTTTTAATAATTCAAATAATTAAATTCAAATAATAAAAAATTTGAATTTAAAACTCAAACTTCCAATTAGTATTTCTCGTCTTAAAATACGACGTTATTTCTCAAAATTCTAATATACGTCGTCTTTGTCTTGATTGTATATACATATATACTCATATACTCTTGTCTTAATAATCAAACTTTCAATAATATAATCTTATTATTTTTCTTAATAAAATTCTCGTTTTCTTTAAAAACTCGACGCTCGACAACTTCGTTGTCATAACTCAAATTTAAAATATTTGAAAAGCAACTTGATTATTTTAATTCAAACATCATTATTTTATTATTCAATACTCGACATATTAACAAGAAACGAACATTCAAATACTTAAGATTCATATTCGAGTTTAATGAGTCTTAATACTTATTCGATCTCAACTCATAACTTTATTTTATTCGAGCTATTTATTCATAGCATTATTTAATCATTCAAGATATTAACTTAAATCTCAATCTCATACTTTACTATTTCTTATTTCACTAAGAAATTATCTTATTAACTTATTTATTTCTATTCTTATTAATTTTATTCTAAAACTTTTTCAATTAATGTCATAATTAAAACAAACAACAAACTCAATCTCGATTTAATTCTTCATTAAGTTCTCATGCTCGACTCTAAAACATTTTTCTCTTTAAGAGAGAATTTATTTCTCTTTAGGTTAATTCCTTCTTATTTCTTACTCGCTTGAACGAATTTATCTTTGACTAACTCATTAAATTTTCATACTCATCTTTTATTTTCATCTTCTCGATTCTAATTTCTCTTTTTATTTCCCAATTAATATTATTATCTCTCTTTTTGGTCACTATTATTAAACTCATAGAATTTCTTCTCTTACTTACTTAATCCTTAACAAAGAAATATTTTTCTTTGTTTTACTCAATTCTATACCTCCATAACTAAATTATTTATTTTCTTTTTATTTTCTATTTTATTTTATTTTAAAAATTTTCGAATTTTTTCATTAATTAATTAAATCAATTAATTTATTTTATAATTAATTTTATTCATCTTCAAATCTTCATGTTCTTCACCAAGAACACCAAGAACACATACTCATATATTCAAATTTTCACCAAGAACACCTAGAACACACACTAAATCTTCAAACTCAAATCTTTTGATTTTTATGCATTTTAATGCCTAAAATTCCATTGTTTTCATCTCTTAAATTCTTCTTAAACATCCAACACTCTAATTTGAACATAAACACATTCATATCATCCATATCATCAAAATCATCAAAATCATCAAAAATCATATTTCTTCAAACATGCTTATGCTTCGATTTCTTCAAGTAATATAGCATAATAATTCAAATCATTCACTCAATCATATTCTCATACTCATAATAAACTCATAAACATAACCAAATCATTAAACAACAATTAAATCAAATATTACTCATATTAAACCAAATTTTCGGTTTCAGCAATAAAAATAGGGCAAATAATTCCCTCAACTTCTTATACATATAAATTATTTTAATCATCATCACAAAATACATATCATCAAGAAATCATCAAGAAATCATTAAAATTAATTTTTCTCCTTTTTCTCTCTTGTTTTCGGTCCTAATAAATTTTATAGGATTATTTTTCTTCCTAGATAAATTTCTAGGGTTTGTTCTTCTCAATATATCCTCACATCATTATCATCGATTATCACCATCACATGCCCTAAGTTTGCCTAAGCATAAATTAAACATGCATATTTTTCCTTTCTTTTCTTTAGCTTTATACATTTACACATATGTAGAACTTGAATAAAATCATACTTTGAAATGAAATAAATCAAACTCCTTCTTCTTTGGGGCTTGGACCGATGGTGAAGGGAGAGGGATGACGGGCAATACAAAATGAAGTTACCTATTTACTTCAAGATGATTAAAAGCATGGATATTGAGCAATCTGCTCAAGATAAAGAATTGGACATCAACCATGAGGGTGAGAGACCCTTTGGAATGGAGCAGCTCGACCATGCTATGAGGAAGTTGGGTATACAATTGGTCGAGAAAGAGAAAAATGAGATAACGGCAAAGATGTTCCAAAAGAGATGGAGAGTATGCATCGATTATCAGAAGAAAAAAAATCGTACAGGGCCTTTGCTCTTCATTGATAAGATCTTGGGCGAGAAAAACTGTTGTTGTTTTGGATGGAAATTTGGATTGCAAGCATGGCTCTACAAGAAGAAGATGACAAAAGCTTGCAACCGAATCATCAAGGAAAATAATTCCTACTATGGGCTCGATGCTGGTCAAAAGAAGTCTCTAGATCTCCTTGACCAAGAGCAACACTGATCGAGGAAACCCACGTCGTGCCCAAGACGCTAAATAGGGTGCTAACCAGGAGGCAACCTGGTACGTTTTCAATTTCAGTATTTATTTTTATTTTTATTTTTATTTTTCGTAATTTCTTTTAAGTAATTTTATTTAAGTGCTAACCCTAGAAAGTATAGAGTTGTTCCTTGCAAGAGGTGTTTTGTTGGTCATGATTGTAGGAATTCAAGGCAATCATATCCCGTTCATTTTTGTAGTCAAAGAAGGAGAAGTCGATGGCAAACACCTTGACTTAAAAGGATGAGGAGCTTGGGCAAAGAAGCAAGATTTGAATGACAATCAGAAGCAAGCGCACTACCACCAGCAAGGCCTTCTTGCCCAGAATCATTGACAAAGGACAAGAAGAAGGCTGCTACCTCTGGACTGTAGGACATCAAGGTCAGCAGCCTGAGCTAACTGAAGAGGTTTTCTTGCCTGGAATCATTGACAAGGGGCAAGAGGAAGGCTGCTACCTCTGAACATTAGGACATCGAGGCCAGCAGCCTGGTCTAACTGAAGGAGAATGTTTTCGTATACTATAGGAGCTTGCTTGCTCAACAACGCACCAAAAGAGGGCACGACATGCTTGCAAAAACTTTCTTTCAAAACCATCAACGGTGGGCAGAACGTATACCTGCCTTGATCGAGTAGCAAGGAGTTGCAAACGTTGAGATCTTGACCAGACTGGAAGAAGTTAATACAACACATATGGAGACGTTCCAAGTCACTTATTTTCCCTCAATACATTCTTTTCCCACAACACATCCAGGTGTTTTAAGATACCTTCCTCCTTATTTTGTTTCCTCCCTATTTGTGTTTAGATTAGGTAGTTTTTAATTTTTGTCCTTCGTCTTTTCATTTTTGTTCTTTATTGTTGGTCACGATTTCATCTACTTTGCTCAAAGCAAAGTGTGTGGGTGAGATTGTTGTTATTTGTTTGAGTCTATTTTATTTGTATCTTGACCACCACCTTACCCACTTTACTCAAAGCAAAGTGTGTGGGTGGGGGTCGTTGTCGTGTCAAAATGTTTTGTTTTAAATGAGTCTGTTGATCAACATGGTTAGAGTCTAGGTCAAGGTCAAGTATGAATTTATGCTATGATTGAGTATGCTATATATAGATAGGTAGGACAGAATGAATATATGAGCTACCTTGTGAGGATTTGAGTCTTAAATTGTTGTACATGTCATGTGCAGTATTATTTTTTTTCTTGTGTGAGATATGACCATGAGACTTGACGATCTAGAACTTGTCTGCATTCTCTTTGAAACTTAGTTAACTTGATCAACGCACTTAGATAATTCAAGAATATTTTTGTTCATTTTAGCCCAGAGCTTAAAAAGACTTACCCTATGTTTATCCTTTCACTAGCCCCCTCGAGCTTGAAATGATTTCTTTCTATGCACTTAAAATTGGCCTGAATATTATAGTCGTCCCGGTTATGAAAACTCAGATCTAGAAAAGATGAGGGATGAAAGGAGGGCAAGGGGTACACTATCTTGGGCTAAACACGTGACTCTTGAAGGATACTTTGTATATGCCTAAGTATAGAGGTGTTGTTAAAAAAAAGAAGGAAAAAAATAAACAAATAAAAAAAGAGTCCTAGAAAAATAAGTGTGTGCTAAGACCTGAAGTTATTGGGATGAGAATGAAGAAACTGGAGCAGACCTTGCCCAGGACTGAGTTCGATTTGACCATAGTCAGTTCCCAAATATTTCCTACCTTATGCCTTAAGCCCCATTATAACCAAATAAAAGTCCTAATGATAAGTGTCTAGATCATGTTTATTGGAGTAGAGAATGTAGAATGCAGGCAAGCCTATGAAAAGTCAATGTTAATATTAGTCAAGAGCGTAAACACTTAGCCCAATACACTTGAGAGCAGAATGCTGGTGAGGATTACCTTATTTGCTCATTGATTCTATCTTGACCTATTTGATAGCATCACTTGATCTACATCTATGATTACGTGCTTTGACCAATGACTATAATTTGTTGATCATGTGTTGAGTCTGTCTTTTTGTTTTGTCTTTTTTGTGTTTTGAGTTTAGGGCAAGTTGCAACTACACACTTGAGGACAAGCGTGATTAAAGTGAGTGGGTGTGATGAACCCATATTTTTGTTCATTTTTCGTGTCTTTTTGTTGTGTCTTTTGCATCGTTTTGGAGTCTTTTTGTGTCTGGGAGGACATAAGTTGGAGGAAGTGGGTGCAGGGTAAAACAGGTGCGATTGTGGGCATAATCTGGTGGAAAAACTGTTTTTCTGGCATTGGGCAATGATATCATGCAATATGGGCGTAGGGCTGAAGTCTGTAGTTGGGAATGAAAAGGCGTATCTTGAGCAAGTTACAGGTGAAGGAGTACCTTCCCATATAATTTTGGCCAAAGAAGCAGAGTACCCAAAATTTCGCGCGTCGTGGGCAAGACTGACACAGACATGACCAAGGCAGAAGGAATGTGGGCCGTAGGCAGCAGACGTTACTTCATCTCCAAAGAAGAAGATGAGGAAGGAAACTTCCATCCTTATCATGAAGAGTCTGATCAAAGTCTAATCTATCTAGGAGAAGGAAAGTTGTCCAAATCTATCCCAATAAGGAAAGGAGGACGAACAAGGGAAGAAGTTCAAGCCCATAAGGAAACCGACTTCAACCCTAATTCATGCCTATATATATGGCTACATTCTCTTTTGTAAACGACAACATTATAAGTTTTATGTTCTGCAAATTTATTTCAGGTGTTGGAAGGAGTAGATAGGTCCTACGGGCAACACCCTTTACTTTTCAGCACTACCTTCTGTTGGCCATCTTGGCCAAGACGTTTTCTGTTTTGCTGGAGTACAGTTCTTATTTCAGATTTAATTCCAAGTATGTTTTATTTTATATTTATTTTGTTGATTTCAATTTATATTATGTCTAGCTAAATTCCTAAGCTTGGATTGGTGAGATGATTTGAGCATAAACCGAAACACTCGTGAGGTCTAATTTGAGTAAATTACTTGCATGCTTTTATTCCCGAAATACTAGGTTTGTTGACCAATGCTTTTGTTGAACTTGAGTAGTTAATAGGTCGTTAATTACTTGGGCAAGATAAAAGTACAAATAGAAATTAGGATTTCACATAGAGAGTCTCTTGTGCCTAAAAAGTATAACGAGTATTGGAGAGCAGTTGATGTCTTGGGTAGCTCTTGGCTGATTTGGATCTGAACGTTCCTAATGCTTCTTGGGCAAGATAGTTGCTGAAGAGTCTTCTTAGCTATCTTGACCAGGGAAGGGGTTTTGTCTAGAGTGTCTCTAGCATAATCTAAGTTAAAACAATAGAAGAACAGTAGAGTATTCTAGTCATGACTTCGTGACCATAGGTCTAGAATTAATCTACTTGGAAACCGAATAGTAATTGCATGTGACCAAAATCTTTGCACCAATGACCAAGTGAGTGTTTATGTTCAATGGTTCAATCCCAATCCAGGTATTTTTTATTATTTATCAAGTTCTTGTTTAGTTTTCAGTAGTAGCTTTCAGTACTTGTTGACCAAGATGAGTGCAGTCCAGACCAAAACCTATTTTGCAACACCGGTTACGTGGAAGAGAGACTACACCAATTCTTTTGGGTTCGACACAACTTACCGCTGGCTACTGCCTACTATGGGCAAGGAAATCTATAAATTTATTATTGCGAAGCAAAACGACGGCTTCGTCAATGACACAGCAACTCAGGGACGATGATTGACACACACCGAGGAATGGTTGACTCGTTGATTTGCCGATAATTGAACTCGACTTGGAATAACCAAGAAGAACTCAAAATTCTCAAGAGAGAATAAAACTAACGTTCTGATTAATGAATAATGTCTGAATTTCGTGCATAACAATGGCCCTTATATATAGGGTGATAATCCTAACCCTACTAGGAAACTAAACATGGAAAATAACTCCTAACCCAATAAGTAAACAAAGCCCTAGTCTAAACAAGGTTTAAAATAAAAAACTGACTCAACTAAGGCCCAATTTTGGCCACCCTAAGTAAATCCATGAAAATAACAATAAAATACTAAAAGTCATTTAAACTACTTATATACAAGTCTTCATGGATCAGCCCAAACATAAGATATTAAATTGATGAATCTTGGGCTTCCTTCTTGATCATCTCCATTGGGCTTCTTTAAGAACTCTTGATCCCACACATCTTGAATTAAGTCCATCAAGCTCTCCTTGAACTTCTTGGCTCGTGATCTTGTAATTGGCCCAACAGGAATTCGCATCGGATCTTGCACCAACGACGACCCTAGGGCTGCATCATATGTGCACTATACAGTGGCGATTTCCTTCTAAGATTGAGAGATTCAAACAAAAGACAGTGAGTCTACATAGGGAGAACAAAGATATAAACTTCTAGACTCGATTAAGAAAGGGTTGTGAGAGAAAAGAAGGAAGCACAAGGAGAAGGAGAAGACTCTCTACTGTTTTTGCTTCGAACACTTAGGCTTTTGCTTGCTGGGAGTTTGCGTGAAATTTCTTTCTTGTGAATCTTGTGAGCTCATATCCGTAGTCTTCACGCATGGAGGAGTGCCTCTACTTGTAGATAGGGAGGTCGGACTAGCCGTTGGAAAGAGCCGTTTGACCTCTGCCATAAAAGGGATGGCTCCTCATCTACTTTGCAAACTTTCCTAAAATGTAACTACGAGCTTGCTTTTTAGCATGCCTTCACTGTCGGTCCAAATAAAGAAAGTTCCAGCCTGTTTGTACTTTGTTCTATTTGAATTTTGAATTCAAGTCTATTCTTCTCGTGCAGACTTCCAAGTCTTCTTCTTCAGACTTTCAGGACTCGTAACTACTATATTACCAAACACATTTGTATGAAAGACTGTATCGTTTGGTTATGGAGTCAACTAAGCGGTCTTCTGACTTGATTCAATTTGCCTTGATCTTTAGCTGACTTCATCCAGTTCGATCTGTAAGGATAAAATCCTTGCGCTCAAATAGTGAGCTCTAGCTGAAGATACTAAAGGCATATATACTCGTTGGGGTCAGTTGAGTTTGGTATAAATCAAAATCTTACTAATTTTCCAAACAAAAACTTATGTTGATTTTATATGTATGATATTTAGCGTCACTTCATTGTTATAGATAATCTTCACAATTATTTTGCTTCTCTTAATCAATATGGTTTTTCTTTTCTAAAATTAATATCGGAAATATTTACTGTCAAAATGATCCACCACAATTCTCATACAAAATAGACGTGAGCCAATCTTTTTGAGAGCCTAATATACTTTTGTCCCATCAATTTTAAGAAGAAAGAGAGTTTTATAGTTATCTTTAAAAATATATATTCAAATATATATAAATTTACTTATAAAACTACTTAAATAAATTTCCTTTGCAAATCTAAAAAATAATTAACAAACTATATTTTTCTTACAATTTTAAAATAATAATTTCTCATTGATTTTCGACGGGCTATACGGTAGTTTCTTGCTATTTCAAATTAAATAACCAAATGTCTCAAAATGAATTTAATCATAGTTATTAATAGCGTTGATCACGCGTGCTATAACGCAGTTTGGCACGTCGTGCGCCTAAATTGACCCGCACCGCGATTCTGTGTAAGCATGCGGATATCGTGCGATTAGGGCGCTATTTACGCGATTTCCAAGTTCTGTATAGCACGCGATATATTTTTCTGCATGGGCTTTAACGGGCTTGGGCATAATATTATAATTAATTAGGATTTAATTAGGTTTAGATTTATATAAGTATTGTAATTAATAATATGACGGTCTACATGGTGAGAAATGCAAGAGACTCATGACAGACTCTTCAAATTATCGGATCTTTTTCAGTTCTTCCTCTCCTCTGCTTATATTTCTAGCCGCGGTCCTCTCCTCTCCTTATATTTCCAGCGGCTGTCCTTCTTTAAAACAACACTCATCAAGGAATTCTGCCAGGAACGAGATTCTGCTTTTCATACGTAAGTTCTTTTATTTGTGCTATTTTTTATTCTACTTATAGTTTATTTCCACTCGATTTCTTTCTGTAAAGATAGCAGAAGTTATGTTCGATTCCTTTAATCTATATTTCTGCTCGATTCCTTTCAGTTTTTATCTATATTTCTGTTCAATTCCTTCTATATTTATGTAACTTCTATAAAGATATCAGTTTTCATATATATTTATGCAACTTCAACTTCTACAACCTGCAATTTATGTTCGATTCCTTTCATATTCTTTCCTATTCTACTTCTTATCTTAATCTTATTCAACTTCTGCAATTTTGTTCAGTTTCTATGGCTACTTTAAATTCTGAAAAAGGAACAAAAATATAGAGTGGACTCATGGAACTACCGTAGAACCAAACAATACAAAAAGCATTTGATGTAATTATTGCAAGAGAGTTCTCAACAGAGGGATAACAAGGCTAAAAGAGCATCTAGTCGGAGGCTACAGAAATGCAGCAGTCTATAAGTCTGTAACACCTACTATTCGACAATAGATAAAAGAGCATTTTGAAGGGGAAAAAAAGGTAAAAGCCTTTATGGAGGCAGTTTCTCACTTTGATGATATGGCTGACGACCTCGAACAAGAGGAAGATGATGAAGTTGCGGTTGCACTTGCACAGAGTCAGACTCAGAAACAATCTCATGCTACTGGAAAACGACTATTAGTCTGATCATCTATAGTGTCTAGTACAGCCTTGAAAAAACTACGAAGTTTGGGTCGTTTGGATCTGATCTACAAGAAGCTACCTAATACGAAGAGTTCGAAAGCCTCACAATCACAATTTAAGGAAGATCAAAAGAAACTACAGGATGATGTTGTTCAAAAGTTTGCAAGATGGATGTATGATGCAGGTATTTCATTCAATGTTGTCCAATATGATGGTTTCCAGCTGATGATTGAAGCTATAGGACAATACAGACCCGGCATGAAAGCTACAGGTTTTCATGAGGTGAGAGTTCTATGCTTAAAAAAGGAGATTGAGCATACACAGTTGATTTTGAAAGAGCATGAAGAACAGAAGGTGAAGTATGGCTGCACATTGATGTGTGATGGATGGAGGGATAAAAAAAGGCGATCTCTCATCAACTTTTTAGTTAATACCCCAAAAGGAAGCATGTTTTTGAAGTCGTTGGATGCTTCTAATTATTCTCACACTGGGATGAGGATGTTTGACTTGTTAGACAAGTTTATTCATGAGGTGAGAGAAAAGCATGTGGTGCAAGTTGTTACTGATAGTGCATCCAATAACGTTTATGCTAGTACGTATTTTACATTTTTTTATATAATGTTATAATTTTTATAATACTATAATACAATAAATTATTTATATATTTTTCTGTATTAAATAGGAAAAAAGTTTGAAGAGAAGTACAATCACATCTTTTGGTCTCCGTGTGCTGCACACTGCTTAGATTTAATGTTCGAAGACATCTTCAAAATGCCTGGTTTTAAGAGAACATTTGAACGTGCTATTACGATCAATGGTTATATTTAGAACCGCACTCAAGTGTTGAACATGTTAAGGGAATTTACGAGAAAAAGAGACGCGATAAGGCTAGGGAAGACTTGCTTTGCCACTGTGTTTTTTACGTTGAGGTGCTTCCAGTCGCAAAAGCAAAATTTTAGGAGTATGTTCACTTCTGAACAATGGAATAAGAGCAAGTTTGCAAAGGAGAAACAAGGTAAAGATGTGGCAAGCATTATCTTTATGACTTCTTTTTGGAATAGTGTAAGCTACGCAATAAAAGTAGGCGCTCCACTTGTGCATGTGCTTTGATTGGTGGATGGTGAGAAAAAACCTCCTATGGGATATATTTATGAGGTTATGAACTGTGCAAAGGAGCAAATAGCTAAGGCCTTCTCCCATGTTGAGGATAGATACAAAGATGTTTTTGAGATTATAGATAAGAGATGGGATGTTCAGCTTCATCGACCTCTACATGAAGCCGGCTATTTTTTGAAACCCAAGTATTTCTACAACAATCCGGATGAGATGGAACAAGATAAGGAAGTCATGGAAGGATTGTATGATTCAGTTTCAAAATTGACCACTTCTATTGACCAAGAAGATGAAATACTCAAGGAGTTGGTTATTTACAAAAAAAGCGATGGACTTTTTGGTAAACCATCTGCGAAAAGGCAAAGAACTCTCATTCACCGACTGAATGGTGGGGTTTGTATGGGGCATCAACACCTAATCTACAAAAGTTGGCCATCAAGATTCTAAGTCTGACTTGTAGTTCATCTGGTTGTGAACGCAATTGGAGTGTATTTGAACATGTAAGTTACTTTCAATTTTAAATTATAGTTTTATGCTTTTATTTATAATTATCATGAGTATTATAATTTATAACTAATGCATCTTTTTTTCTTAATTGATATAGCTTCATTCCAAGAAAAGAAACCAATTGGAGCAACAACGTTTGAATGATTTGGTTTTATCAAGTACAATAGGGCACTTTGTCGTAGGTACAATAAGCGCGACACAATTGATCCAATCATCTTGGATAATGTGATTAATGATGAGAATGAGCGGATGACATGAAGATTGGAGAATGATAAGGATGATCATGTTTTTTAGGATAGTGATCTCAACTGGGGTGATGTAGAAACTGCCATGGGAGTGAATGATGCACATTATCAATTAAGGGGATCTCGTAGTGGTCCTAGTGAAGCTTCCCAATCTTGAGGTGGAGAAGGTAAGTCTACATATTCTAGGAAAAAAAATGGTAAAAAGTGTGGAAACTACTAGTACATCGGCATCCAAGGCACCCACTCAAAATGAAGAAGATGAACCTCTATTCAATTTCGAAGAGAGTAGCGATGAGGAAGAGGAAGAGGAAGATAATGATGTCGAGCTCTATAAAGATGATGATAATGATAATGATGATAAGGAAGATGGTTTACTTCATGCTTCGGAGGAGGAAGGGGAGGATGATAATTATGATTAGACTTTAGATGCTTTAAAGTTTAAATCTATTAGATAATATTTATTTTCATTTGGAATTAAGTTTTTTAGACTTCATCTTTTTTATTACCTAGATTTATTTTGCATAGTTTTCTGATAATTATAATATATATGATTTTATATACTTATGCACGATTTATTCAAATAGCGCGCTATTCGCGATAGCTCTAGAACAGGTTTTTGCAATGGTGCGCGATCAATAACTATGAGTTTAATTGTGGAGTAGATTATTCCACTTATTGAAAATTGAAACCAAAATCCACCTAATTTGGTGAATTCCACGTAGATATTTAAAATCAAATGAAATATATATACTGCATTTACCTGGAGAAAGAAAATCTAGAGAGAGATAAATCTTCTTATCACAATTTCATTCATTAAGGCTCTCTGCAGCGGCGATCGCGCGAGCGCGCTCGCACCCCTAGCGAGCGTGCTCGCACCACGCACGCACCACTGCCGAGCATCGAGTTCGCGAGTGCTCGCTCGCTCTGCCGATCGCCTTAACATTGCGCTCGCTGGCAGTCTCCTTTACACGTGGCAATCGCACAACGATCGCCATGCGACCGTTGGCGATCGCAACGGTTAAAAATTTAAATTTTTTTTTAATTCTACATTTTACCCTATAAATACTCTCTTTCACTCCCTCAAACATCACACCTCTCTCATTCTCCCCTCTCTAAATTTTTTTCTTTCGGCGATCTCCGACGATCATCCGACGATGATTCCTCATCCCTACACCGATGGCGAAACACTGGATTTGGCACGGGCGTGGTTGTACGTCCGCAATGGCGGCGGCGGCAACGGCGCCATGTGGACTAGAATCGAGACTCGTTACAACGAGAATCGTCCACAGTACTCGGCGGCGCGCAACTCGACGCAGTTGCACCACCACTGGTCCCGAGTCAAGACCAATTGCGGGCTCTTCAACGCGATGTACTGGCGTACCGGAATCAAGCGCCGGCCAGCGTCACTGAGGAGATGCTGTTAAACTCGACGCTCAATGAATGGGCAGTCATGCACACCGAGGCGTTTAGGCATTTGACGGTGTGGCAACTCGTGAAGGATGTGCTCGAATTTTTTAGTGAGTAGGGTTTTTTTATTATTATTTAAATGTATTTCGTATTGGCGTTTTTTTTTTAATTATGTTATTGTATGTTAGGATTTTTTTATAATTAATTATATTTATTTTAATTAATTTATTTAAATTATTATAATTTAATCTGTAAAAATAAATAAATTTAGAAAATAAAACAAAAAAAAATTAGGGCGAGCTCGCCGCTACAACCTATGCGAGCGCACGAGCTCGAACTGACGTGGCATGTGATAGCTCACAGCCTAACAATCAACACGCACTACACACACTGAATAGTTCTGGCTATTCCTTTCGGCGCAAAACCAAAACCAAACCCCAACCGTTCAAGAAACAACACACACACTGAAAAGTGAAAAGAGAGGAATGGGTGAGGAAGTAAACAATAAGCAGGTGATACTGAACAATTATGTGAAGGGTTCTGTGCAGGAATCCGATATGTCGCTCACAACATCCAAAATTCTGCTGAAAATTCCGGGCGGATGTAACGGTGCCGTTTTGGTGAAGAATCTCTACTTGTCCTGTGATCCTTACATGATTATGCGCATGAAGAAACTCGAGGGCCACTACGTTGATTCCTTCACACCAGCCTCTGTAAGTTCTACTTTTTTTTTTAATTCTTTGAAGGGTTTGTTCTTTTTCTTGTTGAAATAACCGTGTTTCAATTAGTCTGTGCATTTTAGTTACGTTTGTTCTGTTCAATTGATGGGCTTAAGAATTATTGCTTCATAGCAAATTGAAATGTGAATGATCAATAATGAAGATCTTGTCGGAATTTTGCATGTATTGTAATTATTAAGGTCACTCTAAATTGGGTAAGCAGTAATTGATTTGAGTTGGGGCCCTTAATTTTATAACTCTTCTTTGATAATTGCTTGAGTAGAGATTGTTGTGTGGATTTTATAGCTCAAGAATGAGCTAATTACGATCTTGATTCTTGTTGAAATAAAATGTAAAGAAAAAGGGAGAGTAGTTAATGATTTGAATTTGAGGCCATAATAATTTGATTTGGGGCCATAATTGGATGATGTTCTTCGATGAAGACAAATTTTGAGGGGATAAAAACCTGAAAGTTTGCGTTGATATAATGTAGGCTAAAGCTGTTTGTTTATTCCATAGTTTGCCCCTTTGATGACAGCCTATTGTTGGATATGGAGTGTCGAGAGTGTTGGATTCATCTCATCCGGACTACAAGAAGGGGGAGCTAGTCTGGGGGATAACTGGATGGGAGGAATACAGCCTTATTCAAGATCAAAGTAGATTGTTTAAGATTCAAGATACCAACGTGCCTCTCTCGTACTATACAGGGATTCTTGGTAAGATTCTCTTGTCCCCTTGCAGCAGATTAAGAATCAACCGATTGTAAGTTATCGCCTTGAATTGCCTGCTCGTTTGCTAGCAATATATTTGACTGATTCATATGGGACTGGAACAAGCTGTTTATATTTATCTGTTTATTGCATAGGAGAATTCAAGCATGACTTTTTAAAATTTGTTTACTGAAAGAAAATATGCTTTTGTTTTTAACTCTTTTTTCTTTTTATCTTTTCTATTTTTTTAGTTGAATCAATGATGAAACTCTTAAATGCCTATGTAAGGAGGGAAGGAGATTGGGCAATATTGGTTTTATGATAGCCATCTACGATCTTTCTGTTTTAGCATGAATGTTGTGCATCTCTGTCTTGATATTTTTGTTTTCCAAAAAAGATTTGTGAGACTACAAAACAGAGTTAATGTATTTGACAGTGGTTATAATCAATCCTGGTAAGAACACAGAAATGCAACGATTGAAGTGTATGAATACTAGGCTAGTTTACAACGTATATCATAGATTTTGACTTGTTTAATTAATTCTAAGTTGAATTTTTTTGTTCCTTGTATAGCTGAATCAATATTCTTCATCTTTTCCTTGTAGGTATGCCCGGCATGACGGCTTATGCTGGTTTTTTCGAGGTTTGCTCTCCCAAGAAGGGGGAAACTGTTTTCATTTCTGCTGCATCCGGTGCTGTTGGTCAGCTCGTTGGTCAGTTTGCGAAGTTGACCGGTTGTTATGTTGTCGGAAGTGCAGGGAGCAAAGAAAAGGTCAGTATCCTCTATATGATACATCAAAAAAATTATGCTCACAAAGTACTGAAGGAAAATGGTATTTGTAAGGCTAACATTTTTTTATCGGTAACAATATGAACCTTCTGCAGGTACCTTTTTGTCAGCTTAAAATCTAATTGCTTATTGAAAACTCATCAGATTATTGACTTAATTGGTTATGCATTTCTACATGACTTTCCTTGATGAACTAGCTAGTTCATTAGATCTTAATGTTGGGGCTTTTGCTTGATGAAGGTCGATCTCTTGAAGAACAAATTTGGGTTTGACGATGCATTTAATTACAAAGAAGAGCAAGACTACAATGCAGCTATGAAGAGGTGAGATTTTGCCTTCAAAGATAATCTATTACTATTATAAAAGCTTGTATTGTTAAATTATGCATTATCTGTAGCTTTTGGCTAGTATTAACAAAGTTAAGGCGTTCATCTCTTAAAATCTTAACTAAATTATTCCTTTAAAATCTTGTTCTTATAAGGTACATCCCCCTTGGCATTGATATCTATTTTGAGAATGTGGGAGGGACGATGCTCGAAGCAGTGCTCAACAACATGAGAATCCATGGCCGCATTGCAGTGTGTGGGATGATCTCCCAGTACGGCCTCGAGCAGCCCGAAGGCGTGCACAACTTGTTTAACCTAATATCAAAGCGGATTTGTATGCAAGGATTTCTTGTTGGTGACTACTACCATCTCTACCCGAAGTTCCTAGAGATGGTTGTGCCTCAAATCAAGGAAGGAAAGATCACATACGTCGAAGACATAGCTGAAGGCCTTGAAAATGCGCCAAGTGCTCTCGTTGGCCTATTCTCCGGTCGTAACGTTGGGAAGCAGGTTGTTGTCGTTGATCGCGAGTCGTGAGTAGGTCTATATTGTCATGCATCTATCCAAAATTAGAAAATGCAAAACCATCTCTCATTGTAGTACCATATTGTGACTCGAAGCCATATGCTACTTTTGCCGCTTTCTTATTTTTAAATTTCTTTCTAGTTAGTATTTTTTTGTCATCATTTTATTTCTTTCGATCTTTTAAAATCTTTGATTATTTATTCTTTTCTTTGATTACTTTTATGAAATAATCTTATGAAATGAACATGTTAACTAATTAGTCAATTATATTATGCTTGTGTTTGATTCTATATGTGAAGATTATTAGAAGAAATGTTAACTAATTAGATGTATTTTTATGCTTCTTCGCATAATTTAATTAGATGTATTGAACAGCTGAGAGTTGTTAGATTTTGGAGCTCATGGGTAGTAACTTCCTTCGTCCCATTTCAATGGGCGTATAGTATAGATCGTGTATGCTTAAAGATAATGAATCGATCCTAATAAAGTAGGAAATAGAAATAACTGTTTTTAATATATTAACATCAAATAGCAGAGAAAATAAGATTATACTCTTTTTAATGATATTTCTTTTTTTTTTTATCGTGAAAATCCGTAGTTGTTACTTCTGATGCGCATTTGGTAAAATCCATCCTTGTACAATAAATAGCTTTCAAATCTCACAAAACAGGTCGTACTAAGTAAAAGGTATATGACAAAATATAATGAGTGTGATGGTCACCAAAATTTCATATTTATTGTGGTCTAGCTAGGAGTCGCGAGAGTGATCATATCCAGATCATATGCATCATTAAAGTGTAAATATAACCTTAATTGTAACTGAAGTACACTGTAATTTACAATCTTAGTTTTATCGTATTTTGGCCAAGTTTGTACAACATGTACCGTATAAACGCCGTTCTTACAATTTAAATGGCATAGTTTAATTTGCTGTTAAAAATCGTGTAGTTTATGGCATGATTTTTTAGATCAGAAATATCTAACTCTTTTAGAAAGTTGCAATATGACTAGGCTCATAATTTTGGGCTCAACATTATGATGGGGAGGAGGACCTATGAAACTATACGAAAAATATATACTTACTGTTCTAGCATCAAAATGATGTTTTAAACTTTTGATGTTTGGTTAGAATACAAATAGTTAATTGAAAATTAAAGAAACTAAAAATCTGTTTTTTTTTTTCCATTTTGAAAATCAAAATGTAAATCAAAATTAAAATAAAATTAAATTAAATAATAGTACCATATTGTCGTCAGATTAGGGGTGACAATGAGTCAGGTTTTCACGGAAACCCACACCTCCCAAATTTTGTTGGAACGGGTTTGAGAAATAGTAAGTGGTTTTGGGACAGAAGAAACATACAAATCCGCGACGGGTTTGGGTCGGGTTTGGGCAATTACCTCCGGGTACCCGCTATCCAAACTCATCTATATGTATATATAAGATAAAAAAAAGAGGAAACTAACAAAAAAACACCAAAACATAAAAAACACTTCTTTTATAGCCTCTCTTTAAAACACACTCTTTTGTATACTAAAATCCTGTAAAAGTACTAAAATACCCTTAGGTTTCAAAGTCAACCGTGTCAGATTTTTTACTCCGCACGTGGTCACGATGGATACTCCCATCGTGAGGTCACGATGGCACTTTCCCATCGTGACCAAGATAGATGCATGCGAAACCCATTAATTGTATCTGCACATTCGATTTAGTGAATATTTTTTGGTGTACTAGGTAATAAATAAAGTCACTTCCTTAAATTTTGTTAGTAAGAGGTTGGTGGTGGTAGTAATGGGGAAGAATAATAACATTCAAACTCATAACCTCACAATCAACAAACATACTATTCACTTCAATATACACACTCAAAAAGAACAAAAACAAAAACGAATCATCATCCCAAGCATCCAAGATCTCGCTCAAGAAGAACGAAAGCATCAAATGGGGCTCCGTGGTGTTCCTTACTTCATACAAAGGTAAGCATAATATGCATAATGTTTGTTCATTTGATATACCTGCTGCTGAAATTAGGGTATTGTTAGGGTGAAATTAGGGTTTTCAAAGTATAATATAAGATATGCTTCATCTTATGTCATGAAATATGTTATTTTGTTCATATAAGGGTGTATTAAATTAAAAACTTCATGGTATCGAGGGGTTAAAAGAAGTTGAAATACCTGGTTCTAAGCTCACCACGAATTCTGCCATGGTCACGATGCTGAAGTACACCGTGTTCACGATGGTGATGACCATCATGAGGTCACGATGACAATACCCATCGTGAGCTCACGAATCGTGACCTCACGATGGCACCATCGTGACTACCACAGATGTGTGCTAAACAAGTATTTTCATTGATTGTTTATACTTCATTTTTGTATCTTTTGTTAATTTCAGATGTATTTACGCCGTATTATTATACATCACGGCGGTCATTAAGAGCGATCGACATATATGGACGGGGATTTATTTCTTATCTACATCGACCCCGGCACGATTAATCGTGCTAACCTTGTGGAACTCATTAGAGAGGGTTTGAATGGTGGGAAGGAGACCGAATATGTGTTATGGTACCTCACAACCATTAACGGCATAAAAGCAAAAGTGTTATTGCAGGGCGATTTAGAATTACTTCGATGGTTAGCGGACCCTAAAGAGGATCGGAGGTTTTGTGTGATTGAAAACCGCAGGAACTCCACCCCCGAAGTTAATGTGAGAGGTAGCACCTCGGGTGCACAAGATGATAGTGACGATGATGATGGTGATGATGATGATGATGAATATGATGAAGATTATGAGGAGTATGAAGTGATGTCTACATCCGAAGACGAAGAGGAAGATCGTCGCAAAGATTTGCTTGAATCGATTAAAGAAGAGTTTTATGCTTGGATTGGACAGCCGACACAAATGGATAGGCTAATGGGGCAGCGACACTTTTCATTGGACCATCAATCAGAAAGCGAGATTGAGCATGAGCGTACACAGCGCAATTGGATCATTCCACATCCAGACCTTGAAAGCGCAATACCGTTGGCGTGGGTTGAGCGGCCTATCATCATCAATGGTAGTCTCGAGATAGGGTTCGTATTTCGATCGGTGCAAGAGTTGAGGATAGCTGTAGGAATGTATCATTTGGAGCACTTTGTAGAGTGTAAGACCGATCGCTCCCCTTCGAATCGTGCAGTGTACCTATGTAGGAGTGGTAGAAAGAATTGCACGTTTAGGTTGTGTGCTGTGAAATGTGCAACTCTTTTTCGGATTACTAAGTTGACATTGGATCACAATTGCCGGTCAGATTTGAACCGTGCTGCACGTGCAAGGTCGGTGACTGGCGAGGTGGCCGCGTTTTATTTTTCTAAGAAATTGATAGATGAGAAGGTCGTTCTGAGGCCAAAGGAGATGATAGCAGAGATGCGCATGCGATACGGCGTTCAAATGTTATACAACTTTACCGTCCGAACGAGACAGCTAGTGATAGAGAGAATGTACGATGACTTCCCCTCGTCATATCAAAAGATTCTGTCGTATTTGTATTTGTTGAAACAACATAATCTTGGAATTGTATACGACTTACAGACGACTAGTGAAGGAGTGTTCTGTCACATGTTCTTTGCCCTTGGACAGTGTATTAGAGCATTTGAGCAGTGTCTTCAACCTATGCTCATAGTAGACGAGACTCATCTTAAGGGTAGAAACAAAGGAACCTTATTTGTTGCCTGCACGAAGGATGGAAACAAGCAAGTGTTTCTGCTTGCAATTGGCCTTGGTCCGATAGAGAACGATGAGTCGTGGACTTATTTTCTCTATAACCTACGCAAATGCTTCAATCCTCCCAAAGATTTGTTAATAGTGAGCGACCAACATAAGAGCATTAGGAATGCAGTTCGAACCGTCTATCCAAATGCATTCCACGGATTGTGCTATCACCATCTGCAGAAAAATTTGACCCCATACAGCAAAACTGTGGCCACACTCTTTTATGAAGCAGCATATAGTTATTGCCACGAAGTGTTTGAAAACTTTTTCGAATTGTTGTACACTGTAAGTCCTAATGGTGCTCACAGACGACTTTCTCAAATTGGACCAGAGAAGTGGGCTAGGCCAAAGTGTCCTGTGCGGTGCTATGGATTACTGACATCCAATACTGTCGAAGCCGTGAATAGTGTTTTGTGATAGGGTAGGCGTCTACCAGTGTGCTCATTACTTGAAACATTTCGCCACACATTGGAAGATTGGTTTGACGAGCGGCGTACCAATGCTGAATCGAGAAATCATGTGTTGACTGTCACTACATTCAACAAGTTTTCTCTATTAGTGCAAGCGACCCTTACTCTTCCTGTTCGAGTAATCACCGAGCATGTTTATAAAGTAGACGAACATAATCAACAATATCAAGTCGATCTTCAAAATTGGACGTGTGATTGTCGTGTCTTCGATGAGGATAGGATTCCATGTAAGCATGCCGCTGCCGCAATATCTATATCAGCTAATGTTTGAGCTCCCAGTTGCCATTGATGGTGGGCAACTGGATACTTGAAGGTTTGATTCCCTTGTCATCAGGGAACATAATCTGACGGATGGTTTTCTCTTGCTATCCTGCCATGGTTGTTGATGCCTCTACTTATGAATTGGATGTTGACTCCTCGCTGTCTGTACTCGCTGTTGAGCAAGAATCGTCTTCTTGCTCAATATCCTGACCTTGTATCAAGCACGGGGGCTCTGAAGGTTCGTTGATGCCTTTCTCCAAATCTTTCTTCTTCTTGCGTTGTTCTGCCCGATTTCTCCTAGCTATCACCTCCGGGCATGCTCCGTGATCTTATGAATCTCCGTCACTCCGTAGATGTGGCTTGGGCATAAACTGCACTCAACTCAAGCTAGAAGAGCACATTAGCTTAAAACCAGTTCCCCGGCAACGACGCCAATTTGACGAAGGGTCGTCGTTACACTATTTGCACAAATAAATTTATAAAACACCTCTTGCCCAATAAGGTAGTAGTTAATGGCAAGTGAGGTCGATCCCAAGGGACTTGGCGTAGATATGCTCTTCAGGTAGTACTCAACAAAAGGGACTATGGTCGAGACGTAGCTCAATATCATGTAACTCAACATATGAAATATCAAATAACAAAGAAGTTTGGATTGGGATTTCGAATCAATGATCCTAATTACTCATTACTCGTTCATTGGTGCAAAGATATTCAATTACTTGATCTCATTACTTGGTTTAAGACAAACATTAGTTTATACCCTAATGGTCACGAAGTCATGATATAAACACATTAAGCCTATGTCTATCCAATTTTACAGATCTTGACCAGAAAGCAAGATCTCCTCTTTTGATCAACAAAGTCATGAAGACACTTCAGTAACGATGTTGTCCAAAAGGCATTAAGAATAAACAGACCCAAGACAGTCAAGAGGTAGGTCAATACCGACTGTTCTCCAACACTCTTTACCTTCTTGAGCACGAGAGACTCTCTCGAGTTTAATCCCAAATCTTGTTAATGACTTAATCTCAATATCTAGATGGTGATCAAGCATATGTCAATATCAATTAAGTCTAGAATTATTCCTAAGTGTTTCGGGAATAAAATCAAATAACGAACTTACACAATTCAACCTCACAAGTTTAGAACGAGTAACTAAGATCACATGATCTACATCCAACCCAAACAATAAATTTTGCTAGACATAATCTTAAATGAAAACATAAAACATATAAGGAAAATCATACTTGAAATTAAACTGGAAAGGGTTGCTGCTCAAAAACGTAAGTCAGCAACGAAGGTCTTGGCTTCAAGCCAACAACTAAAAACTAGTGCAGAAATACTGAAAACGAAATATAAAAGCAAATTCACCCGTATGACTTGTTTCTTCCTTACACTCTCTTAAACTAGAATGCAGAATTAAGCTATTAAAAACTCGAATGGACCTCCTCTTACAAAGTGAAGTCGGCCATATATATAGGCAATGGAATTAGGGTTAAGTTAGATTCCTTGTTGGTAAAGGACTCCTTCCAAACTAATCCGCCTCCTTCCTTATCCATGCAGCTGCGATTTACTTCCCTTATGTGGTAGATATCTTCATTGATTAGGTTTAGCTAGGATAAGGAAAGAAATCTTTGATCCTTATCCTCTTCCTAAGAGAAAAAGAAATTTGCAGCTGCTCCGACCACATCTTGACTTCGATGTCTGCATCCTGTATCACTTCCTATGCTGACCAAAATCTTGGCTCCTCTGGATACTCTGTCTGTTGGCTTCAAGGATATGGGGAGGTGCTTCCTGACTTGTAGGTTGAATAGAACGTTGTTGCCCAGCTACAAGCTTCCAGCCCTATGCCCATTTGCATTGTATCACCATCTCAACATCTCAACAACAGATTTTCACCGGTTTTGCCCAAGATCCCACCTGTTTTTCCCTGCACGCCATCTCTCGACTTTACATCCTCCCAGACACACTTTGACTCGATAAAGACTAAAAAGAACAAGAAAAACACAAGAAAAGATGGACACAAATATGGGTTCATCACCCTCTCCAACAAGAGGATGAACAAAATTTTCATGATTTTGGGGGAGCAGAATCAAGTCAACGGCGCCGGAGGAAAAAAAGATGTAGCAATTGTCGTCGTGAGGGTCATGATATTAGGGCATGTCCTGACCCAATTGAAGATGAAATATAGGAGTAACAGAACTTGTTGAGTTTATGGCATTGTATTGACCTTTTTAAACCTTTAATATCTGTTTTTATGTTCAGAATATTTGAGACAGGTATTATCTGCATACATGGATGATTTAAAGTGAGTTCCTGCCTTGATCACGATGACAATACCATCATGACCTCACGATGGAGATGCCATCGTGAGGTCACGAAGATTTGACCATCGTGACCTGACGATGGTCACTCTAATCGTGACCTCACGATGGTATTCGCATCGTGACCAAGACAGATTTCCTGATAAAGTGGAACAGAATCTCAAACTTTTTATTTCAACCATACAATTACCCACCTTCGCATCATTCTTATTTCATTCATCTCCCCCTTTCCTCTTCACCACCTCCGCTTCTTTTGTCACCGCCGCCGCTGCCGCCCCCACCCCCACCGCTCGTTTCTGATTTAAGGTACGTTTCTTCGACCCCAATGTCACCCCATTATGAAATTATCTTTGGTTTTATGTTTTAATGAATTGGTTATTTAGTATTCTTTTGCAAGAATACTTTAATTTTGTTTGATATGTTGATGTTGTTGTTTTATGTTCGATTTGGCATGAGTTTTATGTTCGATATATGTTGTTGTTTTTGAATTTGGTTTAGTATGTTAAATTTAGAGGAATATGTTGATGTTGTTGATATGTAAGAATTTTTCAATTTATGTTTCAATTGTTGAATTTGGTTGGAGATGTTGATGTTGATGTTGATGCTTATGGTCGTTTTATGATTTGTCGCATTTGGATGGTTGTAGATGTCGACAAAGCCATCCGGTTCAGACTTGTGTTGTCTATCAGGAGACAAACCCTTTTTCGATGTTATCTTATTCAAGTCACATGTTTCGGCCCTTTGGCATTTGGTAAGAATTTCTACCACTAAACTAACAATTAATGTGTTTTGTATGATTTTTTTAGAATTTAATCAATGCTTTGTGTGCAATAATAGCATATACCAGCACATATTGTTTCTAAACTTCCTCGTGAGGATGTGCCAATGGTGGTCAATCATAAGGGAACCGAATATCAGTTCATGTACCTTGGTTCTTTAAAGAAACCGAAGTTTGAGTATGTAGGGTGGAAACAATTCACACGCACTTTCGACCTCAAAGTAGATGATGCTGTGATCTTTGAGGTGATGGAGTCGACACCACAAATTATTAGATGCCAAGTGCTGATCATGAGGGATACAACTTGGTTGCCGCCGGAACTTGAGGCCCGAAATAAAGCAGCGCACGTTGGTGCGTCACCCTCCATGGCGCTAGATGTCGACTAGAGTATTTGTTGGTTGTAGTTTACATTTGTTTAAAAGTTATGTTTGAACTTTATTGGTATGAAATTACTAGACTTATTTGGTGACTTGTATGAATTTAGACTTATTTGTATTGAATTTGATGTTTTATTTGATGCTAATTTGATGAAAATGGATTTTTTTGAGTTTCTAGAAAGGTCATGATGACCACGCCAAACGTGACCTCACGATTGGCTAGCCATCGTGACTTCACGATTGGTATCCATCATGAGCTCACGATGGGTGTTCATCGTGACCTCACGATAAAGAAACCATCGTGAGGTCACGTTTGGCGTAGTCATCGTGATCACGATGACTTCTTCACGATCAAGTTCACGATGATGTTTTTATCCCGTCGTGAACTAATTAACCGGATCGATTACGCCGAAAACAATGATTAATTAGTCTTGTAATGTTATATTATGTCTTAAACAACATTTACACATCATATTTTGCACTCTTATATCAAAGAAACACTAAATGAGTTAATGTTAGAGGTGTATTGTTTATCAAATGCAAGAGTCATTGTATATATAACATATAGTAATGTATTCATTATTGTGTCACAAATCTCTCCAAAACTATAATTGTGTGTTTAAATGTGTAATTTTTCATTTGTTGACGTATTTCAATGTTAAGTAGAACATATTTAACACGTACCAAATTAATATAACCGGTTAAAATACCATAATTAGGCAAAAATTCTAAAGTCACGATGGGGTTCAGCGTGTTCACCGTGAGGTCACGATTAAGCCTACCGTGAGCGCATGATGGCATCCTCATTGTGAGCTCATGATGGGCTGTATCGTGACCTCACGACTGCCCCACCATCGTGAGCTCACGATGACATTACATCATGAGCTTATGATGGCACCCTCATCGATGGTGGGGTTGTCGTGACCAGACCCGTGTGTATGATAAAATACATCGTGAGCTCACGATGGTGGGGGCTGTCGTGACCAGACCCATGTGTATGATAAAATACCTGCTCCAAACTATTTCATTCATGTAGTCGATCAACTAAGAAACTATACCATAAAATAAGATCGAAATACATGTTTCAAATACCATAAACTCGATAAACTAAAGTGTAATAAAATAAGATTCAAATACATGTAATAAAAATACCATATTTAACTAGATGTTATTAAGTACTGCAAGCCAATAAATCCTAGTCACTACGAGCCACCGATATCTTCGAATGTAGTTTTCGATGATTAAACCAAAGTGTCTCGGCTTACTACTAATTAAACGATCCAAATACATGCATGCAAAGGGGCCGCAACTGTGACTGTCTGTCTGGGCAAACTGGTCTTTGATCGGCATCTTCAAAAGCTTCATTCCACCATCTCGCTTCATCATTGTTGAATTGTTCTTCCAATAGCCTGAAAGAGCTAGTAGACGAGGAACGAGACGAGTAATGGGCTTGAGCTCGTAAGCAATAGGTGCGACCCTTTGTTGATCATATTCGTGTGACATTGAGTCGTACAACTCAACCGTCCAATCAGCAATACTTATCCGAATCATGACCTAATGATTTTTAAAGACATTACACACATCGCAGATATGTTTCAATACAAAAATAGAATGATTTAAATCAATGAATGGTTAGAAACTTGAAATATATTTCATTAAACACTTACATGTTTGCAATTCGACCATGGAACAGAATTTGGATAGTCTAGCCCGTTCACAATGTTCTCTAATCCCGGATGCATCTTCCAAGTCTTATACGAGGGCTTTCCCTTTATGTGCATGACTTGTAGATCATCCGGATGTAGGAGTTGCAGCTCGGCGCGCAAAACTTGCTATCAAATTGACAACATACAAGATATCATTTTTCAATATTTATAATAAAATATAAAGAATATATATTAAAAACTTACAAGTAACTGAGTGTCGATGATGATCATGTTAGTTGGCCCAATCGTTAGAGCAGTCCTGTTACGCATTCGGATCCTCATGCGAACCGAAAGCACGTAATTGTCTACTACCTGAGACAATATAAATTTCAATTCAATTTCAATATAAGTATAAACTTGCTATAGAAAATAAAACTAACTTACTTCTTGAACGAAGTCCATGCTCGGATTCCCCACCAGATCAAAGTATCTGTTTGTTAGACGGTAACCCGTCTCAATCACAGACACATAACACTCATATCACTGCCTCCTAAAGTCAGCATACATCATCCTCAACTTCTCCGTTCTACTTGAAGTTGCACCCTGAAAAGGGGTGCGGAGAGCAGCAGACGGTCTACGTTGCCGAGGACCCAAGGCAACATCACCTACCTCCTCACCTGCCTCCTCACCACCCCCTTCATCCGGCTCCTCATATTAAGCATCATCCTCGTCAACCGAATCATCTACAACGTGCTGCTGGGGAGTGTGTGAGCTAGAACCTTGGTGCTCACTCGGACCATAGGTCAGCTGCAAAGGTGTATGGTAAGGGAGTTGTTGTGATGTCTGGTAAATGGGTTGTTGCGGCGTCTCTATAATGGGCTGCTGCAGTATCTCGTAAGGGGCCGGTATCGGCATCGGCTGAAAGAGTTGGACAAACAAGTCCTGACCAATCTGCTGTGAGGACTGCGCCTCCTGATCGGCTTGGAACGGCCCAAATTGCTGGAAAGGCTCATCACAAACTGTAACACCGATTTGAGAGTGCTGAGAAGAAGCTGCAAAGTCGTGAGGAGGGGCCGGCTCAGAGAGGTGGGAAGTCTGTCGGTGAGAGTGGCGGGAAGGCACCGGCTCAGAGTGGTAGGAAGTCTGCTGGTGAGAGTGGCGGGAAGGTACCGGCTCAGAGTCTTGAAAAGTCTGCCTCTCGTCGTGGTGGGACCAACTCCAGAATGGTGTGACCAAAGTGGAGAGTGTTGGGGCCGAACTGGAGAAGTTTGCATATGACTAAAACCTGCAGCATAAGAGTGACGGGCCGGATCTAAGTCCTGGTCGACCCTACCAGCCCGTATCTGAGCGTCGAATGCCGAGGTAGAGTGACGGTGAGCGTCCAATGCCGTCCTACGACTCCTATGTGACTGTTGTGAAGGACTGTCTGGGCGTCTCATAACAAAAAACTGACTCATTCTCCGAGTCAGTTTAGCAAGGAAGCCGTTATTCGTCGTCCAAAATGCTCCTCAACCGGTGCTCAATCTCATCCCCCCTGCTGCTTGTGCCCTCATCATGGAGGGGGCATGGTCGTCCGTGCAAACAACAGACCCCGTCTGGCTCTCCCGAGGGCCCCCACTGTGATGTACGAGGTGGTGAACTGCGAGCTGGTAGGGTACCCTCCCGACGACGCTTCGACATCTGTCGTGCCGGGTCACCACAGACCACCCTTGCTGCTAACTGCTTCAACTTTACCATCGTCTTCTGCTTTGCATTCTTTATATTCGGGTTATTCCTCGAAGCAATTTGCTTAGGAGGTACGTATCGAACATCAAAAGGGTCTCCATTTTCGAAGCTCAGCATGTAATACTCATAACGCTCTGCTTCCATAGCTTCAAAACTTTCCAATACCTGAAGCTGCAAAGGTAATGAAAACATAATATTAGAATTTTAGAAACTAATATAGATAGCATCATTGAATGAATGAAAAACATTATAAGATCATAAATGTACCCATAGATTATCGAAGAATTGACTGAAATCAACTTTCATCACTCTTGTGGCCCACATCAAGCACCGAGACACTCTCTCAATGCGATCTTTGATTCCACATAAACCTCCCAACGCCGGAATCATCTCATAAGTCCAAATCTGTAAAGCCCAAACCGGACCATAGAGATGGTAGTCCTTGGGGACTGTCTGGGCGTTGTACACATAGTGACACAGTGCTCCCCATGTGTACGAGCCCCATGGGAAGGCATCCCAAGCCTCGAAGTCTTCAATTAATGTCTATGTCCAATCCTCTATAGTGGGTTTGTCCCGACATAGGAGGAAATAATAGTAAATGAGCAAGTTGGCCGCCTTCAAATAGTCTACAATGTCTTTTCCAAGTCCTTTTTTGTTGAAGGCGTCGCGCAACTCATTGGTCTTTATCTCTCGGCCATTGAAAAATCTGTAGTGAATGCCAGTTCTAGGAGGTATATGAACTGCATGTGGATTAAATGTAGAGTTTCCAAAGTGAAGTCCGGTGATGAGAGCATATTCTAGTGCCGTCATATGAATGGTCGTATGACCAAGATAAAACCAAAGCTCGTTCTCTGGTAGCCGATTAGCACAAATCCCTTACAATTGTCGGGCTATTGTGAGATTTAGCGCATTACTTGCACTCTGATTTCTTCTCGCATCAATCAACCGCCCAACAACACCAGTTCTTAGGAATGCCTCGGTTTGATGATCACCGGAAATTTTAAATAAAACTCTCATAATTTCATCAAATACGTCTACCCTCATGTAAAAATTCACTTTAGGAGACGAATAGAGCATGGCGGGTCTAACAAATTGATAATGTTCCTACAAAATTAATAAAACCAAGTATTAAGTTCGTGGTAACGTGTTATAATTCAACAAACCAACATAACACAAGAAGATGAAGGACGGGGGGACAGCCCGTGGCCATGGTCACGAGGGGAGGAGGACCGGCGCGAAGGATTCTGCCGTGGTCACGACAGCCCTCGCCATCGTGAGCTCACGATGGGAAGCTCATCGTGACCGCACGACGGGAAGCCCATCGTGAGCACGGCAGATTCCTTCGCCGTCGTCTTCCCCATCTCCATCGACCCCATAAGAACACCAAACCAACACAACAAATGTCGAACTACCCAACACACTAACAAATTCAAAAATGTCAAACTCTATACACCAAAACAATGTCGAAATCTTCCACATAAAAATCGTAACTCTAACATATAACAATTTCTAACATGTCGAACTAAATAAAAATGCATTCAATCGAAGATTTAAGCATGAATTTCAAGAAAAGAAAGGGCACTAACCAGTGGATTTGAGACTCGAAAATTCGAATTTTCCTCCTCTTCGCCGGAGGACGTCGACGGCGACTCATTGCGGCGGCAGTTGCTCATGTTCTTCCGATCATGACGATCAATCGATCGTGAGGAGGAGGCTGTCATGAGGTCGTGAAGAAGGCAGGAGACGCGGTGGGGGGGAGTCGAATTGGGGGAGAGAGAGAGTGGGAGACCGCCGACACAAACTATTTTTTGTTTGTGGGGACCGGCGGTTGGGTGGGTAGGGTTTAATTTTGTTTTCTTTGTTGTTTTTTATTTAAATTTTATTTTTTTATTTTGTAAGTTGAAGATATATTAGTCTTTTAATAGATTTTGGTATATAAAAGAGTGTGTTTTAAAATGAAGATATAGAAGAATAGTGTTTATATTGTGGTATTTAAAAAGTTGGACCCAAAAAAAAATTACTTTATGAGATATTGACTATTTAGTCATTTTTTTTGTTTTAGGGTCTCATTCAACTGAAAATTTTAGTACTTTACATACGATGGAGGAAGATGTTGATTGATTCATCGTAGATTTTGTTACTATGTAGTACTTTTTTTAAAATTTATTTTAGAATTTTCTATTTGTACATATGTTTTAAGATTTTGTTAGTACGTAGTACTTTGCTTTGCTTTTAATTTTAGTGAAATTTTCTATTGATATTTATGTTTTAATTATATTTATAATATTGTGTGATTTGATAATACTTTTTAATAATCGGATTTTTAGCGGGTAATAAACGGGTATTACCCAACGGGTTTGAGTCGAGTACGGGTTTAAAACTATTTTTGGGACATGTTTGGGTGTAAAAAAAATTTACGGATTTAAATTTGGAAAATGCTTAATTTGGGACATGTTTGGGTACCCGACCCATTGTCATTCTCAGATCTATATTTTCCAAATTAATTACTCTGCTATTGGACGTCCAATCATAAAAACAAAATCATGGACGGATAGCCTAATAAATCCATAACATGATATTCAAAATGCCTCAATTAATTCTGAATTTGGAAAATTTCTTCCATTAAAACTTAATATAACTACCTACTTTTTCTTTGGGTCTAGAGCCTATAAATTTCTAAACTTTTCGAGTTGTCGCGTTTTGCACCCCAGAAAAAAATCTGTCTCAGAATTTCCAAACTTTTAGTTTCGTCTAATTTTGCAACCCGACTCAATTTCCGGTGAATTTTGAGTTGGCATGGCAACCAGGAAACAGGAGTGGACATAATTGGAACGACGTCGTTTTAGAGCTATACTAACAACGTCATATTCAGGATAATTGAAGCAAAATCTGATTCATCTTATAAAATCAATTGAGGGCTACAATCGTGTAGCCGAAATGGAAAGAGACAGTAACCCGTCAATCGAAAGAAGAGAACCCACAAAGTTCATGGCTAGTTCGTCATCGAATCTTCGATTGAATCTGAAGGAGGTATGAATCAGTCGAGAGTTTTTACGTGAGCATAAAATTCTTACAGTATTGAAGACCTCCAACACTCTCGAAAATCCTGAGAATACTACTGTTGTAGTCGCCGAGCAATAAGTCACATAAATATGCCCACGTCTGCTTTCCAGCTGCCATGTCAGTTCGAAATTCGCCGGAAATTGAGTTGGGTTGCAAAATCAAACAAAACTAAAAGTTTGAAAATTCTGAGATAGATTTTTTTTCTGAGGTGCAAAACACAACAACTCAAAGAATTTAGGAAATGCTTAATGGGTGAGTATCCAACCCATTGTCATTCTCAAATCTGTATTTTCCAAATTAATTACTATACTATTGGACGTCCAATGATAAAAATAAAATCACGGACAGATAGCCTAATAAATCCATAACATGATATTCAAAACGCCTCAATTAATTCTGAATTTGGAAATTTTCTTCCCTTAAAGCTTACTCCCTCAATATAACTACCTATTTTTTCTTTTGGGGTCATCCACAATATAATTCTTACATTTTTTTGGACAATAAGTTATCTGTCCATTATTCTTAGGGTGTGTTTGTTTTTTATTTCTCCATTTAGAAATAAATGAATGGATAAATAAAAATTTCACTCTTTAAATTATTGTTTGATAAATTTCTTATTCCCACCACTACAAGGGAGGGAGAGAAAATATTATTACTACAATCTCTCCTTATATGTTTAGCAATATTAGCATAAAATTTCAAAAATAAGAAATGGGAGAGATAAAAATGGCGGGTGGGTTGAAACTTGATAGAGAGAGATAGGAAAGAGTGGTATTCAAAACCCTTTATTGGAATTAAATAATTATATTTAAGTCAAAATATTATTTCAAACCACTGTCCACGTGGACGGATGAGATCGAAGTTTGTGGTGCAAACGTTTTGTATCTCTCTACTTATAAGGCAGCTAAAATGTACACATACTGAGAGACGTCACAGCACACATCATCACTGTAGAGAGGCAATAAAATTGGGATTTTTCAGCCGCTTTCGATTCGATGAAACCAAAATAGTTTTTTCAATTCACACTCTCAACATAGATACCTATAAATTCATTCCAACTTTGTCGGATTCATTCATCACAACTTACAAAACCAATTAGTCATAACAAACACACAACACACACACTAACCGCATTGAATTCAAGCTAGTAGCAAAAAACACACACAACACACAGACAGCGCAGAAATGGGAGAGGAATTGATGAGCAGCGGAAACAAGCAGATTATACTGAATAATTACGTGAAGGGCTCTTTGAATGAATCTGATATGTCGCTGAGAAATTCCACGATCAGCTTCAAGATCCCAGACGGCGCCGTTTTGGTGAAGAATCTCTACTTATCGTGTGATCCTTACATGCTTAGTCGAATGAAAAAAATCGAAGGCCACTACGTTGATTCCTTCAAACCTGGCTCTGTAAGTTAATAATAATCCAAGTTAAGTTGACTATTGATGTTGTGTTGTGATTAGTTATTTAGTTATTTAAATTTATAAGATCCCTTTACTTTTTTTTTTCGTATTAGATATTATGTTTCACTATGAATTTAGGATCAATACACTCCACATATTGGATGATAACAAAGAAATCGAACCATTATTCAAACATCAATTATGATCGTTGTGCATGTTGATGACAGCCTATCGTTGGACACGGAGTGTCGAAAGTGTTGGATTCTTCACATACCGTTTATAAAAAGGGCGACCTCATATGGGGGTTGACTGGCTGGGAGGAGTACACCGTAATTTCGAATCCAACCAACATCTTTAAAATTCAAGAAACCGATGTTCCTCTCTCCTACTATACAGGACTACTAGGTAATTTCTTTTTTTAGAGTGGCTTAGTTGGTAGAGAAATCATTTTTTTTTTTAAATTTGTGGTGGTTCAATTAGGTATGGCCGGCCTGACGGCGTATGCCGGATTTTTTGAGCTTTGCTCACCGAAAGAGGGGGAGACTGTCTTCATTTCTGCTGCCTCCGGAGCAGTTGGTCAGCTTGTTGGTCAGTTTGCCAAGTTGACCGGTTGTTATGTTGTTGGAAGTGCAGGGAGCAAAGACAAGGTTAGTCTCGTTGTCACTAGAACGTTTATGAATTTAATACTCGATAAATAAATAACTATTGGGATGTGATAATTTTGTTTTGCATTGTTTAAGGTTGATCTTTTGAAGAACAAATTTGGGTTTGATGAAGCATTTAATTACAAAGAAGAGCAAGATTATAATGCAGCTTTGAAAAGGTGAGTAATTTTAGGTGCAAAAACACCCTTAATGTAAGTTTAGGTACAAAATATTATCGATATTAGATAAATGGTGCAAATATAGCCCTTCGTTTGACATTGATCTTGTTGTGATTATTAGGTACTTCCCCAATGGCATCGATATCTATTTTGAGAACGTTGGAGGCAAGATGCTAGAAGCAGTGCTCAACAACATGAGAATCCATGGCCGCATTGCAGTGTGTGGGATGATCTCCCAATACGGCCTCGAGCAGCCCGAAGGCGTGCACAACTTGTTCACCCTAATATCAAAACGGATCCGCATGCAAGGATTTCTTGTTGGCGACTACTACCATCTCTACCCCAAGTTTCTTGAGATGATAGTGCCTCAAATCAAGGAAGGAAAGATTACTTATGTTGAGGACATAGCCGAAGGCCTTGAGAGCGCACCCAGCGCTCTCGTAGGCCTTTTCTCTGGCCGCAATGTCGGGAAGCAGGTGGTTGTTGTTGCTCGGGCGTAGCTGTGTGTTGATTGTATTTCAGTATCTGGTTAATGTCTTATGATGTGCGTATTGTGTTCTGTTAGTTATCGTATGATAATTGGAGAATGCTTTGGTTTGTTTAATTGTGTAATCTAGTTTTACTTGGGTTTGTAAATGACACCGAACTTAGCGAGAGTCATTAACATAACCGAATCGAGCTTAGGTCAATCAAGACACTATATTCGCTCATCAGCTCGCGAACAAATTCGTAAATAATGTAAGTTAATATTTTACTTGAAATTAGATTTATTATCTAAAGAATCTTAGTTTTTGTAAGAAAGTATTATGGTTTTTAGATTGTGGTGCATGTTTTAAGAAACATTAAGTAGATGTGTGAGATAAACTATTATATCCCTTACTTTTTGTATTGAAAAGTAGGTAAATATTTAAGTAGAATAATAAAGTTGTGAGCCACAGTCGGTTTCGATGTAAATATTGAAATAAAATGAAGTTAGAAAAATAAAGAGTTTGTAAATTCATTTCTTTAAATGAAACAATTATCATTTTGGCGGACGGACAAAATGAGAATTTGTCCATAATATTTCGTCGATTGAGTAAAATTTAGCATACTTCTCAAAGAAAATTATAAATATTAAGTTTTAATATATGCATATACAATACTCTTTTGAGCTATTGAAATTAAATAAATGTGAGCCATAAATATATCAATAGATTTAGATTTTGATTCTTCTCGATAATAAATAAGTCAAGCTTGAGCTCGGCTCAATTACACCATATATTTCATATTCAATTGAGTTTCTAAATGTTAAATGTTAGAGAGAGAGAGAGGTAGAGCAAATATAAAACCTCAAAGCAAAAAGTTCATTTATCTTTCTTCCTCTGTTTCAGTTTAAAATAAAGGAAGCAAATTTCTACAAATCCATAAAACATGAGCAAAAAGGGTAGAAGATATACCACTTTTTAGGAAGACTAGCACTCTAAATCTTTCTCTTCTTAGTAGGGGCAGTTTTGTATCCAGACTTTGTAGGCTTCCCCCACGGCGTCCGGGAGCATTGCCCATGGCTCCCACTACTCTTGCTCTTCCCTTCACCACCACCATGGGGATGGTCGACTGGGTTCATCGCCACACCTCTAACAGTCGGCCTTATCCCCCGCCATCGGGATTGCCCTGCCTTATAGAGCTTCTTTGCCCCGTGCTCTGGGTACGACACCATCCCTATTGTCGCCCGGCATCTCTTGTCTATCAGTTTCTTTTCTCCAGATGGCAGTCTTATTTCACAGTACCTGAAATGAAATAACGGAGTGAAGAAAGGACTGAATGAATACAAGAAAACACAACAACAAAACTCAAAAGGCATCATCAGAAACAAACAGGGCTTAAGAGTACAACCACGCAAGCCAACCTCAGAACTTGTAAACGAACCAGCACAAAAGTCATTGTAAAAGCTCCCATTGTAAGACTAATGCACATAAGAGAATGTAGCTCATCAAGTAAACCAGAATGGTCTTGGACGCAACAGTATGAACGACATTCCTCTACGTGCAAGAACTCGACCCTTGCCAACATTTTGGAAGTTCTATGATTGCAAAAGCAGAGTCGAGCTAAGCTAGTCTAGTTCATTCGATCTATGTAGCTCAAGCTCATATACAAGTACTCACAACAAAGGCAGCTATTGTTTGTCAGCCATTCATTTACAATTTCTTTTGGCTTAAACTTAATCTGACATTTCTAACATTAAGGGGGCATTTACTTGGGGTGATAGGATAGATCGATAATAACAGATGAGTGAGTATATGAAGGATTAGATGATCAAACAAGTTCTAAAGTAATCAATCCATCAAAGTAATGAAAGATTGGCCTATACTATTTTTATCTTATCTATCCTATCACCCAAAGTAAACACCTCCAAAGGATACAGAATACTATTCATCTATAGCAGTTATACCAAACATGATACTTCAGTATCCTTCAAATATGGCACCAATCAAGTTCGCCACAATTTTCACTCATTTCATGATTTCATTTATCCCAAATTTCCAGACTGATCTATTCGGTTCAGTACCTGACTGATCTATTCGGTTCAGTAAGTATCTTCGCACATGTACCAAAGATAAAAAATTAACTTCATACCTGACTGATCTATTCGGTTCAGTAAGTATCTTCGCACATGTACCAGCAGAGCGCACCAGCTTCCCACCTTGGCCCGGGCGGAGTTCAATGTTGTGAATTTGCATCCCAATTCGCATATTCGAGAGAGGCATAGTGCTCCCGATTTGAGAGCTTATGTCAAGAGTGAACATCTGGTTCATCATCGATTTCAACGACGGCACTTCTTTGGATTCCACCAACTCACCAGCACCTATAAATCAATTATTCACAGCAATACTAAATTTCACAACCTAAAGACCAACAACAATCACGTTTTCAAACCACATTATCGCTGAAATTGTTGGGCAATTAGTAGTAAAACACACAGCAACCCCTTATGCAATTCATTGGGAAAGCACAAATACAAATCTTGGCTCCAAGATTCATTTTTTCTTCAATTTCCATCATATAACCCTGATTTCAATCAATAATATAATTTCTCTAGGAATTTTCCATCTTTCACTAAAACTCCTATCCCGATATTCAGGACCCAAACCAGATTCCGCGAAAAAACACGAGATTTCCAGCTACATCAAAGCACAAAAAAAAACTTCGATGAAATGCGTAAACATATTATATATGTAAACGAATTACCTGTAGAGAAAGAACGAGAAGGAGCAAGAACTGAGCGAAAGAGAGAGGATGATACAGCGCGAGCTCTAAAGAGCGCCATTGTTTCTGCTCGTCAACTCAAAGGAAATGGGGTTTTTGCAATTTGAAGGGTTTTCTCAATCCCAGGGAAAAAATGCCGTCGTCGAACGTCACTCCCTCTGTTTTTAAATGCTTTGTCGTTATAAGTCGGGCTTGTTTGGTATCAATATAGCCCATATATGTACTTTGTTTGTATTTGGTTAATATGTGTAATATATTTAATATGTTAATTTTTAATATTTTTATATATCAATTTTTATTAGTATATGATATATCTCTATTTTTCTTTATATTTGATATCATTTGAAATTTTCAACATATTAAACACATGAATATCTAATAATCAATCTAATATTTATACTTGATATTTGTTACTCATACTTATACCTCATATCTAATATACTGGTATATAAATATCAAACGGTATAAAGTGCACACAAGGAACATCTAAGCTTACTTATTCTTAAAAAAAGAAGAAATTTTATTATATTTTTGAAATAATTTTCCGTTACGACAAAATTGAATTCTCTTAGATATATAAAATAAAAAATTCATCACTAAAAATAATTTAGCATGTTTGTATCATATTTAGTTATGAGCTATGTTGCATGGATGCGGGGTGACACGATACAAGTATGATGATACGAATTTTTAAAAATTATAGATTGTGATTGGTCAAGGATAAGTCTATTTATTAATATTTTATTATATTCTTTATATATTAAGTATTTTCAATAAATTAATCTAATTAAACACTAATAAAGAATTAATAAAATTTTATTAAATTGCAAAAAACTCCACCTAAAAAAATAAAAAACAACCCTAAATCTTAAAATTAACGGTATTATCCAACGGATTTGGAACGGATACAAATTTTAAAATTATTTGTAAATCGGAATTTGAACATATAGGGGTTGAGAAAATTTTAACAGATTTGAATTTGAAAAATGCTCAATAAGTAAGTACCCAATCTATTGTCATTCCTAGCTGAGATTCCCTCCCTATGTAGAAATGTATTCCCATAAATGCAACCACATCGTTTCAAGCATAAATTATCACATATTTATTATTCAAAAATGATAGCACCCAAAAGTTTCCTACAACATCACAAACAAAGCAATTCAAGTTCAGCTCTCTTAAGAGAGAACTAACGTTGTTCTCAGAGACATTATACTCGACAAATTATGTATATATTATACACCACAAAGTCAAAATTCTTTCAACTTTTCTGGGTAACGATGAAATCTGCAAACTACAAAATCAGAACTTATTTCTTCATCTTTGCTGGACTAAATCGAATGATGATGAAAATCAGCATTGCTGAAGATTGAGGAAGCCCAGAATCACACTGGAAAAGAGTATCCACGGAGGTACTTCGAATCAACTCCTGATTCCCGTACCAGCGCCACTCTGCCAGTTCGAGCCACCTGCAAAACTCGAAAAGGAGAACTAGGATCAGCATGGTCGTTGGGGCGTATAGAGTTTGTATCATTTTGACATGTTTGAAGGATGCAAGTTTCCGTGCTAGTTTGACGTACAAGACATCTTTGAACACACACTTGCATTGAGTGAACTTATTGTTCTGGAGTACAATAGAGCACGGACAACAGTACATTCTCAAGAACCACAACTTGAACAAAGAAAAAGTTGCATGAAAGAGACAGAATCAGAGGGCATCTACTTTGGGTGATAAATTAGATTAACAATACATATAATTGAGTATTTGAAGGATTAAACAGTTAAACAAGCTCAAAATTGTTCAATCCATCAAAGTATGTAGTAATGGATTAGCCTATATTATTTATATTTATCCAAGCTGGAACCCATAGTAAACAAACACCCATTCAGTGTCCAAATATACTGTCATAAGCATGAAAGCTAAATAAACCTAGAAGAGCTCCTTTCTCTGTCTCAAATAAATATTTTCATTAATATAACCCTATTTTTCAAAGCTAGTAATCTTTCATTTTAAGCGAGTATATGAGTGTATAATAAATAGGAAAGTCGTGTGCCCATTTTATTTTCAAGATACATCAAATACATTTCTTAATCAGTGTCACAAAGGAAATAGTACTTGATAATGAATGCAGCAAATGAGCCTGATATGTAGTCTGAAGAATAACATACATACCTCACAAATGCCATATGGTTCCAACAGTCTTTGCAAGGCAACCATCTTGTCCAAATCTCCAGTCAGCTGAAAATTTACAAAAATGGAAACGAGTGAAGATATGAGGCAATGCAAGCTGCAGCTTCATTATATGAATTCCAGAGACAAATCCTTTTTCACAAATCACAATCATAGACCTAATACACTGAGGGGAGAGTTTACTTTGGGTGATAACTTGGATTGAATATGTGAAGGATTACATGATCCGACAAGCTCAAAATTGTTCAATTCATCAAATTATTTGGTGAATTAACCTATATTATTCCTACATATCCAAGCTATCACCTAAAGTAAACGCCCCTTGAAGTTAATTTGTTCTACAATCAGAGTATGACTGTATGATAACATAGTTGTTACCTCGAGGGTGATAGTGTGATCCGAGACATCAACAGCTTTGGCTCTAAATATGCTAGCAATGTCGAGAACATTTCGGCGAGCAGTAGCATTTACAGCAATTTTGATCAGCATCAGTTCTCGCTCAGCGAATGGTAAATGTGTGAGATCTCGGACCTGAAGATATTAAAGTCACCGTCATTTCACTAAATTAAGAAATAACCAGAACATATGGCAAGCAAGTTCTCATCTTCAGTCAATAGGCTATATGTTGCTATCATTTTATTAGCTCGCCTTAAACTATATGAATGGTTACAACACAAAGCTCCACTATAACTTAGAAATAAATAGATCTTAATGGAGCACACAAAAAAAACATTCATGCAATAAAAAAAGCAAAATTACTGCAGAAAAGTATGAATAATTGTGTATAACACGATCTTCACACAGACTTTGGTTTTCAACACAACCTTTAAAAGCGTGCACCAGAAGTATGAATATAACAATATTATTTGCAACTACAACATGAATTCTAACTTGGGAACACTTTTTGCGCATTTCCCCCCACAACAAAACTGCTTCAATTTTGCCCAAAATTCAAATACATTTAATTGTAATTATTGTCAAATTGATGTTTTTGGTGACAATGATTTAAAGGTCGTATTAGAAACCAAAACATATGTAATGATTGTGCTATTAAATGTAATTATACCAACAAAGTATAGCACTTAGACCAAATAAAACCTTCCCAGGACAGCTGGGATGGATCTTATTCCCATCCCAAATTGCAAAGTAGAAGTGATAATAAAATGCTCTCACCTCATGAAGATCCAACAACTTATAGAGTTGTTGTATCAACTTGCCAATTGATTCATCTGTACCAGGAACGACAGTAGTAATGCGAGATAGCCCCTCAAATTCAGAATGACCAACAGCTAAACTCTAAAAATAAGAACCAGAACAGTACAAGTATCAATAGGCAACCCAAGAAGTATGAAAAAGTCCAAAGACCAACTTTAAAGAAAATACAAAACTTAGTTTCAAAAAAAAGAAAATACAAAACTGAAGTTCTTACTTGTATATTATATCCTCTTCGAGCAAAAACCCCCGTAACAAGGTTAAGGACTCCAGGAGCATCATTAACAACCATTGTAAGCGTGTGAGAGCGAAGCCCACTAGTCTGCCATATTTAAGCAAGAACCAAAGTAGAAGTTTCAGTAAAAAGAGATCATCATCTCTAAAATTATGAGCCAAACATTAAACAAATAAGACATGAATTAACTCCTTACATCATCCTCATTCAGCACTCCCCAGTGAGCATCAAGAATTTGGTTGATAAAATTTCCATCAGCTGACTCCACAGGATAAACGTCTCCCTACAGTACTCATAACACATCAAAATTTTGTAAAATCAGGTTGAAGAAATCAGACATTCTTTTCTTTACTGTCTTCAGGTTTGTCTTATCAATAGTTGCAATCTGTGTTTTAAAAGGCGCGAGGCGCACCGAGGCGCAAACTGCCCTGGAGCCTAGGCGCAGAGCCTGAGGCGCAGGCGCGGGCTTTTCGTAGGCGAGGCGCACCTAAAATATAAAATATCTAATATATTTCCTATAATATATTTTCTACTCAAAACACAAATACTTAAAGTTAAAACACACAAATACTTAACACACAAATACTTAGAATGCAGATAGCCAAATACTTAAGTCTTAAAACACACAAATAGTTAAAGTACGATCAAATCAACTATGCAATTTGTTGTTATGCCTTGAATCTACCGTTCGGTATGCAGTATTAACTCTAGATGTTGTCTTTGATGCCCCTCTAGTGCTATAAAAAGGATCATTGGCCCTCGTAGCCACACTATCACTACTTACCTCTAATTCTTGTATTTATATTTTTCAATTTTCAATTTTTAATTTTCAAATAAAAAACCCTAAACCGAAGGCGCGCGCCCGGGAGAAACAGCGCCTAGGCGCGCCTAGGTGCGCCTCGCCGCGCCTTCTGTAGGTGCGTGCGCCTGGTAGGAAAAAAAGCCCCAAGGCTGCGCCTCGCCTGGGCGATGCGCCTAGGCGCGCCCGGGCGTGCTTTTTAAAACAGTGGTTGCAATCAGTAAGGAAAAGGAATATCAAGGTCTATCTTAAGTCGATTGAAACAGAACATATGAACAAGATAGATCACATTATCATGTTTGGTCTCACACAACATTAAGAACCCAAAATAAATAAAAAATTTACTTTTCATATAGTGCTGAAGATCAGAAAATGATTATACCCCAGCAGTATCTGATTCTCCAACGGGAGTCTCCTTTACAATCTTTGAAACAGTACTAGCAGGCTTTGCTTCAAGATCTGGATAAGAAGCAGCTGAGAACCTCCAAAAAGGTGCAGATTCACCCATCTTTTCCCTTCTCAAGGCAATCTAGTTCAGACAACATCAACTCAAATAAAGAGCAAAAGGACAAAACAAGAACAAGACCGTTTTTCTAGGTTGTTTTTTTTTTTTTTTTTACCTTTCCTGTCCTAGCAATCTCTCTAATTCCAAATTTACTCAAACTCCTCTGCACTGCAACCATCTTCCCTGGATCTCCAGTAACCTGTATAGACAATTAAAGAGGACTCAGTTCTGGAAATTAATACATGATAGACCCCCATTGCAAACACAGAACAACAGAGTCATAACACAACAAATAAATTTGATCGGCACCCAATATTTAGTGAAAGCCGTACGTAGCCCTCCCAGTCATCTAGTATAAGTCTCCAAAAATACAATAGAGCTCAGAAGATTAACCAAAAAATCTGTATATTTGGGAATCCTATGGGAGTTGGCTATTGTAATCCCATGGGCACATCTAAAAAGATCCAACTTACTAAAGTGAATTCCTATTTTCCAACTATACCCACATGCTCTGTTGAATATAACAAGAAAAAATGAAACAAACTAACATGTTACCATGTAAGACTAAAGATATTTTGAGCCCAGAGGCCAAAAGTATTACCCTTGTCTAGTCAAAGGGCACGGAAAGAAAGCAGCCATAAATAATGATCTATAACTCAACGTTTTTGAACTATGAGATATATATATATATAAGGACCTATCTTGGATGCAACAAGGCACAGCTTGACGAAAATTATACTACCTCCGGTCCCCAAGTCTTTTCCTAGGAGGAAGTGGCACGGGTATTAAGGAAAAAGTTGTTGAGTTACTTGTGAGTAGATAAAAAGTAATTGAATTTGTTGTGAGTGGAGAAAGGGTTCCACATTGAGGTAGTGATATATTAATTAATTGAGATAGTGGTGGACCATACATGGTATTTTAGGTAAATAAGTTGATAAAGTGAGGGTAAAAGATAATAATTTGTTGTGGGTAGTGTCCAAAAGTAGCTAGGAAGAAACTTGGGGACCGTCCCAAAAAGGAAAGATAGGAAGAAACTTGGGGGACCGGAGGTAGTAGAATATTTGCCACAATACAACACATAATCAACTATTCTCATCAATAAGTTGTTACTCACTAAGGGTCTTCTTTTATACTTGCTAAATTTTTTGCTGTTAACATGTAAAACAAAGAGGAATAGGCATCACCTCAATGGTTAGTGAGTGATCAGAGATGTCAACAATTTTTGCCCTAAAGATGTCCACAAGCCACATCACCTGGAAACGAGGCCAGAAAAATACTAAGATGTTTAGCCACACAAGAGATGGGACCTAGTACCGGACACACTCGATTTCCTAGACAAGAACAAACCAACTACAAAAGTAAGTATAACTAGAAAACCTCTGCTCGGTACTTTGGATCAGCATTAATTTTTATGAGCATTAGTTCCCGTTCCACTTGGGGCTCCTGCGAGATATCTTCAACCTGCTTGTCAAGTTCGATAGCAAAACAAAATGCATTGATGAGGCAAATCAAGTCTGAAACAGCAGAGAAAAGAGTGAAAGATTATTGATCAAAAACACGCAGGAATGAAAATAAAACTTGTACAGATAATTTATCTTTGTTCTATTGAAACTATAACTTGCCTTCAAAACTAGGAATATCCTAAACAAAGTTATTTAAATTTATAAAAAAAAAAATCATGACGAAGAAGATAATGTCTGGAAAACTAAGAAAAAGATCATGACCTTTAATACATTAACGAGCTTCTGCAGCTGTTCCATAACCTGCTGTAGCACCCTTTCAGTTCCAGAAACAACTATAGTAAATAAAGCCTTATCTCTGTTCAGTCCCACTGCAAGGGATTCAATGTTATACCCTCTCCTAGCAAACACTCCAGCAATTCGATTTATCATTCCTCTTTCATCACCAACAAACACAGAAACCGTGTGACGTTTCACCCTGGATTCATAGCGACATTAAAAAAAAATATTAGATCCATCATGAAGGCGTCCTAAAAATGAATCAAGCACCAAATACAGAACGAGACAAATGGAACGTATCCTTTTGGGCACAAGCAAACCAAAATTACCCTAAACTCCCAGTGAACTATTCTCAAAACTTCTGCACAATCCAACTCTAAAAGAATGTCCGACCACACGAAACACCAAATGTACTTAGTTTCAATGATCATGCAAATAAACTACACAAATAGACTCTAAAAATGTGCACTTCATAGCTACGGTTTAAGAACCTGGGGCATCTGCAGCCAATCCATTTCTCCATTATTACTAAAACTTTACAGAGAAACAAGAAACAAAATTACTGATTTTAACAAAACCATTATCCATAAAAATATGTAAGAAACACAAAACCTATAGCTATAGCCAATCGATTTCTCATTAGTACTAAATTTACAGAAAGAAAAAATAAATCACTATGATTTAGACATTAGACAAAAATCACTACCTATAAAACTATATTCGCCTATAGGCTATATATAACCAATTACTTGTCCAATTTCAATTCTAACAGAAGCACTACTGATGTTAATACAGAATAAGCAAATAAAGAGACGGTTACTGTTGTCTATTGTTGTTGCTGCCGGTGAGAGGAGCATCCGGGACGGCGATAACGGCGTCGTTCTGCTGCTTGCTATCTCCATTAGCGCTTTGAGCACAGACCGCAAATCTTCGTTTCGGATTTGAAGATAATTTGACGGAGCGGATGCTAATATGAGTTTTGGGAATCAGCTCACTTGAATATGCAGAAGCGCCAAACAGTGCGGAATAAATGGCAGCAGCCGCCATTGATAGTGCGTGTCAGTGAGTGAAGTTTTTGTGCTCGTAAAGAAGGAATGAAAGGAATGAGAGGAAATTTGCCCAAATGGTGCGGGTTGTTGGATCCGACCCCTTTTACATAATGGTACTGGTCAGACCCAGACCTTTTATGTTTCGGAGCCTTCACTCTGTTACAAATTCTCTTGACTTTTGCGGCTGCACTAGCCATAATTCGGTCAATTATATGAAAATAGATTGGTTTAGTTAAATTTTTAATTTATTTTAAAAAAGTTTAAATATATATTTTATATTATTATCATATTCTTCATTTAAATTTTATCATTATTAGTGTAAGTATATAATTTTTTCATTCTTTTGACAAAAAGCTTTATATTCACTCTATTATTTATATCGAAATTCTTTTTCCTTCAAATTCAAATACTATCAATATAAATTTTTATAAACTAAATACTTAAACTATCAGAAGTCATTTGGAACTTAAAATTATAAATAAATAATTTTTTTTTCTTATTTGATATGTAACAAATTGAATGAGACATCTATTTAAGGAAATAAATTTTTTTTTTTGAACAATATTGTAAGGAAATTTAAATACCGCGTGACGGAGGACTCGAACCCGTGACCTTTGGTCCGAGTATTAACCTCACTACCACTAGGCAAACACACACACACGGCTGCATAAATTTATTGATAAAGATGTGACATGGGTAGGTCCACCATTTTTGAAGTATTTTGAAGGATAAATTCTTTCCTTATTTGATATGTAACAAATTGAATGAGACATCTATTTAAGAGAAGTAGAACAAAATAAGCGGGACACGGAGAGTAAAATTCTCCACTTATAAAAATAAATTGTACTCCATAACCATAATTATAAAAGATACTCCTTTTATCCCACAAAATAAATATCTATTTAAGTATCTGATGATCCCGATAATGAGTATCTGGTGTATAAGGGGAGAGAACACACCAGTAGCGATTTTTGCTTTCAAAATATTTTTTCACTGAGACAAAGATGTGCGGGAGAGAGAATGAGAGATGCACATGGTAATTACCATGCTTAAGAGTGTGGCGGCGACAGGGGTCGATTGTGGAGATACGCAACAGCAGATAGGGCTTGAGAAATTGACGAGAGTCGAGAGATTGATGAGAGAGGTGCAGCAGCAGATAGGGTTAGAACTTAGACGGTTAGGTGTATGATAAAGGGGTATTGGTTTGCTTTTTTTAGTACTAAGTTAGTATTAGGTTGGGCTTGGAGTTGGAGTTGGGCCAAATAAGTACATTAAATAATATTTGGGCCATATATATTACATACTCCCTCCATCTAATTTAAGACGCCCTGTTTGAGTGCTGGCACGGGATTTAAAAAAGTTGATAAAGTGGTAGTAGGTGGAAGAAAAATGACCTTGAGGATATTGTTAACCAATGTAATTAAGTTTCTTAATTGTTGAATTTCTTTCGTTTTTTTTACTAAGGCATTAAACTGCTTTGCTTTGTTTATTTTTTTTCCCGTTGCCTTATTTTTTTTTCTAAGGCATGAATCTGCCTTATTACCTTTTTTTCCTTTTTTACTGTTTGATTCTTGTTCCCAGTTTGATGATTATTTCTAAGGCATGAAGATGAATTTTTTACTGTTTGTTGATTGGTTTATTTGCTGCAAAATTATCGAGCAATTATTTATGGAACATACAAACTGCAAAATTAAACTGAGCAAATAATGTTCACTGATTTCATTCAAGTTCGAATAATAAAACAAGAATAGATTAGATATGGTAAAGAAAGATAAATGCAGAAATTAAATGAAGGGAAAAAATAGGAGGGAATTCTCAAATTTTGGAGCCAAACATTCAACTTTATTCATTAAATAAACATTAAAGTACATTGATTTGATCCAAATTTTTAGAGGGAAATTTGAAACCAACCTAACACCTAAAAATCTGTATAAATACAACAGCCTGCTCAGAATTAATGCCACTCTTCAATTCTTCAACTACCATAACCTACATAAAGCTCTCGAAATGGTACAACCAAGAAAAAAAGAGCTCACAACTGCTGAGCTCAACACAATAGCTCAATGGTTACTACAGGACACCAAGAATGGAAAGTTGATTTATGGTGCATAGAAGCAAGCTGCAGAGGAGTTTGGAGTCAATGAGAAGACCATTTGGAGGATTCTGAGCAGGGGAGGAGCTCAGCAAGTTCAGGGACTTCCTGTCAATTTGAGAAGCAAGAAGATAGGGTTAGAAAGAAGAAAAACCAAGCCATTTGATGAAGAAAAATACAAGGGCCTCTCAGTTTTGAAGAAGACATTACTGAGGCAAGTTGCATCACATATGGAAGTCAGTAAAAACCAAACTCACATCTGGAATAAAACAGATCTAATCCGGCCAAATACAAATGTCATTAAACCATTTCTTACCCCTCAACACAAGTTGTGCAAACTTAATTGGTGCTTAAGTCAGCTTGGAAGCATTATCACAGAAGGCAAGATCAAATTTAAAAGAATGCAAAAAACAGTGCATGTAGATGAAAAGTGGTTCTACCTTACCAAGACAAAAGATAGGTACTACCTTTCCAAGAATGAGAAGCCACCAGAAAGACAGTGTCAGTCAAAGAGATACATCAAAAAGATCATGTTCACTGCTGCCATTGCAAGGCCAATAATAGATAAAGAAGGCATTGTCATCTTTGATGGTAAAATAGGGATATTCCCATTCATAACAGAGGAGCCAGCTATCAGAAATTCTAAAAACAGACAGAAATGGACCATGGAAATCAAGGCAATCAACAATGTTACCGGACCAATCACAAGAGAGCGACTACTCAACCTGGTAAACACATACACATCACATATCAGCAAGTAGTAGTATCTGTATCTTCCTATATCAGCATATATAAGCATTAAATCACTTAAATGCATCAGCAAGTATCATTTGCATGACAAGCAGAGTATCAACCATCAAGTTGTAGCATCAACCATTGATCATACTTGAATTAAAACATGCAACTGGTACCAGCAATTAAACACAAGTGGCCAGAATGTCTAGGAAAGCATATCTACATCCAACAAGACAATGTCAAACCCCATATTCTAGACAGTAACCCTCAATTTCAAACAATTGCACATACTGATGGTTTCCATAAATTGAACTCATTAAGCAACCAGCCAATAGCCCAGACACAAATGTCAATGATTTAGGTTTTTTTAGGAGCATTCAAACACTAAAAGATCAGATGGCAGCAACAAATGTTGATGAAATGCTGTTAAATGTAAGGAATGCATTTGACAACTACCCAGCAGAGAAGATCAACAAAATTTTCCTAACACTACAAGCCTGCTGTGGGGAGATCATTAAGTGTCAAGGAAGGAACAACTACAACATTCTTCATATGGGAAATGATCACTTAATTAGGGAAGGCATCTATCGAGATTGTTTTGAAGTGGATGAACAAGTGATCAGAGATGATTTGGACTACTTAAACCAACACGGAAATGCAGAAGACACATGGTACACTCTAGATGATATTACAGAGTCATTGAATTAAGTTAATATTGAAGACTGAAGGCTGACAAATGATATGCAGAGGATATCACACTACTTGAAGCTTTACAGGGACAAACAAGTGTAAGTTTTTGTTTTTTGATTTGTTTGGAATGTAAAGTAATCAGTGATTCTGCAATATTAAGGACAAACATGTATTGCCTTATTAGTTTAATCATAGGAATAGTCAGTTTAATTGCATTTGAGCCTCCAATAACTAGGAAATGCATCAATTTCCTAGAAGTGGCATCACATAATCAGCAATGCATGATTACATAATCATAATTTGCATCAGCAAGAAGTCATTGCATCACATTGCATCAACGAGTATCATTTGCATCATTTGCAGAGCATCAACCATCAAGTAGTAGTATCTGTATCTTCCTATATCAACATATATAACCATTGAATCACTTAAATGCATCAGCAAGCATCAAATTGCATCACAACACACAGTTTGCATCAAAGAAGGCATCACTACAACAATCAACAAGTATCATTTGCATCACATTGCATAGGTTATTTGAGCCTCCAAACCTAGGTAAATTACACTAAGTTGTGGCATCAAAAATTCATCACAGACATGCATCCACTACAAGAAAACGCAGAGATCTACGACGGAAAACAATCCGTCTTAAATCTGCGACGGAATAACGACGGAACGACGACGGTAAAGAATTGCAATGTATTTAACAACAGGACGGCAACGGACTCTGGCGCGAGGCATAGGCGCCAAAAACGGCGATGGAAAGGCAACGGAACAACGATGGATTTTTTTTATTTTTATTTTTTATTTAATTAAAATTACAACGGAACCAATCCGTCGTTGGTTCCTTAATTTGCAGCGGCCCACTTTACTCAACATTCAATTTCTAATTCACCATGCCCTAAATCTCAATTCCTAGCAGTAGCCGCACCCTCATCTCCTTGCCCCACCACCTCACCTCCCATCTCCGCCCTCCTCCACCACCGAGTCTCCGACGTGCACCGCCACTGTGTCTCCGGCGCGCCCGCCGCTGTGCTCGCACTACCGCTTCCACCCATCGGAATCCCGTCCAAAGGTGTGTTCCTTTCTCTCTCTTTCGCTCTTACTTTGGCTCTCTTTATCTCTCTTTGTCTTTTAACTAAAACCCTTTCTTTATCACCTCTGTCCAGATTTGGCCGCCTTTTTCACCATCTGTCACTCTCACGCCGTTGCTTGCTCCCCCGCTGCTGTTTGCACAGCCAAGGTATGTCGTCCATTGCTATGTATTCTCTTTCTTTTCTATTTGCTTCTCTTTCTCTCTCATTTCTCTCTTTTCCTATAGAAAAAGATTATTTGGAGGGAGCTGCTACTGACCCTCTCTAGAGCTGCTGAACCCTTGCCGGATTTCCTTTCCTAGTCGACGCCACCGCCACTGTACTCCTCTTTTCCAGCAAAGGTCAGTTTTCCTTTTTTTTTGAACGATTTTGAGGTGATTTGCTACTGTTGGGATCAGTTGAATAATTCATTTGCTGATTAAGTGTATTATTGGTGTTTTTTATGTTAATTTAGTTTGTTGGTGTTAATTTAGTTCACAGAGGTTATTTTTAATTAATTTGGTTTCATATCAAATCTCCACGCCACGAAATTTGAGGCGGCTAATTAGGAAAAGAAAAATGAAAGAAACCCCATATATATTTTTAGAAATAGCAAACAATTTGCAACAATATATAATAAACCCCATTAATGATTAATCAGAAAATTATTTGATGAGTTACAATTTTTCTGCTATCAGAAAACAATACGTATTACTATATATATATTTAGTGGGTTATTTGATTGTACATGATTTTTTTGCTTATACGACATAAGAAAATGAGTGACAATCGTGATTGGATGTATACGCGGCCTCTTCTTCGTGATGGTACTTTCTGTCGTGAGTTTCTAGATGGATTAGAGTATTTCATTGAAGTTGCTAGTAGTAAGCCAGAATTTATGGATGGGATAAAAATTAAGTGTCCTTGTATGAAATGCGATAATATACCATACAAGGAGCCAAATGAAGTACGATATGATTTAGTAAAACATGGTTTTGTTTCGGATTACAAAATTTGGAGATTTCAAGGGAAAAAATCAATACCTTTAGCTGAAAATATGAACTTTAACAATGATGAGGGCCCTAGTATGTACCGCACGATGGTTACAGACCATGCTCAGAGTTATTTCTATGATTTTGAGACTGAAGAGCTGCCAAACTGCGAAGCACAACATCTTTATGATATGTTGAAAGCTGCAGATAGTGAACTTTGGCCAGGTTGCAAAAATCATACACAATTGTCCTTTGTAGCTCGCCTCATGAACATTATGGGAGAGTACCACATGTCAGAGAGGTGTTTTGAAAAACTTGCGGATTCGCCACAACTTGGATGTCATGCATATTGAAAAAAACGTGTTTGATAATGTGTTCAATACTGTGATGAATGTCCAAGGGATGACAAAAGATATGAGCAAATCACGACAAGAGTTGAATATGTACTGTTCTAGACCGGGATTGGCACGTAATGGGGCAACAGAAAAGTATCCAAAAGCTTCATACACACTTGACAATTCTGAGAAGAAAGTGTTGTGTGAATGGGTCAAAGATCTTAAATTTCCGGATGGATATTGTGTCAAACATAGCTAGATGTATGGACTATAAAGTCTGCCCCACAAAGTAGTTATCACTTAAATACAGCTTAAGTACAAGTACTAATTGAAGTAATTAATGTCATAGTTTAAATGCAATACAATTATATATGGCATCATATTTGATCCCACTTTATTGAATCTATCTATTTCTATGAATCTTAAAAAGTAGCCAGAACGTTTGGATGATGAATTATCACTTCCATCCTCGGATCTAGTCCCCCACGACCGAATAACATGTGAATTAGCTGGAGTTTAATAAATTTTTGAGATAAGAAATCTGTATTTAAGATCAGAAAATATAGATTTTCAGGTCAGTTCTTTTACTTTGATGACTGCAAGTTATTAATTAAATTACAGGACGTTTATGCCGCCGGATGTTGTACCCGGGGCTTGTACAAGGATTTTCAAGAAAATTAGAAATCCTACAGGCTTTAATTGGGAAAAAAAAACCCCGATGAAGTGAAGGAATTGTACTGGGACGAATTCAAGGTAAAAATATTATTTCTTTAATTTGAATCAATTAGTAATTTATACTTGTTTTAATTTGTGAATTTTAGAATTCTTTCACATGGGATCCAGCACAAACGACACTAGTGAAAGATGGGTTCATGGAGAAAGTGGCTCGTAGGTACATGGATTTTGTTAATACTCTGAAAAAGGGGAAGGACAATCCTAAGAAAGGAAAACTACCTTTCATTCCTAATGATGCATGGCCAAAATGGCTAGAGTATTGGGATTCTGAAGAGTATCAAAATATATCGCAAGGTGCAAGGAACAATAGGTTGTCTGAGCCGTTAGGACCTGGAACCGGGATAGTAAAGCATAAAGGAGGTTCAAAATCTGCAATTAAGTACGCTTCAGAGCTGGTAAGTATTTTGTTACAATTTATATTTGTTGACTGAATTGGATAGTTTAACTTATATGATCCAATATAGGCAAAAGAGCGGGGTTGTGATCCGAGAGATTATTTGTTTGAAGCTTATACCATACTACATGTAAACAAGGATGGAACTTATACCGATGAGAAGTCGGCTGAAATTGGGGTAAGAAATGAAATATTATTGTTTTACTTCATATTTAACTTAATATTTGTTATTTGCTAATTGAATTATATGTGATTGTAGAGGGCAGTAGCACAACGGGCGGAGGAGTTGAGGCGAACCCTTCCTGACTCGGAGGTGAATATGAAGAAGGTTTATCTAGAGGTTATTGAACTCAATGCCAAGAACAGAATGTTTGGTGGTGGTTCACTCTCTGCCACCTTTAGAAGTGATAGTTTTGCTGGAACATCTCAATTCCATTCACAAGACAGGCCCACTTTGAGGAGATGGAGAAACAACTGCAGGAGGAAAGAGAAGAGCGCCAACGCATACAGCAAGAGGTGCTTGTAGAACACGAGCGTGTATCCGAAAAGCTGCAGCACCAGCAAGAACTTTTAGAGAAGGTGCTTTCACAGACTAGGCGCCTCGATCGATTATGTAGTTTACTAACTTTGCTACTTCTTTAGATTTTAGTTCAAACTTTTAAACAAACGTGGAGTTCACTAGACTATTTACTTGTTGGATTTGGATGTTAATTGTATTAATATTTTGAATATCAATTAGGTTTTGGATATTTGGTGTTGTCATCGTATTTACTTGTTGGATTTGGATGTTAATTGTATTAATATTTTGAATATCAATTAGGTTTTGGATATTTGGTGTTGTCATCGTTTGTGCTTGTTGGATTATTGGTTGAATGTAATATAAATTAACAGGTAAGGGGAACAACAAATACAAAAAAAACCTGCCAAAAATTTCAAAAATTGCGATGGAATAGCGACGGAATTCCTGAAATTTTCAGAAAAATCACGACTACATAACGACGGAATTTGATCCGTCGTAAATTATTTCGTCGTAATTCCGTCGAGGATTAACGACACACTTTTTCGTCGTTAATCCGTCGCTAGTGGACGGACGGTGACGACGACGATGTTAATGATGGCACTATCCGTCAGCATTCCGTCGTTAAATATTACGACTGTTAGTTTTCCATCGTTATTTCATTTTACGACGCTGTTTTTGAAGACGAAAGTTGTCCGTCATTATTCAGTCGTAATTTATTATTAACGACGGAATTCGAGCTAATAACGACGGAATTTTCCCTCGCAAATTCCAGTTATCCTTGTTGTGATTTGAAATTAATCATTTCTAAGGCATCACAAATTCATCACAAAAATTCATCTAAGAAAATCATCAGAAATTCATCAGAAATTTTTCATCACAAATTCATCACAGAAATTCATCATATAAACAGAAAAAGCATCACCAGCCCTAAACCCCCATACAGAAAACGCATCACCAGCCAATCCCCCACAGATGAGAAAGGTCAAACCTGAAAAGCCATGGGCTTGTGCGGGGTTAACCGGCCATCAGATTCTGATTCATCATCATAATCCCAGTCGTCGGCGATCTTGGCAGCGCAGTAGATCTGATATGGATCGAGGGTGGCCGCCGGCTCAGAATCGCCTATGGATATAGCGAATCCATCTGATTCATCCTCAAATAACTCAGAATCGCGAGTGAATTCAGTCTTCAGCACGATTTCATCGAAATTCTTCGCCGTATCTTCAGGAATCGGGGATGGTTCCCACCCCGGTGGAATTCGCAAATCCTCCATAAAATTAGGAGTATCACTGCGAAGATGGTAGGGGTTGGAACCCACCCCGATGGAATCCATAATTCCTCCGATTCATCATTCCTCCGATCCATAATTCCACAGATCGGTGGAAAAATCAGATTAGGGTTTTGCAGATTGGGAATTGAGAGAGAGAGATGGATAGCGGCAGAAGAGAAATGAGAGAGAGAAAGAAAGATGGATCGCGGCGGAACAGAAATGAGAGAGAGATGGATCGCGACGATTGAGAAATGAGAGAGAGCATTAAGGTTTTAGAAATGAGACATAGAGAGATGGATCGGATTTCACTAAATAAATTTGGGCTGTGTTGTTTATTTTGGGTTTGGGGTTGGGTTAATTAAGAAAATATATTAGGAGTTAATGCAATTGGGTTAGTAATGAGAGTGTGGGCCCAAATGGTAAGGGGTAGTAATATTGAGTGAAGGATGAGGTTATAAGAGTAAAAAATACACAACATGGCATCTTAAATTGGACAAAAAAAGAGGGCAAACACGGCATCTTAAATTGGACGGAGGGAGTACATTAAATAATAGTCGGGTAGTAATCGTGTATTTCGTGGATATTTCGCAGGTATTTTTCCCGAGTAAACGGGTTTTGCGGGTACGAATAGTAACTATCCATACCCGTACCCACGAACCAAATGGATAGTATTTTCTAACCATGAAGCTATCCATGAATTTTTAATGCCCCTCAAGCCCGCACCTATTAGGGTCTGGTACCCGCGGGTAAATTGTCATCCCTAGTTGGAGCTGAGATGGTCAGTTGGAGCTAATCACACAGTTGGGTGCACAGCTGACTTCTTAGACTGAGGGTCAGCTACGTATTCCAACTGATGTTTCAAAGAGTTTAGCGTTGCGGAAGTTGGTGGAAATTAAAACTCGTTACTTAAACTGAAACCTTTATGAAAACAAGTTAAGGTCAAGTTCCCAAAATTTAGTGCAGTTTGTGAGAGTACAGTTTGTATGCAGTTTGTATGTTGGGTTAATTGGTTAGGTAACTGAAAGTAAAATGCTGAATGTAAATACAGAAATGTAAAGGACACAATATTTTAACGTGGTTCAGAGATTAACCTCCTACATCCACGACTTCCTTTTTGGGGAAGTAATCCACTAGATAAGCTTAAGCGTGCTTATCAAACGTTCCACTTGGTTTGTGAGTACCAATCAACCTAACCAGTTCGATTACGGGTTCGAACAAGACCTTACAACACTTTTGCAGGCAAGTGTACAACTTGGGCTTAGATTATGGGTTCTAAGGGGACCTAATCTTAGATTGCGGGTTCTAAGGGACCTATTGTCTTTGATTGCGGGTTCAAAGATGGACCTAAGGTTTGGGGGTTGGGGGTTTTTCCAACTATGAAGCCTTCTACACAGAGAGAAGTGGAGGCTTCGTCCTAAGGCTTAGAGACTCGATCTTTTAGGAGAGAGTCTGCTTAGAAACAAAATAAGCAAGAACCTATATTCTGGACTCGATCAAAGAAGGGGCTTTTTGAGAGGCTAGATAGAAGAACAAGAGGAGGTGTGGACACTTTACTTCTACTAGTCTTCAACTGAGGTGTTCTTGATGGAGAGTGGGGTGGTTTGTTGCTTCTTCGGCACTCTTAGTTTTTCTCTCTTTTTCTCTCGACACTTGCCCAAACTCTCTCCCGAGCTTTGATTTGGAGACCTCTATTTATAGAAAGAGATCTAATTAGCCGTTGGAAAGAGCCGAAATTAGATCTTTGCCAAAAGCATGGCACTCCACTGCTTTACTGGAAACTTTTCTAAAATGGCAACTGCGACCTTCGCTTTTTGCGTGTCTCTCATGTTGATGGTCCCGAAACGAGTTACTGGTGTATGGGGGGGGGGGAATACACCAGTTAGGATTTTAAAACTTAATCCTGGAAAAATACTTCAACCGAGTAAGAACACTCAGTTGCAATCTCACAGCTGAGTAAGCAACCTCAGCTGAAAGAGTTGTGCGGTGCGGAAAGTGGTGGAAAATAAACTCGTTATAACAACTCACGCTTTTATGCTTGGTTGGTCAAAAACCAAAACAGTTGAATATGCAAATATGCAGTTTGTATGCCAGTTAGTTTGGTCAGATGAAAGATGTTAATAGTAACTGAACAGAAATAAACACAGACACACATAATTTAACGTGGTTCGGAGATAACCCTCCTACGTCCACGGGGAGTTGTGAGTCCACACAACTCTGTCCAAGTTCTTCTGGACAAACCACTCAGCTTACGCGGGCTGAGCAACCGTTAACGATAAGTTTGCGGGTACTTATCAACCTTTACAGTTAACTTTACGGGTACTTAACAACCTGACTACTCAATTACAGGAAGAGTAGAATCCTAAACCTTTTCAGGTGAAAGAAAGTGGGTTTCCAACTAAAAGCTCTAGCGTGAAGCGAGCTAAGATCTAACTCTATACGAACTCTCACTAAGTGATGTTCTCAAGGTTCGATCTAAAGACACAAAAGAAAACTATCTAACTCTAGAACCCTCAACTAGTGATGTTCTAAGAGATTCAGTTCAGTTCGTGAAGAATATTGCTCTTTTCTTTTTGCTCTCAGATTTCTTCTCGCGTGTGTGTCTTAATCTCGAATGAATGAAGGCCTCTTATTTATAGGCGGAGAGTATCAACTAGCCGTTGGAGGAGTTGTTGATCTCTGATTGTTGAAAGCGATGACTTGTCTCTCATCTCTGCAGACTTTCCCGATATGGCATCTGAGTTCTTCTGCTTTCCATCTGAGACAACCTTGTGTTGGGCCAAATAGGGTAATGACTGAACGGTCAAACCCTCATGTGACTTCCTTTTGAAATTCAAATTCAAACCTTTCTGACAGTCAACCTTGGTTAGTCGGTTGAAAGTCTTGATCTTTATCTGAGTGGTCTTCAGCTGATGTTCTGTTTGAACCGTTGAACTCTCAGCTGACTTTGAACTTCATGTGAGACTTTTTTATAACTTCCCCCTTCTTGAAACATTCTCTTTATCGGATGACATTCTATAGCTGATGTTCCAACTGAACAGTTGGCTTGAACTCTCAGCTGTCAAAAAGCATAGCTCTCTTAACAGGCAGTCTTGTAACTGATGTTCCTCATCCGATCTTTCATCTGGGGTTGTATCTGAGTGTTGCTCTGTTGCTGTCTTCAGCTGGAGATCTGTAAAGATAAAATCTTAACATTGCTCAAACAGCGAGCCTAACAGCTAACAATAGGAACTGGCAACATCTACTCGGTTGAGGTCAGTTGGTTTTGGAATTCATCAAAACTCATACTAATAAATTTCCCAACAGGTCCATTTATAGTAAGTTCTCCAGCTCACTTATGCTTCCGAGTAGATTTAAATTTGGACTTCAACTCTTCTGCCTACAACGTCTTCAAAGTCTTCTCTTCTCAGCTTTTGTGACGTCTGACTTCGACACAACTTCTCTTCATGCTTGAGCTGCATGGGTTAGTTGAGGAGTCAATTGAGTCTTTGTCCAATTGAATTCGTGGTCCAACTGAGCTTATGGTTCAATTGAGCTTGTGAGTGAGATGAGCTTGTGGTTCAACTGAGTTCTTCATGAACTGCCTTCTTCAGTCCGGCTGTCTTCTTCTGCTTGAATCCTGTAAAGATAAAAATTCCTACACTCAAACAGTGATTTCTAGCTAAGTTCAGACTGATGACTTTCATCTACTCGGTTGGGGTCAGTTGGGTTATGTGATAAATCAAAACCTTTACTAATTTTCCCAACAATTTCCCCCTTTTGGATGATGCTCAAACTCTAAACTGACACCACCTAACTTTCTTAATTGATACCATACAACTGATACCAAAAAAGGCTATAAGATAAACTCAATTCAAGTCTATAAGAGGAAATGGGTTAGCACAAGACAAAATATAAAAATTAACCTCAAACTTGGACAACGAGATGGTGGTCATCAAGTGAAGTTAGTGATTCAAGAAGATGTTCAAAAACCACAACTTATTATTTATGAAAATAAGAGGGGGAGATTACATAACAACTGAATTAAGAGTTCAAAAGAATAAAAACTAAATCCATTAGTTGTCTTGTCTTCTCTTCGCAGCATCATTCCTTCTTTTCTTGATCTTCTTTGAGGGTTAATCCATCCTTCTCGTAGAAGTATTTCCTGATCATCTGGAACTTTTCAGGTTCTTGGACTGTATCAATCTTGAGTTTTACATCCAATATTTTTGCTTCTTTTTCGATCAAGCTGGAAGCAATAATTCTGGTTCCATGTATCATGGGAGGAGAGAAGGTCTTCTTTGCCGAGATAGCTGGAGGAAAGTGACCATATTCCTTTAAAGTTGTCATGAGATATCTTCCAACTACATCTTCCATGACAAAGGTTTGGATATGCAACATCCATGCTTCATTAGCAGGTGTTTTTCCATAGAATTCATCATAATAGAATTCAAGAATGAATTCTTCCTTCAGATCTTCCCAATGATCATTCATAACTTCTGGGATGAACTTGTCAACATGTGGATGCACTCATTGATTTCCCTGACTCCTTCTGATTTGCAACCTTTTCTCAGAAATTTCTTTCCAAGATCTATTTCTTTCTTCAGCAAGATGAAGTCTTCGTTGATATGAGAGTTTTTTTTGTCCTTCAGTTATGCTGGTTTCCAAACTCTCTTTCATCTTCTGCTTGAATCTCTCAAGCTTGGCCAACTAGATTCGCTCAAATTCTTTTAGCCACATTCTGTCTTCTACCTGTTCGGGTGTGGCTCTAGCAATTTTGGCTAGGATGATGATTTCATCCGAAACAGAAGACATCATTAGATCAACTTCTCTGTGAGCTTCGTTTACCACACAACCTTGTGAAAATAGATTCGCTTCTTCAGCCTCAAGTAGATCTTGGTTGGTCTTGGTAGCTTGATCTTCAACCTCAGCAGCAATTGTTGAAGTTTCTACAACTGCAGCATCAATTTCCTTAACTTACTCTTTCTCAATAATTGTGGCCTCAACTTCCTTTGTTAGCTCATCCTCAACAGTTGCAGTCTCAGCTTCCTTTGTTGGCTCGTCCTTCTCAGCAGTTGTAGTCTCAGCTTCCTTTGTTTACTCGTCCCTTTCAGTAGTTGCAGCCTAATGCGTGTGTTTTTGGTTGTTCAGAACTTGAGTTTTTCTATCGTTTTTATGTGGATATAATGCACATTTAGGTGTTATTTTGTGCAGGAAATGTAGAGTCTGAGGTGCAAAAATGTGGAATGGAAAGTCGAGAAAAAGAGGAGATTTTATACAAAGCATTGCTTTGGAATTGAAGGATGTAAGAGATGGGCTGGATTTATTTTCTTTGTGGATATTAATTATACTTAGTATTTTATTAGTATTGAGCTAATAAAATTGCTTTAATTAAGGCCATATGTATGTTTGTTTTGGTTTTGGGCGGTTGACCCTTAAAAGGGCTTTGATTCCTTTACATAAAAAACTTACTTTCCAGCCGTCTATAGGAATTATAATAGGTTTAGGATTAGTTTTATTAATTTACATATATATTAGTTAGATTCAGCAGCTAAGTACACATTACATTCCATACTTCATTTTCCAGCGGCTAGAGATTAGAGAGAGACGTTCATATACTTTTGACTTAGTTTTAGTTAGCTTTGGAGATTGAATTTGGTGACAATTTCTTACTTCTATTTTCTTTTATTTATTTGATCAGTATTATGTTTTCTTGTTCTTATTATTTCAGCGTTTTTAATCCATATAATATGAGTAGTTAAATTATTCGATTCGGCAAGAATATTGAAGTACTACTCTAATAATCTGTGAGACCAAATGGTTCGTATAATTAATTTCTAGGATTTCGATTTATTCCTTGTGTTTAGAGTTAATTTTGATTTTGTTTAAGCGTGATCAACTTAGATTAAATTGGATTACAATCAATTAGTTCTCCCAATCCGTGATTAGGAGAATAGGACTAATTAGTGATAAAGCAACCATGTTCGCAGTAGGAATAAATTGGTAAACGGATTATTACTTGCATTTTTGGGTAATTCGTTTAAATCGGGTTCCTTCAAAGCTAAAGGCTTAGAGCATTAAATCTAGGACTGACGTTTCCAGCTAGGTTATGTTTTAATAAGAGAAATAGTTAGGTCTGGCGTCTACAACTAATTATCGATAAAGTACGTAGGAATTGGGGTATGTCCGCTGAATTCACGTTACCCTATAACTGGTTGGTCCTAGAGAATTAATTAATCTTTGCATGGATGATCAGAACCTAGACTAGTGTGGATTTATTCGAAGCCGAATTACTTTCTTTTGATTTATAACTAGTTTGCTATTTAGTTAATTTCTTATTTTATTAGTTAATAATTATAAAACCCAAATTTAAGGCGTGGTGGCTACACCAAAATTGATTTATAGGAAAAATAAGTTATATCCCGTTCTCAGTGGTTCAACCCTGCTTATTGTTATACTCATTTTGATTCTGAGCAGGATTTGCAGGAATTATTTGGGAGTTTACTACGCTCACCATAACCTCAACTTGAGTTTCTTCATCATCTTGAGTCTGCTCACTAGTTCCTGAACTATCGAGTCTTTCTTTGCCTGTGTTAGTTTTTCATCTTTCCCCTTTTTGGCTTCATTCAAAAGGAAAGAGACTGTGACTTTTAGGTCAGAGAGCTTAGAAGCCGGTCGAGAGTTGGTTGTAAAAACATCCTGAATGAGTTGGAGTGACGACTCACGCTCTTTCACCAGTTCTAAGTTCTGAGCTTTGAGTTCTTGCAGCTCATGCTTCAACTCGATGAACTGATCATCATGATAACATCATTAGATCAAGCGCCTTTAGTGATTCAGTGATAGACTCAAACTGATCACTAAATCCTATCTAATATGCGTGGAGGATGACCCAAATTTTTATTTTAGCTGATCAAATTTGTGACTCAGTTGTTGAACCAACTCGAGAAGGCGAGATGTCTCGTCAGTTGGGTTTAGACCAGTGATAGGATGACTAACCAAAGTCTTAGTGGTGACCGATGCTTGGCTTGGAGCAAGTTCTTCTTGGCTCCTATGTCGAAGGATAATTGCTTGCGCGTTGATACAGGCTTCTTTGCATGAAAATGTTGGTGCTGAAGATTCAGGTGGAAGAATCCAGCCACAACGAGCAATTTGGTGAAGATGATGTTCAGCCGCATTATGATCAGTTTCCTCACACTGAGGAAGTTTGCTTCTTAATTCCGAGCGGTGCTCAAGGTATGTTCTAATCAAACCGTCTTAATTATGGATCTTTCTAGTTTCGTTTTGAATTTGAATGCGGTCATCATCTCTCTTTCAGTAATTTGCAATTTCTTGATATTGTGAACTTGCAAGAAGTCGGCCAGAATGTAGTAGTCAACTAGACTGACTGAGATGTAGACATAAAGTTCGACGAGGAGGTTGAGATGGTTGAAATGATCTCTCAGTTCTGGGAACAAGGTTAGAGCTTTCTTGTAAGCATTTAGATAGACCTTTTCAAAACGACTGAGAATTGTCTTGCTCTTTGTTTCCTTGTTTGTGGTGGAACTTCATTACCTAGATTTTCCAGCAGTAGAGGATCAAGTCCTTGAAATACCTCATCTTCTGTAAGGACTTGTCTCTGCAGAGACCCATCTCTTCGTTTTTATAGAGGAAGTTGATTATTCCCCATTGGAAGAGTTGACATCTGCTCATTTTGAGTGCTCAAGTTCCTCAGCTTGTCTTCATTTGAAGGAGATTTGCATTCCGTTCCTTCATTCAATGGAGTTTCCTCCATGTGCACACATGGAGACTTGTATGCTTCTTCTGGGTGATCTTCTTCTGCATTGGACTGATGAGATGACTGACTGATACCAGGTGAGATGAACTGAGATAGATTCTTCTGTGAAATGGGAGCTGAGCTCGATCTCTTGACCCTTCGTTTCTTCTTTTCAGGAAGAGGAGATGGTGTTCTTTCAGATTCTGATCCACTGTGAGATGCATTTTCCCCCTTGCTTCGAGATGTCACACCCATTCATTCAATCATGCACCTTGAATTAGGTCAATAGATTCCTTCAGATCAGGATGATCTTCTTGCTCGAGAGTACTCTTGTGTTCTCCATTCCTGCTTCGATGGACATGGTAGATTTTGATAGACGATGGGATGAAACAAAACCTGATGGATAAAGGGCGATGTCTGAAGAAGGGAATTCTGAAAGCTTTTCTTCGATTCACGAATATGATTCTGGTAAACAATTAGGGATTTCAAGAATTCATTATAAGTGGAGAAAATGATTGCAATCAATGGTTGTTGATGATTCCCGCCTCTTCATGATCAATGACTAGGATTGAAAACGGTTCACCTTACGTGGCACGGGACGTGGGTCCGGCGGTGACGGGTACTCACACGTGAGGCGTATAGGACTTTCCATGTCAGCCCACTCGCGGTCTCAAAAGCTTAACCTATTGATTAGGACTAACTTTACATTGAATGCGATTGCGGGGATTAAATCAATGTGATCATTATCGTCAGAGGATGTCTGAATTTATTTAAAAATACCTGCCTTAATTACCAAGGGATGAAGATGATCTTGGGATCTTCTCAGTTGGTCTGAAACCCAACTGAATCAGCATACACTCAACTGTAACTCCGAACCCTCGAATCGAATTAACTCCGTTTACCGTCTCAGTTCCCCCTCAAGTTGAGATTCCCCCTCAACTTGTGACTTCCATTATCTTCACAAAAGAAGATCAACATGAATTTTTCCAACAATGCATGCTGACCCTGCAGATTAGTTCAACTCTCAGTTCATCATTGTTCCTGCAGCCTACAGAACGAAGTCTTGATCCAAACTTAGTTGGATAGAGGTTTGGAAGCAGTTAGGGCTTTCTTGAAAACTCAAACCGAGTGATTAGTTCGAATCACCTTTCCTTCCTTATCCGCGTAGACTGTTGACTGAAATTCTTTGGGTGTACGAGCAGTCCAGTTAAATGGTGGATAACCTTGTCTTTGAGGAGCTTGGTTTCGACTCAGCTGAGATGGTCAATTCTTCTGTGGTGTGAACTGTTTGGAAGTGGATCCAAACTGTGTAGCTCCTTGAGGATACCCGAACTATGGATAACTAGGACCATTAAACTGATTAGCATAGTTTCCATGTCCTTGATATGCTTGCTGGTGGTTATGAGGCAATGGGAACGTCTGATGGTAGAAATGAGGATTATCCCAGTTTGGATACCTTTGATGATGATGCTGAGCTGAGTTGTTGGGCTTGCGCCTGAGCTGATTCTGCCTTGGCAGCAAAGGTCCACTTTGTCTGTTCCCCCTCGCTCTGCGACCTTGGGGTCTGGACTTCCTTGATAATCTCTCAACATCTCTTGATGTACCAGCTTCATGCTCCTTAGGTTCTTCAGTCTGAACCTTCTTTCCTTTATCCTTCACAAGAGTCTCGACAGTCTGAGAAATGACTGGAGTCTCTTCAATTGTGACTTCGACTGAGTTTAGTTGAACTTGAGATGCCTCAGTTGGTGATTGAGCTGCCCTGACGAACTGTGCTGACTGAGCTCCAATGTCCGTCGCTGGGTTGTATCCAAGACCTTCTACAATTTGGGAGGTCTTTGGTGGTTTAACATGCTCTCTAGAGCTACGCTCGAGGCATGAAGGGATACTATCTTCTCTTGTCCAAACTTCAGCTCCATTTGCAACTGAGAGATGTATTCCGCCTGACTCCTGGTCATGTTGATCAAGTTGATGACCTGACTGTTGGTTGACCAAGCAACTTCTTCATGGAGTCTTCGGTTCTCCTCTACGAACTTCTCTATATCTTGATCCTCCATGATCAGTTCGTTGCTCATGTTGTCAAACTCAGCTTGGAGTTCTTTGCACTGTGCAACTTGAGCAGTGCACAATCTACTCAGGTGTTCGACCTCATCCCAAGATGGTTGGACATCTTCGTCTAATTCTCTTGTACATTAGTTAACAGAAGAAGCAATATGAGAGGGATGGAAAGAAGAGTTTATCACGTCAGTTGACTCTTCCGGCAATACCATAAAGCATTGGTCTTTTTCTTCTGAGCTTGATGGCGAGGCAGTTTCATCTTTTTCTGACTCTGTGAAGACATCGGTGTTGTTGACGTCATCCTCAACGATCATGGCCTTGGTCTTCTCCTTGGCCTTTCCTCGGAGGGCAACTTTCTCCTTTTTGGAGACATCAGGACAGTCAACTTTGAAGTGTCCTGACTTTCCACATTCAAAGCATCCATCGCTTTGATTCCTTGAGGAGGTTTCAGTTGAGCTCCGCCTGCTCTTGTTGATCCTCTTGTACTTATCGATCTTGGAGTTCATCTCCTCGAGTTATTTGGTCATTTCGATGACCTTCTTATGAAGTTCGGACCTGTTCGGTCAATCCCTAGCTGAGCAGTCAGCAGACTGTAAGGGTCTAGCAAACTTTGATTTTTCTAAGTCATCTCAAAGCGCCACTGGCTTGGCAGCTGAGTTTTGCTCGATTTGTTCTGGCTTCTAAAGCTTGGTGTGCTTCAATCAGAGGATGTCATACTCATTTGCCTTGAACATGGAGAACAGCTTCTCAGTTTTCATCGAACTGAGGTCACTCCGATTTTGATGGATAACTCTATAAACCGCCCAGTCTTCGCTTAGTGCGGAGAGAACTTTCAAGTTCATCTCACGCTTAGAGTATTTTCCCATTCTAATACTCTCAATGTCCATTATGACCTCTGTGAATCTCAGCTCCATCTTGTCGATGGACTCCTCGATGAGCTGAGAGAAGTTCTCATACTTCTGACAAGCTAAGGTGAATTTATTCTCCTTTATTCTCCTAATTAGCCGTTGGAAAGATCCGTTAAATCTTTACCAAAAGCATGACACTTCACCTGCTTTACTGGAAACTTTCCTAAAATGACAACTATGACCTTCGTTTTTTGCGCGTCTCTGTTGTCGATCCATTTATAGTATGTTCTCCAGCTCACTTGTGCTTCCTAGTAGATTTGAATTTGGACATCAACTCTTCTGCCTTCAACGTCTTCAAAGTCTTCTCTTCTCAGCTTTGTAACATCTGACTTCGACACAACTTCTCTTCACGCTTGAGCTGCATGGTTCAGTCGAGGAGTCAACTGAGTCTGTCCAACTGAGTTCGTGGTCCAACTGAGCTTGTGGTTCAACTGAGTTCTTCACGAACTACCTTCTTCAGTCCGGCTATCTTTTTCTGATTGAATCCTGTAAAGATAAAAATTCCTACGCTCAAACAGTGGGCTCTAGCTAAGTTCAAACTAATGGCTTTCATCTATTCGGTTGGGGTCAGTTGGATTTTGGGATTAATCAAAACCTTTACTAATATTCCCAATAGTATCGATATTGAGATCAAGAAAGTTGGTAAAGTTGTTGTGAATGTAATTGGGGTCCCACTTGTTAAAAGTGGTAAAAGTGGATTGAAATTAAAATTATTGTGAGTGTAATAAGGGTTTCACTTATTGTCAGTGAAAAAGGTAAAATGAAGTTAAAGTTATTGTGAGTGGAATAAGGGTTTCACCAATTATAAGTGTAAGGGTCCCATCAAATAAGGATCCCACCAATTAAAGTTAAAAGTTAAAATTATATGCATGTATGTTGCTCTTAGAGCATCCACTACGGGCATTGAGTTAGACCCTGGGTGTAACAACCCATCCCGCTTAACCTCTACTTTTGAAAGGGCGGATTAAAACCATATCACGATCCTACACCAGTTCTAGAGTGAAGATGACTAGAACGGGTGAACCATGACGTCTACTTAAACTTTTCTCTTTTCTTAATAAGGCTCCCTTTTGAAAGAAAGAATAAGAGAGATGCCTAGCATGCTCGGATCTAAGTTATTTACATGACATTGGAGCATTGAAGAAATAGAAGCCATGTTTATCAAGGATGCTTGAAACTAATATAAACATTCATTCTTGAAACCTCAAAAGAACTTGAAGGTTCGACTATCAAAGAGGTTTTAGCATGCTTGGATCTAAGGCTTCGAATCAAACACTAAGGGCCAAATTTTAACAATTGAATTATTATATCAAAAGACTTTCAAGAGGTCCATTGGAAGCCCAAAACTACTTTTTAGTTTGAAGAAAGAGATTCAAGTTTCGATGGTTGTTCAAGCATCAAAGGGATTCGGGGTCAAAGGGGTTTGGAATGCATGCATCGAGGATTAAGTTACAGACCCAAATAAAATAATAAGGTTACAACTATATCGAATAAATGAATCTTGCAGCGGCATAATAAAGTTGTTGAGATATGAGTATGAAGACTCAAATCTCAAACTTGGCAAAACTGAAACAAATGAGGAATCCTCCGAGCTCGCCCTCATCCCGCCCAAAATTACCTGCACATCTTTAAAAAAACCAATGCAGGGCGTGAGTACGAAAATATACTCAATGAACACGTGCCAAAAACTTTCTCTTCTTCTTTAAAAATTTAATAACATTTAACTTGCCACTTGAGCTTGAGCACTAAGGATTTTTAATAAAAAAATTACCTTGGGCAAAAGCCAAAACATTTTTCTTACTTTAACGACTACAACCAAAACATAAGTGAGTGAATCCAAAGATGTCTACAACTTTACTTTAACAGTGAAGAGAAGAAGGCCTCTTTCTAATCACCGGAATCGGCCAGAGGCTCACGATTCCTATTGTGCACAAATCTCACCTTATGTGAGATCGAATTTGTTCTTCTTTCTTAGTAAACGGATCACACACAACTTTAGAGAAAAAGACAAGTTAAACATTTATAAAACATGCATCAACATGTATAGAGGCCATAAAGGTCCTCTGTCTACAAAAGTCCACCTTAAGATATACTTTCCTAGCTTTCTATTTGCTTCCTTTCCCCGCCTTCACTTCACCTCTCCTCCGAATGTTCCTTCAATCGAACTTAACTTAGAAATGGAACAACAGAAAATAGAGAAACGAATCTTATCCTTTCAACTTATCTTATCTTAAAAGGATAATTCTCTACTCTTAATGAAGGCATCTTAACAATAAAGGAATTCAAAGGATTCTCACTACTTCTTTGCTTATTACTAAACTTACTTAACAACTTTATTCATCTATGCATGCTTTGATATGATCATGACATGCATAACTTCAACATGCTTGGTCTCTTAAGACCACACAACTTGCAAAGATTCATGCTTTAAAACAATCTAGCAAGTATAAATACTTCTACATCATGCTTACTTTCATTTCTCATCATAACATGCTACTACTTCATCACTTCATACTTAACTTCACTTTTCTTAATCTCTTTTGACAACATACTTCCAAGACAACATGAAAATTGGGATCTAAACAAGTCCTAATCATGCTCGTCTAAATTATCAATCATCATTGCATCATGATATCATAACATACTTGGAGTAATCATAGTCACTTCGTATATGCACATTTTCAGTTAAGATAGGGTTTAGAGCTAGGGTTCATCATTTTCATGCGAACCACTTCCAAACATTCTCAAATATATCATAAAGGAATTATATATCCTCAATTCATCAATACAAGCTCATACACAAAAAGCCCTAATTCTTCCACTTGCACAAAATTGCGACTTTCATCAAATCACATGCATAAATTCTCAAAAATTTCATATAAGCTCCAAATCTACCCAAGAACAAGGTTCCATGCTCAATTCATGCATATAAAATCATCATCACCAAGATCTCACATCCTTCTGCATGTAGTATACTTCGAAAATTTTGCATATATGAGCAAGGGGATTTCAAATCGTGAAATTCACACATGGATAGATACATCTAGCTCTCTAAACCTCAAATCTTAGTTTAATTCATCATAAAAGACATTAATCAAAAACCCTAATTTTTTGCCATAAAAATCGGCACATATGCAATATTCTAGGGCTTGATGCTTTCATGCAATTGAATCCAAAAAAGAGGTTCATCTGGGGCTAGAATCATCATACCTAAAGAGCAGGAGGATTCAAGAACATCTCCTTGGATTTCTTGAGAGGGCCGAAATCTTCCTAAAGAAAGAGAGGGAAGATTTCAAGAAATTTTCACCATAGAAATGAAGAATCTAGAAGAAAAATAAAGATTCTAACCCTTAATCAAAAATTCTATGGTGGATTCTCTTGAATCAAAAGCAAAGACTTGATTCTTAGAAAAAAAAAATACATGTGTGTGTGGAGAAGGGGGCGCCGAAATGGAGAGGAAAAAAGATGAGAATTTTGGTCTCCAACAACCTTATATAGTTAGCATCACTACAACATTTTCGCTCATAGAATTCTCCGCTATCTAAAAATCCGTCAAGTATAGTGGTGATATGTATGATGCGTTCATACATTACGGACAAAATCCGTTATCTCTGCACTCATACATAACGGTATTTTAAGTATACATTACGGTTAAATTAGGTTATCTATATGTATTATACATAACACTTTTTTTCGTCGTGAAAGATTATTTTTCTCCGTTATCTATTGTATCATAAATAACGCTTTGTTGAATATTAATAGCGATTTATTTCCATTATCTATATTAGTTAAACATAACATATTTTACCATTATAAATCATCTTAGTTTTGTTATGTAATGATATCATATACAACAGTCTTTTTGCTCAATTACCGTTATGTATGTCTCAATTGAAAACCATTATGTATTCCTGTTATATTAATTTTTGAATTATTTAATTCCACATAAAATAAATAGTTCTACAATCACCAAATTATACAAAACAATCCATAACATATATCATATATCATCCAAAATATTTGTACATCATCATTCGAATATGGTTAAATCCACACAAGTTCTATCTAGTTATCTCTTAAAAAGAAAGAGAGCATATTAATAATGAAATAGTTACCCTTGGAACAAACAACTTTTCTCATGAATAATTTGCATGACCCTTCAGCTCAAATGCTCATTTTCTCCACTAAAATCCTGCCATCATTAGATAAAAAAAAGAAAAATTAAGTATTAACACAAGTCATCGACACACTATTGAACAACACCACAAATCTCATTAGAAGAAGTAAGTGACAACATATCCATGTAAATGGAACAAACAAGCAATTTGGTTATAAGCTATGCATTAGTCCAAGCAATCACGGAGACTATATAATTCCTATCATGAACTAAAAAAAAGAAAAGGAAATACTCTATATCATACTGTGCAGAAACGGTTTTGCCCACTTAACATCTACGGTTTGAAATGCGACATGAAAGTTGGAAGAAAACATGTCATCTCAAAGTTAAAATGACAGCAAGGCAACGAATTTAAATCTAGTGGAACTTGAATACTGCAAAATCTTGATAGCTAAGTAATCAACAAATCAAAGTTATATAAACAAAAACCACAACTTAATTTAAATCATATACAAGCAATAACAGCCAGTTACTCAAACATCATAAGCAATCAAATAAAGATAGTAGATTAAGCAAATAAGTATGTAGTCAATAAATCCAACAAAAAAAAATATAAGACAGACGACAATAGAGAGGCGAATGGAACAAACCTCAGTTAATCTTCGATATCAAATTTCTAGCTTTATCAATGGTAGTATTTGTAGCATACACAACAAGTTTCTTCACCTGTAAACAAATAAAATCTTATTAGTAAAGCATAAATCCTTTAGAGATACCTGGTCAAGTGCAAACTAACATGTGATGAATGAAGTGGACGGAACAAACATAACACACTCACGTTATGCTCATACACTAAGTCTGAGTTGACCTTATGCAAAACCTTTATTTTTCAAACACAAAACTACCTTCTTATCCCCTTAGATCAATTCATACCAGATAACCATTGCAGAAATTTATTATTTACCAGCATATGTTCATATTAAAGCCTCAACCAAAGAATCCTAACTTCACCTGTATTAAGAAGCATTCCCCAATTAAAGATGACGCAAGACATAGGCTTTCTCAAGGAACTAGACATTGACATAGCACGAAGAAATAGGAAAGCAGGCCAATTTTTGCAATCTGATTAAATTCTTCATCCCACTGGTTTATTCAAACAATTTTGAGGAAATGAAAAGGGATAATATTGTCAATGGTGATCAAGAGTTTGATATTAATGCGATGATTAAGAAAGAAAGAATGCGATGATTAAGAAAGAAAAAATCACTCTAGCACAGCTCTTCTCTGCTGATACAGAGAAGCTGCAGATGACAAAACAGATTAATGAAAAAGGTCAAGTGATGAAGAAAGAAGAATTATAAGAGTGGTTGATCTTCATTTGCCAACAACAACAATCTTACTGCACCACAAGACAAAGATGCATTGAGTAGTTTAGGTCATATAGGCTTTTGTTCTGCATAATATACTTACCTATTCAACTACTTTTATATTTTCACTATCAGTTTGGTTTTTTTTCCTATGCGATTGCCTATGGGGTGCACGCGCTTTTTTTTTCGATTTTTTTTCGATTTTTTTCCTATTTTCCAGTTTTGTCTTTTTTTGTTTTTTTTTTTTTTTAATTTTCTGCTTTTATTTCAATTTTTTTTTTTAAATTGTAGTATTTTTTTATTTGCCTCTTCATTTTTTTGTTTGTCGTTTCGTTTTTTTGTTTGCCGCTTTTTCTTTGGTCAAGATTCAAGCGAGGGGAGCCGAAGGCATCGGAGCGACACGAAAAAGTCCAAATTGTTGATTGCCGAGATTATCCTTATATTAATAATCGGAGCGAAGGCGGAGCAGTAAAATCGGAGCAAAGGCAACCCGACCCGGTCGCATCTCAGGTGCAGCAGGTTGCATGGAAAACCTCCTCTTAATTATAAAATGTTCCTCCTCTACAATTTGGTTAGATAACATAAAAAAAAATATAGGAGTAGGAATGAAATCAAACTTTGAATCATCAGAAGTCTCACTTATGAGATGATGTGCTGATATAGTACATAATTGAATAATTGTTTATTTAAAACAGACAACAGCCATGGGATATTAAATCTCAAAGAGGCCAAAAATAGTATATTAGTAGACTATTGTCATCAGTTCTCATGCAACATAAAATAATAAACAAAAATATAGAGCCCTCTCTACGAACTTATGCTATGGACTTGAATCATCCCCCCAAAAACTCATATCATGTAAAATAAGCTAGTAATGTCATCAGGAACGAGCACAATGAAGAATTAAATCCCAATAGCAATAAGGGAATATTCAGAACTAGTCTAAAATCACCAATTTAATGCAGCAAAGATTTATATACCAGAACAAGTAGCTGGCAGCAGTGTGAAATCAGCCCGAACATAATTCTGAGTCCACATGTTCGTAATAGCAAATTTCTTCAATATTGATCTTATAACAAGGTCAGATTTTCAAGAGCAATCTTATAAAATCAATTAAAAATTGATTAAAATATACAAAAACAGAGACTGTAATGAGATAAGATCGACCAACTAATAAAACAAAAATAATAGTAATAAAAGGAGCTAACAATATAGGAAATATCATAAGAAGACCTAGAAGCGGATTCCCAAATTGAAACAGGGTTTCAACTAACCTCCATCAAGACGGTTCGTCAAGGCACACTTCTTCGACAAAGTCGCAGAGAGCTCACAATATTGCCTTTCGTAACCTTTAAATACAGTGCTCATCACGGTGGTAGACCCTAAATTAGCTATACGTGAAAAAAAATTATAACAATTGAAATGATGTTAATCTTCAGTACTGCCAGTAAAAAAAATCCAAGAAGCTTTCAAATCAGGGGGAAGCTGCTGAAAGGAAAACTGAAAGTCAGAAAGAATTACTAAAAGAGTAGAGCGAAGCTAGCAACCCACATTTCAGCCCCAAACTTGCGAGTAGAGGAGAAATCATATGCATGGTTGAAGAGAGCTGTGTGAGGGCGGCGGAGCAGCGACATAAGCTTCAGAGGGCGGCGGTGATAATAGGGCATAGGCGATTTCAATTTGGCGATTTTTTTGGTGAGAGTACCGTGAGAGGGAAACATTTGGGGATCTTGGGATTTTAGGGTTCTACTTCTTCATATTGTTGTAGGCTGTGTCATAAGAACGACATCGAAAATCGCTATGGAGATAAGCAGGAAGAAGAGATGAAGTGGGGAAGAAGAAGAAGAAGCGGGAAGAGAGAGAGAGAGAGCAGAGAGCAGAGAGGTAGCGCAGGAAAGAGGGGGAGAGAGAGAGCGCCCGAGAGAGAAATAGACATACCAATTGAGATGGATGAGGGCGGCCAGAGTCGCGCAGCGGCGGGTTCGGATGGATTAGCTAGGCCGCCGGAAAATTTTGAATTTATAGAGATTAGGGTAGATAGGGATTTCAATGGGGGTTTTATTTGGACCGAGAAATTGGGGGTATCTAACTAGCCGGTGAGGTAGAGGAGGTGGCTGCGATAAAGAAGAGGGAGTGAGGCATGAGTGTTTTTTTTTTTTTCCGAGGGAATGCGGTGAAATATCCATTTTTTAAATAAAAGTTGCAAAATACTACCTTAAGTTTAAAAATTGTAAAATATCATTTTGAGTTGTAAAAAGTCTAATATACTCTTAATGAGTATACAAGAAGGCTAACTTTCATTTGATTCATACAAGAAGATTAATTTCATGTATGAACTTCCGACCAATTTCTCCGGCGAAAAATTCCGTTAAATTTCTCCGGCGAAAAATTCCGGCAAATTTCTCCGGCGAAAAATTTCCGACGAATTTTTCCGGCAAACATTCGAATCATACATGAAGCCTAACTTCATGTATGCATCATACACGAAGACTAACATTCATGTATGGATCATACAAAAAGCCTAATTCGTGTATGCATCATACACGAAAATTTTTGCCTCCAAAAAGTTAAAATTTATAACATACATGAAGATAAGTTTTCATGTATGATACATACACGAAGACTGACTTTCATGTATGCATCATACACGAAAATTTTGCTTCCAAAAAAATCAAATTTGTATCATACATGAGGAAAATTTTTCATGTATGATACATACACGAAGATAATTTCATGTATGCATCATACATGAAGTTAGACTTCATGTATGATTCAAATTTTCGCCGAAAAAATTAGCCGAAAATTATCGCCGGAAATTTTTCGCCGGAAAAATTAGCCGGAAACATTTCACCGGAATTTTTTTAGCCGGATAATGTCGCCGGAAAATTTCGCCGAAAATTCATACAAGAAATTAATCTTCGTGTATGATACAAATAAAATGCAATCTTCTTGTATACATGAAGGGCATAAAAGTACTAAACAAACTCAAAAGGGTATTTTGAGTTTTTTTTTTAAAAAAGGGCTATAATTTATCTTTTGTGTTTGAGAAGGGGTATTTTGAGTTTTTACTCTTTTTTTTAGCAGGAGGCGCGAGTGTTACATGGAAAGAGTGGGGGGAAGAATAAAGAATATGAAAAATAAAGAAAAAATAAAAAAATATAATAACTAAATCTCATACACAACGGTATGTCGTAACGGTTAAAAAGACTGTTATTAGATTAACTAATAGATAACGTAACTGCATAACGTTTCTACTAACCGTCATGTATGTAATAAATAGATAACACTAATATATAACGTATGAGTCGACTCCGTTATATTTGATCATAGTTAACGCTTCACAGATAACGGAGTTTTCAAATTTCTGTTATCTATGTAAAAAGTGTGCTCATATATAACGGTTTTTCCAAATATCCGTTATGCATGTAGTGTTATGTATGAAAGAAAATGTAGTAGTGCATTTAGGTTTTAAATGGAAGGTTAGATTTCAATCCCTAAAATGGAAGGCTAGGATTAAAACTTGCATCCAAAGTAAGGAAGGTGAATCGTGGGAGTGACATGTGCCCATGGATGGACTAGTTGAGAGAGAGAGAAGTGTCCTCCTTCTAGAACACTGTGGACCCACAATAAATGTAGTCTAACTACACAATGTACTTTTACTGAAAAATCGACTAGCACACACATTCTTCTTTCTACATGAACGATTTTGAACTCAAAACTTATACCAAAGTTCATGAAGTTTCATCATGAACAACATACTAAAATTTGGTGAAAAACAGACAACTTTCGATTTTTCACTAAAAGACGAAAAGCTGCGTTCTGACCCAAAAATCAGAAATTCAACTTTTCATGCAAATCATTGCAACAATTCACATTCTCATGCACAAATTAGTCACATAAGATCATATAAACATGCGCTTCACATAATCTTGCTTTCATTCACCGAATTTCGCAAATTCGGAAAATTGCTATTTTGGGAAACATTTCTTTTATGGAAACTTTCTATTTCTGGAAACTTCCTACTTTAGGAAACTTCGAGAGACGGGGTGTTACACCGGGTCTATCGTTGGGAAGGGTAATTTCAGTGATTGGTGGGGTTGAGTAAGACCCTGGTCAAAACTTTCACTATGATGGGGTTGAGTAAAACCCCGGGTCTATAATTATTGGCAATGATTGAATAGATTATTTTGTTATTTTTTTTATTTGTAATAAATAATATTAAAAATACTTAATTAAATATAAAAATTAAAAATGACAATTTTATTGAATTAATAAAATAAAACCAATACAATAACTATGAAAAAAAAGATACAATAATTAAGAAATAAAAAAAATAAAAAATAAAAACACAAGAACTACTATAAGGTGAAGAATTGAATTTTGAAGGTGAAGAATTGAATTTTGAAGGTGTAGAATGAATTTTGGTGTGAAGGATGAATGAATTGAAGGGGTATTAATAGGGGATGAAAAAAAATGTAACCGTTTGATATATTTTTTTTTTATAATTTCTGAAAAAAAAAATTGACCAATAGTGTGAAGCCTTGTTGACCGAAGAAGGGCGAGAGTGTGGTCGAGAGCAGTGTCGATAAAATCGACACCACTCTCGACCCTGCGTGATCGACACCGGTGTCGATAAGAGCCACTTTGGCTTAGACTTCCGCAAGGTCGAAGGATGGTGAGGTCGATGGGGGATCGACACCGGCTTCGATACCGGTGATCGATCCCCGTAGTGGATGCTCTTATATGGATCCCACCAATTATATACATGTGTATCCCACCAATTGTTGCTCATGTATATATGACGAGGCCTAGTGTATATATGATGAGCACATGTATGGTGCGATAGTCATCATGTTTGCTAGTCATTTATGATATGCATGTATGTTATTTGTCATGTATGTCAGTAATGTATGGTCCCCATGTATGATATTTATGTGTGACGTGTTATTTATCTTTTATATATTTAGGGGTATTATTTATCTTTTATTACTCCCTCCGTATCTTTTCATTAAGGCCATTTGATTGGGCACACAAGTTAAAAGTGAGTTGTTTATAATATAATTGAAAAGATAAAGTAATTTTTGGAGGCTATCTTTGTCACATCAAGTAGGAGAGAGAATTGAGTTAGTAGCTTTTTAGTGGCATATATAAAAATTTATAGTAAATTATAGTGAGGTTTATCATATGGTGCATTTTCATTTTAGGAAAATGACTTAATGAAATAATACGAAATCGGAGATATGATCTCGACATAAATAAAGAAATCGGACAAATAGCTTTCATCACCCCCTAATTAACGTTGTCTATTGGATTCCAATTAATTAAATCTATGATGACAAAAACTTAACTTCCAAAATATTTGGCCATATACTATATAATCACATTTATTTATGCAGCAAAACTCCCTCAAAAAAAGTAGCAACTTCAAACTAAATAAGTAAAGCCAACAAAAATGGCCAAAAAAACTCACATACTTAATTGTCACCCCTTGCCCCCTACAAGGCAACATAATTAAACCCTAGACAAAAACTCTTGTACATGTTCTCCACCATACAGATGCCCGCGACCCGACCCGACCCGATTAACCCGGATTTGACCCGGGTCAACCCCCCTTTGACCAGATTTTTTTTTTAATTTCATTTTTTTTACCTCTTTTTTTTATTTGCCGCTTCTTCTATGGTCAAGAAAATCATGCTATCACATAATTATATCGCAATACCATCTATAAAACGTTAAAGAACATAAATGAATATGTTGTCTATCGCAGCCCATATGGATCGCCACTTCGTACCTGTTTTAATTACATATTTAAATAAATAAATAAAATAATTAAAACACGGGCTAGCTATTAGCTGGTCTTCTTAGTCATGATCTTCAAAATCTGAATCTGGCCCAAAATTCGCGGCCCAAACAACCAGCAACAACAACATGGGCTTCAACAATAGGCCCTTTTGAATACTAGCTCAAACAAATGGGCCCAAAAGGATTGGCCCATGTCCGGCCCAACATAAGCAGCCAAATATCCAAGTCCAACAGCCAAGGCGAGCTGGACCAGGGTTTGGGCCCAGCTGACGCGGCCCGCGGGCTGAAAACCTAGGCCTTCGGCTCGCGCCGCTCTTTCCAGAGCTTCCATCGTCGCCGGCGCCGTCATTGCCGGAAAATTGCCGGAATTTTTTTTTAACACGACGCTGCTGCAGGATTCCAGACTTTACGATTCGCCGGAGAAGCCCCGCCGCACGCCCGTGACGCACAACGCCACCGCGCACGGCCATCTCCTTCGCGAATCGCCGGAATCCGCTCGCCTCGCCATGGGAGCTGCTGCTTCGAGTCACCGGAGCAGAGGGAGGAGATGAAGCAGCCTCTGCTCCTTCATTCCTCTGCCAAAACCCGTCGGAATCGCGAGGAAAAAGGAGCACCGCCGCCGCCTTGAATCCTGTCGCCACCCCCCGGTATCTGCAGATCCGGCGCCACTGCGCCTCTACTCCGGGAAGGTGCTGCTGCAACTCACGTCGCCGGAAAAACGAGAAAGGAAGTGCAGCCGCAGCTGCTGCTTGTTTCCTCTCACATCGCCGCTGTAGCAGATCCGGGCCGGTCCCATGCGCCGCCGCGATCTGCTGTCTGCCCCCGGTGCCACCGTGCCAAGAAGTTCGTCGCCACCATAGATCCAGAGGTCCAAAACCTCTGGAAATCGGATTCTGCGCACCCCTCCTCCTTTACGGCAGAAAACCCGGCGGACGCAGCCACACCGTCGCGCACCTCAGACAGCCGCCGCCGTCTATTCCATCTTCTCATTCACTGTCCATCGTCACCATCCCCTTTCTCTCTCTCTTGATTTCCATTTTCTTCAATTTCTTCCAGTAACATTACAAGAGGAAAAAGAATACACAGAAATCCTAATACTAACCACGCATAGCTTGTCGTGGGATTAAAGTTACAGACTAAGGGGGTGTATTGGACGTGGAGTTTGACAAATTTTTAAGGAATTGAATTCCATGGAGTTAGAGAGAGTTTATGAGAGTTGAGTGTTGAGTTGGGAGGAATTCGGCATCGATTTTTAAGGAGTTTGGCCGAGTTCAACTCCACATTCTTGAGAGCGTGGACGATGCACGGTCGCGCATGACCTCTCCTTTTCGCGATCGTGGATGGTGCACGGGCACGAAAACTCATCTCATTCCCACGATCGCGGGTGATGCATGGAACAACCACCACATTAAGGCACTTGGATGAATTCATGGGGTTTCACCTCGTCCGCCCACTTGAAAAACTTGTGCTAAAATAATTCTTTGAGAAATTCTGCGCTTAATCCATCATGAGTGTCTGATACCACCATAGCTACAGGTTTAAAATTTATAAATTTTCCAAATCTTTTAAAAGCAAGATGATCTACCAGACAGAGTTAGATCCACATGATCATCGTTAACAGTCAAAAGAAGAATATGATTTTTCAACATAAATGATCTAATATCTATATTATTATTCCAAACTAAAATTACTATTGTAATTGATAGCCACAGTAGCAATGGCCACTAAAATGAAGGGCAATTTGAAGAATGTTCACGATCATGGGAGGCCAACGACCATGGTATGTCCTTTCACGATCATGGGAGGCCAACGACCATGGTATGTCCTTTCATGATCATGGGAGGCCAGCGACCATGAAATTTAAAGAATGTCCTTTCTACAAACCAGCGACCACGGTATGTCCACGATCGCGGGAGGCCAGCATTTCCAGCGGTCGCGTGTGGCCAATGCTCGCTCGTACCAACTCCATGGAACTCTGAGGTACAGAGGCCGGAGTTCAGGCTGTGTATTTTTCTTCACGAATTCCGTCTAACTCCACAACTTATGGGAAATTCTTCAAAATCATGAGCAATTTGAATACCACAAGAATCTCATGGAATGCGAAAAAGTTACATCGAATACCTCTAGATTTTCACAGATTTTAAAGTCTGTCAAAATCTTGAAATTGAATACCGCTAGATTTACAATTCCTTAAAAATCTGTCAAACTCCTCCATCCAATACACCCCCTAAGAGAAATGAATAGAGTGGGCTATGATAGACAACAAGGAACAGCTGCAATAAATTAACAATAATGCAAGAAAAATAATGATTCTACTCGAATTAATTCGATAGAGCCGAAAAATTCGGACCGGGCTCTGATACCAATTGATGGGAATGACTAATGAAAGCCGAACCGACTTGCCCATGGATCTTTTTCGGATAACTAACTCGACATACAAGAATCATACCTAGCATCTTCCTATTAATTTAAAGCAACCATACAAGGATTAGAGATACCATTCTCTTGGATTTGGAGGTCGTGAAACGATTCCACTAGTTGATCTTCTAGAGTGTGTCCCGTCTCGATCTCGGATGCCACGTGGTTGACAATCCTCCAAGATCCTTAAGCCACTCCAAACCCTCACTACTTTCTCTCTCTATTCTTGTGGTGTGTATTACAATTAGGACACACTTCAGGTTTATTTGAGAGTGAGCTTGTAGTTATAAGACAACTCATGGGCCAAGCCCATTATGATTTAGTGGATGGATTGGGCTTGAAGTATATAGGAGGCTCAATTCTACTAGAAAACTAGAATTGAGCCTCCTATATACTTGTATACTATTATTCAAGCCCAGAATAATTACAAGTATATAATCACTAATTATTCCACTAAAGAATTAGTGATGCACTGTCGCTCTAGTCCGCTGATGAATCAGGGCTTCTAGTTTTGACTCCGACAATCCCCATGTTTAAGATGTCAAACATGCATTTATTAATTAAAGCTTCTGATAGCTTAAATTAATTAATATCTTTAATTCCTTAAGTAGTACCACTCAACCTTATTATCGTACTGGAATACAAAATCCACCTGTAGGGTTTAATACGATAAACTTAATTAGCTCCTTAAGGGAATGTTATCAACCTGGGATCACCAGGACATGGTTTCCTAATACAGTTAATTAAGTGTCAAAACAAATATTGTTGTCACCCAAGATACAGGGCATATTGAGTTAACGCATAACTCTCACCCATAGTAAGTCAAAGTGACACACAAATATTTGATCACACTTAATCACTTATTAGGATTTAGATCTATCGAGTCACTGAGACCTTGGTTCTTCTCAAACAATCAGAATAGAAAAACACGTCTCAATGATATCCATTCAATACATAAACATATTTACTAGCATAAACAAGTAGTCAAGACAAACTACTTTCTATTATATGCTACAGTATAAACCGATAACTTGTCCAGAGTTATCTCGACTGTGAATAACTATTAATATCTCATGAAAAACTGATCAAATGATCTTCTGTGATCTACAACACACCATTTGATCTATTCATAAGATAAAGGGACAAAAGATATTATGCGACAAATAATCAAATCAGATATGGGAGAAAACAGCGAAATAGAAACCGTGTATACACAAAACGTTTGCTTTACAGTATACACCAACAGTTGGCACATGTTTAACCTATTTTTGGTTGTGTTTTGGAAAGTTTATTTGGTGCATTTTGGATGGTTTTAAACATGGTTCGTATTATTTTTAAGTAAAAATGCACTAATCTTTGGAGATCAAGTATTGTGTAAAGAATGCAGATTTTGTTCTAAGATTTTTGATCGATTGTGCAACGTGAGGAAATGTTGAAGTTTGGGCAATATCAGGCGATTGACCAAGAGGAGCGCTCAATTGCGTAGCAAAAAGTTTAAGTCGAGCAAGAGTACAGAGCCGTGAGAAGGCGCTCGTCAACTCTAGGCGCTCACTCAAGGCCTGCCGTATGGAATAATTGTTTTAGCTCAGACGCTCGCCTATCATTGGGCGTAAAGAATGAGCGAGGGACATAGGGCACCATTGGGCGATCGTTTACAGCAGGGCGATCGCCTATCTTGAGGCAAAAGTGCGAACCAAGTGATCGCCTGGTTCAAGCGCTCGCCTGTGCTTGAGGCGGCCCTATGGAAGGAATGCAAAGGGGCGATCGCTTGACACAAGCGCTCACTTGAGTTGAGGCGGCATTAAATCCTCATAAATAGGGATTAGATTTCACGTCTTATTTTTATGCTGGAAAAACAGACATTAAGTTATTCCTTTCCAGTTTTCTCTTATTCCAGTTCTAGATAGCTTTTCTTTGTTTAATTCGTATGAATTTTTGACAGAAATTCCACCATGGATTTAGTTTTAATTTCCAGTTCTTCCGATTAAATTGTGCTTTTTTATTTCTAGTTTCAATTATGCTTATGAATTAATTTATGTTCTTAGAACTAGAGTTTTATTTTTCTGCCTAGATTAATTCTTGTTCTTTAAATTCTTTAGATTAAAACAAACCCCAATCAATCTTTACTGCTTTCTTTTATTTTTTTTTCTTTTTGTAATACTAAAGTCTCCCTATTAAGTCTCCCTCGAGAGATACGATATTCGGGTTTAACTTGTTAATTCTATTTCGATCACGTTTAATTGCGTGCAATCTAAAATTTTTTAGGTTGAACAAATTTGGCGCCGTTTCCGGGGAAGGCTTTAGGTGATTTTTGTGTTACAATTTTATTTTAATTTTTATTTGGTTATTTTTCTCCCTCCGGTGCGTATAATCCGTGTGTTAGTGTTGTGTATGCAAGGTTGTAGAAGTCTGAATCTACCAATAGCACCGTACATTGACAACATCAATCGGAAGAGCGCATTTCTGAAAAAAGCAAGGGGGTAACCGAACCAAGGCCTAACGAAGTTGAGGAAGAAACTTTGTTGGGCAATCTTTTCTGTGATCAGCAAGAAGGAGAGGTAATAGTTATAAGATGGCACAGAAGATGGGAGATTTTGCTCGACCAACTTTTGGAACTACTGCTTCGGCCATTGTCTTAACTGAAGCTGCTTGAAATTATGAACTGAAGCACAACCACTTAAATTTGTTGCCTACCTACTTTGGAATGACAAACGAGGATGCACTGCAGTTCATCAGGGAGTTTTGCACTGTTGTTCAATCCTTCCCTTTACAAGGATTGAGTGAGGATCAATTGAAGTTAAAGTGTTTCCCCTACACACTGAAGGATAAGGCAAAATCGTGGTATCTCTCGCTGTCATCTAACTCATTGAGTACTTGGAAAGATGTTTGTGAGAAAATTCATGTTGAAGTACTATCCCAATCACAAAACTCAAGAAGTCCGAACTCAGATCATGAACTTTATACAAGCTGGAGATGAATGTTTTCATGAAGCATGGGAAAGGTTTAGGGACTTACTTCAACAGTGCCCTCATCATTAGATGGCTTCAGAAATGCTCTGCCAATTCTTCTACGATGGGTTGCAACAAAACACTCAATTTATGGTGGATAGCACTGCAGGAGGGAACATAGTAGATAAGACAACTGAGGAATTACAAGCGATTGTTGAGACACTTGTTGCTAGTTCATAGCAGAAGTCCACTCGCTGTAGTCATGTTCAAGCCAATGCAGTAGCTGAGAGTCCTGACATGAAGAAGCAACTGGCTAGTATGATGAGGGAGTTGCAAGAATTAAAGATGAGTAGTTCTGTTGTTTCTCCACCACGACAAGGACCTACTAGACAAGATATGGGTGTTGAGCCGTGTGGTATTTGTGGTGAATTGGGTCACAATCCTGAGGAGTGTCAGAGAATGGGAGAGTTGACATATGAAGGAGGAGCAGAAGCGTATGCTGCACAGGGATATCCTCCACGACAGTAGTTTGACTAAGGTCAAAGATCCAATCAGAATCAGCGATAGCAGAACTCGAGATGGCAGAATCAGTCTAACAATAGATGGAGGAATCAGAACCAAGGCCAGGGATATGGAGAAAATTTTCAAAATCGTCGTCCTCCACAGCAGTTCACTCAATATCCTCCCAAACAATTTAATCAGTGTCCTACCCAGCAACAGTGGTACTCACAGCAGCAACAGCAGAATTTCAACTCTCAGTGGCAGAACCCAGCTCAGCAAAATCAGTTCCAATAGGGGCCATCGCAATTTCAACGCCCATTGCCGCCACCTGCTCAAAGGACCCAGTTTGAAGATAATTTCAATGCATTTATGCAAGAAAGCAGGCATGCGAGAGAAGCTCAAGATGCAACCATCAAGCGTCTTGAGACAGCTATGGGACAAGTTTCTGGGACTGTCAACCAGATGCAGTGACCACAACAGACTAGGAAAATTCCGAGCCAAGGTCAACAACTACATCAAGCTCAAGTTGTAACAGTACTGAGGAATTGAAAGATTGTGGATAATAAGGTAGGGGATACACCTATTGTGGATACACAGCCGCCAGCTGAGGTAAAAAAGGAACAGCCGGAGGTTAGATTACACAAGGCTGAAAAACCTTACCATCCACCGGTGCCATTTTCCAACCGGTTGAGGAATGAGAAGCAGGACCAATAATTTTCAGAATTTTACAAGATGCTATCCAAGGTGAATGTGAATTTACCTCTTCTTGAGTGATCAGAAACGTGCCTGCTAATGTGAAGTTCTTCAAGGAGCTGACATTCAAGAAGAGGAAGTTTGATGAGCCTGAGCAAGTTCTCGTATCAGAAAGTGCTAACTCAATTGTGCAACAATCACTACCTCAGAAGCAACGAGACCCTGTGAGTTCGTTATCAAAATGGCCATGGGTAACGGAAATGAGGCTTCTGGAATGGTAGATTTAGGAGCAGGGATCAATCTGATGCCTTATTCGATTTTCACACAGTTGGAATTAGGAGAGTTAAAGCCGATAAGGATGTGTTTACAATTGGCAGATAGGTCGATTCGTCACCCTCGAGGAGTTATTGAGGATGTTTTGGTTCGAGTTGGGAAACTTATCGTGCCGGTTGATTTTGTGGTATTGGAGATCGGAGACATCAAGGAAGATGGACGAGAGCACACACTGCTATTGGGAAGGCCATTTATGGCCACAACTAATACTCTTATCAATGTCAAAAATGGCATCATTAAGATGTCAGTCTTGGGTGAATCGGTTTCATATAATGTCTGAGCCAATAAGGAGATTTTGTCTGCCAACAACAATAATAATTACTTTTACATAGATGCTATTGGCACGCTTGCCGAAGCCTATTTTATGGAAGAAAAGCAGATTGATGAGGTTTTTGAAGGCTCAACTGACTTGGAGGAGTGGCTCAGAGAGGAAGCAGTTATAGAAGTATTGTTGCCGACCAATTTATCTGTTGACTAGCCAGTGATAGTCGAGGATCCTAAAGTAGAGAAGGAGGTAGAACTTGAGCTCAAGGAGCTGCCCGCCAACTTGAAGTATGTCTTCCTCAAAAAGGGAGGAAAGAAGCCGGTCATATATTCCTCCGAGCTCAATACAGAAGAAGAAGCCTTAGTCGAGGTGCTTAAAAAGTTCAAGGCGGCTTTTGGGTGGTGTTTTTCCGATATTAGGGGGATCAGCCCTGCCACTGTATGCATCGGATTAATCTTGAGGAAGGAGCCACTCCGAAGAGAGACGGTCAAATGAGATTGAACCCCATGCTAATGGAGGTTGTGAGAAAGGAGATTTACAAATTGTTAGCAGAGGGGATTATTTTTCCCATTGCTGATTGTGAATGGCTCAGTCCCGTGCACGTGGTCTCGAAAAAAGGGGGCATCACAGTGGTTTTGAACGATAATGATGAGTTGGTGCCCACTAGACCTATTATTGGTTGGTGGATGTGCATAGATTATAGGAAGCTTAATGCTGCTACAAAAAAAGATCACTTCCCATTGCCTTTTATTGATTAGATGCTTGACAGATTAGCCGGCCATGAGTTCTACTACTTTCTATATGGATTGTCCGGCTACTATCAGATTGCTATTGTACCCGAGGATCGAGCTAAAACAGCCTTCACGTGCCCCTTTAGTACATATCCATGCAAGAGGATTCCCTTCGGACTCTGCAACGCACCAGGTACTTTCCAAAGATGTATGATGTCTATCTTTTCTGAGATGATTAGTGATTTTGTTGAGATATTCATGGATGACTTCTCTGTGTTTGGGTCATCCTTTGATGATTGTCTTAGGAAAATTGAACGAGTCCTAGAGAGGTGTGTTGAAAGTGGCCTGACTCTTAGCTGGGAAAAGAGTCATTTTATGGTTCGTCGTGAGAATGTGCTGGGTCATATTGTCTCTAAGAGAGGTGTAGAGGTCGACAAAGCAAAGGTGGATGTGATCGAAAGATTGCCTCCACCTCGCGATGTCAAAGGAATTAGGAGTTTTCTTGGGCATGCTGGTTTTTATCGGCGTTTCATTAAAGATTTTTCTAAGATTAGTCAACCTCTATGTCGTTTGCTTTCTCAAGATGTGCCATTTGTTTTTGATGATGAGTGTCTTTATGCTTTTAATTTGCTTAAGGAGAAGTTGAGCACTGCTCCTATTGTTATTGGTCCTATCTGGTCAGAACCTTTTGAGATAATGTGTGATGCATCTAATTCTGCTGTTGGTGCTGTTTTGGGTCAACGTATAGATAAAATGCTTCATGTCATTTATTATGCGAGTCTGACCCTCACTTCTGCTCAAGTGAATTACACCACTATCGAGAAGGAGATGTTTGTTGTTGTGTTTGCATTAGATTAATTTCGTGCATACATCATAGGTTCTAAGGTCATCATTCACAGTGATCATGCTTCATTGCGTTATTTGTTAACCAAATCCCAAGCTAAGCCTAGACTCATTTGTTGGGTGTTGTTGATACAAGAGTTTGATTTGGAAATTCATGATAAGAAAGGTAGTGAAAATACTGTAGCTGACCATTTGTCTCGTCTTGATAATCTATCTTCTCCTAGAATGTGTGATAATTTGCTAGAATTATTTCCATTTGAACAAGCTTTGAGTGCAGGGATAGTCCCTTAGTATGCTGACATTGTCAACTACCTTGCCTGTGATGAGTTAAGACCTGACCTTACTTCCCAAGAAAGGAAGCGTTTTGTATCTGTGTGCAGACAATATTTTTGGGAAGATCCGTACCTTTTCAAAATTGGCAAGGACGATGTGATACGTAGGTGCGTGCCCGATGATGAAGAAACTAAGGTACTCCAACTTTGCCATGAGACTCACTGTGGAGGCCATTTTGGAGGTCAGAAAATGGCGCAGAAGGTGCTACAATCAGGTTTATTCTGGCCTACATTGTTTAAGGATGCTCAGTCTTTTTATATTTCCTGTGATCGTTGCCAAAGGGATGGGTTCAATTGGTCGTATGAATGAGATGCCCCTCAATAATATTCTTGTTGTTGAGATTTTCGATGTTTGGGGCATTGATTACATGAGACCGTTTCCCAAGTCTTTTGGTTATGAATACATTCTCTTAGATGTTGATTACGTGTCCAAGTGGGTTGAGGCAATTCCCACTAGGACCTGGTGATTCTCATATTGTGCTAAGGTTTGTGCAGGAAAACATTCTTTGTAGGTTCGGACTCCCTAAGGCGATAATTAGTGATGGTGGGAAGCACTTGTGCAATAAGCTATTCGAGAAGCTTATGAAGAAAAATGGGATCATACACAAGGTTGCTACTCCTTACCATCCACAAACATCTGGGCAGGCCGAGACTAGTAATAAGCAGATTAAGGGAATCTTGGAGAAGACCATACAACCATCTCGGAAGGATTGGTCTTCAAAGTTGAACGATGCCCTTTGGGCGTATCGCACTGCTTACAAGAGTATTTTGGGAATGAGTCCATATCGGTTGGTGTTTGGGAAGAATTGCCACTTGCCTGTTGAAATCAAGCACAAGGATTATTGGGCAATAAGAGCAGAAAATTTCGATCTCGATGCTGTGGGAAAACAACGGATGTTGCAAATGTCCGAGCTGGATGAGCTTCGTAATGAGGCGTATGAAAATGCCAAGATTTACAAGGATCGGGTGAAGAGGTTGCATGATCATCAAATTTTATGTAAAGAATTGAAGCCCGGGATGAAAGTCCTTTTGTTCAATTCAAGGTTGAAATTGTTTCCAGACAAGTTGAAATCTCGTTGGACCGGTCCGTACATCATTGAAGAGGTTCTATCGTTTGGTGCTGTTCATCTGCTTAATGAGCAGACTCAAGAGTCTTTTCAAGCTAATGGGCATCAAGTGAAGCCTTACAATGAAGGGGAAACTGTGATTCAAGAAGTGGAGTCAATCTGGCTCTTGGATCCGGCATGATGATATCGTTCCTGTATGTCAAGCTAATGACGTTAAACAAGCGTTGCATGGGAGGCAACCTATGATTTAAAAAAAATGGAGTATCAGGCTCGCCAACCTACTGAAGTTACTTGGAGCGCTTGCCTATAGCAATCGAGCACCTAACCATCTTTATCTCGAGCAATATGTTGGCTCGATCACCTACTGAGGCTACACGGGGCGGCCGTCCGTTTCAGGCGAGCGCCTGGCATGGCTTTTCTCAAAATCTCATTACCTGTACTGAGGCTACACCTAGGCGGGCGCCTGGGTCAGGCGAGCACCGGCCCTTCCTTCACTCGCGCTACAGGCAAGTGCCTACATCTAGGCAGGCGACTACTCTTCCTTCCGCAGCTACCTCAGACGATCGCCTAATCCAGGCGAGCGTCTGTCTCTCTTAAGTAACCCACACTATAAATATTCCTAGCCTATTTTCTTTTGCCTGCTGTCACACCCCTAGTTTCTCTCCCTCAGCTTTTAGTAGTAAATTTCTGCCTCGCTCCCTCTGCCATTGCAAGCACTCTCACTCCGCTGTCCGCCTCGCTCGCTTCAATTCAGGCGAGCGTCTTCCGCTCGCTCCAATCAGGCGAGCGTCTTCTGCTAGCTCCGTCTCCAGCGACTTTCTCTCGTTCGCTCCAACTCAGGCGAGCATCTCCCACTCGCTCCAACTCCAGACGAGCGCCTCCCAGCTCGTTTTGGCTCTAGACGAGCACTTATGTGTTATTCTCTCTAGTGGGCAGGTCCTTGTTCTAGCTCTTGCTTGCCCCTTTATGGCTTTTACTAAGTGAACTGGGAATACTGAGGATGTCGGCAGATCCGCCCCACAGACTGACGATGCAGAGACCATGGACACCGATGCGGCTGCACCACAGGACATCTTACGGACATATCAAACCATCTTTCCTATCTACACGGTCACCGAAGGTAAAACTTATCTTCGTCTCAAAAGTTGGGGTGTTACATTGCCATATTTTATTGATTGAGAAGATATTGAGTCGTTGGGAGTTTGGGATCAGTTGGATAAATATCTTAAGGTGTTAGGGATGTTTAAGTATGCTCATGCAGAATGGCCATCTTTTTCTCCATTGTGTTTGGAATTTCTTGCTACTATGCAATTTGAAGATGATCTTATGGGTATTACTTTCCGTTTGTTGGGTAATGAATATCGAGCTGGGTATACTGCTATGCAAAAGGTTTTTGGTTTTTGGAAATCACAAGGTGAGTTCTCCGTTCCTGAGGCGTTTGATGCTACTACAGCTTGGCGTGAATTGACTGGATGTGATAAATGGAAAACTAGTGGTATGTCTAGTGGATTAATTCGGGATCCAGTTTTGTGCATTTTACACAAATCTCTTGTGTATAATGTTAAGGGGTGTGATAAGGCTAATAAGGTGCATACTGTTGAGCTTGACCTCTTTGATTGTGGTGTGAAGAAGAAACTGGCTATAATTTATATTTATGAAGAGGCTGGACCAAAATTTATGTTTTAATGTTCATTATGGCTATATCACATGATATTCTCTTTGATTTATTTCAAAACCCAAGTGACCCCAACAGAGTAGATGAAGTCATCAGTCCAAACTTAGCTAGAGCTCACTGTTTGAGCGTAGGGATTTTATTTCTACAGGATCAAACAGAAAAAGTCAGCCAGATTGAAGAAGGCAATTCGTAATCGAGACAATCAGTGAAACCAGAACTCGATTGACTTCAAAACTAATCCATGCAGTTCATGCATGTTGAGAAGTTATGTCGAAGTCAGACGTCCCAAAGTTGAGTAGCGAAGACTTAGAAGACGTTGAAGAAAGAAGAATTCACATTAAAATTCAAATCTACTCGGAAGTACAAGATAACCTGTAACTTTTCATAACGGCTAATTGACCACCCTCTCTATAAATAGAAGTCTCCACAAAAGCAAGAAGACTACTAGAAACATTCACGCACTCAAGCATTCAAGCAAATTCAAGAGAGTAGTATTCTCCCCAGCAAGAACATCTAAGAGTGAGAAGCCAAGTTGCACAGAATATTCAGTCCTCCTCCTTTGTTTCCTTCTAGCCTCTCAGAATTCTCATTCTTTGATCGACTCTAGAAGTTTAGGTTCTTTCATAGTTTCTAAGCAGATTCTCTGTTGCAGATTTGAGCCTCTAAGCCTTAGGAAGAAGCCTCCACTTTTCTAAGTATAGAAGACTTTATAGTTGGAAAAATCCCCAACCCCCAAACCCAGGTCTTTCTTTGAACCTGTAATCAAAGAAACTAGATTCCTTAGAACCCGCAATCTAAGATAGGCTGTACACTTGCCCGCAAAAGTGTTATAAAGTCTTGTTCGAACTCGTAATCGAACTGGTTAGGTTGTTTGGTATCCGTAAACCAAACAGAACGTTTGATAAGCACACATAAGCTTATGTGTAGTGGATTATTTCCTCGAAAAGAAAGTCATTGACGTATGAGGTCAATCTCTAAACCACGAAAAATATTGTGTTCTTTACTTTCAATATTTACATTCAATTATCTAACCAACTGACCCTGCATAAAATAGTTTTCTGAAAACTGCACTAAGTATATTTTGGAAACTTGACCTTCCTCATTAAAGATTTCAGTTTAAGTAACGAGCTTTTAATTCCATCAACTTCCCAATTGCTTAACTATTTGAAACCTCAGTTAGGACCACACAGCTGACCCTTAATTAAAGAAGTAAGTTGTGCACCTGACTGTGCGTTCAGCTCCGACCGACCTTCTCAGTCGTCGAGCAAGCTGAACTGAGCAGTTTTACTTAGAGAAAAAGATTTTCAAGAAAAATCGCTACTGGTGTATTCCCCTCACCACATACACCAGTTACTCGTTACCGGGACCATCAAGAGTGTCTATCCCTCGACACCACTTATGACTCCACTCAAAGACCCCCATTTTAGATCCCACCCGCAACAGGGATCAACCTCGGCGAGGTCGATCGAGAGGAGTCGATCTTCCCTCGACCCCAGGGATCAATCTCCCGTTGCTAATGCTCTAATCAAGCTCAAAATATTTAGTCATCGAGGTTCGCTAAATGCTTTTATCTTAGTCAATACTCAACAAGTAACGTAACTTATTTAGAGTCCAACATATGTAATTAGGGATGTGCATGGACCGAACCGCACCGAAAAAACCGACCGAACCGATGAATTTTGGCCGATTCAGTCCGATTTTGAAAGGTGTCGGTTTTTGGTTCGGTTGTTAAAATTTATAAAAATCAGTTTTCGGTTCGGTTTTCGGTTTTGCCAAGTAATCTCGGTTGGGCACCGAAACGACCGATAATTTAAGTATTAAATAAATTTATTTACATTTGTATCACACACATATATATATTGGAAGATGCGCACATCTAATGAGTTGTCTCATCAATTCCCTGACCCCACATCTACATCAATTTTGCATTTCTCTCTCCCACTCTCTCGGTGCTTCTTTTCTTTTTCTTCTTAAATTTGTTTCTCTCTTTCCTCCTCCCACATTATCTCGCAGCTCTCGCTAGCTTCTCTTCTTCTTCATTTTATTTTCTGGCTCCTTATTTTTTCTCTGTCACTTCGTTGAAAACCTCACTAATCCTCCCCTATTTTTTCTCTCTCGCTCTACTTCTCTTAACTCCGCCGCGTCAATTTGGCCACGACCCTCTGGCAGCAAACAACAGCCTACCACCTCAACTCATCTACTGTTCTAGCTAATCTAATAATAAGCCGCTGTGAGGTTTTGTAGACGTTGTCAACAACCTTTAGCAGGAACTACAGAAAAAAAAATGAAATATTAGCATTACTATCGGTTTAGAAAACCGACCGAAACCGACCGAAATTTTTGGTCCAGTTTTGGGTTCGGTCCTAGGCTGGAGGTCGGTTGGTTCGGTTCAAAAAAAATACTATCGGTCGGTTTATCGGTTTATCAAATTTCGACCGACCGACCGATGCACACCCCTATATGTAATATTCCCTTCGTCCATGAAATAAACTATAGTTTACCCACAAAAATTTGCCTACGAAGTAAACTCATACTTTACCTTTTTCTAATCACATCATGTGGGACCTTACTCCATTCACAACAACTTTCACTCTCATTTTGTTTTTTTCACACACAACAAGTGGAACTCTTATTCCACACACAACATTTTAACTTTATTTTACCTTCTGCACGCACAACAAGTAGGACTCTTATTCCATTCACAACAATTTTAAACTTCTATTTCACTTTTTCTACTTTCAACAAGTGAGACTCAAACTCCACTCACAATATATTTATCAGTTTTCTTAGTCTCTGTGCCCAGTATGAAATGAGAGTTTATTTGATAATTTGTCAAATTACCTCGCTTTAATTTGGTGCAATTCTAAGGCTTAGGGCAGCGGCACACGTGCGAGTGAGCTCGCTGCCCTAGCGAGCATGATCGCACCCCCAGCGAACCACTTCTGAGTGTGGCACTTGTGAGCGTGCGCTCGCTTTAGCAATCGTCGGTCGTTGTGCACGCTGACAACCTTTGGGGACACGTGGCGATCGCACAACGATTGCCAGGCGACCGTTGGCGATCGCAACGGTTAAATTTCAAATTTTTTTAATCCTCCATTTTACCCCTATAAATACCCTCTTCCCTTCCCTCAAACATCACACCTCTCTTTCTCCCTCTCTCTCAATCGGCGATCTCCGGCGATCTTCCTGACGATGGCTTCTCATCCCTACACCGATGGCAAAACCTTGGAATTGGTGTGGGCGTGGTTATACGTCCACAATGGCGGCGGCGGCGGCAACATATCTGTTTGGACGAGAGTGGTGACTCGCTACAATGCGAATCGTCCATAGTACTCGGCGGAGCGCAATTCGATGCAGTTGCGTCAACACTGGTCCCGAGTCAAGAGCAATTGCGGGTTATTTAACTAGGTGTACCAGACTACCCAGAATCAAGCTCCGGCCGGAATCACTGAGGAGATGTTGGTAAACTCGACGCTCAATGAATGAGCGTCCATGCACGGCGAGGAGTTCAAGCATTTGGCAGTTTGGCAACTCGTGAAGGACGTGCCCGATTTTTTTAGTTCTTAAGGTTTTTTTTTTTTTAAATTATGTCATTGTATTTTTTTTAATTATGTAATTTAATTTAGTTATGCAATTTAATATAATTTAGTTTTAATTATGCGAAAATAAAATAAAATAAATAATAGAGAGCTCGTCGCTGCAATCCTAGCGAGGGCGTGAGCTCACTGTGACGTGGCATGTGAGCGAGCGTGATCGTGGCTATCGGTGCTTAGTGGCGGACCCAGGATTTTCAATTCGGGGGTGAGAAATATTACGATATTTGAAGAACTAGACAGGGGGTTGCAGGGGGGCGTGACCCCCATGCTCGGGGGTTCGGGGGCGAAGCCCCCGATTTTTTTTTTAAGCTGTACAAGAATAAATATAATTTAAAATGAAAAAAACTGATAAAATGTTTATAAAGAGATCAAATATGGTTCAATATCAAAGATACACTTCAAAATACAAAAAAGAAAGATATTACATGATTATCTAATTTATTATTCGACGAGTCTTCATTTCATGAAAGCGAGTGGCAATCTCGTCATCGGAAACTTGGAGAAACATTTCTCTCTCGACGTAAGTGACCAAACAATCATTCAAAAATTGATCCCCCAAACTGTTTCGCAGATTATTCTTGACATAAGTCATTCCAGAAAATACTCTCTCTACACTTGCAGTAGCAACCGGAAGAATCAAAACCAATTTGATGAGCAAAAATACTAGAGGATACGCCACATGTCTATTTGTTTCAACAAGCTTCATCGAAAGCGAACCCATATCATGGAAATTTTGAAACTCATCATCTCTTTTCATATCTTCCATGAATATATCAAGTTGACATTCAAGAGTTGATAAATCAATGCTTGAAAATTCGGAAGGATAAAAAGTGGCAAGTTTGAGTACCTTTTCCTTGTCAAAAGAAGAGAAGCCATCCCGAGGATTTAAGCAAGCCATGCATTTGAGCAACTCCATATTGATCTCATCAAATCGATGGTCAAGTTCTTAAAGTAGTAAATCAATTACTTCTATAAACACATCAACCCGAAAATGATGAAGATATGTAACTTCTTCAACAAAACGCTTTGATCTTCCATGAGGGCTGTAACAATCCTCCATATCAGGAACAACAATGCCATTATCATTACAAAATGAGATAACCTTCTTCAAGTGAGTCTCCCATTCATCATTCCTCAATTTCTGTAATACAACTTTGGTCAATGTGACAAGTCTCATGGCATTAACAATATCTTGGTCCTTCCTTTGCAAAGCAAGACACAAATCATTAGTATAACCAAATATAGTAGACATTAGTTGTGCCATGAAAACAAAATCAAATGACTCTAATGTGAACAAAACGCCTTGAGCTTTGGTTTTATCATCATAATCCGAGCATTCTTCCCAATCGTCACAAGAATTGCAACAATAGTAGAAAACAAATTCATCACATTCAAAATAGCTTTGTAATAAGAACCCCAACGAGTTTCTCCATGCCTCTTCAAACCAAGTTCTTGAATTAACCCCGATCCTGTTTCAAGTTCACCCACTTCCAAGGCTTCAGCAACTTTCTGGGCTTGCAAATCACGAATCATTTCTCTTCTCTTACAAGAAACTCCAACCACATTCAATAAAATTGCAAGTGCATCAAAAAGCCAAGAACAATCACTGTTTTTCTTAGCAATTGCAACAAGAGTTAGTTGAAGCTGATGAGCAAAGCAATGAACATAGTAAGCACTTGGAGTATCTTGCCTAATCAAAGTCTTGAGGCCATTTAACTCACCCTTCATGTTACTAGCCCCATCATACCCTTGGCCTCGAATCTTAGATGGACTCAATGAATGTTCAACAAGTAAAGACAAAATTGCACTTTTTAAAGTCAAAGCCGTAGTATCACCAACATGAACAAGTCCAATAAATCGCTCCACTACCTTTCCCATTTTTCCTTCAACATAACGCAAAGAAAGAGCTAGTTGTTCCTTTTGGGATACATCACTCGACTCATCGGACAATATAGCAAAATAGTCATCACCAAGCTCATTGACGATGCGCTTAGTTGTTTCTTTAGCACAACAATTGATAATATCCTTTTGAATTTTTGGAGATATCAATTGACAATTTCCAGGGGCATTTTCTAAAGTTACCTTTGAAATGGCTTCATTGTGTGTCTTTAACCATTTCAAAACTTCAATAAAATTGCCCCTATTGAGAGAATCTTCATTTTCTCTATGCCCACGAAATGACATTCCTTGTCGCAATAACAAACACACACAAGAAATTGAAGCTTTCAAACGAGTTTCATAGTCTCTTAGAGTCACATCATTGGTATTATCTAAAGAAACAATAATTGATTTTCTTTTGCCATCTCTTAAGCTCACATATTTCTCATAAGCAAGATTGTGAGCACTTTTAACTCCACCAACATGCTTTTTCAATCTATCCGGTTTATTCCATGACTTAAACCCATCATTAACAAATGCATCTCCTCCCACATTAGTTTCAATATCATTCTTGAACATGAAACAAACAAAACAAAATGCGGCATCTTCCTCAATGCTATATTCAAGCCAATCCCATTTATCAAACCAAGAAACAATAAATCGGCGCAACCCTCCAAGATTTCTTTGAGGAAAATTATGAGTTCTTGGTTGAAAGATTATTCATTTCCTATATTCAATATGCAAATATAAAATTGCCATACTAAAACTCAACTAATCAACAACTACTAAAAAATACCAACATTTACATATGCTTCATTTTACCACCAATTCACCATTGAATCAAAAATACTCAATCAAATAAACATCAATAACTAATTCAACATTGACCTGATCAACCAATCACTACAAATTTGTAAAATACTACCACTAATTTAAACTTTAGGGTAAAAGAAAAATACCTCAAATTAATAACAAGCGGCTGAATTAAGGTTTAGAAGATGAAATTAGAATGGAGTTTGAAGCTTGGAGTGCACGGTCAGTGGCCGGCGGGCCGGCGGCGGAGGTCCGACGGGCAACGGCGACGGGCGACGGGAATCTTCTTTTTCAAGTTTATTTTCTCACCCTACTGTATTATACTCTAAGAGTTTTGTCCCCAATTTGAAATTTCCTCCCGCAGTAGTTTTAGTTTAAGGTTTTACTCATTTGGGCTTGGGCTGGAATTTGGGCCATAAATTATATTTTTTATTTAGAATTTGAGCTTAAATTATTATTAACATATATATATATATATATATATATAACTACTAATTTTTTTTTTTTAGGGTACAAATGTACCCCCTTGTTCCAATGTCGGTCCGCCACGGTCATTGCTGCTCACAGCGTAAGAGTGCTGGGCCTATTTTGTTTAATTTTCAACGGTAGGCTCTTGCATATTTTGTCTCGTAGCTTAGAGTCAATATACAGATAAAAAAAAAATTAACTACAAAAATACAATCACATTTAATGTTACAAGGTATGTACACTAACTTACAAATATTTAAACAGCAAAATAGATTAAGAATATAAATCCCATATCTAGAGCCTCGATATCTGAATCTCTCCATCAAGACAAAAAAAAAAATTACAGTAATTCTTTTGTTTTTTTGTATCATGAATTTCTTGCATTCTGCTGTCCATTAAAAATTCCATCTAGTATCTCTAAATATGTGGCTAATATCTAACATACACTTTCTGCCATACTCATAACAAGAATCAAAATAAATTAAGAACTGCATCAAAAATAGAAAGAAAAAAATAAAAATAAAAAATGGCTTCAAATCCTCATGTTCTTGCAATCTCTCTCCCTCTACAAGGCCATATAAATCCCTTGATTCAGCTCTGCCATCGCCTCGTATCGAAAGGGATTCGCATTACCTACGTAACAACCGCTTCCTTAAGCAAAAATCTAAAGAGAGAAGCAGGTGGCAGCAACCTCATCAACCTCGATGTAGTTCCTGATTCGACTGCTGATGATGAGGAAGAAGGCCTCGACAAGTTCGAGACCTTCTTCCGTAGCTTCCAAGCTGCCATGACTAGCGGACTGTCGGAGATTATTGCCCGATATAGTAACTCCGCCGAACCTGTGACAGCCATTGTTTACGACTCTTGCATTCCTTGGATGCTGGAGTTTGCTCATGAGAAAGGACTAAAAGGGGCCGAGCTCTTCACTCAACCTGCCGCTGTTTGTTCGGTTTTCTATCATGTGTGGAAGGGCAGTTTGGATATTTCATCCTATGGCGACGACTCCCAGATTTCCTTGCCTGGATTGCCTATTATGAGAGTTAAAGATCTGCCTTCGCTTTTGTACGATGTGAGGCACTATCAAGCTATCTTGAAGAGACTTGTGGATCAGTTTTCGATGTTTGAGAAGGCCGACTGGCGACTGTTCAACACCTTTGACGAGCTCGAGGACGAGGTAGGTTTCGCCTAATCAGTGACGGAGCTAGAGATATTTTTTGGTCAGATTTTTCTGGTCTTGATTAAACATAACTAGCACTACATTGAATCGTGATCATTTTAGTAGTGTCTTTAGAAGTAATTTTACTAGGAGAACTCAAGAAAAATAAATACTTGTAAACAAGAAAAATAATATACTACTCTCTCAATCACGCTCATTTTTGTCATATTACTAATTGACTCGATTATTAAGGAAAAAGGTAAAAATACATGAAATGAGTAAGTTTTCTTTAACTTTTTGAAGGATTAATTAGCTCCATTTTGGGAAATATGACAAACAGAGGGAGTATATAATTTTTGGGTAACATATTTTGTGCTCTCTATAGTGCCTGAAATTTCTCTTTACACAAATCATGTCTGTGTTTGAAAAAATAGTTCTTTCTTTTTCTTCTGATCAATAGTCATCTTAATACTTAAATGTTACACAAAAAGACCAAGTCAATGGTTGTTATGTACTATTAAGAAAATTTCTTAAATCCTACCAAATTTGTTTATTGAAATTTTGTAACAAATTCTTATAGTATTAAGTAAAATGGCTGGAACCAAAGGTGTAACAAAAAATTTTAAAGGCATGCCTGGCCCGAAATCTCGGGCTGATTTTGACAGCTTTGGACTTCTAAGTTGTTTATTGCCCGCGCAACTCTTTTAATAAATTGTTGCAACTATTTGAATAGGTACTAAAATGGATGGGAAAGGATTCCAAGATTCGGACAATAGGACCAACTGTTCCATCCATGTTCACAGACAAGAGATTAGAAGTAAATTACGATTATGGCCTTAGCCTCTTCAAGCCAACAAACGATTCCTGCAAGAAATGGCTCGACCTACAAGATGATGGTTCCGTAGTCTACGTGTCGTTCGGAAGCTTAGCCGATTTATCGGAGAAGCAAATGGAAGAAGTGGCAATGGGGCTAATCGAAAGCAAACGCAACTTCGTATGGGTAGTTAGAGAAACGGAAGAGAGCAAACTTCCTACTTATCTCGCCTCCGGCACCATAGAGCGAGGCCTAATAGTGAACTGGTGCACGCAGCTACAAGTGCTGTCTCATCGAGCCGTGGGGTGCTTTTTCTCGCACTGTGGGTGGAACTCGACTCTTGAAGCGTTGGTTTTGGGTGTGCCGATGGTGGTGATGCCTCAATGGGCGGATCAGCCCACAAATGCCAAGCTGATAGCCGACGTGTGGGGAACCGGAGTTCGTGTGAAGGCCGATGGAGATGGGATTGTGATGAGAGAGGAAGTTGTTGCTTGTTTGAATGAAGTTATGGGGAGAGAGAGAGGTGATGAGATAAAAAGAAATGTGTTGAAATGGAAGGATTTAGCCATTGGAGCAGTTAGTGAAGGAGGGAGCTCGGACCAAAATATTGCAGAATTTGCTGCTGAACTTTTTTCAACATTTACAAACATTCATAAGCGAAAATTGGATCCTGCAGAGATCTAGCTAGTTTCATTGCACATATTTTTATATGCATATATTATCTACGGACAATTAATTTCAGGCTAAACTTTACACCCAGGCTGAAAATCTGTCAGTCGTGGGTGCAGCTTGGACAAGATTGATTCTCCTGCCATTTGGTATTAATGCATTGTACTCCCCTCTTGGTACTTAAAAAAAAGTACTCCCTCCGTCCATGAAATAAAGTCCCATTTGGATATCGACACGAAGATTAAGAAAACTGGTAAAGTTGTTGTGAGTGGAGTTAAGGTCCCAGTTGTTGAGAGTGAAAGAAGTGGATTGGAAGTAAAAATTTTATGAATGGAATAAGGGTCCCACTTGTTGTGAGTAGAAAATGTAAAATAGATTTAAAATTGTTGTTAGTGGAATAAGAGTCCCACATATTGTGGGTGGGAAAAGTAAAATTAGAGTGAAAATTGTTGTAGGTCTCACTTGATGTGAGTGGAAAAAGGTAAGTAGAGCTTTATTTTGTGGACAAATATTTTGGGGTAAGTAGGGCTTTATTTCGTGGATGGAGGGAGTATCGTTTAAAGATGATACGGGATTTAAAAAAGTTGATAAAGTTATTTTAAGTGAGATAAAAAGTAAGATAGCAGACTGTTAATCTTGAATTTTTTGGATGCTTAATGGTTTATTACCACTTGATTGGTACTTTAATTAAAAATAGGGTGACCGTCACTACTTACTCTTAATATTGTGCAAAATCAAATTTGGCGGCAGATTTAATTTTCCAATATAGGCTGTATGTGCAATAAAATGAACACTTATTTTTGCATGGTTCAAACATTTCATTAAGATTATTTTACTGAAATAATTGCAAGTTCACAAAACATTTCAAATAGAGAGGGTACAATGCATTAAAAAGGTTTGCACAGTGTTTGGTGCCAAAAGCTAAACTTTTCATTATATTCAAATTTCCCACTATAAGAATTGATTTGATCAAAATGTTTGGGAGAATTAAGCTACACTTACCACGTTTTAAACAAACAACAGGTAGAGCATTCAAGGTTCCAAAAATTTAGTGCAAGAGTTCCAAAAAAACAATTAGAACTGAAACATGCTTATTTGAGAAGTAGGTCAAATCTGACATAGCAAAAGCGCAACATGGCACAATAACTCCTCCAAAACTGCAACAACTTATTCTTTGACATTGTGCCAAAAAGGAAGCAACTCTGAAGTTTAAAATTGACTTGAGGACTATTTAGCACATCTGGAAGGCTGCAACTGCCCAACAAGCCTTGGAAAAACCTATTTACATGGTATCAATGAAAAAAATACTCGAAAAAGAAAGATAAGTGGTGCCTGATGAAGAAAGTTTGAAAACATGTCAGTCCTATAGAGAGGCATCATTAGAAAGCTTGCAATTAATCTTGGTGTTAGTAAAATTAATCTTGGTGTTAGTAAAGGTTTGATTTAGACATGGATTAAAGACAAAATTAGTTAGACATACAATTAACATTTCTAACTCCTACACATATGCTTTCAAGATTGAAAATTAACCTTAATAAGCTTAATTGCATTAGTGACTATGAGAAAGTACCTTTTCAATCCATGTATAGCACGACACATATAGATGAAAAGTGGAGCAACTTAACCAAAACCAATGATAGGTATTACCTGTTGGCAGATAGAATTGAGCCACATATGTCGCTCAAATTAAAAAGATTCATTACCAAAATCATGTTCGAGTGTATGGTTTCTAAACCAATAATTGACAGGACATGAAAAGTTATCTTTGATGGCAATTTGATATTTTTTCCATTCACTTATGAGGAGCCAACTCAAAGAAATTTTAAAGAAAAGAGAGAAAGAGGCTATGAAAACCAAGCCTATTCAAACAATTACAAAGGCAGTATTGAAACAATGCTTTCTGTAGCAATTTAGGGTTTTATTCTTAATCTTTTTAACTATCAGAATCAAATTCATTCATCACTTAGTTCTTAATCAAGACAAACCTTCAAAGCTGCAGATGATATCAATCATTAAATCAAGGTGGCCAACAGGTGCAAGCAAACATATAATCATACAACAGGATAATGCAAAACGAAACATTAACAACAATGATCCAGATTTTAGTTGTGCAACCCAATCTGATGGATTCAACATCCAACTTATCTATCAATCATGTAACTTACCAGATACTAATATCAATGATCTTGACTTTTTTTGAGCCATACAAACACTAAATGGTGAGAAAATGGCTAATACGGTAGAAGAGTTTCCATCATGGAAGTTAAATAATGTGTGTTTCTAACTTTGTAGGGATGCTATCATGAGATTATAAAAGTGAGGGGTAACAACAACTACAAGAACCCACACATGAACAAGGAGAGACTTTGTAGGCTTGACTTACTGCCAGAATGCCTTGAGGTTGAGGAACAACTTGTAAGGGACAGTTGAGACTGGTTAACGTTGCAGGGAATTGAGCAAGGGTCAATATATATACAATAGTGACATGCTAGTTGAGGGAGTCTAGTAGGAGGTATTAAGAGATTAGATTCTCTTCATTTCAGTTTTTGACTCATGATTTACAGGGACAAACGTGAAAGATCTGTTTTTATTGTTTGGAATGTAAATTGTCCATGTTTTGAATGTAATTATTTTGTTTTTATAACCACTGAGTCTAAGTAATGTAACTAGAAAAAATACATCATACAAAATCAGAACGGAGAGCTGAGCGAACACCAGCTTCTACCAAGACCACACTCTCTTCCTTTTCCGGTGGTCAGAATCGTCTCCAGCTGTAGTGCTCTCTCGCAGCTCTGCAAGAAAAAAAGAGGGGCGGGGATGTTTCCCAGTGAACCACCTCTGAAACTTAAGTTAGTATTTTGGGTTTCTTTCTTTTGAAGGTGAATGTAATAGGAAATAAGTTTGAGAAATTGTGTGTTTGTGTGTGTTGGATTTTGTAATATATACTCGTGAGTTTCCTTGAGAGTGAAGCTGAATCGCTGCTCCACCTTTTACTTTTACCTTTACATGCGCTATTATCCTATTGGCTGAGACACGATGTACCTTCTGATGGTACCTTACGAGCATTAATTAAAGTGTCTTTGTTCGTCAGGTATACAACCGAAGAAGAGTTTTAAAGGGGGGATCTCAGGGCAGGTTTCTGAAGGGGGACCTCCAGGCAGATCTCTGAAAGGAGATCTCTCCGGGAGACCTCAACTCCATCATTATGTCGCCTCTCTAGTTGAGTACTCACAACACCTGCACGGGGTACTCAGGTCTCTTAAAGACCTGGATATTTTTATCCCTATCATCTACTCTCCCTACTCTGAATTTCGGGAGGTCTTCCTTTGAGAAATACAGAGTAATTTATCCCACGCGACTGTCGAGACATGAGATTTCTTTAGACAATCCCGCTTTCCTTCACCAGGGACCTGGCTATTTCGAATTTTTAAACCAGGTCTCGGTTTGCTGTTATTTTATTGAGCAAAAATAGGGAAACTCTGCAACTTCCCTTACTTTATTTCAACCGTCCCCTTCTCTCTTTTATATTGGGGTTTTCATCCTTATTTTCTTTACCTTTGCACTCTTCTCAATTTTACTGTAATTCTCTTATGGCGCGAACTCTTTCTCCTTCCGCAGAGGATACCATTTCCGATCAACCTGCATTTCACACATCTGATACCCAGCCCCATCTCTCCTCGCATGAAGACTCCCAGTCGGATACATCCCCTCACACTCAAGTTAAGAAAAAGCAACCTTCTGCCCGTCGCTCCCGACGAATAGCCATCAGGAATCCCTCAAGTCCGGCACCTCCTTCCAATCCCGAAGAAGTCATCAACCTGACCGAGGGTTCGCCCTCGTCTGGCCAGGGGGTCAAAGAGGTGGATTCATCATTTCCTTCTATTGAGACTTCTTCTTCTCTGAAGATTTCTGCTCCTCCTATTATGGCTCCAAATGCTATAGCAGGTGAATCCTCCCTAACTCCTGTAGAATTAGCATTAGTAAAGTCGCTGTTGAACTGTGATGAGTTGTTTGATATTAGCATGCCAGAACCATATGACCGTCCTCATCTATTGGATTATCCCCCAGTGGCTTTTTGGTATTACCAAATAGAGGCAGGTTTAAGGTTTCCCCTCCCTGACTTCGTAATTCAAGTTTGTGATCTGCATAATTTATGGCCCAACCAATTTCACCCTTCTTTCGTCAAAATCCTATTGACTTTCTTCATTTTGCTTCGCGGAAAGGGGGGTGTCCCAACTCCCACTATATTCCAAACTGTTTATGATGTGAAGCCCACTGGTGTGTTCTATTATGCTAGCGCTAGACCCAAGGGCCCTGCCCAATACTTGTGTGTTCCTTGCACGGCGGGGAAATAGTGGAGAGACAAGTATTTCATCGTCACTCCTAAACAGGGTCGCTGGCCTTTCACCTATCCCCCATGGCAAACACTTCACCTGAAGCAGCCTCGTCCAACCATTAAGGATTTCTCTACTATTACTCTCAAGGTGTTAGCAAAGCTAACTCAAAGGGCGCGACTTACCCCCTTTCCATTCAATTCATTGCTATCTGACTCTAGCGTGCTTTCCTTCTTTGGATTATCCCCTCGAGGAGATCATTCTTTTTCCATCGAGGGTGGGTTTCAACTGTCTTTTTATCTTTTCCTTTTTTGTTTCTCGAGTCTTCCTAACATGCATTTTATCCTTTGCACCCTACTTGACGCAGAGACGAGCTGGATTCAAGATGTGAAACTTCCTGATGACAAGGACTTTGATTTTGCCATTCTGTTGGAGGAACAAGCTCGCTTAGAATCTCAGGCTCACGATGCTTCACATCCCACCAATCAAGTTTCCTTAGCTACTGCAGCGTTCACACAATCACTATCGGCTTTCCCTGTAGCTTCAGGAACCCTCATCAAGCCTACAACCATTAAATCATTCAGCTCAGGTGCTCCCTCTCAGGATCTTGGCAAAGATAAGGCTACTTCTGGTAGGCTTTCCTCCTCATTCCAAAAGGAAAAGGCTAAGGTGGACACCTCTTCCAACCTTAAGAGGCCTCCTTTTCCTCGACCTCCTACTGGCGCCACCAAGAAGTCCAAGCATACTCCTCTTCTCAGCGGCTCCCCTCCTAAGGGCACTGACTCATCGAGTTATGCTTTCAGAGGTCAAACCTCCAGCTCCCTTCGCAAGTTACCTCATTCTGAGTGCCTTTCCCTGTTGCGAGCCATTCCTCTTTCAGAAGAGGAAGCTGAGGCTAGCCCTCCCTCTTTGCATCAACTCCAAGAGGAGAGCGCTCATGACTTGGTGCAGGTATTGTCATTATCATGCTTTCGTTTTCAGGAAACGTTCATCTTAAGTATTATCACATTTTTACGTTTACATATCTAATGCCTTTTTCCCTTTCCCTTGATATCATTGCAGCTAATCAGTACTCATGGTCGACTGCTGCAACTCCAAGATGCCGCTCAAGAAAAAGAGATGAGGAGACTGAGAGAAGCACTAGTGGCTAGCCAAGTGCAGCTACAAGAGTTAACCAGGGCGAATGAGGACCTGCAGCACCAGAATCAAGACATCTTGGATACCAGCAGCAGGCTTTCCCTAGCCAATGACGATTTAAAAAGGAAGAATCATGAACTGCTCATGTCTTAAGAGAAGATGTCCGCTTTATCCGAGGAGAATGCCTCCCTTAGCAATGTCAATGCCAATCTCAGTCATCATTTGTCCCAAGTTAGCAAGGAACTTGAGGGGACCACGAGCCTTCTTCATGCTGCCAACCTTTCTTATCAATTAGGTTATACTGAAGGGGTTCACTATTGCCGTAGCTACATCCTCCAGACTTCTCTAGGCCAGCAAGCACTGCAAATCCTCCACCAAGGTCTCTTAGAATCTTTCTGAGCCTCACCTGAGTACCTGCTGGCTATCCGTCAAGGTATCGCCTTCCTAGCGAAAAGGTGTGGCATGACTGTGCTAGCCAAGGCTCACAACTTGGGTTTCAAGGAGCCTATAGAGGTAGACCTAATAGTGAAACATCTTCCTCCACCTCCCTCATTCAAGGGTGATCCCTCTGCTCCTCTGGGAACGGCTTGGTGGCTTCCCCTTATGCAGAAAGCCTTCGAGGCTCTCACTGCGCCTTGCGATTTGCAAGCGGCCTTCTCTAATCCGCCTGAGCCCATTTATGATTTCTTCCCAAAAGACTTCTTTCAGGCTGCTAAGATATCAGGTATCTTACACCCCACTCTGCTCTCACATGCTTATTTTCATGTTCGCCGTTATAACTTTTCGTTTCTTCCATTAATCTATTTCCCCTCTTCTTTCTTCAGATGTACCTTCAACTGGTGGGACCTCGCAAGTCCTTGGTGATGGACTAGGAAGGCTGGAGAATGTTCCTGGGGACGAGTCTGCTGACGCTGCGGGGGCTGGTCCTGATGATGATGCTGCAATTTCCTAGCTTAACTGTTGTGTAGTTTATGTTTTGAACAATACTCTTATTTTGCTTTCGTACCAGACAATTTACTTTGTATTTCGGCACTGAACAATTTATCTACTTTTGCTTGTTCTGTTAGTGCTGCACTCAACTTAGCAGCTTAATCTACTGAGTCTATTTTGTTATCATGTTCTTGCTTGTCTGTGCATTTCTTCCTTCTTTTATTTTTCAAATTTTTTGCATTTTCATGAGGTATTACGGGACCCCCTTAGGGGTATAAGGTACACCCCTACTCCTCCCTACTCTAGATGGTTTCATCTTTTTGTTAAACCATTTAGAGTAAATACTTTACTTCATTTTACTAGGTATCGCGTTTACTGCCTTATCTTGGCTCTATAATGTCGTTCCTTATTACACAACAAAACGTAAACAAAGACAAAAATAAAGAAACAACTTCTCAGCCTTTATTTATTCACGATAAGTTCTCTTCGTGCCATTACTGGAATACTTGTCTAGCTAAGCAAGTATCCTATCAAAAAAGATGGGCATGAGACCTGGCACGTAGACCCCCTCCCATTAAGACAAAAAAATTTCCATAGCATGTTTCTAAACATAGTACTTCTTCAGGTTACTGATGTTCCATGGTCTTGGTTCCATATATCCCTTATGGCTCGTGAGCTCATATGCCCCACCAGGGAGTAATTTGGTTACCACAAAAGGTCCTTCCCAATTCGGCTCAAACTTTCTCACCAGATGCATTGCATCAGCTCTCTTGAGAACCAGATCTCCCTCTTGAAACCTCCTGGTCTTTACTTTCACATCATATGCTGCCTTTATGTGAGCCTTGTAAGCCAGAGCTCGCTGATGTGCCTTTTCACGCACCTCATCGATCAGATCTAAGCTATCAGCTCTCAGATCTCTGTTCAGGTCCTCATTGTAGGCCAGGATTCTATGTGTTGGAATCTTTACCTCCATTGGCATGACAGCGTCACTGCCATATACCAAACAAAATGGAGATTGCCCTGTAGCTGTTTTCTATCCAGTTCTATACGCCCACAACACTGAGCTCAGCTCTTCCACCCATTGAGACCTCTCTTTCTCTAGCTTTGTTTTGATACCATTCACTATGGTCCGATTGGTGACTTTCACTTGCCCACAGGTCTCTGGGTGAGCAACAGCAGCGAACCTCTGCTCGATTCCTCTAGCTTTGCACCAAGCTTGTGTTCTTTTTCCAAAGAATTGCGTTCCATTGTCAGATACCAGCACTCTGGGCAGGCCATATCTGCAGCAAATATTCTTCCATATGAACTTTATGATGCTTTCCTCTGTTACTGAAGATAAAGGCTCTGCCTCTACCCATTTACTGAAATAATCCACTGCTACAATGATGTGACATTTCTTTCCCGCTGCCATAGGAAGTTTGCCAACTAGATCTATGCCCTATTTGTCGAACGGACATTCTACATACTGAACTCCTAACTCTTCAACAGGCTATGAATCAGCGGCTCGTGCTTCTGGCAACTGGGACACCTTCTTACGAAGACCTCGACATCCTTCTTCAAAGAAGGCCAACAGTACCCAGCTCTTAGCGCTCACCGGATCAGGTCTCGGAACCCTGTATGACATCCCGCTATTCCCTGATGCGCTTCCTTGATTATCTGCAGACCTTCCACCTCTGTCACACATCTCAGTAATGGCTGTGAGTAAGCCCTCCTGAATAAATGTCCTCCAATCAGACAGTACTTAACGTAGATTTTCTTTTTTTTCAACTCTTTCTCCTTCTAACTGTTCCTCCGTTTCCAAGAAATGTAAAACAAGCACTCTCCAATCATTTTTTTCTTCTATCTCATGAATACTCTTTTCTATTCGGCTGCCCGCCATTTTTAGCAATGTCACTTTTTCAGGTTCCAATCCATTTAGCGAGCTGGCTAGCTTAGCCAGGTGGTCTCCTGTGCATTGAGGTCTCGAGGTATCTGCTCTATCTACAAGTGCTGGAAACTTTTACTCAGATCTCTGACCTGCTCGACATACCTGACCATTCTTTCTTCTTTGATCTCATAATTTCCTAAGACCTGTTGAATTACCAACTGGGAGTCAGAATGAATGACGACACTTTGAGCTCCCAGCTCAGCTACCAACTCCAATCCCCTAACAAACGCTTCATACTCAGCTTCATTATTAGAAACTCTGAACTCGAATTTCAATGCGTAACTAAGCTCACTCTGGTCTGGCTTTATTATGACAATTCCAGCCCCGCATCCTTCAATCGTCACCGATCCATCAACAAAGACTTTCCACTTAGGCCATTGCGTGGGTTGAGTAGTTTCTGTGATAAAGTCAGCCAATGCCTGCGCTTTGATAGCTGTACGCGGCTCAAATTCTACATCATACTCCCCCAGTTCCACGCTCCATTTCACCATTCTCCCTGAGAGATTTGGTCTACTCATCACTTGCTTAAAGGGAAAATTAGTTCTCACCACCACTTTGTGAGCAAGAAAGTACAACCTTAACCTCCTCGCTGTTGTCATCACAGCCAAAGCAGCTCTCTCCACATCGGATTATCTATACTCAGCTCCTTGTAAGGCCTTACTGAAGTAATAAATGGACTTCTGCATAGAGCCCTCCTCCCTTATGAGAACTGCACTTAGGGAATAGTCTCCAACAGATATGTATAGGTACAGGGTTTCTCCTGAGGTTGGTTTGGTTAATACCGGCAGACTTGCCAGATGAGCTTAGAGCTCCTCAAATGCCTTCAGACAGCTCTCATCCCATTCGAATTTACTAGCCTTCTTCAACACCTTGAAGAACGGAAAGCTTTTTTCAACTGAAGCGGATATGAACCGACTGAGCTCGGTGATTCTTCCGTTTAGTCGCTGTATCCTCCCTTATACTAGTAGGAGCAGCCATTTCCAGTACAGCTCGAACCTTGTCCTGATTCACTTCGATTCCTCTTGGAGTTACCATATATCCCAAAAATTTTCCTGACTTAACGCCAAATGTGCATTTTGCTGGGTTCAATCGCAAATCATGCTTTCTTAGCACAGTCATGACCTCCTCTAGGTCTCTAACATGATGTTCTGCCTTCACACTTTTCACAACGATATCATCCATGTATACCTCCAAAATCTTTCCTATCTGCTCTTCAAATATTGCGTCCATCATTCTTTGATAGGTAGCTCCCGCATTCTTTATTCCAAAAGGCATCCTTACGTACGCGAACATGCCGCATATGGTTACAAAAGCTGTTTTGACCACATCCTCAGGGGCTAGCTGTATCTAGTGGTACCCCTGGTAAGCATCCAACATAGATAACAACTCACATCCTGAAGTTGAATTGATCAATTGGACGATACAGAGCAATGGGTAATGATCTTTCGGGCACGCTTTGTTCAGGTCCCTGAAATCTATGCACATTCGCCAGCTGCCATTGCTCTTAGCTACCATCACTGCGTTTGACAACCACTCGGAGTACTGAATTCTAACAATGTGACCAGCGTCTAACAGCTGTGTGATCTCCTCCCTAATTAATTTTTCCTTTTCTGGGCAAAAGGATCTCTTTTTCTGCCTTACCGGCCTCACTTTAGGGTCTACATTCAGGTGATGCAGCGCTACAGACGGGTCTACCCCTTTCATATCCTTCGGGCTGAATGCAAACAGGTCTGCATTCCTTTGTAAACACCGAATTACTGCTTCTCTTTGTTCTTCAGTCATTTGCTTCCCAATCTTCGTGGTGAAACCCATTTTCCCTGGGAATAGTTCCACCATCATCAACTCTTCTTCCACTGGCTACATTTCCTCTATACCCTTCACCTTTGCATTTTCACTTAGTGGTGGGCGTTCTGCCACTGAGGTTCCTTTCACCTTTTGCTTAGCATACTTTATGGATCTTATGTAAGACTCTTTCTGATAGTGACAAAAATATCTAGATCTCCAGGAAGACCTGAGCACGCGACCTGAACACCTGATCTGAGCACTCTAAATGGTTGCAATGAGGTCTCTCGTGGAAACTTACTCTCAGAGAACAGTCAGTAGGTCTCTTGTCAAGTCCTCGCTAGAAATCTGCACGAAGAGCTCTTAGTCAGGGCTCTCTCCTAGTTGAACACCTGACAGACAGGGAAACTTTAATTAATGTTCATCTGGTACCGTCAGAGAGTACGATGATGCCATAGCCAATAAGATGATAGAACGTGTAAAGATCAAGGAAAAAGGGGTGTTGGCAGTAGTACAACTTCACCCTCAAGAAAACTCACGGGTATATATATATTAAAAAAACACGACACACACAGATGACTCTAAATCTTACTCTCTGTTCCATTAAACTTGTTCAGAGAGAAAAACCTAGAACGCTAACTTAATCTTCGGAGGTGGTTCGCCGGGAAACCTTCCCAGCCCTCCTTTTCTTGCAGAGCCGCGCTCGGATTCTTCTACGGAGGACGATTCTCACCACTTGTAGCAGAGAAGAACTAAGGTATAGGTGAGTATTGGTTTTTGGTCATTCATTTGTTCTGATTTACATGGTGTGCTTTTCTAGCCTCATCATCTGGCGCCGTCTGTGGGAACGGAATTTTGCTTTAGAATTTCGCTCCAAACTCTTTTTTCTGTGTCCTTTTTTTCAACGATGTTGAGTTTTGAGCTTAAGATTGAGAGGAAAAGAAAAGTATTAAGAAACTGGGTCTGAGCATTTTAGTCGATTTACGCTTCTATTTTCAAAAACTTCTGCTATTTATCAAGAAATGGTTTGAGCGATTTTGGGCATTCCCGTATTTTAAACCTCTTTGCGAATCTTGGTGTAGCCTCTTAAACTTGCTTATTTCTGGTATTTTCGTGAAATTCTACATTTCATGGTACGGTATAGAGCCGTTGGTGGAGTAAAAGATAAATAGAATCCCCTGTTGGGCAGAAGAGTGGTTAAAGATAGATGATTCCGAGAAGTAAAATTCGGAAATCCTCATGAACCGAGGAGCCGGAATTGGCGAAAACATAATGACTTCAGAGTAAGTCTTACGTAGTCCCCGCGGAGATGGGGAACGAGCGCGTAGGGAAGGGGGATATGATGCATCATATTCCTCGAATTCCTTGAAATTTACCTTTTGAGACCTGATGATGGTCTTTTGAAAAGGGTAGTGTATACCTTATAATGGTCCTTCTGAGACCTGATGATGGTCCTTTGAAAAGGGTAGTATATACCTGATAATGGTCCTTCTGAGACCTGATGATGGTCCTAATGCTATCTTTTAGCTGGTAAGTTGAAAATTTTGAAATACAGATTCAGTCAAGGAAGATATGTCGGTCCGAGACCGGGAGTCCCCACTTGAAGGAGTGGTGCGTGATGATAGCTCTTCGGAGGAACGTACTGAGGAGGAAAATCAAAACGTGCTGAAGGAAGCTCCACCAAAAATAACTACGCCTCAGAAGGAGGGGGCCTCCAAGTCGACTAGCCCTCAGAAAGCAGGAGGTCACAAAGGTTCGGAGGTTACGAGAGATGAACCTCAGATGCCCGCACAGTAGGGTGTTACCTATGCAGTGTCCATGGATCAGCTCAATGCTATGGTAAAGCAAGTTGTATCCCAGGCCCTGGCTCCGCTGGAGAATCAAACTAAGAAGTTTGGCAGCACAGCAAGGGGTAAAGCCAAGAAGGTATGAATGGATCTTGTAAGATCTCTATTGTAATGAGACACCAATGAAGTGGTTAGAACCTCATGAATATAAGAATACGTATTTGTGATCTAAATACACCTATTTTCCTTGACAGAGAGAGCCTGTGGAGGAAGATCAGTATGAAATTGACGGGTATGAGAGCCCTCAAACTGAATCAGAAAATGGTCAGTGAATAAATAGAGAAAGTAGATATTTGTGACATCTCTAAAGTAATTTACTTGCTGATGAAGTCATGATTACTCATTTTACAATGAAATTCGCAGAGGATGAAGCACGGATCACAAAACCCCAAGATGAGGGGGCTGCCGCCGAGATTGCCTCCCTCAAACAGCAGCTGAAAGACCTCCAGCACAAGGTTCCCTCGCCTAAGAAATCTCCTAAGAAGCCTGTTAAACCCAGTAACAACCAGTCTCCTTTCTTGAGGGACATTAGAGAGGATCAGTTACCTCTAAATTTCAAGACATTGACGTTGGAATATGATGGTTCCACAGACCCGTATGAACACATTATAAGGTTTGAGAATGGGGCAATGCTCCATCAGTATACGGAGGGGGTAAAGTGCAGGGTTTTCCTTACAACCTTGTCGAAGATAGCTCAGCAGTGGTTTTCCCAGCTACCCCCCAACAACATAAGTTCATTTAATGAGTTCAAGTCCATGTTCTTGCATCAGTTTGCTAGTGCACAAAGGCATGTTAAGACCTCCTCCTCGCTCATAGCTTTAAGGTAGAAACCCTCTGAGAGTTTGCGTCAATATGTTGGGCGCTTTAACGCTAAAGCATTGCAAGTGCCCCTGGCTTCTGATGATGTGAAGGTGCAAGTGTTGATACAGGGCATAGCCCCAGGGCCGTTCTTTGTTTCATTGAACAAAAGACCTCCATTGCATTTTGAGGAGTTACAGCAGAGAGCTGACAAGTATGTTAATTTGGAAGAGGCCCAAGAAGCTAGGAGAGCTAAAGAGGAGTCGCTTAAGCCCAAACAAGAGACCTCAGAAAGGAGGCCATCCTCAGCAGCGAGAGCTGAGAAGGACAGAGGGGGGCAAAGGCCCAAAAGAGCTCCTGAGAGGTTTGATCAATATACGCCCCTTAACGCATCTTTGGTAGAGGTCATGGAAGCAACTGCCAGGTCTCCTCATTTCAAGTACCCCAGCACTTATAAAGAAGCTTCGCGTAACCCGCGATCTGAATTATATTGCAAGTACCATAATGATTATGGGCATGACACGAACTCTTGTAGACACTTGAAAGATGCTATTGAGCGGCTGCTGAAGAAGGACGACACCTTACTCCAGTTTGTTAAGAAAGAAAGAGAGAAAGGCTACAAGAGGAAAGAGCCGGAGCAGAAGAAGCCTGATCAGAGGGAGAGAACTCCTCCAAGGCGAGAGGATCCTCCCCCAAAAAGAGGAAATATTAATATGATTATGGGGGGAGGGGAATATTAATGGGGATTCAGGTCGAGCTCGCAAAGCTCATGTAAGGGCTGCGAAAGCTCAAGTGAGCAAAGAGGTCCAGGAGTTAGCAGGAACAATGGGCATGGAGATTGATGTAGTAGATTCATTCTCGGGAGAAGAAACGAGCCCAAAGGTGAGTGTGAGTTTTGGCCCCAAGGACCTGGTCAGCACGACACCCCATAATGATGCATTGGTGATTAGTGCTGAAGTTGCTAACTGGAGGGTAGCCAGGATCTTTGTAGATACAAGAAGTGCGGTGAATATGCTTTTCTGGGATTGCTTCCAAAGGATGAAAATTAATGCTAATTTAATGCCAGTAAACACAACGTTGTACGGTTTTGCTGGAGGTGAAATACAGCCTAAAGAAGAGGTGACTCTTCAGGTAACACTGGGTAGTGGTGATACCTCGAACACTCGGATGGTGAAGTTTCTAGTAGTAGATACACCTTCAGCATACAACATAATATTGGGAAGACCTGCTTTAAACGATTTCCAGGTGGTGGTCTCCACCTACCACATGAAAATGAAGTTCTCAGCTTTTAAGGAAGGGCTGGTAGGTGAGGTCTCGGGTGACCAAGAAGTATCCAAAGAGTCTTATGTAAAGTCCATAAAGCATGCTAAACAAAAAGTGAAAGGAGCCTCAGCGGCAGAACGCCCACTGCAAGATAAAAACGCGAAGGTAAAATATGTAGACGAAGACCTAGAGCCAAGAATGCAGCCGGTGGAAGAGGATTTGATGATGGTAGAACTGCTCCCGAGAAAAAAACGGGGTTTACCACGAAGATGGGGAGGCAAATGACCGAAGAACAAAGAGAGGCGATAGTCCGATGCTTGTGGAAGAATGCGGATCTATTCGCTTTTAGCCCGGAGGACATGAAAGGGGTAGACCCATTGGTAGCCCTGTGATGCGGCTAAAAAAGCACATCATGTAAAACCAGAACAAGGGAATGACCCTAAAGCAGTACACACCTACTCCGCAATTCTTCTTAGCTTGAAATGTCCGAAATCGTCTTTCCCAAAAGAAGCCAAGCGTGAATCTGCAAAAGAAGGAGGGCCGGGAAGGTTCCCGACGAACCACCTCCGAAGGTTAAGTCAGTGTTATGGGTTTTGTTTTTGAGTAAGTTTAATGGAACAGGGAGTGAAATTTAGAATCATGTGTCTGTGTGTTGTGTGTTTTTCAATATATATACTCGTGAGTTTTCTTGAGAGTGAAGTTGCGTTGCTTCCGACTCCTTTATCTTTATCTTTACACGTTCTCTCCTTCCATTGGCCATGGCAGGCATCGTACCTTCTGACTGTACTGGACTCTCATTAATTAAAGTATCCATGTCCGTCAGGTGTTCAACAGGGAGAGAGCTCCGATTCAGAGCTATCCATGTAGACCTCTGGCGAGGTCTTGACTAGAGATCTACCAACTATTCTCTAAAGCAGATCTCCATGAGAGACCATATTGCTACTGTCCAGAGGGCTCAAGTCGAATGTTTAGGTCACACGTTCAGATCAGACATTCAAACTATGCACTCAGGTCTTCCTAGAGACCTGGACATTTTTGTCACTATCACCTACTCCCCCCCTACTCTAAATTTCTGGAGGTTCCCTTTCAGGAAATTTCAGAGTAGCCTAACTCGTGTAACTGTTATGTGCAACAGCAACTTATTCTTCTCTTATGTAGACCTGTCCATTTCAAATATTTTAAAACCAGGTCTCCTTTGACCGGTATTTAAGTGAAAGAGTGGAGGAGACTTTCCAACTTCCTCCACCTTTTTTTCCAACCGCCTCCTTTTCTCTCCTTTATTGAGGGTTTTCACTTTCATCCCCTTTCACTTTTCGCCCTTCCTTTCAAATTTTTACTGCAAATCATCCATGGCGCAAACTCCCTCTCATTCTGAGGAATTCACCACTTCCGACTAGCGTGAGCCCCCTCCATCCGACATTCAGCAACGGACTTCCCAACTTGAAGACTCTCAATCGGATACCTCTGTTCATACTCAGGTGAAGAGGAAACAGACCTCTGGGGCCAAGAGGAAACAAACTTCTGCTCGACGTTCTCGCCGCATAGCCATCCAAAACCCCTCCGGTCAAGTGCCTCCTTCCTCCTCAACTGATATCATCAACTTAACCGAGGGCTCTCCCTCTTCTGGACACGGGGTCAAAGAGATGGATTCGTCATTCCCTTCGGCTGAGGCTTAATCTTCTCTGAGGATCTCTACTCCTCCCGCTATGACTGCAAACACTATAACAGATGATTCTTCCCTTACTCCTGTAGAATTAAAGCTAGTGAGGTCCATGTTAAACTGTGATGATTTATTCGATATTAGCATGCCAGAGTCACATGATCGCCCTCATCTGCTAAGATATCCCTCGGTAGCGTTTTGGTATCACCAGATAGAATCAGGTCTAAGATTTCCTCTTTCCGACTTTGTAGTCCAAGTTTGTGATTTATACAGTTTATGGCCCAATCAACTTCATCCTTCTTTTGTCAAAATCTTATTGACTTTCTTTATCCTGCTTCGCAGTAATGAGGGCGTCCCCACTCCTTCTCTTTTTCAAACGGTGTATGATGTGAAACCCACCGGAGCTTTTTACTATGCTAGTGCTAGGCCCAAGGGTCCTGCCCAGCATTTATGTGTACCTCGCACAGCGGGAAAGGAATGGAGAGACAAGTATTTCATTGTCACTCCTAAACAGGGTCATTGGCCTTTTGATTACCCTCAGTGGAAAACACTTCGCCTGAAGCAACCCCGTCTTGCTGTTTCGAGCATTGCTGACATAACTCTTCGAGTGCTATCGAAGTTGTCTCAAAAAGCACGGGTTGCCCCCTTTCCATTCAATTCTTTGCTGTCTGATCCTAGTGTACTTTCCTTCTTTGGATTGGCACCTCGAGGAAATCACTCCTTTTCCATTGAGGGTGGGTGTTAACTGTCTTCTCATCTTTTCCTTTTTACTTCTCCAGCCTTTTTAACATGCATTTCATTCTTCGCACCTTACTTGGTGCAGGAACAAGTTGGATTCAGGACGTGAAGCTTCCCGATGATGGAGATTTTGACTTTGCTATCCTACTAAAAGAACAAGCTCGCTTGGAGTCCCAAGCTCCTGATCCTGCACACCCTGCCAATCCAGCTTCTGCATCTATTGTTGCCTTCTGCAAAATCACAGCCAACCTCTCCTACTGCTTCAGGGGTCATCATCAAGCCCACAGCCACCAAGTCATTAGGTCCGAATGTACCTCCCCAGCATCTAGGCAAAGACAAGATCCCTTCCAGTGGACCTCCCTCTCCACTTCTTAAGGAGAAGTCCAAAGTAGATGCCCCCATTAGCCTTCAAGAGACCTCTCCTGGCCCCGACCTCCTGCTGGTGCCGCTAAAAAGTCCAAGCATACCCCTCTTCTTGGCAGCTCCCCTCCACGGGGTACTGACTCATCAGGTTATGCCTTCAGGGGCCTGACTTCCAGCTCCCTCCGCCATTTGCCTCCTTCCGAGTGTCTCTCCTTGCTGAAGGCCATTCCTCTCTTTGAGGAGGAGGCTGAGGATAGCCCTCCCACTTTGCGCCAGCTGCAGGAGGAAAGTGCTCAAAACTTGGTATAGGTATTATCACCCATACACTACCATTTCGAGAAAGTACTCATCACTAAATGCTATCACATCTTTATTGTCACATATCTAACACCTTCCTCCTCCCCCCCTTGACCTCATTGTAGCAGTATTCAGGCATTCACAGCCGACTGCTACAATTTCAAGATGCTATCCTGGGGAAATAGATGGAAAAGTTGAGGGAGGCATTAGTGGCTAGTCAGGTACAGCTACAAGAATTGGCCCAAGTGAATGAGGACCTGCAGCATCAAAATCGGGACATCTTGGACACCAACAGCAGACTCTCTTTGGCCAATGATGATTCAAAGAGGAAAAACTACGAGCTACTCATGTCCCAAGAGAAGATGTCTGCCCTGTCTGAGGAGAATGCTTCTCTCAGTGATGCCAACGCCGAGCTCAGTCATCACCTATCCCAAGTTAGCAAGGATCTTGAGGGGGCCAAAGATCTCCTTCATGCCGCCAACCTCTCTTATCAGTCAGGTTACACTGAAGGAGTTCATTACTGCCGCAGCCACATCCTTCAGACCTCTCTGGGCCAACATGCACTGCAGATTCTTCACCGAGGTCTCCTGGATTCATTTCAGGCATTCCCCGAGTATTTGCAGGCCATCCGTGAGGACATTGCTTTTCTAGCCAAGAGATGTGGTATGATTGTGCTAGCCAAGGCTCATAACTTAGGTTTCCAAAAAACTATAGATGTTGATCCAATAGTGAAGCATCTCCCTCCTCCTTCTTTCAAGGGTGATACCTCTACTCCCCTGGGGACTGCTTGATGGTTACCTGTCATGCAGAAAGCTTTTGAAGCGCTCACAGCACCATGCGACTTACAAGCAGTTTTTTCTGATCCCTCTGAGCTCATATACGATTTCTTTCCCAAGGACTTTCTTTACCTTGGCAAGGCATCAGGTATCTCATGCTCTTATATACTGATCTTGTATTCACTACTACAACGCCTTACTTTCTCAACTAATCCATTTCTCACATGTTTCCTTCAGGTGTGCCTTCGTCCGATGGGACCTCACAAGGCATTGGGAATGAGCAGCTGGAGAATGTTCCTGAGGATGAGCCTGCTGATGCTGCTGAGGCTGACCCTGCCGATGACACTACCAACTTTCTGACCTAACTATTGTGTAGTCTATGTTCTAAACAATATTTCATCTGTTCCTTGCACTAAACAATTTCTTTTACGCTTTGACTTTTGAACAATTTCAGCACCTTTGCTTGTTTTGCTAATACTGCATTGTCTATTTAGCAGCTTAATCTACTATGTTTACTGCTGTGTTATCATTTTACTGCGCATATTCCTTCCGTTTGCGTTTTTGATTTGCATTTTCATGGGGTATTGTGGGACTCCCTTAGGGGTGTAGGGTACACCCCTACTCCCTCCTACTTTAGATGGTTTTATCCATTGTCAAACCATTTAGAGTACATGTTTCCATTTTTCTAAATATTATGTTCACTGCCTTGTTTCAGCCTTATGATTTCCAGCTATTACAACACGGCAATATGTAAATAAAGACGAAAATTAAAGCAAACAGCCTCTTAGCCTTTATTTATTTGCGACAAGTTCTCTTCGTGCCATTACAGGAATACTTGTCTAGTTAAGCAAGTATCCTATCAAAAAGAAAATGGGCATAAAGTCTGGCACGTAGACCCTTTCCCATTTAAGACAAAACTTTCTGCATCCTATTGTCAAACATAGTACTTCTTCAAATTGCTCACATTCCATGGCCTCGGTTCCGTGTATCCTTCATGGCTCGTGAGCTCGTATGCTCCGCCAGGAAACACCTTGGTCACCACAAACGGTCCTTCCCAATTTTGTTCAAACTTCCTCACCGGATGCATGGCATAAGCTCTCTTGAGCACCAGGTCTCCCTCTTGAAACCTCCTCGTCTTCACTTTCACGTCGTATGCTGCTTTTATGCGAGCTTTACAAGCCAAAGCTCGCTGGCGCGCTTCCTCACCTACCTCATCAATCAGATCTAGGCTATCAGCTCTCAGCTCTCCGTTCAGGTTCTCATCATAAGATAGGACCCTATGTGTCGGAATTTTCATCTCCATAGGCATAACAGCATCAGCACCATAAACCAAGCAAAAGGGAGACTGCCCTGTAGCTGTTTTCTATCCAGTTCTGTACGCCCATAGTACCGAGCTCAGCTCCTCCACCCATTGAGACTTCTCTTTTTCCAGCCTGGCTTTAATGCCATTCACTATGGTCCTGATTAGTGACTTCGACTTGCCCACAGGTCTCTGGATGAGCAACAACAGCGAACCTGTGCTCGATTCCTCTAGCTTTACACCAAGCATGAGTTCTTTTTCCAAAGAACTGCGTCCCATTATCAGAGACCAGCACTCTAGGTAGACCTATACCTGCAACAAATGTTTTTCCATATGAATTTTATAATGCTTTCCTCTGTCACTGAAGATAGGGGCTCTGCCTCCACCCATTTACTAAAATAATCCACCACTACAATGATATGGCATTTCTTCCCCGCTGCCATGGGAAGCTTGCCAACCAAATCTATGCCCCATTTATCGAATGGACATTCTGCATACTGGACTCCCAACTCTTCAGTAGGCTTATGAATCAGCGGCCCATGTTTCTGACATTTGGCGCACCTTCTTACAAAGACCTCGGCATCCTTCTTCAAAGAAGGCCAGTAGTACCCCGCTCTCAGGACTAGCCGAATTCAGGTCTCGGAATCCTGTGTGGCATCCCGCTATCCCTTGGTGCACCTTCCTTGATCACCCGTAGACCTTCTGACTCGGCTACACATCTTAACAACGGCTGTGAATAAGCTCTTCTGAATAGATGTCCTCCAATTAAACAGTACTTAGCATAGATTTTCTTCTTTCCAGCTCTCTCTCCTTCCATCAGCTCTCCTGTTCTCAGGAAATGTAGGATAAGTGCTCTCCAATCACTTCTTTCCTCTATTTCATAGATATTCTTTCCTATGCGGCTGTTCGCCATCTTCAACAACGTCACTTTCTCAGGAATTCACTCCGTTCAGGCAGCTGGCCAACTTGGCGAGGTGATCCGCCTGCACATTGAGGTCTCGAGATATCTGCTCTATCTTCAAGTGCTGAAACTGTGTACTCAGGTCTCTAATTTGCTTCACATACTTTATCCATCCTTTCTTCTTTGATCTCATAATTTCCTGAGACCTGCTGAACCACCAGCCTGTGAATCAGAGTGAATAACAACTCTTCTGAGCTCCCAACTCAGCCACCATCTCCAGGCCTCTGACAAATGCTTCAGTATTCAGCCTCATTATTAGAGACTTTGAACTCAAAATTCAACGCGAAATTGAGTTCGCTCTGATCTGGCATTACTATGACAATTCCAGCACCGCATCCTTCCATTGTTACCGATCCATCTACGAAAACCTTCCACTCCGGTCATTGCATAGGTTGGGTAGTTTCTTGGATAAAGTCTGCCAAGGCTTGTGCTTTGACAGCCGTGCGCGGCTTCAAACTCCACATTATATTCCCCTAACTCCACACTCCATTTCACCATCCTTCCGGAGAGATCTGGCTTGCTCAACACTTGCTTAAAGGAGAAATTAGTCCTCACCACCACCTTGTGAGCTAAGAAATATAATCTCAAACGTCTTGCTTGCTGTCATCACAGCCAAAGCAGCTCTCTCAACTTCTGAATATCTGTATTCAGCCCCTTGCAAGGCTTTGCTGATATAATAGATGGGCTTCTGGATAGAGCCCTCTTCCTTTATAAGAATCGCACTCAGGGAGTAATTCCCGAAAAGATATGTATAAGTACAAGGTTTCATTCGGGGTAGGCTTGGTTAACACTGGAAAACTTGCCAGGTGAGCTTTCAATTCCTCGAATGCTTTCCTGACAGTTCTCGTCCCTATTCAAATTACTAGCCTTTTTCAACACTTTGAAAAACGGAAAACTTCTCTCCGCTGAAGTAGAGATAAATCTACTAAGCGCGGTGATTCTTCCATTCAGTCGCTGTACTTCCCTTACATTAGTAGGAAGCAGCCATTTCCAGTACAGCTCGTACCTTCTCCTCATTCACTTAAATTCCTCTTGGAGTTACCATATACCCCAGGAACTTTCCTGACCTGACTCTGAATGTGCATTTTGCTGGTTCAATCGCAGACCTATATTTTCTTATGACTGTCAGGACCTCTTCTAGATCTCTAGCGTGGCTCTCTGCTCTCACGCTTTTCACGAGAATGTCGTCTACGTACACCTCCAGGATTCTTCCTATCTGGTTTTCAAATATTGCATCCATCATTCTCTGATAGGTGGCTCTAGCATTCTTCAGGCCGAAAGACATTCTCACATATGCAAATGTACCACACACAGTTACGAAGGCCGTTTTGATCACATCTTCAGGAGCTAGCTGTATCTGGTGATAGCCCTAGGTAAGCGTCTAGCATAGACAGCAATTCACACCCTGATGTTGAATCAACCAGCTGGTCGATACACGGCAAGGGGTAATGGTCTTTAGGGCATGCTTTATTCAGGTCTCTGAAATCTATACACATCCGCCAGCTGCCATTGCTCTTAGCTACCATTACTGTATTTGATAACCATTCAGAGTACTGAATCCTAACGATATGACCTGCATCTAACAGTCGCCTGATCTCATCTCTGATCACATTTTCTTTCTCTGGTCCGAAAGATCTCTTCTTCTGCCTTACTGGCTTCGCTCTAGGATCTATATTAAGATGATGTAGAGCTACGGATGGGTCTACCCCTTTCATATCCTCTGGGCTGAATGCAAATAGGTCTGCATTCTTCCACAAGCATCGAATTATCATATCTCTCTGCTCTTCCGTCATTTGCTTTCCCATTTTCGTGGTGAAACCTGTCTTTCCTGGAAACAGTTCTATCATCACCAGGTCTTCCTCTGCTGGCTTCATTCTCTGTTCCAGATCCTCATCCATAACTTTCATTTTTGCACTGTTGTCTTGAAGTGGGCGTTCTACTACTGAGGCCCCTTTCACCTTTTGTTTAGCATGCTTTATAGACTCCACATAGGATTCTTTTGATATTTCCTGGTCACCTGAGACCTCACCCACCAGCCCTTCTCTGAGAGCTGGGAACTTCATTTTCATGTGGTAAGTGGAGACCACCACCTGGAAATCATTTAAGGCAGGTCTTCCCAATATTATGTTGTATGCTGAAGGTGTGTCTACTACTAGAAACTTCACCATCCGAGTGTTTGAGGTCTCGCCACTACCAAGCGTTACCTGAAGGGTCACCTTCCCCTTAGGTTGTATCTCTCCTCCAGCGAAACCGTATAAAGCCGTGTTCACCGACTCTAAATCAGCGTTGATTTTCATCCTCTGAAAGCAGTCCCAGAAGAGCACATTCACTGCACTTCCTGTGTCTACAAAGATCCGCGCCACCCTCCAATTAGCAATGTCGGCACTAATCACCAGCGCATCATTGTGGGGTGCTGCACTCACCAGGTCCTTAGGACCGAAACTCACACATACATTTGGGTTTATTTCTTCTCCAGGATATAAATCTACCACATCAATCTCCATGCCCATGGTCTCTGCTACCTTTTGAACTTCTTTATTTACCTGGGCCTTTGCTGCCCTAACATGAGCCTTACGCGCTCGACCTGAATCTCCGTTAGTGTTACCTCCCATAATCATGTTAATGTTTCCCCTCTTCGGGGGAGGGTCCTCTCGTCGTGGAGGGGTTCTCTCCCTTTGATCAGGTTTCTTCTGCTCCGGTTCTTTCCTCTTGTAGCCCTTCTCTCTTTCTTTCTTAACAAATTGGAGCAAAGTTTCATCCTTCTTCAACAGTCGCTCAATAGCGTCTTTCAAGTGTCTGCAAGAGTTTGTGTTATGCCCATAATCGTTATGGTACTTGCAATATAATTCAGATCGCGGGTTACGCGGAGCTTCTTTGTAAGTGCTGGGATACTTGAAATGAGGAGACCTGGCCGCTCCCTCCATGACCTCCCCTAAAGGTGTGTTAAGGGGCGTATATTGATCAAACCTCTCGGGAGCTCTTTTAGGTCGCTGCTCCCTCTATCCTTCTCGGCCTTCGACGCTAAGGATGATCTTCTTTCTGAGGTCTCTTGTTTGGGCTTAAGGGACTCCTCTTTAACCCTCCTAGCTTCTTGAGCCTCCTCCAAGTTAACATACTTGTCAGCTCTCTGCTGCAGCTCCTCGAAATATAATGGAGGTTTCTTGTTTAACGAATCAAAAACGGCCCTGGGTCCAAGCCCTGTATCAATGCTTGCACCTTCACGTCATCAGAAACCAGGGGTACTTGCAACGCCTCAGCATTAAAGCGTCCCACATACTGACACAGGCTCTCTGAGGGTTTTTGCCTTAACGCCATGAGCGAGGAAGAGGTCTTAACGTGCCTTCTTGCACTAGCAAACTGATGCAAGAACATGGACTTGAATTCACCAAACGAGCTTATGCTATTGGGAGGCAGCTGGGAAAACCACTGCTGAGCTATCTTTGACAAGGCTGTGAGAAAAACCCTGCACTTCACGCCCTCGGTGTATTGATGAAGCATCGCCCCATTCTCAAATCTCACTATATGCTCATATGGATCTGTAGAGCCATCATATTCCAACGTCAACGTCTTGAAGTTTGGAGGTAATTGATCTTCTCTAATGTCCCTTGAGAAGGGAGACTGGCTACTACCAGTTTTAACAGGCTTCTTAGGAGATTTCTTAGGCGAGGGGACCTTGCGCTGAAGGTCTTTTAGCTGCTGTTTGAGGGATGCAATTTCAGCAGCAGCTCCTTCGTCTTGAGGTCTTGTAATACGTGCTTCATCTTCTGCAAATTTCATTGCAAAAATAAGTAATCACGACTTCATTAGTGAGTAAGTTACTTCGGGAATGTCACAAATATCTACTTTCTTTATTTATTCACTGACCATTTTCTGATTCAGTTTGAGGGCTCTCGTACCCATCGCTTTCATATTGAATCTCCTCCACAAGTTCTACATGTGAAGGAAAACACGGGTATTTAGATTGCAAGCATTTATTCTTATATTCACGGGGTTCCCCCATTCTATTGATATCTCATTACAATAGGGATTTCACAAGACCCATTCATACCTTCTTGGCCTTGCCCTTTGATGTGTTACCAGACTTCTTAGTTTGGCCTTCTAACGGAGCTAAGGCTTTGGATACAACTTGCTTTACCATAGCATTGAGCTGTTCCATTGATACCGCATAGGTAACACCTTGTTGTGTAGGTATTCGAGGTTCATCTCTCGTAACCTCTGAATCTTTATGACCCCTGCTTTCTGAGGACTGGTCGACTTGGAGGCCCCCTCCTTCTGAGGCGTAGTTATCTTTGTTGGAGCTTCCTTCAACACATTTTGATTCTCTTCCTCAGCACGTTCCTCTGAGGAGCTATCATCACGCATAACTCCTTCAGGTGGGGATTCTCGGTCTCGGACCGACGTATCTTCCATGACTGAATCTGTATTTTCAAAATTTTCAACTTATCAGTCGAGAGACAGCATTAGGACCATTATCAGGTCTCATAAGGACCATTATCAGGTCTCACAAGGACCATTATCAGGTCTCACAAGGACCATTATCAGGTCTACATCACCCCTCTTACAAGACCATCGTCAGGTCTCGGAGGGAGAATTTCAGGGAACTTCAAGGAATATGATGCACCATATCCCCTTTCCCTTTGCACTCATCTCCCATCTCTATGGGGACTGAATGAGACTTACTCCGAAGTCTTTACGCTTTTGCCGATTTCGGCTTCTCAGTTCATGAAGATTTCCGAGTTTTTCTTCTCAGAATTATTTATTTTCAAACGCTCTTCCACCCGACAGGGAATTCTATTCAACTTCAACTCTACCAACGGCTCCATATCATACCACTAAATGTAACACTTCGCAAAAATACCAGAAATAAGCAAGTTTAAGAGATTTCACCTAAATTCGTAAAGGAGTTCGCAATAAGACGTTCAACCCACTTTTTAAAGAGAAACAGCAAAAACCTTTCAGAATGAAAGCACTAATCGACAAAAATGCTCAGATCCAGTTTCCTGATGCTTTTCCTCTAAAGCTTAAACTCGACATTCCACATGATTCACCGAGAAAAAAGGACATATAAAAAAGAGCTTCGGAACGAAATTCCAAACCAAAATTCCGTTCCCACAGACGGCGCCAGATGATGCGGCTAAAAAAGTACATCATGTAAAACCAGAACAAGAGAATGACCCCAAAGCAGTACTCACCTACTCCGCAATTCTTCTTAGCTTGAAATGTCCGGAATCGTCTTTCCCAAAAGAAGCCAAGCGTGAATCTGCAAAAGAAGGAGGGCCGGGAAGGTTCCCGGCAAACCACCTCCAAAGGTTAAGTCAGTGTTCTGGGTTTCGTTTTTGAGTAAGTTTAATGGAACAAGGAGTGAAATTTAGAATCATGTGTTTGTGTGTTGTGTGTTTTTCAATATATATACTCGTGAGTTTTCTTGAGAGTGAAGTTGCGTTGCTTCCGACTCCTTTATCTTTATCTTTACACGTTTTCTCCTTCCATTGGCCATGGCGGCATCATACCTTCTGACTGTACTGGACTCTCATTAATTAAAGTATCCATGTCCGTCAGGTGTTTAATAGGGAGAGAGCTCCGATTCAGAGCTATCCATGTAGACCTCTGGCGAGGCCTAGACGAAAGATCTACCAACTATTCTCTAAAGCAGATCTCCATGAGAGACCATATTGCTACTGTCCAGAGGGCTCAAGTCGGATGTTTAGGTCACACGTTCAGATCAGACATTCAAACTATGCACTCAGGTCTTCCTAGAGACCTGGACATTTTTGTCACTATCACCCTGCATCATCTGAATGTAGATCCTAGAGTGAAGCCGGTAAGGCAGAAGAAGAGGTCCTTTGGACCAGAAAAGGAAAAAGTGATCAGAGAAGAGATCAAGCATCTGTTAGACGCTGGTCATATCATTAAAATTCAATACTCCGAGTGGCTGTCAAATACGGTGATGGTAGCCAAGAGCAATGGCAGTTGGCGGATGTGTATAGATTTCAGAGACCTGAATAAGGCCTGCCCGAAAGATCATTACCCGCTGCCTTACATTGATCAGCTAGTTGATTCAACGTCGGGATGTGAGCTGCTGTCTATGCTTGATGCTTACCAGGGCTATCATCAGATACAGCTGGCCCTTGAGGATTTGATTAAAACGGCCTTTGTAATTGTGTGTGGTACGTTTGCATACGTGAGAATGCCTTTTGGCTTGAAAAATGCCGGAGCTACCTATCAGAGAATGATGGATGCAATATTTGAAGACCAGATAGGAAAAATCCTGGAGGTGTACGTAGATGACATTCTCGTAAAAAGCGTGAGAGCAAATCACCATGCCAGAGACCTAGAGAAAGTCTTGACAGTTGTGAGAAAGTATGATTTACGGTTGAATCCAGCAAAGTGCACATTCGGAGTTAGGTCAGGAAAGTTCCTGGGATATATGGTGACTCCGAGAGGAATTGAAGTAAATCAGGAGAAAGTACGAGCTATACTAGAAATGGCCGCTCCTACCAATGTAAGGGAGGTACAATGACTGAATGGAAGAATCACTGTGCTTAGTCAGTTCATATCTACTTTGGCGGAGAGAAGTTTTCCGTTTTTCAAGGTGTTGAAGAAAGCCAGTAAATTCGAATGGGATGAGAGCTGTCAGAAAGCATCTGAGGAATTGAAAGCTCATCTGGCAAGTCTGCCAGTGTTAACCAAGCCTACCCCAGATGAAACTTTGTACCTTTACATATCTGTTGGGGGTCACTCCTTAAGTGCAGTCCTCATAAAGGAAGAGGGCTCTATTCAGAAGCCCATTTATTATATCAGTAAGGCCTTGCAGGGGGCTGAATATAGGTATTCGGATGTTGAGAGAGCTGCTTTGGCTGTGATGACGGCAGCGAGGCGTCTAAGATTGTATTTTTCAGCTCACAAGGTGGTAGTGAGGACTAATTTCCCCTTTAAGCAGGTATTGAGCAAGCCAGATCTCTCGGGAAGAATGGTGAAATGGAATGTGGAGCTGGGGGAGTATGATGTGGAATTTGAGCCACGTGCGGCTGTCAAAACGCAAGCCCTGGCGGATTTTATCCAAGAAACCACCCAGCCCATGCAATGGCCAGAGTGGAAAGTCTTCGTCGATGGATCGGTGATGGTTGAAGGATGCGGTGCCGGAATTGTCATAGTAACGCCAGATCAGAGTGAACTTAGTTTTGCGTTGAAATTTGAGTTCAGAGTTTCCAATAATGAGGCTGAGTATGAAGCGTTTGTTAGAGGGCTGGAGATGGTAGCTGAGTTGGGAGCTTAGAGGGTCGTCATTCACTCTGACTTACAGTTGGTGGTCCAACAGGTCTCAGGAAATTATGAGATCAAAGAAGATAGGATGATAAGGTATGTGAAGCAGATCAGAGACCTGAGTAAGCAGTTTCAGCACTTGAGGGTAGAACAGATACCTCGAGACCTCAATGCACAGGCAGGTCGCCTCGCTAAGCTGGCCAGCTCTCTGAACGGATTGGTTCCTGAAAAAGTGACGTTGCTAAAAATGGCCAGCAGTCGGGTAGAAAAGAAGTGTTCATGAGATAGAAGAGAAAAGCAATTGGAGAGCACCTGTTTTACATTTCTTGGAAACAGGGGAATTGCTAGATGGGGAGAGAGCTGGAAAAAGGAAAATCTATGCTAACTACTGTCTGATTGGAGGGCAATTGTTCAGAAGGGCCTATTCGCAGCCACTACTGAGATGTGTAGCTGAGGCAGAAGGTCTACGGATAATTATGGAGGTGCATCAAGGAATAGCAGGATGTCACATGGGGTTCCGAGACCTGATCCGGCGAGTGCTGAGAGCTGGGTTCTATTAGCCTTCTCTGAAAAAGGATGCTGAGATCTTCGTAAGAAGGTGTGCCAAATGCCAGAAGCATGGGCCGCTGATTCACAGGCCTACTGAGGAGATGGGAGTCCAGTATGCAGAATGTCCATTCGACAAATGGGGCATAGATCTAGTTGGCAAGCTTCCCATGGCAGCGGGAAAGAAATGCCACATCATTGTAGCGGTGGATTATTTTAGCAAATGGGTAGAGGCAGAGCCTTTATCTTCAGTAACAGAGGAAAGTATCATAAAGTTCATATGGAAGAATATTTGCTGCAGGTACGGCCTGCCCAGAGTGCTGGTCTCCGATAATGGGACGTAATTCTTTGGAAAAAGGACTCAGGCTTGGTGTAAAGCCAGGGGAATCGAGCAGAGGTTCACTGCTGTTGCTCACCCAGACCTGTGGGTAAGTTGAAGTCACCAATCGGACCATAGTGAATGGCATCAAGGCAAGGCTAGAAACAGAGAGGTCTCAATGGGTGGAGGAGCTGAGCTCAGTGTTATGGGCGTCTAGAACCGGACAGAAAATGGCTATAGGGCAGTCTCCTTTCTATTTGGTATATGGTGCAGACGCTGTTATGCCAATGGAGGTGAAGATTCCAACGCATAGAGTCCTGTCCTACAATGAGAACCTGAATGGAGAGCTAAGAGCTAATAGCTTAGATCTGATCGATGAGGTACGTGAGGAGGCGCATCGGCGAGCTCTGGCTTGTAAAGCTTGCATAAAAGCGGCATACGATGTGAAGGTAAAGACAAGGAGATTTCAAGAGGGAGACCTGGTGCTCCAGAGAGCTGATGCCACGCATCCGGTGAGGAAGTTTGAGCCAAATTGGGAAGGACCATTTGTGGTAACCAAGGTGCTCCCTGGTGGAGCGTATGAGCTCACGAGCCATGAAGGGTACACGGAGCCAAGACCATGGAATGTAAGCAATTTGAAGAAGAACTATGTTTAGAAACATACTATGGGAAATTTTGTCTTAAATGGGAAAAGGTCTACGTGCCAGGCTTTATGCCCATTTTCTTTTTTTATAGGATACTTGCTTAGCTAGACAAGTATTCCTGTAATGGCACGAAGAGAACTTGTCGTAAATAAATAAAGGCTGAGAAGTTGTTTTCTTTAACTTTCGTCTTTGTTTACATATTGCCGTGTTATGATAACTGGAAATTATAAGACCAGGACAGGGCAGTAAACATGATATTAGGAAAAATGAGACATTTACTCTAAATGGTTTAACAAAAGGTAAAACCATCTAGAGTAGGGGGGAGTAGGGGTGTACCTTACACCCCTAAGGGGGCCCCACAATACCCCATGAAAATGCAAATGAAAACCCAAACGAAAGAAATACACAGAATAAGTGATAACACAATGATAGACATAGTGGATTAAGCTGCTAAGTAGAGAATGCAGCACTAGTAAGACAAACAAAAGTACTGAAATTGTTCAAACGCCAAAGAGCAAAATAAATTGTTTAGTATAGAAGCGGATAGAAATATTGTTTGAACCATAAACTACATAATAGCTAAGCCAGGAAATTGGTGGTATCATCAGCAGGGTCAGCCTCAGCAGTATCAGCGGGCTCATCCTCAGGAACATCTTCCAGCTGTCCACTCCCAATGGCTTGCGAGGTCCCACCAGACGAGGGCACATCTGAAGAAAGGATATGAAAAATGGATTAGCCAAGGAAGTGGGGCATTATAATGGCAAACACAGGATCAGTATATGAGGACACGAGATACCTGATATCTTGCCAGGGTGAAGGGAGTCCTTAGGTAAGAAATCATATATGGGCTCAGGCGGATCAGAGAAGACCGTTTGTAAGTCGCATGGTGCTGTGAGAGCCTCGAAAGCCTTCTGCATAATAGGAAACCACCAAGCAGTCCCAGAGGGGTAGAGGTATCACCCTTGAAAGAGGGAGGTGGAGGGAGATGTTTCACTATCGGATCGACCTCTATGGTTTCTTTGAAACCTAGATTGTGAGCCTTGGCTAGCACAGTCATGCCGCACCTCTTTGCCAAAAAGGCAATGTCTTGGCGGATAGCCAGCAAATATTCAGGGGATGCCTGGAAAGACTCCAAGAGACCCTGGTGAAGAATCTGCAGCGCTTGCTGGCCCAGAGAGGTCCAAAGGATGTGGTTGCGACAGTAGTGAACCCCTTCAGTGTAATCCGACTGATAAGAGAGGTTGGCGGCATGGAGAAGATCTTTGGTCCACTCAAGCTCCTTGCTGACCTGGGATAAGTGGTGACTAAGCTCGGCATTGACATTGCTGAGAGAGGCATTTTCTTCGGATAAGACAGACATTTTCTCTTGGGACATGAGTAGCTCATGGTTCTTCCTCTTTAAATCATCATTGGCCAAAGAGAGCCTGCTGCTGGTGTCCAGGATATCCCGGTTTTGATGTTGCAGGTCCTCGTTCACTTGAGTCAGTTCCTGTAGCTGCACCTGACTGGCCACCAATGCCTCCCTTAGCTTCTCCATCTCCTTCTCCTGGGCGGCATCTTGAAATTGTAGCAGTCGGCCATGGGTACTGACCAGCTGCAATGGTGCCAAAGGAAGAAGAAGAAGGCATTAGATATATGACAATAAGGATGTGGCAGTACTTAATGATGAGCATTTTCTGGAAATGAGAGCATAGTAACAGTAACACCTGCACCAGGTTTTGAGCACTTTCCTCCTGCAGCTGGCGCAGAGTGGGAGGCGTATCCTCAGCCTCCTCCTCAGATAGAGGGATGGCCTTTAGCAAGGAGAGGCATTTGGAAAGAGGCTGCTTGCGGAGGGAGCTGGAAGTCTGGCCCCTAAAAGCGTAGCCTGATGAGTCAGTACCTCTGGGAGAGGAGCTGCCAAGAAGAGGAGTGTGCTTGGATTTTTTGGTGGCACCAACGGGAGGTCGAGGAAAGAGAGGTCTCTTAAGGCTAATGGAGGTGTCCACTTTGGTCTTGTCCTTGCCTAGATTTTGGGGAGGAACACCTGGACTCGATTACTTAGTGGCCGTGGGCTTGATGATGACTCCCGAAGTAGTAAGAGGAGTTGACTGTGGTCTGGCAGATGCAGCAATAGATGAAGAAGCCGGATTGGTGGGGCGTGAAGTATCATGAGCTTGGGATTCCAAACGAGCTTGTTCCTCTAGCAGGATAGCAAAATCAAAATCTTCATCGTCAAGAAGCTTCACATCCTGAATCCAACTCGTCCCTGCACCAAGCAAGGTGCGAAGAATGAAATGCATGTTAGGAAGGCTGGAGAAATAAAAAAAGAAAAGATGAAAAGACAGTTGAAACCCACCCTTAATGGAGAAAGAGTGATCTCCTCGGGGTGCCAGTCCAAAGAAGGAAAGTACACTAGGATCAGACAACAGGGAATTGAATGGAAAGGGAGCAACCCGTGCTTTCTGAGACAACTTTGATAGCACTTGAAGAGTTATGGGAGCGATACTCGTAACAGTAGGGCGGGGATGCTTCAGACGAAGTGTTTGCCATTGAGGATAATGAAAAGGCCAACGGCCCTGCTTAGGAGTAACAATGAAATACTTGTCCCTCCATTCCTTTCCTGCTGTGCGGGGTACACACAAATACTGGGCAGGACCCTTGGGCCTAGCGCTAGTATAGTAGAAGGCACCAGTGGGTTTTACATCATACACGGTTTGGAAGAGAGAGGGAGTAGGGAAGCCCCCATTACCATGAAGCAGGATAAAGAAAGTTAATAAGATTTTGACGAAGGAAGGATGAAATTGGTTGGGCCATAGATTGTACAAATCACAAACTTGGACTACGAAGTCAGGAAGAGGAAATCTTAGGCCTGACTCTACTTGGTGGTACCAAAACGCTACCGAAGGGTATTCTAGTAGATGGGGGCGGTCGTATGATTCTGGCATGCTAATATCGAACAACTCATCACAGTTTAACATTGACTTTACTAGCGGTAATTCTACAGAGGTTAGGGAGGATTCACCTGCTATAGTGTTTGCAGTCATAGCGGGAAGAGCAGAAATCTTCAGAGAAGAGGAGGTCTCCGCAGACGGGAGCGACGAATCCATCTCTTTGACCTCGTGACCAGAGAAAGGAGAGCCCTCGGTCAAGTTGATGACATCATTCGGGTTGGAAGGAGGTGCCTGACTGGAGGGGTTTTGGATGGCTATTCGGCGGGAACGACGAGCAGAGGGTTTCTTCCTCTTCACCTGGGTATGGACGGATATGTCTGACTGAGAATCCTCGTGCGGAGAAGTTTGGTGCCGAGTGTCGGATGGCGGGGGTTCACGTTGATCGGAGGTGGTGAATTCCTCTGAGTGGGAAGGAGTTTGCGCCATGGATGAATTTCAGTAGAAATTTGAAAGGAGTGGCTAAAAGTGAAAGGAGATGAAAGTGAAAACCCCAATATAAGAAAGAGAAGGAAACGATTGTAAAAAGGTAGGGGAAGTTGTAGAGTCTTCTCCACTATTTCACTTAATACCGGTCAAAGGAGACCTGGTTTAAAAATTTGAAATGGGAAGATCTGCATAAGGGAAATAAAGGACTGCCGAGGGAGTTCGTGCACGTGACAGTTGCGCGAATTAAGTTACTCTGAAATTTCCTAAAGGGAGACCTCCCGAAATTCAGAGTAGGGGGGAGTAGATGCTAGTGACAAAAATATCTAGATCTCCAGGAAGACCTGAGCACGCGACCCGAACACCTGATCTGAGCACTCTAAATGGTTGCAATGAGGTCTCTCGTGGAAACTTACTCTCAGAGAACAGTCAGTAGGTCTCTTGTCAAGGCCTCGCCAGAGATCTGCACGAAGAGCTCTTAGTCAGGGCTTTCTCCTAGTTGAACACCTGACGGACAGGGACACTTTAATTAATGTTCATCCGGTACCGTCAGAGAGTACGATGATGCCATAGCCAATAAGATGATAGAACGTGTAAAGATCAAGGAAAAATGGGTGTTGGCAGTAGTACAACTTCACCCTCAAGAAAACTCACGGGTATATATATATATATATATATATATTAAAAAAACACGACACACAAAGATGACTCTAAATCTTACTCTCTGTAATATTAAACTTGTTCAGAGAGAAAAACCTAGAACGCTAACTTAATCTTTGGAGGTGGTTCACCGGGAAACCTTCCCGGCCCTTCTTTTCTTGCAGAGCCGCACTCGGATTCTTCTACGGAGGACGATTCTCACCAATTGTAGCAGAGAAGAACTGTGGTATAGGTGAGTACTGGTTTTTGGTCATTCATTTATTCTGATTTTACATGGTGTGCTTTTCTAGCCTCATCACTTTCGATACTTCTTGGTCACCTGAGACCTCACCTACCAATCCCTCCTTGAGAGCTGGAAATTTCATTTTCATGTGGTAGGTGGAGACCACCACCTGGAAATCATTTAGAGCAGGTCTTCCCAATATTATGTTATACGCTGAAGGTGTATCCACTACTAGAGACTTCACCATCCGAGTGTTCGAGGTCTCACCGCTCCCGAGTGTTACCTGAAGGGTCACCTCCCCTTTGGGCTGTATTTCGCCTCCAGCGAAACCATATAATGCCGTGTTCACTGGCATCAAATCAGCATTAATCTTCATCTTCTAGAAACAATCCCAAAAGAGCACATTTACCGCACTTCCGGTGTCCAAAAAGATCCGTGCCACTCGCCAGTTGGCCACTTTAGCACTGATCACCAGTGCATCGTTATGGGGCGTCGCACTTATCAAGTCATTGGGACCAAAGCTCACACACACCTTTGGATTTGTCTCTTCTCCTGGGAATGAGTCTACCACATCTATCTCCTTGCCCATTGTCTCTGCTAACTCTTGGACCTCTTTGTTCACCTGGGCTTTAGCAGCTCTCACATAGGCTTTACGAGCTCGACCTGAGTCTCCGTTGATATTTCGTCCCATAATCATGTTGATGTTTTCCCTTTTCGAGGGAGGATCCTCTCGCCTCGGGGGAATTCTCTCTCTTTGATCAGGTTTCTTCTGCTCCGGCTCTTTTCTTTTGTAACTTTTCTCTCTTTCTTTTTTGACAAATTGGATTAAGGTATCATCCTTTTTCAGTAGTCGCTCAATAGCATCTTTCAGGTGTCTACAAGAGTTCGTGTCATGACCATAATAATTGTGATACTTGCAGTATAACTCAGATCGCGGGTTGCGTGGAGCTTCCTTATAAGTACATGGAAACCTGAAGTGAGGAGACCTAGCAGCAGCTTCCATGACCTCCACCAAAGATGCATTGAGAGGAGTATACTGGTCAAATCTCTCCGGAGCTCTCTTGGGCTTCAGCCCTCCTTTATCCTTTTCAGCTCTTGATGCTGAAGATGACATTTTCTCCGAGGTCTCCCTTTTAGGAATAGGGGATTGTTCTTGTATCTTTCTAGCCTCTTGAGCTTCCTCGAGGTTGACATATTTTTCAGCTCTCTGCAGCAACTCCTCGAAGAATAGGGGAGCTCTCTTGTTCAGCGAATTAAAGAATAAGCCCGGTGCTAACCCTTGTATGAGCGCCTGTACCTTCACATCATCTGAAGCCAGAGGAACTTGCAACACTTCAGCGTTAAAGCGAGTCACATATTCTCGCAAGCTCTCTGAGGGTCCTTGTCTCAATGCCATGAGTGAGGTGGACGTCTTTATGTGCCTCCTCGCACTAGCAAATTGGTGGAGAAACATGGACTTGAACTCGAGGAATGAACTTATACTGTCATGAGATAATTGAGAAAACCATTGTTGAGCTACCTTCGATTGAGTTGCGAGGAAAACTCTGCACTTAACTTCTTCTGTGTACTGATGCAACATTGCACCATTTTCAAATCTCATCATATGCTCATATGGATCTGTGGAACCGTCGTACTCCAATGTCAGTGTTTTGAAATTCGAGGGTAATTGATCTTCTCTGATGTCCCTTGAGAAAGGAGACTGGCTGTTTCTGGTTTTAACAGGCTTCTTAGGAGATTTTTTAGGCAAAGAGCCCTTCTGCTGGAGGTCTTTTAATTGCTGTTTAAGGGCTACAATCTCAGCAGCAGCTCCCCCCTCTTGAGGTCTCACAATCCATGCTTCGTCCTCTGCAAATTTTATTGCAAAAGAAGTAATCATGATTTTATTAGCGAGTGAGCTACTTTAGAAGTGTCGCTAATATCTACTTTTTCTATTTATTCACTGACCATTTTCTGATTCAGTTTGAGGGCTATCATACCCATCGCTCTCATACTGACCTTCCTCCACAAGTTCTCCCTGTCAAGAAAAATAAGAATATTCAGATCATGAACATTTATTTTCATATTAACGAGGCTTGAACCATCTCAATGGTATCTCGTCATGATCAGGATCTTACAAGACCCATTCGTACCTTCTTGGATTTTCCCTTTGCTGTGTTGCCAGATTTCTTACTTTGGACCTCTAAGGGAGCTAAAGCTTTGGATACAACTTGCTTCACCATAGCACTGAGCTGATCCATAGACACCGCATAGGTGACACTCTGCTGCACAGGTACTTGAGGTTCCTCTTTCGTGACCTCTGAACCCTTACGACCTCCCTCTTTCTGAGGGCTAGTCGACTTAGAAGCCCCCTCCTTCTGGAGCGTGGTTATCTTTGGTGGAGCTACTTTCAGAGTATTCTGATTCTTCTTCTCAGTACGTTCCTCCGAGGAGCTGTCGTCACGCACCACTCCTTCAGGTGGGGATTCTCAATCTCGGACTGATATATTTTCCATGACTGAATCTGCATTTTGAGGTTTTCAACTAACAGTACCCAATCAAGGCATATCATCAAGGGCATAACAAGTGTTCAACACTACCCTTTCCTAAGACCATTATCAAGTCTCGCCGAGCATTTAAGGAACTCAAGGAATACGATTCAACGTATTCCCTTTCCTCACCCACTTCCCCAATCTCTATTGGGATTGTGTGAGACTTGCTCTGAGGATCCCACGTTTCTTTTAATTTCACTCCTTCATGCTACGAAGGTTTTCGAGGTTCTTCCTCTGGGAATCATCTATTTTCAAGCCATTTTTCAAATAGCCGATAATTTCGTTTGTCCCGCTATGCTACTCATAACTCCCTACCAGATTGCGAACTAGAGAGTTTTTTTAAGAGGACATGAAAGATAAGTTAATTTTTAAAAAATTCTACCAAAATTTGAAAAGAGATTCAAAACACGAAGGTCTCGAAACCTACCAGCCCAGTCCTTTAAAAACAGTGAGAGTTATTCCAAAAGGAGAAACGCGAATTAATTAAAATATTCAGACTCATTTTCCTAATGCTCTTTCTTTCTCTTTCAAGTTTAAAATTTTAACCGACATCATTGAAAGAAAAATACGTAAAGAGAATTTAGGATGAGATTTCGATGAAAAATTTCGTTCCCCAATAATGTAACCAGAAAAAATACATCATACAAAATCAGAACGGAGAGATGAGCAAACACCAACACCTACCAAGACCACACTTCTCTTCCTTTTCCGGTGGTCAGAATCGTCTCTAGCTGTAGTGCTCTCTCGCAGCTCTGGAAGAAAAAGAAGGGCCGGGGATGTTTCCTGGCGAACCACCTCCGAAGCTTAAGTTAGTATTCTGGGTTTCTTTCTTTTGGAGGTGAATGTAACAGGAAATAAGTCTGAAAAATTGTGTGTTTGTGTGTGTTGGATATTGTAATATATACTCGTGAGTTTCCTTGAGAGTGAAGTTGAGTCGCTGCTCCACCTTTTACTTTTACCTTTACATGCGCTATTATCCTATTGGCTGAGACACGATGTACCTTCTGACGGTACCTTACGAGCATTAATTAAAGTGTCTTTGTTCGTCAGGTATACAACCAAAGAAGAGTTCTAAAGGGGGGATCTCAAGGCAGGTCTCTGACGGGGGACCTCCAGGCAGATCTCTGAAAGAAGATCTCTCCGGGAGACCTCAACTCCATCATTATGTCGCCTCTCTAGCTGAGTACTCACAACACCTGCACGGGGTACTCAGGTCTCTTAAAGACCTGGATATTTTTATCCATATCACTAAGCATTATCAATCAACATTACCTTTTGCATCATTGACTTCTTAAGAGTTCAATCAACCTCCAGAATCCGGGTTTAAAATCCTTAGTGGTGGCATCAATAAGACAATAAGAAGTGCATTCTTTTGTTATGTATTAACCCTCAATCAACCTCTCAAATTACACATAAGTGTAGTATGAGTTCTATATCAGAAATCAACATACAAATACACAACTGAGGCAACACTAGCTAACACTCTCAAAGGCAACAAATAGAGCAATCAAGAGCTAACACCAGTTGTCACATCCCGATTCTCATAAGCCGGGGTACGACGAAGGGGAGTAAAGAGGCGGGAGAGAAAGGGGCATATTTAATATTAATGTAACCAGAAAAAGTACATCATACAAAATCAGAACAGAGAGATGAGCGAACACCAACACCTACCAAGGCCACACTTCTCTTCTTTCTCCGGTGGTCAGAATCGTCTCCATCTGTAGTGCTCTCTCGCAGCTCTGCAAGAAAAAGGAGGGCCGGGGATGTTTCCCGGCGAACCACCTCCGAAGCTTAAGTTAGTATTCTGGGTTTCTTTCTCTGAGAGGTGAATGTAACAGGAAATAAGCCTGAAAATTGTGTGTTTGTGTGTATTGGATTTTACAATATATACTCGTGAGTTTCTTTGAGAGTGAAGCTGAGTTGCTACCCCACCTTTTACTTTTACCTTTACACGCGTTGTTACCCTATTGGCTGAGGCAGGATGTACTTTCTGACGGTACCTTACGGGCATTAATTAAAGTGTCTTTGTTCGTCAGGTATACAACCGAAGAAGAGTTCTGAAGGGGGGATTTCAGGGCAGATCTCTGGCAGGGGACCTCCAGGTAGGTCTCTGAAAGGAGATCTCAACTCCATCATTATGTCGCTTCTCTAGCTGAGTACTCACAACACCTGCACAGGGTACTCAGGTCTCTTAAAGACCTGAATATTTTTATCCCTGTCAAATATATACATAAATAATAAAGTGAAGCGACCAAACCGTGCGACACAAAAATAAAAGACGGGTTGTTGAGCATCCACTTCACCAAATGGTATAACCATGAGTGAGTGAGAATTCGAACGCCCAAGAGAATATGATCACAAGGTACTCTCCATAAAATAAAATAAAAATAAAATAAAATAATAATAATAATAATAATAATAATAATAATAATAATAATAATAATAATAATAATATTAATAATGCAAGAGACACGTATTAGACAATATTATTTTATAATATCGTTATAGCAAAACCATATTAGTATATTTACATACTTCAAAATGATCTAGTGATCATCGTTTCGAATTCAATTATTTAGAGTAGCTTATTTAAATAACATAGCAAAAACATGTAAAAAAACTACGACACCTGCTTCAGTCTTGCACCTCACCACCTGTCTCCCTACCTAAAGATATTTAGAAAAGAATTTGGGTTGAGTACTAGTGTACTCAGTGGGCCTCTGCAATTTTTGAAATATGTTGGAAACCATAGCAGATTATCCATAAACATATGTCTCTGAGGGTTTTAAAACAAGAAACCAACTCTGATCATACAAACATATTTTAGATCTATAATGTGACGTTCAACCTTTATACTCTAGCTAGGAACCATAGTTATGGTTACCATAACTCATAAACCTGAACATCCAACATGGTATAATCAACGTTTGGTGATCAATGATCAAGTACACAATGGTGATCATACACCACATAAATAACAAACATGTGCACACAACTCTCAATTAATATAAAACTAGCTAAGAACCTCGATCGATAAACATGGAGTATATCACATAGAACGCACATGAAAATATTTTATGGATAATTGCACTTTCATACTAATCTAGCATTTATTAACATAAATATACTGTTTGAAATATAAAATCCACGTGTATTCTACGATAAATATAAGCAACTATAGAACTGCTCTCAACTAAGATGTTATTTCTTGAACTCTTTTACTGGGAACAACTCCCGATCTTTATATACAGTGGCGGAGCCAGGAATATTTTCGTGGGGGGAGAGGGGGGTGGGGGTCCAACTAAATATAAAAATTTAGAAGTAATATTTTGAATAAATAATAGTTCAATAAAATTAGTATATATAACACAATATTGTTCAAAATTTAAAAATAACTATCTTACTGTACTTTTAACAATATAATTAACAATCATGCATTAACTACAAATTATGTTATAATTAACTATCATGATATTTTAATCATTTTATAATTAAAAATAGAGATAATGTATAAATAAATGTGTCTTTCATATGCATCTTACTAACCAAATTTTAAATAACTAATCTTTAATAATATTCTAATTATCAGGATCACAAAACAAGCAAGCAGTGGATTTGAAATTGAGATTTTTACTGATATAGTAAAAAATAGAAAAGAAAGATCAATACATATCAATATATTTAAAAAAAATCAAAACATCAAATAAATATATATATATATATATATATATATATACTAATAAAATTAAAAAAGAAATAGGGGTCCATCGTACTAATAAAATTAAAAAAGAAATAGGGGTCCATGAATTCCTTGCCCCGATGCTGGCTCCGCCATTATTTATATAGCTAACCTTTTAATTGTATATATATTTTTTGTTTGAGAAGCATGTGGAATGAGAGGAGCAGAGTCGAGGTATTTATAGGATTAAGAAAGTGGCTTGTAGCTTTACTGAATCACGGCTAGGTTTGATTAATCATGCATGTAGCTTTGCTAAATCGCTTTTATAGCTTTGCATAGTCTATTTTATAGCTCTGCATGGTCATGTCTTTCTTTTATGTAGATAAGCATTGTGATATAGATCGTAGATATCGAAAATTTAAAGAAATATTTTATTAATTTTAATATTTTATTTTATTATGAAATCTTATGATATTCATATTAAATAAGTTATTTAATTGATAAATATATTTTTATATTGTGATAAATATCTATTTCTTTGGGAATAAGTAAAGGATATACATCAATATTTAAGAGCCAATGAGATCGCGCCACCTCATCCCTCAAGCCCATGATGGAGCCTAAAAGCCCACCAAGTCCACCATATTTTTCCCTATAAATAGAGGTCTCCACACAACTTTAAATCACACCTAAAACTCATCTTCAAGAGCTCAAGAATTGAAGAGAGAAATTATCTAAGATTTCTCTTTCAATATTCAAGGTGTCTCGGCGTGATTCAAGGCGTTCTTCGTGGGAAGCAACGCGTTCTTCGGCGGAAATATCTCAAGTGGCGTTTAATCCGAAAACAAGGCGAGAGTCCTCCAAGTCAACGTTATAAAGCTCGACGCTCAACGTTACTTCGGAAACAAGACAAAAGTCCACCGCATCAACACCACCAATCACAAAGCTCAAGTCAACGTCATGAAGTCAAAGATCAAGTCAAAGCTCAACGTTTACTTAGGAAGCAAGGCGAAAGTCATCTACGTCAACATTATAAAGCTTGAAGATAAAGTCCAAAGAGATCAAGGAGACATACTTCTTATCAAATCTCAAAGGCTATCAAGTCCAAGGAGGCATACTTCTCCATCAAATCTCAAGGGCTGCTTGAAGACCGTTCGAGGATCAACTTGAAGAGAAGAATCGGAGGATCAAATAGAGATTGAGCCCGCGCATATTCGATATTCTTATAATTGTATTCAAACTTATATTTATTTGAATAAATACATATTTTGTGTTTACAAATTTTGGCACGCTCAGTGGGACAATCTCTTCCTCTCATCTCTTCTCTTCGCCAAATCCAAAGAAGATGTCTACAAGTCTTGATGAGCAAATCGCGAAGTTAACAAAGCTTGCAGAAGGACTTGCCAAACGCTTAGAAGAACGAGATGTTCAACTCGCAAAGCTGGAAAATGCAAATACTTTGGATACGAGAAGCCAACAAGTAAAGGACGATCAAGAAGTTGAGCTTTTTATGGAGCCAAAAGATGGTGACAAATCTCCGACTAAGGAGCTTGAAGTCTCTTCCAATGGATCGATGCATGCCGATCAACTCAAAGCATTCATCAAGAAAACAATCAAGGACAAGTTTGAAGGGACCTCCAAATCATCATGGACTTATAGCAAGCCATACACTCAAAGGATTGAAAGCTTGAAGATGCCGATCGGCTATCAGCCTCCAAAGTTTCAACAATTTGATGACAAAGGAAATCCAAAGCAACATATAGCCCACTTCGTGGAGACTTGCAACGACGTTGGAACATATGGAGATCACATAGTGAAACACTTCGTGCGTTCCTTGAAGGACAATGCCTTTGATTGGTATGCTGACTTGCAGCCAAATTCAATTGATAGTTGGGGGCAATTGGAGCAAGAATTCCTCAATCGCTTCTATAGCACTCAAAGGACGGTGAGCATGGTGGAGCTTACAATGTCAAGTCAATGGAAAGAAGAGCCCGTCATCGACTACATCAATCGTTGGAGGGACTTAAGCTTAAATTGCAAAGATCGATTGTCTGAAACTTCTGCAATTGAGATGTGCACTCAAGGCATGCATTGGAGTCTTCAATACATCTTAAAAGGAATTCAGCCAAAGACATTCGAAGAATTGGCTACAAGAGCTCATGATATGGAGTTAAGCATAATCGCAAATGGAGTTGAAGATCTTTCGATTGAAGAGGATCACAACTTTGAAGAAAATCAAGAAGCAACCCATGGGGGCAAATCTCCTAAAGAAAGTTCAAGTGATGAAGATGCTACAAGTGAAGACAAAGAAGATGCTACAAATCAATCTTCTGATACTTGGTAGAATCCATAAAGTCAATGCTCCTTGATAAGAGCTTAAACTATCTAAAATGCTCCTAGATGCGAGTAAAAACCATCTAAACTTTTCAATCAAATAACTTCAAGTGCTCCTTGATAAGAGCTTAAACTGTCTAAAATGCTCCTAGATGCGAGCAAAAACCGTCTAAACTTTCCAATCAAATAACTTCAAACGCTCCTTGATAAGAGCATAAACTGTCTACAACGCTCCATGACGCATGAGCCTAAACTGCATGTTACTCCTGGCCCGCATGAGTATAAACTGTATACAGCGCCCCTCCTTAAAACTATAATCAAATTTTTTTGAAGAATCGTCCAAGTCAAAGACTCCTTAATACGAGTATAAAATGTTTACAAATTCAAATCAAGTGAAGACTCATTGACACGAGTATAAAAGGTCTACAATTAAAATCAAATGGATGCTCCTTGATACGAGCATAAACTACCTAAAATCAAGTCCAAATTCAAGACTCTTTGAAACGAGTTTAAACTTTCTATCAAATTCAAGACTCCTTGAAACGAGTTTAAACTTTCTAACATATTCAAGAACTCCTTGAAACGGGTATAAACTTTCTTTCAAATTCAAGACTCCTTGAAACGAGTTTAAACTTTCTATCAAATTCAAGACTCCTTGAAACGAGTTTAAACTTTCTGACATATTCAAGAACTCCTTGAAACGAGTATAAACTTTCTTTCAAATTCAAAGAACTCCTTGAAACGAGTTTAAATTTTCTAGCAAATTCAAGAACTCTTGAATATGAGTATAAAATTTCACAAGTTGAAGTTCAAGAACTCCTTGATATGAGTATAAACTATCTATCAAATTTAAATTTATCGAGAGTCATTCATTTTCACGAGAAGTCGTCCATGAACAAGTCTCGAGGGGGCATTTGTAGATATCGAAAATTTAAAGAAATATTTTATTGATTTTAATATTTTATTTTATCATGGAATCTTATGATATCCATATTAAATAAGTTATTTAATTGATAAATATATCTTTATATGGTGATAAATATCTATTTATTTGGGAACAAGTAAATGATATACATCAATATTTAAGAGCCAATGAGATCGCGCCACCTCATCCCTCAAGCCCATGATGGAGCCTAAAAGCCCACCAAGTCCACCATATTTTTCCCTATAAATAGAGGTCTCCACACAACTTTAAATCACACCTAAAACTCATCTTCAAGAGCTCAAGAATTGAAGAGAGAAATTATCTAAGATTTCTCTTTCAATATTCAAGGTGTCCCGGCGAGATTCAAGGCGTTCTTCGTGGGAAGCAACGCGTTTTTCGGCGGAAATATCTCAAGTGGCGTTTGATCCGGAAACAAGGCGAGAGTCCTCCAAGTCAACGTTATAAAGCTCGACGTTCAACGTTACTTCGGAAACAAGACAAAAGTCCACCGCATCAACACCACCAATCACAAAGCTCAAGTCAATGTCATCAAGTCAAAGATGAAGTCAAAGCTCAACGTTTACTTAGGAAGCAAGGCGAAAGTCATTTACGTCAGCGTTATAAAGCTTGAAGATAAAGTCCAAAGAGATCAAGAAGACATACTTCTTATCAAATCTCAAAGGCTATCAAGTCTAAGGAGGTCAAGGAGGCATACTTCTCCATCAAATCTTAAGGGCTGCTTAAAGATCGTTCGAGGATCAACTTGAAGAGAAGAATCGGAGGATCAAATAGAGATTGAGCCCGCGCATATTCGATATTCTTAAAATTGTATTTAAACTTATATTTATTTGAATAAATACATATTTTGTGTTTACAGATATAATATTTAATAAAGGTAATATAAAACAAATGCATGCATTTACTAAAAATAGTAAACTCAATTCATCCTACATATATTAATATATACGTAATTTATATTAAAATACCTATTAGCCTTTGATTTTAGATAAATATATAGTAATATATATCAACTTTTTGTACAAACAGTTTACGTAAATGCAAATATATTGTATATATTGATTGGTTGGTCATCATTCATTAATAATATAGTATTTTAAAATATACTAATTACTTTATTAGTAATAAATTAATAGATACTTAATCTTTTTCTTTTAATTTGTAAATCCAGTAATATACCTATATGTAATACATATATTTATCTCGTACATATCATACACGTATACATTGAAAGAATTGTTTTAGAGCACAATTTCGGGATATTACACCAGCTCTCGTTTATTAACAATAGAAACCTCACAAATGCAGACAAGTGTAACATCATTTCTATATCAAAAATCATTATACAAATTTACAACACAGGCATCACAAGCCAGCACCCCAAAAGTAACAAATAGAGCAATCTAGAGCAATCAGCAGCCCTTATTTATTCACCATAGAAAGCTCACAAATGCAGACAAGTGTAGTATCTATTCAAAATCAGATTTAAAAGTCATAAAAAAAAACCAACTTTATCTCATATTGGTGGTAGCACAAGCCCAGGAATTCATCATACAAAGCTCACAAATGCAGACAAGTGCAATATCAGTTCTATATAAAAAATCAGCATACAAATTCACAGTTGAGGCATCACCAGAACACACAATCAAGTTCAATATGAAGTTCTCAAAGAATAAGAACGCAATCACCTGATTACAACAGAAGAGTCAACACACAAGGGGAGAACATCCCTAAGAATTGCAAACACCAAATTCTGTCATCATCGCTCAATTATATAGTCTTAGATGGCGGTGATTTTTCATTGACAATGATGACACCGTTGGCTGCCTCCCACGCTTCGTAGTCAGCGACTACACAAAATGAGTCAAATTTTGCCGCCTCATAGACTAGATCAAAGTAATCTCGATCGATATCAAACTTAAATTGGAGATGGTATTGAGAGATTGGATTAGATTCCAACTCAGATTCATATCCGAGCGCTGTGATTTCTGTTTCCGGCACCATCATCTCCAATTGGAGATGAGGTTCAGAGATTGGAATAGATTCAACCTCAGATTCTGACCCGAGCGTCATGATTCTGTTTTTGGCACCACCATATCGGGCAGATCACTCTCCAACTCTCATGAATAAGTAAGGATCGGTGACAAGTGGGTTGCAATCGAGTTGGTGATTCAACTGTGGCCAGAGGGAAAAATTTTAAAGAGAGACAGATAATGAAAGCTTTCCATCGAAGAGATTGATGGGCGACGAAGATAAGGTTTCGAGAGCTTAGATTGTGGGCGATACAATAGAGGGAATGCGAGGTAACATATTTAGGGTTTGAAATGGGGAAGAAAATGAATAGAGTGAATTGGGTTTGTTGGGAAAATTAGTAAGGTTTTGATTTCTACCAAAACTCAATTGATCCCAACTGAGTAGATGTACATTCGCTCAGTCTTTAGCTAGAACTCCCTATTTGAGCGTCACGATTTTGTTTTTACAGGGTCAAACTGAAGAAGTCAGCCAAAGACCAAGGCAGTTCAAGTTGGCATCTCAGTCGACTCTAAAACTAAGTCATGCAGTTCAACATGTCGATCACCTCTGTTGAAGTCACACGTCCAGAAGTCTGAAGAAGAAGACTTAGAAGACGAAGGAGAAAGAAGAACTTGAATTTGAAATTCAAATCTGCTCAAGTAAAAGACAGGCTGGAAATTTCCTTTTATGGACCGACAACAGAGCCATGCATAAAGCAAGCCTCACATTTGCCATTTTAGGAAAGTCTGCAGAGATTAGGTGAAAAATCATGCTTTGTGGCATAGGTCAAACGACTCTTTTCAACACCTATTTTGAACTCCCCTCTATAAATAGAGGCCTTCACTTTTGCGAGATAATAATGGAAACTACCCACAAGATTACGCAAGTGTTCAAAGCACTCAATCTCTTCCGGCAAGAAAACTTCAAAGTGTTCGAAGCCAAAGTTGCAGAGAGTTCCGTCCTCCTCCTTTAACTTTCTTCTACCCTCTCGAAAAGCCTTTCCTTGATCGAGCCTAGAAGTCTACACCCATTTTCTAAGTAGACTCGTTGTAATTGTTCGAGCCACTAAATCTTAGAGTAGAAAACCTCCACAGAAAAGTGTAGAAGGTTCATAAGTTAGATTACCCCTAACCCCTTTTTTTCTTAGGTCCCTTTGAACCCGTAATCAAAGATCTAGGTCGTTGTGAACCTGAAATCACAACTTAGGCTTTGTTTCTGCTCGTAAAGAAATTGTAGGTATTGTTAGAACTCGAAATCTAACTGTTCGGGCTTATTGGTGCCCGTAAACCAACTCAACTTTTGAAAAGTACGCGTAAACGTTTCTAGTGGATTACTAGCTTGAAAAGTTAGTAGTGGACGTAGGGAGGTCTTCTTCGAACCACGTAAAAACACTTGTGTATTTACGCTTTCTGTATTGCTTTCAGTTTCCACTAAATGCATACAAACAAGTTTCCTCAAAACTGCACTAAGACATTACGAACTGACATTTGCCAAAAGGTTTTTCAGTTTAAGTAACAAGAACTTAATTTCCACCAACTTACGTGCATACACTCTGTCAAACCTCAGTTCGAATGATACAGTTGCCCCTTAGTCAAAGAAGTCAATTGCATCCCAACTGAGCGACTGCTCCGAGTGATTTACCCAGTTGTCGAGCTAACTGAGTTTAGATTAGAAAAAGTTTTAAGAAACCCTTACTGATGTATTCCTCCCTTCTCCATACATCAGTTCACTCGTTACCGAGACCATCGGGGTTGGTAAATTTTGTTTTTGGGTTGGGTCAATACTAGTGGATTAGTGGCATAATTATTTTTGGCTAATTAAGTGGGGTGGGTGGTGAGCGTCGTTTACTTCTTGCAAATTTTGGTCAGAATCAAAATGAGTATTGCAATAAGCAGGGTCGAACCATAGAGAACGAAGTAATAACTTATTTTTCCTATTAATCAATTTTGGTGTAGCCACCACACCTTAAATTTAGGTTTTTAATTATTAACTAAAAAAAATAAAGAAATTAACTAAATTGCAACGAGATATTAATCAAAAGGAAAAGTAATTTGGCTTCGAATAAATTCACACTAGTATAGGCTCTGATCATCGACGCAAAGATAAATTAATTCTCTAGGACCAACTAGTTATAGGTTATCGTGAATGCAGCGGACATACCCCAATTTCTACGTACCTTATCGATAGTTAGCTGTAGACGCCAGACTTAACTATTTCTCTTATTAAAACACAACCTAGGTGGAAACGCTAGACCTAAATTTAATGCTCTAATAACTTTAAGAATTGAAGGAATCCAATTTAAACAAATTACTCAAGAATGCAAGTAATAATCTGTTTACCAATTTATTCCTACTACGAACATGGTAGCTTTATCACTAATTAGCCTTATTCCAACAATTATGGATTGGGGGAACTGACTGACTTTAATTCAAATTAATCTAAGTTGACCTGGCTTAAATAAAATCGGAATTAACTTTAAACACAATGAATAAATCAAAATCCTAGCAAATTAATTATACGAACAATTAAGTCTCACAGATTATTAGACTAGTGCTTCATTATTCTCACCGAATCAAAGAATTTGGCTACTCATAATAAAATTAAATACAATTAAATATATAAATGCATGCATGATATCGAAACAAGGAATTGAAATTGATAAAGAAAATAATCACCAAAATAAAAGTAAACTTGGAATCTCCACAAAAGTATTCTTCCTGTTATCGTTCGTGTTTTTCACTCCAAAACTTCTCGGCAAGAAGCAAAAGAGAAAAAATTTGTATGTGAATAAAAAACTCTCCTAATATATATATAATCACCAATATATATATATATATATATATATATATATACTAATCCTAGGCGGGTGGAAAGAATATCCAAGGTAAGGGAATTAAAACCCCTTTGACAAAAATCAGCCAAGCAAATCAAAACAAAAGCATATGGGCTTACTTAAGATACTTTAAATTAGCCCATTTAATAAAGTACTGACTAATATTACAATCCAAAAGAAATTTCGGTCCAACTTTGCATCTTCAATTCCACAGAAAAATCATACAAAATTTCATTTTTCCCCAACTTCTCGCATCCACGTCTCTCTCAGACTCTATAATTGCTGCATAAATTCTAGCGGTCGGACGTAAATACGCACTAATAATGGCAAATGCACATCATAGTGTGCATTATTTACATCCATTTGCCATTTTCATCCACGACTGTTGCATCTTCACTTTCTAAAATTTCGGCGCCGACTTCTACTTTAGTCACCGGAAAATGTACGACCACCACTGATTCTGAGTCTTCTGATTATGACTCAGAATCTGTACCAACATCTTCTGAGGAGTCGTTTGTCGATTCTGCTTCTTCCTCGGCGAATATATGATACCTTCAATACGGATAGAATGCCAAAGGAGTTCAATGATTCCGAGGAGGTTGCTGAGTTGCTCACTTTTGAAAAGGAAGCTTGGAGAAATTCTCTACATGCTCGGCAACATAAGAAATTTCTTTTGAGTAAATCTCTTTATATCCCGTCTTTACAACGTTTGAATATTTGTGATAAATTTGTGGCTTGTTTTGAACAAATTGGTTGGTCTTGGTAGCTCTCTGTTCCTACATTTGATGTATATACAGATATTGCACTTGAATTTTTCACTACATTTCAATTTGTGGAAACTAATGATTTTGATGTCAAGTGCATTTCATTTCGTTTATTTAAATACATCATAATCTCTCTTTGACTAAATGGAATGTGAAGTTGGGCATTTGTACAGTTGATGAAGTCTTGAGTGTTGCGCATAGGAGTGATTTGTATGGTTTTAATTCTAGTCGTAATTGTTTTGGGAGTTCTGAGGATTCTTGGAGTTTGCTTGCTTGTAGTGCTACCAAACCTTTTGACGGATCCTGTCTTGCGTATCTGTCATTTATATCTTTGTTATAACAAAAGGTTAGACAACACTACAAGCAAGCAAACTCCAAGAATCCTTTAACTCCCAAAATAATTACGACTGGAATTAAAACCACACAAAGCACTCCTATGCGCAACACTCAAGACTTCCTCAACTGTACAAATGCTCAACTTCATGTTCCATTCAGTCAAAGAGAGATTATGATGCATATTAAACTAGCCAAATGAAATGCACTTGACATCAATATCATCACTTTCCACAAATTGAAATGTAGTGAAAAATTCAAGTGCAATCTTAGTATATACATCAAATGTAGGAACAGAGAGCAACCAAGACCAACCAATTTGTTCAAAACAAGCCACAAACTTATCATAAATATTCAAACGATGTAAAGACGGGATATGAAGAGATTTACCCAAAGGAATTTCTTATGTCGTCGAACATGTAGAGAATTTCTCCAAACCTTCTTTTCAAAAGTGAGCAGCTCAACAACCTCCTCGGAATCATTGGACTCCACCGACATTTTATCCATACTGAAGGTATCATATATATTCACCGGGAAGAAACATAATCGACAAACGACTCCTCAAAAGATGTTGGAACAAATTATGAGTCATAATCAGAGTCAGAAGACTCAAAATCAGTGGTGGCCGTACGTTTTCCGGCGACTAAAGTAGAAGTTATCGTCGGAATTTTAGAAAGTGAAGATGCAGCAGCTGTGGAATTCTTAGAGGCCACAGTATGAGCAGAGGCTAGTTTCCCGGTGACCTTAGCAGTGGTGGTCACTGGTGCCTCGGGCTGTAATGTAGCGAACGTCAATGGAGCTGTCGCGGTCTGCTTCCTCTTTGCCGTGGTGATTTTCCTTCGCTTTTGGGGGCCCATAGGGAACTCTCGCCGGCTAGCAAAATAATAGTAGAAATAACCAAGTGAGGAGAATTGGGAAGAATTGATGAACGCCGAAGGTGGTGAACGAAATTGAAGGAAAAAAAACGGAAAATGGAAAGAAATTGGAATTGGGGGCTAGGGTAAAATAATGAAACAACGGAAAGATAAGATGTGGAAGAGATGAAACAAGGTGGATTATTTTGACTAAGTTTTATTTATTTTTAATTTGTAAAAAGCAAACGAAAATTGTGAAATTAAAAAACAACCTAACCCCTCTACTGGAACTCTCGATCCTTATTCACTTTTTTTTGTTTTTTTTTTTTGGAAAAGAAAATAATAGTAATAAAAAATAAAAACTTAAAGAATCAAAGAAAATAAAATAAAAGAAAATACATCAAAGAAAACTAATGAAAACAAAATAAATATGGATTGCCTCCCACAAGTGCCTTTATTTTAAGTCATCGGCTCGACTCTCCGATGCAATCAATAGCTCATCCAAGGTAACAGTGAAATTGCTTCCATTGTCGTCATAGGAGATGGATCATAGTACGACTTAAATCGGTGACCGTTAATAGTAAATGTCTATGTTGTGTTCAAACTTCTGATTTCAACTGCCCCGTTTGAAAAAAACAGACTCTTCGAAGGGGCCAATCCACTCCGTCTTTAACTTCCCAGGCATCAAACGCAACTTTGATTGATACAAGAGCACCTTTTGGTCGACCTCAAATGTCTTTCCTCTCATATTCTTGTCATGTCACATTTTTGTTCGATCCTTGTACCACATGGCAGTATCACAAGCTTCAAGACGAAGCTCTTCCAACTTTTGAAGTTAAAACTTTCTCCCATCCTCACACTTGAGTGATTGCATGTTCATTTACTTCACCGCCCAATAAGCCTTGTGCTCTAATTCGACCGACAAATGGCACATCTTCCCGAAAACCAATCTATAAGGTAACATGTCGATAGGAGTTTTATAGGTTGTTCGGTGCCCATAACGCGTCATCCAACCTCAAACTCCAATCTTTCCGTGAGGGGTTTACAGTTTTCTCCAAAATCTGTTTTAAAGCTTGGCTTCTCCATTTGTTTGTGGATGATCATGAGTCGCCAACCTATGATGAACACCATATTTTCTAATTAATTCCTTAATGGTTCGGTTGCAAAAATGCATTTTTTGATCACTTATCACTGCTCGCGGCACTCCAAACCTCGTGAAGATGTTGGACTTCAAAAATGCAGCAACCACCTTAGAATCATTCATTCATGTGGCCCTTGCTTCCACCCACTTCGATACATAATCAAAAGAAAATAAGATGTATAAATTACCAAACGAACTAGGAAACGGTTTCATGAAATCCATCCCCCACACATCAAAATATTTCACAAAAAATCATTGGCACTTGGCGCATCTTATCTCGTTTGAAAATATTCTCAGTCAATTGACATTACTCGCAACTCTTACAAAAAATATATGCATCTCTGTTCAATGTAGTTCAGAAAAAACCAGCATCTAATACCTTCCAAGTTGTACGTTTTAGGCCAAAATGCTCTCCACAAGCAAAAGAATGGCAATGCAAAAGAATCTCACCTTGTTCCTCTTCAGGGATGCATCGTCAAAAGATTTGATTCGATCCAACCTTCCACAAATAAGGTTCATCCCTAAAATAGTACTTGCAATCACTCTTAAGCTTCAACCTTTGTGCTTTTGTGAATGAATATGGTAGGTGCCCAGTTGTCAAATAATTAACAATATCAGCAAACCAATGATCCGTAAGAAACTTACTTGCTGCAGCACAAACTTCTGAATCTGGAAAGAAGCTTCATTTGGCCAGACAGATGGTTTTCCCATTTCTGACAGCTTATAAAAATGCTCCTTTGAAAAAAGTTTCATTAATAGGAGCACCATCATCAACTTGAACCAAACGACTCAAGTGATCAGCAACATGATTCTCTGCCCCTTCTTGTCTCTAATCTCTCAATCAAAGTCTTGCAACAGAAGTATCCACCTTATTGTTTCGACTCCTTTTTTGTAGCAAAATTTTTAGCGCTGAGTGATCCGTGTAAACAATTATCTTCGAACTCAAGAGGTATGAATGAAAGTTCTCAAAAGCAAAGATGATAGCCAACATTTCTTTCTCGGTGGTTCAATAATTACATTGAGTCGGATTTAATGTTTTCAAGGCATAATAAATCACATGGCTCTCTTTCCCCAACTTTTGTCTAAGAACCGCACCCACCGCATAATCGCTAGCATCACACATAAGCTCGAAATGAAGCTCCCAATTCGGTGGTTGGATAATAGGAGTTGTCGTAAGCTTTGTCTTCAACAAATCAAAAGCCTTTTTACAGTCGTTTGTTAGGCCAAACGGGACATCATTCTGCAGAAGTTGAGTTAACAATTGCGTAATTTTAGCGAAATCTTTGACGAAGGCATATAAATTGAATGTGCTAAACTTAGGGTAATTATTATCACAAAGTATCATGATTAAGCTAAGTAAATGCCATACAACATGGTAATCCAATTCGGTTTAACAAGTTAACTATATTTGAAGTGCCACTCCTAAGAGAGAACTAATCCACTATCAAAAGTTGAAGTTACAAATGATCTTCCTCATACAAATCTTCAACTTTATGATACATTTTCGCTCACATCCTTCCCGATCTACGTGAATTGATGATTGGGGAACCAGAGTCCGTGTTAAGGCCAATGGAGATGGGATTGAGGAAGTTGTAGCTTGTTTAATGAAGTTATGGCGAAAGAGAGAGGTCATCATGGGCCGATACAAGAGGTGATAATGTATGCTGAAGCAGCCCCAAGCTCAATATTTAGATCTTTTTCCTACTACTCAAAATATATTTAGAAGATCAAGGTGCTGAAAACTTGAAAGTTTGCAGGTTTAATGGATATGGGTTTTACGAAATGGGGAGGGGAAGAAGGAGAAGGAAAGGTTAACCATTAATGCAAATTCATAAGCGGGGAGAGAGAGTTAAATATTAAAAAAAAGAGGAAATGCACCCATATTAGACTTGCCCACGGGCCTCGACCGCCGGTTCCGGGCCTCGGCCCGCCGGTTCACGGTTCGTCGAAGGATGAACCTGAACCGGCCCGTCAACACTATTGCCGGTTACGGGCCGGTTTAGGAAACCTCCGGTCCCGGTTCCGGTTAAAAACCGTCCGATTCAGGTTAAAACTGCCAATTTTTTTTTTTTTAATTAATCAACCCTTTTCTTCCTTCTATTACTATATTACAAACACATTACAAGAACAAGAACAAAACAACTAATTTTAATAGAAAGGTGAAATTGAAATATTATAAACAAACAAATTAACAAACACAATTAACACATTAAGATTTAAAATTAGGAAAAGATATTACACACCCACAAAGTGACAAACACAAATAAGTCTAAAACATTAGGATTAGGAGAACTAATTAACAAACACAACAAACACTAACTTCAATTGAAGTTGAAATCGAAAATAAACACTACAAATACAAAGTACAAACATTACAATGTGAAATATCACCGGAGAATGTGTGAAAGACTCTCAATTCGATGCTTATTTTCAATGTGACCAACTAGCTTGCCGTAACCTCCACCGGTTTGCCACTTAAAATCACAATTGCAATAATTGCAAACAATACGATATGTTGACTTTGTATAGTCCGGCAATGGCTCATCATGACGGGTGTAGTGTTTGGTGAATTGCTCACTAAAAGTAGATGGGCAAGGAGGCATTATTTTAGAATACACTTTAAAATGAAGACTTGGTGAAGTTGGTGAAGCTGAAGAAGAAAATAGAAGAGTTAGAGTTGGAGATGGGGAAGAAGAAAATGATTCAAGAATAGAAAATTGAAAGAGAATGGAAACATGAAGAAAATGAGGAAAAGGAAAAGAGAGGCGGATGCAAAGTGATAGAATGGGGTGTATTTATAGATATAATTTAGGGTTTGCCAAAAAAAAAAAAATATCGCAAACCGCCGGTTCAACTCAAAACCGGCGGTTAACGGCACAAAACCGGCGGTTAAGTAAGTACAGAAAAAATGAGTTTTTTAGGCACTTTTTTTGAGTTTTTTATTTTATATATTTTTCTTGTTTTTTTGCTATTATATGTTGGATATACATATTCTAAGACAATCTAAGAAAAAAAATGAAAAAAATTCAAGTACTCCTTATTTTAAAAAATAAAATGAATTATTAAGAATATTGTTGGAATTACAAGTTACATATTTGATAGTTGATACATTACAACTTTATACATTTCTTTTGAAATTACTTCTACTTTCACAACATTTTTTAAAACTTTTAATACTTTAAGTTACATTTGAACATAAAGAAAAAAAAAAGACTTGAGCTCAATCTTATAACTAAAATTGAGTTGCCTACGTATCCTCATAGAGGAATCAAAGTCCACGTAGTTCGATTACCTTAATCATGCCGTCTAATTCTCTTCCGCCTCGGATCGATCGGTCTCGATGAACTCTTCATTTTCGTCTCGTCTACATCATTCCAATCATTTTCTTGAGCTCTAAGATCCGCCCTCGCCCAATCATCGACCAACATCGTAGCTTCGACATTTCTTGGTTTCAAACGTGATCTTCTTTGGTCTAACATGAGTCCACCAAGGCTAAAAGCTTGTTCAACGGAGACGGTGGATGCGGGAACGACAAATAACTACTTCGCCATTATAGAGAGTATTGGATACTCCGTTCTCTTGGACCACCACTTCAATACGTCGATTTGTGGAGTGTTAAATTCAACACCAAAAACAAAACGACAACCCAAATACATATCTAATTCACTATTACCTTGCCCCTAGGGAGTTCATAAGTTCTATCTTGGTACATGGTACTTAATTTTTGAACTAAGGGATCTAAAGAGTTCATCATTTCGAGTGGTAAATATGAAGAGGTTGGGATACTAGGAGATGACATTTGATTTATGTCGAGAGTACTATGAGTTGTCCTATATTCGCTAAAAATAGATCTTAAGGTTCTTTCTAACTCATCTTTTATTTGTTGTACATTAGGAAGATCAAAGAAAATACGTTCTTCGTCAATTTGTACGTCTAAAAAGTCCATTTGCGTGAAAGCATCATAATAAATATCTATCATTTGACAAACACCATCATATTTTAATTTAGGATCCAAACATTTAGCTACCAAGAAAACATCCGGAATATATGTAAAATATTTTAGTCATTTTTGCACCATAAAATAAATCACACCTTGCAAGTTTGGTTTAGTAAAACAATTCTTAAAACTAAGAGCAATATACATGCAATGTTCCAAGACACGAACGGAAGTACAATAATAAACACCCGATAATTGAACGGTGGCATTGTTAAAAACCTTCAACAAACCATATAAATTCATGCATTGATCCCAATGAGATGGTAACAAGGTTAATTGAGTAGTTGCAAATTCTTTTCTAAAAAAATTTCATAAATGTTCTTTATACTCTATAGTACTATTAAGCATGTCGTAGGTCGAATTCCAAAGATGTGATACGTCTCTAACAAAACTCCTATATTGAAGATTTTTTTGACGACAATATTTTTGTCATTTTTTTCCTAAATCTATCTTCTTATGCAACATTGCAATGGCTTTTCTAATTGGTTCAACCGATTCATTAAAAATATCAAGTGCATCTTGAACACATAAATGTAAAGTATGACAAATACATCTACTATGAAAATATTTCCCTTGAAAGGTGGGATTACAAGCCGCAATTAATTGTGGAATACTAACGGTATTGGCCGATGCATTATCAAAACCAACCGAAAAAACTTTATTAATCAATTGATATTCATTTAAAACGGTAATAATAATTAAAGCAATATTATTTGCCGTGTGTAGATCATCGAACTCCCTAAATGCAATCAAACGCTTTTGTAACGTCCATTTATCATCAATCCAATGACATGTAATTCCCATATGATTATTTTTATGATAACAATCCGTCCAAATATCCGCACAAATAGAAACTTTATGATCTAAACACATCAAATATTTCATTAACTCTTGTTTTTTATCAAAAGCTTGTCTCCTAATACTCCTAAGCATGTTACTTCTACCAATTTTTTTGGCGGGGGGACAATATGCATTTTTTATCGATGATTCATACGTTATTCTATCGGCATAATTAAAAGGTAGTTTTTTCATAGCACAATATCTAGCCATAACATCTTCGGCATGCTTATGATCATATTTAAATAAGAAATTAGAAGGCGTACCCGTCACTGAAGTTGATCCACGAAGTTGTGTTTGGCTTTGTGGAATTTCGTATTCCGTCGGATGGCAAGTCTCCATGTGTCGCCTTAGTGTGCCGTAGCCTCCTCCGTGCATCCATTTGTAGACATTGTTGCAATAGTTGCAAAATGCATTGTATTTTTTTGGTCCTTTGTCGGCGTCGGGATCGTTGCTTGAGCTTGTATCCTCAATTCTTGGCAATTTCTTGAAGTGCTTGAGGAAGATATCCGAAACGAGAGGTCTACCACTTGGTGCTTGAACTTCTTCTTAGTCTTCGGTACCGGCGCCGGCGGCGTTGGATTATTGTTGAGATTGCCGGTTCAAAAGCTCCTATTGCCTATGAACTTCTTCATACCACTCTTCATCGTCTTGTTGTTTTTGAAGTTGTTCGGCATAGGCTCTATCAATTTCTTCCGCCACTTGTTGTCTTCTTGATCTTCCTCTTATGGATCGAGATGGCACGAGCATTGCCATCTTGATTTTGGTCAATAGCCTTGCCCTTATCGACATGAGATGACCTCGACATAGTGGAGAGTAGTGGTGAAGGTGGACGTGAAGGTGGTGGAGCTGTGGAGGTGGTGGCGGTGTGACGGTGGAAATGAAAGTGTGGAGAGTTGGTGATGGTGGAAAATGAAAATGGTGATACAATACTACAAATAACACAAAATAAAAGAGGATTTGAGAGCTTAAAATGCAAGAAATTAAGAGAGGAAGAGAGGATTGAGGTGTGAGGAATGAGGAGGAGGAAGAGTGGCATTTATAGGGGAGGAGAAGGATGAAAAACGGCTACAATTGTAGTCATTGCTGCTGCTGCTAACAATTCTGCCGTTGCTGCTGCACTTTCTACCTTGGAGCCGTTGGAACCGGCAGTTCAGCCGGTTAACCGCCGGTTTCGACGGTTCGACCATTGTAACCGCCGGTTTCATGCAATATATATATATAATTTTTTTTTTTCAAAATGTAGTAACCGCCAGTTACAGTTCAACGAAATTGAGGCCCGTAACTGGCCCTTCCTCTGCCGGTTCCAGTTATGGTTCCGAACCGTTGACTGCCCGTCCGGTTAAAAACCGTTGACCGGCGGTCCGGTTCCGGTTCGGAACCGACGGTCCGGCAAAAATGGGCAGGTCTAACCCATATGTTATTAGCATAATGGTAATATAAAAAAAGGTCACTTGTTCAAATTTTATCAATTTTTGTCATATATTTGCTTTTTGGACATTTATACCCTTATTTTTTTCTAATTTATTCCTTCTTTAGACACTCTCTCTCCTACTTTTTGACTTTTATTTTTTTCTCTTTTTTCTCTCTCTTCTTCCCTCAACAGCCACCTCACGTGTTTCTCTCTCTCTCTCTCTCTCTCCCTCTCTCTCTCTCATCTCATCGATTTCAGTCATTTTTCGTCGCCGTCGTCTTACGCGATTTTGGTCGTTGCGTTGTTTTGTCATCGTCGTCATCTCTATCTCTTTCGATTTTGCTTTCATTTTGCTGCAATTTGGCTGTGATTTGGGTGCGATTTTGCTGAATTTGGGCAGTTTTTTCTGCAATTTTGCTACATTTTTTGCGCGATTTGTTGCGATTTTGCTGTGATTTATTCTTGGATATTCGTTTAGAAATTGTTACGTGTGTTCGATTGTAAGTTTCTGGCGATGTTTGGTTGTGGCGAGAAAGCTATGGAGGTAATTTTCCGGCAGTATGAATTCTGGTTTTCGATTTCCATTTCTGGTTTTGAGTTGGTACGTTTTTGCAGTTGCGTACTGGTGCGTACCAAGTTCACTTGGTACTCAGTACGTATTGATAAATACGTACGCAGTACGTATTTACCAGTACGTACCAAGTTTACTTGTTTTTCATCGTCGTCGTACTTAATTTTTGCTGCAATTTACTTCGTCATCATCGTCGTATCTGTCTCCTGCGATTTTGCTGCAAGTTACTTCGTTTTTTCTACTTCAATTTTGCTGTGATTTTGCTGCAATTTGGTTCGTTTCTTTTTTCTGCAATTTAGTTGCGATTTTGTGTGATTTGCTGTGATTTGTTCTTGGATATCCATTTAGAAAGTGTTACTTGTGTTCGATTGTAATTTTCCGGTGATGTTTGGTTGTGGCAACAAAGCTATGGAGGTAATTTTCCGGCAGTATGAATTTTGGTTTTGAGTTGGTACGTTTTTGCAATTGCATACTTGTGTACGTATTGATAAATACTTGTGTACGTATTGATAAATACGTACTGCATATCTTAATTTATTTTCTTGGTACGCATTACGTATTTATCAATACGTACCAAGTTTACTTGGTACGCAGTACATATTTACGAAAACGTACCAAGTTTACTTGATACGCAGTACGTATTTATTAATGCATACCAAGTTTCATCTATATATTATGATGCAGGTGAGGCCATCTTCCTTAGTGGTTACGCATGGAGGATACTGGAAAGAGAACATTTATGAAGGTGGTAGGAAAGAGTATATATGTTTACTTGGTACACAGTACATATTTGTAAATACGTATAAATGCGTACTGTGTACCTGAGTGTGGTTACTTGGTACACAGTAAGCTAGAAATTCAATTGAAGAACGATAAAAGTATGTAGTGTAAATAGTTTAGTTCAATCACCTGCTGATGAATCTATGAGAATGAAGATTAAGTTTTAGCTTGTTTCTCTCTCTCTATTGTTCGTGTAATATTACGTTTAATTCGTACTACATATCAATTCAACACCGAGTACGAATATGTAAATTTGTATTGCGTACCAATTTAATATCCCGCTATTAGCGAGCACGAATATGCATATTCGTATCACTTACTAGTTCAAAACACTATATGAATACAAAATATGCGTACTAATAATACTAATATTGTTGCAAATTGTTTATAAATAAGAACTAGAAATTCACCAATCTCTAATGTTGTATTCAATGCTATTACAAATCTCTAAGTGTACTTGTAAAGTAGGTACGCATTTGCAAATACGTACTAGCAAACAATCAAATTACTGGTACACTTGGTACGTATTTATCAATGCGTACCGAATGTACTTGTAAAGTAAGTACGCATTTGCAAATAAGTACTAGCAAACAATCATGTTACTGGTACACACGGTACGTATTTGTCAATGCGTACCCAATGTACTTGTAAGGTAGGTACGCATTTACAAATACGTACTAGCAAACAATCATGTTAGTGGTACACACAGTACGTATTTGCCAATGCGTACCCAATGTACTTGTAAAGTAGGTATGCATTTGCAAATACGTACTAGCAAACAATCATATGAAGAGAAAATATGCATAATAATAATACTAATATTGTAGCAAATTGTTTACCAATCATAAATTAAAGAAAATTATTTATAAATAAGAACTAATGTTGTTGTCAATGCTATTACAAGTGCTATTTTTATTTATGCTATAAAAATAGATGCTTCCTGCTACAACATTGATTTATCGACATCGAGCTGCAACCTCCTACATAAACAAAAATAAATTAAAAGTCAACTCAAAAATTTTAAGTAAATTACCAGCAATGCACTAGTGAAGTTGGTACGTATTTGCAAATGCATACCAAGTGTACTAGTAAAGTAGTTACGCATTAGCAAAGACGTCGTAGCAAAAAATTAAATTATTGGTACAGTAGGTAAGCATTTTCTTGTGCGTACCGAGTGTACTTATAGTGTAGGTACGCATTTGAAAAATACATACTAGCAAATAATCATATTACTAGTACACCCGGTATGTTTTTGACAATGCGTACCAAGTGTACCAGTAAAGTAGGTACGCTTTTGCAATTGCGTACTAGAAAAAATTAAATTACTGGTACACTCAGTACGTATTTGCAAATGCGTACCGAGTGTACCGGGAACACATTAGTTATGTTGGCACGTATTTACAAATGCTTACCAAGTTGCAACATATATGCTTCGGATTTATAAAATCGTACCAATTTTAATCATACAATGCCATATTCACATCAACCGAATCACATCAACCTAATGCAAAATTCATCATGCATAATCTCAGAAAATTAATAACAAATTATCCTCAATTTCAGAAATTACAGATCTGTGTGTACCGGTACGTACTGTACAAAACGTACCAGTACACCTAGTACAATCCCCCCCCCCCCCCCAATTAATGTGTACCCTAATTCGCATTCTACTCAACAAATTGGGTACGCAATCGACAGTAAAAACATAGTAAACCCGCGAAATCGAAGAAATCAAGTGATAATCAAACATAGTACCTGTATTTTACTTGATAACTTGGTATGTATTTACAAAAACGTAACAAGTTTATCAGGTACGCAGTACGCATTTACAAATACTTACTGCGTACCAGGTATGCAGTATATATTTGTAAATGTGTACTTCGTACCGACGGGTTTTTACAGCAACAGCAGCTGTGCTACAACAAAAAGAAACCAGAAATCTACCCAAATACATCGAAATTGCTCGGAATTCAACCTAAATAAACTGAAAATCATCAGAAACTCAACGAAATCTATAAATGAGTAAAAACAAGGCTAAAAAAAATCATGAATTGAAAAAAAATTCAAATAAACTCATTACCCCAATTTTAGATCTATGAATTTCCTGCGAGATCTATGGATTTCCGGCAACAATAGTTGGTGTAGTGGTTCTGGATGTTGCAGACGGCGGCGAAAATGAGTGGAGATGAACGAAGAACGGAGGAGAAGAGAAGAGAGAAGAAGAGAGAGACGTACGTTGCGCTGGTGGTTTTTCGCCTTTTTTTTTCGCGGCAACATTGTTACAATGGAAGGATGGGCGGCGGAATGGTCGAGGCGGAGAGAGTCGGAGAGAGGCGGAGAAGAAGAAGAGGAAGAGAGAGACGAGCGAGAATAGAGAAATGAGAGGGAAGAGAGAGAATGTGAAAAGTAATAAATGAGGGAATAACCCTACATAACATCCACTAAGGGTATTTTTGTCAAATAGGTTACAATTTTACCCAATTTTTGTCAAAGTGAACTTTTGACAAAATTTGATAAAAACATATACCCTAATGCTATATTACCATTTGCCTCTAAAAAAAATTGCATTTTATGAAATTGTTTATTCTATTAATTTGTTTGAGATTAGTATATAATATTGACAAAAACTCTGGTGCAAATGTTGCACCATGCAACACCTGATCCGACCCGGCCCATTACTCAGCGCGTGGCGCGTGTATCTCACACGCCCATTTTTTCCATTTTTTTATTTCCAGATTTTTTTCCCTTCTTTTGTTGTTTGTCACTTTTTTTTTTGTTTGCCGCTTCTTCATTGGTCAAGATTCGAGCGAGGGAGCCGAAGGCCTTGGAGCGAGCCGAAAAAATTTAAATTATTGCCCGACGATTATCTTTATATTAGTAATCGGAGCGAAGGCGGAGCCATAAAATCGAAGCCGAAGGCTCCGCCGGAAAAAAAAATCTGAAAATTTAAAAAATATATGTAGAAAAGAAAAGTCAAAGGGCGGGTTGACCGGATTGACTAGGTTCGGGTCAGGTCATACCCATCTCCACCGTGCAGATATCTGCACAGGAGACTTAGTCTATAATAAGAGATATTTTTTATTTCCATTGATAGAATCCAAATTTCCATCCAAAAAAAATATGAAATAAAATCTATATTTATATATCTAATTTACTTGAACATAATTAAAGTGTTATCTAGAAGTCTGCTTCTCAATAATGCCTCTGTTATTTAATAATATTTTTTTAGATCATGTTATTGGTGATATATAAATATTCTAAAACATAACCACCATTCTTACACACAGCATCCTCGAAGAAAATTTTCCGCGTCCACCATGAAGGTGGTGAAATGAAAAAAAAAAAAAAGGTGTTGAAATGGAAGGATTTAGCCATTTAGCCATAAGTGGAGGGAGCTCAGACCAAAACATTGCAGAATTTACTGCGGAACTTTTTTTTTTTCAAAATTTAGTGCTTGTTTTGGGGTTAATTTTATAAATGGTCACAAAACTAGGTTGTTTGTATCAAATTGGTAACCTAACTATGATTTATATCAAAAAAATATACTCAACTTACATTTTGTATCATTAAAGATTTTTAATTAATTTTAAAACTAATTTTATCCTACATGGCATGAAAAAAATTCCACATAGACTTTTCCTTAAGCTTACACTATTAAATTCCTTTTTTTCCCGATATTATACACAACAAAATTTAAGCAACACGACTTGCTTTCATTTCATTAGCAACACTGTTCTTCTCTATTTTTTTTTTATTGGGCGTTGTTCTTCTCATTAATTGAACGTCTCATTTGTGAGAAATGTCAGATGAAACGAGTAGATGATGGGGCCATATATACGAGGCAGCGTAAACGTATCGTACCGCTGAAAATAATCTTTGAGTTCAAGAACAACACACGTCTCCTTTGTTTGCCGCTTTTTTTTAGCTGTGATGATATCCGTGGCTACTTTGTCTTCCCTGTCAATTTATCTGAATTTGTTGATGGATTTAGTTAGGTATAATTAAAGAATAGGTCTATGTGGTTTTGTTGTCATGCCACGTGGGATAAAATTAGCTTTAAAATTAATTAAAGACTTTAAATGATACAAAATATAAGTTAAAGTATTTTTTTATACACATTAAAGTTCGGTTATCAACTTGATACAAACAGTATAGTTTGGTGACCATATATGAAATTAATCCGCGTGTTTGGTTAAGTAGAATAATGCAAAGGAAATCAAATAGATGAGAGAAATGATAACAATAATCAATACTTTTATTGAATATTTGGTTCACCAATGTAAAATATTCACTTACGCAATTGAGAGAAAAAAATTTTGTTACTCCTTTAATTTTAAGGGATACATTTTGAGGGTTTGGATACTCTCAAGTAAGGGTAATGATTAACTTACTTTCCAAATCAAACAAGAAGTAACAGATTCAGTTAATCGAATCCGTTTTTCAAGCCCCAAAAAAATCCCCCCAAACATGGGCTTAGAAACATTTTAAAAATATGCACGAACTATCACCTCTAGTTTCAAGAGTAACATTATGAGAGTTTGTATAGCTCTCCAGTAAAGGTAATAGTTAACTTACTAGTCAAACCAAATAACAACTAACAGATTCACTTAATTAAATTCATTAGCAAGTCCCAAAAGACTTCAACCAAACATGGGCCTAGAAACATTTAGAAAATGTGCACAAATTATCAAAAGATTAATAAAATGTTTTGTTTTGAGCTAGGTTCAGGTTTTTTTTTATTTGGGAGAGGTGGAATTTGAATGCTAAAGTTCACTGCTTACATACTGGAAATCTACTCCGCTTGGGTGTCTGGTCCCTAGCTAGGTTCCCTACCTAGGTTCAGTTTGTGACGTCGAAAAGCTAATGTGTCTCAATTGGATGTTAACGTGGAATTTAATATAGAGAAAATCATCATGCATATTCACTTTGAGGATAACATATACTCCTCATACCCATTTATATAAATATCTACTCCTCATACCCACTTGGCACATAAAATGTACTCCTCATACCCACTTGGCCCACAAAATGTAATTTCCACCATTTAATTAAGGTTTTTGCTTTAACTTTATTGCGGAAAATTTGTCAATTCTTCTACCTTAAAATCAATGACATGATTGAATCATCATGAGTTGAATTGCTTTTTGAATAATGCCAAAATGTATTTATGTTAAGGTAGGTGGCACGGCTGGTTTGTAAGCTCTTCACGTGAATAAAGCCTCATGCATGCAAAAATTGTACCCTTTTTAATATTATAGTATACAAAAATTGTACCATTTTGAATAGTATTATTGATTGCGGGTAGATGCATTATTGAATTCTTCAGCCTATATATGAATTACAGCTTGAAGCATTTGTATACAAATATAAAAAGAAAAAAAATGAGAGAAGAGTTGAGCGAATATTAGATCGTAGAAATTATAATAGTCATTATCGTTGTTTAATTCTAAACAAGTGAGCATAATACAGGATTTTATTATTTTGAGAACCAAAAAAAATTATACAGATGGGTTATGTTCTGTATAGATGGACAATAATAATATGCTATCTGTATAGAATTTTTTCGATTTGTACAATTTTTTTTCAAACAATGTCATTGACAATCTTAACTTCTATTATTTCTCTAACATTATTGTTTGTATTTTGCAGAAATATAATCGCAAAAATATTAACATTGTTTTCTCAATTCTCATTTAGAAATGTAAGTCTCAAAAAAATTAAATTAATTCCCAAAATATTAAAAAACTGTACAGATCAATAAAATATTGTACAGGTCGGTAACAGTAATACATTGACCTGTATAGAAGTTTTCCAATCTGTATACTATATTGATTTTTTTAAATTACAATATTTATTTTTGTTGTATTTTTATAACATTATTTTATGTATTTTTTAGAAATATAATCGGAATTGAAAATCCTATCTATAGGCATTTCTTCAAATGGGGTGAATCCAAATAAATAGTGTGTTTTTATTTCCAATTTACAAAGGTAAGACTTAAAAACATTAATTTAATTCTTTTTAAAACTGAAAATTTATACTGATCGAACAAAAATTGTAAAGTTGCCTTAAATTGTAGTGTGACCTGTACAATATATTTACGATCTGTACAGAATTTTATTTTCTAATAAATTAATTTAATATTATATATGTATATTTAATTCTTAATACTTTGTTTTGTTATTGCAGATGAAATGCAAGATATTCCGCGTTAAATTCAACGGCTTTTGGGACGATTATGTTTATAATGGCGGAGAAAAACGCATTTTCTATCTTCCGTTGGATACGATAAGTTTTTCTAACATTAAGGAACAAATAAATTTCATAATGATATCTAGATTGTTAAGTTGTAGTTTTGAAATATTCTATTTTTCAACGTCTCAATTTGGTGTCAAAAAATATAATTTGAGTAATGATGATCAACTCCGTCGATTGTGTGCTACTGAGTTTGAGCCTACGTTGTATATCGTGCCTAGTGATTCAATGTATAGACCTAGCTTTGAATTGAATGCCTCTTCGCAATTTGTCTATGATGATGTGTATCCGTCTCAGTACTCGTAGTACGCCGATTCCCTTGCACGTATGGCTTCATATAATTGGCTCAGTGAGACGCAAATTGATTCTCAAAGTGGAGTGATTGTTATTGCTCAGGGGCAATCATAAGCACTAGAGCCACAGTCAGAGCCACAGCTTGTGCAGACGTATGCCACTTCGTAGATGATGACGATGATGAAGATGATGAAGACTATGTTGCTGACAAAGAGGAATAGACTGCCACTTTGAATCTTGGAACCCTTGCTGAATTTGTTAACTGGGTGCATACTCAAGGCGACATGAACAAGCTCCTGGCAATGCTGATGCAGCGTAGCCGTACACCCCTTGTTGACGAAGAGACAGAGCTCGCCACTGAAGCGGTGGACCTACAAAATTGGTTAGTTCCCATGATTCCTCTGGAACCTGCTGCGTCGCTTATTGTTGGTGTTCTAGATAACATGCCAGACGTTCTTTTGAGTTTGAGCTCCATATTTAAAGACAAGGATGATTTGAAGCTTCCAGTTGGGTTGTGGCACTTGGAACAACGAGCTGAGTTTTGTTCTCCGCGATTAGATAAGGGCCGTGTTCACTACAAATGCAAGTTTGGCACGGTGTGTCCTTTCGATTTGCGCACAAGAAAAGAGGGCAACTATTGGTATATTCACATGTTCATCCCGACGCATACTTGTACAAGCAATATGAACCATGCTCTAATGGAGAGGAAGGTCGAATCTAATGTTATTGCAGCTCATTTCGCAAAAAGCATGAAAAATCAGAAAGAAATCATCACACGAAGATGATTATGGCAACTCTTATACGGGAATATGGCATGGCTGCAAATTACAATGTATGTCTACAAGCACGAAACAAGGCCCTGGAGATGCTATATGGTGGATATGAAGATTCGTTTAAGATGTTTCCTCAGTATCTGTACATGCTCCAGAAAGAGAATTCAGGTTCGATTGTTGACTATAGTTTTAGCCCTGATGATTTCCGATTCGAATATTGTTTTGTGGTGTTGTCAGCTTGTATTGTTGCATTCCAGTATTGTCTTAGGCTGGTGATTATATTGGATGCAACACACTTAAAGAGAAAGAATAAGGGAATTATATTCGTTGCGATGGGAAAGGACGGGAACGGGCAACTTATACCGTTGGCGTAGGGGATCGGTCCAATTGAGAATGACATCTCATGGAAATGGTTTGTAAGTCGTGTAAAGCTGGCATATCCTCCTCGCCCTGATTTGGTGTTCATCTCAGACGCCCACCTTACTATTGGGAATGCAATTCGGGACATCTATCCTGACATATTCCATGACCTATGCTACTTTCATATACTAAAAAGCATAGTTAGTTATGGAAAGTCTATCACCAAGTTGTATAAGAAAGCAACATTTGTATACCGGAGATCATCCTACGAGAAAGCGATGAATAGTATATTTTCTGCAAAATCCGAAGCGTATGCCAAGCTGATGTCCATTAGTCCGGAGAAGTGGGCTCGATGTTTGTGTCCGGGCCGACGGTATAGTAACCTGACGTCGAATGCCGCAGAACAATTTAATAAAGTTTTGAAGTTTGCTAGATGTATACCAATTTGTTCGTGTTTGGAGACCCTTAGATCGTCGAGAGGTGGTTTGATGGAAAACGACAATTATACGCATCTAGTACTGCATTTGTCATGAGCACGACAGATGCAAAACTTGCAACTAAGGTTGAACTCTCAAGAACGTACACTGCCATTCCCCTAAGAGATTTTAAAGTCCACGATGGAAATCAAACTCTCAATATCGATCTCAACGCGAGATGTTGTCCATGTTGAGTGTAGGATTTCGACTTGATACCGTGTTGTCATGCCGTTGCAGCAATTCAATAAGGAAATTAGAGTTCTTGTTTCTTGTACATTTTTGTATAACGTATTTCGCGAATTACCTGTTTGATGATTTGCAGGCGAAATGGGCAGCACCCATACAACTATGCGGCTGATTACTACACGAGAAATACCCTCATGCATATTTACTCTCTAGCGATGAATCTTGTCCCTCCCTGGGATGAGTGGTTTATTCCTCCCCAAGTTGCTGCTATGGAAATGTTGCTTATGCTTCCGGTTAGGTTGGCGGGTCGCCCCAGCAACACTCGTTGGCGATCATTCCCGGATAATTTGACCGAATGAAGACGTCAACCCACCGACGAAGGTGCCTCGAGCAGTAAAAAACGAGCACCTAAAAAATGCTCTGTATGTCACTTGAAGAATAAATGTCCATACAAATGAGGGTTTTTTTTTTGTATGAGAATTTCCCTACGAATTTGTGTGTTGAATACGTTTTTATTAATATTTTATAATGTTTCTTATAATAATAATAATAATAATAATAATAATAATAATAATAATAATAATAATAATAATAATAATAATAATAATAATAATAATAATAATAATAATAATAATAATAATAATAGACCTGAGGAAGGAGGAATTCGCTGATGCTGAAGGTGATGAAAGAGACCTGAGGAATGGGAATAACGATGCTTTAAAGATCCAATTGGAAAGCGAACCAGTAAGTGACAAAGAAGCTAACAACGAAAGGACTCAAGCTCACAGACGACCTATCAATGGAGGTATGAAACTTCAGTTTATAGCTCCTACTCTTAAAGAAGGAATCCCTGTTGCTTGCCTGGATAAATCTGATGTTGAGAATGAGATTTTAAAATGGAAGAATGCTATAATTTTGTATGTGATTGGGGAATCCCCCACAATCAAATATCTATCCACATATCTAGAGAAGCAATGCGGTATAAACTCTCCTGAAATTTACTATCACACAGAGGATTATTTCATAGTTAAATTCCAATCTGAGGAAGAACGTGATGTAGTGCTTTACTCTGGACCACATACCATTGCCAATAGACCTGTTATAGTGAAGGCATGGAGTCCAGAATTCTGTTTTAAGAAAGAAATATTGAGAGTCGTCCCACTGTGGATCCAGCTGCCAAAATTGCCATTAAATTGTTGGGGAATGAAGTCATTAAGCAAAATTGGGAGTGTATTGGGCAATCCAATTTGTGCGGATGAATGCACCACGAACCAAAGTCGAATATCTTATGCAAGAATGTTAATAGAAGTGGATATTACTCGACCTCTGCAACATAAAATTTGGATTGAAGGAGAAGAGGGACGAAGGGTAGAACAGGAGGTGATCTATGATTGGGTTCCACCCTTCTGCAAGAAGTGTCAAGCTGCTGGGCACGACTGTATGAAAATGGACAAGCCCAAACCTCCTACCCAAGTAGAGAAGCAGAAATGGATCCCAAAGGCACCTGCTACTGCACCAATTCCAGAAAAGCAACCTACTGCCCCAACTAAACAAACTAATGAAAGGGAGAGGGAATGGCTAGTGCCTAGGAAAACAGTATCTCAAGGCAAGAAAGATGCACAAGCAGCAACAGTACGTATTGGCAATACCTATTTAGTGTTGAATCAAGATGAGATGAATATTTTCAATCCAAAGGGCGGGGACCTTCTCCCCTCCAGTGAGCCATGAAGATAATTGTATGGAATGTGAGGGGTTGTAACAAACCCCTCAAACAAAAGGAGCTTAAGCTCCTTTTGCAGAAAAATTCAGTTAATCTAGTAGCTTTATTGGAAACCAGGGTGAAACGGGAAAAATTTCAAAAGAGCATTGAGAAGATTAATAAGAGCTGGGAGTTTATACATAACTACACTACTGCTAATAATGGAAGAATCTGGATAGGTTGGGATCCAAAAAGGGTAAGTGTAAAGGAATTAGCCACTCATGCACAAGGAATTCATATAGAGATTTTAGATATGATATCTGGTACTTCATTCCAAATGGTGGCAGTCTATGCGTATAATACTGGGGAGCTAAGAAAGGATCTGTGGAGGTTTCTAACTCAGATTTGTCAAAACTCTCAAACTCCCCTCCTCATCAGTGGTGATTTTAATGCTATCCTAACAGCTGAGGACAGATTTCAAGGCAACATTGTTACTGAGAATGATGTCAAGGATTTTGGAGAATTTGTGCAACACAATGAGCTACATCAAATAAGATTCATGGGTGGCAGATACTCGTGGTGTAATAATCAGAATGGGGAGGATAGAATTATGTCTCTTATTGATAGAAGTCTAGCTAATACATCATGGTGTGATTTGTATAGTTCAGTGGTAGTAGAGTTGATGGAGAGAGGGATTTCTGACCATAACCCACAACTAATGCAGTTAGGTGATGATAATGGGAGCAATAACAGTCCCTTCAGATTTCTAAATGTGTTTGCAGAACATGAGGGGTTCTTGGATATTGTTAAGAATGGGTGGGAGCACCAACTACATAGGAATCACATGCTGAATATATGGTTCAAACTAAAGCACTTAAAAACTCCTTTTAAACAGCTGAATGTTTGTCATTATCAGAATATAGCTGCCAAATTAAGTCAGATCAGAGAAAACCTGAAGCAGACTCAATTACAGCTTGCACTCGACCCCCTACAGCATGTTGATTCAAAATGAGAGACAACTTTTAGAAGACCTTGAGAAATGGAGTTCAATTGAAGAGAGTATATGGAGACAGAAATCCAGAGTTGATTGGGTTAAATTAGGAGACACAAATACTAGATTTTTCCATGCCTATGCTAAAGCAAGGAAATCTAGTAAGACCATTAAGTTTCTTACCACCAGTGAAGGAAGAAGATGTATAACTCAAAGGCAAATAAAAGAAGAACTTACTACATTTTACAAGAAACTAATGGGAAGTGCTGCTAATAGCTTACCTATGGTAGACAGGGAGGTGATTAGGAGAGGTACACTGGTCTCTCAAGCTCAGCAAATTAGTTTATGCACTGTTTTTAGTGAAAAGGAAATCACAGATGCTCTGCAGGGGATGGATAGCCAGAAAGCACCAGGCTTAGATGGTTATAATGTTCTTTTCTTTAAAAGAGCATGGAGTATTATTGGCACAGAAGTGGTGACAGCAGTTCAAGAATTTCATGCAACAGGTTTTCTTCCCAAAGCTATTAACACTGCTCTTCTCACTCTCCTTCCTAAAACTGCCAATGCATGCACAGCTAAAGACTTTAGACCCATAGCATGTTGCTCTATTCTCTATAAAATAGTGTCAAAAGTCTTGGCCAACAGAATACAGAAGGTATTGAATGATGTGATTAGTGCAAGTCAGTCTGCTTTCATGAAGGGTAGGGTTATATTTGACAACATTATGCTGAGCCATGAATTAGTGAAGGGGTATGGAAGAAAAGGTATTTCATCACGGTGTATGGTGAAGATTGATCTTCAAAAAGCCTATGACTCGGTAGAGTGGCCCTTTTTAAAGTATTTGATGCTAGAGCTTGGTTTCCCTTATCAGTTTGTTCATTGGATCATGCAATGTCTCACCACTGTGAGTTATTCAATCTGTGTAAATGGGGAGATCACAGAGCCTTTTGCAGCTAAGCGAGGACTGAGACAAGGGGATCCTATTTTCCCTTACTTGTTTGTTTTATGTATGGAGTACTTGCATAGGTGCCTTGAGGAGCTCAAATCTGATAAATCTTTCCATTATCACCCCAGATACAAAAAGTTTGGTATCATACACATGTGTTTTGCAGATGACCTGTTATTATTCACTAGGGGAGATGTTAACTCTCTCAGAAGATTAATGCAATCATTTCAGAAATTTTCAGAGATCTCTGGGCTGAAAGCAAATGAGAACAAAAGTTGCATATACTTTGGAGGGGTCACTCGAGATCAACAGGAGGTTACGCTATCTGAACTTCACATGCAGAAAGGGGAGCTCCCATTTAAATATTTGGGAGTTCCTCTATCAACTAAAAAGCTGTCTATTCCCCAATGTCAACCCCTCATCGACAAGATTCTGGAGAGAATCAATTGTTGGTCTTCCAAACTTCTTTCATATGCTGGGAGATTACAATTGATCAAAGCTGTTCTATTTAGTCTTCAAACCTATTGGTGCCAAATTTTCTTAATTCCTCAAAAAGTTGTGAAGCTAATACAAGCAGCTTGCAGGACTTTTCTATGGTCTGGTATTGCAGGGACTACAAGAAGAGCATTAGTGGCATGGGACAGATTATGCCTTCCAAAAACAGCAGGAGGTTGGAATTTGATTGATATTCACCTGTGGAATAAAGCTGCACTATGTAAAATGCTGTGGAATCTGTCTCAACACAAGGAGAAGCTGTGGATCCAATGGGTACACGGGTACTACATTAAGAACAGGGATCTTTCAACCATGAACATACCTTTACAAGCTTCATGGGTTGTAAAGAAAGTTATTGGTGCAAGAGAATATGTGAGAAATTCAGATGAGGGCAAGGAGCTGATGCAGAAACCTTTATTTTCAGTGAGGAAACTATATTATGCTCTAAGAGGAAATGTGGAAAAGGTGCCCTGGCATCGAGTATTGGATTGCAATGAAGCTCCTCCTAAATGTACATTTATCCTCTGGCTAACTTTCATGAATAGATTAGCAACCAGTGAGAACTTGATGAAAGTAGGAGTGATGGTTGATCAAAATTGCAGTTTTTGTGAGAATGGAACAGATAGTATTGATCACATGTTCTTTAGTTGTGAATATACAGCTGAGATTTGGGAGAGACTGAAGAATTGGTGTGGTTTGATAGAAGGAACTGGTCCATGGGAGCTTGAAAAAAATAAGCTTATTCAGCATTGCCGCTCCAAGACTAGCATACAGAGGCTATATAGACTTGTTATTACAGTGACCATCTACTACATTTGGAGGGAGAGGAACTTCAGACGATTTCAAAAGATTGCAACAACAAGGGAGATGGTGATGAGACAATGCCAATTGATCATAGCCCTTCGTTGTCAGAGGGATAGGAAGCTAGCAAGATTACTTCATTCTTGATACTCTAGCTTAGAGTTTGAGTGCTTTGGTGTTTTTGTGGTGTACTGTATCGTATCTGCTATTTGGTGAAATAAACTAACTATTTACCAAAAAAAAATAATAATAATAATAATAATATCGGAAATTATAATAACAACAACAACAACAACAACAACAACAACAACAACAACAACAACAACAACAACAACAACAACAACAATAAGGGGTGTGTTTCGATAAGGGGTGTGTTTCGGTGAGTTGGTTTTATACCATACACCCGCGCGCGTATCGCGTGTAACACACCCGCGCGCCTCCACGCGCGGCGCGTGTGATGCACGCTACTGCTATTCTTTTTCCTTCTTCTTTCCAGGTTTCTGTTAGCAGTTTTTTTTCTTAATTACAGATTTTATTTTTCAGTTTTTTTTTTTTCATATTTTCCAATTTTTTTTCCAGATTTTTTTGTATTTCTAAATTTTTTTAGTAAACATTGTCAATAAGAAACATAAAGTTTCACAATCATTACATTTCGTCACGACAATGTCTACTTTTGAAAATGACAATTTCTCTTTTGAGTTCGAACGTTCAAGTAATTATTGTCGTTGAAAAAAGTAAAAAATTTCACTAAGAAACGTAATGTTTCACAATCATTATATTTCGTTACAACAATGTCTACTTTTCAATTTGACAAATTCTACTTTTACTCGAACGTTAAAGTAATTATTATCGTTGAAAAAAGTAATTTTTTTCATTAAGAAACGTAATGTTTCACAATCATTACTTTTCGTCACGACAATGTCTACTTTTGAACTTGACAAGTTCTACTTTTAGTCGAACATTAAAGTAATTATTGTCGTTAATAAAGTAAACTTTGTAATTAAGAAATTTAATGTTTCACAATCATTACATTTCGTCACGACAATGTCTACTTTTGAACTTGACAAGTTCTACTTTTAGTCAAACGTTAAAGTAATTATTGTCGTTGAAAAAGTAAACATTGTCATTAAGAAACGTAAAGTTTCACATCATTATATTTCGTCACGACAATGCTGAAAAAAACGAAAATGTAAAAAAAAATGAAGAGGCAAACAAAAAGGAAAGGCGAAAAAAATAAAGAAAATATGAAATATAACAAAAAAAGGAAAATAAAATCTTGAAAAAAACAAAATCTGGAAAATAAAAAAAAAACAGAAAGAAAAGAAAAAAATCTGGAAATAAAAAAATAGAAAAAAATAATATAAATTTTGGAAATTAAAAAAAAACAAGAAAAAAAGAAAAAAAAAGCTAGAAATTAAAAAAAAAGGAAAAACAAGAAAACAAATAAAAAAGAAACTAGAAAAAAACTGGAAATAAAAAAAATAGAAAACAAAGAAATATAACAAATATGGAAATAAAAAAAAGAAAAAAAAAAGAACAAAAAAGTTGGAAATTAAAAAAAAAATGGAAAAAATAACACTTAAACACTAAAAGATAAAATATACTAAAGACATGTGTATAGTATACAACAATTGCACCTAAACAAATGTCCAACAATAATAAGCCGATCTATATAGAATCGTTTCGACTTGTACTTTTTTTTTTTTTGAAGTCTTGTTTTCCCACGAATCTGTAAACATTGTTTGTGTTTTTTCGTTGTGTTTTATTATTATTATTATTATTATTATTATTATTATTATTATTATTATTATTATTATTGTTGTTGTTGTTGTTGTTGTTGTTTCCGATTTTCAGGTTATCTAATTTTAATAGAAATGAAATTGTCATTTAATATTCAAAAAAGAAAACGTACAAAATCACAATTTTTGAAAAAAAAAAAACATACTAATTGATTCTATTATGCCTAAAGACGCATCTGACCAGCGTTGCTCAATATGTCAGAAGCAATTTATCTTCTATAAACTATGACATTTCCAGGTCAATTACCCCATGCAATTGAGGATTTTTCGTTGATCATTTATTCGATTGCCATGAGCGCAAATGGACCGCAACTATGACTGTTTTCTTGTCTAAATTGTCTCACGGAGATTAGGTCAGTAGGCTTAGCCGGAACCAAAATATTGAGTGAATCACTCCTGTTAAGTGCCATAGGTTTGTCCCTCGTCTGCCAATAACCTCCCTGGTCAAGGATGGTCCAAAATTTGGCCGCAAATGGCTTCAGTGACTCTACTCGATGTTTTCGAGCATCCTCCAAATGCGATTTTGAGTCTCACACCTCCATAATCCAATAAGGCAACAAACCAATGCGAGCCGAGGAAGATTGGAACTATAACCTGTAAGAAATAATCAATATTTAAAAAAAAATTAAAATAATAACTTCAATTTCAGAATGCAATGATTTTTTACCTGTTCAGCTTCCTGCCAATTTCTGACATAAACACCTACATCAAGAGACTCTGTGATGTTGGCACTTATTTTTGTCGATTTCGACATTTGGTTAAGTTTGTGCATGAATGTCGATTGTTAATGAAAAATAATACTCCATCCATTCGTGAAATGGTTGCCACTTTTGCTACTTAAGTTTGTCCATGAAATGGTTGCGACTTTTGCTACTCCACTCACATTTATTATGGGACTCTTACTCCACTCACAACAATACTCACTATAATTCACTACTACCTACCATTTTCTTAAAACCCGTGTTGTCCACAATGTGGCAACCATTTCGTGGATGGAGAGAATAGTACATATAATGGATTGCAAACAATAATAAATACTCACTCCGTCCCACCAGGCTTGTCTTGTTTCTTTTGGGCACGAGGTTTAAGGAGAAAATAATTAAGAATAGAAAATATGTTTAGTGGAGTTTTTAAAGTAAAATAAAGTGAGTAGAGAGTGAATGAATAGTGAAATAAAGTGGTAAAGTAAAATAAAGTAAGTAGAGAGAGAGTGAATAGTGAAATAAATTGGAATAAAGTGAGTAGAGAGAGAAGGAGAATGTGAATGGTACAGAAAATGAGGAGAAAAAGCACGATGAAAGGTGTAAAGTGGATTGTTCAACAAATTATTATCTCCTATTTATTTTCAAAAAAGGAAATAGGACAAGAATAACGGGACAACCCGAAAAGAATAACGGGACAAACAATAAAGGATTGCTCACAAAGAAATCGACGTTCAAAATAATCGTGTTAGTGGAATTCAGACTTGCCATAACGTGCACACGTTCCCTCAAACGTCGAGCCAACAACTAGACCGCCGTGACGAAAGCCTGACAACAAACACAAAAAAGTCAAATTTATTAAAACAAATCTAAACTAATGATAAGGAGTTTAGAATTTAGAAAATTACTGAATGATCCATGTCCTGCATTGGGTCTTCAATTCGGCAAAAGAAATCCACATGCCAAGCAATTCATTCCACATAGATGAAGGACTCTTTTTTGTTTATAAATAGCTCATATCTCTCTCATTTGTCCGGGCCATCAAGATCCAGTGGAGGAATTTCCCCTTGTGGCTGAAGTGGTTTATTCTCTTGGCGTTGACCTTGGACCTCTCCTTCGGCAATTCTCTTCCTAGTTCCTGGCTCATCTGGTCGAGTCTGCGGGTGCGACTGCCTAGAAAACTCAGAATATGCAACGGGATTGTATAACACATCCTGGAAGTTCCCATCAGGACCCATAGCGGATAATGGTTGGGCATCAATGGGGTGATCTTGTTCATAAGCGCATACGCAGGGCCACCCTTCGTTTAGCCACGTACAAAATACATTTATAATTCTCCTATTTCCCATTACTAGAATCAACTAGCAGTAAGTATAGGGTCGATCCCATGAGGAGTTGGTGTAGCTTTCTCTTTGGTCACGGGTCATCCAAAGGTTTAGGGGTTTGCACGGACTCGTCTTGGCCAAACAGGAAAATAAATCTAAACTAAGACATATATAAAAGATAAAGACAAACCTTGTATTTTCAAATAGGTCAAAAATAAACATTCGAGCATTTTCAAGGTTATTCCTCACCAACACTCTCATTCTTATGTTTAGGCTAATGTATACGCTCGGAACATGTCATTCTTGGCCACACTATAGGCTTGCCTGCCTTCTAAACTCTTCATCATCTAGAATAGGTTTAAAGCACTTATCTTTAGGTCTTTTGCAGGTAGTTACTTGGCTTTAGACATAGGTAGCAATTTATGGAATGAGGCTAAGGTCTTAAGGACTTGGGACTGGGTGATACGTCGAAGTTGGTTGGGCGATTCGTTGCCCATCTCTTTCTGAATTGGTAACTGGGCGATACGTTTTCCCTGGTTGGGCGATTCGTTGCCCATCTCTTCGGATCTCCTTGCCTTTGCTTACGGGTCTTTGCACAAAATTTAACCTAGGACTATTTCTTTTATTTTTTTCTTTTTTTTATTCATTTTTTTTAGTCCTTAATTTTTTCTTTCTCACACTCCTTAGTTGGGCAGTTTCTGCCTTTAGTACATGTGTCTTGTCCAATTCTTCTCGTTTCAGACCCTTCTATTTTTCTCCTTCTCCCTTTTTTTTATATTTTCTGCTCCTAAGTCCTTATTGATCGGGTAGGAAAAAGTGTTTAGGCTGCATATATGATCAAAGAAATTGAAAGCTCAAAGGGGCTTGACAAAGGGGAAATTTAATCGGGTAAGCTATTTAGCTCAGTTTGGGCTTATAAAAGAAAAATGCATAATTCATCTAAGTTCTTTTTACCTAAGTCAAATAGATTTCAAGCAGTAAGTAGGCAAGTTCTAGGTGACTTCCAAATGAACATGCAAAATAACTCACAAGAAAGAAAACTGCTTGGTCATAATATGCAGTATAGGCTCAAAACCTCACAAGGACATGCTCAAACATTCATTCGTCAACCCTATTCACATACGATCATGCTAAAACTGAAATACAAACATTCTTACATCATATAACTTAGAATTAGATTATGCTCCACATCATCATATTATCCTAAGCATGAAACCTATACACACAAGAAGACGTTCCTCCAACACACTTTACTTTCGGCAAGGTGGGCAAGAGGCACATACTCATAAACAAAACAACATCAACCCCCATGCCCACACACTTTGCCTTAGGCAAAGTCAGTGAAGATAAGGGCAGACCATCAACAGACTCAAAGAAGAAAAGAAGAAACACAAACAACAATGGTCCTCCCACCCACACACTTTACTTTCGGTAAAATGGGTCGATCAAAGGACCAATTCAACAAAGACTCAAAACAAGAAACCTAAAACTAACAAAGACTGGGAGGAAATAATTATGAAGGATGTCTAATAACATGGCACCTGACGTGGTTAATTTGGGCATTGTGAATGGCTTAGAGGCTCTTCTTTCATGCAACAACAACTTCTTCGTCCAGTCTGGTCAAGCTCTCAAGGATTTGCAACCCCTTGCTGTTTGGGCATGGCAACGTCTTGCCCGCCTGTGATTATTCTGAAGAGGAAGTCTTTGCACGCATGTCATTCCCTCGCTGGCGGCTAGTTGAAGAAATTTCCTTCTTCATCATGGTAAATTCATCGAGCAGCTTCATGTCCTTCGACTCGAGTAAAGGACATCCTCAGCAACATCTCGTTGTGTGCGACAACATCCTCCTCCAACTCGCCCAAGCTAGTAAATGTAACTGCCTTTCAGCTTAGGGATTTCAGACTCCTCTTGCCCCGTAACAAAAGTTTGGAGAAAGATGGTCTTAGTGGTGGTCATGCCCTCGCTTTAGAATTCCTTTCCATTGTTGCTTCCGTGCCCTAACTTTTGCACGTCATTAACAAACCGTACCTCCTACAAAAGTACTACCTAGTCTAGGGTTTAAGCAAAAATAAAAAGAAAAAGAAAATAAAAAGGATAGGTACCAGGTTGCCTCCTGGCAAGCGCCTTAGTTACGTCGTGGGCACGACGTGGCCTCCATCTTTTAGTCGTCGACTGGATATTGGAGCTCGCGAAACTCTGCTCATTCATTCCGTGTCATGCCCAGAGTAGGCTAGACTTATCCTTTTGACTTGCAGATGGGCTCCTGTCAACTTGTCTTGCCCTCTTTACAGGTGCACCTTGGTCACTGTGCATTTGTCCTCTAATCCCGAAGTCACTACGAAGTTGTCTTGTACGGTTAGTTTGGAACACACACAAAAAGGACTAAACAAGCAAACAAAAGAGAAAACTACTGAAAACACAACTCCCCGGCAATGGCGCCAATTTTGACGAGACCATCATTTAGCCACGTACAAAATATATTTATAATTCTCCTATTTCCCACTACCAGGATCAGCTAGCAGTAAGTATAGGGTCGATCCCACGAGGAGTTGGTGTAGCTTTCTCTTTGCTCACGGATCATCCAAAGGTTTTGGTTTCTGCACGAACTCCTCTTGGCTAAACAGGAAAAATAAATCTAAACTAAAACATAAATAAAAGATAAAGACAAACCTGAATTTGTCTAAGCTGAAAACTAAGCTCCAAGGCTATTTTTTTTCCCCTAAGTTTGTATATTTAATTTTAATTATTATAAATCTTATAGGATTTTTCTTAAAATGAAAATAGCTTCAAAGTTGTAGGTTACCCATTTCCAAACTTCAATTTAATAATTAAGTATTTTAATTACCTAAGTAGGTCTAATTTGGTGGCATATACATTTGGATTATTGTTGGTCTAGCACTTTTACACATTTAAATATTAATTCTAGCAACAACTTTTAAAAGTATATAGCTATAGCAATTTAAGACTTTTTTAACCTTATTTTCTAATTATTAAAGTGAAACCCACGTTTTTTTCTCTCACCTCACACCCTTTCTTTCTCCTTCATCCATTTTTCTATCCACATTTGCTCAACCAAAATACTCTCTTCCTCTCTCTCATTTCTCACCCTTTTCATCTTAAGATTTCTCCCGCCGTCCTTTTCACCACCGCCTATCCCTCCTCTATTTTCCACTACCGTAGCAGCAACGAGAGGACCTCGGCAGAGATGGTGTCGCTGTTGTGCTCCGCCTTCGATGGCGTCGAGCTTGTGATGTTGCCGCGATGAGATATACGGCTTCAAGCTGTTGTAGCGCTCGCCATCGCCATCGCCTCAACCCACCGCTGTTGCTGCTCGTCGTCCTCGTGCCCGTAGTCGCTGCTACTGCTGCTGGTTGTTATCGTTGCCGCCGTTTGTGTTCTCCAGAGAAGAAGCTGCCATCAACGACGGCTTTGAGTTTTTGGGACGGTCGCCGCCCAAAACCCCACTGCCTTGATCATGTCCAGCGCGAAAGACAAACCCTCGAGCATCAATCAAGGCTAGTTGCACCACACCAATTATAATGTTATTTTAGCATAAAAGACTCTAACAGGGCTTCAATTGAATTCGATCCAATTATTGCTAACCCCGTTTTAGTTCTTACAAAAAGCAGATTACAGTCTCGGATCCGACACCGAGTTCTCACGAACTACACGTGGGCCGGTTCAGCACCACCTATCGACTCTTTGTACTGTTAGATCTAAACAAACACTTTATTCAAATAAAGATGTTATGTTACTGAAAAACTAAGCACAGTCAGCATAACAGAAATAATAAACCGTGCTGAAATAAAAGACACACGATATGGTAACCCAGTTCGGTTTCGCAACCTACGTCTGGAGGGCCTTTCTCCAAGAGAGAACCAATCCACTATTAGAAGAAATGGCTACAGAGGATCTTAAACATACTAGTCGACACCTTATGCTACCCTTTCACTCACCCTCTTCCTAACTTCACTTGAATTCGTGATTGATCGATCTACAATCACTCAACCTAAGCTCGAACCTCCAGGCCGACCCTTAACTCTCTTACAAACTGAATTTATCAAAGATAAAACCCTCACTAATTCGTGCACTCAAATACAATACTCTCAAGAAAGTATATGCACTCAAACAATAAAACAAAATGGCCAACCCTCACAATGTTGATGTCGAATATATATAGGTTTGAAACTCTAGATTTCTTCGCCATCATGTATATCTTCTTAAATCTTCTTTCCTTGTGAGGATAAGACTTGAGGAACACGTCTGATATCTGCTTGATAAGTATCTTGACCGTATCTTTCACAATCATGGTAAAGATCCCACAAAATTCGCGCAGATAAGGAAAGTCTCTGCCAGACTGTTACAGTTTCCCTTAGCACAAACTGAAGCACACATAACAGAGATTGTTCTACGCAGCGGCTTTGATACTTGAGCTGTACTTTCTGGCTACATAAACTTTGCCAACATCTTTGAGCAGCATCATCTCTTGAGCAACAATGCCTCAAATCCAACATGTACCTCTGAAGCCGAAGGAAGGAAGTGCCTCAGTTTCATAAAGCATGAGAAGGAAGCACCAGAAATAGAACATCAGGAGGCATCCACGAAGGATCTTGTAAGCAAGCTACCTGACTAGCACGCAAAAATACATTGAAATCAAAGCTAAGACAATAGAAGGAGAAGTTAAATTAGTGTCCTTTACTCTAGAAAGCAATCAGTAGACAAATACCCGTAGAGCAGTAGCCTTTACTTCTCGATTGCGATGGGTGCTACTCCTCAGTTAATGACTACATTCGAAGGATTGGTGCCACGTACCGGTTACTCTTGCTCCTCATGACTCTTCTTTACCTATGATATTTTCACCTGCTAGGACTACTAGGCCTCTTATTGATGGTATTGTCAAAAAAAATTCATGGGAATTCTCATTTTTGTTTATGTGAATCCTCATTATTTTTCATGTGAATTCCAAGTATTTTTCATGTGAATTCGAATTAGATACGAAATCATATAAATTATAATGTGATGTCACATTATTTTTCATGTGAATTCTCAATTTTTTTTTGTGAATTCTTATTATTTTTCATGTAAATTCGAATTAGATATGAAACTACACAAATTATAATGTGATTCCACAATATTTTTCATATGAATTCACATTTTTGTTCATGTGAATCCTCATTATATATCATGTGATCGTCGGTAATGACCAGTGGAAGACGACAATCAGGCATAATAGATGAAGGATAAATTTGCCTACGGCGGGATAAGGTTGTGAGAGAGAGAGAGAGAGAGAGATAACCGTGAAGAGAGAGAGAGAGAGAGAGAAGAATTAGAAAATGAAATCTATAGAAAAATAGATGAAGGATAAATATGTCTACAATTACTATTATTTGATAATTTTAAAAATTGTCGCTATAATTAACTCTTAGAATTGTTATTTCAGCATTTTACCCTATAGATTTTATGTATTTTGGGCAAATACTATATTGTTTTTTTTCTCTTTCCTTATATACGATGACTATAGATGACAACCAATTAACAGCTAAAATACTAATCCTACACTTTTTTTATTCCTACTGCTTTTGGCATGTCTTCTGTTTAGTAATTTCTTGTATATTTTTACTAATAGCCTACGACAATGAATAGTTTCAATTCCCAACAGCTGATTTATTGATGTCCTCACTTACATAACCAGAAACAAACAAGAACAAAAAAGCAAACTAATGCAACCAGAAACGTACATCATATAAAATCAGAACAAGAAAATGAGTAAACGTCAACACCTACCTAGACCGTACTCTTCTTCCTTCTCCGGTGGTCAGAATCGTCTCCCGCTGGGATGTTCTCGCGAAGCTCTGCAAGAAAAGGAGAGTCGGGGATGTTTCCCGGCGAACCACCTCCGAAGCTTAAATTAGTATTCTGGGTTTTTTCTCTGAGAGAGAGACAAATGTAACAGGAAACAAGTCTGAAAGTAGTGTGTTTGTGTGTGTTGGGTTTTGTAATATATATACTCGTGTATTTTCTTGAGAATGAAGTTGTATTGCTGCCATCTCTTTTACCTCAATCTTTACACGCGTTATTATCCCATTGGCTAAAGCGCAACGTACCTTCTGACACTACCGGGCGAGCATTAACTAAAGTATCTTTGTTCGTCAGGTATACAACCAGGAAAGAGTCCTGAATAAGGGATCTCAAGGAAGATCTCTAGATCTTGCTGGAAGACCTCTGGGCAGGTCTCTGAAAAGAGATATCCACGGGAGACCTCAAGTCCGTCATTACGTCAGTTGTCCAATTGAGTATCCGTTACGACTATATAGAGTAGACCTGGATATTTTTTATCCCTATTATCTACTCCCCCCTACTCTGAATTTCGGAAGGTCTTCCTTTAAGAAATACATAATAGTTTAACTTATATGACTATCAAACGTGAGATTTCTTTCAGCAGTCTGACTTTCCTTCACGGAGGCCTGCCTATTTTAAATTTTTAAACTAGGTCTCGGCTTGCTATTATTTTATTGGATGAAAAAAGGGGGAAAACTCTGCAACTTCCCCTACTTTACTTCAACCGTCCCCCTTTCTCTTTTATATTGGGGTTTTCACCTCTGTCTTCTTTTACTTTCGCACTTTCTCCAATTTTTACTGCGATTCTCTCATGGCTCAAACTCCTTCCCTTTCCGAAGGTGACACCATCTCCGATCAACATGAATCTCGATCATCTGACACCCAGCCCCAACTTTCCTCACATGAAGATTCCCAGTCGGACACATCTGCTCACACCCAGGTTAAAAGGAAAAAACCTTCTGCTCGTCGCTCTCGGACGAATAGCCATCAAGAACCCCTCAAGTCTGGCAACTCCTTCCAACCCTGAAGAAGTCATCAATTTAACTGAAGGTTCCTCCCCGTCCGGTCAAGAGGTCAGAGAGACAGATTCACCATTTCCTTCTGCTGGGACTTCTCCCTCTTTGAAGATTTCTGCTCCTCCCGTTATGGCTCCGAACACTATAGCAGGTGAATCCTCCCTAACTCCTGTAGAATTAGCATTAGTCAAGTTGTTGTTGAACTGTGATGAGTTGTTTGATTTTAGCATGCCGGAACCATATGATCGCCCTCATCTACTAGACTATCCCTTAGTAGCCTTTTGGTATAACCAAATAGAGGCGGGTTTAAGGTTTTCTCTCCCCAACTTCGTGACTCGAGTTTGTGACCTGCATAATCTATGGCCCAACCAATTTCATCCATCTTTTTCAAAATCCTATTGACCTTCTTTATCTTGCTTCGCGGAAATAAGGGCGTCCCAACCCCACTACAAGAAAAATGGTTATAAACGACGGGCATTTCGCGTCATCTATGACAAAAAATCCCATCGTCCATAGCCTCGTAGTCTATTGGGTGCGGTAATAGATGACGGGAAATGCCCATCGTCTATAAGGCATATAGACAACGGGAAATTCCCGTCGTCTATATGCCTTATAGACGACGGTAAATCGCCTATGAAGACGACGGTAAATTCCCGTCGTCTATATAGCTTATAGACAACAATAATCCCCGTCGTCTATAACTGTTTTTCTAATTGTCATTTATATATTATAGACTACAGTTTTTCTTATATAGACAACGCTATTTTCCATCAGTCTATAATGTTAATAGACATCGGTTTTTTTCTGTTGTCTATTGTATTACTATGTCTTATTGTCTATTAAAATACATTAATATTTTTCAATCAAATGATAATATCATAAACATCACAAATCATAAAATCAATATATTGTTTTAAACTTAAAGTCATACAATCACTTTCATTACATGTTTTAAAACTAGCCTTAAAACAATAACAATGTCTCCAAATAGTCTTACATACAAAAATATAAATATTTATAGTGTCTTACTCTCTAAAACAATAACAATGTCTCCAAGAATTCCATTATAAACTCAACCAAGCCATCCATCCATTCATACATCCAAGTGTCTTCCATCTACATAATCTAACTGAAAATCACTACATCATTTTCATATCTCTAAATTTCAAAAAAGGATTAATCCACCCTAAACTTCTAGAATGTCCAGTAAAAAATGAGAGCATGAATCCAAAACCATGTTATCTTCAAAAGCTAAGCCCAACAGATAACCATCACAAAGAGTAGATCCATCAATGACAGAGTGCTTATAAGTGTAGAAACAATTTTACTCTCTCATCTCATTTTTTTTTTCAAATCAATATCATAAATAATGGAGACCAAAGGTAAGTTCACCTAGATATAATTAATTCAGAATATCCATGCAGCACATAATAAGAAAAGAAAGGTAAGCTGATTCAAATGAGAACTCGTAAGCATGAACGTAATGCGAAATTTACTGTTGAAATTTCAGCCGAGGAACGCTGCTCAGCATCTGCAGCAGCATCCTTAGTTGAGAATAACTCCTGAACAAATAAGACAAATAACAAACAGTGAAGGCGATTGAACATTGATTAGACAATACAATTTGTAGGTTACATATGGAACAATTAGAGATTAGAGTGCAGTAACACACTTTTTCCACCGATGCCAGCTTCTCCTCCAACTCCCTCGCTGTCTTTGTGAAATTTCAAGGAATTAGAGCTCTCCTTCAGTTTTGTTTCAAACTGGAATCATCAAAGTATATTAGGGAGACAAATTTCAAGGCAAGCCTATGCATGGCAATATATAAAATAATGAATACTCCTTTTTTCAAGAGGTACACGAAAAACTAATTCTTACATCTGCAAGTTTAATGGACATATCAGCCTCAAGTTCTCCACATTCCTTCCGCACCTGAATTAGATTGTTAACCTAAGTAGTTAACTCCTCATTAAGCCATGAATTATGCCTCTCAAGAAGCTCCTTCTCCTGCTCAGCTCCAAAGTACATGATATTAGTACCACGACACCGTGGAGTAAAACCCGCTATGAAAGGCAATATTTATTACCTAATCAAAAGTACAACAAGCATAGCACAGGTCTAAACATATTGTAATTGAGAGTCCTCCAAGTACACACAATATTGTAAATGAAAATATAAATTTTTGTTATGTGCTAACTGCATTTGACTAAAAAGCCGTCTCAACATTAAATCACATATTGACATGATAGAACTGTTTATTTCTACTGAAAGAGTACCACGCATTACCACAAAATAAAAAGTCACCGCTAAATCTACCACAAGAGGACGTCAACATTCTTGTATGTGCCCTCAATTATCTATAATTCTATAAAAAAATGCAAGCATGCGTGTTGAGAATCAAAAGAATGCTGGATAATTGGAACTCAATGGAAAATTAGAGAATCAAAAGTAGTTCTAGACATAAACAACCAAAAACTTATAAAAAATAACAACAAATTATCTCACCTGCGAAACACGTTCAGAAGTAGCACGCAATCGGCCCAATGAAGACTCTAGGTCCTGTATGCGTGCATCTTTTGATGCAGCACTTTCAGACAAATTAACCTTCAAATGACATACAAGAAATTAGTATACAACACTTCGGAATGCAACTCAGAGCATAAATCTTGCTCAACATTTGAAAGGAGCAAAACTCTTCAAAAATATACTAATCAAAATTAAAATTAAGACACAGGATATGGATTTATAGGTCACAGTTCAATGGGCAACATAAATAAAGCAAACGAGAAACATATACAGGCAAAATATAATGAAATGTGACTGCGTACAATCTTATCGAGATAACTCTTATTTGTGGCAGATTTCTCCTTGATTTCCAAGTCCCTTTATGAAGTTCGGATGCATCCCTCGTCAGCCTCTCTATCTCCCCATCTTTTTCAATCTAGTACCCAAAACAGAAAGCCGCCGCTAGTTAATATAATACTTTATCCATTTATTCATTTATATATATGCATATTTATTTCTACATAGTCAACGAAGTTGCCTTCCACCAACCACTACCATTACCTTTAATTTATTCTTCCATGTCCCTACTCCATTTCCTCCTTCTACATTAATTAGTTAACTAATTCTACCACTTTTTAATTTCATCAATCCTTATACCATTCCCTTCATTCATCCATATTCATACACACAATAGGACTAATTTCACATTTCTCGCATTCTAGACATGAGATCAGCTGGGCTACTTGTTTATCTTTATGCCAGCAGCCAGTAAGCATAATACTTCAAGATTTCATTAATATGGTGATTGACACATTATGGTTGGAATAAAGTCAAGAAGAGAGATAGATTAGAGAACCCGATATTCAGGGATCTTATTTTATCATCTCCAAATTCATGTTATTTTTCCTAATGGTCTAAGATACTAGAATAAGAGCAATAGGCACCCTTGACTCTATCACATTAAAATCATAGGCAAACAAGATCTTAGTTATCATTCACAAACAGACAATAACATGATCCTTCTTATGATGAATCACCATCTCAGACACAGCAGAGCAATGTCACACAAATTCAACAGTTTGCAATATCAAATTATAGCCGAATTCAGGGGTAAAGCTATGGTGCAGAAAGATCACAAAAATGAGGGGGAAATAATGCCGAATGTCCATTTCCTATGTAAGACAAACTCCAATGTAAAAGGGGTAATAATTGTCTTTGAAGAAACTGGTTCAGACATTTCGTCGAACAGCTTACGGGAGAATAAGAGCATAAATCGAGACAGCTTCACACTCCTGGGAAAGCTCTAGTCAAAGCAGAATTCTCCCGACGGCGAGATGAAGTAGAAGACTGACGGCGTGCGTGCCTCAGTGTGTGTGTGTGTGTGTGTGAAAGAGAGAGAGAGAGAGAGAGAGAGAGGAGAGCAAACCTGCGACCAGCCGGAGTGAAGTTAGTCGACCTAAATATATAGCTATATACTTACTTTTTTCTGCAAGCATTAACACCAGAAAATTGTCATGGAAGAAAAATCGTCCCTTCACCAATCTATCTATAGAGCAACTGTATGACACTAAGAGGCATCGAAGATATGAGTTTCAATGAACACAACATCCAGTTGATTCGAATTAAAATCACGGAGGAGAAACACAAAATATTCGAAAAAGTCGCTATTACACATTATACCTAATTAAAAGAATTACCTTCTTAACTGCATGAAAGGCGGGCTGGTGGTGGCGGATAAGAGGCAGGCTAGTGGTGGAGATGAGGCCGGCGGTGGCGGCGGAGTTGTCGAACTAGAGGTAGGGGGAGGAGGAGGAGAGGGTGCGCGGCTGAGGAGGGGGTGCGCGGCGGAGGAAGAACACTTCCTGAGACGGCTGTAGTGGCGGAAGGCGGCGGTGGCAGGCGGTGGTGACGGGAGGCGGTCTGCCTGAGGAACTGAAGAAAGACGAGAGGGAGGCGAGCGGGAGAGACGAGCGGGAGTTTTATAGATTTAGGTTTTCAATTTTTTAGTAAAAAAAAATAAAAAAAAAAGAAATTACTAATGGCTAAACGACGTAGTTTCGATTTATAATATATATATATATATATATATTTTAAGTACGGTAATAGACGACGGGATAGGAAACCATGTCGTCTATAACCGAGGTAAAGTAGACAACGGGAAATGTACCGTCGTCTATTATATAAAAAGACGACGTGAAATATGTCCCGTCGTCTATAACCGTACGAATGCGGTAATAGACGACGGGAATTCTGTCCCGTCGTCTATTTAACTGCTAATAGACGACGTCATATGCATCTCCCGTCGTCTATTTCCTTATAGACAACGCGAATAAATTGCCCGTCGTCTATAACGCGTAGTCTATTACCATTTTTCTTGTAGTGCCCCCTTCCTATTTCAAACTGTATATGATGTGAAATCCACTGGCGCCTTTTACTATGCTAGCGCTAGGCCCAAAGGTCCTGCCCAACACTTGTGTTGTCATGGACTTGATGGTCGGGAAAGGAATTGGGCGTAGTGGCGAAGAATTATTGGGCGTCGGCGATGAGAAGAAGAAAAAGATGAGAGGAGCTGGAGAAGGAAACAGTGGGGGAGGAGGCTCGTTGACTAAAATGGGGAAGAATGGTACTGAGGAGTTGCTGAGCAAACTTATTGAAAGTGGCTAAATTCGTCGCTCAGGATTGAGAGTTGTTGAGACACGTCGACAGCCCTGATGGTCCCAACGTGTCTCCTTATCTTTATATTTCTGTTTAAATGTTTTACTGTTTGTGGTTGTAATTTCTTTTCAGCTAGTATGGTATTGGTCCCCACTGTAGATCATGCCATATAAATCGTACGTGATGAAGAAATGAAACCCTAAGCAATATCAATTATCTTTTGCCTCCTTCTACATTTCTTTCTCATCTACTCTTCCTTCTACTTCTAAATCTCTACATTTCTGCTGTTCTTTTCATATAAAAATCACACAAAAATACTAAAATTTCTGGGTTCTATTACATTGGTATATCAGAGCCAGGTTTTTTGCTTTTCTTCAGCAAAGATCCGGCAACATGGCAGAGGGAACTCGTGTTAGGGAGGTGCAAGAACAACATAAGAAGCTGGAACAACAACTGCAAGCAGAGGCAAGGAGCAGATTGGTGTCAGAAGATCATATCAAAGAACAACTCAAGAGCATGGATACCAAACACGATTTATTTGCTAAGATGGTGGATGCAAAGCATGATTCCCTTACTAAATCAATTGAGGAGTTGAAGCAGTTGATTATAGGCAAGGGGAAGGAACCAGCTAGCCCATCTATATTGGGTCCCTCTCCTACTACAACAAGGATGGAAGGTAACACTAGAACCCCCTTCAATTCTATGTTTAAAACAGATTATTCTCAGCAGTCTAGTGCTCAATCTGGTCACTCAAATCACAGAATTGATTTCCCAAAGTTTAATGGAACTAACCCTAGGGCTTGGATCATCAAGTGCAACACTTATTTTAAGTTGTCTTCTACTATGTCTGATGAGAACATGATCCAACTGGCGGTTCATAATTTTGAGGGGAGGGCTTTCCAGTGGTTACAGAATTTTGGCTATGATGAGTTGTTTACTGCTACTTGGGAACAATTTGTGCATGTAGTGTCTCTTAAGTTTGATGATCTAAATGAGAACAAGATTATCATGGAATTTAAGAATCTTAAGCAGGTTGGGAGCTATGACACTTATGTGGAGAAGTTTGAGGAACTCAGAGCTTGCTTATTGTTGAGTAACAACATGAACTATACTGAAGGATACTTTATAGCCAGTTTTATCAGTGGTTTAACTGAGGAAATGCAGGGATTTATGTTGTTATTTAAACCTAAGACTCTGCTAGATGCAATAGAGATAGGGAAGCAACATCTACTTACCCTAGTATGGTATTGGTCCCCACTGTAGATCATGCCATATAAATCGTACGTGATGAAGAAATGAAACCCTAAGCAATATCAATTATCTTTTGCCTCCTTCTACATTTCTTTCTCATCTACTCTTCCTTCTTCTTCTAAATCTCTACATTTCTGATGTTCTTTTCATATAAAAATCACACAAAAATACTAAAATTCTGGGTTCTATTACATGTATGTACCCCGTACGGCGGGAAAAGACTGGAGGGCTAAGTATTTTATTGTCACTCCCAAACAGGGTAATTAGCCTTTCACTTCTCCCCCAGGCAAACACTTCGCCTGAAGCAACCCCGCCCTGCCGTTAAGGATATCTCTCCTATTGATCTTAAGGTTCTATCAAAGTTAACTCAAAGGGCACGGCTTGTCCCATTTCCATTCAATTCCTTGCTATCTGACTCTAGCATGCTTTCCTTCTTCGGGCTAGCACCTCGAGGGGACCATTCTTTTTCCATCGAGGGTAGGTTTCAACTGCTTTTTTTTATCTTTTTCCTTTTTTGTTTCTCGGACTTTCCTAACATGTATTTTATTCTTTGCATTTTGCTTTGTGCAGAAACGAGTTGGATTCAGGATGTAAAGATTTCTGATGATAAAGACTCCGACTTTACCATTCTACTGGAAGAGCAAGCTCGCCTGGAATCCCAGATTTATGATACCTCGCACCCCACCAATCAAATTCCCTCATCTGCTGCAGCATCCGCACAATCTCAGTCAGCTCCTCTTGTAGCTTCGGGGGCCATCATCAAGCCCACAGTCACTAATTCACTCAGGTCCTTGGCAAGGACAAGGTTACTTCCAGTGGGATTTATTGCTTGTCTCAAAAAGAAAAAAACCAAATCAGGCACCTCTACCAGCCTCAAGAGGCCCCTTTTTCCTCGACCTCCCATTGGCGCCACTAAGAAGTCTAAGCATACTCCTCTCCTCAGCGGCTCTCCTCCTAAGGGTGCTGATTCATCAGGTTATGCCTTCAGAGGCCAAACCTCCAGCTCACTTCGCGAGTTACCTTCTTTTGAGTGTCTTTCCCTACTGCCGGCCATCCCTCTCTCAGAGGAGGAGTCTACAGCTAGCCCTCCCTCTTTGCTTCAACTTTAAGAGAAGAGCGCTCATGGCTTGGTGCAGGTATTGTCATCATTATGCTCTCGTTTTCAAAAAGCATTTATCTTAAGTATTATCACATCTTTACTTTAAATATCTAATGTCCTTTTCTCTCTCCCTTGATGTTGTTGTAGCTGATCAATACTCATGACCGACTATTGCAATTTCAAGATGCCGCTCAAGAGAAGGAGATAGGGAAACTCAGAGAGGCGCTAGTAGCTAGCCAAGTACAGCTGCAGGAGTTAACCAAGGTGAATGAGGACCTGCAACACCAAAACCAAGACATCCTGGATATCAAGCTCATTGGTTTAGTCATACAATAACTCAATATATCAAACATGTTGTCACATATTCGATTCACACTTCAAGACACATCAGTCATTACTCGACTTTTGTTTTAGAAAGGTTATTTCTTTAATTCTCAAATATAAACTCTTCTTCTTAAATAATATTCAAATAATAGAAATTCTTTTTAATTTAAAACTCAAATAATAAATTCATTCTTCTCGATTCAATATATGATACTATTCCAAAACTCGTCGTCTATGTATACGTATTCATATACGTATTATTATTTCTTACTCAACTATTATTATCATTTCTCTTTTAATTTTAATAAATTCTTAAGAAAATTCGTCTTTTTACAACTCATCTCATATTCTCGACTCAAGACTAATTTTAATTCATTAACTCAATAACTTCTCTTGATTCTTTTATTTTCAAAGCTCGACTCACTTTAGTATTTTCATACTTTGTCATTTCTTATCTAAATAAGAAATTATCTTTTGAATTATTTATTTTTATTCCAAACTTCTCGATTAGTTTCACGAGCAAACAAACTCAACTCAATTAAAATTTCATACTCGTTTTATAACTTAAATTCTCGTGTTTTATTTCAACTTCTATTTCTCGATTATTAAAACTTCTAATTTCCTTCTCTATTTAATTCTCAATTACCAATTTCTCTAAGCTCAATTTAATTAACTCGATTAACTCTTTTCTCGACTCTAATTATTTAATTTAGGAAATTACCTTTCCTTTATTAATTTCTAATTTATGACTTAATCCTTAATTAATTACTTTTCTCTTTTCTATTTCCATTTTCTATTTATTTTTCACTCCAACAAATATCTTGATTATTTTATTATTTTTAATAACTAATTTTTTTTTTTATTTAATTTTATTGAAACTCAAATCTTCAAGTTTCTCACTTAGTACACCTAGAACACCTACTAGGTATTCTTTTTCATATTTTTCAATTCTTAACATTTTTAAAGCTTAAAACTTCATTCTTTCATCACATTAAATCCTATTATCATCTAGGATTCAAACTTAACACATAATCATACTCGAAAACATTATACCATCAACAACATCAAAATCACTACATCATCATATAATTATTTTCTTCAAAAACCTCATGTATATGTTGATTTTCTCACACTTAACAACATAAGGGATTAAATCATCACATCTCATAATAATCTCATGCTCAAAACATCAATTAAATCATCAACAAAATCAACAAAATAATTTCTTCTTCCTATGCCCATATCTTACGGCATTTTCAACATTTTAGGGCATTCGATTTTTAATTTTTTTCAAGCACAATTACTTATTCACAACATACTCAAAAATATAAATCAAACATCAAATGAACAAAAACTCAAGAAAATCATATTTTCCTAATTTTTGCCTAATGTTTCGGTATTAATAAAAAAATTAGGGCTTTTAATTTCTTTTTCTCTCTTAATTCATAGATTAAATCCTAGAGTTCGATTCTCCTATCGATTTCTCCTCACTCGATCCTCACATCGATAACCCTAGTTTGCCTAAACATAAAATAAATATCATGCATGCATGTTTTCTTTCTTTTAGGGCTTATAGGGATACATATATACAAGAAATCAAATGAATATCATACTTTTAGAAATTAAATTCGATCTCCTCATCTTGATCTCCTTAGAACCGAAAATGATGGGAAAATGGGGCTCAACTCCTAACTTGGATTTCTCTTGGAAGAACTCATCTTGAATCCCTCAAGAAAAAGAAACAATAATTAATCATCTATTTTAGGGCTTAATAGCCGAAAATAATGAAGAAATAAGGATGATTATTGGATTCCAATACTCAAGAATTTGATTGATTAATACCTTTCTCCTTAAGGTATGCATGAACTAGAAAGATGATGATGATCTTCACTTGATCTTCATGGATTTGGAGCTTGGATCTTAGGATTTCAATGGAGTTTTCTTCATGTGTGTGTAGTGTGTGTCTGTCACGGCTTTGAGAGGGAAGAGAGAGAGAGAGATTTACTTTTCTTTCTCTTCCAAGGGAAGTCACGAGAGAGAGAGGTGGAGTGTAGGAAGAAATGAGTTGAATGAAATAAATTTTTCAAAGCTTCCAACATAAGGTAAGAAAATGTGTAAGGAATATAATCATTATATTCTAAATAGGTGTTGACAATAGGCTTGGGAGAGAGATTTAGGGAGAGATGTCGGTGGGAGTGAGAGAGAGATGAGAGAGATTCTTCTTTATTTTATTACAGATATAATTCACCCGGTTGAAAAAGTTTTCCGGATATAAAGTCCGCATTATTTCATTTATGCTCAAAACGGCTCTAATCTCTCCTCGTCTTGTATCCGACACTCAAAACGTCTCAAACCTATCTCATGTCCCATTAAATAAATCAAGGATTCCGATTATCAAATTTTTAGGTCTAAATTCCAAATAACGAAGAAAACCTAAAAATTAATCGGCTAATTAATCCGCTAAGGATTAAAATCTTATAACTCTCTCAAGTGATCTCGGATGAGCTTCTATCATATCTCAATGAACTTAGAATAAATTCTAGGTTTAAAAGACTCTAATTAGGTTAATTTTTAAGTTCATCGGTGAATAGTATTTTCTCGGTTATTGATACTATTCACTCAAAAGTAAAAATTTTCGGAATTCTCTGAAAATCAAACTCATGCTCAAACTCATATAAATAAACTCAATCAATGCATCACATCCTCAACTCAAGTAATCAAAACACATAAATTCACGTTGGAGCACATAAGGGCATTTTTGTCTTTTCACAGTAATTCTTTTTACTTAGAAAATTTTTATTTCTCAAGACTCGTTATTTAATTAGAACGCACTCAAATACTTACGAAAGTTCGGGGTATTACACTGATCCTGATGATGATGCTGCCAATTTCCTGGCTTAATTGTTGTGTAGTTTATGTTTCGAACAATGCTCTTATTTTGCTTTCGTATCAGACAATTTATTTTGTATTTTGGCACTGAACAATTTATCTACTTTTTCCCATTCCGTTAATGTTGCACTCCTTACGTAGCAGCTTAATCTACTGCGTCTACTTTATTATCATGTTCTTGCTTGTCTACGCATTTCTTCCTTCTTTTATTTTTCAAATTTCTTTCATTTTCATGAGGTATTACGGGACCCCCTTAGGGGTGTAAGGTACACCCCTACTCCCCCCTACTCTAGATGGTTTCATCTTTTTGTTAAACCATTTAGAGTAAATACTTTACTTCATCTTACTAGGTATCACGTTTACTGCCTTATCTTGGCTTTGTAATGTCGTTCCTTGTTTCATAACAAAACATAAACAAAGACAAAAATAAAGGAACAACTTCTCAGCCTTTATTTACTCACGACAAGTTCTCTTCGTGCCATTACAGGAATACTTGTCTAGCCAAGCAAGTATCCTATCAAAAAAGATGGGCATGAGACCTGGCACGTAGATCCCCCTCCCATTAAGACAAAAAATTTTCCATAGCATGTTTCTAAACATAGTACTTCTTCAGGTTACTAATGTTCCATGGTCTTGGTTCCACGTATCCCTCATGGCTCGTGAGCTCATATGCCCAACCAGGGAGTACTTTGGTTACCACAAAAGGTCCTTCCCAATTCGGCTCAAACTTTCTCACCGGATGCATCGCATTAGCTCTCTTGAGCACCAGATCTTCCTCTTGAAACCTCCTGGTCTTCACTTTCGCATCATATGCTGCCTTTATGCTAGCCTTGTAAGCCAGAGCTCCCTGATGTGCCTCTTCACGCACCTCATCAATCAGATCTAAGCTATCAGCTCTAGGTCTTTGTTCAGGTCCTCATTGTAGGCCAGGATTCTGTGTGTCAGAATCTTTACCTCCATTGGCATGACAGTGTCAGTGCCATATACCAAACAGAAAGGAGACTGCCCTGTAGCTATTTTCTGTCCAGTTCTATATGCCCACAACACTGAGCTCAGCTCTTCCACCCACTGAGACCTCTCTTTCTCTAGCCTCGCTTTGATATCATTCACTATGGTCCGATTGGTGACTTCCACTTGCTCACAGGTCTCTGGGTGAGCAACAGCAGCGAACCTCTATTCGATTTCTCTAGCTTTGCACCAAGCTTGTGTTCTTTTTCAAAAGAATTGCGTTCCATTGTCAGATACTAGCACTCTTGGCAGGCCGTATCTACAACAAATACTCTTCCATATGAACTTTATGATGCTCTCCTCTGTTACTGAAGATAAAGGCTCTGCCTCTACCCACTTACTGAAATAATCCACCGCTACAATGATGTGACATTTCTTTCTTGCTGCTATGGGAAGTTTGCTAACTAGATCTATGCCCCATTTGTTGAATGGAAATTCTGCATATTGAACCCCTAGCTCTTCAGCGGGCCTATTAATCAGCGGCCCGTGCTTCTGGCAACTGGGACACCTTCTTACGAAGACCTCGACATCCTTATTCAAAGAAGGCCAATAGTACCCAGCTCTCAGCACTCGTCGAATCAGGTCTCGGAACCCTGTATGACATCCCGCTATTCCCTGATGCGCTTCCTTGATTATCCGCAAATCTTCCGCCTATGTCACACATCTCAGTAATGGCTGCGAGTAATCAGACAATACTTGCGTAGATTTTCTTTTTTTCAGCTCTTTCTCCTTCTAACTGTTCCCCCGTTTTCAAGAAATGTAAAACAGGCATTCTCCAATCATTTTTTTCTTCTATCTCATGAATACTCTTTTCTATTCGTCTGCCCGCCATTTTTAGCAATGTCACTTTTTCAGGCACCAATCCATTCAGCGAGCTGGCTAGCTTAGCCAGGCGGTCTGCCTGTGCATTGCGGTTTCGAGGTATCTGCTCTATCTTTAGGTGCTGGAAACTTTTACTCAGATCTCTGATCTGCTCGACGTACCTGACCATTCTTTCTTCTTTGATCTCATAATTTCCTAAGACATGTTGAACTACCAACTGGGAGTCAGAGTGATTGACGACACTTTGAGCGCCCAGCTCAGCTACCATCTCCAGTCCCCTAACGAACGCTTCATACTCAGCTTCATATTAGAAACTCTGAATTCGAATTTCAATGCGTAACTAAGCTCACTCTGGTCCGGCGTTATTATGACAATTCCGGCTCCGCACCCTTCAGTCGTCACCGACCCATCAACGAAAACTTTCCACTCAGGCCATTGCGTAGGTTGAGTAGTTTCTGTGATAAAGTCAACCAAGGCCTGTGCTTTGATAGCTGTACGCGGCTCAAATTCTACATCGTACTCCCCCAGTTCCACGCTCCATTTCACCATTCTCCCTGAGAGATCTGGTCTGCTTAGCACTTGCTTAAAGGGGAAATTAGTTCTCACCACCACTTTGTGAGTAAGAAAGTACATCCTCAACCTCCTCGCTGTTATCATCACAGCCAAAGTAGCTCTCTCCACATCGAAGTATCTATACTCAGCTCCTTGTAAGGCCTTACTGATGTATTAAATGGGCTTCTGTGTAGAGCCCTCCTCCCTTATGAGAACTGCACTTAGGGAATGGTCTCCAACAGATATGTATAGGTATAGGGTTTCTCCTAAGGTTGCTTTGGTTAGTACCGGTAGACTTGCCAGATGAGCTTTTAGCTCCTCAAATGCCTTCTGACAGCTCTAATCCCATTCGAATTTACTAGCTTTCTTCAACACCTTGAAGAACGGAAAGCTTTTTTCTGCTGAAACGGATATGAACCGACTGAGCGCGGTGATTCCTCCATTTAGTCGATGTACCTCCCTTATACTAGTAGGGGCAGCCATTTCCAGTACAACTCGAACCTTGTCCTGATTCACCTCGATTCCTCTTGGAGTTACCATATATTCCAAAAATTTTCCTGACTTAACACCAAACGTGCATTTTGCAGGGTTCAATCGCAAATCATACTTTCTTAGCACAGTCATGACCTCCTCCAGGTCTCTGGCATGATGTTCTGCCTTCACACTTTTAACAAGGATATCATCCACGTAAACCTCCAAAATCTTTCCTATCTGCTCTTCAAATATTGCGTCCATCATTCTTTGATAAGTAGCTCCCGCATTCTTTAGGCCAAAAGGCATCCTCACGTAGGCGAACGTGCCGCATATGGTTACAAAAGCTTTTTGACCACATCCTCAGGGGCTAGCTGTATCTGGTGGTACCCCTGGTAAGCATCCAACATAGATAACAACTCACATCCTGAAGTCGAATCGACCAATTAGTCGATACAGGGCAATGGGTAATGATCTTTTGGGCACGCTTTATTCAGGTCTCTGAAATCTATGCACATTCGCCAGCTGCCATTGCTCTTAGCTACCATCACTGCGTTTGACAGCCACTTGGAGTACTGAATTCTAACAATGTGACCAGCGTCTAACAGCCGTCTGATCTTCTCCTTAATTACTTTTTCCTTTTCTGGGCCAAAGGATCTCTTTTTCTGCCTTACCGGCTTCGCTTTAGGGTCTACATTTAAATGATGCAGCGCTACAGATGGGTCTACCCCTTTCATATCCTTCGGGCTAAATGCAAACAAGTCCGTATTCTTTCGTAAACTCCAAATTACTGCTTCTCTCTGTTCTTCGGTCATTTGCTTCCCAATCTTCGTGGTGAAACCCATTTTTCCCGGGAACAATTCCACCATCATCAACTCCTCTTCCAGTGGCTGCATTCTTGGCTCTAGGTCTTCCTCTATACCCTTCACCTTTGCATTTTTGCTCAGTAGTGGGCGTTCTGCCACTGAGGTTCCTTTCACCATTTGCTTAGCATGCTTTATGGATCTTACGTAAGACTCTTTTGATACTTCTTGATCACCTAAGACCTCACCTACCAACCCCTCTTTGAGAGCTGGAAATTTCATTTTCATGTGGTAGGTGGAGACCACCACCTGGAAATCATTTAGATCAGGTCTTCCCAATATTATGTTATATGCTGAAGGTGTATCCACTACTAGGAACTTTACCATCTGAGTGTTCGAGGTCTCACCGCTCCTGAGTGTTACCTGAAGGGTCACCTCTCCTTTGGGCTGTATTTCGTCTCCAGCCCAAAAGAGCACATTTACCGCACTTCCGGTGTCCACAAAGATCTGTGCGACTCGTCAGTTGGCCACTTCAGCACTAATTACCAGTACATCGTTATGGGGCATCGCGCTCATCAAGTCATTGGGACCAAAGCTTACACACGCCTTTGGATTTGTCCCTTCTCCTGGGAATGAGTCTACCACATCAATCTCCATGCCCATTGTCTCTGCTAACTCCTGGACCTCTTTGTTCACTTGGGCTTTAGCAGCTCTCACATAGGCTTTACGAGCTCGACCTGAGTCTCTGTTGATATTTCCTCCCATAATCATGATGATGTTTCCCCTTTTCGGGGGAGGATCCTCTCGCCTTGGGGGAGTTCTCTCCCTTTGATTAGGTTTCTTCTGCTTCGGCTCCTTTCTTTTATAACTTTTCTCTCTTTCTTTTTTGACAAATTGGAGTAAGGTATCATCCTTTTTCAGCAGTCGCTCAATAACATCTTTCAGGTGCCTACAAGAGTTCGTGTCATGACCATAATCATTGTGATACTTGCAGTACAACTCAGATTGCGGGTTGCGTGGAGCTTCCTTATAAGTACTTGGAAACCTGAAGTGAGGAGACCTGGCAGCAGCTTCCATGACCTCCACCAAAGATGCATTGAGAGGAGTATAATGGTCAAATCTTTCAGGAGCTCTCTTGGGCTTCTGCCCTCCTTTATCCTTTTCAGCTCTTGATGTTGAAGACGACCTTTTCTCCGAGGTCTCCCTTTTGGGAACAGGGGATTGTTCTTGTATCTTTCTAGCCTCTTGAGCTTCCTCGAGGTTGACATATTTTTCAGCTCTCTGCAGCAACTCCTCGAAGAACAGGGGAGCTCTCTTGTTCAGCGAATTAAAGAATAAGCCCGGTGCTAACCCTTGAATGAGCGCCTGCACCTTTACATCATCTGAAGCCAGAGGAACTTGCAACACTTCAGCGTTAAAGCGAGTCACATACTCTTGCAAGCTCTCTGAGGGTCCTTACCTCAATGCCATGAGTGAGGAGGACGTCTTTATGTGCCTCCTCGCACTAGCAAATTGGTGGAGAAACATGGACTTGAACTCGAGGAATGAACTTATACTGTTTGGAGGTAATTGAGAGAACCATTGTTGAGCTACCTTCGATAGAGTCATAAGGAATACTGTGCACATAACTTCTTCTGTGTACTGATGCAACATTGCACCATTTTCAAATCTCATCATATGCTTATATGGATCTGTGGAACCCTCGTACTCCAATGTCAGTGTTTTGAAATTCGAAGGTAACTGGTCTTCTCTAATGTCCCTTAAGAAAAGAGACTGGTTGTTACTGGTTTTAACAGGCTTCTTAGGAGATTTCTTAGGCGAAGAGGCCTTCTGCTGGAGATCTTTTAGTTGTTGTTTGAGGGCTGCGATCTCAGCAGCAGCTCCCTCATCTTGAGGTCTCACAATCTGTGCCTCGTCCTCTGCAAATTTTATTGCAAAATAAGTAATCATGATTTTATTAGCGAGTGAACTACTTTAGAAGTGTCGCTAACATCTACTTTATCTATTTATTCACTGACCATTTTCTGATTCAGTTTGAGGGCTCTCATACCCATCGCTTTCATACTGACCTTCGTCCACAAGTTCTCCCTGTCGAGGAAAATAAGAATATTCAGATCATAAACATTTATTTTCATATTAACGAGGCTTGAACCATCTCATTGATATCTCGTCATGGTCAGGATCTTACAAGATCCGTTCGTACCTTCTTGGCTTTTCCCTTTTTCTGTGTGGCCAGATCTCTTACTTTGGCCCTCTAAAGGAGCCAAAGCTTTGGATACAACTTGCATCACCATAGCACTAAGCTGATCCATAGACACCGCATAGGTGACACTCTGCTGCACAGGTACTTGAGGTTCCTCTCTCGTGACCTCTGAATCCTTACGACCTCCTTCTTTCTGAGGACTAGTTGACTTAGAAGCCCCCTCCTTCTGGGGCGTCGTTATCTTTGGTGGAGCTACTTTCAGAGTATTCTGATTCTCTTCTTCAGTACGTTCCTCCGAGGAGCTGTTGTCACGCACCACTCCTTCAGGTGGGGATTCTCGATCTCGGACTGATATACTTTCCATGACTGAATCTGCATTTCGAGGTTTTCAACTATCAGTACCCAATCAAGGCATATCATCAAGGGCATAACAAGTGTTCAACACTACCCTTTCCCAAGACCATTATCAAGTCTCGCAGGGCATTTAAGGAACTCAAGGAATATGATTCAACATATTCCCTTTCCTCACCCATTTCCCCAATCTCTGTGATTGTGTGAGACCTGCTCTAAGGGTCCCACGTTTCTTTTAATTTCACTCATTCATGCTACGAAGGTTTTCGAGGTTCTTCCTCTGGGAATTATCTATTTTCAATCCATTTTTAAAATAGCCGATAATTCTATTTGTTCTGCTATGCCACTCATAACTCCCTACTAGATTGCGAACTAGAGAGTTTTTTTTTAAAGAACGTGAAAGGTAAGTGAATTTTGAAAAGATTCTACCAAGATCTGAAAAGAGATTCACAACACGAAGGTCTCGAAACCTACCAGCCCTTCCTTTAAAAACAGTGAGAGTTATTCCAAAAGGAGAAACGCAAATGAACTAAAATATTCAAACCCATTTTCCTGATGCTCTTTCTTTCTCTTCCGAGTTTAAGCTTTAAACCGACATTGTCGAAAGAAGAATGCGTAAAAAGAATTTAGGATCAGATTTCGATGAAAATTTTCATTTCCCACAGACGGCGCCAGATAATGTAACCAGAAAAAGTACATTATACAAAATCAGAATAGAGAGATGAGCGAACATCAGCACCTACCAAAACCACACTTCTCTTTCTTTTCCGGTGGTCAGAATCGTCTCCAACTGTAATGCTCTATCGCAGCTCTGCAAGAAAAATGAGGGTCGGGGATGTTTCCCGACGAACCACCTCCGAAGCTTAAGTTAGTATTCTGGGTTTTTTTTCCTTTAGGAAGTGAATGTAACAGGAAATAAGTCTAAAAAAATTGTGTTTTTGTGTGTGTTGGATTTTACGATATATACTCGTGAGTTTCCTTGAGAGTGAAGCCGAGTCGCTGATCCACCTTTTACCTTTACCTTTACATGCGCTATCACCCTATTGGCTGAGACACGATGTACCTTCTGAGTGTACCTTAAGAGCATTAATTAAAGTGTCTTTGTTCGTCAGGCATACAACTCAAGAAGAGTCCTAAGGGGAGACCTCAGGGCAGATCTCTGACAAGAGACCTCGGGGCAGATCTCTGAATGGAGATCTCTCCGGGAGACCTCGACTCCATCATTATGTCACTCCTCTAGCTGAGTACTCTCAACACCTGTACGAGGTACTCAGGTCTCTAAAAGACCTGGATATTTTTATCCCTATCAACTATGGTCCAATTAGTAACTTCCACCTGCCCACAGGTCTCCGGGTGAGCAACAACGACAAACCTCTGCTCTATGCCTCTAGCTTTACACCAAGCTTGTGTTCTCTTTCCAAATAATTGTGTTCCGTTGTCAGATACCAGCACTCTGGGCAGGAGGAGGAGACGCAATCGAAGAAGGCTTCTGAGCAAGAAGAGTTAGAGGAAGAAGCAGAGGAGGAGGAACACGATGGCGAAGATGAAGAAGAAGAAAGAGGAGATGAGGGAGAAGGCGACAACGATGATGTGAATGAGCCTATTGACGCAGTGGCGGCGACGTTGGCAGCAGAGGCGTTGGTGGAGGCGAAGACCAAGGCAAAGGAAAGTCCGGCGAAGAAGAAGAAGGAAGCCAAGGTGGCTAAGAAACGCCCTCACGATGGCGAGGGGACACCGGCAAAGAAGCACAAGTCTGCTACTTCGGACGCCGGGTCCTTTCAGTCGTCGATTTCGAAGGGAACGGCTGTCAGTGAGCAAGAAGAAGGAAACGATCTTGAGGAGGAAGGGGATGATGAACAGTCTACTCTAGCAAGTGCTAAGAGCAGGAAGAAGAGGAAGGGGCCCACGGTGTTGACGTGTAGCAAGCTCAAAGAGTGGAAGGTGACTGCACCTCGAGTTCTCGACTTGAAATTCTACGAGAACTTGGGTGTTGCCCAGGAAAAAAGAGAGTTGTTCAAGGGGATCGGCTGGAGTAAGTTTTTGGAGTGGCCTGTGGAGGTCTATGAGGAGCAAGTCAAGGAAGTTTATAGCACGGCGGCAATAACAAGTGACCCTGAGAATGTGGTGAGCATGATTTCATTCTCGCTGTTGGGCGAGAAGTATGAGATTCAAGTTAGTGCCCTCAATCAGATTCTCGGGATGGTGAGTCTGCGAGATTTGGCCAGGAAGGAGTTCATGGAGGCCAGGACCAAGGTGCCATCCCCAGGAGATGTGGTTTATGAGGAGCAGTGGAAGGAGATCAGCAATGGGACGCCCTACTATGGAGCCAACAACAAGGGTACTGAGCTAAGAACGCCTGCTCTGAGACTTTGCCACCGCATCCTTGCCTACAACTTGTATGGCAAGAGTGATAGCGACAACAGCTTGAGCAACAAGGAGCGATATCTACTGTGGTGTATGCACACCAAGACCAAGATCAACTTCGCGGCGTTCCTTGGTGAGCAGCTCAAGACCGTGTTGGCAAAGCAGGCGTTGGGATGCACTTTGTGACAGCCTTCGCGAATGGAGTTGGGGTCTAGGGTGATCTAAAGGGGAAGCCGAAGATGCCGATCAACATGTTGGGAGAAACTGCCTTGAGGAAGATGAATGACATCGAGATCAGGAATGGCAGATATGTGTTTGTTGATGATTCCAGACCAACATCTAGCAGGCGACCACTAGTGGGCAAGAAGGAGGAGGTAAGCACCAGTGCAGCGGTGCTGCCTAACATTGAGATCGAGACCAGGCTGGCCAATGTGGAGAGGTTGTTGACCGAGATCAGAGATGCCCAGCTGGCATTCTTTGCACACCAAGGATTCAGGTATCCACCTGAATCTTCTCTTTGATTTGTGTTCCTCCCTTTTATGTTAGTTTAGGATTTTATTTTTTTCATTTTTGTGTTTTATTGTAGAGTCTTGTTTTGTGTTATTTAGTGTCTTGTTGTTCGAGAGGGTGGATTTACTGTCTTCACTCACAATTTGCTGGACAAATTGTGTGGTGAAGATCCTATTGCCTTCTCGGTTGTGTATGTTGAGTCAATTTGTTTTTTTGTTTGTTTGTTGCCCAATATTTTACTCACTTTGCCTAAGGCAAAGTGTGTGGGTGTTGGGGAGTGTCAGTTTGTGTTTTTAAAGTTTGTTTGTGTTATTGATCAGCATGTTAGCATGAAGGTTAGAATAGGTTTGTTGACATGTGTTGATCTAGAACTTGCCTGCATCTCTTAATTAAAGCTTCATGTAACTTAGTAGAACTACTTAGATGAATTAGGCAATTTTTGTTCAAAATAGCCATGGCCTAAAAATTTCCTACCATAACATTTATCCTTTGATTAGCCCCCTTGAGCTTGGATCGTATTCTTTCTATTCACTTATAAAAGCCTGAATTTTAGCCGTCTCGGTCAAGAACTCAGGTCTTGAAGAACGAGGGATGAAAGGAAATGTTGGGTAGCACATAGTGGGCAGAATCACCTAAGATAGAGGTGTTGGTTTTTAAAAAAAAAAAAAAAAAAAAATATAAATAAATAAATATATAAGAAGCCCAGAATAAGTGTGCTAAATAAAGAGGAGTAAGGAATGAAGGGCAATGTGTTGCTCGAGAACCTAGTTCTTGACTTAGCCAGTTTCCATATTTTCCTACCTTTTGTCATAAGCCACATTACAAATTAATGAAGACTTAAGGATAAGTAGTTTGAATTTGTTCGAAGAAGTAGAGATGTAGAGGGCAGGCAAGCCTATGGAAAACTTTGTTGATCATGGTCAAGAGCGTAAAAACTTAACCTTATACACTTGAGAGATGAGTGCTGGTGAGGATGTCCTTGTTGCCCAATAGCTCTATCTTGACCTGTTTGATGGCTATCTGTTACATATCTGTTTTGACTAACATGTGAGATGCTGATCTGTTTTGAGTCTGTGTTTTCTGTTTTGTCTTTTCTGTGTTTGAGTCTTGGGCAAAGTTGCAGCCATACACTTGAGGGCAAGTGTAATTCAAGTGTGTGGGTGTGATGAACCCATATTTGTGTCCATCTTTTCTTGTTTCTTTCTTGTGTTTTTAGTCTTTATCGAGTCATTATGTATATGGGAGGACACGCAAGTCGAGAGATAGTGTGCTGGGGAAGAACAGGTGGATGTTGGGCAAATCCGATGGAACATCTGTTGTTGAGATGCTGAGATGGCGATACGATGCGAATGGGCATAGGGCTGGAAGCTTGTAGCTAGACAACATTGAAACATCCTTTCTACAAGTCAGGAAGTACCTCCCCATATCTTTAAAGGCCAACAGACAGAGTACTCGAAGGAGCCAGGATCGTGGTCAACACCGGAAGCAAAGCAGGATGCAGACGATGAAGGGCAAGATGAGAGTCGAGTAGCAGCAGGTTTCTTTTCCTTCAAGGAAAAGGATAAGGATCGGATGTTTCCTTCCTTATCCTAGCCGAGCCAAATCATGGAATAAATCTACCACACAAGGGAAGAAAGAACGTGCATGCGAAGGAAAGAGAGAGAGGCGGAGGTTATGATATGCATGGGAAGAATCCTTATTCAACAAGGAATCTTTATTCAATAAGGAAACTTCCCTTCAACCTTAGAATCTCATCGCCTATATATATGGCCGACTCTATCATGTAAAAAAGGGGGCTTCGATTCAGTAGTTTAGAGAGGAGCTCTTCGATTCAGTAATTTAGATTAGTTTGCATCCTAGTTCGAGTGGAAGTGAGGAAGAACAAGTCCTACGGGCAATTACAGTTTATTTCGCTTGTTTATATTTTACCGCTTTAGTTTTAGTTGTTGGCGTGAAGCCAAGACCCTCGTTGCTGACTACGCTTTTGGGCAGCAACCCCTTTCCAGATTTATGCTAAGTATGCTTTTCTTTATTTACTTTGTGTTCTTATTTAATATTATGTCTAGCTAAGTTTATTGTTTGGATTGGATGTAGATGAAGTGATTCTAAATTACTCGTTCAAACTTGTAAGGTCTAATTGTGTTAGTTCGTTAATTAATTTTGTTCCCGAAACACTTAGGATTAATTCTAGACTTAATTGATATTGAAGTTGATTGATCACCATCTAGATATTGAGATTAAGTCATTAACAGAAATTGGGATCAACACGAGAATGTCTTTCGTGCCCAAGAAGGTAAAGGGTGTTGGAGAGCAGTCGGTATTGACCTACCTCTTAGCTGTCTTGGGTCTATTTATTCTTAATGCCTGTTGGGCAGCATCGTTACTGAAGTGTCTTCGTGACTTTGCTGGTCAAGAGAGGAGATCTTGCCTTCTGGTCAAGATCTGTAAAATTGATTAGACAAGGGTTAAGTGTGTTAGCATCGTGACTTCGTGACCTTAGGGTGTTAACTAATCTTTACCTTAAACCAAGTGATAAAATTAGTTAATTGAATATCTTTGCACCGATGAACGAGTAAAGAGTAATTAGGATCATGAATATCTTGCTCAACAGCCAGTTCAGACAGTGAGAAGTCAACATCCAGTTCAGAAGCAAAACATCAACAATCATGGCACGAACACCAGAGAGAACCATCCGTCAGATCATGTTCCCTGACAACAAGGGAATCAGACCATCAAGTATCAAGTTGCCCCTCATCGATGGCAATCGGGAGCTCAAGCACTCGCTGATACACATACTGCCAAAGTTTAGTGACCATCCTGGAGAAGACCCCCAAACTCATCTTCAAAACTTTGAGATGGCGATTAGCACAGTAAGGAACAATGCCACTACTACTACTAGGAACAATGGGGATAGACAAGGACAAGTTGTTAGGTGTGATACCCCGAGCTTTTATATCTTTAGAGAGTGTAGCAATTAACCGAGTGAGTTGAAAGATGAGAATTTAGGAATAAAATTTTTCTTTTCTAAGCGAAGAGAATTGAGTAAAACGTTTAAAATGCTTTGCGAGTTTTGTGTGAATTTATCTGTTCTATTTATCTGAGATGATGATGATGTGATATACTTATTGAGTTATTTATATGAAAATGAGTATGAGATTGATTTTTGAAAAATCCCAAAGAGCTTGTTTAACTGAGATAGAATAATGTTGATCGCCGAGAAATTTATTTATACCGATGAACTTAGAATAGAGTTGAATTAGAATCTTTGAACTTAGAATTGCTTCTAAGGTCACTGAGATAGGATAAGAACTTATCCGAGAATTGAGAAGAGTAATGAGGAATTTATCTTTAAAGGATTAATAAACGGATTAATAAGCCGACTAAATTCCTTTGAGATTTAAAAGACTAAATGATCGAATTCGCTAATCTTTTAATTGAGACGTGAAATAGGCTTGAGATTTTTAGTGTTGGAATTGAGACGAGAAGAGGTTAGACTCATTGATAGCATAAAAAGGAATTAATACGAATCGTTTTATCCGGAAAACCTTTACGACCGGATAATTAACACCCGTAACGACACGACGAAGACACGTGTCAACACACCTCTCTCCCTCTCACGCCACCTCACACCTCTCTCCCATCACTCTTCAATATCCAAGACTAATTGCCATAATTATGTCTTATGCATGGCATTACCAAAAGTAGCATGCAAACTACATCAATCACCTATCTATCAATCACTTTAGATAATTACAACTTCCAACATAACACTTAATTCTTGTTGTTGGATTTCAAATTCATTCATCTAGTGCTAAGTAGGAAGACTTCATTCATCACACTCCATCTCTCTCTCATTCGAACTCTCTCTCTCAAAGAAGAAGAAAAAAAGAAAACTATCCCTACTCTCTCTAAACTCACGGCACACACACACTTACACACCTACATTTGATTTTTCTTACATGAAACCATGTATTCAAGCTCCTCATCCATGGAAATAAAGTAGAAAGCATCATCCTCCATCCATTCTATTCATATCTTCAAGAAAAGGTAAATATTCTTCAAGTTCTTGAAGTTAAACTTAACAATCATCCTACATTTTCTTCATTCTGGCTCTTAAGCCCTAAAAGAGTTGGATGATTAACTTCATGTTATTCTTTTCTTTGAGGATTCAAGAAGACTTCTTTCTTCCCTTCAAGTCCAAGCTTTGAAGCTTCATTTTCCATCCATTTCGATTCCAAGAAGCCAAGAGAAGGAATTCCATTTAAATTAAAGTATGAAATTCATTTGATTAGTTGTAAATATGTATATCTCTAAGTCCTAAAAGAAAGAACCTATGCATGCATGATATTTAAATTATGTTTAGGCAAACTTAGGATGTACATGTGATAATCGAGTGAAAAGAAATTGTTAGGAGAATCGAACATTAGGTTTAATCGGTGAATTAAGAGAAGAAAAAGAAATTAAAACCCTAAAACTATGATGAATGCCGAAAATATTAGGAAAAATAGGAAAAATATGAATTCTTTGAGTTATTATTATTTTGATGTTTGAATTATTATTTTTATCATGTTGAGAATGAGATTATATGCATGAAAAATTGAGAAATAAAATGCACCAAGAAATGCATCAATGCCGTGTGTTTCTAAAGAAATTGGAGAAATTATTTTGTTGATTTTGTTGATGAATTGAGTGATGTTTTGATCAATGAGATGATTGTATGATATGTTAGTATAATCATACATGTGTTTAAGTTAAGAAAATGAAATTGCATGTTGAAATTTTAAAGAAATTAAATGTGATAACATAGAAAAGATTGAATGCTTAAATATTTTAATGTATGTATGAATACTAGTTTAATTTATGAATGAAAATAGAAGTTTTGTAATAAAAGGAATGAATTTCAAAAGCTTTTGAATGATTAAGAATTGAAAAATGCATAAAAGATATGTTAATAAATTTTCTTGTATTAAAACTTAAAGACTTGAATTTTTATTAAACTACAACAAAAAGATATTTTGTAACTTATCTAATAAAATGAACTAGTTTATAAAAATGTTTATTAAAAGATAAAGAAAACTTGTTAAGTAAGAAAGTGGTTTAAAAAGATAAATACAAAAGAAGAAGAATTTATTAAATAAATGAGCAAGAAGTGAGAAAAACCGAGTTTAAAAGAATTAATCGAGAAGAAATAAAAAGGAAGTTTTAATCGAATGGAAAAAAGATACTAGACGAGTTAAGTTAAATACTCGTATAAGTTAATCAAGAGAGTAATAATAGAATAAGATGTCGAGTAAAGGATTTAAAAGAAGTTAATTAAAAATAATTAATTGAGGATGTTACGTTCAATCAAACGAATTAAAAATTAAATCGAGAGAAATTACCGAGTTAATAATTAGAAAAATAATAATCGAGTTAAGAAATGAGAATCGAACTAGAAATGGATAAAAATTCTAATTTCATAAGAGTTAATAATAATTAAAGAATTGAGAAAAAGATATGAAATACCTCATAAGATAACGAAGTTAGAACAAAGCGTTGTCTATAAAATAAGAAAGATAAAGTAAATTGTTTAAGCCTTCATAAAAAGAAATGCATAACCGAGTTAAGTTTAAGATCAAAATTGAATAAATGTTAATGTGTCTTGAAGTATGTTTGATTTATTTGAATTCATTATATGATTGAATAAGTGTTTAAATGCATGATATTATTTATGATGTGAAGAATAATTGAATTATTTGCATGCAAAATGATTGAATTACTAATTGTTAAATCGAGAATTGATTAAAGTCTTTGAAAGAAAGATCGAGTAATAGAATGTAGATGATGGCGTTTAATAATTAAAGTGAGGAAGTTTTGAGACGTTGATTAATAGTATTAACCAGTTCGAGTAGAGTTAAGATTTTAAAAACGAGAACACGAAATCCTTTAGAAAGGTTAAGCGAAGAGAGAATCGACTCAAGTAGAAGTCCTTCAGTTGAGTCCAACGCCTTGTGTCCGTCTTTCGTGTATCTTATTCTTCCTATCGATGTCGAACTGTGAAGGATCGAGCCGGACGGATCATTAAGCAAGGACAAATAGCCCTAAACCACCTTGCTAAATCTTCGAAAGTCAGGTGGGCTTTTCTAAACCAAAACTATCGTGGAGAATTAGTTATGCTATTGAGTATTATGATATGATTTTAAATGTGATTGACTTGCCGTTTTTATTAAAGTTAGTATGTGTTATCATCTGTTTATGTGAAGATGTTATTATCCTGTGAAAGGCAGGAAACCCACGTGTGGTATATGTTGAGGTGACTGTGAGCCTTGCTTCGGTTAGGCCGATCACAGTGTTTGAGAAGGAGGCCTACTTCTCGGCACAGTAAGATTGTTTATGACAGATGATGCATACTGTTATATTATATGATATTGACTGCGCAGTCTGTTTAAAAGAAAATGTTTATAACATACACAAGTAAAACTGTTTTTAAACTGCTTAAGTACTTGTGATGTTCGGCAAGGCAAGTTCAATTGTTATAGCTTTAAGAAGTATCTTTATATAAAATGTTTTGACTTATGTTCACTGAGTACGAAGTACTCAGCCCTGCGTGTGTTTCTAAACATGCAGGTTGACTGGATGGCGATGGCATGGATACTTGGTGGTGTGGTTTGGTTCTTTTGGTTGAGTTTAATTGAATTTCAGATTGGCATTTGTACGTCTTCATACGTGCAGATGTTGGGAATTGATGCAAGTTTCCGCTGCAACCCTTTTGAATTGATGTCTGTTGATGCTAATACTTTGATTCTCATGTTTTTGATTCCGAGCGTTGTGCTCGATGACTTTGAATATTTGTTAACTTCTTAAACTACTTGATTTGTACTTCCGAGCGATGGGCTCGTTGACTCGAAATGTTGTTGAACCTGATTCTCTTAACTTGGCATATATGTGCATTCTCTTTTTGTTGGAATTCTATCCCCGTTAGCATGAATTACTTATTTAGATTCCTGTTTTAAGTGAAGTTGAAATGCTCGGATATTACTCCGTTATGTTTTTGGAAGTCTAATTCGATTGCTTTATCTTTCATTGTCATTTTCCCCGAGCATGTTCCCCTTATTCGAGTCGATTGCTAGTTGTTAGGTTTTGTTGTTGTTCGTAAGTCGCACCTCGAGAGTCGGGGTGTGACAGGTTGGTATCAGAGCAAGGCTTTAAATTGCTCTGAAGTCTGTTATTCTTTGGTAAGTTGAGTCTAGATTTAATTCCTAGACTTATTTGAGTCAGTAAAACCACACCAAGTTATCCTCCATCTCATCCGGCAACTAGGTATGTCTTATTTTCTAAAAGTTTTTCAAGTTAAAGTGATGTTTGAATTATCAAAGTGTTGAGAATTTCTTTTAAGTTATTTATTGAGTTATGAAGTTTTGAGATGAATTTGCTAAGTTGATTAATAACTAGATTGCTTTAGAATGTCCTCCTCTTTGCGAGTGCGTGTGAAAAGATCGGAAAGAATAAGGCGTGTGTGCGATTGGTTACGTGATTTGGAATTGCCCAAAAATCCCTCTTTGGAACGCAGAAATGAGTATGTAGTGGAATTCATAATATGTTAGATTAATTGTTACGTGTGCTTATGCGTTTAAAATTCGTATAGGATGGACGACAACGATTGGATGCAAGAATACTTGTACGTGAGGAAGATGAGCACCGAGTCGTTAGCAGAATTCTTAGCACGATATCATACGATTTGGGGAAGAGTCCAGTATATGGACATAGGATCGTTAGAAGGCATGACGCACCTAATTCAAGCTCTACCGCAAGAATGGAAGGAATGAGCAGCTTGTCTTGTCCCTCGATTTCTAGGCTACCGTTATTTCGACCGAACCTTATACGGCGATGTGAATGCTTTTATCTCCGCGATTTCAGCCCATTTTATGACTTATGGCGCTCCTCCGCCCGAACCATATGATGATGATACTCCAAGTCTGCCAAATGAAACTGTTCATGCTCCTCCATCAAATTCTCCAAGTGAAACTGTTTCCCTCCAAATCAATTCGTCGCCACGAACTATTCTTGAACCTCGGAATCCCCACTCAAATTATCCAATTGTAAGTGGTGTGCTTTAATTCATTCTTTTGACCCTTTTATTTTTGTCTAACTTGCCAATATTGCAGCCGAGTGGATGCAATGGAAATCCTCTATCAAATGAAGATCAGTTTGTTGCTTATATGTGTCGTCAGCAAGTAACTTTTTCAAGTCATCCTAAAGTAGAATCCTCAAGACAAGCCCATTCAGGCGACGACATCGAGAATGAAAGTGAGCCAGTTGATGCAGCGACTGTAGGAAAAGGATATCTCCAAACCCTACCCAGCAATGTCTTTCCTACCTCTTTTGCTCGTACATCTATCTCTCCAACAAGGCCAGAAGACGAGCACGACTCCCAAATTGGCATCTCCATTAATGTAGCTCCTTACCGTCACCAAGAAGAGAATCCTAATACCCCGCCATGGGTTGAATCCGAACTAGCTGCGATGAATTATACCTTGGAAGACTGCGAGGAAGCCTTGAGAGAAGCTGAGCACGAGTGTTTCGCCATCGAAGATGACAACGTCAAAGAGGAAGATGTGCAATTTGAAGGTCAAATGCTTGAGGAAGAAGAGGAAGAAGAAGAGGACCCCGAGGAAGATGAAGAAACCATAGAGCATTATGGAGTAGATCCCGAAGCGGAGCAGTACGATGATAATGGGCCAAGCGAAAATGATTCCTGTGTGTAGGAGTGTTTCAAGGAAGCTGTTGAACTTAAATGCTTTTTATTCGAGTGTGTTAGAGAGACAAACTCTTTTATATTTTTCAGTTATGAAGTAATTTGTGGTTAAGACTTGCATAATTTGATTAGGAAAAAAGGGAAATTTTTCAAGTAATTCCTATTTGTTATAAGTCCTTAAGAAGGCCGCCGCCGAGCGATTTGAAATTGAGATATTGAGTTCTTTTTGAATTAAAATTTGGATTTCATGAGTTACCAAATTGAATTGAGTATATGAGTATGAAGTGATGATATATTTATTCTGTGATTATAATTGATTGTTTTGAGAATATGTGATGATGATATGAATATTTGACAATTACTAAAAAAAAAAAAAAAAAAAACTGAATGAGATGCATGTATATATGAGAAGTTGAAGTAATTGAGAAAGTTTTTGATTGTTTTTAATTATTCTAAGTACTGATCGAGAATGGTATTCCTCCCAAAAGAGAAATGTTTTCAGAATCGAGAAAGGTTCTTTGTGAACTAAAAACCTAGAGTGGTTAAAGTTTTCTTGTTATAAATTTTTAGAATGCCGCCAAGACGCAGAAACGTCAGAATTCCAGAAGACAATCCAGAAGGGTAGCGTGACCCTACTCCGCCCCCTCCAAACGAAAGACGAGTCAAAGAGCTTTTTCTCCGACAAAATCCCCCAACATTTGATGGTAAAGGCAGTCCGGCTGACGCCGAGGACTGAATTCGTTCTTTGGAGAGAATTTTCCGTTTCCTCCGTTGTTCTGATCGTGAGCGTTTGGAATGCATGACGTACCAGTTAAAAGGGACAGCCGACTATTGGTGGGAAGTGAAACAGAGGACGTATTCTCCCGAAGAACGTGAAGAGTTAACATGGGATCAGTTTAAAGAAGCCTTGTACGAAAAGTTCGTGCCAAGAAGTTATCGAAAGCAGAAATCCAACGAATTTATCAGTTTGAAACAAGGGAAAAAGTCTGTAGCTGAGTATGACCGAGAATTTTGCGAATTAGCCCGATTTGCACCCGATATGGTCGATACCGATGAAAAGATGTGCGAATTGTTCAGAGCAGGACTTAGGCAAGATATTCGAGTGGTTCTCGCCAGTCAAAGTGGTTTGATTTACGCTGAAGCTTTAAACCGAGCCCTGGATATGGAGTTAGCAATGCAACCGGAGAAAGGATCGCATCCTCCAGTGAATCCCCAACCTCAAAGCCAGATGATCACGACTGCGTCTACTCAACAATCTCAGTTCAGCCAGTATGGGAAGAGAAAAGGAAAGTGGAATGGTGGAAACCAACCAAACAAGAAGCAGTGGCAAGGAAAGAGCCAACAGCAGCCCCAGAAGGGAAAAGCACCGCAAATGAATCGAGGCAACCTACCCATAGGACCTTTAGGATTCCCTCCCTGTGCGAAATGCGGAAAAATGCACCAAGGCGTTTGTAAGAGCGGGAGTAATGTTTGCTATACTTGTGGTCAACCTGGTCATTTCTCGAACCAGTGCCCGAGCAAGCAACAAGGGTTTAGAAGTGAAAGACCGGACCAATTCCAGCCGTCGCAGATGAAAGCCATCGAGGCAGCTCCTCTGCAAAAGTTTTTCCCGCGCCAACATAAGCCGCCGCAGCCAAGGCAAAAACCTCCTCAACAAGGATCGCTGCATTTCTAAAGAACGTACGCAATTGAGCAGGAGCCGCTGAAAAAAGAGAAAGGAAATCTGGCAGGTATGGGAAAGCTTAATAGCATACCTGTTATTATTTTGTTCGATACGGGAGCATCGCATCCGTTTATATCTAGTATTTGCGTAGAGAACCTAGAACTAGAAGTAGAAGAATCGAATCAGATGCTTAGTGTCACAACCCCTTTAGGAAAGTCTGCATTAGTTTCGCGTGTCTGCTCGAATCTAGAATTTGAAGTCGGAAACCGTAAGTTAGTCGTGAGATCCCTGAATGTGATCCAGATACGTGACGTCGATATAATCCTAGGAATGGATTGGCTAACCGAGAACTTTGCGACGATTCGATGCAATTTGAGGCAGATATCGTTTAAACCCCCTGGAGAAGAGTCAACCATAGATTTCGGAGTGGAAAAGAGAGTAAAGAAGAGCGTGCCGATAATTTCAGCCATGAAAGCGTAGAGATTGATGAGGAAGAGAGGTACACAAGCGTACCTAGTCTACTTGAATAAGGACGAGAATCAAGAGTTGAGTATTGATGATGTCCCAATCGTGAGAGAATTCAAGGACGTGTTTCCAGAAGTGTTACCAGGCTTACCCCCTGATCGTCAATTGGAGTTTTCAATCGATTTAGAACCCGGATCAGCCCCGATATCCAAGGCACCATATAGAATGGCCCCAAAGGAACTTCAAGAAATGAAGATCCAACTGCAAGAATTGTTGGACTTAGGCTATATTCGACCAAGTGTATCGCCTTGGGGTGCTCCGATATTGTTTTTGAAGAAGAAATACGGTAGTTTGAGGATGTGCATAGACTACCGAGAGTTAAACAAGATTACGCTGAAGAATAAATATCCGTTGCCAAGGATAGATGATTTGTTTGACCAGCTAAAAGGAGCCGGTGTTTTCTCCAAGATTGACTTAAGGTCTGGATACCATCAACTGAAAATCAAGCAAGAAGATATTCCAAAGACTGCTTTTAGAACAAGATATGGACATTACGAATTCATAGTAATGCCATTTGGATTAACAAATGCCCCGGCAGTGTTTATGGATATGATGAATAGAGCTTTTCACGAATATTTGGATAAGTTCGTGATTGTCTTTATAGACGATATTTTAGTGTATTCAAGAGAAGCTAAGCATGAAGAACATTTAAGAATTGTGTTGGAAACACTTAGAGAGGAAAAGCTGTATGCCAAATTCAGTAAGTGCGAATTTTGGTTAAAAGAAGTAAATTTCTTAGGACATGTCGTTTCGTCCGAAGGAATCAAAGTAGATATGGAGAAGGTGAAAGCTGTGCAAGAATGGAAATCCCCGACGTCAGTGCATGAAATCCGTAGTTTCCTCGGTTTGGCAGGATACTACCGGAGATTCATTGAAGGATTCTTCAAGATCGCGAAGCCAATGACGAGCCTGTTGAAGAAAGAGACAAAGTTCACGTGGACGGAAGATTGTGAAAGAAGTTTTCAAGAACTCAAGACGAGATTGACCACAGCCCCAGTTTTAGCCTACCTGAGCCAGACAAGGACTATATTATTTATACCGATGCATCTGCTCAAGGCCTAGGATGTGTGCTAATGCAAAATGGAAAAGTGATTGCATATGCTTCCAGGCAACTCAAACCTCATGAAGAGAAGTATCCAATTCATGACCTGGAATTAGCAGCTGTCGTTCATGCTTTGAAGATATGGCGACATTACCTCTATGGAGCGAAGTGCGAAATATTCTCAGATCACAAGAGTCTAAAGTACTTCTTCGAACAGAAGGAGTTAAACATGAGACAAAGAAGATGGCTCGAGTTAGTGAAAGATTACGATTGCAAGATATCTTACCATCCCGGTAAAGCGAACGTAGTAGCTGACGCGTTAAGTAGAAAGAGAAGGAATGAAATTTCAAATGAGACCGAGTTAGGATTCATTTTAACCAATGAAGTCGAGCTGATTGAAGAATTTGCGAAGATGAGGATTGAAGTAATCGTACCGCCATCGACAGTAGACCAAATGATTGCTACCCTGGTAATAATGCCTGACCTGAGAACCCGTATCATAGAAGGCCAAAGAAGAGACGAAGAAATGGAGAAATTGCGAAGGAAAGTGAGAAGTGGAGAAGTTCAAGATTTTTCAGAGTTGAGCGATAATGCGTTGTTGTATCAAGGAAGAATTTGCGTGCCTAACGATGACAAATTGAAGAATGAAATAATGAGTGAAGCTCATGAAACCCCGTATACAGCTCACCCTGGCAGCATGAAAATGTACCAAGACTTAAGGAAACAATTTTGGTGGAATGGTATGAAGATGGATGTGGCATTGTTCGTTGAAAGATGTTTAGCTTGCCAGCAAGTGAAGTCCTTACATCAAAGACCGTATGGACCTCTGCAACCGTTACCAGTCCCAGAATGGAAATGGGATGGAATCACAATGGATTTTGTGACAGGATTGCCAAGATCAAGAAAAGGAAATACAGTAGTATGGGTAATAGTGGATAGGTTGACAAAGTCTGCTCATTTTATACCTATTCCACATACCTATGGATCAGCCAAGTTAACCGAGATCTACATCAAGGAAATTGTGAAGTTGCACGGAGTGCCGAAGACGATTACCTCTGATAGAGATTCGAAGTTCATAGCCCATTTTTGGGAGAGTTTCCACAAAGAGTTGGGAACTCAGCTGCAATTCAGCACTGCTTACCATCCCCAAACCGATGGTCAATCCGAGCGAACGATTCAAATTCTCGAAGATATGTTGAGAGCCGTCCTGTTAGATAAATGAGTTAAATGGGAAAAAGTTTTACCTCTTGTTGAATTCGCATACAACAACAGCTATCAGAACACGATAGGAATAGCCCCTTATGAAGCCTTTTATGGAAAGAAGTGTAGATCGCCGTTGTATTGGAATGAAGTAGGTGAAAGGAAAGTATTAGGGCCAGAAGCGATTAAGGAAATGATAGAATCTGTGCGTCAAATCCGTGAGAAGATTAAAGAAGCTCAGAGTCGACAGAAATCGTATGCTGATAATCGAAGATCCAAGTTAGAGTTTGAGGAAGGAGATAAAGTATTTTTGAAAGTATCCCCCTCGAGAGGAGTATATCGTTTTGGAGTTAAGGAAAAGCTTAAGCCTCGTTTTATAGGACCGTACGATATCCTTGACAGGATTGGATCCGTATCGTATCGTTTAGCGTTACCGCCTAGTTTTGGAAGTTCGCATAACGTTTTTCACGTATCGCAATTGAGAAAATACATCTTTGATCCGAAGCACGTAATACGCCGACGATCAGGATACTGAGCAAGAAGTCGAATCTTGCTCAACAGCCAGTTCAGACAGTGAGAAGTCAACATCCAGTTCAGAAGCAAAAACATCAACAATCATGGCAGGAACACGAGAGAGAACCATCCGTCAGATCATGTTCCCTGACAACAAGGGAATCAAACCATCAAGTATCCAGTTGCCCCTCATCGATGGCAATTGGGAGCTCAAGCACTCGCTGATACACATACTGCCCAAGTTTAGTGACCATCCTGGAGAAGACCCCCAAACTCATCTTCAAAACTTTGAGATGGCGATTAGCACAGTAAGGAACAATGCCACTACTACTACCAGGAACAATGGGGATAGACAAGGACAAGTTGTTAGGAACGATGCTGAAGTTATGAGGAACCAAGATACTGCCTAAGACACCTTTCCTGACTACGTAAGATTGCTCACGTTCCCGTTCTCACTTCTTGACGGGGCACGTGAGTGGCTTTACACCTTGCCAGAGGGAAGCATTGATACGTGGAGCAAGATGCAGCAGGCCTTTCTTGACAAATACATACCCGTTGGCCGGATACAAAGTGGGAGGAATGTTATTTCATCGATCAAGATGGGGGGAAATGAGTCATTATATGACTACTATGAAAGGTTCAAGAAGTTGTTGGCAAGATGTCCTCAACATCGGATTCAAGATATCGATTTGATCGAATATTTCTTGAAGGGATTAAGGGCATCAGAGAGAAAATACATCATTTCAGCGTGTGGAGGAGCCATAGTCGATCAACTACCATCTGAAGTGTTTAAAAAGATAGCTGCCATGGCTGAGCAATCCCGAGATGAAGATGATATCCCAAGAGGGGGGTACGAAGGCAGCAAGGGCAACCAAGACAACTTGGTCAGCACCATGAAAGACTTCATGACCAAGATGTCTGGCCAGATAGAGGATTTGAAGAAGCAGGTTAATGGCAAGGAAGTTCAAAGAGTTGTGAAGAGATGTGAAGTATGCCAGGCAACATCACATGTCACCTCAGAATGTCCTAGTTGGTTCGTGGAAGAAGGAGAAGAGGTGAAGGCAATAGGTCAGAACCAACAAGGAGGAGGGCAACAAAGGTTCCAGTATGGCAATAACTATGGTTATAGGCAGAATCAGCACGAGAACCTGAGGTATGGCAACAACCACTATTAGATACCTCCTACCCACCAACAACCGCAGCAGCCTGTTGGGCAACAACAACAATATGTGCCTCCACCTCAACAACAACCTCAACATCAAAATAATTATGTACCTCCACATCGAGAACCAGCGAAGACAGAATTCATGAAGAAGACCATTGAAAGGTTTACCAACGAGAACCAAAGGCTGAGGAGAGACTTCGAGAACTTCCAACTAGAAAGTCGAGGACAGTCCAACAACCTTCAAGCTCAACTAACTCATATCAACCAAACCTTGTCAAGGTTGGTAGAAGACAAGCCAGGCAGACTTCCTGCCCAGGTAGAGGTCAACAAGGAGCAAGTTAATGATGTAACATTGCGCAGTGGGAAGAATTTGCCAGAGATGTTGCCCAGGACCCAACCTAAGGAACCAGCTCGAGTAGAGGAAACTAAAATTAGTTCAGGAGATATCAATGACATTTACGAGGAGTTGAAGGCAAAGCGTGAAGAAGGGATAAAGGCCAACAAGAACCCAATCTTTGATAATGAGGAGGATGAACCCTTGTTTGATTACGTAAAGATGGAGAGATCTAAACTTGGAATTGACAAAGATGACGTGATGCTGGAATCTTTGCAGGCTGAAAAAGAAGCAGAGGCTTTGGCCAAGAGGACCGTTCCTCGCACTACCAAGGCCAAGATCCTATATCCCAGACATTTTGCCCGCGATCGTGATCAGCGGGAGTTGGAGGACATGATGGAGGTGTTCAAGAAGGTGGAGATCAACCTACCGTTGTTGATGGCATTGCAATCTATGCCTAAATGCGCAAAATTTTTGCGAGAGATGTGCCAAAAGAAGACAAAGTTCCCAGATAATGCCCGTTTTCATGTGGAGAATGTGTCAACCCTAATGAATTCCCAGATCCCGACCAAGAAAAGGGATCCAGGCATGTTCGCTATTCCATGCACAATTGGTACTACGTCAATACCCAGGGTGATGCTTGATCTTGGAGCTTCAATAAATGTCATGCCAAGAGCCATGTTTGACGAGATGAGTTTTGGACCTCTTTCTCCTACACGTGTTGTCATCCAATTAGCAGATTTATCCACAGTTTACCCAGATGGAGTGTTGGAGGATGTGTTGGTCAAGGTAGGGGATCTTTTGTTCCCAGCCGACTTCTATGTTCTTCACATGGGAAAGAAAGCAATCAAGAACCCAGTGATCTTGCTCCGGAGGCCATTCTTGAGGACAGCATGTACCAAGATTGATTGCGATACTGGGAAGTTGACAGTCCAAGTAGCAGGAGAAGTAGTAGAGTTCGATGCTTATAGGCAAAATCAAGATGATGCCCTGGATCACCTTAACACCCTCAGTGCATGTGGAAAGCAAGTGGAGACTTTGAATAGCTTAAATTGTTTCGTAGAAGACAATGAAGATGCAATCCAGGCGGAATTCAACTCAGTTCAGGATCTTGACCAGGATCCTGATCAGTATGAGGATAATGAGGAAGATGGTGCTCTGATGCAATTCTACGAAGGAGATGAGTACGAAAGTGAGAAAGATTTTTGGGAAGAGTCAGTTCATGGACATAGCTTCGACTCTAACGATGAGGACTACTCCACGGATGAAGAGTTGGAGAATTACGTGTTTGAAAACATCCGTGGAGATGATGGAGATCAGGATGTAGGGGAACAAAAACCCCTTGATGAGTTTGATGAGCAACTTGAGGAGTTACCCCATGATGAGACCGAGGAGTTAGTAGAGAAATTTTGGAAACAAACAGTTCTTGAGGAGGATGCCAGCTTGCAAACAGAGGAGGATCTTGCCCAGAATGAAGAGCCTGTAGATGTAGAGAAATGTAGTTACGCCATGATTCCGGGCAACATCCAGCCTCAGGGGTTTGAACCACTCAATATCCCTGAACTAAAACCGGAGGACAGGTTGGTGACATCATTGCAAAAAGCACCTACATTGGAACTGAAGCCCTTGCCCAAGCACCTGAAATACATCTATCTTGGCAAGAACGAGACCTTGCCCGTGATCATATCGTCAGAGTTATCGAGCATGGAGGAGGTCAGAGTGGGTGAGGCGCTGAGCAAGTACAAGGAGGCAATAGGATGGACGTTGGCTGACATCAAGGGCATTAACCCTTTGGATTATGTTCATCATATTTTGCTCGAGGAGGATGCTGCCCCAGTAAGAGATCCACAACGAAGATTAAATCCAGCCATGAAAGAAGTAGTAATGAAAGAGATACTCAAGCTTCTTGACTTAGGGATCATCTACCCCGTGTCTGACAGCCGGTGGGTGAGCCCTGTGCACGTGGTGCCCAAGAAGTCAGGAATTCAGGTTGTGGAGAACGACAAGAACGAGATGGTGGCCATGAGACTACAAACTGGATGGCGAGTGTGTATAGATTACCGGAAGCTCAACCAAAAGAGGAAGAAGGATCACTTTCCTTTGCCCTTTATTGATGAGATGCTTGAAAGGTTAGCTGGTAATAACTACTATTATTTTCTTGACGGTTATTCTGGTTACATGCAGATCTGGGTTGCTGACGAGGATCAAGGCAAGACCACATTCACATGCCCGTTTGGCACTTTTGCATATAGGAGGATGTCTTTCGGGTTATGCAACGCTCTAGGGACATTCAAAAGGTGTATGATGCACATTTTTTCAGACCTTCTTGAAGAGTGCATCGAAGTCTTCATGGACGACTTTACCGTCTACGGCAAGACCTTCGACACATGCCTCAACAACCTGGATCGAGTCTTAAAGAGATGCGTTGAGAAGAGCCTAGTGTTAAACTATGAGAAATGCCATTTTATGGTCAAGGAAGGAATAGTTTTGGGGCATGTCATATCGGGAAAAGGAATTGAAGTGGATAAGGCCAAGATTGACATAATTACCAAATTGCCTTACCCAAGATCCGTGAAGGAGTTAAGAGGATTCCTTGGGCATGCTGGATTCTATCGAAGATTTGTCAAGGACTTTGCCAAGATCGCCCAACCAATGACGAGACTACTTCAACATGAAGTACCATGGGAGTTTAACGAAGATTGTAAGAAGGCGTTCCATGCCTTGAAGGAGAACTTGATCACAGCCCCCATCATCCAACCTCCAGATTGGGGCATGCCTTTAAAGTTAATGTGTGATGCCAGTGGTTATGCCATAGGAGCAGTTCTTGGGCAGAAACGAGGAAAGGAGAGTTATGTTATTTACTATGCATCCAAGACATTGAATCCTGCCCAATGCAACTATGCCACAACGGAGAAGGAGTTGTTGGCCATCGTCTTCGCCTTTGAGAAGTTCAGATCATATTTACTAGGAGGCAAGACCATAGTGTACACCGACCACGCGGCATTAAAGTACTTGGTGAGCAAGAAGGAGTCCAAGCTAAGATTGATTAGATGGATTCTTTTATTGCAGGAATTTGACATAGAGATCAAGGACAAGAGTGGTGCTCAGAATCAAGTTGCCGACCACCTAAGTCGAATCCTCCAGCCAGACGATGGGATACCGATCAAGGAGACCTTTCCTGACGAGCATCTGAGTCTTGCCCAAGATGAACCATGGTATGCAGACATCATGAACTACTTGGTGACTGGAGAAATTCCCTCCGATCTTGGGCGTTATCAAAGAAACAAGCTGAAACATGAGAGTCATTTCTACTTATGGGATGAGCCATACTTATGGAGAGAATGTGCGGATAAAATAATTAGAAGGTGTGTCGAGGATAAAGAGCAACGAAGTATTCTTGAGCATTGTCATAACAAGGAGTGTGGAGGACACTTTGGGAACCAACGTACTGCAAGGAAAATTTTGGAGTATGGTTTTTATTGGCCAACATTGTTTAAAGACTGTTACGAGTGGGTCAAGATGTGCGAGAAGTGCCAAAGGGAAGGCAACATCATGAGAAGGAACGAGATGCCCATGATCCCGATCTTGCCCGTGGAAGTTTTCGATATATGGGGCATGGATTTTATGGGACCATTGCCAAGTTCAAAAGGCAACTAGTACATCATATTAGCAGTAGATTATGTCTCGAAGTGGGTAGAGGCTCGTGCTTCTTACAAAGATGATTCGAAGGTGGTTTCTAACTTCTTGAGAACTCAAATTTTCAATAGGTTTGGCGTTCCTCGAGCTATAATCAACGATCAAGGGACTCATTTTTGCAATGCCACGGTGACTGCCTTGTTCAAGAAGTATGGAGTTATCCATCATGTGTCAACAGCCTACCACCCACAAGCCAATGAACAAGCGGAGTTGTCTAATAGAATAATCAAGACGATCTTGAGGAAGACTGTGGGCACAACAAGGAAGGATTGGAGTATGCGCTTGGATGATGCCTTGTGGGCATATAGGACTACCTTCAAAATACCTTTTGGCATGTCCCCTTATCGCATGGTCTATGGCAAGAGATGTAACTTGCCCATGGAGCTGGAACATCGTGCGCATTGGGCTGTTGCCCAGCTTAACCTCGACTGGAATGAAGCAGGTGAATCAAGAAAGCTCGAGATCCAGGAACTCGACGAGATCAGACTCCAAGCATATGATAATGCCGGTCTCTACAAGGAACGGATGAAGAAGACCCACGACCTCTTGATCAAGGAAAAGGAGTTTCATTTTGGGCAACATGTGCTGCTCTATCAAACAAGATTTAGGCTTTCATCGGGGAAGCTTTCGACCAAGTGGGCAGGACCCTATGAAGTGCAAGCTCAATTCCCTAATGGAGCTGTTGAGATCAAGGATCCCAAGAACGGAAAGATTTTTAAAGTTAATGGTCAGCGCTTGAAGGCCTATCTTGGGCAAGAACAGTTTGTTGAGGGGGAACCATCTGGGTCTCCTGTCGAGGAGGACCTCTGACTTCTAAAGAGGGGGGTGTCGTGCCCAAGACCTTAAATGGGGCGATGTCCAGGAGGAAACCTTGTTAGTATTTTATTTATTTTATTTTTAGTTTAATTTTGTGTTTTTATTGAATTATCTTATTTCCGTAAAAATATTAAAATCCAAAAAAATTCATAAAATCATGAAAATCCAAAAAAATTAGTGTAGTTTAGCTAGTTTATGTTTTAAATATTTTATTTTAAAGCATTTTATGATCGAGTCTAACCATAAGGGGAAGTCTATTCCGGAGTGTATTTGTGTTTCTAAGTGTGCAGGAGATGTTGAGCAAGATGCAGGTTGTAGATCAGGATCCACTTTAAGGAAAGGAGCTGTGGGAGTGGAGCAAGGATTCTGGGCAAGAGCTAAGTTGTTGGTCAACAACGATTGAGGCGGTTACTGTACCCCTAAAACTACGCGCCCTTTAAAACCAATCTACCACGTCTATGCCCCTGCTACCCGATTTCAAATTCAAGTTTGGAACTTTTCATCTTCTCTCTTCTCTCTCCATCAATACTCCCAAATTCCCTACAATGGTGTCTACTCGTCCCAAAAATAAATTCAACAAGATCCCTACCGGAACCAATATCGACCTCACCACCGAACACCCCACTACCACCACCGCTAAACCCAAAACCACCACCACAAAGCCCAAAATCATCACCAAAAGGAAACTACCCATGGAACCCGCCAACCCTTCTACCGACCAACAACCAGAAATTTCGATCGGAACTACTGTACCCAAGAGTCCGCCGGTCGATGCCACGCTTTTGATGAGCGACGAAAACCCTAGCCTGATGGAAGAGGCGGAGAAGCAGCAGGAGGAGGAGACGCAATCGAAGCAAGCTTCTGAGCAAGAAGAGTTAGAGGAAGAAGCAGAGGAAGAGGAACATGACGGTGAGGATGAAGAAGAAGAAAGAGGAGATGAGGGAGAAGGCGACAACGATGATGTGAATGAAGCCATTGACGCAGTGGCGGCGACGTTGGCAGCGGAGGCGTTGGTGGAGGCAAAGACCAAGGCAAAGGAAAGTCCGGCGAAGAAGAAGAAGGAAGCCAAGGTGGCTAAGAAACACCCTCACGATGGCGAGGGGACACCGGCGAAGAAGCACAAGTCTGCTACTTCGGACGCCGGGTCCTTTCAGCCGTCGATTTCAAAGGGAACGGCTGTCAGTGAGCAAGAAGAAGGAAACTATCTTGAGGAGGAAGGGGATGATGAGCAGTCTACCCCAGCAAGTGCTAAGAGTAGGAAGAAGAGGAAGGGGCCCACGGTGATGACGTGTAGCAAGCCCAAAGAGTGGAAGGTGACTGCACCTCGAGTTCTCGACTTCAAATTCTACGAGAACTTGGGTGTTGCCCAGGAAGTAAGAGAGTTGTTCAAGGGGATCGGCTGGAGTAGGTTTTTGGAGTGGCCTATGGAGGTCTATGAGGAGCAAGTCAAGGAAGTTTATAGCACGGCGGCAATAACAAGTGACCCTGAGAATGGGGTGAGCATGATTTCCTTCTCGCTGTTGGGCGAGAAGTATGAGATTCAAGTCAGTGCCCTCAATCAGATTCTCGGGATGGTGAGTCTGCGAGATTTGGCCAGGAAGGAGTTCATGGAGGCCAGGACCAAGGTGCCATCCCCAGGAGATGTGGTTTATGAGGAGCAGTGGAAGGAGATCAGCAATGGGATGCCCTACTATGGAGCCAACAACAAGGGTACTGAGCTAAGAACGCCTGCCCTGAGACTTTGCCACCGCATCCTTGCCTACAACTTGTATGGCAAGAGTGATAGCGACAACAGCTTGAGAAACAAGGAGCGATATCTACTGTGGTGTATGCACACCAAGACCAAGGTCAACTTCGCGGCGTTTCTTGGTGAGCAGCTCAAGACCGTGTTGGCAAAGCAGGCGTTGGGATGCACTTTGTGACAGCCTTCGCGAATGGAGTTGGGGTCTATGGTGATCTAAAGGGGAAGCCGAAGATGCCGGTCAACATGTTGGGAGAAACTGCCTTGAGAAAGATGAATGACATCGAGATCAGGAATGGCAGATATGTGTTTGTTGATCATTCCAGACCAACATCTAGCAGGCGACCACCAGTGGGCAAGAAGGAGGAGGCAAGCACCAGTGCAGCGGTGCTGCCTAACATTGAGATCGAGACCAGGCTGGCCAATGTGGAGAGGTTGTTGACCCAGAGATGCCCAGCTGGCATTCTTTGCACACCAAGGATTCAGGTATCCACCTGAATCTTCTCTTTGATTTGTGTTCCTCCCTTTTATGTTAGTTTAGGATTTTATTTTTTTTGTTTTTCTGTTTTATTGTAGAGTCTTGTTGTTCGAGAGGGCGGTTTTACTGTCTTCACTCACAATTTGCCCAGCAAATTGTGTGGTGAAGATCCTATTGCCTTCTCGGTTGTGTATGTTGAGTCAATTTGTTTTTTTTGTTTGTTTGTTGCCCAACATTTTACCCACTTTGCCTAAGGCAAAGTGTGTGGGTGTTGGGGAGTGTCAGTTTGTGTTTTTAAAGTTTGTTTGTGTTATTGATCAGCATGTTAGCATGAAGGTTAGAATAGGTTTATAGATGACGCCGTATGTAAATAGGTAGGACGGAATGAGATATTGGGCATTAACTGTGAGGATTTGAGCTTTTAAAATGCTATATACATATGCAGCATTATTATTTCTTGTGTGATAATGATCAGTTGACATGTGTTGATCTAGAACTTGCTTGCATCTCTTAATTAAAGCTTCATGTAACTTAGTAGAACTACTTAGATGAATTAGGAAATTTTTGTTCAAAATAGCCATGGCCTAAAAATTTCCTACCATAACATTTATCCTTTGATTAGCCCCCTTGAGCTTGGATCGTATTCTTTCTATTCACTTATAGAAGCCTGAATTTTAGCCATCCCGGTCAAGAACTCAGGTCTAGAAGAACGAGGGATGAAAGGAAATGTTGGGTAGCACATAGTGGGCAGAATCACCTAAGATAGAGGTGTTGGTTTTTTTTTTTTTTTTAAAAAAAAAGAGAGAAAAAAAATATAAATAAATAAATATATAAGAAGCCCAGAATAAGTGTGCTAAATAAAGAGGAGTAAGGAATCAAGGGCAATGTGTTGCTTGAGAACCTAGTTCTTGACTTAGCCAGTTTCCATATTTTCCTACCTTTTGTCATAAGCCACATTACAACCCAATGAAGACTTAAGGATAAGTAGTTTTAATTTGTTCGAAGAAGTAGAGATGTAGAGGGCACGCAAGCCTATGGAAAACTTTGTTGATCATGGTCAAGAGCGTAAACACTTAACCTTATACACTTGAGAGATGAGTGCTGGTGAGGATGTCCTTGTTGCCCAATAGCTCTATCTTGACCTGTTTGATGGCAATATCTGTTACATATCTGTTTTGACTAACATGTGAGATGCTGATCTGTTTTGAGTCTGTGTTTTCTGTTTTGTCTTTTCTGTGTTTGAGTCTTGGGCAAAGTTGCAGCCATACACTTGAGGGCAAGTGTAATTCAAGTGTGTGGGTGTGATGAACCCATATTTGTGTCCATCTTTTCTTGTTTCTTTCTTGTGTTTTTAGTCTTTATCGAGTCATTATGTGTCTGGGAGGACACGCAAGTCGAGAGATAGTGTACAGGGGAAGAACAGGTGGATGTTGGGCAAATCCGATGGAAAATCTGTTGTTTAGATGCTGAGATGGCGATACGATGCGAATGGGCATAGGGCTGGAAGCTTGTAGCTGGGCAACATTGAAACATCCTTTCTACAAGTCAGGAAGTACCTCCCCATATCTTTAAAGGCCAACAGACAGAGTACTCGGAGGAGCCAGGATCGTGGTCAACACCGGAAGCAAAGCAGGATGCAGACGATGAAGGGCAAGATGAGAGTCGAGCAGGAGCAGGTTTCTTTTCCTTCAAGGAAGAGGATAAGGATCGGATGTTTCCTTCCTTATCCTAGCTGAGCCAAATCATGGAATAAATCTACCACACAAGGGAAGAAGGAACGTGCATGCGAAGGAAAGAGAGAGAGGCGGAGGTTATGATATGCATGGGAAGAATTCTTATTCAACAAGGAATCCTTATTCAATAAGGAAACTTCCCTTCAACCTTAGAATCTCATCGCCTATATATATGGCTGACTCTATCATGTAAAAAAGGGGGCTTCGATTCAGTAGTTTAGAGAGAAGCTCTTCGATTCAGTAATTTAGATTAGTTTTCATCCTAGTTCGAGTGGAAGTGAGGAAGAACAAGTCCTACGGGCAATTACAGTCTATTTCGTTTTTTTATATTTTACTGCTTTAGTTTTAGTTGTTGGCGTGAAGCCAAGACCCTGGTTGCTGACTACGCTTTTGGGCAGCAACCCCTTTCCAGATTTATGCTAAGTTTGCTTTTCTTTATTTACTTTGTGTTCTTATTTAATATTATGTCTAGCTAAGTTTATTGTTTGGATTGGATGTAGATGAAGTGATTCTAAATTACTCGTTCAAACTTGTGAGGTCTAATTGTGTTAGTTCGTTAATTAATTTTGTTCCCGAAATACTTAGGATTAATTCTAGACTTAATTGCTATTGAAGTTGATTGATCACCATCTAGATATTGAGATTAAGTCATTAACAGAAATTGGGATCAACACGAGAGTGTCTTTCGTGCCCAAGAAGGTAAAGGGTATTGGAGAGCAGTCGGTATTGACCTACCTCTTAGCTGTCTTGGGTCTATTTATTCTTAATGCCTGTTGGGCAGCATCGTTACTGAAGTGTCTTCGTGACTTTGCTGGTCAAGAGAGGAGATCTTGCCTTCTGGTCAAGATCTGTAAAATTGATTAGACAAGGGTTAAGTGTGTTAGCATCGTGACTTCGTGACCTTAGGGTGTTAACTAATCTTTGCCTTAAACCAAGTGATAAAATTAGTTAATTGAATATCTTTGCACCGATGAACGAGTAAAGAGTAATTAGGATCATGGATTCGAAATCCAATCCAAACTCTTTTGTTATTTGATATTGTTATTTGTTGAGTACAGGTTATTTAGATATTTCGTGACCACAACTCTTTTATTGAGCAACATCTGAAGAACAAATTACGCCAAGTCCCTTGGGTACGATCCCGCTTGCCGCTGACTACTACCTCTTTGGGCAAGAGGTGTTTTATAAATATTATTTGTACGAAGTGTGTGATGACAGCGCTCCGTCACATGGAAAGCTTACCGACTAGATCTATGCCTCATTTGTCAAATGGACATTCTGCGTATTGAACTCCCAACTCTTCAGCGGGCCTATGAATAAACGGCCCATGCTTTTGACAACTAGGACACCTTCTTACAAAAATCTTAGCATCCTTGTTCAAAGAAAGCCAATAGTACCCAGCTCTCAGCACTCGCCGGATCAGGTCTCGGAATCCTGTATGACATCCTGCTATTCCCTGATGCACTTCCTTAATTATCCGCAGACCCTCTGTCTCTGTTACACATCTTAGTAATGGCTGCGAGTAAGCCCTTCTGAACAGATGTCCTCCAATCAGACAATACTTAGCGTAGGTTTTCTTCTTTCCAGCTCTTTCTCCCTCTGGCAATTCTCCCGTTCTCAGGAAATGCAAAATGGGTGCTCTCCAATCACTTTTCTCTTATTTCATGGATGCTCTTTTCTATTCGACTGCTTACCATTCTGAGCAACGTTACTTTCTTCAGCACTAAACCGTTCAATGAGCTAGCCAGTTTGGCGAGGTGGTCTACCTGGGTGTTGAGGTCCCTGGGTATCTGCTCTATCTTCAAGTGCTGAAAGTTCTTACTCAGGTCTCTAACTTGCTCCACATACCTGATCATTCTTTTCTCCTTGATCTCGTAATTTCCTGAGACCTGCTGACTTACCAACTGGGAGTCAGAATGAATAACGACCCTCTGAGCTCTCAATTCAGCTACCATCTCTAGTCCCCTAACGAACGCCTCGTACTCAGCTTCATTGTTAGAGACTCTGAACTCGAATTTCAACGCAAAACTAAGCTCACTCTGGTCTGGCGTTATTATGAAGACTCCAGCGCCACATCCTTCGTTCGTCACTGATCCGTCGATGAATACTTTCCACTCAGGCCATTGCATAGGTTGAGTAGTTTCCTGGATAAAGTCCGCCAGGGCCTGCGCTTTGATAGTTGTGCGTGGCTCAAATTCTACATCATATTCTCCCAGCTCTACGCTCCACTTTACCATTCTCCCTGAGAGATCTGGTTTGCTCAGCACTTGTTTAAAGGGAAAACTGGTTCTTATCTCCACCTTATGAGCTAAAAATACATCCTTAGCCTTCTCGCCGCTGTCATCACAGCCAAAGCAGTTGTTTCTACGTCAGAGTATCTATATTCAGCTCCCTGTAAAGCCTTACTAATGTAATAGATGGGCTTCTGTAGAGAGCCCTCCTCCCTTATGAGGACTGCACTCAGTGAATGATCTCCTACAGAGATGTATAGGTACATGGTCTCTCCTGAAATCGGTTTAGTTAACACCGGTAAGCTCGCCAGATGAGTTTTCAAATCCTCAAATGCTTTCTGGCAGCTCTCATCCCATTCAAACTTACTTGTTTTCTTCAGTACTTTAAAAAACGGGAAACTTTTTTCCGTTGAAGCTGATATGAACTGACTAAGCGCAATAATTCTTCCATTTAGTCGTTGTACCTCCTTTATACTGGTAGGAGTTGCAATCCCTAGCACCGCTTGAACCTTATCTTGGTTCACTTTGATTCCTCTTGGAGTCACCATATACCCCAGGAATTTTCCTGACTTAACTCCAAACGTGCACTTTGCTGGGTTCAACCGCAAATTATATTTCCTTACTACAGTCAGGACCTCCTCCAGGTCTCTGGCATGGTGTTCTGCCTTCATGCTCTTAACGAGGATATCATCTACGTACACCTTCAAGATCTTCCCTATCTGGTCTTCGAATATTGCATCCATCATCCTTTGATAAGTAGCTCCCGCGTTCTTTAGGCCAAAAGGCATCCTTATGTATGAAAACGTGCCACATATGGTCACAAAGGTTGTTTTGACTACATTTTCAGAGGCTAACTATATCTGGTGGTATCCCTGGTATGCATCAAGCATTGATAACAGTTCACATCCCGAAGTTGAATCAACCAACTGATCGATACAAGGCAATGGGTAATGATCTTTCGGGCATGTTTTGTTCAGGTCCCTGAAATCTATGCACATTCGCCAGCTTCCATTACTCTTGGCTACCATTACTGCATTTGATAGCCACTCGAATATTGGATTCTAACAATATGGCCCGCGTCCAACAACCGCATAATCTCTTCTCTGATCATTTTTTCTTTTTCAGGCCCAAAAGATCTCTTCTTTTGCCTTACTGGTTTTGCTTTGGGGTCTACATTCAAACGATGTAGCACTATAGACGGGTCTACCCCTACCATATCTTCTGGTTTAAACGCAAATAAATCTGTATTTTTCCGCAGACATTGAATTATCGCTTCTTTTGGCTCCTTAGTCATTTGTTTCCCCATCTTTGTAGTGAAACCTGCTTTTCCTAGAAACAGTTCCACCATCATCAAATCCTCTTCCACTGGCTGCATTCTTGGTTCTAGGTCTTCCCCTATACCTTTCATCTTTACCTCCTTATCTTACGGTGGGCGTTCTGCCATTGAAAATCCTTTCACCTTTTGCTTAGCATGTTTAATGGATTTTACATATGATTCTTTCGATATTTCTTGGTCCCCTGAGACCTCACCTACCAACCCCTCCTTGTGAGCTAGAAATTTCATTTTCATGTGGTAGGTGGAGACCACCACCTGGAAGTCATTTAGCGCAGGCCTTCCCAATATTATGTTATACGCTGAAGGTGTATCCACTACCAAAAATTTCACCATCCGAGTGTTCGAGGTCTCGTCACTACTGAGTGTTACCTGAAGGGTCACTTCCCCTTTAGGTTGTATATCACCTCCAGTGAAACCATATAATGCTATGTTCACCGGCATTAAATCAACATTAATCTTCATTTTTTGGAAACAATCCCAGAAGAGCACATTCACCGCACTCCCAGTATCCATAAAGATTCGTGGTACTCTCCAGTTAGCCACTTCAGCACTGATCACTAGTGCATCATTACGGGGCGTCGCGCTTACAAGGTCCTTGGGACCAAAGCTTACACACACCTTTGGATTTATTTCTTCTCCCGGGAATGAATCTACCACATCAATCTCCATACCCATTGTCTCCGCTAACTCCTGGACCTCCTTGCTCACCTGAGCTTTAGCAGCTCTCACATAGGCTTTACGAGCTCGACCTGAGTCTCTGTTAACATTTCCTCCCATAATCATGTTGATGTTTTCTCTTTTTGGGGGAGGATCCTCTCGCCGTGGGGGGGGGGGGGGGGGGGGTTCTTTTCCTTTGATCAGGTTTCTTCTGTTCTGGCTCTTTTCTCTTGTAGTCTTTCTCTCTTTCTTTTTTAACAAATTGAAGCAATGTGTCATCCTTTTTCAGCAAACGTTCGATAGCATCTTTCAGGTGGCTGCAGGAGTTCGTGTTATGACCGTAATCATTATGGTACTTTCAATACAACTCAGATCTCATGTTACATGGGGCTTTCTTATAAGTGCTTGGGAACTTGAAGTGAGGAGACCTGGCAGCGGCCTCCATAATCTCCACCAAAGATGCATTGAGGGGCGTATATTGGTCAAACCTCTCTGGAGCTCTCTTAGGCCTCTGCCCTCCTTTATCCTTCTCAGCTTTCTTCGTTGAGGATGACCCTTTTTCGGAGGCCTCCTTCTTAGGCTTAGGGGACTCCTCCTTGACTCTTCTAGCCTCTTGGGCTTCCTCCAGGTTGACGTACTTGTCAGCTCTCTACAATAACTCCTCAAAGTATAATGGAGGTCTCTTATTCAATGAATCAAAGAATAGCCCTGGGGCTAAACCCTGTATTAGTGCCTGAACCTTCACATCATCAGAGGCTAAAGGCACTTGCAACGCTTCAGCATTGAAACGTCCCACATACTAACACAAACTTTCTAAAGGCTTTTGCCTTAGAGCCATAAGCGAGGAAGATGTCTTAACATGTCTTCTTACGCTAGCAAATTGATGCAAGAACATAGACTTGAACTCATCGAATGAGCCTATACAATTGGGTGGTAACTGAGAAAACCACTGCTGGGCTATCTTCGATAAGGTCGTGAGGAAAACTCTGCATTTCACTCCCTCCGTGTACTGGTGGAGCATCACTCCATTCTCAAACCTCATTATGTGCTCATGAGGATCTGTGGAGCCATCGTATTCTAATGTCAGTGTCTTGAAATTCGGAGGTAATTGATCTTCTCTGATGTCCCTTGAGAAAGGAGACTGGCTGTTACTGGTTTTAACAGGTTTCTTAGGAGATTTCTTAGGCGAGGAGGCCTTCTGCTGAAGGTCTTTTAGTTGCTGTTTGAGAGCTGCGATCTCCAAAGCAGCTCCCTCGTCTTGAGGTCTCACAGTTCGTGCTTCACCTTCTGCAAATTCCATTACAAAATGAATAATCATGATTTTATTAGCGAGCAAGCTATTTAGAAACGTCGTTGGTATCTACTTTCTCTAGTTATTTACTGACCATTTTCTGATTCAGTTTGAGGGCTCTCATACCCATCACTTTCATACTGGTCTTCCTCCACAGGTTCTCTCTGTCAAGGAAAATAAGAATATTCAAATCATGAATATTTATTCTCATATTAGCGAGGCTCGAACCATCTCACTGGTATCTTGTCATGATCAAGGTCTTACAAGACCCATTCGTACCTTCTTGGATTTTCCCTTTGTTGTGTTGCCAAACTTCTTATTTTGTCCTTCTAGTGGAGCCAGAGCTTTGGATACAACTTGCTTCACCATGGCACTGAGCTGATCCATTGATACCGCATAGGTAACACTTTGTTGCACATGCACTTGAGGTTCCTCTCTTGTGACTTCTGAACCCCTACGACCTCCCTCTTTCTGGGGCGTGGTTATCTTTGGTGGGGCTACTTTCAGCGTATTCTGATTCTCCTCCTCGATATGATCCTCCGAGGAGCTGTCGTCTCGCACCACTCCTTCAGGTGGGGATTCTCGGTCTCAGACCGATATACTCTCCATGACTGAATCTGTATTTTAAAGTTTTCCGCTATCAGTGACCAGTCAAGGCATATTATTAAGGGTGTAGCAAGTGTTCAACACTACCCTTTTGCCAAGACCATTATCAGGTCTCACTGGGCATTTTAGGGATTTCAAGGAATACGATTCACCATATTCCACTTCCTCACTTACTTGTCCCAATCTCCGTTGGGGTTGCGTGAGACCTGCTCTAAGGACCTCACGTTCCTTTTAATTTCATTCCCTTGTGCTATGAAGGTTTCTGAGATTCACCTATCGGAATCATCTACTTCTAAGACTGATAGTGACAAAAATATCCAGGTCTCGTGGAGACCTGAATATCGCATAAAACCTTTCTGAAATGTTATGTCCAGGATCTGATCATATAAAGGGAGCTGAGATCTCTCCTAAGGATTTCAGCCCAGAGATCTGTTGGGAGGTCTCTCATTCAAATCTAGTCAGATATCTGCCTGAGGTCCCTCGCTTAGGGCTCTCTATCGGGCGAAGACCTGTCGAGCTCGCAGCACCGTAATTAATGACTATGCGGTACTGTCAGAAAGTACAGTCATATTATGGCCAATAGAACAGTGGAACGTGTAAAGTAAAAGGCAAAAAAGGAGCTGATAGCTATACAACTTCATTCACAAGAAAACACGGGTATATATTGAAAAATCTAACACACACAAACATAATTCTTCAGACCCATTTTTCCTGTTACATTCATCTCTCAAAAGGAGCTCAGAACACTGACTTAATCTTCGGAGGTGGTTCGCCGGGAAAACTCCCCGGCCCTTCTTTTCTTGCAGAGTTACGTCGGGGTTCCTCCAGGAAAGACGATTCCGACCGTTGGAGCGAAGAAGAGCTGTCGAACAGGTTAAAGTCTTTCTTCACCTATTCATGTGTTCTGACTTTTTCACGATGTGTATTTTTGGACGCATCATCTGGCGCCGTCTGTGGGAAACGGAATTTTGTCTCGAAATTTTGTTCCAAAACTCTTTTTGCGTGTCTGTTCAATAATGTTGAGTTTGAGTTTAAACTTGAAAAGAAAAGTGCCGAGAAGATGGGTCTGAGTATTTTTAGCAATTTGTATTCTTATCTGCAGAAATTTTTGTCATGTTTAAAAGTAAACGAGTTGAGTGATTTCAAAATTGTCGTATTTTAAACCTTCTCATGAATCTCATTGTAATCTCTGGAACTTGTTGGTTTTCTGCGTTTCCGTAAGAATTCTCGTTTCATAGTATAGTCTGAAGCTGGTAATGGGACAAAAAGTAAGTAAAATTTTCTGATTGTATGGAAGAATTGTCCGAAAACATCTAATGTCGAAAACTAAATCCCATAAATCCTCACGATATGAGGGGATAGAGTGGATGGAAGTATGAAGACTTCAGAGCAAGTCTCATAAACACCCAGCGGAGTTTGGGTATGAATGTGTATGGAAAGGGGATATGATGCAACATATTCCCTGAATTCCTTGAGACACACCCTCGAGACCTGATAACGGTCCTTCGAGAGGGGTATTGCAGACCTGATAACGGTCTCTTGAGACCTGACGATGGTCCTAGTGCTATCTTTTGACTGATAGCTGAAAATTCTGAAATACAGATCTAAGCATGGAGAATATATCGGTCCGAGACCAAGAATCCCCACCTGAAGGAGTGGTGCGCGATGATAGCTCCTCAGAAGAACGTACTGAGGAGGAGAACTAGAATTTGCTGAAAAAGGCCCCACCAAAGATAACTACCTCTCAGAAGGAAGGGGCCTCCGAATCGACCAGCCCTTGAAAAGAGGGAGGGTGTCGCAAGGGCTCAGATGAACCTCAAATGTCTGCACAACAGCATGTCACCTACGCTGTGTCCATGGATCAGCTCAATGCCATGGTGAAGCAAGTTGTGTCTAAGGCTTTGGCCCCGCTGGAGGGCCAAAGCAAAAAGTCAGCCAATACAGCAAAAGGCAAAATTAAGAAGGTATTGATGAGCCTTACAAGGTTTTGATAGCGATGAGATACCACTGAAATGGTTTAAATTACGTTAACGCAAAAGTAAATGCTCATGTCCTGAATGGTACTCTTTCCCTTGACAGGGGGACCTAAGGAGGAAGGTCAATACGAAAGTGATGGGTATGAGAGCCCTCAAACTGAATCAGAAAATGAGGATGATGCACAAGTTGCGAGACCTCAAGATGAGGGAGCTGCCGCTGAAATTGCAGCTCTCAAGCAGCAGTTAAAAGACCTTCAGAAGAAAGCCTCTTCGCCCAAGAAATCTCCTAAGAAGCCTGTTAAGACTACTAACAGCCAGTCCCCTTTCTCGAGAGATATCAGAGAAGATCAGCTGCCTCCGAACTTTAAGACATTGACATTGGAATATGATGGTTCCACTGACCCATATGAGCACATAATGAGGTTTGAGAATGGAGCAATGCTCCACCAGTACACAGAAGGAGTGAAATGCAGGGTTTTCCCCACAACCTTGTCAAAAATAGCTCAACAATGGTTCTCTCAGCTACCACCTAATAGCATAGGTTCATTTGCTGAGTTCAAATCTATGTTCTTACATCAGTTTGCCAGCGCAAGAAGGCATGTTAAGACCTCCTCCTCGCTCATGGCTTTGAGACAGAAACCTTCAGAGAGTTTGCGCCAATATGTGGGACGTTTCAACGCTGAAGCGTTACAAGTACCACTAGCTTCTGACGATGTGAAGGTGCAGGCCTTAATACAGGGCTTATCTCCAGGATTGTTCTTTGATTCATTGAACAAGAAACCTCCATTGAATTTTGAGGAACTGCTGCATAGGGCAGATAAATATGTTAACCTAGAAGAGGCTCAGGAAGCTAGGAAAGCTAAAGAGGAATCTCTCAGACCTAAGCAAGAGACCTCAGAAAGAAGGTCATCCTCAGCAGCGAGAGCTGAGAAAGACAGAGGGGGGCAAAGGCCGAAGAAAGCTCCTGAACGGTTTGATCAATATACGCCTCTCAATGCATCTCTGGTAGAGGTTATGGAAGCGGCTGCTAAGTCTCCTCACTTCAAGTACCCCAGTACGCACAAGGAAGCTCCGCGTTACCCGAGATCTGAGCTGTTTTGCAAATATCACAATGACTATGGTCATGATACTGACTCTTGTAGGCATCTGAAGGATGCTATTGAGCGACTGTTGAAGAAGGATGATACCTTGCTTCAATTTGTCAAAAAAGATTTAAGCTGATCCAGCTTCTCCTGCAAGTCCATCGCATGGGCATAGCCAGTCAGAAAGTGCCCACATGAATACTGTTAACCCAGCTTCGTGATCACAGCCTTCAAATGCTCGCATACGAATGCTGCGAAGTTGACCCTGATCTTGCATTGCATGCACCACAACAGATAACGTTCTTTGTTGGACAAGGAGTTCCCACTGTCAGTCTTGCCATACAGGTTGTAGGCAAGAATCCTATGGCATATGTGAAGGGCATTGGTCTTGAGTTGGTGCCTGTTGTTGTCCAAACCCTTGTATAGCCCAATGTCAATATCCTTCCAAATAGCTGACTAATCCTCAGGCTTAAATATGGGCACTCCTCGCTTTGCCTCCCTATACTCCTTCTTCTGGGTCTCTTTAACATCAATCATGCCCAGAATCTGATTCACCTCATTGATGTGATCCTCCACCTCCTGGCCCATGAAGTTGAAACTGATTACCACATGCCCTATCTTTGCATCGACCACCACATTCATAGACCTATACATCTTCCTAACCAAATCCTCGTACACCACCACCGGCCACTCAAGAAACCTATCCCAACCAATACCATTAAACATCTCCTTCATCTCTTGGGCAACACCTAGAGTTTCGTAGAGTTTGAAATCAAAAACCCTAGGCATAGCGATGCCCCTTGGCGTTGGTGCTCCCAATGGTCGTCTCCTCATTGTCATTCCCGACCCTGCATTCTTGATCTTGAAACTCGTGATTGGGGTGGCATTGATCACCTTCTTCTTCTTCACTCCGACTCATCCTCCTCCTTCACCGCCGTCGATTTTATTTTGGCTGTGGAATCAGCATGATCCCCTTTCTTCAATGATGACTCCGCTGGTCGTGTTGACCTAGCGTCAAAGGCAACTCTCTTCCCCTTCTTGGATGGGAAAGGCTCCGCTACAGTACTCCGCTTCCTCTTCAGCAGCTGAACTTGCTCATCTTCTTTCTCCTCTGCGTCGTCCCCGCCATCATCTTCGGCGGTCTCCTCAGTGGCTTCTATTTTTTGATCAGCAGCGGTTGGTTGTTACCCAAAAACTGTCGTTTCTTCTTGTTGCTCCAGGAGAGTTGGATTTTCTCCATCTTGAACCATGAGTTCGACATCCACCGGAGAAGGTCTTGGTGGAATCGTCAAACCAATGGTGGTTGTCAGTGTCTCTTCCGCCATTATTTTTCTTCGTATGTTGGTGGTTTTTGGTGGAGGGTTTTCAGTTGTAAGATCAATGTGGGAACCGAAAGGGATTTTGTTGAGTTTGATTTTATTTCTCTTCGATACCATTATGGAGAGCAGAGGTGGTTATATGGAGTTTTATGGAGAAGAAAGAGAAAGAAAGGGGGAAGATGGAAGGTTGCGGTTTGAATTGAGGGAGAGAGATGGGAGATGACATGATAGTGGAATGATGGGTACGATTTTTTAGGGTAGTTTCTGACACGCCACCTTTGATGTGATGGCGGTTGTCATCCATCAGGCCTAGATGCCCAAGATGCAATCCATCTCGACCATAGTTATCACTCGTACAGCTCTCCTTTACCACTACTGCTTCCTTGTTGCCCCTGACTCCTGCAGTCTTGACCAACACAATACGACTTGCAAGGAAAAACACTACTTCCTAGGATTAGTAATAAAAAAAATTACTTAACTGAATTAAAAAAAGGAAAAAAACTAAATAAAAGAGAAAAGGAAAGTAAACGTACCCAGGTTGCCTCCTGTTCAGTGCCCAATTTAATCGTCTTGGGCACGACATTAAAATCCTTGCTCAATAATCCTCCTCATCATGGAGTTTAGAGGACTCCCCAATATCTTTCTAGTCTTGCCCATAATAGGCTTTCACCCTGAGTCCATTGACTTTGAAAACCTTCCCACTCTTTGGATCCTTGATCTCGACCGGTCCATTAGGAAGTTGCGCTTGGACTTCAAATGGTCATTCCCACTTGGTATTGAGCTTTCCCGACTTAAGTCAGAACCTTGTCTGATACAGCAACACTTGTTGCCCAAAGTCAAACTATTTCTTCTTGATCAGCAGGTCATGGGTCTTCTTCATTCGCTCCTTGTAAAAGCTAGCATGATCGTAGGCTTCGAGTCTAATCTCTTCCAATTCTTGAATCTCAAGTCTCCTTGCATTGCCCGCTTCATCCCAATCAAAATTCAATTAAGCTACTACCCAACGAGCTCGATGCTCAAGCTCAACTGGTAGATGACATCTTTTTCCATAAACCATGCGATAAGGGGACATCCCAAATGGGTTTTTAAAAGCAGTCCTATATGCCCATAACGCATCATCAAGGCGCATGCTCCAATCCTTCCTCGTGGTGCCCATAGTCTTCCTCGGTATAGTCTTGATTATGTGATTGGACAGCTCAGCTTGTCCATTAGCTTGAGGATGGTAAGCAGTAGATACTCGGTGATGAACTCCATATTTCTTGAACAAGCAGTGATCGTGGCATTGCAAAAGTGTGAACCTTGGTCACTGATAATAGCTCGAGGAACACCAAACCGATTGAATATTTGAGTTCTTAGAAAACTAGCAACCACTTTGGAATCATTAGTTAGTGATGCTCGAGCTTCCACCCATTTGGACACATAATCACTGCCAATAGTATGTACTGATTCCCATGAGAGCTGGGCAACAGACCTATAAAATCCATGCCCCATATATCAAACACCTTGATTGGGAGGATTGGCATCATGGACATCTCATTTCTCCTTGTTATATTTCCTTCCTTTTGACAGAGATCACAATTCTTTACCCAATCATAGCAATCTTTGAATAGTGTTGGCCAATAGAATCCACATTTCAAAATCTTCCTTACCGTTCGCTGGTGCCCAAAATGGCCTCCACATTCCTTTTTGTGGCAATGCTCCATATACTCTTTTGCTCATGATCTTCAACACAATGTCTAATAATCTTATCAGAACACTCTCTCCATAAGTAAGACTCATCCCATATATAAAATTGACTCTCCGCCTTGAGCTTGTTTCTTTGATATCGACCACACTCCGAAGGTATTGCCCCAGTCACCATGTAATTCACCAAGTCAGCATACCACGGTTTGTCCTGGGCATAGCTCAGATGCCAATCGGGAAACATTTCCTTTATCAGATTTCCATCCTCTTCCTGGAGTATCCTGCTCAAGTGGTCAACTACTTGGTTCTAGGCACCACTCTTATCCTTAATTTCTACATCAAATTCTTGTGAAAGAAGAATCCACCGCATCAATCTTGGCTTCTTCTCCTTGTTGGTCATGAGATATTTCAGTGTAGCATGGTCAGTATAGACTATATTCTTGCCCCCAAGAAGATAAGAACGCAACTTTTCAAAGGCATAGACCACGGCCAACAGCTCTTTCTCCGTAGTTGCGTAATTGCATTGGCAGCATTCAACGTCTTCGAGGCATAGTATATCACATAACTTTCTTTTCCTCATTTTTGCACAAGCACAGCACCTACAGCAAAAGCACTAGCATCGCACATTAATTCAAACGGCATACCCCAGTTAGGGGGTTGGATGATCGGGGCTGTGATCAAGTTGTTTTTCAAAATATGAAATGCTTCATTGCATTCCTCATCAAAATTCCAAGGCACATCATTCTGCAACAACTTGGTCATGGGCTGAGCTATCTTGGCAAAGTCCTTCACGAATCTTCTATAGAACCCAGCATGCCCAAGAAAACCTCTAAGTTGCTTGACATTGTTGGGGTATGGTAGCTTCCCTATGATATCGATCTTGGCCTTGTCAACTTCAATATCTCTTTCCGAAATAACATGCCCAAGGACTATCCCTTCCTTGACCATGAAATGACATTTTTCATAGTTCAACACTAGGCTCTTCTCAACACACGTCTTCATAACTCGTCCAAGATTGTTGAGACATGAGTTAAAGTCTCGTTCATAGACTGTGAAATTGTCCACGAAGACCTCAATACATTTCTCAAGAAGGTCAGAAAAAATATACATCATACATCGTTGGAACGTGCCCAGAGCATTGCACAATCCAAATGGCATCCTTCTATAACCAAAAGTTCTAAACGGGCATGTGAATGTGGTCTTGCCTTGGTCATCCTCAGCCACCCATATTTGCATATACCCAGAGTATCCGTCGAGGAAGCAGAAGTATTTGATACCCGCTAACCTCTCAAGCATCTCGTTAATGAATGGCATAGGAAAATGATCATTCCTAGTTTTGTGATTGAGCTTGTGATAATCAATGCACACCCTCCATCCATTCTGAAGTCTCATGGCCACCATCTCTTTTTCATCATTCTCGACCACCTGAATTCCTGACTTCTTGGGCACGACATGTACTGGGCTCACCCAGCGACTGTCTAAAATTGGGTAGATTATGCCCAAATCCAGGAGTTTCGGGATCTCCTTCATGACCACTTCCTTCATAGCAGGGTTCAACCTTCTTTGTAGGTCTCTGACCGGGACTGCATCCTACTTGAGCAAGATATGATGCATGCAATCCATAGGGCTTATGCCTTTGATGTCAATCAAAGTCCAACTAATTGCTTCCTTAAACTTGCTCAAAAGTTCTCTTACCCTATCTTCTTCCTCCATCAAGAGTTCTAAACTTATTATTACGGACAAGGTCTCATTCTCCCCAAGGTAGATATACTTCAGATGCTTGGGCAACGTCTTCAACTCAAGTTTTGGTGCGTTTTGGAGTGAAGGCACCAACCTATCTTCCGGCTTTAACTCTGGAATGTTGAGTCGCTCGAAACCATGATGTTTATTGCCTTCGTTCTAAACATACCGGCATTCTTCCAACTTTTCTTGGTCAAGATCTTCACTGTCTTGACCAAGATCTTCTTCTATCTGTTGCTCAAGGATCTCATTCCCCCAGTTTTCCACAATTACCTCATCGAACTAATCTGGTGGAAATTCTGATTCAACTTTAAAATCGTCCTCCTCTAGCAATCCTTCATAGCCTTCAGCCTCTAAAACTTTCAAGTCATTGACCATTTCCATCCTTTCCTCGAGCAAGAAGAGACTATTCACTATTTCTACACCCTCGAACTTGTTCTGCTTGCACGCATAAAATTCCACCACTTCACCCACTACTTCAACAGTTAGCTTTCCAGACTCGCAATCAATCTTGGTTCTTGTCATTCTCAAGAATGGTCTCCTGAGTAAAATCACAAGGTTCTTAACCATCCTCTTCCCCATGTCTAGCACAGCAGGGAATATGACATCGCCTACTTTTACCAAGACGTCCTCCAAAATTCCATCTGGGTAAATCGTTGAAAGATTCGCTAATTGGATGACAACTCGTGTTGGAGTTAGTGGTCCAAACCTCAACTCGTCGAACATTTCCTTGGGCATGACAATGATCGATGCCCCTAAGTCGAGCATTGCCCTTGGTATCATGGTCATCCCTATGGTACATGATATAGCAAACATCCCTGGATCTCTCTGTTTGATGGACAAGTGCGGGTCCATTATCGATGAAACATTAGCCATGTGAAACTTAGCATCATCAGAATACTTTGTTTTCTTTGTGCACATCTCCCTCAAGAATTTAGCACACTTAGGCATTGATCAAAGTGCCACCAATAGAGGAAGGTTGATCTCAACTTTTCGGAAGACTTGCAACATTTTATTAATCTCTTGTTGCTCTCTGTCCCGGGCAAATCTCCTTGGATAAGGTGCAGTGGGACTATTGGTTTTGGGGACAGTCCTCTTGGCCAACAAAATTGCTTCCCTCTCAGCTTTAAGGGACTCGAGCAATTCTTCATCTTCTTTTGAACTAAAAATGGGGTTCTTCTTGGCCAAGATGGTAGCCTCCTTCTCAGCTTCCATCTCACGATACATTTTTTCCTAATTGTTTGAACCCATTTTGGTCTCCTCTACCTTCTATGGTTCCTTCCTTGGTATCATGGGCACTGTTTCAGGCAAAGGTCTTCCGCTTCTTAAGGTCACAACATTGACCTGTTCCTTATTAATCTCCACTTGTGTAGGAAGGCGTCCGCTCTTTTCTTCAACAAGCTTAGATAATGTCTAAGAGATATATGTCAATTAAGCTTGGAGATTGTTAGAAGTGCCTCGACTTTCAAATCTGAAAATTCTCAAAGTCCTTCATAAAACGATCTATGGTGTCCTTGATAAATTCTACTCTGTTCTGGTCCCGATGGGGATGAACATAGGGATGATGCTGTTGTTGGGCATGTTGCTAAGGATGTTGATGAGGAAGTGGTACCTGGTAGTGATTGTTGCCATACCTCATATTCTCATTTTGGCGGAATCCGAAGTTATTGTTTTGCCCATAACCAAATCTCTACTGCCCAGGAACACCTTGTTGATTCTGCCCCATAGCCTTGACTTCTTCTTCCTCAATGAACCAATTGGGACAATCGGAAGTGATGTGGGTCGAGGCTTGGCATACTTCACATTTCTTGACAGCTTTCCTCACCACTACTTCTTTCTCATCTACTTTCCTATTTAATGCCTCTATTTTATCATCTATCTTGGCCATGAATTCCTTCATAATATTGACCAGAACGTCTTTGTTTCCACCATGATCATGTGTATTCTCCCTAGGAATATCATCCTCATCTCGAGATTGCTCGGCCATAGCAGCTATCTTCCTGAACACTTCTGCTGGCAATTGATCGAAAATTTCTCCTCCACAAGCAGCTATTATCCACTTCTTTTCTGATGCTCACAATCCTCACATGAAATACTGACACGCACCCATCGTATGGTACGATCAAAATACCTGTGTATGCCCCAGACGGACAGTACACGCTCCTATGCCCACTACCGGACTGGTTAGTCTTAGCGGCAAGCTAGGGTCGATCCCATGGAGAGTGATGAACCACCTTACTCTTCAGTATACAGATCGAGTTGTCACTATCTCAATCTGTGTATCTGCACAATAAAATAGACGGAAATCAAATATTAAAAGGGGGGTAAGATTTGGGGTAGGTCGTGATGAACAGCGAATGATGAACAACAACTTAGCTTCAGGGTTCACATGGACTCCTCCTTTCAACCTCGTCTCTCGCTTCAATTCATCTCCTGCCCTGCATACTCCTTTGCATAGTTCTTGCAACCGACTGGATTCACTCCAGTTCTGCTCATTCTGACCACCTTTCCTCTTTTTGACCTGGACTGAGCTTCCTTCCTTCGAACAACAGTTTCCTTCCCCTAGACAGACTCTATCGACACAAAAGACATGAAAAATAGGGCCAAACGGCCCAAAAGTCGAAGACGCATCAAACCTACACACTTAAACCATACTTGCCCTCAAGTATGTTGGTGGATTCACAAAGACACCAAGAAAAAGAATGAATGAAAAAAGAAAGAAAGAAACTACAAGACACGAAAATGCGCAGTTAAATGAATCAGTTCGTGCATGCATGTATCCACTTGTTACATTCCACATCCCATTGAGCAATTACACCACATGATCGTACTAGCAGTTTCCCTCACACCCACTCAAGTGTTTGGCTAGTGTTTACTCTCATTCATGCTGCATTAGCTTTCCTATTAGCTTGTTCGAGGATTTATGGCTATTAGTTAATCAGGTGTAAATTATCAAAAGGTCTTTATTTGGCTGTAATGGGGCATACGGAGCAGGGTGAGAATTTTCTGGATAGTGGGTTAAGACTTGATTCCAGCCACATGGACTGCTCTTTCAACATAGGTGCTCCCACTAATCCCAATACTCCTTTCTTTCTTTGGGGTATATATTTTCCTGAGGCATGTATTGATCTTTGATCGTACTTAGAATTTTCATTCTTTTAATTTCTGCCCCTTTTCTTAAACATTGACTACCCCCTTTTTTTTATTATCGCCCTTCTTCCACTTTTGATTCTTAGAGCAGCTATGTACCCTTCTTATTTTGTATGGTGTGGGAGACACACTCTTAATCAAATGTCATTACAAGGGCTCATGAACGAAAGAATCATTTTGGCTCAAAGTGGTTAGCAATGGATCATAGTGTTTAGCATGAAAAACTCTGGGGCTTCTAATCACAAATAAACTGCCCTTATCCTTTAATTCACACCACTAGCTAACAAGTTCTAGGATTACTAAACAGCATGAACACACAAAAGATAGAAGCAATTAGGCTCAATTCTCACAGGTGTGGATTTCTGCATTTCTTCTACTGCTATACATGTAATGCATGCTCAGCATACCATTCAAACCAAATAACATGCACACATTCCCTGATCCATATATCATGCACACACACAGACTCAAGACTCAATGTACACTAGACTCCTATTGACACAACACATAAAAGAAAAAAAACAGGAACTAAAAGAACAAAAAAAAAAAAAAACCTAAACTAAAGATAGGGGAAAGGAAACTTATTCGTCCTGGTCGGAGGCATCTTCCTCCTCTTCAGTTGCTTTCGCCATCAACTTCTCAAAGCTCTTCTTCATGTTGGTGTGGATTGCCGTCATCTCCGCTTTCAACATCGCTACTTCTGCACGTAGCTCCTTCAACTCTGCCAGTATAGCCACCATCTCCCTGTTCGAGCGGCGCGGAACCGGCTGCTCATTCGCCTTGCTCGGTTCTGCTCTGCCTGCTATTCCTTCTGGATGAACCAGCGAGTAATTTCCATGCTCGTCCACCTCAACAATTCTCCACCTCACGAAGTGCCCCTGGTCCAGAAACCTTGTCTCAGCAGCTGCGAGATCATCTGGCTTCTCCAAGTCGAAATTGGTGAGATTCTTTGCAAGAATCCTCGCCAAAGGGTAGAGTGAGAGGAACTTGTTGTGGTGGGTCACTCCAAACTGAAACTGTTGTGCTGCCACGAACCCAAAGTTTACCCGCCTCTTCTCCATCATGCACCATAAAATGAACAGCTCCTGCTGAGTCACCACGTTAGACCCCTCCAACCGCCCGTAGATGTTGTAAGCCAACCACCTGTGGCAAATCTGTAGCGCTGGATCTCTGATCTCATTGGACTTGCTGTTGTTCTTCACATAGCGATCCCTGATGGAGATGATTGACCAGTAGTGGTCAATCTGAGACTTCCATTCATCCGAGGCCACCGTCTCTACCTCCTTATACTCTTCCTCATACACCTCCCGCAGCTCCAATACTCCGAGTTGGATGTTCAACTCGTTGATGGAGAGAGGGAACATCCTGCCCCTCAGTTGAAAGCGCAGGGTGCACGGAGTCTCGATGCCGTATTTGCCGCAGGGTTTGAATTCCACCGTCCCCATGAATTCTTCCGATAGCTTCTTGAATGCAGGGTAATTCCATTCCAACACCTTCCCCCAGCCGATACCCTTGAAGTATCCCTCCACCCTCTCTTTGATACCAAAGGCTTCCAAGGTTTCTGTCAACAGGTAGTACCAAGGGAGGATCTCCCTGTTTTGCAAGATGGCATACCGCTGGCTATCTAGTGGTATGGTTGCTCCAGATGTTGCGGGTCGTAGCACGCCTTTCCTCTTGGCTCCTGATTTCGTGGCGGTGACACTGGGTGTAGACTTTACAGGTGCTTGAATCTCCCCCGAGTTAGTTGTCGATGATCTCCACTCTCTCTATTTCTTCCTCTTCGATCTCCTTTGCTTCTCCTTCCTTCTTCTTCCCTTTTTCCTCAGCTGTAACCCTCCTCACCGTGCTCGTAGTTCCCACCTTGCTCCCTAATTTGCTCTGTTTGGACTTCTGCGATAGGGGCGGTTTAGAGGTTTCAAGCTTCCTCTTTGTTCCCACCCCTTTCTCCTTACTCTGTAGGGTGACATCCTCCTGAGCCCGCACTGGAATGCTCTTCTCTGCTTCCTCCTCTCGTTCCTTCTCCTCGTGGTCAGAAGCGGTCAGGCCACCCTCCTTCGATTGAGATTGAGAACGGGAAGAACTGGGAACTGGAGTAGGCGCCTTTGGTGGAGGGCTAGCTGCTTTCTTTCCAGTCGTTTTCTTCTTCGCTGCTGCTACGGTAGTGGTGCCCTTGACCGCAGGCTTCTTCTTCTCTTTCTTCCCGGGCGGTTGGACATCTGGTTCTTCCTCGACCTGCACTTGCTCGTGGTCACCCGCAGCGCCTCCTTCGCCGGTGGCTTGCTTCTCCGGTGAGGGGATCCTTTCCTGTTCTTCTTCGTCCACCCCCTGAGTAGGTGTGGTCTTTTCTGAACTGTGCACTGGAGTTTCCTCCGATGTGGTGCTGCGAGTTTTTCTCTTCTCCCCCACCGGTACAGATTTTGTAGCGGTTGGGCTCTTGGGTTGAGTACCGGGGTCGGCGACTCTTTTGTCGGTTCTTTTGTGAGCGGCTTTCTTGATTCTAACCATGGTGACGGTTGGAATTTTAGGGTTTTCAGAAAAACGGCGAGGTTGGTGAAGTATGTGGGATGAGAACTGGGTTTCTGTGCTTAAATGGCAGATTGTGGGCAACGGTTATGGCGGAGTGGAGGAAGTGGCTGAGTTTGAGGCGGTTGTGAAGGTCGTGAGGGTAAATGGTGGAGGGTTTTCTTCTGATTGATGTAGAGGCGAAGTGACAGTTATGGGAAGTCGAAACAATCAAGGGAATAAAATCATTACCAAATTTTGAAATTCAAATTTCGTGCGAAATCCCAAGCGCCGCAATTATACCAGCCATCCTTGTCAGATGCGCCTCCACGTCACTCTTTGGTTAGACCATCTCCGTTCCACACACCGGTCTGCCACCTACACACTTTGCATCGCAAAGTGGGTTCGCAATCTACCCCGGACCTCTACCTACACACTTTGCATTGCAAAGTGGGTTCGAACTCCAAGATAGACTTTTAAAAACAACTTGGCCCACATTCTCCAGTTCTGACTTAGTCAAATACGCACTTACTCAAAAACAACTAATTATTAACTAATTAAAGGAAAAGAGGTTGTGGTCTGACCGACGACCACTCCTGGGTTGCCTCCCAGTCAGCGCTCTTGTTTAATGTCTTGAGCTCGACTTCCAGCTTCTGCTCTTACTGATAAATAGGATCCAGTAAAGAGCATTTCTCCTTGGTCTTCTTCAACTCTGAATAATCGAAGTACGGTTTCAAACGATGACCGTTCACCACAAAAGTATCCTTTCCATTCAAATCATAAACTTCGACACTTCCATTAGGGAATAACTCCTTCACGATGTATGCCCCCCCCCCATTTTGAATTAAGCTTCCCACTCATCATCTTAAATCGAGAGTTGAATAGCAACACCTTTTGGCCAGACCAGAATTCCTTCTTTCTAAGCTTGGCATCGTGGATTCTCCTTGTTCTTTCCTTGTACAAAACTGCATTGTCATATGACTCCAACCTAAGTTCCTCCAATTCATTCATCTGCAACTTCCTTTCTTCTCCGGCCTTAGTCATACTGAAATTGATTCTCTTGATCGCCCAGTAAGCCTTGTGTTCCACTTCTACTGGTAAATGGCATCATTTTCCGAACACAAGCCTGAATGGTGACATGCCAATTGGAGTTTTGTAGGCAGTGCGGTATGCCCATAACGCATCTCCCAAGTAATTGCTCCAATCCTTTACGATTGGGATGAACTACCTTCTCCAATATGCTTTTGATCTCCCTGTTAGAAATTTCAGCCTACCCATTGGCCTGAGGGTGGTATGCAGTCGTGACTTTATGTTTCACCCCCATTCTTTTGGTTAGTGCTCTAATGGTGGCATTGCAGAAATGGGATCCTTGGTCGCTGATGAGGATTTTTGGAACTCCGAATCTACTAAACACATGTTCTCTCAAAAATTCAGCCACCGTATGAGCATCATTACTGGTTGTAGCCTTTGCCTCGACCCATTTGGATACGTAGTCGACTGCCACCAAAATGTATTCATAATTCCCTGACTTAGGGAGTGGCCCCATAAAATCGATTCCCCATACATCGAAGATTTCCACAGGCATAATAGGCATCTGAGGCATCTCATCTCTTGCGGTAATACCCCCTACCATTTGACACTTTGGGCAGCCCTGTACCCATTTCTTGGCATCAGCGAAAATGGTAGGCCAATAGAATCTACTTTCCAGTATTCTTTGCACTGTTCTCCTCCCACCGAAATGGCCACTACATGCTGTGCTATGGCACATTTCTAATATTTGATCCTGTTCAAACTCTGGAACGCACCTCCTTATGATTTGATCTGTACCAATCTTCCATAAATGCGGTGCTTCCCAAAAATAAGAGCGAGCCTGTGTTACCAATTTCTGTCTCTCGAACGTGGTCTTCCCTGGTGGTACTTCCTTGGTGAAAAGATAATTTGCTATGTCTGCAAACTAAGGCTCCTTCTCGGTTAGAGCATACAGAGTTTCCATCTCCATATGATCGCGCATGGCGTATAGCTTTTCATCCGGAAAAGTATCTTCTATCGGTTCGCCATCATCTTTTCCTATTTGTAGCCTGCTTAGATGATCAGCTACTAGATTGGCTGCTCCCTTCTTATCTCTTATTTCCAAGACGAACTCTTGGAGCAGCAATATCCACCGGATAAGTCGTGGTTTTGATTCTTTCTTCACCATGAGGTATTTCAATGCGGCATGATCAGTGTAAACGATCGCTTTTGTGCCCAGAAGATATGATCTGAACTTCTTGATTGCAAAAACCACTGCCAACAATTCCTTCTCAGTCGTGGTGTAGCTACACTGAGCTGGATTCAAAGTCTTGGAGGCGTAATATATAACGTGGCTTTCCTTACCTCTCTTCTGTCCCAGTACTGCTCCAACCGCATAGTTGTTGGCATCACACATGATTTCGAATGGTATCTCCCAATCTGGCGGTTGAATGATAGGGGCTGATACTAATTTATCCCGTAAATTCAGAAATGCCTCCTTACAGTCGTCATCAAAGTCGAACTGTACATCTTGTTGCAGCAAACGGGTCATAGGTTGAGCAACCTTTGCAAAATCCTTAATGAATCTGCGGTAAAATCCTGCGTGACCAAGGAATGCCCGTATGTGCTTGACCGTGGTTGGATATGGCAACTTGGCGATGGAATCGATCTTTGCCTTGTCCACTTCGATACCCCTCTCTGATATGACATTTCCCAGTACGATGCCTTCTCTCACCATAAAATGGCATTTCTCATAATTGCGTACCAGGCTTTTCTCCACGCATCTTTTCAACACTAGCTCAAAATGATTAAGACATGTGTCGAACGAATCACCATATACCGTGAAATCATCCATGAACACCTCTATGCAGTTTTCCAATAAATCTGAAAATATGCTCATCATGCACCGTTGGAAAGTTCCAGGTGCATTGCAAAGACCAAATGGCATTCTTCGGTATGCGAACGTCCCGTACACACAAGTGAATGTGGTCTTTTCTTGGTCTTGTTGAGCTACGAATATTTGCATATATCCTGAATATCCATCCAGGAAACAGTAATAGGCATTACCAGCCAGTCGTTCCAGCATTTGGTCGATAAAGGGCAATGGAAAATGGTCCTTCCGTGTGACCATGTTTAGCTTCCGGTAGTCTATACAGACTTGCCACCCAGTTTGTAGCCTTGTTGGAACAAGCTCGCCTTTGTCATTCTCCACAACCTGTACTCCAGATTTCTTCGGTATGACGTGAACCGGGCTGACCCATTGACTGTCGAATATAGGGTAGATTATACCCAACTCCAAAAGCTTTAGGATCTCCTTAAGTACCACCTCCTTCATAACAGGATTCATTTTCCTCTGTGAATCCCGTACTGGTCGTGCTCCTTTCTCCAAGTATATATGATGCATACACTCTGTTGGACTGATTCCCTTTATATCTGCCAAGGTCCAACCGATGGCTTCCTTGTTCTCTCTCAATACTCTGACTAGTCTTTCTTCCTGCACCAGGGTTAGATCAGAACTGATAATCACTGAAAGAGTTTCCTCCGGTCCCAAGTAGGCATATTGCAAGTGCTTCGGCAACTTTTTTAATTCCAAAACTGGGGCCTTCACAATCAAGGGCATTAGCTTCTCGTGTTCTCCATACTGAGAGAACAACTCCGATTTGCCCTGCCCCGATCCTCCGATGGAGTACACTTCCAAGATAATATCTTTAATCTTCCTGTCAACTTCCACTGCTGCTTCCAAAGTGCTTTCTTTTAAAGAATACAACTCCATGATGGTCTCCTTCATCTCGAGATCCTCCATTTGTACGGCATCTCGATCAGTAAGACCGGCTTGTATAACCCTTTCTGTCATGTCACTTGAGCTGAATGACAGGTTCTGCTCTTGTACCAATGGTTCGAATATGTCAATCATCTCTACAGATTCCAGATCAAGTTTCCGTCTCATAACTTCGTAAATGCTGAATTCTTCTACTACACCATCGAATCCACACGATAGAATTCCAGTCTTCATGTCCAATTTAGTTCCTGCAGTCATCATGAACGGTCTGCCTAACAGGATGGAGTTCTCCTTTGCTTCCAAACCGGTATCCAACCCGTAGAAGTCAGCAGGAAAAATCAGCTCCCCTACTTTGATAAGCACATCTTCGATCACGCCCTCTGGGTACGCGTTTGACCTGTCTGCTAGTTGTATGACAACTCGGGTGTTCCGTAGTTCCCCCAAGTTGAGCCTGTTGAAAACTGCCAGGGGCATAACATTTATAGATGCCCCCAAGTCCATCATGGCTTTGTCCATGTTCCTTCCTGCGATGTTGCAAGGGATATTGAACATCCCCTGGTCTTTCTTCTTAGGTGGCAATTTCTGCTGTATGATGGCTGACACACTCTCTCCCATGACATATCGAACATCCTTATCAATCTTCACCTTCCTCGACCAAAGATCTTTAAGGAACTTGGCATACTTTGGGATTTGCTTAATTGCGTCCAGTAGGGGTAGGCTAAGTTCCAACTTCCGAAAGATTTTCATCATATCATTGGCTTCTTTTCCTTGGCTTTCTGTCGAAGTCTACCCGGATAAGGGGGTTCGGTTTGCTCATCATCACCTATTTCTCCTGAAACTTTGTTGCTGGTCCCCTCCTCTCTTTTCCGGTTAACTTCTGCCTCTGCCAAAATTTTTTCATCTTGCTCATTATCCACCTCTGTGATTATTGCTTGTGCCTGCTCCTTGTGATTGATCCCTTGAGATGGAAGTTTCCCTATATTTTCTTCTACTTTTGCCAACGCCTTCGCCAGATGACCAATCTGCACGTTGGTTTGATTCATACCAGCTCGGATTTCATTGCGGAACTTCTCACTTTCCTTAGCCATGCTCTCCATGGCCTCTTCCCACGGTGCTCTCCTCTGATGAGGTGGTTGATACACTTGTTGCTGTTGGGGCTAGTAGTGGTGTTGTTGTGGTGGACCTCCCTGATATTGTCCTTGTTGTTGGTGCTGGGCAAATGATTGAGATGATCCCGGTAGACCTGCACCGTTTTGTTGTGGTTGACCATCCTGTTTCCATCGAAAGTTAGGATGATCCCTCCATCCTCTGTTATACGTATTTGAAAACGGGTCATGTTTCCTCTGAAATCCTTCATTTCCCCCCATGGCATTTACGTCCATTATATCTTCACCAAAGTTGGGGCAATTTTCAGATTGATGCCCCACTGCATCGCATAGGCCACACTGTCTGACCTTCTTCTGCATGGTCAGACCACTCAGTAATGTCTTTATTTCCTTCATCTCCTTTTCCAGATTTGTCAGCTTATCTTTTTCCTCTCCTCTCTCTGGTATCTCTCTGCTTCTGTCATGTCCATCATCTCTGGATTCTTCTGCCATCATTCCCAAGAGTTTGAAAATCTCTTGAGGTGTTTTGCTCAGCAGTGATCCGTTGCATGCAGCCAATACCAGTCCTCGATCGCTCCTCTGCATGCCCTTCACCAAGCTTTCTACTTGATCTTTTGGAGTAATCTGATGGTGAGGACAGTTGCTTAACAACCGTTTGAAACGAGTCCAATACTCATAAAAATTTTCCAGTCCATCTTGCTTAATGTTTCAGATGTCCTATCGCATCCTTTCAACTCTTGTGGCTAGAAAAAATTCTTCCAAGAAACTCTGCTGCATTTCTGCCCAAGTGGTAACGCTTCCTTGGGGTAGATTGTACAGCCATCTCCTTGCGCTGTCCACTAATAAGAATGGAAAAAGAACTAGTTTCACATATTCTTGCTGATTCTCATTGGACTAATGCATCACTGTCATTTCGAAATCCTGGAGATGGGTATGCGGGTCGTCTCCTGGATATCCATTAAATTTCGGTAAGACCTGTATTAATGCAGGTTTCAAGTCAAACCGTTCAGGTGCGAAGGGGTTCGTCGGTAAGGTGATCCCGTTCGGCCTAAGATTCAGATTAGTTGGGTAGGCCAACTGCTTGAGGGTCTGCGGTTGCTGTGGTTGGTCGACCATAGTGTCGCGTCTCGCTATTCGTGCAAGTGCGCGTAGTCGTCGTTCAGCTCGTACAATATCTGGATCAAAAGTTAATGCTCTCTGTACTCGACGAGTTCCACGCATACACTAATAGTGGAAGATGGAATGAGAAGAGTAAAATTGTTGCGCGTCACTCCCCGGCAATGGCGCCAATTTTGACACGCATCCGTCGTATGGTACGATCAAAATACCTGTGTATGCCCCAGATGGACAGTACACGCTCCTATGCCCACTACCGGACTGGTTAGTCTTAGCGGCAAGCTAGGGTCGATCCCACGGAGAGTGATGAACCACCTTACTCTTCAGTATACAAATTGAGTTGTCACTATCTCAATCTGTGTATCTGCACAATAAAATAGACGGAAATCAAATATAAAAAGGGGGTAAGATTTGGGGTAGGTCGTGATCATTGTTGACATGTAAATTCGGTCATGGGCACACTAAAAATCCGTCCATACTTCGTATAAACTCAAGGCGTGGGCCAAAGACATTGGGGCGTTTCAAGAGTTTATATTCTACACTTAGGATGGTTGAATCCCTTGTTGTCGTCTTGGTCCGAAGGTCACGCTTCACCCCGGTCACAAGGCCGTGCTTCACTCCTCCTTAGATAATAGTCATACCCGATCTCTCCAAGTATGACCCTCATCAACCTTCTCTTCCAAACTTCCCATGTCCGCACCTACAGAGTAGACACCACTCGCGGGATACTCATTTCCGGGACCACGTCCAACCGGTCATTGCAATGCCTACGATACGCGAGATGAGTCCTTTGGTCGATAACCATGGCTTGATGCCTCGTCACAGTTGATGGGTGATTGTTAGAGAAGCCCAAGACTGAAGAAGGACGCAGTATCCCCTTGTCCAATCCTCACCATCCAGATCTACAGCACCATGCCAGGTGCTGCTTAGCTACTCGGTCCTGGCACCTCAAACGCTGTCGTTTGTCATGCCCTGCCTTTGCTTGACATGGTACAGCTCCAACCGAACGGAGATCACCCGTTAGATTGAAACTGCCAATGAGTTCTGCTCCAGTCCTTCCAGAACTACTGGACTCAACCGATGGCACAAGTGCCTCACGAATATTTCACATGTCAACAATCAATCATTTCCCATACCCAAATCTCACCAAGTAAACTACTCACACATAATTGAATATATAATGATAAGCGAAAAAGAACACATTACTAAAAGAAATACGAAATACTCGAATTAAAAGTACCTAAGGCAACAGCCTTGGATTTGTTCTTCACAGCGGAATGTAAATAAAAACAAGTAAAGATTGTTTTGAGCAGAAAATATAAAAGTGTTTTTCTCCGAACTAGGAACTGTAGACTGAATAATTCTCCCACGTTGTGCCAGCCGCCTTGGCTGGACTTTTATAGCATGCAGTGGTAGTGGCAAAACCCTAGGCGGGTGGATTGAAATGGCATGATTAGCAGTTTCCATGTTGAGCGAGATTTCGAATATCTGCGATTGGTTGGACGGATGATTGGCGATCTCCGATTGATTTGATTATTTAAGGTAGGGCGCTGACCTCCAAATCCTTCCTTTCATGAATGCTTGGCAGATATTGGTGAATCCTCTCCACGCGGCTTTCCTTCTTGAGCTTTGGCGACAGACTGGAAATCTTTGCAGTGGTCAAACTGGTTGCATGCTTCATGGTTGATTTCCTCGTAGGCAAGGCAGCTGCAAGATCTTCTTTGTTGTTGGGTGCATTGCGTTAATACCTCGAATGCAAATGATGAACAACAACTTAGCTTCAGGGTTCACATGGACTCCTCCTTTCAACCTCGTCTCTCGCTTCAATTCATCTCCTGCCCTGCATACTCCTTTGCGTAGTTCTTGCAACCGACTGGATTCACTCCAGTTCTGCTCATTCTGACAACCTTTCCTCTGTTTGACCTGGACTGAGCTTCCTTCCTTCGAACAACAGTTTCCTTCCCCTGGACAGACTCTATCGACACAAAAAGACATGAAAAATAGGGCCAAACGGCCCAAAAGTTGAAGACGCATCAAATACTCAACAAGATTAATCTCTTCAATCCGATGTTGTGGGCAACGTGACAGCATCTTCTTGAACCTTTCATAGTACTCGTACAATGACTCATTGGTGCCCATTTTGAGCGAAGAGATTGCATTCCTTACACTTTAGATGCGGCCAACAGGAAAATACTTGTCAAGGAATGCCTGTTGCAACTTCTTCCATGTGTCCATACTTCCCTCGAGCAAGGTATAAAGCCACTCTCATGCCCCATCAAGTAGTGAGAAGGGGAACATGAGTAACCTTACGTAATCATCAAATCTCTCATGAGGATCAGTGACCCTTACGGTGCTGCATGCCATCTCAAAGTTCCGAAGATGAGTTTGTGGATCTTTCCCTCAATGATTGCTGAATTTGGGCAAGATCTGGATCAATAAATGCTTAAGCTCCCAATTTTCGGTGATCTCGAGCAGCTTGATGCTCGAGGGCTTGATGCCCCTTGTTATCAGAGAACATGATCTCCCTAATGGTCTTCTCCGCCATTTCTTCTTGTTCTGATTCTTCGTCCTCATGGTCAGAGTAAGAATCATCTTGCTCGAAGTAGTCGTCTCCTATCACACTCAGGACCGTTGAAGGTTCATTGGCATCGTCCTCCACGGTGCTCTTACTTTTTCTTGCTCGGATTGCTCTAACCTCCTTCTCAAGATCCTCAACAAACAAAAGTTCTCCTGGTTCACTTCGACTTTTAGGCTTGGGCATACACCAAACTCAAAAACCTTGAAGATTAACTATCTTAGAACCAATTCCCCGACAACGGCGCTAATTTGACGAAGCCGTCATTTAGCTTCGCGCAAATAAATTTATAAGTTTCCTTGCCCACAGTAGATAGTAGCTAGTAGTAAGTAGGGTTGAACCCAAGGGAATCGACGTAGTCTCTCTTCCTTGTAACTCGTATTGCAAAATAAGGGCTTTGACAACGACTGCGCTTGTCTTGGTCAACAAGTACTAAAAACTATAACTAAGATCTAAACAGAAACTTTATTAATAATAAAAGAGACCTGGATTAGGGTCGAATCATTGATCTTAAACTCTCACTCCATCATGGGTGCAAGGATTTTAGTTTCAAGAAAGTACTATTTGGTTTCAAAGTAGATTAATTCTAGCCCTTTGGTCATGAAGTCACGACTAGAATACTCTACTTTTTATCTATCCTTTTTATTTAGATCATGCCAGAGACTCTCTAGACAAAATCCCTTTCCTGATCAAGGCAGTACGAAGACTCTTCAGCAACTATCTTGCCCAAGAAGCTTTAAGATTAGACCTGAATCAGCCAAGAGGTGCTCAAGACACCGACTGCTCTCTAATACTCGTTATCTATTCAGGCATTAGAGACACTCTTGTGTTGACCCTGATTCTATTGGTGATCAAGACTCATTAACTTATTGGTGATCAAGCAATTAATTATCTTGCTCAAATCTTTTATTAAGACCTAAGTATTATGGGAATAAAAGCATGCAAGTATTTAGTACAAATTAGACCTCACGAGTGTTTAGGTTTATGTTCAATTCAACTCATCAATCCAGGCTGAAGAAATTAGCTAGACATAATATAAAGTGAAATCAAAATGAAAAATATAAAGCAGAACATACATGGAATTAAAACTAAAGATGAACTATACTCCATCAAAACAGAAATCGTCTTGGCCATAACATCCAACTAAAACTAAAGCAGAAACTATAAAGTGTTGCCCGTAGGACCTGTTTCTTCCTCCTAACTCTCAAACGTAAAGTAAAACAAAATTCAGAATGCAAGGGATGCTAAAAGTCTCCTTTACAGAGTGAAAGCAGCCATATATATGGGCGTGAGGAAGTCGGCTTCCTTCATGGGCTGGACTCCTTCCCTTGTTCGGCCTTCTTTCCTTATTTGGCGAAGATTTGATTCGCTTTCCTTCTTCTTGGCAGATTTGGATTTGATCGGATCTTTTAAGATAAACATGGAATATTTCCATGATAATCTTCTTCCTTGGAAAGAAAGTATCAGCCTCCGTCCTTGCAGCTTCTTCCTAAATATTCACTTGGATGCCCAAGCTACAAGCTTCAGCCCTTTGCCCATTTGCTTCGTATCGTTGTCCATGGTTTTTTAAGCAGATTTCCACTGGATAATGCCCACAATGCCACCTATCCTGCCCTGCACATACTTCCTCTACTTTGTATCCTCCCAGACACCAAACAAACTCTAAACAAACACAAAATAAGAACAAAAGACACACAAATATGAACACAAATATGAGTTCATCAAAGGCCTACGGAGGAGTTGCGGCAGTGAAATCCCTCACAATACCGGAAAAAGGTGTAGGGATTCCCCTCATCTTCGGTCGTCTTGTAGGCACTGGAGTGTGGTGTATGGTGCAAGCCATGCTTATAGCCATCTTGGACCTTCTAGATCCAAATGCTATTGACACAGAGGGCTCAATTGGTGACTTTTCTAGATGCAAGCTAATTATGTGGACAGTAAAATGGGCTCTTGAGATGACTTGGAGGGCTCGATGCTGAAAAATATGCTATGGAGGAGACACTCACGTGCATGACATGGTGACAGTAAAGGAGCATGAGTGTTGAGGCCCTATAACCAAGAGACGTGCCCATGCAGTGACTATTCGAGGGCCTGGGATCCAAACACACACACACAAATATCGAACCAAATCACGACTAACCCAAGCATGCCCTCCATATCTGATTTATTTAGTGTTGTATTTCAGTCTTGCTTCCAGTCTATGTTGAGAGTGACCAAACCCCAAAACCCAATTCCTGTCTAGTAACGTCGAGGTCATCACAGCCTACCTCTCTTGGATTCAGCCCTGTATACTTACCTCTAACTGTACTTAGTGGTGGGCATCAGGAAATTACAAATAGTATTTTGGCGCATCCAGGTTTCCCAACGACAAATCCGGGCGCCGTCAAAATTGGCACTGTTGCCGGAGAGGTACAATTACCAGTGATAATCTCATTTTGTTTAGGCTAACTGCTTTTGTTTTCCCTGTGTATGCTTGGTCGTGGTCTTGTAGGTACACCTCGAGGGCATCTTCTATACTACCCTGAGATCGAGAAACTAGTAAGACATATACGAGCACAGACAAGAAGGGAAAAAGAGGCAGAGAAGATATGAGATCTGCAAGCTAGACTCATAGATCTAGACGAGAAATGTGGAGATCTCGAAGGAGGAGATCCAGATCTAGAAACAAAGGATTCAACCGACGATAAGATGGGAGATAACCATCGCGAGGAGCCTGAGTGCACAATGAGGGAGATGGTGTTTTCCACCAACCTCAACTTGTGACCTATGGGCCTAAGTTTGCCCGAGCCCACCAGGAACTGGGAGCTGAAGCACACTTTCATACAAATACTCCCGAAGTTCAGCGCCATGCCTGGTGAGGATCCTCAGAGACATCTACAGGACTTCGAGATGGCGGTCTCGACGGTCCGTACGGAGGGCAACATGGGAGAATTCATTCGGCTGGTGTCTTTCCCCTTCACACTCTATGACAACGCTAGAGCCTGGCTTTATTCCTTGGAAGAAGGGAGTGTGACGACGTGGGCATAACTTCAACAAAAATTCCTGGAGTGATACTTACTAGCAGCACGTATTATGGCCATGAGGAAGGTCATCACGAGCATCAAAATGGGCACTGGAGAGTCCTTCTATGACTATTGGGAAAGATACTAGAAGTTGATAGCAAAGTGCCCACAACATAACATTTCCACTCATGATTTGGTGTAGAATTTCGTAGGAGGTTTAAGGGCCACTAAGAAGTCCTTTATCAATGCCTGCTGTGGGGAAAATATTGCAAATAAAGCCCCAAGTGAAGCTTTCAAGTGGTTAGGAGATATGGCTAAAGACTCTCGTGACGATTGGGGAGAAACATTCAAACAGCCTACCACAGAGCCTACAGCGGTGGAGGCCAAGAATGATGACCTATGCTCTGCTGTGAAGATGCTGGTCAACAACCTTGGCTTATAACAGAAGAAGGTGGTCAAGCCCTACGGATTTTGTGAAGCCACGCACCATGAGTGCCCCACACTCTTTATGGAGGATGTCAATGCACTTATGCAAGCTGGAAACAATAAAAATCAACAGAGAAGGTTCGAGCTAACAACCAGCACTACAACCCTGCTTGGAAAAACCATGAGAATCTGAGATAAGGACCCAACCCTAGGCACCAAGGGAACCAGCAAGGGCATTAGCAGCAATTTTAGCAACCTCCAAACCCGAACAGAGGGCCCTCTCTGAGTCTCTGACTGATGTGGTGAACACATTAGGGGCCAATTTTTCACAAAGAAACATGAGGAGAATGTCAAGTTCAAGAAAAAAATGAAGAACACCCTCCAGAACCTACAGAATCAAGTGGGACAGATGTTGAATGCCATGGCAAGGATGGAAAAGAGACAGGGTGAACTCCATCCTCAAGTAGAGATCCTCCAAAGGCTCAACTCAATGCTATCGCTTTGCAAAGTGGGAAGCCACTTCCTGAAAAGGTCTTCATGCCAGGAATAGAGCCCACAAAGGAAACAGTCGAGGGCACAACAATGAAAGGCAACCACGAGAAGGAACATTTCGAAGAAAATCTGGTGAAAGCCATATGTCAGACCCCCAACACCTATCATTCATGCACCCTTTCCACATCGATTGGCTAAAGGAAAGAAAGAGGAGGAATTGATGAAAATGTTCAACATATTCAAGAAGGTGGAAATTAACCAACCCCTTCTTACTGCACTAAAGATGATGTCTCGCTGTGCCAACTTCCTGAAAGATTTATGCATGAAGAAAGTGAGGATTCAAAATGATGCAAGGATCATGGAGAGGGAGAACGTGTCCGCAATGATTCAGAGGAAAATGCCACAAAAATGTGGAGATTCGGGGATGTTTGCGATCCCTTGCGTAATTAAGAACACGCGAATAGATAGGGCGATGGTGGATCTGGGTGCTTCAATCAATGTCATGCCCTTGTCAATGTACAATGAGATGAACATTGAGGCAATGAAGGCCACGAGGGTAGTGATTCAGCTTGCTGACAGATCTGTAGTATACCTGGAGGGTAATATGGAAGATGTATTGATCAGAGTAGAGGATCTCATCTTCCCTGCTGATTTTTATGTCTTGGATATAGGGAATAATGAGATCAAATCTGGAGGATTACTACTAGGGAGACCCTTTATGAGGACAACAAGAACCAACATCGACTGCCATTCTGGAAAATTAACTTGTGAATTTGATGGTGAAAAGGGTGGAGTTTGACGTATTCAAGAGCATGAAAGGTCTTAGTAATACAGAGATAGTGAAGTATGTTGATTACATTGAGCACACAGTCTCTACTCAAGGCCTACGTATTATCCTTGAAGATGAAATGGATACAATAATCCAAGAAAACATATTTGAAGTAGAAGGGGAATCAACAGAGATTCAAAAGTCAGTCCAAGAACTCGTTGTAGAGGTCGATCACATCTATCCTTCAAGATTGTCTAAGTTACCAAGATTAATGGAGGAAGAATGACTCATCCCATCGCTGCAGAGGGCACCAAGGCTGGATCTCAAACCCCTTCAGGAGAATTTAAAATACATCTACCTTGGGAAGGATAAAACTCTTCCTATGATCATCAATGCTCGATTAAATATTGAGAAAAAAGAGAAAGTTCGAGAGGTTTTGGAAAAGTATACAGAGGCAATCGGATGGATGCTTGCAGATATCAAGGGCAGTACTCCCACCATATGCTAGCACTACATTTGTCTTGAGGAGAATGCAAAAACCAAGTAGATATCCACAAAGAAAGCTTAATCCAGCAATGAAAGAGGTGGTGATGAAGGAGGTCTTGAAGTTGCTAGACTTGGGCATTATACCCTGTCCCAGACAGTGAATGGGTAAGCCCAGTACATATGGTGCCCAAGAAGTCAGGTATACAGGTTGTGAAGGATGAATGGGGCACGCTAGTGACCAAGAGGCTCCAAACTGGATGGCGCATGTGCATTGACTACAGAAAACTCAACTTGGTGACTAAGAAGGATCATTTCCCACTCTCTTTCATCAATGAGATGCTTGCACGATTAGCAGGTAACAAATATTTTTGCTTCATTAATGGTTATTCTGGATATATGCAATTTTTTGTTGCTCAAGAGGATCAGGATAAAACGATCTTCACGTGTCCTTTCGGGACCTTTGCACAACGGAGGATGCCCTTTATACTGTGTAACGCCCAGGAACATTTCAGCGATGCATGATGAGTATCTTCTCTGATTTGTTGGAAAAGTGCATTGATGTCTTCATGGATGATTTCACTGTGTATGGTAATTCATTCGAAGCATGCTTGAGGAATTTGGAACTCACATTGGAAAGATGTGTGGAGAAGAACTTGGTGCTGAATTATGAGAAATGCCATTTCATGGTACAAGAGGACATTGTACTGGGTCACATGATCTTAGAGAGAGGCATCGAGGTCGATAAAGCCAAAGTGGACGTGATTGCGAGACTGCCCTATCCCAACAATGTGAGGCAACTTCGAGGATTCTTGGGCCATGCGGGATTCTACAGAAGGTTTGTGAAAGATTTCGCGAAGATAGCTCAACCTATGACTCGACTCTTTCAAAATGATGTGGAGTGGGAATTTTGGGATGATTGCAAGAAAGCTTTTAATTCTTTTAAGGGCAGCTTGACCTCTGCACCTTTCATCCAGCCCGGAGATTGGGGCATGCCATTCGAAATCATGTGCGATACAAATGGGTATGCAGTAGGGGCAGTGTTAGGACAAAATAGAGGGAAGATCAGCCGTGTCATCTACTACGCTTCAAAAACCTTAAATCCAACTCAATGCATTTACACCATAATGGAGAAAGAAATGTTAGCCGTAGTTTTTGTTTTTAAAAAATTTAGGTCTTATCTTTTGGGAGGAAAGGTTATAGTATATACGGATCATGCCACCCTCCGATACCTCATGACGAAAAAGGAGGCTAAACCAAGGTTAATTAGATGGATCCTCTGACTACAAGAGTTTGATGTGGAGATAAAAGATAAAGCGGGTGTGCAGAACTTGGTGGCCGATCATTTGAGTAGAATAGTTCAGAAGGAAGATGCAATGCCCATCACAAAGACCTTCCCAGATGAGCATGTAATATATGTATATTACATCAAGGATCAACCACAACCTGACCCATGGTATGCAGACATCGTGAACTATAAAGTAGTGGGGCCTTATCCGGATAATGCTACATCCTATGTCAAAAACATGCTTCGTGCTGCAAGCAAACACTATATTTGGAATGATCTAAACCTGTGGAGGCAATGCTCGGATCATGTTCTCAGAAGATCTGTTTTGAGGATTGAGGTTCAAGACATCCTCAAACACTGTCACACCAAAGAGTGTGGAGGGCATTACAGTCAAAGAAAAATAGCCCGGAAGGTGTTAGATTGTGGATTTTATTGGCCCACAATTTTTAGAGATGCTCATGATTTCTGCAAGAAGTGCAGAGAATGTTAAAGAGAGGGAAATATCACTAAGAGAGACGAAATGCCAATGAACCTTATATTACATGTCGAGATCTTTGATGTATGGGGAATGAATTTCATGGGGCATCTCACCAGTTCAAAGGGAAATCTCTACATGTTTCAAAATAGGTAAAGGCGAAGGCTACTGCGAACAATGATGGGGCAGTGGTAGCTTCGTTTTTAAAAACTCATATCTTTTGCCGATTTGGAATTCCCAAAGCAATGATCAGTGATCAAGGTTCACATTTTTGCAATGGGATAATTGAGAGGTTAGTGAAGAAGTATGGAGTCCACCATCGAATTACTACGGCTTACCATCCCCAGGGGAATGGACAAGCAGAGCTCTTGGTATTCTCAGAAAGGTTGTGAGCCCAAAAGGAAAGGACTGTAGCTTAAAGTTGGATGATGCTCTTTGAGCGTACCGTACGACATATAAGACACCATTGGGAATGTTACCCTACCGCATTATTTTTGGAAAGAGATGTCATCTTTCCATGGAGTTAGAGCACCATTCTTATTGGGCAATAAATAAGCTCAATATGGATGGTGGCGAGGCTGAGTTTGAAAGAAAATTGCAGCTCCAGGAGCTCGAGGAATTACATTTGGAGGCCTACGATAATTCTATGATGTACAAAAAAAGGATAAAAAAGAATCATAACCTCCTAATCCGAGCGAAGAAGTTCGAAGCGGGACAAAAGTTGCTTCTGTATCAATCCCGATACAAATTCATGAAAATCAAGTTATCCTCAAAGTGGGTGGGCTCTTTTGACGTGATTGCTCAATTTCCAAATGGAGCAGTGGAAGTAAAAGATCCAAAGAGTGGGAAGCATTTCAAGATGAATGGACAAAGGCTAAAGATATATTACGGAGAGTTCAAAGAAGCAGATGGTGTCCATTCCGCTGCTCAAGTTCTCATCTTTGTCTGAAGAAAAGTATAGTCGAGCCCACGACTATAACCAATGGCGCTAGGAGGCAATCTGTTATGATTTTGACTTCTAGTTTTTCTTTATTTTCAATAAATGGGTGCATTAGTTTTATTATCTCTAACAGCTGGGCAAGATGTGTCTTGTGCTTTTGGAGATGTTTGTTCCTCAAATGCAGGAAAGAAGCTGTGGTGCATGGAGTCCAAGCAGAGGGTCAATTTTTGACCCCTGGTGCAAAATAATGCTCGATCAGTTCATCACTAAATTGGAGAAGGAGGGGTGTACAAGTTTACCTACCCCGAGGCCAAGGAAACTGCTTTGGAAGGCCTGATGACTGCTGCAATGGGACAGGAGATATTGAACCGCATCCACGAGGTGGAGAATGTTGTTGGAGCCAACAACTATATGCTCAAGGAGATCCTTCGTGCCCTCAAGGAGTTCAATGAGAGGCAAGAAGCCAGGTACTCTGGGAAGCAGCCTGCGTGTCCTCCCATCTTTTTAATTTTTAGAAGTTTTAGTTTTGTTTTTCTTTTTGAGTCTGTAAATATGTTTGAGTCTGTTGGATTCCACCAGTTTGCTTGCAGCAAAGTGTGTGGGTATGCTGGTTTGTGTGTCTTTTCTGTGTTTGTTTTGATCAGCATGAGCTTGTTTCTTTTTTGTTTTTCTTTTGTCTATTTTTGTGTTCATTCTATGGGCTTAGGTGGTTAGGGAAAATGAATGGGTATGCAGCATAAACATGTGAGATTTTGGGCTCTGCATGCTATATCATGATCTATGCAACTTTTCTTCCTTGTGTGATTATACATTTTCATTTAGGATTCTGCTAGAATTTGTCTACTTGGCTCTTTAAACTTTTAAGACTTTGGGTGTTGATGATTAGATGATATAGGCATTTCTTTCTTTGAGCCCACTTAGCTAAAAACATCCCTTCCCTGAAAAAGAAACATATCCCTTGTTAGCCCAGTTTGAGCCAAAATAATTCATTCGAATTGATTTGATAAAAAGCCCTATAATATCATGGTCATTATAATAGGCTTAGAGATCACTGAAAACAAAAACAAAAAAGGACTTGTGAGCTGAAGGAAGAAAATCATCCTAGAGCTTAAGGCATAGAAATCCTAAAATTCGTATGAGGGTGATTAATAAAAAAATGGGGGATAGAAAAAAAGAAAAGAAAAAAAGAAATAAAAAGTAGCAGATACTAAGGCCCACAATGCAATGAATCTGGTCAGAAGAAGGACCCTGGAGGTCTCCAAGAAGCCTATAATGACCTCTGCTAGTACCTAAATGATCTAACCTGTCTAAAGCCCTTACAACCTGCTAAGTCCTGTTGATAATCTGAAAACACCCTAGTTCTTACTGCATTAAAGAGTTATGAGCCAGTAGACAAACCTATAGCATGGCCAAGATTAAGAATGATTTGAGCATAAACAGTCAACCATGCATACATGAGAGGTGTTGTGAGGGAGTGAATCTCATGTTGCTTACCAAATTTTGACCTATTTATTAGCCTTGATGAATGAACACGTTGTTGAGTCTTTGTTTTCGTTTTTCATTGCTGATCTTATTTCGTGTCTGTTATTGTTTTTCTTTTGTGTCTTTTCATAGGGTAAGTCTGACCACATACTTGAGGACAAGTATGAATTAAAGTGTGTGGGTATGACGAGCCCTATTTTCGTGCTCTTTTCAGTGTTTGTATAGGCCTAGATAGAGTCTTTTCCTCTTTAGTTTTGGGTCTGTTGTGTCTGGGAGGACACATTAGTATGCAGGACTACGGAATTCCTGCAGATAAAGGGCATCAAAGAGGAAGGAGTACAATAGGGCGTTAGAGGTCCCAATGAGCTTGTTGGTGATCACGATGACAGACAACAAGGCCACAAAGACTCCGTGTACTGAAAGTCAAACCTTTTCCGAAAATGGAAAGAACAAGCTCTGACAGGACCACAACATCTTCAATGGTAGCCTCCAAACAAACTCTAACAGCAGCAGCAGCAGCAACCAATGGGAAGAAAGCAAAGGACAAGGGATTGAAAGTGAAGCTTAACCTACCAAAGGGACGTCGGACTCCAAAATGAGATTAAAGAGCGGATTTGAAAGCCATGGATCCAACTACCACTTGAGTGAAGCCGACATATAAAAAGACATCTGCCCTACTTCACTTGTATCAAGCTCTGATCCCTCGAACAGTAGCAAAGAACACAACACACTACTCTTTGCACTTTTAGTTTCAGCACAAACAATACTCTTTACATTTTCTGTCAAGACCTCTGTGAGGCAAACAATCCTTTTCAATTTTAATGTTCGTGGTGCTTTTATTTATCTATTTCTTTGCTTGTTCTTTACTTTTAACGTCTAGCTATGTTGTTAATGCTTGAGTTGGTTAAGATGAGGTGAGATGTGAGTATTGTGTGTGTGAATGGGTGAGGCTGGAAGCTCGCCGAAGAGCTGCTGCATACGTTCCTGACGTGTTGGGCTAGATTCCAAAGTGGTGGAGCCTCCACGACTTCGCCGGAAGCCTACGGAGGAATTTCGGCAGTGAAATCCCTCACAATACTGGACAAAGGTGTAGGGGTTCCCCTCACCTCCGGTCGTGTTGCGGGCATTGGAGTGTGGTGTATGGTGCAAGCCATGCTTATAGCCATCTTGGGCCTTCTAGATCCAAATGTTGTTGACGCAGATGACTCAATTGGTGACTTTTCTAGATGCAAGTTAGTTCTGTGGACAGTAAAGTGGGCTCCTAAGATGACTTGGAGGGCTCGACGCTGAAAGGAAATGCTGTGGAGGAGACACTCACGTGCGTGATATGGTGACAGTAAAGGGGCATGCGTGTTGAGGCCCTATAACCAAGAGACGTGCCCACGCAGTGACTATTCGAGGGCTTGGGATCCAAACACACACACACACACAATTATCGAACCAAATCACGACTAACCCAAGCATGCCCTCCATATCTGATTTATTTAGTTTTATTTCAGTCTTGCTTCTAGTCTATGTTGAGAGTGACCAAACCCCAAAACCCAACTCCTGTCCAGTGACGTCAAGGTCATCACAGCCTACCTCTCTTGGGTTCGACCCTGTATACTTACCTCTAACTGTACTTAGTGGTGGGCATCAGGAAATTACAAATAGTATTTTGGCGCGTCCGAGTTTCCCAACGACAAATTCGGGCGCCGTCAAGGGGTAGGAAGTTCAAGGGGGAGTTTGGCGAATATAGTGGTTGGTGGTATGTCTGCAATTAACGTGCAAATTATTGTATCGACACACCATAACTGGCCTAATCATCGTTAATTAGGTCTAATTAGGTGTCTCTGTGGAGTTAGAGTGGCAATCGGGCGGATTGATGAGGAGTGATACGTAGGGACCATACAATGAGCCAATCACAATCGCATGCAAATATATGTCACTCTCGTCCAGACGATAATCACTCTTAAAAGGGACAAATTCTCGTCAATAGGTGTGATTGTGGTGTGATTGGGGTGAGTACGAGGGTTTAAGGTTTAAGACGAGGTTTAGGCACACGAGGTTGAAGGGTGCACTAGGTGGTGTGATTGTTTAGTCATAATTGCATGAAGATAGTAATCACGCAATCCAAATGCTAAATTCTATCGTGAGTATGGTTTGAGACTCTATTATTGAGGATTCAGGGTAGAGGGTTAGGAAGTTCAAATCGGAGTTTGGTGAATAAAGTGGTTGGTGGTGTGTGTGCAACTAACGTAATTCTAATAAAAACTCTAGTACCACACTTTGTATCATTATTTAATTTCTTTCTAACACATGTTTCCAAAAATAACAAAAAGAATAACGTAATGGATGGAGTATTTGTAATAAATACTTAACTTCGTGTTTGAGTAAGGACTATAATAAAGCACTTTCTTCATTATTCGCTAATATTGTTATATAATTACAATAATATAATGTTATATACAATTATTTTTTTAAATTAAATTATTCAATTAATATTGTTTTTTTAATAAAAAATATATTTTGGCAGTGACCCACAAATGAATATTATAATAGTAAAGTTTACAGATCTTTTGCTACTATAATAAATTATGCACTCTTAAATATTAATCAAGGATCATTTATTCACTGGTGAAAACAACCACCAATAACTTTCTTTTCTTCTTATTTTCCATAAGTGAACGACATAATTTTGATATAGAACCGTTCATTTTTCATGGGCTCGACAGTAGGTTTGCTAGGAGACGAAGATAACTCGCTATGACATTTTTTTAAATAACTCTCCAAAATAAACAACAATATTATTCTTAAATAATTTCATCAACATCATTAATAATTTATACAATTGAATTTTGATTGTAATCTATAAAATAAGCTAATTTCAATACTAATATTGAACCCTTAATTAAGATATTAATAAATTTGGAAAGACTTTAAAACAGGTGCAAAAATATCTAATTAAATTATTTAATTGATAAAATTAAAATAAAGTAGAGAAATAATATGTTATTCTATGTGAAAAGTTGCAATTGCAATGTAAAATCGTATATTTTAAAAATTGCTAAATGTAAAAATTGGAAAAAGTAAGACGTTTGTGTCTTTTTGCCTCCTAGTATTTTTTCCCTTTTCTCTTTCTTCCTCGTCACTTCATCCATGGCCATTCGTTCCTTCTTTCTCTCGATTATTCTTCCCAAATTTAGCCCCCTTTATTCTCTAATTTCCAACGATGTTCTCTTCTTTGACAACGCCGCAGTAGGGGGTGAAGTTCGATTTTGTCAATACAGGGACCGACGACCTTGGCCTAAATCCGACGGACAACATCGCCGACGACCTTCGCCTGAACCCGCCGGACAACAGCCGAATCACTTCCTCTGCGAAAATCCCAGCGACCTCCCTCTTTCTACACCTGAACCCGATGGCAAATTCCTTCATAGTTCAGATTTGAATTTGTTTGATATTTATTCTTGTATCTTTAGAATATATCTCTAAATCTCAATATTCTCGAGCCCTTTTCTGATCAATTATGAGCAAGAGGCGACCATGAAATTTCCGGTGGTTGAGGGTGGTGATATTTTTCGATGTAGGTAGTGGTGATGTCGTGAGTGGAAGATGGTTAAATTATTTTGGGTGGATCAGAAGAAGAAAAAATTTAAATAAATAAAATAAAGCTAATGATAAATTAGTCGAACCAGTAGTAAACCTGGTTGAACCAGCCGGTTTTTTTTTAATATCAACTTTTTATAGCTCTTCTGCCAGGTGCACTTTCCTATAGTTTGATGGCACTGCGACTCGCTTAGCATTGACGTTGCCGGGAAAAAAAGTAGCTACACACCCTTTCTATGAAACACATATCTGGATGGAGTACATGTGGAAATAGCTGCAAATTAGAATAATTTTATTTTTCATTTTTTTATCCATTATATTAATTTATATGTTGAACCCTGGTTGGGTAACACTGCGACGTGGCAAGCAAAAGTCACAACACATTTACTTCTTCTACTGTATTGTGGGCCCTACCGTAACAAATGCCCAACTTGTATCGTCTTCCCCAGCTTCTGGTTTGAATTTAGCTTCTTCCCCCAGCTCCTTAAATACAAAAAATTTTACAGTCTATCGATTTGGCGCCCTAGCACCGATTAATCAAGAAAATCTGATCATTGATTACTTTTCGAATGCTGTTGAGCTCGAATAGCTTTTGGATATCGCGGGTTATTACTGAAAGATTCTGGAGCTAAAATTTATGTGTATGCTACATAAAAATCGGGAGGCCGGAGCTGCAGAAATTTATTTGATTAATTGAGTCCGGCACTGATTTCTTCTTGAAGCAATCGACTACGACTCTCATTGAATCCGGTTAGTGTAATCGAGTAATTTTTTATAGTACTTTGGGATCATATACCTTTGCAGTTTAATTATCTTTGTGGAAGTAAGTATCCATAAAGTAGATTTTAATTTTGATGCCGAATTTTTTTCATCTGTTGGCCCCAATTCCCATTGATATGAAGGAATTTTCTGATACGAAAACTGAGGATGGTTTAATAATTGCATGCTACTAATTTCTTAAATGAAGGTCCATGTCTGTGCCCTAGTTGTATATGCTATGCGGAGGAAGTGTCGTATATTGTAGGCAAATATTGAGAGTGACAAGTATTTGCATGTGCGCTCATTGTATAATTTCATTGTCTGTTTATATACGTAGTATAGTAGGTGTTAATTTTGATTGATAACATTATACATTATTTTTTTTAATAGAATTATTAAACTGCCCTGTATGTTTAATCATAAGGTGTATAATGCGTCTGTTAATTGTGAAATAGGCGGTTTACTTTGTCGAATTTCAGTTGAAGTTGATGTAACAGTTACGTATGTTATGGTCTTTAAATCTCACAACAAGTTTGTATTTGACTTTGTATGTGCAATGTTGAATTTTGTTGTGACATTTGTTGCAGATATTCGTCACGGTAATGGATTTTGACCTTAATTCTGGTTTGGGTCTGGAAGCAATTAATTCCTTGGGCAATGAGGATCCAAGTGAAGATGAAATGTACAATAAAATTAGTGGTGATGGGATCGACAACAATAGCAGCGGTGATGAAATGGATGGATTAACTGCCAGTGATTCGGAAGATGGGGATGATAATGATGGAGGTCTAGCTGTTGATTTGGAGGGACTTGGATGTAATGGAGATGGAGAAATTGGTGGTGGAGGAACAGGGGCTCATGATGACTGTGACAGGAACGTACTGGCTCATGATAATGAGATTTCAGTGGAGGAGCCTGTCGTTCCGGCTTCGAATGAGTTGTCTACTGGTGTTGTCGGTGAAAATCCCGTCCCGAATAACACCAACTTGGATGATGATGGTTCACTGAGTGAGGCGGACACTATTCTTTTGCGGGATGTGGAGAAGCGTCTTTCTATAGGTGCAAATGTGCGTGATCTGGATGAAGCCTATTTACTTTACTGTGAATATGGTCGCTTAAAAGGTTTTGGTGTTCGTAAGGGTGAGCAGCGTTATGTCGGCAGAAGTGATACGATCAAGTGGAAAGAGTTCATGTGTTGTTGTGCCGGACAACCTGATACAAAACGACAGAAGGAGGCAGTTCCTGCCTACAAGAAAATACTGATTAGGACTGGTTGCAAGGCAAAGCTTAGAGTTTCACGGTCATTGGGCTCACCGTGGCGTGTGAGCATTTTTTTAACCGATCACAACCATGGTTTGGTAGCATCTGAGATGACATATATGCTGCGATCATCTAGAAATCTATCAACAGCCAATGCGCTTATTCTGGAAGCATTGCAGGCATCCGACATAGGCGTCAGTGGTGCAGTAGGATTCTTGGAGAAGCAGGCTGGTGGCCCTCAAAACCTTGGTTTTATCCGCCAAGATGCCTATGATCACTTTGCGAGGCAGAGGAAGAAGTCGTTGCTGCAAAATTCTGATTCTAGCAGAGTGATGCAATATTTTCGTGATAAAGTTAACGAAGAACCATTTAACTATTGGAATGCTGAAACCGATGAAGATGGTCGTCTAGTTAACTTATTCTTTCGTGATATGAGATCTGCTGAAGATTACCGAGCGTTTGGGGATGTTTTATCCCTGGATACTACATACCGCACAAACATGTACAACTTGATATGTGCTCCGTTTGTGGGCATTAACCACCACACATTCACCATTTCATTCGGCATGGGTTTCTTGTCCGATGAGACCACCAGTTCTTTTCAGTGGCTGTTCAAGGAGTTTTTGAAGTCCATGAATGGAGTAGAGCCTAAGGTAATCTTCACTGATCAATGTATGGCGATGATGAAGGCAATTGAGACCACATTTCCCAATGCAAAACACCGTTTATGTCAATGGCATATCAATCGAAATGTTGTCAAAAAGTTTGGTTCGCTTAATGGCAAACCTGCATTCAAGAAGCTTTGGTATAGATGCATGAATGATGTGGAGACAGAAGGTGAGTTTGATGAAGTGTGGAAGGAGATTATGGGTTATATGACCAGCAAGACGGCTCCTTGGTTTACCAATATGTACAATTTTCGTCGACGTTGGGCGTCTGTTTTCACTCGAGGCATATTTACAGCGGGGCTGCTGGCGACGTCCCGAAGTGAAGGTACGAATCGTGTTGTCAAGAGTGTGCAAAAGTGTAGTTTCAATCTGTTTCAGTTTGTTAATAACTATGAAGAAATGAAGAAGAGTTGGCGTAGAAAGGAAATGGAGGAGGACACATTAGGCATATGGATGCCAGGTCAGCTTGTGAGCCATAACCAACTGTTTGTGCAGGCAGCATCCGTATACACACGCAAGGTGTATAAGAAGTTTGAGGCTGAAGCCACAAAAACGTTTTGTGTTGTTCTTCCCCACGATACGCGTGACCTCGGTGATGACAACCTCGAATTCACTATGACAAACAGTATGAAGGGCAGGACGAGGACTATGACGTTCAACACTAAGTCTTATTTTTCCACGTGCTCATGTAGAAAGTGGGAGTCAGAGGGAATTCTGTGCCGGCATATTCTGAAAGTATATAGCTTCATGAATCATTTCACTATCCCAGAGTCCCAAATACTGAAGCGATGGACCAAAAATGCAAAGGATGCATGCCTTGTGGAGCGAAGAGGGTTGGAGATCCGGTCTACGTTGCCTTTTATGTTGTTTGTGCAGACTGTTATGAGGCATGTGTATGAGATGGCGTCTACTTGTGTCGATAGTGAATCAGGACAGTCATTAATTATTGAACAAATTGACAAAATGAGGAGGGCAGTATTCGATGTTGTCGGTCTACTACAGTCAAAGCAAAAATGTAAGGTCCGTAACGAATTTAACAGCAACGAGGTGAATTTCCCCTGATTCAGCGATCCTAACGTTATCAAAGACAAAGGCTTCATTAGTGCCTGTGAGTGGAAATCTTTCATGGTAGGGATGAAACTTAAAGGTAATGTTTGTGTATAGGTTCGATTCAATTATTAGGTGTTTATAAAATTTTGTCGTTAAGGTATCTTTGTAAGCGTTGAAACGATTCTGAAATTGGATTGGCGTTGACAGGTAACCCCGAAGTGCGAAAAAATGCTGCTGATGCCAGCCCTACTCTGCCGCACCGCGTGCTGTTTGAGATGATTGAGGAGGTTCGTTGCAGTGCGAACGCTTACCCCCCTCACAACGTTGGTTGGTTAAAGGATGCCTCAGGTTCGCGGCCATCTTCTCAGCCGTAAGCCTTCCCCCTGACTCATTTTTTGTAAAATTACCTCTGTTGACACTATAGTTTTTATAATTGGAACAAGATTGACATACTTTGGATTGTACTGAGTAAATATTTCACTATTCTCTTGCTTCGTTACCCAATACATTTTTTGCCAAGACTACATTTTTTCTAGCGCTACTTTCAACTAATAAAATGCAAATAGAACTGTTAAGATCTGGGTTGGCCTTTTGCTCTGAGGCCAACAGGCCATAACTCCGGAAGTCGATATGTAAAACGCCAACTCTGCCCTGGGTGCATACGGGGAGAATGCTACGGATAGCTTCCTCATGGTTCGAAGGCAGCTGTTACTGTCTGTGTCATTATCAATGACAATATCCTTTGTAAGAAAAATCCTTGTTCTCACGCACGTCCCCCATATTAGGCCGAGTGCTGCTCGCACTCTTTTTCCTGAAGAAATTACTGAGATCGGCTATGGCATGCGACTCATTGGTTGATCCTCCACAACATCAACCACCTGGTTTGTGACCACCACTGCCACTCCATGTTTTAGTGAAATGGAGTCCAATACAGCCCTAATCTTGTACATTATTCTGTTGCGCTCATCCAGCTGTTGCTGCGTGTTGGTTGAGAAATGACCACGGAACAATGATGCGATAGAGTCGATTACTACCATCTTAATGTTTTCTCTTTCGACGACAACATCGAGTTGCACGAGGAGGTCGACCAGGGCATCGGTTGAATCAATTGCCCGTACGAATACCCTATCCAACGCGTTGCACGGGATGCGTTGCATACTGGACGCCATCTGCTGCAGCCGCCGAAATGGAAATGGAGCTTGTGTGTGCAAGTACATCGAGCTTCCGTTCATCCCACCTACAGCCTTTGGCAGCTGTGCGGTTAGCAATAGCTGCATGGCTATTTGTGTTTTCCCTGTCCCGCTCTCCCCCACGAACTCCGTTATTCCCTTGCATGGAACTCCGCCGGCGAGAGCTTCATCTATTATTGGACATCCAAGCGTGATAAATGCAATGCGTCGGTAGTTTTGTGGCCCTCCCCGCAACTCGTTGGCATCCATTTCTTTCAAATGGACTGGTTGAGGATGCTTAAAAGAATGCTGGTTTGATAGTCTCCATGCTTTAATTTTATTTGGTGGCTATATAGTTCAGTGGCCAAACTCGTTGTGGGAAGGACAAGAATTCCACAAATTCAGAAAAGAGGCTTCAAAAAGTAGAAAGCGAACCTGCACCCTGTGCACATTTTGCAGTGACTTTTTTTTTTTTTACCTTTTTCCCACCCATTTTGAATTTCCCCCCACATCCTCAGCTTTAATCATCCACGTAATTGTAAGTGTACACTTATCCTTTTTCAAGTCATTTACGTAATTTTTTTCTTTTAGCTCACTTGGCATTCCTTTTCGTTCCTGGGGAAGCTAACTTGTAATGATAAGTGTAATCTGATCACGAATTGAATAAACAAGCCAGTACCTGCAAGGAGTGGTTTTATCCAGTAATACTTAGCTCAATCTAGGCCGGAAATTGATTCATACAGAATGCAGCAATTAATAATAAAGCATGACCTTTAGCGGTGTTGATTAGGGCAAATTTGTTTGACGATGGCGTCAACGTCTACAATGGTGGGTTCAAGCTATGGAAATCGGATGGAGCGACCTGCTTGCGGAGATGGACCTGCTCAACTGCAGACGTCGTTAACTCTCGATAACCCCGGTAGAAGATATTGGCGATGCCCGCTGTGGCCACAGGTAAATCCGCTTCCAAGTGGTGGAGACGTAATCAGTGTTGAGGCTTCAAAATTTTCTAACATTCATTTGTTTTGGTTGATGGTCAGGCCGGGTGTCAATTTTTTAGGTGGTACGAACAGCCGTATCAAGGACAAGTGAGGACGGTGCTGCTGAAGGTCATAAGGAAGCAGATGTACACGGAGACACTGTGGATAAATGCAGAGAGGCAGAGACGCCGTTTGGAAGCGGATTTGCAGGCCGCGCAAGAGGAAATGGAGTCAAAACTGCGCAGGAAGGAGGAGGAATCAATCGAAATTGAGGCATGTTACCAGGCCGAGCGTGTGGAGATGGAGGCAAAACTCGAAATAGCTGAAAAGCAGAGGATGGAAATGGAAGAAAAGCTTAGTGCTGCATTGATCGAGCTGGGAGGGAAGGAAAAGGAGATTCGAAAAATGCAGGAAAGACATGCCATGCTTGAGCGATCTCTCAGTCGGGCCAAAGTGTACATGGTAGGGATGATGATTTTTTGGGTGATGATAATCTTTGTGGGGATGAACTGTGTTAAGTATGGCGGAAGCTCCACAACAATGCTTATGTTGAAGTAGAGTTGAACATAAGCACTAATGTGTTTAGGTGGCCTAAATCTTGTTGTAAGCGTTGAGTATATGGTGACATGGAAAGTAGATTATGATAATTATCTCGGAATGTATGATGTATGGTGTGGCCTATTATATATGTTTTAACATTTGATGCACATTTTATACTGCGTGGACTGCGTTTAAATAGTTTATGAAGTTAGTCATTACATTAAGAGTAGAAGGTCAAACTGGTCAACAGATTTGATAGATAAGTTACTTGTTCATTAACCGTAGCTCTATACTTTGGACTTGTAGTAGAGTTAGTAAAATTTAAGGTTCATATCATTGGAGCGTGAAAGAAGTACGAACATTGGCAAATTATTATTGCCATGTCGATAATTAAATTTTGTTAGCGGCATGCAAAGTACGACGTACATTAAGTAAAACCCAAAAACAGTTTCCACCAATGAAATATGTTGAATAATAAAAAAAAAAAGTAAACATGAGCGCATATCACAATTTAATTTCACCTAGAAGAATGAATTACATATTAATAAAAAAAGAGAAAGATAATTTAGGTGAGATTTTAGAGAGCAACCAGCATGCACAAGTGCAGTGCTTGGAACAAATGATTTACATTATTATGTTTTATATGCTAAACAAAGTAGCGTATAACCCGTCGAAAAACGACGGGAAATTAAAAACTTTAGTAAAATTATTAAATATTACTAATTTGTGATCCATTAATAATTAATTATCATAATTAATTAAGCGTAAGAAACTGAATTGATGCAATGCACTAAACTCGCTGATAACGTATATCCATTAAGGACATGTCAAATTAAATTAAAATCTTGTAATTTAACCATATGTTTACATGTCAAACTCTATGTAGTTGTGTTTGTTATAAATTATAACTATCATGTTGTCATTTTTTTGGATACTTGATAAACCTCTATTATTTTACAAAACTGATGTGGGCAAAAATAAAGTTCTCTCACAAAGAAAAGGGACTGTTAAGCTGAATTTTTTTAGGTTTTTGTGAAGACAAAGAGGCAAAAGAATGAGCATGTAGTGGGAGAGAGAGAGTCGTAAAGAGATATACAGATAGGGAATAAGACTGTAGATGCTACTCCTGTTTATAAGATGAAAGTGACCCTAAATACCCCACATTATGAATTCAGCACAACGGTAAGAAAAAAAAGAAAATAAGTTAAACCAGCGATTCACAATCGTCCCGGCTACGCCTACGGTTCCGACCTCAAATCAGTCTGTTGACTACAATACTGGTTGTAAATGAGATAAGTAGTAATCTTGCAAAAATATTCATAAAAAAGGTAATGATGATATTTGTTTTCTTTTTATATATAATTAATATTTAATTATATGAATAACAGCTTTTGAGAAAACATGCACACAATATTTAAAAAAAAAAGTTAATGATATATTGTAGTATGATACAACTAAGGCTCTTCCAAATATATTCATAGAGATAGTAATGATGATATTTGGTTTCCTTTTTACCAGTTTTGAGAATAACTTTTTTAACTTAGAGTAGGACTTGAAGATTTGTTTAAATATGTACTTGGTAGTTTTTGCTTTTTACAATTCTGTATGTGGAATGATTGTGCTTCATACAAGCATTTACTCGATAATATAAAATAAAAGTTGACCAGAAATATCCTTAATTTTATGTGATTGGAATTATATCATATATTTAAAAAAAAAATCGCCCGCAAGTACATAATTGGCCGATCTACGCGCACGATTTTTGGTCGGGATTGACTTGCTGATAAAACGTTACTAATTTTTCTGCCAATTTTCCTACATATTCATGTATTTCCAACGGGGACGATTAATCAGACTGTACAATATAATCTGTTTAGGATTATTGAAACTTGTTTGAAAGTTATATACTCGAACTTGTTAAAAATCCGATTAAAATTTAGTCATATGTGCTCCTTTTTGAAAAAATATTCGTATATTACTCTATCCCTACAGTTCTGCGTCGGAACTGTCCCGTTCACCACGACTATGACTTATAAGTGCTTAATAAATACATTTTAATTAGAATTTATATAGATCAAAAAATTTAAAATAAAATAATTATTGTACTAGTCGTTATCGTCATAAATCGTATAGTAATATTCGATAATTAAAATTATAGATTATGCAAATATGGAGAATGAAAAATTCCTCGAATTGAGGTAACCGTCGGTTGGGAATTGACTCGTATAATGCCACGTTTCTGGGTCAGAATTGACTCCTTGACCACGATATGTGATTAATAAGTGCATTATTTGTTTGCGATTGTAGATTTTAGAAAATACATTAAAAAAAATAACAGGATGAAATTTATTCTTTAATAATATGAAAGCATGAAAACGTGTCACGTGGGATCATGTGTTGAGGTACCCATTATTTGGGAATTGGCCCATCAACCTAGTTCCCAAACACATTAGAAACTTTTTTTTTAATCAAATTAAATATGTACCAGCAGTATCACGTATGGTCCGCCAGTATGTCAATTTATAAACCAAGCATTTCAACCATCCTAATAAACCATATAGGATATTATTAAATAACATGGTAGGCAATATTAAAAAAAAATTAAACGCATACAAAGGTCAGGCTTTGAAAAAAAATTGAGAAAAAAAAATATTAAACAGGTCCAACACTTAATTCCAACCCGTGAGGAATGTGAAAATTGACAGTATTGCAATTTTACTAATAATTTTAATTTTTTTTTCATATAACTGGGCCAACTACAGTTAAATACAGGAACAAGGGCCTGGATTTTAAAATAAGTGTGCAGGAGTTAGGTGTTTAATTGGGCCAGCCCAAATGCACAAAAATGCTGACTCCGCTTGTTTTGACCACGGAGACATGCGAGGGAGAGAAAGACTTCAGTGGTGCGGTTGCGCACGAACCGTTTCGGCAACCGTTGCGAATGTCCAGTTGCAGCCGACCCAATCCGAAAAACTACCTGTGCAAGTCATTATATAATGCTCCTCAACGTCTAAATTGCAGGACCCGTAAAACTTGCTTATTAACTGAAAAGAAAATAACAAACTTGAAGTTCCAACCATGGACAGCCTAAGAATTCAATTCAACCAGTGGAGCGGGAGCGAAGAAGAGGCGCTGGTGCATGCTCTGTACGGGTGTATTCCGCGCGTCGACTTTGCAGACAGAAAGGCCGTCAACAATGAGTTACCATGGATTGCGCAACAAATTAAGATAAACACCGGTGGGCGCCGAATGAAGTCGGGCTACAATATCGTGATGAAGATAATGCAACTTAAGACAAGGATTCACTTGTTTGATGCATTTATCGGCATTGACGGTGTGACGTTCGACACGGCTACCAAAAAAGCTACCGTAACGAGGGACTATTACATATGTATTGGAACGGTATTATTTATATATTTGTGTGGGTGAATTATTTTATGGGTATCATATAATACGTATATGTGCGTGGGTGGGGAAAAATTGTTGAACTTTGCCTCACGAAATATATAAATTTGGATGACATCTGATATTAGCGTTGGCTTCATGCAGGAACCGAACTTGTTCCGTAAGTTCCGGTCAGAAGGAGAGCCATTGCATGCAATGCTTACAACCATATTTAATGATGCAAGGCTAAAAACCGTTGATTTGAAGTGGATTTACGAGGCGTAGTCAGCATGGGATCTAAATGTCATAGATTACGCCATGGGATCATACTGAACGTGGTAATGGATATGACAGTGCTAAGCCTCATTATAAGTTTTAGTTGGACTAGTTTATATTGTTTGTGTAGATTAAATATATGTAAATAGTCATTACAGCTTCATGTTTAGACAGTGGTTAGAAGAACGTATTGTATATAACTACATTATGTATATATAGATTTACTTATGAAATGAAGATGCTTAAACTATTTGTTTAATTAATGTATGTAATTAAATAGAATTTATTATCACAGAAATCTGGATATTAGCATGGAAGTTAAATAACCACATTTGCAATGAACGAAGGAAATACGGGAATCAACTCATGTGTGTGTATGATGTCAAACATAATTAAAAAAAAAAGTGCTCACATTCATTTCCAATTACCGAGCCACAACTTTGAAATTCATGAACTTAAATTACTCAATGAAGTTAGATCGCGTAGGTGCGTACCCATGTTGTTGTGCCTGTTGTTCCAAGTTTCTGTATTTTTCGAAACCACAATTAAAGAAAAAACGTATAATTTTTGGGGTAGTAGAGCTCGAGGCCCGGCCCCAATTAGCCCAAGTCGCATGAACGTCGGTCCACGAAGGATAAATGAACACTAGCAACATGTGGGTAAGTCAACGCTGATTGCGGAATATACACCGCATAGTGAACTATACAACATAATGATGTCCCCCTTAATTAGTGCCAAACCCTGATGAATTGCTGCAACTATCAACGTCAATGTTGGAGATTAGAAAACAAATGTAGCAGAAAGGATCAAAACAGTAATATTAACCGCAATATATGATGGGAAAAGGTTAAGCCAATTATGGCTTCTTCAGTCCATACAAGGAACAAGTGTTTGATGAAAATGATCAGATCATCATTCAGAAAATCCTAATTAGGCTTAAGATCAGCCATTACTCGAAGACGGAATATATCATGACAGAAATCGTCACGGATCGAGGTAGGGTTGGTCCAGTCCACCACATCAAAATGAGTGCCTGAAGCAAGGCATTCAACGATCTTAAGAGCAAAAACACCGCAGTCATGTGTGTTGGACTGCTGAGGTGTTGAATCGAAGACATCGATACTAGCAGTGCCCGGTACCCAAGGGTTTGACAGGCGATTGAGAAGGTCGTGGGTGAGTAGAATACGCGGTAATAGTGCTGAAGCTGACTTGAACGCCGCAACTATACTTGGCAGATGCTGTGAAGAGTACATCGAGTCGTAGACTACGAACCGGTGTTCCAGCAGGTTTATGGAAAATGCTACCCAGTGATTAACACGAACGTGGGCGATTCCAAGGACCTTGGCCACATCTTTCCAGGGGACGCCTCTTTCGGGAGGATTCACACCGGAGATATACTTGGTCAGGCACCGGTCATTGGACTTGGTGTGAGGCGAACGCATCTTTGACTAGGGAGAATAAGCAAAAATGAAGATTACACATCACGTTTAAATGTCAACTACAAAGTGGAATGAAAATAAGTAGCTCGTACCCATCCCGAAAAGTCGAGAATTGTCCAGTCGTCTCTGTATTGCGTCGCGTTCAGGCGCGCCTTGTGGAGCATAGCATGTAGTACAAGGTCACATTGCTGCCAATAATACACACGCGTGAATAATATCAACCGATTTTGGGGAATGAACTAGTGAAAAAATAAGCAGGCAGCTTACAGTGTCTGATAAGTCGCCTCCGCCACTTAACATTGCAGTGAACAAGTCTTTACCAATAATCGAGAACTGCGACAAAGGAAGCTTCAACATACCAGTACTAGGTATGAGGAAGACAAGGGATTAATAATAATATACAGCAACGCTACCATAAAATAGTTAAGAGCAGCAGCAGGGAAACTTAATTTATGGAAATTGCATACTTTGAATTGCGTAAGGCAAGGCCGTGCCAAACGTGGAATTCAGCCTTCTTGTTGTCATCTACGATCACACTGTTGCAAGTCCATCTGAACTCAATCCGACGGTTACTGCATTCAGAGTTACGCCTCCGACTCACAAGACGTGCCCCTACTCCATCACCATCCTTTTCATCCAAACACTCTCCATCGGATACATCGATAACATGCACACGAGGACTGGCACACACGGATTCTTGCCCACCCTCTTCATGCGGCATAACAGACGCATTCGCCTCTACGAGACCGACATCTCCGGGGTGGAGTATCAGGCACGGCATCACATTTATTGGAATGGGCACGGGGCGATGACGATTCCACCTCGTTACCACCGTCATCCTCAGGCGAAACGTTCGTTTTGAGGGCGCGCCGCTTCCTTGGCCGTCGTCCGTCAATAACACCATCCTGCTGTAGTGATGTTGATGCATCAGCCTCCTTTGCTGCTGTCGAAACTCTCTCGCTACTGCGCAATCCAGTTCTTGCTACGCAGCGTCGTCGCTTAGTTACACGAGAAGCTACGAGTCGAGGCCGCTTGCTGGATTCCCTTTCAGCAGTGGTGGGGTGTAGATGATTGCCGAGATTGCAAACGTCACCAGCCTCAACTGCAATCTTCGAGCCGTGTGCGGTTAACTGGCAAATTCTCTCCCACTACAACCATAAACTTCACCCCCGCATGGAGATATGCAGCACACTCCTCCCGCAGTCCAAGCAGGTCGGCATAGTAGACAAGCCGTGCAATTATGTCTTCAACCGTGCCACATGCTTTCGTGATGTACTCCTTGTATTCAGCCAAGATCTAGCAAATTGGAAATCACAAACATATAAGCATGATGGATCACATATACATATATAAGGAGTGACTCACAAAATATGTAATCATAAAGATGCAACATATTAATAATGCAGATATACAAGCATCGAATTCGGTCGTGGCTCACTTCATCCCTCTGTTGTGGACCATTAGCTCCACGGGAAGCAGCGGAATTGGACGCTTGACAGTGATCCTTCCGTTCAGCATTCATTTCATTGGTGTCTTGCTTCTCCTTTGCTGCTGCATTTACCTCATCATGTGTCACGTTTCGTACTTCTCCCCCATCTTTAGAACTACCTTCTCTACATTCTGTTGTACCATCTGAGCTCGACTGTTGCTCCTCAACAACTGAAAAATACCGCTGCTCGTGGGCAAGTGCATGCTGCTCGATACTGGAGGGGATCATGTTAACCTACATTACAAAAAGGAATAAATAGAAAAAGAATCAATAACCACGCATCATATTAGTATTGCCAAATTATAAGCCAGAGCATTCTCGTCTTACGAATTGGAGATTGTCTTCACCATGCAGGAAAAACTCCTGAAACTCATTCCAAGTTTTTCTCGCCCAAGTCCTAGAACGGAGGATACGAGGATGCACAGATTGCTCACCAGAAACACTCTCAGCACAGAAAGATGCAATATGTGGGAAGCTTTCATAAACCCAACACAAAAATGCATGAGAGAAACCATACACGTCATATCTTATGCTATGATTATTAGAAACTTGGTTGCATACGGTATCAAATGCAAGGAACAGCTTCGAAACCAGATTGTTGTACGAAAGAAGCCCCCAAGGATATGAATTGAACGCGATCAAATCATCTACACCATGAATATACATCATCTTCACACCATATGTCCTACCTGCATCGTATCCGAAAACAACCGCATAAAGAAAGTAAAGCAAAGATAATTTGAGAGTATCATCGCTGCCTTTGTTCAATAAGCTGGCTTCTGTAAGTGCATCCTCAATGTCTTTCACATATACAGTCCTTTTTCCTTTAAAAACGCGTGAGTGGATGTTAGATATACGCGGAAGCATCTTAGGAGGTCCAAACTTCAAACTAATGCACAGATAATACTCACGAGGACCAAACTCCACGAGTTGATTCCTAATCTTAAACCAAACAGAACCACGATCCTCATCACACATATGAAGCAACATCATATGACATAGTATTCCCCTGAACTCCAGCTAAGGTATATCAACAAACCGGCCGAAGCACGAGGCTCTGAACTTACTTAGATTCGTATCATCTAGTGAAGACTTGATTAGATTCACTGCGTAAGCAATACCACACCGAGCAGAGGCAATAGCCGCTGAGATGCCAACCATTGCCAATGTTAATAAGACCAAAATATAAACTAGTACAACAATTGTAAAATACATCCATTCATCGTATTAGGTGATTTCAAATTACCTTTTTCGAGATTGAGACCATACTCGATAACTGTTTTCCTTGGCCGCATAATTATTTCTGATAAAACAACAATTGCAGCCACTTTTATTTCAGTTATAGGAATTATAATGTATAGCTTAAACAGAGAATTGAAGCCACCAACCACTACAATGCAATGTAACTGTAACTGAGTCAACTAATTCTTCAACTATAATAAAAAGATAGGGGACCACAACACTAGTCATAGTCACATAATGTTATGGAAGAATGCAAATTGGATACACTTTAGGGAGCCAAATGAATTTCTCAAAAAAGGAAAACATGAAAATCTTTAAATATTCTCGTTTATTAAGCTCTCTTTCTACTATAATAATGCAGCTTTCTAAATTCAATCTCTAAAGAGTGGGGTGAGAGGGGAGGGGAAAGGGGGGTGGGATGCTAAGGCAATTCAATCCAACACACCATATGATCAATGAGGATTCAATCTGTACACATATTAACGATTCAACAAATTTTCAATTAATATTACTCTCTCTTTATCAACATGGATAACAAAATTAAAGGGGTGAACCCATTCCGCCGCACACATTGGGGTCCTCCACATATTTAAAATTGGTCCACTCAACATACTCGAATGCATCAAATGAACAATAATTTACAATAAACTTAACATGCATGCCGGTAAATCCAATTTAATTAAGCCCAACAAATCTACCCGAAAAAAACCCTACATTTACCAAAATACTTACACTAAAACATGGTCAAGTCGGGACAGACATCAACATACGGAGTTTCTTCCAAAACAACGAACCAGGGACATGAACATAAATATTACTAACCGTCAAAATGAGGATGGAGTCAAGCCACTGTTGCACGGCAGCGATACACTGGAGTTCTTCGCCGGAGAAAAAAAAACTTCTACTACGGTCACAAAATTTTACTTCAATAAATGTATAGAACAAAACAAAAACTCTGTATTTCTTGGTTTACACACACCTATCAGTAGTAGGAAATCATTACATCTGGGACTGTTAGTAAAATATTAATGATTTATTATTTTCTTTCTTTTATTTGTTACAATATTTTTATAACATTTACGTTACAGTTTAAATTTTTGTTCTCAGAATTCAATTCGTAGCACAAAGAAGTTAAATGCGATTCTTCAATATTAAATACGAAATTATCTTTTCGGATTTTTTGTATAATAAATACACAAAATGATTCAAAATATAATTTATGAAAGCATTAATTACAGCCTGATGGATGAACAGTGCATGGTTGCTACAGTAACAGTCACCTAGATATAACTTGGTAACCAGGGTTGGAGGACCAATTTTTATTTTAGTTAATATTTATTTTCTTGGCAAATTTTGGCCTTTTCCACGTGTTAAAAGATCAGCTACTGTGGTGTAGGGAAATGGTGGGTAGCATCAGGGCTCCCGACGTTGCCCTTGAGATCGATTGCCATGTGTCCTGTGGATATTTATAATCACCAGTAGAGAAATAGAATGTAAGGGTATTATTAATAAAGTAGATTAATTTGTTAATCTTTGTTTATTTTTGGGTCCTTTTAAATATAGGTTATTTATATCTGTTTGCGCTTTATTTTTTTCCGCACAGTTTATTTTTATCTGTATTTTTTTTTCTGTTTAAATTTTTGACTTTTTTATAATAAATCTGTTATCGTTTTTTTATTTAAATGATGATGACATTTTTAGCTCTTTTGTTTAATGATTTTTTTTTCATCTCTTTTTTGTCATCCAAATTCGTGTGGTTTTTTTCTTCTTTTTTGTGTTTGATGAAATGATGATCATCAATTGATCTCCTTTTATTTATTGATATTTTATTTTTTTCTCTTTTTGCAATTTACTTTCATTTTTTTCTTTACAGTTTTTTTTTCTTGAGTTTTTGTTTTTGTTTATATACACCCACTGCATATATACACTTGATCATCAATTCATCTCCTTTTGTTTTGTTTTTTGTTGATATACACTTGTGCATAAAAAACAATAAAGAAAGCTGGAAAGACACTTTGATGTGATCAAAATAAAATGAGGGAACTTTTTCATAGATTAGGACAAGTAATGACCAATAATGTCCATACAATCTTTGGAGGGAACTATTTAGTGGGAAATTCAAATTTACAACTCCAAACTTATTACAATATAAATACAGCCCATGGCTTTTGAGATTCATCACTTTTTCTACCATAAATACAAAAAAGCAGCTGAAGAAGGAAGTGACTCGACCAAGTTTAACATATGAAGAGAAGAACATCATTGCCCAGTGGCTTCTCCAACATAGCAAAGAAGACAAACTGCAATACGGTGCCAAAAAGGAGGCTGGCCTCCTCTTCCACATTGATGTTAGAACAGTTTATAGAATCTGGAAAGATGCACAATCCCAAAGGAGCTTAGGCAAGCCAGTCAATCTGATCACAAAGAGGAAAGGATGCATTCATGGTGATAGAAAGCACTTGGATGTAGAAAAGATGAAATCATTGTCTTTGCTAGAGAGAACTAGCATGAGTCACCTTGCAACAAACCTTGGGGTTTGTACAACATCAGTTTATAAGTGGGTAAAAAACAGAGATATCAGACCCCATATATCAGCTATCAAGCCCTTTCTCACTGATGCAAACAAGCTGGCTAGGTTGAAATGGAGTCTGTCCATGCTTAATTACATCAGAGCAAATGGGAAAATAGCATTTCAGCCCATGCACCACATCATACACATAGATAAGAAGTGGTTCAACATGAGTAAGACATCACAAAGATACTACATGCCGGCAGATACAGACCCTCACAGAACATGCAAATCAAAGAAACATATAGAGAAAATCATGTTCCTTTCAGCAGTTTCCAATCCAATCATAGACTGCAATGGACAACTTATTTTTTATGGGAAATTTGGCATTCCGTTCACATATACAGATTTAGCTGTAAGGAATTCCAAAAATAGGAAGAGGGGCACCATGATCACAAAGGCAATTTAGTCAATCACTAAAGCAGTTATGAAGTATTGCTTCATTCAGTGGGTAAATGCAATCTTGTTTTCCTCAGATAAAGATTAATGCAGCATCAAATTCACATATCTGGGCAACTTTGTCATCATAGGATGCTGCACATCATACTCACATATTCACATATCTAGGCAACTTTGTCATCATAGTAAGCAGCATCATCACATCTAGATATTCACATATCTAGGCAACAACAAAGCAACATAGTGATCAAATTAATTTCTAACTTGCAGCTTATACCCACCATACAACAAAAGTGGCCAGCAGGTTTAAGCAGATACATCTTGATTCAACAAGACAATGCAAAACCACACATAAACAATGATGATCCAGAGTTCAAAGAATCAGCACATAGTAATGGATTTAATATCCAATTGTTTATTTTGTTGTTTGGAATGTAAATGTCCTTGTTTGCTGTTTTTTTGAAGGTATGTAATCTCAGCAATTAAATTCATTACAGCCGGTTGCATCATTGATACATACATCAAGCAACAATTAATTGAGCCTCTAGACATAGGTTAGTAGTAACCTAGTGGTGGCATCAAATAACAGCCAAACACAAAAAATGATTCCTAAGTAGCAGATTCCTCAGACAAAACAAACAACCTTTGATGTAAAAGGCAACACATTCCTTAGACAAAGTAGACTTGAGCATCATTTATCTCTGTAGAAAAAAGACAACTTTGTCATCGTAAGATAATGGAATCAGTAGGCAACAATGAGGCAACAATTAATGGAATGAGACAACAAGTAATCCAATCAAGCAACAATTAATCGAATCATCCATAATTTCATCGAATCAAGCAACAAGTAAACAGATCAGACAACAATTCATTTCAACAGCCAACAAGTTTCAATCGAATTAGGCACCAATAAATCGAATCAGCCAAGTTTCAATCGAGTCAGGCAAAATTTTTTTGAATCAGACAACAATTCATTTCAGGAGCCAACAATTAAATCGAATCAGACACCAATAAATCGAATCAGCCAAGTTTCAATCGATTTAGGCACAATTTTTTCGAATCAACCAACAAGTCATCAAAGCAACCAACAATTCATCGAACAAGAAGGCAGAAAAAAGGCATCAGCAGCCTTAACACCAACAAATAATCAACAAGAAGGCAGAATAATGACATCACGATCCCCCAACCAATTTATTGAAGCAAAAAGAATGAAATAACCTGTATTTGGCGAGGTTTTTTTTCACCTTATTTGAATGAGCGGATAGATACAGAAGTGGCTTCCAAAGCCTTCATTTTTTTCCAATGCTTTGCACACTCGGACATCAAGAAGTGTTATGGATCAGTATGAAACATCTTTGACACGAAATAATCCAGACTTTTCTCTCCAGTGGATGAATCGGCCTCCGTCGGTGAGTCCAGCACAATAGCTTGATAATAATCTGCCACCGGAGTGAAAGATGACAGTTGGCCTCTCCCCAATCTAAAGGGCGGGAGACCGAGCTCCACCACCGTCGATGGAGGTTGAGATATCTCACCGGGCTCAGAGGGTGGCTGCGAGTCATCAAGCACAGAGGAATCGACAAAGGCAGACGGCGCCGGTGAGAAGAAGGTTTCCGGCACCATCGTCTCCGATTCCATCTCCTCTGGAAGCATCGATGAGAAGTCATCATTTCGAGGGTGAGAGAATCGGCAGAGATAAGAGGAGGACTTCAACATGGGAGAGAATCGGTAAATGGCGAAGATGGATCAGCAGCCGATCTAGGGTAAGAGATGAGGAACAACACAAATGGGGATTTAGGGTTTGGGATCGGGTGGAATGGGGAAAAGTTGGGCTCAGATGGATTAGTAGTTGGGTTGGGTTGGGTAGATTAGTGAGTTATTAAATAGGTCATTTAGTGGGTAGATTAGTGAGTTAAGATGTTGGATAATTAAAAAGGATGGGTCCCCAATGACAAAGGAATATAGTAATTTTAGGATTTAAAGAGGGTAGTATAGTAAAAAACAGAATAAGACATTTATTTATGAATGAATTTTAAGATGAAGTAGGACATTTATTCGTACATGGAGTAAGTATGATATTTTAAATGTATATGGTTTGCAAGGATCGATTGAACAATTCAGAGTTACAACTATAAATTTTGTGCGTTTTGACTAAAAAAAATGTGTGTTAGTTTGTGACAAAGAGATTACAAATATTTTATTCATGAAACTTTTTCAAGGCTTTATTTGATGAACCTTGTTTTAATTATTTTCCGTTTTGTTTTAACAATTTTAAATTTTATTTCACAAAGGAAGAATATATACATAGTGAAATATTAATTAATTCAATAGTTTCTTTAATAATACCAAAAATTAGTAATTTCTAAAATTATCATAAAAGAATATTTATTGAGCTAAAAATTGATACTCCATAACTATACGGTTGGCTAAAACTTGCAAGTTTAATGAAATTAGCATTTTAAACATATACTTGTATTACCCTGTACAATATATATAAATTAATATTCATGATAATCTAACTATAGTTATTATAAATGAGTCTTGTTTACAAAATTTGAATTACTTATTATATTCTTATTATATATCTAATATGAAGTCAACGATGTAATTTTCATTATCATTATTATTACTAATACTATATTATTATCATTTGGGGTAATGATATTCAGACACGTAAAAAAAGAAAAGTTGACTGTAAAAATGAAAATCACATTTTCCCCTTAGGATTTATGCTTTTCAATTAAGGTATATTTCCATTTTGAAAACTAATATTACTATTTTTAGGTTATGTGGCTAGCCACAGTGTGTCCGAATATCATTACTATACATCATAATTCTACATGCAAAGTATTAAAATGGATGGGAAAAGACTGCAAGATTCGAACAATAGGGCCTACTATTCGGTCCATGTACACAGACAAGAGCATAGAAGGAAATTAGGATTATGGCCTCAGTTTCTTCAAGCCACAAACTGATTCTTGTCAGAAATGGCTCGACCAACAAGATGATGGTTCATTCGGAAGCTTAGCTTCCATATCGGAGAAACAAATGGAGGAAGTGGCACGGGGGCTAATCGAGAGCCAACGCAACTTCGTCTGGGTAGTTAGAGGGACGGAACAGAGCAAACTTCCTAATTATTTGGCCTCGGGACCGATAGAGCGCGGCCTAATAGTGAACTGGTGCGCGCAGTTAGAAGTGCTATCCCACCGTGCAGTGGGGTGCTTTTTCACGCATGGTGGATCGAACTTGACTATGGAAGCTTTGAGTTTGGGAGTCCCGATGGTGGTGATGCCTCAATGGACGGATCAGCCCTTGAACACCAAGCTGATAGCGGACGTGTGGGGAACCGGAGTCCGTGTAAGGGCTGATGGAGATGGGATTGTTAGGAGAGAGGGAGTTGTGGCTTGTTTGAATGAAGTTATGGGGAGAGAGAGAAGTGAGGAGATAAGAAGGAATTTGTTGAAATGGAAGGAGTTAGCCATAGAAGCACTTAGTGAAGCAGGGAGCTCGGATCAGAATATTGCAGAATTTGCTGCTGAACTCTTTTCCACATTTAGAAGCATTCATAAGCAAAAAGTGGATCATGCAGAGATCTAATTTCTTTGCAATCATATTTTATATGCATATGTGATTTAGAAATATTCTCTTGGGAATTATTTCTTCTTTTGGCATTACTTGGTAGTTTAACTATTAGTATGCCTAGAGTTTTCTTGGGTGTAACATTGTTAGTTCGAATTGTTGGATTGTCGTTATGTGTATTTCCAAAAAAAAAAATTCAAGACAATTGTTTTCTTCCGAATTTGGCTATTTGCCATTTTAAAGAGAAAAGAAAGACAGACTTATTTGCTACTACTCTTTTATCTTTTTCTAATCACAAAAACTTAAATCAGAAATGATTATTCAATTTAGATCCAAGCCTGACGAATTTTGACTCAAGACTCACAAATAGGAACAACACAGAGTGGGAACTTTCTATGAATAGTAAGTCCATCACCTTCAATCATGTCCAGATCTTCTCCTCTTGCTCCACCTGGTAATGCATACTCAAATTGTAGCACGAGATTCGCCAGAACGAGCTCGACTGTCCCGGAGGCGAATGCAGCGCCAGGACAGCCCCTCCGACCACCGCCAAACGGGATGAACTGAAACTGCCCTTTGAGATCAACAGAACTATTCAAGAATCTCTCTGGCAAAAACTTCTCCGGCTCTTGCCAGAGTAATGGATCTCTCCCAATAGCCCACGCGTTGATCACCACTCTCGTCCCTGCTGCAATGTCGTAGCTCAGCAGCTTAACATCGTGTGTTGATTCTCGTGGCACGAGTAGCGGGAGAGGAGGGTGCAGCCTCAAGGTTTCCTTAATCACAGCTTTCAAATATTGACATTTGTCTAAATCTGCTTCAGTTATAGTTGAATTGCATCCTGCAATGTTTTGCAGTTCAGTCCTCAACTTGTCCATAATCTTCTCGTGTCGTATGAGTTCCGACAGCGTCCACTCCACAAGTGTAAATGTTGTATCAGTCCCAGCTGCAAACATGTCCTAAAACAGAGATCATCCATCAAACTCAAACTAGAACTTAACTAACATAGAATAACTTCTCAAGACCGACTCAGATTATAGTCGAAAACTCGTTTAAGCTTGATTAATTTTCAAAACATATCTAGTTTGGACATACTTTACTGGTTCACATTTCTCAAAACAAGCTCCTTAACTTAGAAACTACCAATAAGTTACATTAATAAAGATAGTGGAAGCTTGGCGCTGGCCCCTGTCAAAGAAAACTGCTAACTCAACAACAAAATTTGAACCGGTCAATCGTGGGAATCTTGTTAAGCGTCTCACATAAATTTTCATGAAATCAACCATAAATCAGTTTGCTTGGCTGAAAGGAATAGTTTTGGCCTAATACGATACAGGCCTACGGTCCCCTTTACCCTTTAATGCAGACACCAACGTTTAATCAGAGTCAAGATTCGACACAATAATACAAGTTGCAGGAATTCAAAGATCAAGTATCTTTTATAATTAAGGCACAACTAAGATAGCACATTATATAGGATTGACAAAAAGATATATAAAATAATAATTTTAAGTAGAATTGACATTTAAATATTGTCATGCTTCAAAGATATTTGCTTAATGGATTTGGACTTAAATATTTATGTTAAACATCTCCTATTAGGCTTCACAAATGCATATACCACAAAATTATGAACATGACCTACAGATCAAAGTTATCTCTATTTCCCACCAATATTTATCATTACTACATAAACAATATTTGCATTTTCCGAAACAAGAAAAGCAGAAACATAAAAGAACTGCAGTTGATATAGGAAAAGTAAAAGGAATGATCACCAAAATGACAGCTTTGATGGAGATTGCGTCAAGAACAAAGCCATTTTTTTCATTCTTCTGAACCTCAAGCAAAACATCCACAAAATCCTTCTGGCTTTCGCCTCCGCCTCTCTCGCTCCTCCTCTCATCCATGTGTTCTCTCACCACAAACTCCAAAAACTCATCAAGATCTCTGGCAATTTCCCTAACTTTACCAGTCATCCCATTGACATACTTGATCCAAGAAAGCCACGGAACGAACTCTCCAACGTCGAAAGCACCCAACAACACCCCTAATTCTTCTAGAACCTTCTTGAACTTCCTCCCACCTTCTCCATCACTATACTTCCTGCCCAAAGCCACCCTACAAATCACATCATTAGCAAGAGCGGCAAATGCCTCACTCAAATTAATCACTGATTTCTCCCTACATGACTCCCTAATCTTCTCCATCATCGAGAAAACTTCCTCCTCTCTAACATTTCTAAAAGATTGAACTTTCCTATTGCTCAGAAGGTGATTGACACAAATACCCTTCACCTCCCTCCAATACTCACCATAAGGAGAAAAGGCAATGTCTTTACAATCGTAAATCCCATTTGCTACAGTTGAATTAGGCCTATTTGAAAAAATTTGGTCATGGGTTTTCAATATTTCTTTAGCTACTTGAGCTGAGGATACAACAAGAAATGGCACATTACCCAGGTGAAGCAGCATCACGGGCCCGTGTTTTCGGGCCAAAGATTCAAGACTTCTGTGCGGGCTGAAGCCCATTTGGTGCAGATTCCCAATTATTGGAAGTTTTGGAGGTGATGGTGGGTGATTCTTCAAGGGTTTTGAAGAGCAGGTACGCCATTTCTTTATCAAGAAAACAGTGAATAGAAGCAGGGGGAAAAGAATAATCTTCGACAGTGAAGGATTTTCTTGGACATCCATGGTGTAAGAAAACATGATTTTTATCTGAAAATTATGTTGAGGATCATTTCAGCTTTGATTATAGGCATAGTTTATATTTTTTTAAAGTAGTTTGTAATTTATAAAGCAAATATTGATTGATTCAACTTTGGAGGGAGAAAGTAGATGGCAACTTTACAAAAAGTGAGGTACTAACTGTTAGAAAAATAGCTTTAATTTTACTCTATTACTTGTTTGGTTGTTTTTAGATGTAGATCGCGACCATAAATGCAAAAATATCTTCGAAGTGTAAATTATTTTTTAATTTAAAAAATGACATTTTTTTATTTTATTAAAAGTGTATGTATAACTAGTGATGTTAATTCAACTCAAAAATCGATAGGTGGCCTAGAAAAAGAAAGGATATACATTAATAGTCCGCAAAAATATGGATTAGGATTATGGTTGACCGCTACTCAGATAATTAATAAAAGGGTTAATTATCTATAAAGACCTAACCTTTTTAGTTATCAATTTGGAACATATTTTCAACTTCCGCTGATCAGAAGATGATGTGTAATTTTTAGTGACATCGTATTTAACTATTTTTTAGTGACGAAGCAAAACCTATAAAGGCACAACCTTTTCATAAATTTATAATTTTTTGTCGAAAACTGTCTTGGATGTGTCGAAGCAAAAGACTTACTTTATGTTGAATATTATGGCTATTGGCTATGGCAATGCCTCGAGTTTAATTTCTTATCATTGTTTGACCCTTGAATTTATTTAAATTGAGTTTAAATTTGGATTATTGAGAAAAAGGTATAATATAAGAAAAAAAAATATTTAGCAAAAATAAATAAAAATGCCACATCAACAATGAGTCAAATGCCACATCAAAAATAGTTAAATGTCATGTCATTAAAAAATTACATGTCATCTCTCCGATCACTGAAAGTTGAAAACATGTTCCGAATTGCAATGAGTTGAAAGGTCATGCCTAGAATTGCCAATGAAAAAAGGTCATGCTAAAATTACAAATTTGTGAGAAGTTTGTGCCTTTATAATCAATTAAACCTTAATAAAAAGATCATTTTAATATTTTATATTTTTCTAATTTTTTAACTAAATTGTTTACATAATAATAGTATTATTTTGCTGCAAATTAATAATCAATATATGTTTAATTATTTATATGATCCAAACCACACACGAATTATTTCCATTTTATTTCCTAATATTATCAACTAATAATCCAAATGTTGGGCTTCAAAAAGAAAGATAAAGGTTTGGGCTTCAAAGAATTAATCATTAAGATCTTAATAATTATTACCTTTTCCTTTTTGTAACCCGTATATTCAATTACCACATAAATAATAGAGAATATCATCAATCATCAATATCAATAGTATACATCATAGTATAGTATATAGTATAGTATATATAATAGTAAAGTTTACGTTCACAACACGTAACATGCTCACGATTTTTCAATTCTATTTATCTTAATTCTCGTATTTTCTGCATTATTAATTCATATACAAATTTTTATTATAACCTACACATTAATTAATACAATATTAATAGATTGATAATTTATCATCTCGATTTCTCATGCCTATATCATCATATATCAAATCAAATTCTATACTAATTATAATTCTTAATTTATTATTATTATTATTATTATTATTATTATTATTAATCACTTAATTCTTATTATCTACAATCTCTAATCCCACATCATTTTTAATAAGACGCCACGTATTAAAAATACTAAATAAATACTAAAAGTCAATGTGTATTTTTCATTTTTGTACTATTTATTTAATTTAGTCAATTTATTTAATTTAACCAATTAAGTAATTGGCCTCTACAATCTCCAATCCCGCATCATTTTTAATAAGAATCCACATATTAAAAATACTAAATAAATACTAAAAGTCAACGTGTATATTTTCATTTCACAATTTCTTTTTTTAACCAATTAAGTAATTGGCCAAATGAATAGTTTTATTTTAATTAATAATTTTAATTTGATTAATTATTTAATTCTCAATATTAATATGAATATTTAATTTTTATTGACAAAATATTTAATTAGGAGATATTTTGATTTTGGTTTTTTGTTAATTGCCTAATTCAAGGAAAATTTTAAACAATATATGAATGACTACAAAATCATTATTGAATGTGCGGGTGTAGAAGCTCAATTCTCCTTAAAACCATCAATGAAAATCCAATTTATAATAGATAATAATTAAAGTATATGATATAATATTGAGAAAATAATAATGTATGAGTATTTGGATCTCACTTCGATGACCCTATTGAGCTTGACATGTAGAAATGTCAATTTATCTCATAATCACCGGGTAGATCCGAATAGATCGAGCATAAATGAAGGGTTAAATCCGAAAAATTATAGCCTGAATTCTTTTTTAGCCCGATTGACTGAGTGATTTGCAAAAAGTACCCCGAGTTTGGGACGGATACAAATAGTAAAGTGTCTTTTTTCATTTGGTTTGAGATCATTTGGATAAATAAATTCTAATACGGATTGAAAAATGTTAAATAGATGAATTCTCAACCAATTATTATTTTCATTCGATCCCCATAGGTAGGAATATACAATTATTCTGAAACCGACGGCCAACCTAAATAGTTCGAGAAAAGTCGAGAGCTTTATGAATGACAATTTTAGCCCAAAAATCTTTAATCCAATTGACCTGAAACTGTAAAATATTCCAAGTCCGACAATGCTAGCCTGAAAAACGAATGAGTTTGAGTAATTAGCAGGTATTAATACATGAATTTGGAACGAGATCGAGATGTAAAATCAATTTTTAATCGGATTTGAGACATGTATGAGTATATAAATTTTAAATGGGTGTGGACACTAATTGACATGCCTTCCTGAATTTTTTCTCATTTTTTTAATCTATTGATACTTATTACTAATGATTATTTAGTGTTTCTCCATTGAGATTGATAATCAATTATCGTGATAATCTATATTTTTAAATTATGTAAAATTAATTGTGTAATTAGCTAGCGATATTACTTTTTAAATCGATTTCAAAACATATAAATGTATTCATTCTAAACATGATTGTAAATTATAATTTTTTTATAAATTTATGTAACTTATTTATTTATTTTAATTTTTTTTCATATTAAAGTATAACATAAAATAATTTCCCGTTGATTTTCTCGACGGGCTACTTACTTGTGTGATATAGCTATAATGAACATTAAAATATAAATTTTAGCTTACACTCTTCATAAATATAAATTATGGCAGTTTTTTTGAACTTAGGATCTAAATACTCATTTCCTTAATATATCTAGATCCATCACTCCTTGACCCGTTTTATTGACACTTGTTTCCCTTTCCAAGTTTTTTCTTTCTTTTTAAGTTTTTTTTCGAGTTTCTTTTTCTATTTTTTTTTATTTTCCAAATTTCTTTTTCTTTTTCTTTTTTTCTGTTTTCTTTTTTATTTTTCAGATTTCTTTTCTTCTTTTTTGTATTTTCTAATTTTTTTATTTTTTTCCTTTTTTTATTTTCCAAATTTTATTTTTTTCCTTTTTTTTTTTCAGATTTTTTTTTTTCAATTTCCAAACTTTTGTTTGTCTCTTCGTCTGTTGTTTGCCTCTTCGTTTTTGTTCACTGCTTGGTCAAGATTTGAGCGCGGGGAGCCGAAGGCCTGGGAGCGAGCTGAAGAAATCTAAATTGTTGTCCGGCGATTATCCTTATATTAGTAATCGGAGCGAAGGCGGAGCCGCAAAATCGAAGCAGTATAACTTGGAATAATTGAAATATTCATCCCAAGAGTACTAATACATCCATAAACTCAATATATTATAGATTCAACTAAAGATTATGAACATCTACCTTCTCTTCCTCCACTATTCTTCACTTGAACACCTGAGCTGGGAGATCGATAGACCGCAACTGTCGGAACTGCACAAAGAAAAGGAATGCCGGGGTTTTTACTCGGCGAACCACCTCCGACGCCCAAGTTAGTTTTAAGAGGAAGTAGGTTTTTTGTAAATAAAACAGTAGATATGCTTTTTTCTGTTAAATCTGATGATAATGAATAATAGAGCCTACTTAGAAGTATTTTCATCCTATTTATACTTGTCTTTCTTCGTGGGTGTGAAGCTATCCCGACTTGAAGGTGTCGTTATCTTCCTTTTACACGTGTTCTTTGCTCATTTGTTGCTATGGAAATGTACTCTCCGACAAGTCTGAGTTCGTGAAGGCAAAAGCAGTCTGTACATGTCAGACTCATTAAATGATGGACGACCTGACCTGACTTATAGCATTGTGTTCTGATGTGAGATCTCATTAAAAGACCTGATGAGGAGACTGATAATGAGACATGACTTGACTTCTACTTCAATACCTGAGCCCGGGTCTTCTTGCGAGAACTGTCTTGCATGCTCATCAAACCATCAAATAAATATATTTATATCTCTACTCCCCCTACTCTAGATTTGCAGCATTACTTTTTTTAGCAAACGTAAAGTAACATTCTTTCTTCTGAATTTTGGTTATTGGCCTCTCAAATTGGGGGTTATCTAGAGATCTCTGCCTAAGGTCTCAACGAAGGACCTGCCTTTTTTTAATTTTCCAATCGGGTTATTTTTACCGTTATTTTATTGAATAACAAAAGGGAGGACTCTGCAGTTTCCCCTACTTTTACTCAATCGTCCCCTCTTTCGACTATATTAGGGATTTTGCTCATCTTCCTTCTTCTATTTACCCCATTTTACTTTTGTTGTCATAATTTTCTTACTTCCTCATGGCGCACTCTCCCTCCCATTCCGAAGAAGATACTATCTCTGAGAATCCCAAGCTTCAGGTTTCCGATGTTCATCAACCCTCCTCTTTTCATGAGGATTCCCAGTCAGACACTTCTTCCCATGCTCCCGAGAAGGGCAAGCAGCACTCCACTCGTCGCTCCCGTTATTTAGCCTTCAAAGTTCCATCAAGCTCGGCTACTTCCGCAAATCCTAAGGAGGTTATAGATTTGGCCGACGGATCCTCTCATTCCGGTCGGGAGACGAAGGAAGCCAACTCTCCCACCCGCTCTGTTCGAGTTTCTCCTCCAGCGCAAGATTCTTCCGCTCGAGTTTTCTCTCCTAACGCCATAGCAGGTGAATCCACTCTAACCCTTCCAGAGTTAGAAATAGTAAGGTCTTGGCTAAACTGTGATGATCTTTTGGATTTTTGGTTGCCCTATCCGTATGAGCGTCCTCATCTTCTAACTTATCCCTCTGTAGCTTTTTGGTACAACCAAATAGAATCAGGCTTACGGTTCCCCCTTCCTGATTTTGTAGTACAAGTTTGCGATCTTTATAATTTGTGGCCTAATCAATTCCACCCCTCTTCCATCAAAATACTCCTTGCATTCTTCATTTTACTTCGTGGCAATGGGGGTTATCATTTTCCTTCTTTGTTTCAAACTGTATACGATGTAAAGCCCATGGGTGCTTTCTACTATGCTAGTGCCAGACTAAATGGTCCTGCTCAGAATTTGTGCACCCTCCGTAGCCTTGGTAAAGAATGTTGGGAGAGATATTTGTGGTTACTCCAAAACAGGGCGGTTGGCCTCTTAGTTATCGTTCATGGCAAGTGCTTCGATTGAAACAACCTCATCCTGCCATCATTACCATCCCTGCTATTAACCTTAAGGTGTTGTCCAAGCTCACAGACAAAGCTCAAGTTGCAGCTTTTCAATTTAACTCTTTCTTATCTGACCCTTGTGCACTTTCCTTTTTTGGATTAACACCTCGTGGGAATCATTTCTTCTCGCTTGAGGGTAGGTTTCATCTACCTCCATACTCATTATTTGTTCCTACCTTCCAGTTAAATTAACATTTTGCTCTTGTCTTACCTTCTACAGAGATGAGTTGGGTTCAAGACGTGAAACTGCCTGATGACAGCGAGTTTGACTTTGCTATCTTGTTAGAGGAGCAAGCTCGAAGGGAGTCTGAGGATATTACTCCTTCACAACACTCTCACCAGGCTTCCCCTGCTATGCCTCCAACTTCACAGTCACAACAAGCTCCACCTCCTTCCACCAATGTTATCATCAAGCCTACAGCTACGAAATCATTGAACCGAGGTGCTTCATCAAAGACTTCTGGCAAGGATAAAGCAGCCCCTAGCGATCCTTCTTCCTCTCTCCCAAAATGGAAAACCAAGGAAGACATTTCCACTCATCCTAAAAGGCCTCCTTCTTCTCGGCTTTCTTCAGATATTTCAAAGAAAAGCAATTACACTCCACTCTTAGAGAGCTCTCCTCCTCGAGGAGTTGATTCATCAGGATATGCCTTCAGAGGCCAAACTTCCATCTCCCTTCGTCAATTACCTCCTTCTGAGTGTCTCTCTCTGCTGCAAGCTATCTCTCTTTCTGAGGAAGAGACAAAGACAAATTCTCCTTCCTTGAAACAGCTTCAAGAGAGGAGTGCTCACTGTCTAGTACAAGTAGTTTCCATTCGTTCCTGCGTCGTTTGCTTATTCGTCCGAAGTTTATTATGCCTTACTACTTTACTTTGTTTATTCTCTCCTTTCCAACACTTTTGCAGCTGATCAGCGCGTATGGCCATCTACTACAATTTAAGGACAACTCTCATGAGAAGGAAGTGGGGAGGCTGAGAGATGCTCTGGTGGCCTGCCAAATACAACTGCAAGAGCTGACTACGGCCCATAAAGATCTCCAGCATTAGAACCGGGACATTCTTGACACTAGTAGCCAACTCTCATTGGCTAATGATGACTTGAAGAGGAAGAATCATGAACTTCTCCAATCCCAGGAGAAAATCTCTTCCCTATCAAGAGAGAACACGTCTCTCAGCATTATCAATGCAGATCTTAGCCAAGATCTTACCCAAGTCAGCAGAGAGCTAGAGAATACCAAGAACCTCCTACAAGCTGCCAACCTATCCTATTAGTCAGGTTATACGGATGGTGTCCACTGGTGTCGCAGCTTCATTTTCCGGACCTCTCTAAGCCAGAAGGCGCTACAAATTCTGCACGAAGGTCTCCTAGAAGCTTTTAAGGCTTCCCCAGAGTATCTGATGGCTATTCGCAACGGCATTGCCTTCCTGGAAAAGAGGTGTGCTATGACTATGCTGGCTAAGGCTCGCCAACTGGGTTTCAAAGAGCCTATAGAGGTGGATCCCATAGTGAAGTGTTTGCCTCCACCTCTCTCTTTCAAAGGTGATTCCTCTACTCCTCCAGGAAAAGAATGGTGGCTTCCGGTGATGCAGTAAGCCTATGAAGCTCTCATTGCTCCATGCAACCTGGAGGCCGCTTTTTCTGATCCTCCCTATTTACAACTTCTTCCCAGAGGGTTTTCTTTATGCTGCCAAACCTCAAGGTAATCCCTTATTATTTATTTACTTTTCCTTTTGCCCTTCTTGCTCTAATTGCCTTTTGTTCCTTCTATCAAATGCACCTCCATCTGGGGAAACCTCTCAAGCTGCTGCTATCTGGTAAGAAGAACTGGGGGGACTAACCAAGGACGGTAACACCAACACTACCCCAGCTGCTGAAGATGAAGATGCTACTGCCTACCTGGCTTAGCTTTCATTCATGTTTACCTCTGAATAACTCTTTATGTATTTAAGTATTTGAACAATTTCTTCCTTTTGTTTGTGACGTACTTATGCTGCATCACTTATCTAGCAGCTTGGATAGTTATGATCCTTTTGCTATCATATTCCTGTTTATCTATCCTCTTTCTTTTCACATATGATTTTGCATTTTCATGATGTATTTTTAGACCTTTTAGGGGCGTAAGGTACACTCCTACTCCCTCCTACTCTAGATGGTTTTGGCTTTGATACTAAACCATTTAGAGTTTCATTTTGGTATGCTAGGCCTTAATACAACCTATTCACCACAAACTGTTTATTTCCATTCCACAAAATCACATATTGCTACGAAAGAGTGCAAATAAATAAAAAGAACTTCTCAGCTTTTATTTATTCGCAACAAGTTTTCTTCGTGCCATTACAGGAATACTTGTCTAGCTGAGCAAGTATTCTACAAAAAAGAGATAGAAAAGAGACCTGGCACGTAGACCTCTTTTCCATACAATAAAATTTCTAAGGAATCTCCTCACTAAGGCATGCTCAAGCATAATACCTTTTCAAATTGCTTATGTTCCATGGTCTTGGTTCCACATACCCTTCATGACTCATAAGTTCATAAGCTCCTTCAGGAAACACTTTAGTTACCACAAAAGGTCCCTCCCAGTTTGGCTCAAACTTTTTCACCGGGTGTATAGCGTCAGCTCTCTTGAGCACCAGGTCTCCCTCTTTAAATCTCCTGATTTTTACTTTCGTGTCATATGCTGCTTTTATACGAGCCTTATACGCCAAAGCTCGTTGATGGGCTTCTTATCTGACTTCATCGATCAGGTCCAGATCCTCCGCCCTCAGCTCTCTATTCAGATCTTTGTCATGGGTCAAAATTCTATGCGTCGGGACCTTCGCTTCTACTGGCATAACAGCATCAGCACCATACACCAAGTAGAAAGGAGATTGCCCCGTAGCTGTCCTTCGCCCCGTTCTGTATGCCCACAACACCGAATTTAATTCTTCCACCCATTGAGACCTCTCCTTCTCCAGCCTCGCCTTGATACCATTTACTATGGTCATATTGGTGACTTCTACCTAACCCCAGGTTTCAGGATGAGCAACAACAGCAAACCTCTGCTCTATTCCCTTAGCTTTGCACCAAGCTTGTGTTTTCTTACCGAAGAAATGCGTTCCATTGTTAGATATCAGCACTCTTGGTAAGCCGTACCTGCAGCAGATATTTTTCAATAAAAACTTTATATGCTCTCTTCTGTTATCGAGGACAAGGGCTCCGCTTCTACCCATTTACTGAAGTAGTCTACCGCTACTATAATATGACATTTCTTCCGTGCCGCCATAGGGAGCTTTCCCACTAGATCTATGCCCCATTTGTCAAACGGGCATTCTGCATACTGTACCCCCAATTCCTCCGCAGGTTTGTGAATCAGCTGCCCATGCTTCTGACAACTAGGGCACTTTCTCACGAAAGCTTCAGCATCTTTCTACAAAGAGGGCCAATAATACCCAACTCTCAGCACTCTTTGTAACAGGTCTCGGAATCCCGTATGACATCCGGCTTTTCCCTGGTGTACTTTCTTAATCATCTGTAAACCTTCTACCTCAGTAACTCACCTGAGCAACGGCTGTGAAACAGCCATTTTAAATAAACATCCTCCAATTACGCAATACTTAGCATATATTTTCTTCTTTCCAGGTCTTTCTCCTCCTGATAACTCTCCCGTTCTAAAAAAATGCAGGATGGGTGCTCTCCAATCATCCTTCTCTCCTATCTCATGGATATTCTTCTCTATCCGCCTGCTTGCCAATCTCAGCAACGTCACCTCTTCTGGCATTGGTCCGATTAATGAACTAGCCAGCTTAGCAAGGTGATCTGCCTGTACATTGAGATCTCTGGGTATCTGTTCTATTTCCAAATGTTGAAAACTTTTTCTCAAACTCTTGACCTGCTCAACATATTTGACCATCCTTTCTTCTTTAATCTCATAGTTTCCTGAGACCTGTTGAATTACCAGTTGCGAGTCAGAATAAACAGTGACCTTCTGAGCTCCTAATTCAGCTACCATGTCCAGCCCTCTAACGAACGCCTCATACTCGGCTTCATTATTAGATACCTTAAATTCAAATCTCAGTGCAAAATTAAGCTCACTTTGATCTGGTGTTTTTATAACAATTCCTGCACCACATCCCTCAGTTGTTACTGAGCCATCCACAATGACTTTCCACTCAGGCTATTGCGTGGGCTGAGTGGTTTCCTGAATAAAATCTGCTAAGGCTTGACTGCTGTGCGTGGCTCAAACTCTACGTCGTACTCCCCAAGCTCTATGCTCCATTTCACCATCCTTCCAGAGAGGTCTGGCTTACTCAGCACCTGCTTAAAGGAGAGATTGGTTCCTACAACCACTTATGAGCCAAGAAATATAACCTCAGCCTCCTGGCTGCTGTCATCACAGCCAGAGCAGCTCTCTCCACATCTGAATATCTATACTCAGCTCCTTACAGAGCTTTGCTGATATAGTAGATAGGTTTCTGCATGGAATTCTCCTCTCTTATAAGAATCGCACTCAACGAGTGGTCACCAACAGAGATGTACAAGTACAGAGTTTCTCCCGGGATTGGTTTAGTTAACACTGGCAAAATTGCCAAATGAATTTTTAGCTCTCTGAATGCTCTCTGGCAGCTCTCATCCCATTCAAACTTGCTAGCCTTCTTTAGTATTTTGAAGAACGAGAAGCTTCTCTCAGCAGAGATTGATATAAATCGACTTAGGGCAGTAATTTTTCCATTCAACCGCTGCACCTCTCTCACATTAGTAGGAGCAGCCATTTCTAGCACAACTCGCACTTTGTCTTGATTTACCTCGATTCCTCTCGGGGTCACCATGTATCCTAAGAATTTTTCCGACTTAACTCCGAATGTGCACTTCGTTGGATTCAACCTCAGGTTATACTCGCTTACCACTGTCAGGACCTCCTTCAGGTCTCCAGCATGATGTTCTGCCTTCATGCTCTTTACCAGGATATCATCCACATACACCTCTAGGATTTTCCCTATTTGATTTTCGAATATCATGTCCATCATCCTTTGGTAAGTAGCTCCCGCATTTTTCAAACCAAAATGCATTCTTATGTATGCGAACGTACCACACACAATCACAAAAGCCATTTTAACCACGTCCTCAAGAGCTAACTGTATCTGGTGATACCCCTGGTACGCGTCCAGCATGGACAACAACTCACATCCCGACGTTGAGTCAACCAATTGATCAATACATGGCAATGGATAATGGTCTTGTGGGCAAGCTTTATTTAGGTCTCTAAAGTCTATACACATCCGCCAACTACCATTACTCTTAGCTACCATGACTACATTTGATAGCCATTCAGAGTATTGGATTCTAACGATATGGCCAACATCTAGTAATCGTTTAATTTCTTCTCTTATCACTTTTTCCTTCTCCGGACCAAAAGACCTCTTCTTCTGTCTCACCGGCTTTGCTTAAGGATCCACATTCAGATGATGTAAGGCTACAGAGGGGTCTATCCCCACCATGTCCTCTGGACATAATGCAAATAAATCAACATTTCTCCTTAAGCACTGAATTATAGCTTCCTTCTGTTCTTCAGTCATCAGATTTTCCATCTTCGTAGTGAAACCTGTCTTTTCCGGGAACAACTCCACCATCATTAATTCTTCCTCAGCTGGCTGCATACGAGGTTCTATATCCTCTTCCACACCTCTCATCTTCACATCTTTGCTCTGCGATGGGCGCTCTGCTGTTAGAGCTCCCTTTGCTTTCTGCTTGGCGTGCTTAATAGACTTTACATAGGATTCCTTTGACATCTCTTGGTCTCCAGCGACCTCTCCCACCAGCCCCTCCTTTTGAGCTGAAAATTTTATTTTCATGTGGTATGTTGAGACCACCACTTGAAAGTCATTCAGCGCAGGTCTTCTCAATATTATGTTATAAGCCGAAGGTGTGTCCACTACCGAAAACTTCACCATTCGAGTGTTTGACGTCTCACCACTCCCCGGAGTTACTTGAATGGTTATCTCTCCTTTAGGTTGTATTTCGCCTCCAGCAAAACCATACAGCGCAGTGTTTACTGATGCCAACTCAGCATTAATTTTCATTTTTTGGAAGCAGTCCTAAACGAGCACATTCACGGCACTTCATGTATCCACAAATATTCGTGCTACTCTCCAACTAGCTACTTCAGCACTAATCACCAAAGCATCATTATGAGGTTCTGTACTTACTAGATCCCCTGGGCCAAAGCTCACACATGCTTTTGGACTTGTCTCCTCTCCAAGAAATGAGTCCACTACATCAATCTCCATCCCAACTGCCTCTGCCAGCTCTTGTACTTCCTTGCTTACGTGAAGCTGCAGCCGGATCTCCTCACTTCAAATTTCCAAGCACTTATAAGGAAGCTCCCCGCAACCCCAGATCTGAGTTGTACTGCAAATATCACAACGATTATGGACATGACACAAACTCCTACAGACACCTCAAGGATGCTATTGAAAGATTGTTGAAGAAAGATGATACCCTGCTTCAGTTTGTCACGAAGGAAAAGAAGAAAGGGTACAAGAGAAAGGAACCAGAGCAGAGAATGCCAGATCAAAGGGAGAGAACCCCTCCACGACGGGAAGATCCTCCCCCTAAAAGGGGAAACATTAGTATGATTATGGGGGGAAATGTCAATGGAGATTCAGGTCGAGCTCGTAAAGCTCATGTAAGAGCTATGGATCATTATTTATTGTTTAAGCAAGGCTTAGCTTGCCTCATGACTGACTCATCATTATTACAATCAGACCTGATATATCTATACCTCTCTTGGTTTTTCTTTAGCTGTATGCTAGTTTTCTTGTTCTGACTTTCAGGTAAAACCATAGCTTTAGATACTGTTTGGTTCACCATGGCACTGATTTGATCCATCAAGATCACACAAGTGACATTCTGTTGTGAGGGAGTTTGAAACTTATCCCTTTGATCTTCTGCTCCTTTGTGAGTTCTTTCTTTGTGAGGGCTTATTGATTTAGAGGACCCTTTTTCTGAGGCGTAGTGGGATTCTGCGCAACCACCTTCAAGGCATCATGATTTCTTTCATCGCTTTGCCCTTCGGGAGAGCTGTCATCACGAACAACTCCATCAAAAGGAGGTCCCAAGTCTCGGACCACCGTATCATTCATGACTACAAAGAAGCAAAAATCAAAGAAGACCAAAGAACTACATCCAGTATGAAACTCGGATATTTTGAACCAAGCAGAGAAAAACTTTGGAAAACTAAAAATGGATGTCAAAGAGCTTTCGTATTACTTATTTTCTACTTCAAAATACACTAAATATGAAACTGCTTATGGAGAAACCAGAAACTTTTTCTTTCACTAGATTCAACTAATTTCCAGAGTCAAATGGTTCAACCAAATTTTTCCGATAACGTTTTAAGGAAAGATATTTTTAAAGGAAACGTCGTTCCCACAGACGGCGCCAGATAATACATCCATAAACTCAATGTATTATAGATTCAACTAAAGATTATGAACATCTACCTTCTCTTCCTCCACTATTCTCCACTTGAACACCTGAGCTGGGAGATCGATAGACCGCAACTGCAGGAACTGCACAAAGAAAAGGAATGCCGGGGATTTTTCCCGGCGAACCACCTCCGACGCCCAAGTTAGTTTTCAGAGGAAGTAGGTTTTTTGTAAATAAAACAGTAGATATGCTTTTTTTTCTGTTGAATCTGATGATAATGAATAATAGAGCCTACTTAGAAGTTTTTTCATCCTATTTATACTTGCCTTTCTTTGTGGGTGTGAAGCTATTCCGACTTGAATGTGTCGTTATCTTTCTTTTACACGTGTTCTTTGCTCATTTGTTGCTATGGAAATGTACTTCCGACAAGTCTGAGTTCGTGAAGGCAAAAGCAGTCTGTACATGTCAGATTCATTAAATGACAGACGACCTTACCTGACTTATAGCATTGTGTTCTGATGTAGGATCTCATTAAGAGACCTGATGAGGAGACTGATAATGAGACCTGACTTGACTTCTACTTCAATACCTGAGCCCGGGTCTTCTTGTGAGAACTGTCTTGCAGGCTCATCAAACCATCAAATAAATATGTTTATATCTAAATAAAGAGCTCAGGTCTCAAGGACGATTTTGTAGTACAATAAGTACCATGTCATAACTTGGAATATCTGGAACTAATTCGATAATTCATACCAATTGTACCAAATCTGGAATAATTGGCACTAATAAGATTAAATTTGTACCAGATGTACTAGAACAGTTGGTACTAATAAGACTAAATTTGTACCAGATGTCTGATACCCGGCCCGAACTAACCCACGCCTGCCCGCGTCATTCATTAAAATTATTTTTGTCCTAAATTAAAAATAATGGCCAAAGTTTATATATTTAAAGAAGGTGAGCCAAAATTTATATTTTAATAATTATTATGACTATTTCAAAATTTGTCTCCAAATAATATTATTTGTCTTCTAAGAACTAATATATAAATACTATTGAGATTTATGTGTTTTTGCCTTTCAAGCCAATTGTCAAATTAAAAACTTCAAATTTAGTAATGCAAAATAAATCACGAATTTATACACATGGATGACTCTAGTCATGTAAATTAAAATCCATTGAAGAACAATTCAGAGAAATTAAACACTAACCTAATTAGTACATAAAATGCAATGTAGTATACATATATATATATATATATATATATATATATATATATATATAGGGAGTGAATTCCATGCAAATGGCCCTTACAGTGAGAAATAGGAATTAATCTCCACCATTGATCTTATCTACATGAAGGGTCAAGATTTAGCTTGGTCAAAGAGGGTCAAAGCGGGTCAAACCCGGGTCAACCCGTTGACTTTTTTTTCGATTTTTTTTTTTAAAACTGTCACACAAGATGCACAACTTCACATATTCAGATGCACCAATTCACATATTCGGATGCACAACTAAGTGTATTGAGATGCACATGATTTCAAGTTTTTTTTTATGTTTTTTTTTTCGTTTTTTTTAAGGTTAGGTCATATGCACCACATCATGTATTCATATGCACCACACTATATAATGAGATGCACCACTAAGTGCATTAAGATGCACTAGTTTTGTTTTCGTTTTTTTATTTTCGTAAAACACTGTGCATCTAGTTACACTATGTGGTGCATCTAGTTACACTGTGTGGTGCATCTAGTTACACATTGTGGTGCATCCAATTTTTTTTCAGTCTTTTTTTTTACAAATTCGGTGCATCTCACTACACATAGTGGTGCATCTCATTATGTATAGTGGTGCATCCGAATATGTAAAGTGGTGCATCATGGGTGACTGTTTTAAAAAAAAAAATTGAAAAAAAAAACTGAAAATCTTGTGCATCTAAATGCACTTAGTGGTGCATTTAATTATATAGAGTGGTGCATCCGAATACGTGAAGTTGTGCATCTTGGGTGACAGTTTAAAAAAAATATTGAAAAAAAAAACTGAAAATCTTGTGCATCTAGTTATATAGAGTGGTGCATCCGAATATGTGAAGTTGTGCATCTTGGGTGACAGTTTAAAAAAAATCGAAAAAAAAAGTCAACGGGTTGACCCGGGTTTGACCCGCTTTGACTTGGCCAAATCTTGACCCTTCATCACCAATAGATCTATGGTGGAGATCTATTCTCATTTCTTAGGATAATATTCATTTTCATATGATCTCTCTCCTATATATATATATAGGAGTGACGATTCCCATGCAAAGGGATCTTAAAGTGAAAAATAGGAATTAATCTCCATCATTGATTACATCTACATGGATGATCAAGATTTGACCTAGTCAAAGCGGGTTAAACCCGGGTCAACCTATTGATTTTTTTTTATTTACGATTTTTTTACGGTCACCCCATATGCACCACTTCATGTATTCGTATGCACCACACTATATAATTAGATGCACCACTAAGTGTATTGAGATGCACCGATTTAAGTTTTTTTCGTTTTTTTTTTATTTTTTTCGTAAAACAAGGTGCATCTAGTTATACTGTGTGGTGCACTTAGTTACACTGTGTGATGTATCTAGTTACACATTGTAGTGCATGTCGGATTTTTTTCAGTTTTTTTTTCAGTTTTATTTTTTATTTTATTTTTCGTAAAGCACGGTGCATCTAGTTACATCTCAATGCAGATAGTAGTGCATCTCATTATATAGTGTGGTGTATATGAATACATGATGTGGTGCATCTGGGGTGACTGTTTAAAAAAATAAAAAAGTCAACGGGTTGACCTGGATTTGATCCGCTTTGACTAGGCCAAATCTTGACCCTCCATCACCCATAGATCTATGGTGGATATATATATATATATATATATGGGCAGTGGCGGAGCCAACATGGGGTATGGGGGGTCCATGGACCCCCCATTTTTTTTTAATTTTATTAGTATATATATATATGTATATGTATATGTATTTGATGTTTTGATTTTTTTTAAGTATATTGATATGTATTGGATTTAATCATCCTTCTTTTCTATTCTTTATCATATCAGTAAAAATCTCAATTCTAAATTCATTACTTGCCCTTTTTGTGATCCTCATAACTAGAATATTAGTATTAAAGATTAGTTATTTAGAATTTGGTTACTAAGATGTATATGGAAGACACATTTATTTATACATTATCTCTATTTTTAATTATAAAATGATTAAAATATCATGATAGTTAATTATCATAATTTGTAGTTGATGCATGATTGTTAATTATATTGTTAAAAGTACAATAAGATAGTTATTTTTAAATTTTGAACAGTATTGTGTTATATATACTATTTTTATTGAACTATTATTTATTCAAAATTTTACTTCTAAACTTTTATATTTAGTTGGACCCCCACGAAAAAATTCCTGGCTCCGCCACTGTATATGGGATAGAGATCAAATAAAAAAGATTTCATATGTGTTAAATAGAAATGAATCGTGACTGTTTATTTAAAAAAATTAATGGTCTATATTGTTGGATGGATGAAAGGGAAATTTCCGCATAAATATATATATTAAGGGTATCTAAGTATTTTACCAAAAAATTTAAAAGGTGGAATTTTTTTTATGTATTCTGATATCCCTTCTCAATCATCCGAAAAATCATATCTCTCTCTCACACTATCTCTAATTCTGTTGCGCATGTGAATGTGCTTTCTTTTAGATTTATTTCATTATTTTATATTTGATGATTTCTTATTGCTTTTTGTTGTAATGGTTGATTTTTATAATTTATTGCTTTTTATTATCTGCATTATTTTTTTATTTTATTGGGTATATTTTCATTGTTTTTATATTAGATTTTCCATATTGATTTTATGAATAATTTATTACTTTTTTATTGTAGTTTCTATTATTTTAGTAAGTATTCATTGTTTTTTTCTATGTAATTAATTGCTTTTTATTACAGAATAATTAGGATTTTAGATTATCATATTGTGTTTTTGCATGTAGAATTCATTGCTTTTTATTATATTTTATACTGTTTTCTTTGGTATAATGCATTGTTTTTTTTATGTCGGTCGTCATTGTCTTTTAGTATGCATTTTGTTTATATTTCTGTTTTTTTCATTAGTTTTTATTAAATGTTCATATATATCGGTCATTGCTTTTTTATTATTTTTTGTTGCACTTTTTGATATAACTCATTGCTTTTTATAGTATAATTTATTATATTGTATTGTTCATATGAGTAATACAGAAAGGAAATTTGACATTTTAAACAATTAAAAATGTATATTAATAAAAAGCAAAGAAAGAAGAAAAAAAAAACAAGAAAAAAGCGGTCAAATATAAGAATTTGAAAACCAACTCTTGGAAGATTTATTCGTAGGCTTCTTACTATAAAGCCCTTCATTAATTAAATAAGGTAATTTGTTTATTATTTTTAAAATAATCACCAACATCCAAATCTTATAAATCTATGGACTGTATTCATTTCTATTTAACCATAAGGAAATATTTCTATTATAACCATCCCATATATATATAGGATCATATAAGAATGGTCATTATTCTAAGAAATGAGAATTAATCTCAGCCACTTGTATCTCGCTAAGAAGGGCGGTGCATCCGGACGAAAATTTTCCATTTTTTTTAAGGATTGATTTTTCCATAAAGCTGGGTGCATCTCATGTCAACGTATGATGCATCAAGTTTCACGTTGTGGTGCATCTCATTGTAAAGTGTGATGCATCTACCATATTGTGGTTCATGAGATGCAACACTACGTGTACTGATATGCACGGGACAATGTAAAAAGATGCACCACTAGGTGTAAGGAAATGCACTATGCTTTAAGGCGGAGCCGAGAAAAAAAATGTTAAAAAAAAAACTGAAAAAAAAATCGGACATGCACGACAATGTGTAACCAGATGCACCACACAGTGTATCTAGATGCACCGTGTTTTAAGAAAAAATCGCCCAACAAAAAAAATTGGCGCGTGAGCTACACGCGCCCGCCCTTTTTTTTTAGATGTGTGGTCCAAATTTATTCCTATTTCTCACTTTAAGGGCTATTTTCACTAGAGTTCATCCTTATATATATATATATATATATATATATATATATATATATATATATATAAAAGTCGCTTTTCAATTAACACACAATATTTACAACTAAAATTGTACTAAATATTGAAGAAAAGATAATCCTTTTTCATTCTTCAAAACATAATAAACCTACAATACAGTCGCTATTCAATATTATGACGGTGAACTTGGCAACATAGATAAAAAGGCACCAATATCCACATCAGAAGTGCCACCCTCGCTAACGGCCTCCTTAGCCAAATCTCTCCATTTATTAGCATTCTTTTTCATCTCTTTCCCTCTCTCCCCCTCCATCACTTCCCTTATACAACCTTCAATCTCCCCTCTCCCGACGATACCATCCGCTCCAACCCTAACCCTAACGCCTACGCCCCAAACATCTTGCACGAGCTTAGCATCCGTGGTTTGATCCGTCCATTGTGGCATGACCACCATCGGCACCCCCAAACTCAATGCCTCCGTCGTGGAATTCCACCCACCGTGTGAGAAGAAGCACCCGACTGCCTTGTTAGCCAACACTTCTAGCTGAGGGCTCCAATGCACGAACAAGGCCTTGTCGCCCGATGTGCGGATAAAATCTGCCGGAATTGTTTCCTCTTTGATCGAATTCCTAACGACCCATACAAAGTTGAAATTCGTGTTTTGTAGGCCCCATGCTATCTCTTCCATTTGTGACTTTGGGAGATTGTCCATGCTACCAAATGCTATGTACACAACTGAGCTCGGTGGCTTCTTGTCTAACCAATTGATAATTGTTCTAGAAGGTTCGGAATGGAAGAGGTTAATATCATATTTCATGTCATTTTGAATTCGTTTGTCCAAATAGGAAGATGGTAGTGTTGGCCCAATTGTAAGAAGTGGGCACACTTTTGTCATAGAATCCACAGTCTGTTAACAATTTTACATTGACGAATAGATAATCAACTTTACATAATCACACTAAATAATAAATCGGTGAGGTAAAAAAGTTAAATTCAACCGCTCTCCATTCCACCAAATAAATAAATATCTCTCAGTCAAACTAGAAAATCCTTATGGATCGAAACATCCAACTCAAAATTTCCCCTAAAAAATTAAGCGCAAGCACATTACACCAAAACATGAGGCGCTCCATAGCAACTGATAAGCATGAAAAACTCGAATGACTAGTTATAACTCTAGCGGTCATCATAGTATATAACTATATTAAATTTTTAATTATCTACTATTAGTGCATGTTACGGGTATATGCTTATATCATATTTAATATTAAGTGTAAACTTTACATTCACGATGTTTAAATTTAAAGATTAACTATCTTATTAATTGAGCTGGAATTAGAAAAGGAAGAAAAGATACCCACGACAACCAAGTAATTCCAAAAAATAATGTATATTTGTGAACTCTTGTTTTTTGAAAGGGACGCTTGAAAGGTCGTAGTGCAAATAGGTACCGGCTATTCTACGTTACGTATGCAGATGAAAAGGAAAGGGCTCAAGTGAAAAATAGGCATGTCTTGAATTATCAACAACGAGATTAATCAATGGTTCAAAATTGACGTTTTTTTATATTAATTTCTAATGTCACATGCGAGACCGAACATTACTTTACGATAAATAATGCATAATAGAAATAATAGGTGAACAAAAATAATCATAATTCAATAACTTTAAATCACAAAAACTTACCTTCTCTTCCAACTTGTAAAATGTATTGACAACCACAAAATCAGCTTTCTCCAAATTCGAGAATTGATTCAAAACCAACTCGAAGTAAGCCGGATAAGACCCATGCCTATGTATGAAGGAAGGGAAGTCGGGCAGCTCTAGCGGCGGCAGCCCCGGCAGAGCCACCGGAGTTGAGGCGGCCGCCACTGGAAGCTTCAGAAACCCATGGTGAGCATAATAGTACACATAATTAATAGCACAAGCTTGAGTGAAAAAAGCAGTTCCCTTTATATCATACTTTTTAGCCACTTCCAAAGCCCAAGGCAGAAAGGCATCATAGACTATGCAATCAATGGGTTGACTGGAATTTTGATACGATTGTATGAGATCTTCTAGGGTTTTTGAGCCCGCCCGTTCCATCTGTGTCAGATAGTCTGACACGTCCTTCGCTTCTCCAAAACCGCCGTCATCGAAGCCATCTGAGATGGCTTCGATGGTGACGGAGTCGGATTTTGGATTGAAGGATTTGATGATGAATTTGGTTAGGGCAAAAGTGGTTTTAGCACCTTTGAAGGCTAAGCGCTTGCAAAATTGATGCATAGGATTAACATGGCCTTGGCTTGGATAAGGAATTGCTAAGATGTGTGGTTTGCAGAAATTTCTTTCGGTTTCCATTTTTCTCTAAGCACCTTTGAGAATGCTGTCCAAGCTATATGTATCTAAGAGAGAGAGAGGGGTCTACAAATAGTTGGTCCCAAATGTTTATTTTAAATTATTAATATTTGAGGTGGACTTGGGTGCAATCGGTTGCACTCTATGCAACCGGTTCGACCCGGAATCCGACCCGCGCATTCCTTTAAAAGAGAAAGAAAACTTTACGCTGTTGTGGTTTATATATTAAGTATTACGTAAAATACAAAATGCCAAGCTATGGCCTAGCTGCAGCAGGCTTCACTTTAAATCATTGCAGCAGCCCCTACCAGGGTTCAAATCATTGAGGACGCACTTTTCTTTTGTTTTCCCCTTTCTTTTTTTCTTTTCCATTTTCACTTTTGTTTTTTGTTTCTTTTTTCTTTACTCATTTTCGTTTTTTTATTCTTTTTTCTTATTTTATTTTCATTTTTTTTTGCTTTTTTAATTTATTTTATCCTTTTTTCCTTTTTCATTTTCACTGTTGCTTTTTGTTTCTTTTTCCTTTTTTTCATTTTCATTTTTTCTTTATTTTTTTCTTTTTAATCTAATTTATTAATTATTAAATTCTGAATAGGGATTTAAGAAAACTTAATTAGGAACTAATAAATCATAATTGGGGATTAATAAATTCTAAGGGGAATTATTATTATAAAAAAATTTAATTAAAATTGATTAAACAAACATTTGTCCATAAGAAAAACGTATAAAATAAATCAAGTAATGAAAAGTAATTATTGATATGAAGAAAAGTAATATTTTAAAAATATTACTTTTCTTCATATCAATAAAAATATTACTTTTCTTCATATCAATAATTACTTTTCATTACGATGATAATTACTTTACCAAATAACTAAAAGTACAAGTTGTCGTAAATAAAAGTAAACATTGTCGTTAAGAAAAGTAATAGTTGTGAAACATTACATTTCATCATGTCAATAGTTACTTTTTATCACAACAATAATTATTTGACCAAATTACTAAAAGTACAAGTTGTCGTAAATAAAAGTTAACATTGTCGTTAAGAAAAGTAATAGTTATAAAACATTACTTTTCTTTGTATAATTAGTTACTTTTCATGACGATAATATTTACTTGATCAAATAACTAAAAGTTTAACTTATCGTAAATAAAAGTAAACATTATCGTTAAGAAAAGTAATGGTTGTGAAAGTAACTAACAACTCTTATTAATTTATAAACAAGTGAAAGTAATTAAAAAAATAAATTAAGAAAAAAGAAAAGAAAGGAAAATAAACTAAAAACAAAGAGCAAAAAAAAAAAGGAACTAAGAATAGGAAATGTAAAAAATAAGTAACTAATAACTCTTTACTAATTTATTACTAATAAGTGAAAATAATTAAGAAAAAACTAAATAAGAAATAAAGAAAAAGAAAATAATTAAGAAAATAAATAAAAGGGAAAGAAAATAAAAAGATTAAGAAAAAGGAAAAATAATTAAGAAAATAAATAAGTAAAACGAAATAAGAAAGAAAGAAAAAGAAAATAAAAAGAATTAAGAAAAGAAGGGAAAGAAATTACAATAAATGAGACAAGGAGGAATCGAACCTGTGACTCTCACCTGGGAAGGATGGGGCGGAGTTCTCCACTGGGCTACCAAGCCCGTTATTAATTAAATTGCCTTAGTTTAATATCTAATGTTCCCTAGAACCGGTTGCACAGTATGCAACCGGTTGTAGGGAAGTTTTTGCGTTAATATTTTGATCCCGGCGTGTACCTAGGTTGGCTAGAGAAATCTATTTATTTTAAATTATAATTATGAGAATATTGATGTTTTTAGACACTTTTAGACTAAAAAGTATACTTTTAGCCACACTTTTAATTTACAATAAAAAAGACAACTCTTTCAAATATTGGACAAATATACCCTTCCTTCTCACCTACTTTTCTTCTCTCTCCTATTTTTTTTCTCTCCTACCTACTTTTCTTCTCTCTCTCCTACTTTTTTTCCAGCTCGTTTTTTTCTCTCCTTCTTCTTCTTCTTCTTTTACTTGTTCTCTTTTCTCTCTTAGTGTATTTTTTTTATTTTCGCTGGAAATTTTGCTTTGTATATACCATTTTTCTCCTATTTTGCCGGCGGTGGTGGTAAGAGAAAAAGTTTATCTTCGTTTTCCATTGTTTCCGGTGGTGGTCGATTCCTTTTATTTTTTTATTTTTTTTTCGGTGGTGTTCGTTGTTCTTCTTCGGTGCTGTTTTCAGACGTATTTTAGGCCGTTTTTACGAAAATAGAGGTATTGTATGTTATACCGATTTTCGTTTACTTGACAAACAATTTTTGTTGAATGTGAGGATTGATATGTGGAATTTTGTATTTTTCGTGGTTGTACGATATACAGTCAGACGACATATGTTTAAATCGTACATTCGTATCAATGTTTGATTGTAGCCATGAATGAGTTTTATATTTGTACGAGGTGTTGTAAATCGTACAAATATATTTCTAATACGAGTGTACGATTGTATATATCGTATCATATATTGTACGCATACATTATCATTATGTTAAATTGTAGGATTTGCATATATCGTAGCTTATGGTTGTACGATATATGTTATATCGTAACATCATTTAGATTATTTGGTAGTGTGATATTGTCATCGTATTAATGTTTGATTGTGGGCATGCACGAGGTTAAGTTTGTACGACATGTTGTAGATGTTACAAAGATATCTCTAATACTAGTGTACGATTGGATATATCGTATCATATATTGTACGATATACATAATATCGTAGTGTGATATATTTGTATGACATTCATTATTAATACGTTATCATGTGAATACTTTTATTTTTATATATCGTAGTTTGTGTTTGTACGATATATGGTATATCGTAACATCATTTGATATCTAACCGTGTGATATTTTGATGCAGACTAGGCATTGTTGTTTAATTGTTGTTCATGGTGGATCATGGAATGAGAATATATATGAGGGTGGGAGGAAAGAGTACATACATATGCCACCTAATGGGATAAGTTATGAAGATTTATTGAGTAAGCTTGAGATTCGGATGAAGAAGGGCAAGAGCATCTTTCTTTTTTAGGTTGACGCCTTTGTTACTTCTCCTAGTGGCGAAGTCATGCGAATGAAGGTAACAGACGATTTTGAGTTGAATACTTTGATGAAAATGTTGGAGATTCCTACTATTCATGTGAGTATTTTTCCTAGAGATAGAGAAGCTTTACCGAAGCCGACTCATTAGAATGATGTTAGAGTCGTGCAGAATGCATTTGTTGATGATGTAGATTGTAATGAAGATGAGCCAGTGTTGGATTTAGAATTCGGCGACGATGCTGTTATTTTAGATTCTAACCCTAGTTTGGATGATGCTGACTCATTTGGGGATGATTTGCATTATGATTATATTGTTGAAGATCATGATCTGCCGTTACATGTTTCGAATGAAATGAATGAAGAAAATTCATAGCCAATCCGACAATGGGTTGTTCCTGGTATGATTCTCATTTACGACATTAATAAATTGTAGCAACGTATGTACGATATTGTTAATATCGTACACTCATATTATGTACATAATATCCTATGAGTGTACGATATTACAAATAGTTGTTTATTGCATGAATAGTTGTGCGATATTAATAATATCGTACATCTTACGATAGTCCAAATAGTTGGTTATCGTAGCATTAGTTGTACGATATTTATAATAGCGTAACACACATGTAAAATATTACTATCATAACAATCATAGATGTGTATAGTTACCTATGTGTTTTTATTTTATATTGTGTGATTTTCTTAATGCAGGCGCTTCATAGCAAGCATCGATTCCATGTAAAGATTTAGTTATAGCATATCCTTTGGCTCGTGAAGAACTAGTTGCGGTGATTTTTTTTGCCAAGAAGGCGCGTATGAAAGAAGCTCTTGGGATTTATCATCTGAAAAATAATTTGGAGTTTGTTACGAAGAAGTCAAATAAGCGATGGTATTATGTTCGATGTAAACATGAAGAGAGATGTGATTTTATTATGAGAGCTAAAGGAATTAGTAGAGCATGGAGAATCTATGAATGAGCCATTCATACATGTGAGATTGACTTGAGATATCGTCCTCATCCAAGAGTATCTGCTAAAGTCATAACGTCGTACGTTAGTCCTAAGTTGGACGATGTAGTTGATCTTACGCCAAGAGAAATTCAAGGACAACTATTGAAAGAACATGGTGTTCATGTCAAATATCATTCTGCTTTGTCGGGTAGGAATCATGCACTTAGTTTGACATATGGGGAGGCAGATGACTCGTTTCAGGTAACTTTTCATGTTTATATGCTACGATTTATATAATATTGGAAAGATGTATGTTGCATTAGTGTACGACTTTGATAATATTGTATTACCGTGTACGATATTATGACTCTCATACAACATGTTGAACGATTTTCAGAATATCGTAACATGAGTAGTACGAGATTTAGAATAACGTACTACTGTATTGATCATAGATGTTGATTTCTTTCTGTATGTTTCAATGCAGGACTTGCCTATGTACTTGTATATGTTAGAGCGTGCAAATCCTGGCTCAGCGGTTGAATTACAGACATCTTCGGATGGTAGTTTTGAATATTGTTTTTTTGCTCTATCCGCATGTATAAGAGCCTTTCGTTCGTGTCGTCCTGTATTTGTGATTGATGCGACTCATTTGAAGGGGAAGTACAACGGTGTATTGTTTGTTGCAGCAACAAAGGATGGTAATGAACAGATAGTTCCACTAGCTTTTGGCATTGGGGACATAGAAAATGATTCATCGTGGACTTGGTTCCTTCAGAGAGTTCGACAATCATTTGGTTGTCCAAAGAACCTACTTGTGGTGTCTGATCAGCACGTTAGTATCAAGAATGTTGTGGCCTCTGTGTTTCCAGGTGCCCATCATGGGCTTTGTACATTTCACATTCAGCAAAATATGAGGACTTGTGGTACTCCTGTTATCGATGTATTCTGGGCTGCTGCTAGTTGCTACAAGACTATTGACTTTGAGGAGTATATGAAGAATTTGAAGGTCATGGCTCCTGGAACTTATCAAAAGCTGTTGAAGTTGGATCCTTGTAGATGGGCCTGTTCGAAATGTCCGGTGCGGAGATATGAATATGGAACTTCCAATGGATGTGAGGTCTTGAATGCTCGGTTGCGATGGGCTAGAAAATTACCCATATGTCCCCTTTTGGAAAGTGTACATACATTGCTCCAGAAATGATTTTACGAGCGTCACACTATAGCTGCAGCTAAAGCTATGGAGTTGACGGTGTGGGCTGCTACGAGATTAGGGAATGCAGTTGAAGCGGGCCGATCAATGAGGGTCGAACCAATTTCTGATGTGAGGTTTAAAGTGATTTCTGGAATGAAGAGTAACATTGTTGATGTTGCTGCTAGGGAATTCTCATGCCTCGTGTTTCAATTTGACTTGATCCCATGCTCACATGCCTCAACTGGGATAAGGTGATTTTTCATTACTGTTTTTGCTACAACATTTCTAAATATCTTACTACACGTAATTATATGCGATACGACGTATGTATATATCGTACCATTATTGTTATGTATATTATGAAGTCGTAGCAATATTGGCTTCAACTAGCTCGTGTGTTGATACAAAAATCAATAATGTCGTACTATGTTGGTACGACATTACAAGATATCGTACAAAATTGGCTGAATGTTTGTTACGATTATACATTTTTGTACATGAATTTTGATGATTGTGTGATAATTTTTTAGTCATATAAGACAATCACCTTTGTCATACGTCGACAACTTCTATAGCAATCAGACGTGGTGGGATATTTATGCTGGTGAGGTGATGCCAGTTCCTTGATAAAGATGACTGGTGTCTCTCGCCCGAGGTCAGCGCAAGGATAGTGTTAACGCTGGCGGATCTAAGACAAGCTAGACATCTTCGTACAAGAAGAATCTCGTCCGGATTTAGCTCAACAGGGAAACGCTCGTGTTCTAGATGTCATCAGAAGGGTCACTATCTGAGTACGTGTAAGACTGTTTTAGGAAGGATTCCGGAACAAGAAGTAGATAGCAGCCAATCAAGTGCGAAAAAATGTCGGCAACAGAAAAAATGTGGCATTTGTGGGGTAGTTGGCCATACTCGTCCAACATGCAAGGATCCAAATAGGTTTGAATGAATGATGATGTCAAATCTTATTGTTTATTTTTTTTTTACTTTTTTCTGGGATGCTACGTTTTTTAAATTGAACTAAATTGGTATGATTTATTTGATGTAAGGTTAAATTATTAAGTATGTTACGATTTATACATTATCGTAACAAGATGCAATTAATTTTAGTATCGTCTTGTGAATGCATGTACGGAAATTATTACAACATTTATAATCTCATACACTCGATTATAAATCGTACGATTGTATGTTATTACGATATTACTAACATCGTAGCAACAAAAAGTGATCCGATTTAATTTGTGTTAAGATATTCCTTATATCATAAGAATGCAAGGTTCCAAATATCGCTTTTTATGTGTGTATTGTGGTACGATATTCATAAAATCGTACTTGACGTGTGATGATTTTGCTTAAATAGGTTGTTACGATATTCATAACATCGTAGCAACAAAACATAATAAGATCATTTCTTTGTTACGATATTCTAAATATCGCACATGTATGGAACCAAATAGGTTTGAATGATCATGTTCGCAGTTATTCAAACATCCCTTTGTATGTGTGTATATAGTTACGATATTCATAAATTCGTACTTGACATCTTATAGTTTTGCTTAAGCACTTTGTTACGATATTCATAAACTCATTAATTTCGTACAAGTTTATACGAGATTATCTAATATCGTACAAGTTGTAGAAAAAATAATAGATACGATATTCTAAATATCATACAACATGTATGGATCCAAATATTTCTTTGTTACGATATTCATAACATCGTACTTGACGTGTTATTGTTTGAATAAAGCAAGTTGTTATGATATTCATAAAATGATTAATTTCGTACGAGTTTATAGAAGAGTATCTATGATTTAATCATAAAATGCGTACGAGTTGTAGAATCATAAAATCATAAAATGCGTACGAGTTTATACGAGATAATCATAAAATCGTATAAGTCGTAGCAAAAATAATAGATACGATTTAAAGCTAAGTCGTAACAATCGTACTTACAAAATGCATTATATCCATGACTACAAATACCTTACTACCAGGTTTTTTTAACAAAAGATATATAATACAGAATACCTGGATAAATAGTAGCAAAATAAACAAGTGTTCAATATAGACAAAATAGGACAACAATTATTCAATCTTTTCACTCCAACTCCATCTCTATTGGGAGTGTGTCTTCATCGGTGCTGTTTGCATAGATGCTTCTTGCTATGTGTTGGCGATATGATTTGAGCTCGGCTGAATTCTTCAGACTCTTTGGTAGCTTCTTCTTTGATACAAATCGCTCCACATACTTCAATGAATATAGACCACAACTGACGCCATCCTCTTGCTTGTAGATACCTTTTCCGTTTGCTCTTAGAAAGCACAACGGCCACTGCGTGTAGTTCGGATTAGCTATTCCATATTTTTCACAATAGCCAATTTTCTTCATAACTTGTGGCAGCAATCTAGCCATGGGCAGAAAGTGTTTGCAATCTATTTTCCTTGTGGTACTTCTCAAATTGCCACGACTTGGGGTCGTAAAGCCACAACTGCTGTGCTGCGAGATCCATGACAATCGTTGCCCAGTGGTCGCTGAAGTACACAACCATGATAACCTAGAAGTGGAAGCGATATAGAGATACAAAAATAACATTAGTATTCGGGAATACGATAGTATAATATTTGACAAATCGTACCACATATTATGTTATCATTGTACGAGATTAGGTAAATCGTAACAACATATGTAGAATTCGTTTTGTTACCTTTTCACAGTTGATCCATGTCTTCAAATTCGGCCCCCAACGTGGTATTCTTGCCTCTACAAAGTGGACCAACCTTTCCATCTGGTCTTCTGGAACAATCTCTTCTCTGTGAACATCAAATAGAGAAGGATTGTATAGGTCAAATCCTACCCTCTTTTCCTTATGCATTGAATCAAATACATCTTCCAGAGCATCCTACGAATACAGATGAAAGAATATCATAGCACGACATAAGGAAATAATACTTGAAGATGATACGATATAAGAATAAAATGTTAATATGATACGATATAAAGAAAGTCGTAACATCGTTTACGATTATATTCTATAAAGGATGTACGATATTGCGAATATCATAATATCGTACATTGATATGAGACACGGTGTTTCAAATTTCATAGTTGATGTTATGATTTATATAAATCTCGTAACATCGTACCTGCTCAAAAAATTATATCATATACGATATTACTGTAATCGTAACATCGTTCACGATGAAATTCTTTAAACGATGAACGATATTGCGAATATCGTAATATCGTACATTAATATCAGACACGATGTTTCAAATTTTATAGAATGATGTTATAATTTACACAAATCTCGTAACATTTTACTTGCAGCAATTTATATCATGTACGATATTACTATAATCGTATCATACCATGAAATCAGTGGTCGTAGTTGCCACATTCTCGAGAATATCTCCCAAGATGGCCATGGTTGGATTTGCGATGATAACAAATGAGTAGCAATTGATGTGATCATTGTACAATATTTTTTCTAGATTTATTAAGCTCTCGAAGAATTCAGTGTCGACGGCCCATAGCAATTCGATATTCCTCCTGTTTTTGGTTATATTTAGCAATGCATAATTTGAACTTGTAACATAAAACTTGTAAATTTAAACTTATTTCAGTGTTTGCTTTCATGAATGCTTCGAACCCATCAAAGTCTTGGGCGTACATCATTGACTAGGAATGGACTACAACAAGCTGCTGATGGGAATTTCTGCCTAATTGGTCTGGTATTCAAATTTGGTGCATGCATTTGTGGAGGTTGAACCGATGCCCCAGATGTGGTCGCCGACCCCGTTGGCGGCAGCATTCGAGCTTTTGTTGTTGTTGGCGTCATAGTATGCAACAAAGTCTCAAATATGGTCGCCAACAAAGAGTCATATGCAGCATTCATCTGTGTATCACTGACATCTTGTTCGGTACCATGTTGTGTAGGGTCCTATTATAAGATGTTATATTAAAACATGTAACTAGAATGAAAGTTCATGTTACAATATTATAAATATCGTACCAGGTGTAAATCAAAACTTGGACCATGATCTAGAATACTAAGTGTTGAAGCTTCCGATGCTACTGCTATTGTCAATATTTTGTCATCATCTGTCTCGAGATGTTCTTGTTGGGAGCCAAAAATGTGTAAAGATGTAGCAAGCCAAATCAATTGTGCTATTTTGCTAGTTACCTCTTAAACAAACGTGGTACGATATACATAAATCATACTAGAATGTGATGTGATGCTACAATATTCATGAAAATCGTAGCAAATTACATTGAATTCGCACTCGGATATAATCCGGTGCTATGACATTATGAAAATCATAGCAAATATGTTGATATTATGTTACGAATTCATGCAATTCATAGCAATTTTTATGACTTCCTACAGGAATATGATTTGGTGCTACGATATTCATGAAAATCGTAACAAATATGTTGACAAACTCGTATTAGTTTGGCAACATCTATGAATGTCTTTGTTACGACATTTATGAAAATCGTACTAAAAGTGTTACAAAATTCATGAAAGTTGTATTACGACTTTGAGTCATTCCAGTTACAGGTTTAAAACAAGCATTATCCATTGTTGTAATCTGAAAACCACACATACAAAAAAAATAAATAACGAAATGTAAATGTGTTTGTGAACCTCACACCACCATTAGATACACATATTGAGAATTTTTATGCATGCTCTATTCCTGGACATGCACGTCCTGTACCTGTTCATGAGCTGTAGTCCCAGCATCTCCCACATCCTTCTCTACTGCGTCCTCCGTTGCTCCTCCTGATGCCGCATCCTCTATGTCATCCGTTCCTACTGCTGTTGCTGGTACTGCTGGTGCAAGTGCTGCTAGTGTTTCTGGTGCTGCTGTTGTTGCTCCTGCTGGTGCTGGTGTTGCTGTTGCTGCTGGTGCTGCTGCTGCTTCATCCGGTGCTGCTCCATCCTCTTTGTGTGTCGTTGCTTCATCCGTTGCTGCTGCACCATCCACATCCTCCAACTCTGTGTGCTGCATCTCTTTGTCGTGTGCAGCTGGGTCTTGGGCAGTGGTGTGCTCGGATGACGGCAGGGTGTGCTCGGATGTGCCTTGTGTAGGTGGGTCTTGTGCACCTAGATCTTCAACAAGGTATGGTGATGGCGGCAAGATTTGCTCGAATGAGTGCTGCGCATGCTGCTGGAATGGTGGGGGCGTGGTGTGCTGAAGATGTTGGCTCATCCTCCCAAAGTAATCTAAAACCGGAGGAGGACCACATGCCTCAACCATCTTCTTGAACATATACTCTCCAATTCCAACCACTAATTCCTCCCTGATAGCCTCGAAGAATCCCTCTGCTTCTAGCCTTGCACGCTTTGCTGCAACCTCACCCGCGTAATCACCGATCTCCTTGATCAATGCAGCTTTATCTGCATCGGTGAGCAAGGCACTTGTTGCAGTGGATTGTGGAGCAACATCATCAGTTTGCTTTTCATCATCATCACCCTCATCGCGAGGCCTTTTCTTCTTCTTGGTTTCATTGGCATCATAAGAGAAGGCAAATGGCTTTCCTTCAGGATCTTGCTCCAGGGTTTTCCAATAGACGGTCTAGGACTCTATCTTACCTGGTTCGAGCAGGGCTTTAAGATCCTACATGAGACATTAGATAAGTTATTTGTGCAACGAATTCAAACAAATCGTACTATGCGGACACAAATTAGTGTTAACTGATGTACGATATTATGAATATCGTACATTACTGGAATCATAAACAGTAAACCAAATCGTATATATTGTACGATATTCCAAATATCGTAATATCATATCGAATTCCAGAACAAAAGCCATGATACGATATTGTGCAAGCTCAATAACTCAGTCAAAATTTAACATCGTACGCATGCAAGCTCAAACAACTCGTATCATGAATAACAAAATTGAAGTCAACAAAGTATGATATTGCTAATATCGTACACATTCAAGCTCAACAAAATTATATCGGACATATGTAAACTCAACAACTCGTAGCATGAATAACAAAACTGAAGTCAAGAAAGTACAATATTGTCATTATCGTACACATTCAATCTCAGCAAAATTATATCGTACACATGCAAACTCAACAACTCGTAGCATGAATAACAAAATTGAAGTAAAAAAAGTACGATATTGTGAATATCATACACATTCAATCGCAAGAAATAAGTAAATTTTTACCTTGACTTGAACACCTTCTGGCATGTCGTTGTTCTTAACATAACTGTACCTTAGGAATCAAGGTATCCTCTTCTTCTTCTTGTCTGTCCTCATGGCAATGCTCTTGCCGATTGCTGGTAGAGTGCAAAAAATCCATGCCTGGAATTCCGACATATTTTTGGTTAGATGATTGTACGATTTTCATAAAAGTCATCCTAGGAATAGCAGAAAACTTACCAAGAAGGCCACTGTGTTTCCTTTTAAGTGATATCCGGATGATTATGCTCTTGGGGATCTCTTTTTCGTCACCTTGTTAACATTGTCCGTCAGGGCCTGAAATGATATGCTTCCCCATGGAAATTCTTCACACGCTTCCTTGTTCTCCACTAGCACCCACATCCACAACGGGATCTTATTCCAAGCTTGTTCAAACCCAAACACGTATTGGGCGGCTATCAGCAGCTTTGCCATTTTGAAGGCATCTTCGGCATCTTTATATTGTTTGTCAATGAAAATAGTGTGGAGGTCGGATGTAGTGAGTATGGGGTTCTTGTTGAATAATCTCGTATAGATTAAATCATCGAGGAGAGTAAGCCGAGCATAGGGGTTGAAGGAAGCTGGTCCAAATTTGAGGCCACTCACTAATGCAAATTCGAGTCTGGAGAAGCGTAATATCTTCCCCTTAACTCTGAACCATAGTGCAGTGGTGTCCACATTCTTGGCACTCTCATTTGGCTTCACTTGTCGGGACAACATGTAATTTAGTGCCAGCCTAGATCGTACATTGCAGTCGTCTAATCGCATGAAAGATCCTAGAGTTTACTTCTTGACTACAGCCACTGTTTCGTCTCCAAAAATCTCTAGAACTTTGCAGATCTGGCCAATTAGGCCCTCATATCCATAGCACTGAACTCTATGGTGTAGGGGTTTGGTCAATTCCGGCCTGACATCTACCCAGGCAACCTGTGAAACATGTAGATTGAAAGGCGTCAAAGATGATTTCATGTACGAGATTGAGCAATATCGTAACACAACAAGTACGATATTTGGTAATATCGTAATATATTAGCTACATGCAATCACATTCACGTAGCAAATGACACAGATTTCAAGTACGATATTGGCAATATCATAACACATTAGCAAGATGCAATTACATTCACATGCGATTTTTCAAATCTCGTAATAAATGACACATATTTCATGTACGAGATTGGGAATATCGTAACACATTACCCATATTCAATCACTCTCATGTACGATTTCCCCAATCTCATAACAGGCATTCTTATTGCATGGAATGTCGTAACATTAATGATAGTTTTACATTCATCCTAGTTTCATGCCATGCCATAAATTGGTCAAACTCCCATATAAGATTCATAACATCGTAGCATCTCAAGTACGATATTCCGAATATCGCAACAACATATAATCAGTTTCAGACACGATTTTCAAATATCGTAACAAATATACACACATGGAATCAATTTAGCCCATGGATTCTTATATCATCCCATGAATTGTTCACATTTAGGTACGAGATAAAGAATATACTATCTACAGAAATCTTATTTTACATACATGCATGCTCAAATCTCAAACAAATCTGAATTATATGGCTCCAACTATATCATGAAATTGTAAAATTATATGCAAAGAAACTACGATATTATGAATCTCATAACAAATATATGAATATCGTACAATATCGATGAATGTCGTATCATAAACCCTAAATAAGGAAGAAAATCGTAACAATGTCGTATCAAAAACCCTAAATAAGAAAGAAATCGTAACAATTTGTGCGGATAACAAGCAATAAATTTGCAGATCAAGCACAATACCAGCAGCAAACGATATTTAATGTACAATTTTGTTGATATTTATCCGCAAAAAAAATCGTATCAAGCCCGCGAAATTTGAAAATTCAAATTTTTGTACCAAAACTGATTTTTGGAAGGAATCTACACGAATTTCATGTAAATGAACAAGAATTTACCAGCATCTCGCCAAAAGGATCCTCGCCCATGTCTTGTTCTTGGATTTCCGGTTGTTCTTCTTTGGCGGCAGCGGCGGTGGTTTTGTGCTTTTTGGAGCGGTGGTTTTCTGCCTCTTCGACGGTCCTTCTCCTCGTGCCATTGATTCCGGCAACTGATTCTTCTAATTTGGTGACATTTGGGGGCGGTGCTTGGTGGAGGCGATTCTAGAAAGAGGGAAGATAGAGAGAAAGATGGTGGCAGTTGGTGGCGGAGAGAGAGATGGTGGCGCTTGGTGGCAGAGGCGGTGGAAGAGAAACTGCGGCGGTGGCGGAATGAGTGCAGCAGCGGCGGCGGTTGGCGGAGGAATTGAAAGGGGAGAGGGGAGAGAGAAAATCGCTAGTTTTGAATTTAAAGAGAGAAAGTGGGTGGTGAAAATGCTATATATATTAAGGTAAATACAAGGTAAAATAATCACCCACTAACTAGTAAGGGTATTTTCGTCTCAAACCCTAAAAGATGGCCTTTTTTATTGTAATTTAAAAGTGTGGCTAAAAGTATACTTTTTACCCTAAAAATGGTCTTTCTAGTAGTTAACTCTTATAATTATTAATTATGCAACCATTTTGATTATAATTCTTGAGTAAACTACAGAAATCTATTTATTGAGGTTGGATAAAAACGGGAAACCTTATGATATTTATAAGTGTAACATTTGTTTCTTGATTAGCATTTTGTTCTGAATTTTACACCACAACAACAACAGTAGGGGGAAGAATGATATTATCAAATTCTCATTTTGACCTCGTCCTAATCAATACAAATTTTTTAATATTTTATTTTGGATAAAAAAAATATTTGATAAAGAGAGTAAATGTATCACATTAATGTTAGAGGACAAGATTATATTGTTGAGAAATTTAGTGAAAGTTTTGATTTATTCCAAAATTCAATTGAGCACAACCGAGTAGATATGCCTAAGAGTTTTATAAATAGGCTCATTCTTTGAGCATAACGATTTTATCTCTACGGGTCTTGGACTGAGAAGAAGTTTGAAGATAAAAACCAACTCAGTTGGATCCACACTTGACTCTAGATTTTGAGTAACACAGTTGACACATCAACTGACTCTAGAACCGTGGCAATTAAAGTGAGATGAAGATCGAAGTAAAGACTTAGATCAGAATTCAAATTTCAAAAGCACAAGGTCACGCGAGAAGTTGACAATCTGTTATTTCCTTATTTGGACCGACACGGAACTTCTATGCTCAAAAGGCAAACCTGCACAGTTTCCATTTTGGGAAAGTCTGCAGAATGAGTAAAGAACCCATTGCTTTCATGGCAGAGATTGAATGACTCTTTCCAATGGCTAGTTTAATATCTCCGCCTATAAATAGAGGTTCAAATTCATCGAGAAGACACTTATGCGATACTGCAGACTCATTAAGAATAGATTGAAGCATTCAAAGCGTCAAAACCCTCACCAAGCCCTTTTGCTCACTTAGCTCTCAAAGAAGTGATTTCTTAGATCGAGTCTCATAGAATCAGTAAATATAATCCTAAGTCTAGCAACTCCATCGAGTGGATAACCATAGAAGTGAGAATCAACACTTGAGTAATTTTTTTCAGTGTTGTAAGTTGATTCTCATAGTTGGAAAAACTCTCAAACCCCTTTTTCATACCCTCACCAGGTTAAAAAGGTTTATAGGTCTTGTTGCACCTGCAAACAGTTGATTTAGATTTTACTGTACCCGTAAACAGTTGTACTAGGTAGCTTGATACCCGCAAATCAAGTGAGAACTCCTTCACAGTACACGCAAACTGTATAGTGAATTATCAGCTGGATCAGCGCTGATCGTGGATGTAGGAGCTGGCCTCTGAACCACGTAAAACTGCTTTGTGCTATTTACATTCCTGTTATTATTCATTACCAATTGAAGCTAACACATAAACATATTTAAACATGCACAAACATATTGCAAACTTGTCCTTCGCACTTGGATTTTTGTATACGAGTTACACAATTTCCATCACACTTCCACAACGTGATAAAACCTAAGTCAACTGTATAGCCGACTGAGCGACCACTCCAACTGAGTTTGTACAATTGTTGAGTTAAGTAAAGTTGTTTTTCAAGAAAAATCGGTACTGGTGTATCCCATACACCAGTTAACTCATATAGAGACCATCATATATAAGTGATAAAAAAAACAATTATATTACGTACTCCTTTTGTCCCTTATAAACATGCTTAATGTTTTTTTCATCCATTAAAAACATGTTTTTCTTTTTATGGACTCTTTCTTTACTCACAATTTCTTAACACTCGTGTCACTTCAAAATTGACATATTTATGGAGGAGGGGGTATTATAATTGCGTAGGTGTTAAAAAGTTTCATTTATATACATAATATTACCTCTGTCCCATTTCATAATTTCCATTCTTTTTCTTTAGGCCAAATTGCATTTAAATTCTCGACATTTTTCCAAATTGTGGTTTATTTTCTTACCTTTTAATTTTTCTCCGAAATTCTTCACTTTTTGATTTTTCTTAGTTTTCTCCCGAAAATGGATTAGGAATAAAATTGAAGATGACATGTAAAATTCAAAGTGACATGGCGTTCAACACGATGTCGTTTTAAATATAAAAATTAAAAAATAAATCAAATTACACATCAATGGCGACCTCATCATCCCCCTCATTTCCTCTTTTTCTCTATCTCTCACCCAACACGTCCCTCACACTCTCTTCTGCCGCCCTCTATGTTCTCCCCTTTGGCGGAGTTTCTCCTCTGACTCTGATCTCCGTCACGTGAGAAGATGACTCCCGGAAGACTAGAAGCCAGCGATAAACTCTTTTGCAAGGAGAAAGATAGAGAAAGGAAGGGGTGGAGAGAGAGAGAGAGAGAGAGAGAGAAACATGACGTATTGTTGTTTTTTGCTCAAAGATTCAACTTTCTCCCTCTTATGCCTCCGCCTCTAAACACAATCTGGTGAAATCTTCAAAAAAAATGCAATTAATGGAAAACTAACCAATTGGTACCGGAGGAAGCCTCCCTTCGCAGAAGTTAGTTCTATAGGTATGCACATTGAACTCAGAGTTGTATATCTATATCGAACTCGAAGTTGTCAAAACACAGAGAAAACCAGAAATTCTTTGACTTTGAGAGTGGCATCTTTTGCAAACTTTTGCCAGAGACGATTGAAGCAAAATTGGCCCTATCTTCAAATTCCAAATTCTTCCGCAATCGGATCTGAGCTTGTCCTTTTCTCATGAGATTGACCTCGGAATCGGAGGAGTGATAGGTGTCGTTAGAGCTGATGGTTAAAACAAAGAGGGCGGCGGAGGAGAAGAGGGACGGACTGGGACAGAGAGAATGAGGTGGCCATTGATGTGTAATTTGAATTTTTTGTTTATAATTCTTAAGATCAAAACGATGTCGGTTTAGTTAAAACGACATCGTTTTGAACGTCACGTCACTTTGAATTGTACATATCATCTTCGATTTTATCCCAATTTGTTTTTAAGAGAAAAATCAGAAAGAAAAAAAAATCAAAAGGTGGAGAATTCAGGAGAAAAATTAAAAGTAATGAAATAAACCAAAATTTGGAAAAAGTCGGGAATTTAAATACAATTTGGCCTTTTATTTAATGCTTCATTTCATTAAACTAATCATTTCCTAACATGGAAACACTATACATAATAAATGCTTCATTATGATTCATAAATTACTACACATGCTACAAAAAAATTACTCTCTCCCTTCTTTATCCTCTTTGATTTAACATATTACCTCCAAAAAATTCATTTGGCTTCCTAACTTTATCATAAATAATTTGTTAACTTAACATTTCTATATAAAATAGACATTATGAAATGGGAGAGAGAGTTGTATTCTTTACATAATGCATAGTTGGGTAGTGATTGCCTAATCCACTAAATAGACGTTAATGCATTACTCAAATGTGAATATTTTAAAGAGTAAAAACTCAAAATAGTCATTTCTCAAAAGAAAAGATGAATTATGTCACTTATAAATTAAAAGTCTCAACTAACACTCCATACCCAAACTACCCCTTAAGACTTAATTAAAACCTTCCAACCATCTCCTTCTTTCATACACGAAGACTAACTTTCGTGTATGAATCTATCGGCGGTGGTAGGATTTTCTGATGACTGCGGTGCGATTCCGGCGCGGTGGTCCTATTTCCAGCAAAAAAAATTGTCGAAAATTTTCAAAATTTATTTATGAAATTAAATAACTCTTTATGAAATTCTTTTCAATTTCAATTCTGGAATAATGTGTAGTAGAATATGGTATGTATAATATTTTTTATTTCTTCATTAACGAAGTTTGTTCCCATTTAAAGAAAGAGTTTTCGGAAATTGTAATCAAGTTCGCAATTTATTTTTTGATAAGTTAAATAATTCTTAATTTTTAATTGCATGTTATTTCACCTCTTGGTTTGTTTGTGGATTGCGCCTCATTTTTATTTCAGTAGTTGCACTACCTTTTTCTACTTATACTATGCCCGATCTTCGGAAAGACATATATTTATAGGTGTGGGGAGTATAAGGTAGTATCTTAATAGGAGTAAGAAATAACCAATATAGGAGAAAATAACCAAAAATAAGATAAATATCGGAATTCCCGCATGTTGTCCGTATTCAGGGCCAACGCGCAACGTTTTTGTTTTCGCCCGTTCTTCTTCATTAGAACTCCGATTTTGGATCCGTTTTCACCTGGGAACTCCTATCGAACTGTAATTTCATCCTATCATGCTCAATTTGCATAATATTAATTTTAAATTTCTGCAAAATCAAACAAAAGTACGAACGAGAAAATATTCACATAAAAGAAAAAAAAAACAAAACAAATATGGATATAAAGTGAAGTTGTAACTCAATCGACTTTAAAAATTTTCAAAAATATGACTCATGCAAAAACTCAATAAAAATCAAACACAACCCAAAAAACCAATCATTCTAGCCTCATTTAAACTCCTCACGGTATGGAAAGTACTAAAGTGAGCTCTCAACACTCAAGTGTATGAAATAGGAAGTATATATGCTCAAATCAAATCACAACATGCAATCTACCATATGCTTGCCAATTATCTAACATCACCATCATTTACACGTATGCTTCAAACTAAGATAAAAAGGACTGTATTTTGGTTGTAATGTTGGCTCTTTGGTGAGGTAGGAAAATTTAGGTCAAGTGACTAAATCAAGCAAAACCCAACTTTCAAAATCATCACAAGCCACTTCATCTTAACAAACACTTCTACCTATTTTAACTTTTCAACCATAACACCACAAACTTTACTAGCACCAATTTATCAATTAATCACCCTTTTATGCTCTTAGTTTTTTTCTTTTTTTTTCTTTTTTTTTCTTTTTTTTTCTTTTCTTCAAACTATAACTTTTCTACTTTCATGAGCTTACAAGGGCCAATTTTAACTTGAATTTTTAAATATAGGTGCTTAATCCTTTCTTGAATTCTTCTTTTAAACACAACCAACACCCTAAAGAGATCTACCCCAATTCACCATTAGGTCAACAAAGAAAAGGCTCAAAAGTTCAAAGTGACAAACTAGGATAAATTTAGTAATTTTAGACAACAAAAAGGGAAAAATTGGCTAACAATGATGGCCTTAATCATCTCCTAATGCTTAGCACACTAACACAATCTTGAGGAAGATTCATGGCAAATTCTAGAGATTAACATTCATGCTTGACAAATCACACAAGAATGAAATAGACTATGAAAAATATAATAGTCACCACTCAAATCTCACATAGGCTATTTTTTGAGTTTAAAGAGGCTAAAACAATCAATCCATCAATTCATGCTTAAACTATCATGAAATACATATTTATCAATTCACAACTCAAACCAACAATTTCATCATTAGCCAAGTCACGCATTCACCCAGAAACATGCATTTTTTTCAATTTTTTTAAATTAATAAAAACTTAAAAACAATTAACTAAAACACATAACTAGCAACAAAATTAATCAACTAAGAAAACAAATAAAAATAGAAAGCAATCAACCCCCTTCTCCATCCCCCCAAACTTATTCAACAACAAGGAAGAATAAGTTTGTAAGTAGAAGCGAAGGTTGATTGGAACAAACTCACCGAATCAATACGGAGGAAAGCAACGCAAAGAACTATCTCGTTCCCCGCTGTCTCGCCCCTTTTTTTCTTTTTTTTTTCTTTAATCTACAAAGAAATAAAGACGAAAAAACAAAAAAAAAACAAAAAAAATAAATATAACCTTGTTGAGTTGCCTCCCAACTAGCGCTTAGTTTAACGTCGTTAGCTCGACGTAGCCTCATACTCACAACTCGTCAAGGAGGATGATACGTCGGTAGCCAACCATGGATTTTGTGGAATGAACGCCTAGGCAAAGACTCATTTGTTTTGTGTTGACCACCCTTATCAATGAGAGGATCCAAATCAACAACTTTATGTTCTTCAAAACATTTGAAACATTCATCTTCATGGATCTTCAAAGTTTAATAGATGGAGAAAGTGTGCATCTCATCATTGACTCAAAGGATAAGCTCTCCCTTTTCCACATCAATTAAAGCTCTTCATGTCGCCAAAAACGGGCGTCTAAAAATTAAAAGAATTTTATCATCTTCATCTATATCCAACACTACAAAATCACAAGGAAAAATAAACTTACCCACTTTGACCAAAATATCTTCAACAATCCTCCTTGGATAAGCAATCGAACGGTCCGCCATTTGAAGCACAATATTGGTAGGCTTAAGAGTTCTAATTCCCAATTTGTTAAACAAAGACAATGACATAAGATTGATGTTAGCTCCCAAATCACATAATACCTTCTCAATTTGAAATCCACCAATAGCACAAGGAATATGGAAGCTTCCCGGATCTTTCATCTTGGCCGGCAACTTTCTTTACAAGATGGCACTACACTCCTCATTAAGATAGACCGTATCAAAATTCTTCAACTTATTTTTCTTTAAAAGCACATCTTTCAAGAATTTGGCACAATTAGGCATTTGTTGCAATGCCTCCACGAGTGGAATGTTGATGTGGATTTTCCGAAATATCTCAAGGAATTTGGAAAATTGTTCCTTCATGCTCTCCTTCTTGTGGCGTTGGGGAAACAGTATAGGAGGACAATAAAGAGGTGGTTTTTATGTTACCTCTTCCTTTTGGCTTTGATTCTCCTCTTTGACCACTTGAATATCCTTAGAGCTTTCATTCTTGGCTTCTTCAATTAAAATCTTCGGCTCTTCATATGAAGTCTCACTCCTAAGCGTGATGGCAACGTATTACTCCTTTGGATTGATCACCATATTGCTAGGAAATTTCTCTTGTTGATGTTGGCTTGTCAAAGTGTTAGCAATATGACCAATGTGCTTCTCCATAATCATCATCCGTGCCTCCATATCCATCATCCGTGTCTCCAACTCCCTTGACCGTGTCTCCATCTCCCTTGACCGTGTCTCCAACTATTTGTATCTCACATCACTTGCTTGGATGAATTTCATAAGTGTGTCCTCAAGTTTTGATTTCTTCTCTTCAACAATTTCACCATTAGAGACAACAAATCCGAGCGGTGGTTGCAATGCATTATTGGGATTCGCATAAGAAAGGTTAGGATTGGTCCTCTTACCTTGGTATTGGTTTTGAGGTTTTTGCGATGTCCCATAAGCTGCTACAGGAAGGTACCCATACGGTTGCTTATAGTTCTCGTAGCCTCTTCGGTTGACATAATTGACATCTTCCACATTCACTGCTTCTCCTTGAGATGACCCATGTTTTTGATTCATCATATCTCTATCTTGGTCATGAAATTTGACATTTGAGTAGTCAGTTTGGCTATGGGGTCATCGTTTGTTAGGATCACCACTTTCTTTGGTGCACTCCTCGCATCCGGCCATTGATGATTATTTGCTGCTAATTTCTCTATGATGTTCGTTGCAGTCACATATCCACGCTCCAAAATATCTCCTTGGCCGGCAGCATTCAAGAGATTTATTAATTTCTCCATTGCACCCATTGTAAAAAAATCAGCACCTTTTCATTAGCAGAAATCCCATGATTAGGACACTTTCACATCATGACCTTGAATCGCTCCCATGCCTCATAGAAAGTCTCTCCGTCAAATTGACAAAATTGTTGAATCTCTGACCTTAGCTTCATTGTCTTGCTTGGAGGAAAGTATTTGTAGAGAAAAATCTCCACAAAATCATTCCAAGTTGTGATTGTAGTCGGATCTAAAGAGTGGAACCAAAGCTTACCCTCATCTCGGAGGGAGAAAGAGAATAGGTGAAGCTTTATGGCATCGTGTGGAACTCTATTCTGTTTGACCCTCTCACAGATCTCAAGGAATTGACTCAGATGTGCATGAGGATCATCAGCCGACCTTCCTCCAAATTGATTGTTTTGCACCATGGAAATAAGCGTTGGCTTGAGTTCAAATGTGTTGGGATTAATAGTAGGTCCAAATGATCCTCTTTGCGACACTACTGGTTGGAATTCACTTTTGATCGACGTCTCCTCTCTAGCCTTCTGTGCTTCTACAAACTGCTGCATCTGTTCTTGCAAAGCTCTAATTTTTGGGTCGGGAGCTGGATTATTCACCTGGTCCCCCATGTTCTTTTCTCAAACCCTTCTTGTGTTGTTGCGGTGACAAGTAACTTCAATCTCTGGGTTAAGATGCTCCAAGGGTTGTCCTTGTGACCTCCTTTGCATGCACTACCTGTGAATCACAACAAGAAAAATTAAAAATTAGCATAATAGTAATAATATATGTCTAAATTAGTTTCAAACAATCTAGTCGTAATATTGCTAAATTTAAAACAGTCCCCGGCAACGGTGCCAAAAACTTGCTCTCTAATTTCTTTCACACCGCATTGCACGGGTGTAATTGAGCACAGGGAAGTAAGGTCGTATTTGTCACAGCCCGACTTCTAATGTATAAAGACAACTAGAAAGCAAGGGGCAGTGAAGTGGAACAACTGACTCTTACTTAAGGAAACATGCTCGACAATTGAAGAATATCATCATCAACCAAACATGCTCACAAATAACGTGGATTATCAATTAATGATTTCTCAAGAAACGAACATTTGTCTAGATTTTTGGATATCGATCCAAAAAGGAATCAGGTTTGGTTATCAATAAATGTTTGCATTCAAAAAGTAAGTGGGTCAATCTTTAACTTTTAATCATCAAGTGGTGGTGGAGTAGATTTTGAAGAAACGTTAGATGATTCCAACAAGTTTTAGGTGGAATTCAAGAAGGATTTAAGAAATTATTGAACTCACGGGCTCTTTCATCTTTAGGGACCGATCATGCTAGGCGAGGTTATTTTAAAATGATGAGGTTGCAGCGGATTATGAATCATCGACTTAAAAATCCCAAGGTTATATGTATGAAGACACATAACCTCAAGCTTAAACATTTATTTACAACGAATCACCCCAAGCACATCGCATCCTTCCTCATCCGAGCTAACCTGCACGTTTTAGAAATAACATGCAGGGCGTGAGTACTTCGTACTCAGTGAACACATGCCAAAATATTTTGAAAACTCGCTCGATAGAGCTATATAATTGAACTTGCCTCATTAGCTGCACCACAAGTGTTAGATAAACAATTATTTAAAATAATTTGCAACTTGTGGCAGCTTAAAACATTTTCGTTTCTTTTCTGAAATCGTCTGCAGACATTTTATCACAGGTAAGAATCCATCAACGCATCTCGTCTTCTTTTGGTGTCGAGAAGTAGGCCTTCTCTTCGAACACCGTGACCGGCCTAATCATAGCAAAGCTCACAGTGTTTACATAACCGGCCCAACCGAAGCAAGGCTCACAGTTACTTTACGACCGGCTAGACTGTAACAAGGCTCACAGTCACCTAATCTAATGCATACAATGTCCCGTCTTGAGCAGGACGTAATCCCGTGCGTCCACAGGACATACTCACATAATAACAAGTAGAGGATTACATACCAAAACATAAAAACTCGGGCAAGTCAATTAATTTTAAATAAAAGCGCACTTATAAAAATAAATTGCTCATTCATCTTTGAGTTTCGGTTTAGAAAGCCCACCTGTCATCCAGTGGTTTGCTCGGAATACCTCATTTCGTCTCGCTTCTTACTTCTGGACTCCACTCGCTTCTTACTATCGAACCTTACTCGTTCTTTCAAGGTTAACATTCTTATAAGGACGAGTTCTATTTTTCGGAAACGAAAAACCAGTTCTAACGCTCGGCTGAAAGACTTCTACATGACTCGGGATTCTCAACTTATCTCGACTTATCTAACTCGATCTTTCTTGGTTTCTCGATTCTATTCAGGTACTAAACCAACAGACTCAGAACTTAAGTTCTTGAATTTAAAAATATCTAAATATTTTATTAATAAAATAATCCACATAAGACAGAAAATTACTATTCACATTACACGTCTCGTTTTTCTCGATTTCTCGAGTTAAACGAACTCAGAAAATTATGAAATTAATTATCGGTTTCTAACATTAATAATCATTCACAAGCAAACTTTCAGATCAAGAATCGGACGTTCACAAACAGGTAAACGTTCAACTTCAATAATTATTTAGAAAAAGAAAAATTTTCCAAATATAATAAAATATTCTAAAAAAATCAAGAAAATTTAATTATTTAATCATAATTATAAACTCGGTTAATCATTCAAGACTCGGTTATTCATTCAAGACTCGGTTATTGAATTATGCTAACTTGACTCTGCTCGATTTCTAGAAAATATAATTTATTAAACTCTTATGAAATTAATTTCATTCTCTTTTAATAATTTATAAATTTAATCATTTAATAGCGAATTAAAATTCTAAACTAACTTTACTAAATAAAGTTTTCGTCTTTTTCTAGTAAAACGTGTCATTGCTAGTAAACTTATAAACTCGATAAAAAGATTCTAATGACGTCTAATTACTTTTAATTAATTCGATTATTCTTCTTATTTTTCATTTTCTTTACATTATTTCTCGAAGGAAATTCACTCATATAGCCACATTACACCCTAAGAGTACAAAATTTGCCAAGGAACTTAATTTGTACAAATAATAGCCAAACTTTACAATTTTGGACCTTTTTACCCTCCAACTCATTTACTTTTCTCTCATTCTTTTGCCATATCTTTTCTCTCTCTTCTCTTTCATTTTTTTTCATTCTTGCGTAACATTTCTTCTCTCTCTCTCTCTCTTCCATTTCTTTTCTTCACTTCCTCTGCAATGACGCCGCCACTCCATTCCGACGCCGTCACCGTCATCGCCTCCATTCCCCGCCGCCACAGTCGTCGCCTCATCCTCCACGTTGTCTCATCCTTCAAGATCTTCTCTCCTCTCAGCTCTCTCTCTCTTAATTTATCTCATCTTTCTAGAAATTCAAAAACACCGGGAACCGCCTCCGTCGTTGCCGTTGCTGCTCCTTCCCTCAATCGACCGCCGTGCTCAAAGTATTATTGTTAGATATCATGGTTATAACTCTCTTCTCCCATCTCTCTTGGTTTCTCTCTCTCTCTCTCTTTCTCTCTTTCTCTCTCTAGAAAAACCTAAATCTTGTCGGAATTAATGGTTTTTTTGTGTATGTTTTTATAGATTTATCTGTTTTCATATGATTTATGGTGATTTTTTGTGTGTTTATGGTGATTTCCGAACAATTTGAATGAATTGGTGTTTTAGATCTAGTTTTCGTCTATTTGCAGACGTGGTTACGAATTTACAGTGGTTACGATTTATTCATTTAGTACAACGTTGGTGATGAATACACATTGCTATGCATATTGAGATACGGTAACCCAGATACGAAATGATTATTTCGTATCGAGTTACCATGTAGTGATGTGGTAACCCACTATGAAATAACCATTTCGTAATTGAGTTACCATGTTGAGATGTGGTAACTCAATACGAAATAAACATTTCGTAACTCGGTTATCATATTTTTTGGGTTGATTTCTAGGCGATTTTGATGTATTGGTGTTCTATATTCATTTCATATGTTGTTACAAATTTACAGTCGTTACGATTTATTCATTTCGTACAACGTTGGTGATGAATACACATTGCTATGCATATTGAGATACGGTAACCCAGGTACGAAATGGTTATTTCGTACCGAGTTACCATGTAGTGATGTGATAACCCACTACGAAATAACCATTTCGTAACTGGGTTACATGTACTGATGTGGTAACCAAGAGCGAAATAATCATTTCGTAACTGGGTTACATGTACTGATGTGGTAACCCAGTACAAAATAAGCATTTCATAATAATAATCATTTCACTCATTGTGTATTTGTGCTAGAATTCTGCAGATATAGCATGTTTCGTGATAATTTGTGGGTGAATTCGTGAACTTGTTGAAATTTATGGGTTACTCGCACGATTCAGGGTAATTCGTGTTTGGTTTCGGATACGAATTGTTTGATTTACCCTTTTGTATGTTGGTAACCCGTTACGAAATAACAATTTCGTACCTGGATTACCCCTTTTGTGTGTTGGTAACCCGTTTACCTGGGTCACCCCTTTAGTTTGTTGGTAACCCGTTACGAAATAACAATTTCGTACCTGTGTTACCCCTTTTGTGTGTTGGGAACCCATTTCGAAATAACAATTTTGTAACGGGTTTATCCTTTTGTGTTCACCTATCCTTGATACGAAATAGCTATTTTGTACTAGAGTACCATTGTATGATTTATTTTGCATTTCATATCGGCGTACTAATTTGTTTCATTGTTTGTTTTATGGTAGGCCGTATGAAATTTAGCAAAAGAGTGCATTCATATACCGCCGATCGTTATAGCATTTGAAGAGTTATTCAGTAGGCTTGAGGTGCGATTGAAGAAGGATAAAAGCATTTGTACGACTTGTATTTGAATTATGTTGTAAATAATATTTTTAGGTTATGTGCCAAGATCCAAATAGGTTTGGTTGATAATATTTTTAGGTTATGTACTAATGTTGCTAATTTTTATGGAGTTATTTTTTTTGGTTATTTTGTGAACTATTTCATTTGTGCTTGTTTAATGATTCAATTACAACTATAAATATTTAATTGATATGAATATTACTAAATAGATAACACATACCAAGTGTAGTAGTGCGATTCGGTCACTTTGTAATCATTTACGATATTACAAAATTGGTAACATCGGTACGAAATTATCGCATATTAATATTAATGGTTACGAAGTTACAGTAGTTACTCTTTGATTATTTCATGAGGGGGTTACGATATTATGATGTTGTAACCTAGTACGAATTTACCATTTCGTAACTAGTATATGATGTTTTGATACGATACCACTGTACGAAATAAATATTTCGTAACTATGTACCTTTGTAATTTATGTGGGTGATGGTCTTGTTGTCGTAGATAACACTTTGATCTACTTTTTCGTATGTTTATATTAGTGGATACGAATTTACATTTAATGATCATTTCGTACATGGGTTACTATATTATGATGTGGTAACATAGTACGAATTAATCATTTCGTGACTGATATACGATGTTGTGATACAGTACCAATGTACGAAATAAATATTTCGTAACTGTGTTACCATATTCATCTGCATTTGTGTTACCATATCGAGAGGCGATCACCCCCATTTAGATATAGACATGTTATATTTTACAAAAAAATTGTGATATTTTTCATTTATGGTTGTTTCAAAAATTAGTGTACGTATTGGTAAACCCGTTCCGAATTTGTCATTTCTTACCAGGTATAAATTGAAATAATTGGTATTCCCTATAAGAAGTTTTAATTTATTACCGAGTTTCAACTCGGAACAAGTAGTAAATCCGTTACGAATTCTCTTTACGTACCACATACAACTTGAGAGAATTGGTAGTGATATTACGAATTTGTAATTTCATACATGTATTAATTCTGAGCAAGTGGTAAACCCTATTACGAATTCTCTTTTCATGCCAGATACAAGTTGAGAGAATTGGTAGTGATGTTACGAATTTATAATTTCTTACATGTATTAATTCTGAGCAAGTGGTACAGCCGTTACGAATTGATAATTTCTTACCTATTCACAGCACAAAAAATGATATAATACAAATTAGAATTTTCGTACAAAGAATCGGTTATGAAATTATTCATTGTTACACTTCGTAACCTGAAACATTGCATACATTCAACAATTCTAAATTTCTAAACCATAACATACATCATATTATAGAACGTCTTTAGACAGTCGTCGCCAAATATCTCTACCCGTTGTCGTTGATTTGGGCGGTGCAATGAGAGGTAATTTTCTCCCTCTTGGAGATTTGGACGTCTGCCATGGGAGTTAGGTGGCGGAGATGGAAGGCACAGTGGAGATGGGTGGCGGAGATGGAAGGCACAGTGGAGATGGGTGGCGTAGATAGGAGGCGCGGTGGGGATGGGTCCATATAACCTACAATAAAACCAACAATCAATCAAATCATTACGGAGATACATAATCTACAGCAGTAACCAATACGTTAACCAGTTACGAAATAAACATTTCATAACAAGTTACCAAATTTCAACAAATTCTATACCGATCAATGTGGCACCCTGTTACTATTTGTCCAATTCGTAACTGTCAATCAGATCCAAACATTAACAATACGTTAAACCAGTTACGAAATAAACATTTCGTAACGAGTTACCAAATTCAAACAAATTCTATACCGATTAACATGGTACCCAATTACTATTTGTTCAATTCGTAACTGTTAACCAGATCCAAACATTAACAATATGTTAAACCAGTTACGAAATAAACATTTCGTAACGAGTTACCAAATTCAAACAAATTCTATCAAATTGGGGTGATTCAGGTACAAAATTGTTATTTCGTAACGGGTTACCAACAAACAAAAGAGGTGACCAAAGTACGAAATAGTTATTTCGTAACTGGTTACCAGCACACAAAAGGGTAAATCAAATAATTTGAATCAAAAACCAAACACGAATTATCCTGAATCATGCGAGTAACCCATAAATTTCAACAGGTTTATGAATTCACCAACAAATTATCACGAAAAATTCTATATCTGTAGAGTTCTAGCACAAATGCACAATGGATGAAATGTTTATTATTACGAATATTTCGTACTGGGTTACCACATCAGTACATGTAATCCAGTTACGAAATTGTTATTTCGCATGGTAACTCAGTACGAAATAATCATTTTGTACCTGTGTTACTGCATGACAACATGCTACTCACGTACCAATGTGTGTTAATCACCAATATTAGTACTAAAATGTACGAAATGAATAAATCGTAACGACTGTAAATTCGTAACAACATATGAAATGCATGTAGAACACCAATACATCTAAATCGCCTAGAAATCAACCCAAAAAATATGATAATCCAGTTACGAAATATTTATTTCGTATTGAGTTACCACATCTCAACATAGTAACTCAGTTACGAAATGGTTATTTTGTAGTGGGTTACCACATCACTACATCGTAACTCGGTACGAAATAACCATTTCGTACCTGGGTTACCGTATCTCAATATGCATAGCAATGTGAATTCATCACCAACGTTGTACGAAATGAATAAATCGTAACCACTGTAAATTCGTAACCACGTCTGCAAATAGGCGAAAACTAGATCTAAAACACCAATTCATCCAAATCGTTCGAAAATTGTCATAAATACACCAAAAATCACCAGAAATCATATGAAAACAAATAAATCTATAAAAACATATGCGAAAAAACCATTAATTCCGACAAGATTTAGGTTTTTCTAGATAGAGATAGAGAGAAAGAGAGAGAGAGAGAGAGAAACCAAGAGAGGGGTGAAGAGAGATGGTAACCTCGGTGGAGATGGGTGGCGGCGATGGAACTCGCGGTGGAGATGGGTGGCGGAGATTACAGCTCCTGCAAGTTGTTGTCCACCATTCTTCAGTATTTCTGGTGTTGGTGGTTGAGGCGGCGCTTTGAGAATGATTACGAAGTGGACGGGTGGCACGGCGGCGATGGGCGGCGCGGCGGGGATGGGCGGCGGTGGAAAAAAAAAACTAGGGTTTGGGTGGGGGGCGGCTGTGACGAGGAAGAAGAGAGAGTAGAGAGAGAAAAAACTGATTTATAAAAAGTAGTAAACGAGGTAGTTGGGAATAAAAACCTAATATTAATCTTCACCTCTTAGTAAGGGCATTTTCGTCCTAAATTGCAAAGTTTGGGTAGAATTTGTACAAACTAAGTTGCATGGCAAATTTTGTATTTTTATGGGTCTAATAGGCTATATCATGTCTCCTCTCTTATTTCTAGTTTCTTATTATTTTAACTCGATTTTCCATTAACGATCTCGATTCTCAACAACTTCTTCATCTTAACTCAAATTCAAAAATTTCGAGAAGAAACTCTAATTGTTTTAACTTCATCTTCATCATCGATTCATCATATTCATCAAATCCAACATGAATCATCAAGAACTATGAAACTTGATCATCACTTTTAATTAGAATTTAACTAATAAAAATTCCTAAAAAATCATTAAAAATTCATTTTTCTATTTCTTTTTATTTCAACACCTTAATTCCATCAAATCATGCATCATCTAACCATATATATCATCAAAATATCATCTTTTTCATCAAGAACATCCTCAAGAACTTCAAGAACATCATCAAGAACATCAAGAACATCAAGAACATCTTCTTCTTCATTCTTACTCATTATTTTCGGTTTTCTTAAGAAAAATATAACCATTAATTTCTTTCTTCCTTCTCTTTATCTCTTACTATCATTTATCTCAATTTTCATCTTTAAATTTAGCCAAGAACATCAACACTCAAATCTTCAAATTTATCCAAAATTTTCGGTCCAAACACATATGTACACTTCATCATTTTTCTCATTCAATCTCATACATTAAAACTCTTAGATCTTAATCTAGAACACAAATCCATCACTCAAATCATGCTTGAATCATTAACATAAAAATACCTAAATTTCTTAAAAATTTTCGGTATAACATATATATATGTATATCTTTAATTTTCTCCATCAATTTTCATACACATAAACACACAATAATCAAGAATATCATAATCAAAATCAAAAATCAAAACCCTAACCCTATACCCTTCACTTTCGGTTTTCAAGAGGGAGGGAGAAATCGATTTTTATTTTTCATTTTCAAGTACTAAGAACTCTCAAGAACTTCAAAATTCATACTAGAACAAGGGGTTTCAATTTCCTTGAAAAAATGATCATTATGATCGATCAAATGAGAGAGGGAAAAAGGGGTTTACTTGAACTTGAAGCTTTGATCGATCGGAGACTTGAAATCCACGCAACTCTAAGCTTTAGACAAGATAAAATCGAGCTCCATCATGCACTCCATGGCTGCCGATTTTTTAGGGAAGGAGAAATGGTTAAATCCTAGTCTTAAATCAACATCATGACGAGAGGATTACAAAAATACCTTAACGAATTAATCGATGGATGCTCGGAAGTCATCTTCTTGGAGATTGAAAGCTTGAAGCTTGTGCTTCAATGGAGGAGAGAGAAATAGTGTGTGTGTGTGTGTGTGTTCATCTGAGAGGGAGAGATGAGAGAGAGATGGATGGGATAGAGAGAGAGTAGAGAATATTGGAGAGATTTATTTTCAAGAGAGAAATGATTAAGAGAGAAAGAGAATGAGAGAGAGAGAGGGATGTCGGCAAGATATATCAGAAAGAGTAATAAGGAATCTTTGAAATTTTAGTTGCACCCGGTGGTCAAAAACGCGATATAATTTTCTCCGGAAGAAAAAGTTATCCGGTGCAATTTAACCCTAATTTTCTTATTAAACTCTCAAACGATTTAAAACTCACCACGACTCTTTCTCGACATCGGAATTCTCTCTACTTCGTCTCTAATACCACCAAATAAATCAAGGATACTAGGAATCCAAATTTCGGATCAAAATTCCAAATAACGAAGAAAACATAAAAAGTTACTATTCATATTTGTTCTTTCAAAGAAATAAAATTCAAACTCGATTCGAACAAACTCAGAAAATTCTCAAACATGCACCAATAGTCTTAGAATAAATTCTAGATTCAAAATATACCAATTTGATGAAATTTGGAAACAATTGATGAATAGTGAATGCTTGTCGTCAGTTACTATTCACTGAAAAATAATTCTTCTCAGAATTTTCCGAAATTCGAACTCAAACTCAAACTCACATTCGCATGCTCAATCAATTCATCTCACATTCAATTTGGATAACCGAAACAAGAGAAATCGTGTAACGACACTCAAGGACATTTTGGTACTTTTGCAAGAAAATTTATTTTCTTGGTGATTTTATCACACAAGGGTACACAATTAAGCACATAAACTCAATTAAGACGAGCTTAAAGACATCATGAAAGATCGGGGTATTACAGTATTCCACAGAGACTGTAATAACTTAACAAGTAGTACTTTCAACCGTTATCTTCTATTTAAACTCCGAACTTTAATTTATAGGGATCTAATTAAATTAATCAAGAAAACAAAGAGCAAATAACAAGCAAACAAAATTAATTAAAGATTAAGTACAATGAAGTTATCTAAAGTCTTCGATAACAAGTGTAATTATTAGAATATTCTTATCTATTACCCTTTATAATAATAAAGAAATATTCTTGCATATATCACTGAAATAATTTTGATGGATAAAGTGGGAGTTTGCAAGGAATTACTATTTATTTCTTAAATTTATTCTGCTTTCTAAATTCGATGCATATTCACAAATAGAGTACGAGAAAATGAATATGGATTACATGGAAATATTTTAATAATATAAACTGAGGGATGAGTGTCCTACATGTGCGCCTATGTAAGAATTTCTGGTAGAGTACTATATTTCCGAAAACAACATTGTACCTCTTCCGTTCATTAAAGATTTGTCATGTTTCGATGGAAATGAGTTTTAATAAATCTGAATTAAATGTGTTGTGATTAGAATGAAGGTTTCACTTTTTATATATTAAATTCGAGTAAATTAATGTGTTTTTAGTAGAATAATGGTCTCACTTTTAATAATTTTAAATTAGTATGGTGTGTCAAACAATGACAATATTTGTAAAGTAAATAAATAAGTGAGCAGTGTGTAGTCTATTACTTTAAATGGACATAACAACTATTTTGTGAACAAATAGATAAGAAAATTGTGGTAGTAATTCGTTCGTGGACGTAAGGAGTATTAATTTTTTTGTTCTTTTTAGGAAAATGTCTCTTTTTCGTTTAATGTATGATATATACTGTTTTAATTTCTAGAACGACGAAGAAAACATATTTTTTCTTGTTCCTGTCAAGGTAAACGTTGCAAGAATAATTAATACGTTTTATAGACATATGTTGTTATATTTTTGTTGATTTTAATGTTTTTAGTTATTGTTTATAGACTTCAGTACGTTTTATCATATTTGTGTATGATTATTTAGATTTTCAGAATTTCAGAAGGAAAAAAAAAATGGTTGTCAAACCGGCCCGACTAATTTAGGGCATAACTGGAGAAGTAATTATTTTAATTTGTGACTGAAAGAAGTTAACATGAACAAAGAAAGTGTGAGAAATTAATGAAAAATGTAAGAAAGATCGAACTTTGTCTAACTTGAAACTATAAACTCTACATTTAATCACTTCTCAAAATAAATGGATTAATTCCAAACTCAAAAACTTGTACGCGACTTAGATATAAACGTATGAATATTTATGTCAGAAGTGCCACCCTCACTAACAGCCTCCTTCGCCAAATCTCTCCATTTCTTAGCATTCTTCTTCATCTCTTTCCCTCTCTCCCCCTCCATCACTTCTCTTATACAACCCTCAATCTCCTCTCTCCCAACGATGCCATTGGCGCCAACCCTAACCCTAACGCCCACGCCGGCACGCCCCAAACATCCGTTGACTGATCCGTCCATTGTGGCATGACCACCATCGGCACCCCCAAGCTCAGCGCCTCCGTCGTAGAATTCCACCCACCCTGCGAGAAGAAGCACCCGACTGCCTTGTTCGACAACACTTCCAGCTGAGGGCTCCAACGCACGAACATGGCCTTTTCACTTGATGCACGGACAAAATCTGCAGGAATCTTTTCTTGTATGTCTGAAGCTCCGACGACCCACAAAAAGTCGAAATTCGTGTTTTGTAGGCCCCTTGCGATCTCTTCCATTTTTTATTTGGGAAGGCTGATCCTTGAGGTTTCTTGTCTAACCAATTGATGATGGTTGATGAGGGTTCGGATTGGAAGAGGTTGATATCATACTTGTTGTCATTTGCAACTCGATTATCCAAATAGAAAGATGGGACTGTGGGCCCAATTGTAAGAACTGGGAATACTTTCAACATTGAATCGACTACCTATTTTTAAGTAAATAAATTAATCTGCATGCTATCAATTTCGAATTTCTACAATGAAAATTATGAAATGGGATCTAATTACCTTGAGTTTCGGTGTATTGATTCATGCTACGCACAATAAACTAAGGTAGTGATTGGTATGATGGAATGGAGGGTGGAATGGAATAGCCATTCATACCTCCATTCCATTCCTTTGTTTGGTATGCTTTATAACGAGAAATCGTCATTCCGGATGGAATGGTTATTCCATTCCTCAAGGGTTTATCCATTCCTTAGTCACTCCATGGTATTAGTCATTCCTAATACTCATGTTTTTATATTTTGACTATTTTACCCTTATATATTTTAGAAATTTATCAATTTTACCCCGAAAAATCAAGGAATTATTTTCATCAATTCTAACTTATACACACACACCAACACACACATATATATATACACACACACTGCACACACATACACACATATTCACACACTGCACACATATATATACACACACTGCACACATATACACACACATTGCACACACACACATACACTGCACACACACGTATATATACACACACTACACACACACTCACATATATACACACACATTCACACACTACACATATACACGCATAAACACACACAACACAAACACACACATATATATATATATATGTGTATATACATACACACAGTGCATCATAAAATATCGATTCCATTCTTTTACTTATTCCTTATGCATACCAAGCATAGGAATCAACTCATTCCATTCCATTTTTAACCTCATTCTATTTCTACCTCATTTCATTCTATTATATCAATCACCTCCTAAGAGTATCAATTGATTTGTCATTTGAGAAACGGGCAGATGTGTGGCCCATGGCCATGGCCCTGAGTTACCAATCAAAATTGAGTTTCTCTATAGGAAAAGAAAAATTCGATAGATTACATATTTTTGAATCTGTTCCATCTTCTAATATTTTCAAATACTAAATTATGTATTATCAATCTAATCAATCACCCAACCAAAACAAACATGCATCCAAACAAAAATTAGATTTGAGAACTAAGTTTAATAAATGGACTCTCCCGCATGGTTGGTGCGGTCAACTCAATCTATTCATTACGTCATTTATTTATTTGATCAGTGCTTCAATTTGTTTACTTAAAAATTTAATAAATCTAAATCAGTAGTATTAAGAAATTCTAATTAGAAATGAATAAACCATAATTGTAATTACAACTCCCTCCGTTCACGAAATGATGTCCCATTTGATGTCCGGTACGGAGATTAAGAAAACTAATAAAGTTGTTTTGAGTAAGGTAAAAGTTAAAAAGTAGAGGTAATGAAATAATGACAAAAAAACAGTGGTAATAACAAAAAAGATACGGTATTGATCAAAAAGTAGGAATAAAGTTGTTGGGATTACAAAAAAGTAGAATAAAATTTATGTGAGATGGGGTCATCAATGGCAAAAGGTAGTAATTTTAATAAAGTAACGAGGGTATATTGATAAAAATAACGAAATAGAGCATCATTTGGTGAACACAAATAATGAATGAAACAGGGCATCATTTCGTGAACGGAGGGAGTGCTAACTTTTAAATGTGATTGATATCATCCCCAAGGGGACACCCAAGCGATACGGTTTCAGTTTATACGCAGTGAAGTCTCGGGTTCGAACCCACCGCTCCGCTTCAATAATTAAATTTCATAAAGTTTTCATAAAATTAAAGTTTGCAAAAGTAATCTACTTGTACTATTACTATACAGAAGAATGAGATAAATTGGATAAATAGTCAAACTTTCTGAACCCTGAACCCTGAACCCTGAAACCCTGAACCCTGAATCCTAAACCCGGTTAATCCGGGTCAACCCCCATTGACCACTTTTTTTTTCTTAATTTCAACTTTTTTCCTACAAAGCGTTCGGCTACGATTTTACGGCTCTACCTTCGCTCCGATTACTAATATAAGGATAACCGGCGGGCAACCATTTGGGCTCGCTCCGCGGCTTTCGGCTCCCCTCGCTCGAATTTTGACCAAAGAAGATGCTGCAAACAAAAATTGAAGAGGCAAACAACAAAAAAGAGGGGGAAAAATTCTGGAAATAGAAAATTTGAAGAAAAAAAAAATTACTGTAGCGTGTGAGATACACGCGCAGCGCGGCGCGCTCATGCGTCTCACGCGGCGGGTCGAACGGGTATTGCACGGTAGAAATATTGCACAGGAGTTTTTGTCTTTGAAGTAAGCTGGGTACGACCCGTGCACATAGATAAAATACGGGAAATCTGGCAAGTCAAGCGGCAGCAGCCCTGGAAGCTCCACTGGCGCCGCCGCCGCCTCCACGGGAAGCTTCAGCACCCCGCAGGCGGCGTTATAGTAGACATAATTGACCGCACAGGCGTGGGTGAAAAACGCAGCTCCTTTAATCCTGCATTCGTACGCGACATCCAGCGCCCAGGTGAGAAACGCGTCGTAGACGATGCAATCGATGCAATCGTTTGATTTCTCGAAGGATCTGACAAGATTCGCTAGGGTTTGAGATTCGGCACGCTACATTTGCGCGAGGTAGTCATCAACGTCCTTGGCTTGGCGGAAACTGCCATCGTCGAAGCCGCCGGAGATCGTGGCGACGACGATGGAAGTGGATTGGGGATTGATAATCTTGAGTTTTGCATGATTTTAGAGTTTTAATTGAATGATTTAGAATTCAAATTCGTGTGTATGATGAGCTTTATTATTAAATATTGCTCTCTTGAAGAATTTGATACTCAAGGTTCATTTTTGTGTATTTATAGGAAATTTCGTCGAGGTTTGAAGAAAGAAATGCTCAAGAAATGTAGTTTGGAGCTCGTAAGTGAAGCCGGTGCTTAATTTGGCAAAGTAATGGCGACTCGACTCGTGTGAAGATACCAAGTACAACAACGTTGTAACCAAACTTCGTGCTCCGACAAAAGTGGCCGCTTTAAACAGAACACGTCTTTGTGCTCCATCTCAAGCTCCCGCTTGAATCAGAGCATATAACTGCAGAGACACCTCAAAACGAGACACCTAATGCTCCGGAAAAAGCGCCCGCTTAAAACGAAGCACAAACTTGTGCTCCAATCCAAGCGGCCGCATTTTGACGTACTTTGGCTAGGTGCCCCATGCGAAATTTATGCCAAAATTACCATCATACCCCTCACTTATGGCTTGCCTTCTACTCTAGTTTTTTCTCTATTTAAAGGGGGTCTTCCCCCAATTGTAAGCCAATCTTTTAATCTTTATCTCAATTTTAATTTCCAACTTTCCTCTTAGGGTTTAGGCTATTAGATTTCAATTGAAGTGTCACACCCCGAAATCCGGTGTGTAGGAACGACCAGACTCCATTGGAATGTGAAGGTGAAACCATCAACTAAACATACCATTACTGTCACAATTCAACCCGTGATGTAACCAAACACTGACTCAATTGATTTAAGAATGTGAAACCAACAAATAAAACTTATCTTAACAATGAATTTATGCTCAGGAATAGGGGAATAAGGTTTGAAAGCGGTAACAAATATGAACTACTTCCAAATCAACACTCATCAAGAAATGAGCATAAATAATTTACAACGGTTTCACAAAATAATAGGAAGTATCTCGATTCCAAGTTATGCAGACATGAAAGTTAAACGGGAATTAAGAAGTTGTTTTGATCAAACGGCTCATTGTTTCATAATCATATCAGAGTTATCAAAAAGACATAATCAAAAGATTATCAAATAGATTATCATACAGCGGAGACATAATTTGCTCTTGACAACTACATGTATGAAGACATGTAATTGCCGACTTAAACCTTCAACAGATAACACACCACCAAGAATCACCCTCCTCATCTTCATCCAAAGCTAACCTGCACATTTAGAAATACATGCAGGGCTGAGTACTTTGTACTCAGTGAACATATTGCCAAAAACATTCTCAAAAGCTTGTTCTTAGAGCTATATAATTGAAACTTGCCTCTCTTGCTGCATCACAAGGGTTAGATATATAAATAACTGCTTTAAGAGAATTTTCCCACTTGTGACAGCCATGAAAACATTTTTGTTTTGTAAATCATCTGCGCAGACTAAGCTTATATCTTAGGTATGAATCAATCTACAGCTTATCTTTCTGTGGTGTCGAGAAGTAGGCCTCCTCCTCGAACACCGTGACCGGTCCAACCAAAGCAAGGCTCACAGTCACCTTAACTAATGCATGCATTGTCCCGTATCTTACAGGACCTTTATCCCGTGCGTCCACAGGACCTTTAATAATCTTTAACACGTAGATGATTGCATACCAAAACATTTAGAACATTTAGGCAAGTCAATCAATTGGAAAAGCGCACGTAATATGTAAATAGTACACGCATTCATCATTTAGTTTTAGTTCAGAAAGCCCATATGACTTCCAAAGATTCTAGCTAAGCGGCTTACTCTTTTGCGTCCTTGCTACTTTTCCGTCCCGCTTGGTCCTTCACAGTTTAACATCGAATAAGGACAAAACTCTCGACGCGTAAGATGTAAAGTAGATTTTGATTTCGGCTGAAGGACTTTTACTTGACTCGGGTCTTTTATTTTAACATTTCTAAGTCAATATCTTTTCTCGACTTTCTCGCTCTCGGGTAATTAACTTTACTCGGTTACTAGACAAACTTCGTCTCTCATTCTCGTTTCTAGAAATAATATTACTTTAGTATTTCTCGCTAGTGAGAAAATACCATCTCTCGACTATGTTACTTAAACTCTCACTCAAATTCTTGATTCAATTATCGTCATCTCAAATCAATCACGTCACAAACAAGCATTCATAATAAACGAACAAGTCATTTCACAATAAACGAAACATAAATATTTCACTCAACATATAAGTTCAATCAAGCATAATTCTCAAACATGATTTATATTTCAAATTCAATTAACAGTTACGTTGACACTGCTCGATTTTATTTTCGGAAGATATTGTCTTAAAATGAACATTAAAAACGATCTCTTCAACAAGAATTCAAATAATAAAAATTTTGAATTTAAAACTCAAATATTTATTTACTATTTCCCGATTTAAAATACAACGCTATTTTCAAAATACGTTGACTTTTCTCAATTACGTACACTTACTCGTATACATACTCTTATCTTAATAATTATCCTTCAATAATAAAACATTATCATTATTTTCTTAATAAAATTCTCGTTTTCTTTACTCAATGAAAACTCGACTTTTAATTTAAAACTCAACACCCGATAACTTTATCATCTTATCTCGAATTCAAGATATTTGAAAAGCAACTCGATTAATATCTCTCAAACATTATCAACCAATCATTTAACATTCGACACACACATTATCAAGAAACGAACATTTAAACATTCACCATTTACTAAACTCGATTCTCATATTAAAACATCATTATTTAATTTAAATTCAAGACTTCATTTTTATTAAGCTATTTCTTCATAGCATTATTTATTCATCTAAGCTCAAACTTCACTTTTAATCTCACACTTTACTATTTATTATTTCATTTAGAAATTATCTCTTTAATTTATTTAATTCTATTTCTATTATTTTTATTCCAAAACTTTTTTTTTATTAATCTCATAATTAAACGAGTAAACGAACTTAAACTCGACTATACTCTTCATTAAACTCTTATGCTCGACTCTGCAATTATTTTTCTCTTTAAAAGAGAATTTATTTCTCTTAAGATTAATTTCTTCTTATTTCTTATTCGATTGAACGACTTAACCTTGACTAACTCGTCCTTAAATTTTATTTCCTTAACTCTAACTCCTCTTTTTATTTCTCAGCTAGTATTATTATTTCTTTTTAAATTTCTATAATTAAACTCACTTGATTTCTCTTCTTAATTTCTAAATTCTTAACAAAGAATTATTTTTCTTTGTTTTTACTCAATTCTATATCTCATAAATAATTTATTAATTTTCTTTTTATTTTCTATTTTATTTTATTATTTTATTATTTTTTGAAAATTAATTTATATTATAATTAATTAATTTATTTTATAATTAAATTTATTCATCTTCAAATCTTCATGTTCTTCACCAAGAACACCAAGAACACACACTCAAATATTCATATTTTCACCAAGAACACCTAGAACACGCATTAAATCCTTTAAACTCATTTCCATCGATTTCCATGCGCTTTTATAGCTAAAATTCCATTTTCTTCACCTCTTAAATTTTTACTAATTATCTAACACTCTAATATTATCATCAACACATCCATATCATCTACTTCATCAAAATCATCAAAAATCATATTTTCTTCTACACACATATATGCTTCGATTTCTTCAAGAATTTAGCAAAATAATTTAAATCATCAACTCAATCATATCCTCATACTCATAACATGCTCATAGCATACTCAAATCATCAAACAACAACTAAATCAAATACTTCTAAATTTTAACCCTATTCTGGGTTTCATCAAGAAAAATTAGGGCAAATATTTCATCTCATTTTCTCATGCATACAAATCATTCAATCTATCATCACAACACATATAATCAAGAAATCATCAAAAACTCATAGAAATTATTTTTCTTCTTTTTCCTATCTTATTTTCGGTCCTAATAAATTTTATAGGATTATTTTTCTTTTCTTTTCTCTTAATTCCTAGATAAATTTCTTAGGGTTTATTCTCCTCATTAAATCATCATTCATCATCATCGATCATCATCATCATATCATCCTAGTTTGCGTAAGCATAATTTAAACATGTATACTTCCTTCCTTTTCCTTAGTTTTATACATTTACAAATATATAACTTGAATGAAAATCATACTTTGAAATAAAATAAATCAAACTCCTTCTTCTCTTGGCTTGGACCGATGGTGAAGAGGAAATAATGAGCTCAAGGATTTGCTTGGATTTTCAAGGAGGAATCCATCTCTAGACCTCAAAGAAAATGGACAACAATTAATCATCTCTTTTTAGGGCTAAGTGCCGAAATTTTAAGAATAAAGAGGGAGATGATTTTGATCTTGAAATAATCACCAAGATTAAGAAATTTAATTACCATCTTGGATTAGGTTAGAGAATTGAAGATGATGATGATCTTGGAGCTTGAAACTCTAAGCTTCCATGGAGTTCTTCTTTTTCTAAGTATGTGTGTGTGTGTATGTGTATACAGTGAAGGGAAGGAGAAGGAAGAGAGAGGCTTCTTCTTTTTCTTTTTCTCACGGTAAAGAGAGAGATTAGGGAGAGAGAGTGTTGTTTCTTTTCTTCTTGTTGCTCACGGTATTGGGAGAGAGAGAGATGAGTGAATTTTGCTTGATTCTATCTTAAGAGATAAGAAATGTTGAAATTAAGAAATAGGTTATGATGATATTCCTTTAGGTGTTGAAAATAGAAATCTAGGAGAGAATATAATTAAGGGAGAGAGAGAGTGATGCTTATCTCTTAGAGTGAAATGAAAATAAGTGAATACATTACATGAATGTAATGATGGAAATGATAAAATTAATTAACTAAGTAGGAAAGAATCTCATTAATGAGAGGGAGAGTGGGAGCCAATGTCGGTAGAGAGAAAGGGAGAGAGATAAAATAAAAATATCTCACTTTAACTGGTAAAATTTTCCCCGGAAGAAAAAGTTTGTCACGCCCCGACTCTCGAGGTGCGACTTACGAACAACAACAAACCTAAACAACTAACAACTAACTAAAATAAGGGAACATGCTCGGGGAAAACAAAGATAGAATATAAGGCAATCGAATTTGGTTTTCAAAAGCTTAATGAAATAATAACCGAGCATCTTAACTTCACTTACAACAGGAATTCAAACAAGTAATTCATGCTCATGGGAAGGGAATTCCAACAAAAGGAGAGAGAATATGAACATATATCAAATTAAAGGATCATGTTCAACAACAATTCAAGTTACGAGCCCATCGCTCGGAATTACAAGTTAAAGAGTTACGAATTCAACAAGTATTCAAAGTCTTCGAGCACAACGCTCGGGATCAAAAACATGAGTATTAAAGTATTATCATCAACAGACATTAGTTCAAAAGGATTGCAACGGAAACTTGCATCAATACCCAACACTTGCACGTATGAAGACGTACAAATGCCAGTCTGAAATTCAACTAAACTCAACCAACAAAACCAAACCACACCACCAAGTATCCACGCCATCGCCATCCAGTCAACCTGCATGTTTAGAAACACACGCAGGGCTGAGTACTTCGTACTCAGTGAACACAAGCCAAAACATTTGAATAAAGATGCTTCTTAAAGCTATAATAATTGAACTTGCCTTGCCGAACATCACAAGTATATAAGCAGTTTTAAAAACAGTTTACTTGTGCATGTCAAAACGTTTTTCTTTTAAAACAGACTGCGCAGTCAAATATCATATAATATAACAGTATGTATCATCTATCACAAACAATCTCACTGTGCCGAGAAGTAGGCCTCCTTCTCAAACACTGTGACCGGCCTAACCGAAGCAAGGCTCACAGTCACCTCAACATATACCACACGTGGGTTCCTGCTTTTCACAGGATAATCACATCTTCATATAAATAGATGATAACACATACTAACTTCAATAAAATGGCAAGTCAATCACATTTGAAAAACATATCATAATATTCAAATAGCATGCTAATTTTTATCGGTAGTTTTGGTTCAGAAAAGCCCACCTGACTTCCGAAGAATTAGCTAGGTGGTCTAGGGCTATTTGTCATCGCTTAAAGATCCGTCCGGCTCGATCCTTCACAGGTCGACATCGATAGGAAAAATAAGATACGCAACATGACGGACATAAAGGCGTTGGACTTTAACTGAAGGACTTCTATTTGAGTCATCTCTCTCTCTTCGCTCTAACTTTTCTAAAGGATCTCGCGTTCTCGTCTTTAAATTATTAACTCTATTCGAATTGATTAACTTTACTACTCAACATCGTATACTTTTCTTGTTCTAATTAATAATGTCATCGTCTATATTCTATTACTCGAGCTTTCTTTCAAAGGCTTTAATCAAATCTTGGTTTACAATTAATAACTCAATCATTCAATTATTTTTCACAACATAACTAACATCGTGCATTTAAACACTTATTCAATCATATAATGAATTCACATAAATCAAGCATACTTCAAGACACATTAACATTCATTCAATTTAGATCTTAAAATCTAACTCGATTATGCATTTCCTTTTATGGAGGCTTAAACTATTGATTCTATCTTTCTTACTTATATAGACAATGCTTTATTTTACATCTGTTATCTTATAAGACATTTTTACACCCTTTACTCAATTAATCAAAATTCCTCTTTAATTATTATTGACTCTTATAAAATTTGGATTTCTTATTTATCTTTAATTCGATCCTCATTTCTTATCTCGACTATTGTTCTTCTAATTATTATCTCGGTTTATCTTTTTATTCGACATCTTATTTTATTCTTATTTTCTTGATTAACTTATACGAGTATCTATCTTAACTCGTCTAGTATCTTTTCTTTACTCGATTTAACTTTCTTTTTACTTTTTATAGATTAATTCTTCTTAAACTCGGTTTTCTCTATTTTTGCTTATTTCTTTAATAATTTCTTCTTTACTTGTTTTAAATCTTTAAGCTATTTCTTACTTAATAATTTCTTTATCTTTTGATACACATTTTTATGAATTAGCTCACTTTATTAGTTACATTATAAAAGATCTTTTTGTTGTAGTTTTAGTAAAAATTTCAAGTCTTTAAATTTTAATATAAGATATTTAATTAATATATCTTTTCATACATCTTTCATCTTTTATTTAATTAAAAGCTTTTCAATTTTAAATCTTTTTGTCAAAACTTCTATCTTCATTCCATATTCAAATTAACATTAATGCATACTTAAACATCCGATCTTTTTATTATTTTTACAATTAATTTCTTTCAAAACTTCAACATGCAAACTTATTTTCTTAATTTAAACACATGCATGATTATATCAACATAACATACAATCATTCCATTAATCAAAACATCACTCAACTCATCAACAAAATTATCAAAATAAATTCTCCATTTTTCTCCATAACACACGGCATTCATGCCTATTTTTATGCAATTTGTTTCTCAATTTTTCATGCATATAATCTCATTCCTAACATGATAAAAATAACAAATCAAGCATCATAATAGTAATAACTCAAAGAATTCATATTTTTCCTATTTTTACTGAAATTTTTGGCACTCTTTAATTCTTTTAGGGTTTTAGTTTCTTTTTTTTCTCTTAATTCACCGATTAAACTTATTATTCGATTCTTCTAACGGATTCTTCTCACTCAATTAGCACATGCATATCCTAAGTTTGCCTAAACATAATTTAAATAACATGCATGCATAGTTCTTTCTTTTAGGACTTAGAGACATACATATTTACAACTAATCAAATGAATTTCATACTTAATTTAAATGGAAATCCTTCTCTTGGCTCTTGGAATTGAAATGGATGGAAATGGTAGCTTCAAAGCTTGAACTTGAAGGAAGAAGGATGTCTTCTTGAATCCTCAAAGAAAAAGGAATAACATGGAATTAATCATCCATAGGGTTTAAGAATCAAAATAAAGAAAAGTGTTGGATGATTCTTGAATTTAACTCCAAGAACTTGGAAGATTCTTACCTTTTCTTGAGAATATGGATGAAATGAATGGAGATTGATACTCTTTACTTCATTTCCATGGATGGAGAGCTTGAATCCATGGTTGCATGTGGAGAAAAATCAAGGTATGAGGGAGAGAGAGAGATTGCCGAGAGTTTGAGAGAGTAGAGAGGGAGAGAGTTTTGTTTTTCTCCTTGTTTGAGAGAGAGTTCGAAAGAGAGAGAGAGTGTAGTGTAAATGAATGAGTTTTCTCTCTTTAGAATAGGTTGCATGCAATTTGAATTTCAACAAAAGAATAAAGTGTGATGGCAATTAGCATTGGAAGTTGGAGATGTTTAAAGTGATTGATGGATGGATGATTTGATGTAGTTTGCATGCTACTTTTGGTAATACCATGCATAAGACATAATCATGATGTTTAGTCTTGGAAATTGAAGGATGATGGGAGAGGAGGTGTGAGGTGGCGTGAGAGGGAGAGAGGTGGATGACACGTGTCGTCGTCGTGTCGTTACGGGTGTTAATTACCCGGTCGTAAAGGTTTTTCGGATAAAACGATTCGTATTAATTCCGTTTTTATTTTATTAACAGGTCTAACCTCTTCTCGTCTCACTTTTGACACTAACTCATCTCAATCCTATTTCACGTCTCAATTTAAAAGATTAAAGGTTTCGATCATTTTAGTCCTTTAAATTTTAAAAGAATTTAATCGGCTTATTAATCCGTTTATTAATCCTTTTAAAGATTAACTCCTCACTTCCCTTCTCAATTCTCAGATAAGTTCTTACCCTATCTCAGTGATCTTAAAAGAAATTCTAGGTTCGAAGGTTCTAATTCCATTCTATTCTAGGTTCATCGGCGTAAACATATTTCTCGGCAATTAACGTTATGTTATCTCAATCAAACAAACTTCTCGGAATTTTTCCGGAATTTAATATCATACTCATTTTCATAACAATAACCCATCAAGCATATCACATCATCATCATCTCAGATAAATAGAACAGATAAATTCACACAAGATTCACAAGGTAATTTAAACGTGTTATTCAATTCTCTTCGATTAGAAAAGAAAAAATTTTACTCCTAAATTCTCATTTTTTAACTCACTTGGTTAATTAAACGCTTTCTAAAGGCATAAAAACTCGGGGTATCACAAAGTTTTTCGGTTGAATATATCCGTGTTATTCCGTTAACATTGAAAACGTCTAAAAATCCTCCTCAACTCGTTTCCGTCATCGAAAACACCTCAACTCTATCTCATATCTCACGAAATAAATCAAGGAATCCGAATATCTAATTTTTAAGTCAAAATTCCAAGTAACGAAGAAAAACCTAAAATTATTCGGGTAATTATTTCATTAAGAACTAAATTCTTAAAATTCTCTCATATGATCTCGGATGAGCTTCTAACATATCTCAAAGGTCTTAGAATTAAATCTAAATTCAAAAGACACTAATTAGGTTAAATTCGGAGTCCGTTGGTGATTAGTGATTTCTCGGCTTATCGGCACTAATCGTCAAAAGTAAAAGTTCTCAGAATTCTCTGAAATTCATACTCATACTCAATCTCATATAAATAAACTCAATCAATGCATCACATACTCATTCCGAATAATAAAAACGAGAAAAATTCACATCTTAGCACATAAGGGCATTTTGGTCATTTTAATAAAATTTCTTTTCTTGAAAAAAATTTGTCACTCAAGGCACGTTATTTAATATATTTAACGCATTTAAAACGCTCTCAGAGACTTGTAAAAGTTCGGGGTATTATATGAAAATTTGATTTGGATGCTTAAAAGATTGCAATTAAAGATTTCTCCATTTGGGTTATGAATAATATCTCTATTTTATGGCTTTAATTCCCTTCTCTCTTGTCATTTCTTTATTTATGTCTAGCTAAATTTCTTTAGTTGATTTTGGGGATTTGAGAAGATTCAATGGTGATTTGATCTTAGCTTTCTAATTCTAATTACCTTCTCCTAATTGATTGTGGATTTGGATCTTATTTTCATGTGGGAATTATTGATCATCTTTCTTGCATGCCAAGTGTTTGTAGAAATTCTTAGTAGGTTTTTACTTGCATGGAAATCAAATTGTCACATCATGCATGGTTTTGAGACTTAGCAAGTGATGAATTCATGCATGGGAGCTTTAATTTGTTGTGCCTTTTGGAGTCGAATTGTCGTCTTGAGTCTTAGTCGATAGAGTCGATCGATAGTTTGATCCTCTTTTGCTATCTATCGAGAGAGGATAGTGAATAGTCTTGTGAATGCTTCTCATTTAGACGATTAAATATGGTTATGTGAATTAGGAAGTTATTTTCATGTCATCTAAAATCAATCGAATTCCTAGAACCAACATTTATCTCTTATCGTATCTTTGATCAATATTTGTGTGCTTAATTGTTTGTGATTGTCTTATTTGCTTTAATTTTCTATTTTAGTATTTAAAACAACCAAATTCATGATGATTCTAGTGTTTGAATAGTAGGAAAGCGCATGAACTTCGTTTCCTCTATATGTTCGTTCAAATAGTTCTTGTGGATACAATATCCGATTGCTAATGCTACAATAGCCCATTAGAGTTGCGGTGTATATTGCTAAGTAACTTAGTGATCAGAGATCAAAGGATTTGGAGATGAAATTGGTGAGGACGAGGGTGGGTTTCATGGCTTTGGAGAGCAAGCGCTTGCAGAATTGGAACATGGGGTTTACATGGCCTTGGCTGGGGTAGGGAGCTCCACTGGACTTTCTCTCTATTTCCATCTATGGCAGAGAGAGAGAGAAAGAGAGAGGAGTGAAGACTTAAGAGGATTATTGTAACCACAAAATATGTATTTATTCAATAAATATAAATATGAATACAAATATACGAATTTCGAATATATGCGGGTTCAATCTTTATTTGATCCTCCGATTCCTCTCTTCACTTTGACCCTCGAACGGTCTTCAAGCAGTCTTTGAAATTTTTTGTAGAAGTATGCCTCCTAGATCTCCTTGGACTTGATCTTCAAGCTTTGTAACGTTGATACGGATGACTTTCGTCTTGCTTCCGAAGTAAACGTTGAGCTTTGATCTTTGTGCTTGATGACGTTGACTTGATCTTTGAGGTTGATGGCATTGACTTGAGTTTCAGGGTTGATGGCGTTGACTTGAGCTTTGGGATTGATGGTGTTGATGCGGAGGACGTTCGCCTTGTTTCCGAAGTAAACGTTGAGAGTCGAGCTTTATAACGTTGACGTGGAGGACTTCCACCTTGTTTCTGGATCAAACACACTTGATATGATTCCGCCGAAGAACTCGTTGATTCCTGCGAAGAACGCCTTGAATCTCGCCAGGACACCTTGAGTATTGAGAGAGAAATCTTGGAGAATTTCTCTCTTCAATTCTTGAGCTCTTGAAGATAATTTTTTTAGGTGTAATTTGAAGTTGTGTAGAGACCTCTATTTGTAGGGAAAAATATGGTGGACTTGGTGGGCTTTTGGGCTCCATCATGGGCTTGAGGGATGAGGTGGCGCGATCTCATTGGCTCTTAAATATTGATGTATATCCTTTACTTGTTGCCAAAGAAATAGATATTTATCACCATATAAAGATATATTTATCAATTAAATAACTTATTTAATATGGATATCATAAGATTCCATGATAAAATAAAATATTAAAATCAATAAAATATTTCTTTAAATTTTCGATATCTACAAATGCCCCCTCAAGACTTGTTCATGGACGACTTGCCGTGAAAATGAATGAGTCTCGATAAATTTGAATTTACTAGAAAGTTTATACTCTTTTCAAGGAGTTCTTGAACTTCAACTTGTGAATAGTTAATACTCATATTCAAGAGTTCTTAAATTTGCTAAAAAGTTTAAACTCATTTTAAGGAGTTCTTTGAAATTGAAAGAAAGTTTATACTCGTTTCAAGGAGTTCTTGAATTTGATAGAAAGTTTAAACTCGTTTCAATGAGTTTTTAATATGTTAGAAAGTTTATGCTCGTATCAAGGAGTTTGATGGACTTGTAAACTTTTTATACTCGTGCTTAGGAGTTTATAGACCTTTTATACTCGTGTCAATGAGTCTTCATTTGATTTGAATTTGTAAATATTTTATACTCATGTCAAGGAGTCTTGGACTTGGACGACTCTTCAAAGAATTTGATCATAGTTTTAAGGAAGGGCGCCGTACACAGTTTATACTCATGCGGGCCAGGAGTAACATGCAGTTTAGGCTCATGCGTCATGGAGCGTTGTAGACACTTTAAGCTCTTATCAAGGAGCATTTGAAGTTCTTTGTTTGAAGTGTTTAGATGGTTTTCACTTGCATCTAGGAGCATTTAGATAGTTTAAGCTCTTATCAAGGAGCACTTGAAGTTCTTTGATTGAAAAGTTTAGATGGTTTTTACTCGCATCTAGGAGCTATGTAGATAGTTTAAGCTCTTATCAAGGAGCGACTTGACTTCGGATTCCACCAAGTATTCGAAGATTGACTCGTAGCATCTTCTTCGTCTTCACTTGGAGCTGCTTCATCACTTGAAACTTCTTTAGGAGATTTGCCCCCATAGGTTGCTTCTTGATTTTCTTCAAAGTTGTGACCCTCTTCAATCAAAAGATCTTCAACTCCATTTGCAATCATGCTTAACTCCATGTCATGAGCTCTTGTAGCCAGTTCTTCGAAGGTCTTTGGCTGAATTCCTTTAAGGATGTATCGAAGACTCCAATTCATGCCTTGGATGCATATCTCAATTGCTAAAGTTTCAGACAATCGATCTTTGCAATTTAAGCTTAAGTCCCTCCAACGATTGATGTAGTCGACACCGTCCTTCGAGTGCTATAGAAGCGATTGAGGAATTCTTGCTCCAATTGCCCCCAACTATCAATTGAATTTGGTTGCAAGTCAGCATACCAATCAAAGGCATTGTCCTTCAAGGAACGCACGAACTGTTTCACCATGTGATCTCCATATGTTCCAGCGTCATTGCAAGTCTCCACGAAGTGGGCTATATGTTGCTTTGGATTTTCTTTGCCATCAAATTGTTGAAACATTGATGGTTGATATCCAACCGGCATCTTCAAGCTTTCAATCCTTTGAGTGTATGGCTTGCTATAAGTCCATGATGATTTGGAGGTCCCTTCGAACTTGTCCTTGATTGCCTTCTTGATGAATGCTTTGAGTTGATCGACGTGCATCGATCCATTGGAAGAGATTTCAAGTTCCTTAGTCGGAGATTTGTCACCATCTTTTGGCTCCATGAAAAGCTCGGCTTCTTGATCGTCCTTGCTTGTTTGCTTCTCGTATCCAAAGTATTTGCATTTTCCAGCTTTGCGAGTTGAACATCTCGTTCTTCTAAGCATTTGGCAAGTCCTTCTGCAAGCTTTGTCAACTTCGCAATTTGCTCCTCAAGACTTGTAGACATCTTCTTTGGATTTGGCGAAGAAAAGAGATTAGAGGTAGAGATTGTCCCACCGGACGTGCCAAAATCTGTAACCACAAAATATGTATTTATTCAATAAATATAAATATGAATACAAATATACGAATTTCGAATATATGCGGGTTCAATCTCTATTTGATCCTCCGATTCCTCTCTTCACTTTGACCCTCGAACGGTCTTCAAGCAGTCTTTGAGATTTTTTGTAGAAGTATGCCTCCTAGATCTTCTTGGACTTGATCTTCAAGCTTTGTAACGTTGATACGGATGACTTTCGTCTTGCTTCCGAAGTAAACGTTGAGCTTTGATCTTTGTGCTTGATGACGTTGACTTGATCTTTGAGGTTGATGGCATTGACTTGAGTTTCAGGGTTGATGGCGTTGACTTGAGCTTTGGGATTGATGGTGTTGATGCAGAGGACGTTCGCCTTGTTTCCGAAGTAAACGTTGAGAGTCGAGCTTTATAATGTTGGCGTGGAGGACTTCCGCCTTGTTTTCGGATCAAACACACTTGCTATGATTCCGCCGAAGAACGTGTTGATTCCTACGAAGAACACCTTGAATCTCGCCGGGACACCTTGAGTATTGAGAGAAATCTTGGAGAATTTCTCTCTTCAATTCTTGAGCTCTTGAAGATAATTTTTTTAGGTGTGATTTGAAGTTGTGTAGAGACCTCTATTTGTAGGGAAAAATATGGTGGACTTGGTGGGCTTTTGGGCTCCATCATGGGTTTGAGAGATGAGGTGGCGCGATCTCGTTGGCTCTTAAATATTGATGTATATTCTTTACTTGTTGCCAAATAAATAGATATTTATCACTATATAAAGATATATTTATCAATTAAATAACTTATTTAATATGAATATCATAAGATTACATAATAAAATAAAATATTAAAATCAATAAAATATTTCTTTAAATTTTCGATATCTACAATTATGAATGGACAATTTATACCACGTCATCCATCCACAAACCTCGACCACTGCTCAATTCGTCTATCATCATTATATTTATATGAATCTACGAAATCGAATAAACGAATTGAATCATTCAATATTGGTCGGTCCAAATTAGTTTTAACTAAATCTAGATCGGTTTGATTATAAAGGTTTAGTAGATAGAATCAAGAATTTAGATCGGTTATAATTTATGGGAATCTAAATTAAATTCATAATTTAGTCTAACTGAATTTGAAATTAAGAGTGAAAATTGATTGAAATGCATTTCTTGTACACCCACGTGTATATGTCACAGGCGCTGGTCCTTGTGTAATTATAAAAAAAAAAAAAGGCGGCATAATAAATACTATGCATAAACATAAATGCTCCCTCAGGCCATAATATATGTACATACTTACCACCAAAAAAGCGTCCACAATATATGTACTTACTTTAATTTTTTTACACTTGCACCCTCATACTTTTTCTCTATTTAATACCCTTTACAAGTATGAACCCACCCCTAATAACTAACCCAACCCAATTAACACACTAATTAAATCCCTAATTACCAAATCCAATATCTCCCAACCCAACCCAAATCGACACTACCCAACTTGTTATTCTGTGGAAAAACACCTCTCCTCAAGCAATCACAAACAAAAACCCTTAGTTTCCTCTCACTGCTCCCGTCCGCCGTCCCTGGAACAATCAACATCGTGGTGTTGAACACGCGCTCCTCATTCAGGTCTAAATTAGCTGGCCAATCCAACGATAACACTTTGTCATCCTCCATGCCAACAAAGCCTCTAATACACCAATTTCTCATCATCGCTACCATCATTACTCTTGACCGGCTGAATCGTTCTCTCGCTGTTCAATTTCACATACGAGTTTGATAAAATTCTATTTAGCAAAGGAGACGACGAGGACTATTACGAGAGTGAAGACTAAGAGCATGAGCGAGGGCCGTGTTTCTTCATGAAGAAATTGGGGTGACGCAAGGGACTAAGTTGGTTAGCATGGACGGTGATGGTTGGGTTGATAGTGGGTCGGGTTTTTAGGGTTATCCGCATTTACCAAATCCTGATGGTACGGATTACGGAAAGATTAAATAGTTTTGTGACAGTTTTGAATTGAAGCACTTAAATTGGGTTTGAGTCAGGTTTTGGCAATTACCTTCGTGTACCCGCTACCCTAACTCATTTATATATATGTAAGATAAAAATATTATATACATAATTTCATAGTATAATATAAATATTAGTATAAATATTAACAACTTCGGGGTGTACCATGAAGAATATTATGTACATGTTGATTGACTAATCATATATTTTTTTTTAAGTATTTGTTTTGAGATTAATTTAATGAAATTTTCTATTGATACATATGTTTTTAATTATAATTATTATATTTTTATTTTACTATTTAATATTGATATTTACTATGTTTTACTATTCCGGTTTTAGCTGGTACTTAGCGGGTATTATCCAACGTGTTGGAAAAATTAGTAAAGGTTTTGATTTAAACCAAAACCTAATTGATCCTAACCGAGTAGATGAAAGCCATCAGTCTGAACTTAGCTAAAGCTCACTATTTGGGTGTAGGAATTTTTATCTTTACAGGATTCAAGTAGAAGAAGTCAGCTAGACTGAAGAAGGCAGTTCAAGAAGAACTTGGTCAGTCAGACCACAATTCAGTTGATTCCATAACTGAGCCATGCAGTTCAAGCGTGAAGAGAAGTTATGTAGAAGTCAGACGTCCCAAAGCTGGAAGAGAAGACTTTGAAGACATTAAAAGCAGAAGAGTTGAAGTCCAAACTCAAATCTACTCGAAAGCACAAGACAGCCTGGAAACTTACTATAGATGGACCGACCACGCGCATAAAGCGAAGGTCGCAGATACCATTTTAGGGTAGTTACAGTGAAGTAGGTGGAGTGTCATACTTTTGGCAGAGATCAAATGGCTAGTTTAATCTCCATCTCTATAAATAAAGGTCTCACCATAGTGAGCAGAGAGGGGAAAACTCACGCGAAGAAAAAGATTAGAGAAAACAAGAACTCATCCCTCGCGAAGCAAGAATGAGTTTTTATCGAAGAACAAGTCGAAGTAGAGTGACCAGTCCTTCTGTTCTTCCCTTCTAGCCTCTCAAAAAACATTTTCTTTGATTGAGTCTAGAATCTAGGTTTATGCAATTTATATAAGCAGACTCTCTCCCAAAAGATCGAGTCTCTAATCCTTAGGAAGAAGCCTCCACTTCTCTCAGTGTAGAAAGCTTCATCGTTGGAAAAACCCCAATCAAAGACACTACGTTCCTTAGAACCCACAATTTAAGACTAGATCCCTTAGAACCCGCAATCTAAGACTAGGTTGTACACTTGCCCGCAAAAATGTTGTAAAGTTTGGTTCGAACCCGTAATCGAACTGGTTAGGTTGCTTGGTACCCGCAAACCAAGTGGAACGTTTGATATGCACGCGTAAACTTATTTAGTGGATTATTTCCCTGAAAAGAAAGTCGTGGACGTAGGAGGTCAATCTCTGAACCATGTTAAAATATTGTGTCATTTATTTTCAGTATTTTACTTTTAAGTTATCTAACCAACTGACTCTGCATACAAACTTCATATATTCAAACTGCACTAAGTTTTGGGAACTTGACCTTCCCGGTTTCATTAGGTTTCAGTTTAAGTAACGAACTTTTAATTTCCACCAACTTCCGCATTGCTTAACTCTTAAAAACCTCAGTCAGAGTCACACAGCTGACCCTTAGTCAAAGAAATCAAATGTGCATCTGATTGTACGACCAACTCCAACTGTCAATCTCAGTGTTGAGCTAACTGATCTGAGCAGTTTACTCAGTGGAAAGATTTCAAGTTAGAAAAGTTAGAAAAATCACTACTGGTGTATCCCCTCCATACACCAATTACTCGTTACCGGGACCATCACAACGGGTTTAGGATGGGTATAAGTTTAAAATTATTTTTTAATAGGGTTTGAGACGAGTATGGGTTGAGGAAATGATAATGGGTATAGATTTGAAATGTTTAACAGGTGAATACCCTCCATTATCATTCCTATGTGACGGTGGTGAATTTTGATTTTTTTGGGTTTATGAGCCATTTTGAAATAGACAATAACTATTAAAAGTGCGAGCGACGAAAATTCTAAGTCGAATGATTTGAAATGTTTATTTAAGTGTATGAACAATTAGATTTCACTTTTATGCATTGTATTGTACTAATATGAGTAGGGAAAGCATTTTGTTATTGTGATTTCCATTTGTCATGAATAGCCGTAGATAATAACTTCTATTCTTTTTAAAATTGTTTTTCGAAATGACAATTACTCCCGTATAATACTCCATCCATTCAGTTTATATAGGTCACATAGGTAACTCCAAAGTTTCTTCCAGATTTATGTAGAGATAACAATGAATTAGTTTGATTTATAAATAATATTGTAATCTTATTTGAAAAGTATACAAGATATGTCGACTTTATAACACTCATATTACATATTTCATTAGTTAGTATTTATTTCGAGATTTATTTTAATAAAGTTTTATGTAAATTTTATTTATTATAATTTTTTAAATTTACTATTTAATGTTGATTTTATAGTATTTTTGAATATTTAGCTAGTAAATAACAGATATTACCCAATGAATTTGAGATGATTCGGGTAGTGAAGTTAATTTTAATTAGATTTAAGATGAGTATGGATAAAGAAAATTTAAATGGTTCAAGTTTGAAATATGTTTGATGGGTGGGTACCTATCCCATTGGCATTCCAAGATTGAGACGGGTAGAGATATAAAAAGTGTGATTTGAGTTTGAGACAAGTATAAATTTGGTGATTTTAGAAGAAAAACGGAGTAACATTATTGATGATCCCAGTAACGAGTATCTGGTGTATGGGGGAGGGGGGAAATACACCAGTAACAATTTTTATTGCTTTAAAATCTTTTCACTGAGTTAACTGCTCAGGTCAGTTGGCTCAACAATTGGGAAAGTCAGTTGGAGCTGCTCTACAATTGAGTTGGTCGGTTGGAGCTGATCACACGGTTGGGTGTACAGCTGACCCCTAACTTTTTTGACTGAGGGTCAGCTATGTAGACTAATTGAGGTTTTAAACAGTTTAGCGTTGCGGAAGATGGTGGAATTAAAAGCTCGTTACATAAACTAAAACCTTTGTGAAAATGGGAATGGTCAAGTTCCCAAAATTAGTGCGTGTGCAAGTGCAGTTTGTATGCAGTTTGTATGCTGGGTCAGTTGGTTAGGTAACTGAATGTAAAATTTTGAATATAAATACAGAATGTAAAGGACACAGTATTTGAACGTGGTTCAGAAATTGACCTCCTACATCTATGACTTCCTTTTTCGGGAACGTAATCCACTAGATAAGCTCAGGCGTGCTTACCAAACGTTCCACTTGATTTTCGGGTACCAAGCAACCTAACCAGTTCGATTACGGATTCGAACAAGACCTTACAACACTTTTACGGGCAAGTGTACAACCTAAGTTTAGAATACGGATTCTAAGGGGACTTAGTCTTAGATTGCGGGTTCTAAGGGACCTAGTCTTGGATTTCGGGTTCCAAGGGACCTGGTATTTGATTCTGAATTCAAAGAGACCTAGTGACTTTGATTGCAGGTTCAAAGTCGGACCTAAGATTTGGGGGTTGGGGATTTTTCTAACTAAAAAGCCATCTACACAGAGAGAAGTGGAGGCTTCGTCCTAAGTCTTCGGACTCGATCTTTTGAGAGAGAATCCGGTCAAACATAATATATGCAAGAACATATATTCTAGATTCGATCAAAAAAGGGGCTTTCTGAGAGGCTAGATGGAAGAACAGGAGGAGGTTTGGACACTCGATTGTTACTGGTCTTCAACTAAGGTCTTCTTGCTGGAGATAGAGGTGATCTGTTGCTGCTACTTCACTCTTGATTTTGTCTCTCTATTTCTGTCTGCTTGTGTCTGCCCCCGCGCTTTGATGTGGAGACCTCTATTTATAGAGGAAGATCTAACTAGTCGTTGGAAAGAGCCGTTTGATCTCTGTCAAAAGTATGGCACTCCACCTGTTTTTCTGGAAACTTTCCTAAAATGGTAACTACGACTTTCGCTTTATGCACGCCACTATTGTCAACCCATTTATAGTAAGTTCTCCAGCTGACTTGTGCTTCCAAGTAGATTTGAATCTAGACTTCAACACTTCTGTCTTCAACGTCTTCAAAGTCTTCTCTTCTCAGCTTTGCGACGTCTGACTTCGACACAACTTCTTTTTACGCTTCAGCTGCATGGCTTAGTTGAGAAGTCAACTGAGTTGTTGTCCAACCGAGTTCGTACTTCAGCTGAGCTTTGGGTCTCAACTGAGTTTGCGGGTCAACTTAGTTTGGGTCTCAACTGAGTTCTTCACGATCTGTCTTCTTCAGTCCGGCTGACTTCATCTGCTTGAAACGTGTAAAGGTAAAATCCCTACGCTCAAACAATGAGCTCTAGCTAAGTTCAGACTGAAGGCATTCATCTGCTCAGTTGTGGTCAGTTGAGGTTTTGGTATCATTCGAAACATTTACTAATTTTTCCAATAATTATCCATTCTTAATTTATATTATAATTTGATACTGTCGCAATACGGGTCACACTATCAAGTGTTCGGGTTTTCACAGTTACAAAATCAAATTGAATGAGGGATATGCATCATCTTGCTTATTAGAAATATCGATCCGTCAAATGAGCTTTGCAATAACACCATGATAATAGTAACTAAATTCGGGGACCACGTAATTGAAGTCAAAGTAATTTCATAAAGAATGAGAATAGAAAGTTTCCAATATCAAGAATGACCATGAGCCCTCAGATTTTACTCAGGGCCAATTTCTTTCCAACGTGGATTGTACCTGCCGAAATTTGTGTTTAGTCATGGTCAGTTGTACGTTGCTATCTCATGAGTCACTTGCAAGAAAGGTCTCAAAATTTTGATCTGTGGTGATGACGATAAGGCGCATGACACAACAACTATCATGGTTTACGGTGAAATTTTCGATAGATTTGTGAGGTATTTACAATATTAATAATTTTAAAAATAGATTATTATTATAATTATTATAATTATTATAATAATAATAATAATTATTATTATTATTATTATTATTATTATTATTTTATACATGTGTTTACTTTGATTTATTTTGGTTTTCTTGGAGCGGAAAGAAATTGAAGATTAAATACATATACCTCCTTTTTTGACTTGAATTATTATCATTGTATGTAATGCAATGTCATTCATTATTGTACTATGACTTCAAACAATTTATTTAATTATATTTTAAAAATAAAATATTATAATATTAAGTGATCTCGTCCGTCGATTTTCGACGGATTACACACTAGTTAATACTCACTCCGTCCCGCTTGATTTGTCCTACTTTCCTTTTTGGGCGTCCCGTTAGACTTGTCCTAGTTCCTTTTTGAGAAATAACTAAGGAAATTAGGGCCCAATTAGTTTGGCTAATTAGACCCACTTTACACCTTTCAATCTACTTTTCTTCTCATTTTCTATGCCATATACTATTCACTATCTCTCTATCCACTTTATTTTACTAGTACTCCCTCCGTCCACGAATCAAGTACCTACTTACCCATAATATTTTTTTTGTCCATAAATCAAATACCTACTTATTTTTTTATACAATCATACCCTCTTATTTTTTCTTTATTTACTACTCTTTGTCATTGATGGTCCCACCTTCCAACAACTTTATTCCTACTTTTTGGTCATCACAACAACTTTATTCCTACTTTTTTATCAATACCATCATTTTTTTATCATTACCGCTATTTTTTTTTGTCATTCTCTTACTACCCTTAGTACCCGTTTGGTAGCCATGTTACGATATGCAAAGATAAAAAATCTTGAGATTGTTTATCTTGATATGTTAGATAAAAAACTATTATAGGTGTTTGGTAGGTTAAATAAAAAATTAAGATTAAAAATTTTGTTATTTGGTATGTTATTTTAGATCCAAGATTAAATTTGATGGTTCCATATATAACCCTTTGCAAATAAAAAAATTACAAACCCCTTCCTCTCACCTCTCTCCTCTCACCGCCGCCGTACCCTCCCCTTCCTCTCACCTCTCACCTCTCTCCTCTCTCCTCTTCCTCTCACCTCTCTCAGCCCCGCACCCTCCCCTTCCTATCACCTCTCTCCTCTTACCTCTCTCCTCACCTTTCTTCCCTCCCTCCCACCTCTCTCCTCTCTCCTCTTCCTCTCACTTCTCTCCGCCGCCACACCCTCCACTTCCTCTCACCTCTCTCCCTTTCCTCTCACCTCTCTCCGCCGCCACACCGTCCCCCTACCTTTTCCCTACCACGCTTTTTCAGAACTACCAAAACCCCTTCTCCACAGCCCCTTCCTCACCCAAAACCCCGACGAAGCTCACCTCTTCTTCGTCTCCTTCTCTCCCTCGTCGCCGAACTCCGTACCACTACCCATACTGGAACCAAACCCTCGATGCCTATCATTTCTTCGTCTCGCCCGTCGGAATTGACTACTCCTCTGACCGGAATATTCTTCCGTCCAAATTTCCGTTTTCCCCGTCATTTCTGTTTGTTTCTATATCACGGTTTGGTGGCCGGGATAGTTGAGGTGATGGCGTCCGGCTGCGTGCGGCGTTGATGGAGACGAGAAGAAGCAGCAGAATCGCTGGAGGAGATGACAAGAAGCGGCGGAGTGGCGAAGATGAGAAGAAACGGTGAAGATGGATGGTTTACAGATTCACAAATATACAAGGGTATAATAGGCTCTCATAGTGCTACTGTTTAGTCCAGTAAATATATCACACCATTTTGGCCAAATGAATTAAACGAAGGGAATTGTGTTTTTTGCTCAGGCCTAGGATTAGTATTGGGTTTTTCAGATTATTTAACAAGCCTACCAAATACTAGATAAGGCCTGATAAATAATCTAATCTTGGATAATCCTTCTTATCTATTCCTTGCTATTTCTTATTTTTTCTGGCTCTGCAATTAACTCCAAAAAATAACTAAAATACCAAAAAGTTCGATTACTTGTTGGATCTATAACATTTGGTACATGAGAGCCCAGATTTTTTGCTATTTTAAGTAGATTTCTGAGTTATTATGACAGATAGTACGCGTTTGAAAGAATTCCAAGAGGCTGAGAAAAAAATGGACCAAAAAATTGCATGCTGAAACGTTGAAAAAAGATGTGGCGGAGGACTAAATTTTGAACCTTGCACTCTTGCAGACAAGGATCTAATTCTGAAGGGGGTTTTGACATGGGAATCGATGTGGAATTAAAGGATTTTAGAGAGAAAGGTTTGTCCTTGGAGAGAATGAAGGAAAAGGGAGAAAAAGAGCAAAGTACAAAGCGGACCACATCTTAACCGTACACGTGGCTAAGGATTGCCAATGACAGCTATTAGTGAAGAAGCGCTTTTATGAGAAAAAAATGTTATTTCTTTTTGCTATATTAGTAATGATTTATATTTTTATTTAATTCTCAAAATTATGCTATTGAATATTAATTCGTGATTTTCTTTGAAAAATTCTAAAAGTGTTTACTAAGCGGGATAAGTGTGATAGATAAAAATAATATAAATTAATTAAACATTTACTTTTAAGTATTAAATTCAACAATATCTCATCACACATAATTATTGTTCGTACATGTGGGATTAAAGCATATCCTGTTTAGTGATGAATATCAGTTTCTCCTCCATCAGGCCTCAACCTTATTCTTCCTTACAGATCTATTCCTTCCTATTTCTGTTGCTCTGCAATTAACTCCAAAAATACACAAAAATAAAAAAATAGTTCGATTACTTGTTGGATCTATAACAGAAGATGACCACAAAAACCGCGGTCGCTGCATCTGCATCTACAACTGATCTGATTCATTAAAAGAAGAAGAATCGGTTAGATCTTATCCTAATATCGGTAACTATGTTTCACCATTGTTATTTGTTCGAATTTCAATAAATTTAGTCACAACTATAAACCCTAACACCGAAGTGGCAGAGAATAGATTTTAGTTGTGTTAAAGATTATGCTGTTCAGTTGCCCTTTACTGTTTGATGAAATGCGTGTGAGAGTTTCCCCTGTGAGTGATTGCCTTATGAAGCGTGTTAACCTCGGTTTTGCTATCATGGGACTACTCTTCATGAGCGGATACGAACCAAATGTCACGACATTTAGCACTCTCATTAAAGGGCTGTTTCTAGATAATAAGGCTGCTGACGCTGTAAAATTGTTCAAAATGCTTGTGGATTTGAGACTGTTTGAGCCTAATGATGTTATGATTTAACTTTCAATATATTGATGGATGCATATTGTAAAGAAGGGATTGATGAAGAAGTTTGGGGTGTGTTGGAAATTATGACACAACAAAATATGTGCACGTTACTTATAATGCACTGATAGATGGGTATTGTTTGCGAGGGGAAATGAGTAAAGCAAAACAAGTATTTGAATCCCTTGCAGCGGGGGCCTTAGGCCTGATATTGTATGCTATAACAATTTAATAATTGGATAGATGGGTATTGTTTGCGAGGGGAAATGAGTAAAGCGAAACAAGTATTTGAATCCCTAGCAGAAAGGGGCCTTATGCCTGATATAGTGTGCTATAACAGCTTAATAAATGGATATTGCAAGAAAGAAAAAGAAGGCGGAGCTTAGCTTCTTTTTCTCGAAGTTCCTTGCAATGGCTTGGAGCATAATACACATACTTATAATATCATGATACATGGATTGTTTAGTAAAGACAGATTTTTTGATGGGTGGAAGCTTTTCAAGGATATGGAAGCTCGAGGAGCAAAGCGTGACATCTCGTTTTATAATGTATTATTGGATGGTTTGTGCAAGAATGGAGAGACTGATGAAGCTTTTCGCAACTGCACATTATTGAAGGGAAAGGGATTCATCCTAATGTAGCCACGTGCAATATCTGATCGATGGATTATGCAAAAATGGGTAACATGATTTTGCAAGAGATCTTTTCAACTAACTCCCTTCTGAAGGTTTGCAACATAATGTCCGTATATGACAATGATCATTGGTTCACTTTATGAAGAAGGGTCCGTGGAGGAGGCAAAACGTTTGCTTAGAGAGATGGTGAACCGCGGTTGCACACCTAATAGTGTGACATACAACATTGTCACACAGAGTTTGCTAAAGAGATATGAGCTTCACGAGTTGATACCATTCTTGGAAGAAATGCATGAAATAGATTTTGCAGCAGATACTGCTACATTTTCGATGCTAATCGAACAAGTGCAAGGAGAGACTGAGGATTATTTTCTTCTCAGATTGATGAAGAATGCTTTTGCCAAGGAAATTTGTGAAGGATAGTCAATTTGAGCATTGTGGCTGATCTGCATGGTTTTCTAGGTATTTATCCATAAATTGTGCTCAAAGTTAAACATTATTTAATTGTATTATAGTGATAAGCAAGAATAAAGATGATGAAACCAATTATATAAAGTTGAAATTAGAATTTTAGTATTAAGTGAAGAGCAACTTTTTTAATTTCTTTTTTTTTTGTCTATTCGTATCTTTAAAAAACTGAAAGGTGAAGTCAATTTTGGTGGTCATAAATACAAAGTTTTATAACATGCTGATTTGTTTTTCATTCAGTCAATGTGCATAAATATGTTGGCTGTTGAGCAGTTCTTCACTAATTTGTACATTCTGTTTTTCCAGTCTGGATTTTCTGCTGAGGTACCATCACAGTGATTGCTATCGAACAACTGCCAGCTAGCTCACCTTCCAAAAAGTCCAAAGTTGTTTATGGTATGTTGTATGAGATGGTAAATTTTGTATTCTGTTATGCTTAAGAGCACTTTACAGCATGGAACATGGCCAAACATATAACTTTTTGTGGAGATAGAAAGATATGAGATACTAGCATTTTACATATTGGTCAGCTAATGCACAGTCGAAGATTATTAGTCAATTAATGGCAGTTTATTTGTGGAGATAGAAGATATATTATGAATGGAACCGGCATTGGCGCCATAGAGTTTATGGAAACAGTACAGTTGTGTTTAAATACAGTCTCAAGTTGCAAAGTACCCAATTCATCAATTTGTCTTCTTCTCGAGTCCCTCTTCTCTTGCTGGTCTAGAAATCTTTCACCTCCGAGAGATGATTCCAAGAACTCAGATTTAGAGTCCAGAAATCTCATTCAATTTTTTATTTTTTTATCATGAACTTGCAGACTCTGTCATTTCCTTGCTCTCAACACGTTATGCATCTCTTGTTTTAGAATAAATTCTCTGTTTATTTAAATAAAAGATTTCATTGCTTTGTAGTTGAGGCTGCCTCTCTTTAATGTGCCAGCCGCAGCAGAGGAACATTCATGCACAAATATTTGGAGGAATTTTGATGAGGCAAGCGCTGGAACTCGCCTTTGCAACTGCATATGCCTTTGCAGGAAGTGCACCTTGCTTTCAAGAAGTTGATCAAGTAGATTTCCTTATATCAGTAAGTCGATGACACAATGCCTTGTTTGTGTGCTTTTGAATGATATACAGTAGCATTATAGACCTGTTTGAACGCTTCTAGTGGTTTTGGAATAAGATCATCATTCGTACCAAACCGAATGCATGTCTCCTCTACAGTTTATGTCGTCCTGCTAGAATTATAATTGTTTTTTTATTAACCAACTTTTGTCGTATTAATGTATGATTATTATCATTATCATAAGAATTGACAACATATCCATTTAAAAATCATAGTTTGGAATTGATGCCTTTCAAAACATTCAGGGTTTGCACATAATTAACCAAATCAGCACTCATATAATTTATTCTCTTATTTCTAAATCTGAATTTTTTGATCTCGATGTTCCTTTCAAACTTCAGCCTTCATTCATTTCTATCAACCTCTATGGAGATGATGCAAATGAGATTTCTATTCGCAAATAGAAAGAATTATCCTGTGCAACTCAGTAACTTCAAGGTATATGTGAAGATAAACTTTTATTACTGTGATACATCCAAATTTTGCTTCGTGAATTCTTCTTGATCCTAAACATGTTGTACACGCATTAAAAGTTAGGGACAAAAGCTTAAACCATTTTGTCTTCCTTCATCATAATCCAACTTTAGTTTCTATTCTGTGTTTTTGTAACATGTTGGAGTGGTGAAACTTTTATTTGCTATGATGTTTTCCACAATATTATTTTCATTCACCCAAATTAAAGAGTTTTATGTACTCTTCAACCTCGTTTATTCTAAGAAAATATCTGTTATTTAACTGTAGGATGGCAACTCAGTTGACGTGGCCTCAAGCCGTCCATGATTTTCGCCATGTAGGTACCATTTTTTTTTTTTCACAACTCATTGATGGATGTGTAGGTTCTTTTAGATTGATGTATTTTATTGACGTTCTTGAATATGAGTTGTAGAGATTCTTTGGTGAGATTGATTACCAATGAATGCTGGCTTTGTTCTCGGATCTTACTGTTATTTTGCTTAATTGGTGTCAGTTTATTTTACAAGAATTCTGCTTTCTGGATGAATACATATACATTAACAGCAAGTGGGATGTGATCAGATTATAGAAAAGTCAAACTTGTTTTAATTTTGCAAAGAAAAAAATTGGTGTTGCAGGAAGTATACCATATTGAAAATATAAAACTAAGAAGATTTATGGGTTGTGGTATTGAGGTATGATGAAGATTTACAAGGGTTGCAGTAAAATTAAATTGAAGATTAGAACAATATTTCAATTAAATATTCCACTTTTTGTAGAGTACAATGAGAAGTGTAGTGAACCCATGGATTTTCCTATTATTTTGTAATTTTCTCTTGAATTAAGTGTAATAGAGTAGAAGAGATTGGGGATAAATTGGAGAGGTTCTAATAGTACTCAAAACAAGAAATGAAGCAATCCTTGGTCTTTGTTCATCATCAACACACATACATGCCTTAAGCTCCTCAAATTTATCAACATATTCAGAATATGCAGGGCCTGTGTGCCACCGTCTCAGACTGAAATTATTAGCTTCTTCTTTCTATAAGGTGCTCAAATCTTGCAGAAATTATATCCACAAACTGTTCCCTCAATCTGTCTTATTGAGAGAGGCTCTTATACCATTGTGCTGCTGCTTTCAATTTCCCTCAAAATGCATTCTAGCAGCAAGAATATTGGGTTTCAATTTAAAATACCCTCGACGCTTTAGAAGCCATGATCTAAGGTGTGTGCCATCAAATTTTCATACCAAATCACTCTGCTGCTGCTGCTCTTGCACATCTGCTGAAATCTTCTTAATCTGTGGTTGTAATTTTGATTGTGATCTATGAAACTTTTGGGCCTCTTGACTGAGTTTGAAGCATTTTTGTTCCGCTATAATCCGAGCCCTGGTGCCTCTTCCTATTTTTGGCATTTTTTTTCTGGAATTAATTGTGATTGATTGATAGATGTAATTGTGGGGGAAGTAGATGAATTGTAGAGAGAGAAAACTAGAAAGAGGAATTTTGATTATATTTTTCTGTTCCTTTCATTACAAAGCTTAAATAAATGAAATATATACATAAACACATGCATTGCATAATTAAGCAGACTTGTATTTCTCCTTCACTTTTTTCCTCCAATTCTCGATTCCCACTTCACATGCCTTAAATTCTTCAAACTCCATCTCAATTTCAGCTGACGACAACATTGAAGTTTTATTGCCATCTTGTAATTTTATAGGGTTTTGAAATGAGGTTTTATTTTTATTTTTTTCCCAATTACATATGTTATGTATATGAGGATTTTTAGTTGTTTCAGTTAAGCAAAATAAGCATTTGAATCCCTAGCAATATTGTCAGCTAACAATTTTAATAGATTTGGTTGATTGAATGAAATCTATTCATATATAAAAAAAAAATACCGTTCTAACGGTAATATTTTAGCGCCAAATTTTAAAAGAACAAATTTTTTTTTTTGGCAAAGTCTGAATTTTCGCACAATAGTTTGTCAAAATATAAGCATGTGCAATTTATAGTGATTGTCAGTTTCCTTGAGTCAACCATGTTCCAATGCTACCAAAAAAAAATCACGTTTTAATGTAGTACTTATCAGTTTAAAATTAGGGGTGTACTCGAACCGAGCCGAGCCGAATACTATCGTGCTCAAGCTTGGCTCGTTTATAATCGAGTCGAATCTCGAGCTTAGTTTATTAAATATTTCGAGGCTCGCGAGCTTAATCGAGCCCAAACGAAATTTCTAAATTTAGCTTTATGTTTTAATTATCTATTATTTTAATTTAAAATTAATCATTTTATTCGCAATAACATAATATGTTAGCTAAATTTAATTTTTTTCTTATAACAAATAAAGTTAGTTAAATATTAGTAATACAATTAGTACTGATTAGAGTATTAAAAATATAAGACACGACTAGATAATAATTTATATTTTCAATCTTAATCACTAAACGAACTTGTTCACGAGCTTACGAGCCGAATACCGTCATGCTCAAGCTCGGCTCGTTTAGCAAACGAACTTCTCTAAACGAACTCGAACGAACTTTTATCGAGTCGAATTCCGAATAGCTCATGAATAGTTTGGCTCGTTTAGAACCCTATTTAAAACCCATCAAAACTGCACACAATTGAGCAAATAGTATATTGAAGTTTGAGAATATTGATTTCTCTAAATATTGCAATTTAGAAAGAGGATGAAGAAGATTGAAGAATACACCTACAAAGAGATGAAGAAGACTGACGAATATCCGTAATAACTCGAAAGATTTGGATTTTGTGCAGACTATAGATAAGGTACCTTTCAATTTTGTACTTTCGATAATCCCATTGAAATTGCGAAAGCACATGGCCGGATATGAATTAACCAACGTAATTCATTTTCTCATGCTGTAGATTTCCAGCTTAAATCGACCAAATCGCTGGCCGTTTCCAGCAGTTGAAGAACAGGAAAGATTTTGACTTACGACAGAGACAACATCGATCGTAAAGTCGACAGCTATGACGGTTACAAGTGGATAAATTTTTGCCAGAAAATCGCTACTCCTGCATGCGATGCGATGCTGCATCATTTCTCGAACAAATTGAGTTTGATTGGGAAATTAAAAGTATGGGTTTGAGGCGTGGAGTATGTTGGTAGAAAGAAAGAATATATCTATTGATCCATAATCATCCCTAGATCTCAACTCCGCACGGATCAATAATTGTAGCATGAGAGGAACGACAAAAACAAAGGTAAGAGGGCGGTTGGAGGTGTAGGTTTTCTTCTCTTGCTTTCATGTTAATCTATCCATTTAATTGTGGCTGAAATTATTGGTTTTGCTATCTAATTTCATTGGTTTGCGTTGTTTTGAATAATATGTGTGGGCTTGCAATTCTTAATATATCAATTCAGATTCTCTTTGTAGGCATCTGATATAGATTTTTTTTTAACGGTATTTATTTCATTTAATTGTTATGTTTAGTCTTCATTTAAATAACTTTTTATTATTAATTTTTATATTGATGATTTATTACTATTCTACTCCCTCCATTCCGTTCATAATGTAACATTTCTTTTCGACACGGGTATTAAGAAGAAGAGTATTAAAAGTAAAGGTGATTATTAGTGTAGTAATAAAGTGTCGTTAAAGTAAATAAAATATTGTTGATGTGATATAAAATGATTTTAAAGTGAATTGTAATACCCGGCTTTTCTTTTCCAACGAGAAATTAAAAAAAAAGTTTTAAGAAATTAAGGCTGCACTTCTAAGTTAATGAAATTCAGTTATAAGAATAACGGCGAAGTCCGTTTCTGAAAATAAGTTGCAGAAGTCGTTCAACCGACTACTGTATTAGGGTTTTCGCACCCGATAAAATTTTCGTTCGAGAACTCAGATCGAAAAAGCGTCTGACTTTACATTCACTTATTTTGCGATACGAGTCTAATGGTAAAAGTCAGGTTTATTTATTTTTCCGGGCGAATTTTGGACTGTCATGTCTTGACTTTTTGAAGTTTTTCGGGAAACGAATCGTCCTTTCCGACTAAGTAAAATATTCTGAAACTAATGGTCGTATCCATTTTTGTCAAAAATGTGACAGTCTAAAAAAGTAGATGTTCATTTTTAGTTTACAGTATTATATCCGGAAAAGTGGATATTTGGTAAAGAAATTAGTGTACAAATTGATTTTGTCTTCTACATTATAAATATCACCACAACTCTCTCCCTCTCTCACCTCCACAACCCCTCCCCCCCGCCCCCATTTTCTCTCCTCTCTCCCTTGTTCTTCAAGATCTTCAAGTTTTTCTTCAAGTTCTTCAAGCTTCTAAGTTCCATAACTTGTTCGATTCTCGATTAAAGTCAATTCCAATTGCATATTCATAAAGGTGAGAGCTTCCTCTTTAATTCCAACCGAACAAAATTCATCTCTTTAATTTCTTGAAATTTTGAAAATTATAAGAGGTATAGGATTGATGTTCTAAGTTTATTACATGATTATTTATGCTTAGGATTAAGTTTCTATGGTTTGAATCAAGTATAAATCATGTTAGAATTAATTTGGTAATTTTCGAAATATATGTTCTTGTTTCTTTCGAAAATTTTGAGTTAATTTAGATAAGGTTTGAGCTTGAATTTAGATGTATGATTTGTAGATTATGATTACATGCATTGAGATATGATTGCATGAATTGTTTGAGGATTTTCTAAAAATAAGAGCAAGTTTGTAAGAGACAAAGAAGTATGATTTTGATTAAGTAAATCTTATGTTATTGATGATGTGATGTGATATATAAGATGTAGGAAGCATGTAGTTGATCATATAATTAAATTAGATTTTTTTTAAAATAAAAACGAAATCGTTGGAGGCGAAGAATCGTTGATAGAATTAGTTTTGATTATGATATAAGCTTTTAGATTGCATATTAGTTGATCTAAGTAGTTAATGATGATAATTTGAAAGTTTGAATGAAATCTAAGAACGTCGAACTTTTTGTAAGAGATGAAGAATCGAACGTAATTATCGATAGAAAAATAGAACAAGAAAACTAATCGAATATTAGTGATTGTACATGTGTTAGGTTTGTTGTTGAATTAACTGAGAATTAACTAACAACTTTGAAAAATCAAGTTCTTGAACTGATAAAAATGACGTGAATTGATTAAGTATTAGTTATAATGATGTTAGTATGTTAATATGATCTTTGTTAAGTATAAAGATGATAGAAACTAATTTGGTTTGAATTGGATTAGTAGAGCTTTAAAAATGGAAGAAAGTAAGTAAGTTCGTAAAAGAAGAAATGAGAAAACGAGACTTTATATGTTATCAATTGATATTATGGTTTATATGTTATGGATAAGCATGATGATATGTACTTAGTATGATTTTGTTAGATTTTATAAAAATGTTTGGAAAAATCGACAACGATATTCGTTGCTCGATAAAAACGACGTGTTAAATAATTATGAGTATATGTTGATTGATTTGAGTTGGTTGATGATTAATAAGCATGCGTGTAGTTGATGATGATTTCATATAAGTTATGAAATAGAAGTTAGAAGTTAGTTGTGATTTGAAATTGAAACGAAATTTGCTAAGTGTTTTCGTTAATTGAAAAGATGAGAATTGCTCGTCGTATATTTTAATCGAGGAACGTGAAAGTATTCACGTTAAATGATTGTGTGACTTGACTGATTGATGGAAATTTCGTACACATAAAGGTTGTATAGCATTGATCGAACCTAGGGAAACGTGCGTCGAGTTTTTAAACGTCTAGGGTTTCTCGGCCAGTTCTGCCACCCTTCACAGAAACGGCCATAACTCTCTGCTCGTTTAACGAAATCGAGATCCGTAAATTGAACAGTAAACTAGACATCCGTATCTTTCTTTTGGTACCAATCACCTCCCCTGTTTCTCAGCAGTCTGTTCGGCGTGAGCTTTTGAATCTTCAGCAGTTGTGCAGATTTTTTCTGCAGCTCTATTTCTTAAGTGAAATCTTTTCTTAACTTGAATTCTTTGGAACACCTAAGTCATTTAGAGTTATTGACTTCCGTTATGATGTTCTAAGTGTCGAGTAAAGAACCAAGTTAGTTTTTAGCAAGATATGTTCGAGTCTCGTTTCGTTTAGTAAAAGACTAGTTAAAGTGCAAAGGCCTAAAACTTGTTTAATCGTTATCGAGTCTGTTTCTCTTAAATCGTCTCGACCAATTACTAAAGTTTAAATGTTTGCGATCAAAGGAGAAAGTCGAAATTAGAAGACAGGACGGAAGACCGAAGACAGAAGTTTGTATTTGTTCTGTAACCGGTTAAGGTGGGCTTTCTATATATTAAAATAATGTGGGCTTTCTATATATCAAAATAATGTGGGTTTTTCTATATAACAAAATAAAGTGAGCGTTGCTCAAAATGTTTACTTATTGCTTTATAAGTATGTTTTGAAAGTGATTATCAGTGCATAAAAGAATTTGTTTTTGTGAGTTCTTTTGTGTCATTCTGAGTTAGCCAAAAGGATGCTGACTAATCGATCGGACTCTGAGCTAGTGACACCGTTAGGTGCTTTCTAGGGTTATTGTACACGGTAGCCGATGTGTGTGGTACTCTGTTGAGGGGTAGCCAGCCACGGTGAGGAACGTGCGCGAGAGAAGTTAACTCTCCCCCGGCGTTGAAACAGAAGTTGGACAAGTTGAACGTAACAACAGAAAAATGCTTGCAAGCTATTTATGAAAAGAAAATGTTTAGTAAGCACGGGCCTTTGATGAAAAATCTCGATGTGTTACTTTAAAGATGCCTGATTAATCTATAAAACCTATGATATGATTTCGGCAAAGTGTCCACTAAGTGCTTTTGTACTTACCCATGTATGTATTTATAAATGTGCAGGTTGAGTGACGAAGGCGGCAGAGGTTGAGTGATGGTTGTAATTAAGGAAAGAAAGCTAGTTGAGCCTCGATTCCCCATCTTCTTATGTGAAATCAATCTACATTTTTTTTTTCAGCTGCTAGACACTCTTTTTGATGTATTAACTTTCGGTTTAAGTATTACGTACTTGAAACCCTAGAGATCTCATAGACAACTTTTGTCGAGCGATCCTTCTAGATCAACTCTCTTTTGATTAATCGAAGTACTTCATGTTTACCATCTTATCAAAGTTATGTCAGTTTATCATTTATTCAGTAATTCCCCCTTTCTTCCCCGTTTCTTTAATTCAACCCCTAGTCGCACCCTGGCTTTGCCGTCCCTCGGGATTTGGGGCTGTGACATGAATAAAGTGCTTTTTTTATATCGTGGGAACCCACAGCCGCTACTTTCGGTGCGCACTGGGTAAACCCTCGTCTCTTATGCAGTAGCCTGCAAACCACACAGGACAGGTGAATAAAGTGCTATTGATATGATATAAAGTGGTTTTAAAGTGAATAAAGTGGATAAAGCGATTTTCTAATTATTTCCATAAAAAGAAATGTTACAAAATGAATGAGACAGAGGGAGTATATATTTGCAAAAATAAAAATAAAAATACATGCTCGATTTATTCATACTAATGTATATGTGTGTGTGTATTAGTTTGTTATGTTCAAATATTGAAAACATATTTTACTGTTACATGAGCCATTAAAATGCTTCATATGGGGATTATGGTACATTTAAATTTAATAATTTTGAAATAATAGCAATTAAATGTATAAACTCTCAATTTTCTTACTTGACACTTTGATTCTGAAGTTGAAGTAATATGTCAAAGTAATCTAACTCATAATAACTTTTGTTTGTTAGACTGCTTGAAGTGGTCGTCTCCTTCTGGTGTCTTGAGACACAGCCACCGATGAGATGGTTACTGCAGCTCGCATCGTCTCGAGCCCGTCTTGCCAGCTCGAGACCGTCTTGATCCGATGCGTGCATTGCATGCGCCAGATCGGAAAAAAAATTAAAAATTTGCAACGGTTATTTGACCTCCAACGGGTATAAACGGCTCTTTAGCCGATTTTTTTTTTTCATTTTTTTACCTATAAATACCACCTTAATTCACACCACATTCACACCATTTCTCTCTATTTTTCTCACACAATTCCCTCTTTTTTCCACATCTCTTTCACACAATCATCTCTCATAAATGGATCCAAATAATCTATGGTCGTCGTCGTGGTGTCCCCCTAAAATGACGGACGACGGTGCATACGGAGGATATACGCCAACGGGGCTTAATTCTATCAAACTCAACTCGTCCATCAGAGAGTCCTTCCACACTGTCATGGGCGATGAAGACGGTCCCTCGTCCGAGGCGACATAGGCCAACGGAAAGGGGAAGGCACGGGCCAAAGGAAAGGGCAAGGCACGGGCCGATCTCACCCTCGCAGACGTTCCTCCTCCTCCTCCGGCCGCCGGCACCAAACCACCGACGAAGCGGCGCAATTACACGATTGAACAAGGCACCGCCGTCGCCCAGATCTGGAAAGAGGAGACGTGCAACTCCATTCTCGGCAGGGATCAACATGGCGACGCATACTGGGGGAAAGTGGCGGAGAGGTACAACGTCATGTTCGGTGACGACCTCAACTCAAAGACGGTGAAGAGTTTATTCGAGCGGATCTCCACATGGGTGAAGGAGTGGATGATCGTTTACTACAAAGCGACGAAGAAAAGGCCTAGCGACGCCTCTGACGACATGGTCATTGAGAATGCCGAGGAGATATATTCCGCCCATCAGGTGAGTCGCTTCAAGCACTTTGGTGTCTGGAAAATCTTGCAGGATTATCCCAAATTCCTCCATCATGAATTTCCCTACGTTCCCTCCATGAAGCGGATGAAGAATACGATCGAATGCACCTACACCTTATCTGAAACGCCGCACGGATCGAGCGAGGCAACAGAAGGAAAGCACGGCTCCCCTCCCCCTCCCCCCGCCCACACGAGACACGGCAAAGGCAGCGGCGAGGGTGGCCAAAGAAAAGCGGAAAAAGAAGGTGTCGAGGAGACGAAATTCAAATCGATGGTCGACTCAACAAATGTCCGGCTAAGCGGCATCATCGAGGCAAAGAACAACCTCGCCGGGGCAATGAGGGAGCATGCTCGGACGAAGCAAGACGCCACCATGCAAAGATCATCAGCATGGATACGTCGCACATGACGCCGAAGCAGTACCAACTGAATATGATGATGGTTGCCGACGTCAAGCGACGTCGAGAATGGGCGTAGTTATTCTTTTCCCCCATCAACAGCTATGTTTTTTTTTCTAGTAATTTTTTTTCATAGTAATGTAATTTTTAATTTCTAGTAATGTAATTTTTTGTATTTCTAGTAATATGCTCCCTCCGTCCATTAATTCTGTACCCATTTGGTGCTGGCACGGAGCTTAATAAAAGCTGATAAAGTGGAGTTGGTGGGATAAAATTGTTTTTGAGGGGTAATGATAAAGTAGTAGTTAGTGGAATAAAAGTTGTTAGTGGTGGGTCCATAGTGAAAAAGGTAGTGATAAAGTGATAGTTAGTGGAATAAAGGTGTGGGTCCAAGTGGCAAAGGGTAGAAAATAACATGAATTAGTAAGGGTAGATGGGTACTTTTATACAAATGGGTACAAAATTAATGGACAGATAAAATGGGGTAAGTGGGTACAGAATTAATGGACGGAGGGAGTATTATTTTTATTTAAATTAATGAAATTGGAATTTTTTTATTAAAATTAATGCAAAATACAAATTCAGAAATTAGAAAGAAACACCCTTTAGAGATAGCTCCATTGCAACTCACTATCTCTATCTCAAAAAAACTCTTAGAGATACCTCTTAAAAACACTACCACTGCAGGTAGTCTTAAAAACTAAAAAAATGATAATCTAAGATCCAAGGCTTGAACTCTAAACCTTTCAAATGATAGTCTTTAGGTACTTCATCCCACCAATATATTACTACAAAGTACTAACCTCTCAAATTATAAAGTGATCTACGAGCATCGCTGGGGTGGCAAGCTAGAATGAGAAGGGAGTATTACATTTCTTACAAATTCTATCAAACTAAAAATGAGCATGTATATAACATTTCACAAAATAAATCAAGATTAAACATTAAATTTGTTCCACATGATTTTCTTAACTAAAATCGACATTAAACCAACTTTAAGAACGCAGAAAATGCATGCTTGTCAAAAATATTTATGATAATGTAATATTATATATTTAGAATAAGAGAATTGATATGCTAATCACCTCTTGTAAGTACTGTTCGTGGGCACACCCTTGATTTGCATATATTAACATAATTTTATTTAATTTTTGATATTGCATTTTAATATAATACCTTAAAAAGTATTATTACAATCATTAAATCGAAAAATTACATAAAAATCAATGCTCGATTTGTTGTTTTCCCCAATAACTTCAAAGAAATGAATAAATAAACAAATAGAGCAATGATCTAAATATATGTAATACTATGATATAAATATATACAATACTCTAATATAAATATTTTTGGAAGGGGTTTTAAATATATATATATATATATATATATATATATATATAATCTCAATAAATAGATTTATAATACATTCGTACTTATTTTATATACATTATTTATTCTAAAGAGAGCCGATATGCTAGTCACTTCCTGTGAACACCAGTTGTGGGCACCACCCTCGATTTGCATATATTAATATTATTTTATTTATTTTGATATTGCATTTTAATCTAGGGTTAATTATCTCTAAATCACAAAGGTTTTTACAAATTCTAGAATTACACCCATTTTTTAATATTTTGGTTTAAAAAATTCAAACGTTTCAATTGTTCGCAGATTTGGCTCTCCGATCATTTTTTTCCAATTTAAATACTACGTGGCACTTGCGGAGCCACGCTGGACACGCCGGACGGCTGGGCAGAACGACATAGTTTCTCCTTAACCCAAAACTTAAAAAATGACGTCGTTTCACCAACATGTGAGTTAGTCATATTAACACCGCAGCCGCCGCCGCCGCCCACCACCACTACCCCAAGAAAACCACCGCCACCACCCTCATATTCATCTCCCTCGTCATCACCACCGTCGTCGCTCTATCCGCCGCTGCTGCATTCTCCTTCCTCTTCTTCTCCGCATCCCCCTCCGCTGCCCACCTCGACTCAACCATCTCCCTCTCGCGGCTTCTCTCGAAGTTCAAACACCCTGTCGTCCTCATCATCTCTTCCGACGGCTTCCGCTTCGGCTACCACTTCAAAACCCATCTCCCCAACATCAATCGCCTCATTCAAAATGGAACCCACCACCGCCACAACCATCCCACCACAGAGAGAGAGAGAGAGAGAGAGAGAGAAGATGAGCAACCGCCTCATCTTCACTCCCACAACCAACAACAACCACCACTATTTTTCCACATCCAATCCCTCAAGAAAATTGATGAGAAATGGCAACATGAAGATCGAAAATCCACATGGGTCTGCCGATTTGAAGTTAACGGGGAGCGATTTGTGTGAGAAACGACGTCAATTTATTTATGCCTAGCCGTTCGACATGTCCAGCGTGGCTCCGGCAAGTGCCACGTAGAGTTTAAATTGGGGAAAAACAACCGGAGAGCTAAATCTGCGAACAATTGAAATGTTTGGATTTTTAAAACCAAAATATTAAAAACGGGTGCAATTTTAGAATTTGAAAAAACCTTTGGAATTTAGAGACAATTAACCCTTTAATCTAAGCTACAATCCATAAAAATACACCTTTTGCCAATAAAAAATGAAAAATACACCATACTAACAAAAACAATGAATTTTACACCCTTTTGATTATTTCAAATATAATATGCCATCTTGTCAAGCACTTTATATCACATCTCTTACACATGTGTAAAAGATGTGATATAAAGTATATGACATTCCAATGATTTAGTGATAATTAGGTGATTATTTGACAATCATTAGCCAATAAGTATATAATTTAATTATTTTATATTAACCATATCGGGATTAAGTAGGTACTAAATCTAGTCGAAAAATTACGAATAGGCATTAAACGAACATAAATGCATATCCCGCTCGAGCGGAATTTGACACGTGGCGAGCGGGATTTTGTTCTGTCCGAGTGGGAAATTGCAGAAAAGTTGGTCAATGTACAGAATGATGGCTAACTGGTGCCTGACATGAATTTACTTGCTTGTGCAGACATGAGACAGTACATTTTCACGTGAAATGCATTCACAACTCAATATATTTTACCATTCACACGCCTCTTTTACACACCCACAATAACATCCTTTCAAATTCATCACATTCGAAAGTGGGCAGCAATATTTCAAATAACATCCTTTCAAATTCATCACATTCGCAAGTGGGCAGCAATCTTTCAAATTCATCATTGGAGGTATCTTTCCGACCTTGTAATTTTCCTCTAGGGTCCACTTAATTTTGATTGTGCGTGAAAAATTAGAAAATGAGACTCTTTAATATTCAAAACTCAGAAATTTATATGAATGCCGTACAGATTACATAGCAAGTGGATTTTATCATTTTCCGCTCGAAATTTAAACTTTCCGCTCGAGCGAGATTTAGGTCTGCCGAGAGAGATTTTGTACATTAGGACTAAAAAAAATTCTAGAAATTTGATTTTAGCATATCTCGCTCGAAATATCAATATCCCGCTCGAGAAATTTAATCCCGCTTGAGCGGAAAATTGTTGTGTTTGACGAGCGAGATTTGATATTTTTGTGTTATTTTTATTAATTGTTACGTGTTTGTACTTCTTTGTAGATGGATCATTATTTTATTATCAAATACGGAGGAACATGATCTGGTTGTACGTACTCGGGCGGATATGAATTCGTAGATATCGAAAGAAATCTCGTCGGCCTGAGGTACATCATCGATTGTCAATTAAGTGCAAACTCCTTCAGCACACAGTACGAGTTGCATTATCTGTCGAAGAATGAGAGGGGACGTACTGTAAAGTGCCTATTAAGCATCGATGCTGAATTTTATCATTTGTACGCGACGCAGCCAGAAGCAACTGTGTACGTGACTCACCAATACACGAACGTATACGTGCCTGAGTTTGATGCTGATTATTATGAAGAAATGGATCGTATCCAAACACAGATGCTTTCCTCTACTTTTAGTGATGATGCATACCCCGCTGGGGGAAATTATGCATCGACATCCACACATTATTTCGGATCCACGTTGACTCAAGTTCCAGAGACAGCAGAGGGTTATGGCGACGATGAAAATGCAGATGGTGCTGACGATGTTGAAGAGGCAGATGGTGATGACGAAGATCAAGAGGCAGTTGGTTCTCAGGATGAAGAATATGAGCTGGAAACCGACAGTGATGCATCGGAAAAGATGCCAGAGGACATCATGATAGAATCAGCTATGTTGGAGCGTGAAGCATGGATTCGCGATGAAGAAGATGACGAAACGGCTGATGTAGGCAGTTGGTTAGTTTTCCAGTGATTCCCGTGAATGCAACGAATTCAATCGTTGTACGTGAAAGATGGATATGCAGGCGTATGGAATCTTATCCGTTCGAGCTGAAAGTAAGATCTAGTAAAAGATCAGAAGCTTGGAGAATTACCAAGTTTACGAGCGATCACGCATGCACACGCCAGCTAGGACGTGTTGGTCGTAGAAAAGTTCACATGAATGTGATTGCAGCCTACGTTGCTCGGAAAATACGAAGGTAGTGTAAAATAATAGAGCCAAAGGCCATTATGGCAGAGGTGCAAAGCGAATTTGGATTCACCATTCGTTATGACTTGGCCCTGCGAGCACGGCATGTAGCGATAGAAAGCATTTACGGGGGATATGTTAATTCCTTCCGGATGTTGCCAGGCTATCTTCACATGCTAAGGCAATGGAATCAATTACAATTACTCATTTGCAAGTTGGTATTGAAGGAAAGTTCGAACACTTGTTTGTAGCTTTCGGCGCATGTAGGCTTGCTTACCCGCTGAATATGAGACCTGTGATTGCAATTGATGGCACTCATCTGAAGGGCAAGAATAGAGGTATCTTGTTTGTCGCTGTCACTAAGGATGCCAACAAGCATACCTTTCCTCTAGGGATTAGCGTTGGCCCTATTGAGAATGATATCTCTTGGAAGTGGTTTCTCAGCCGATTTAGAATTGCGTATGGAGAATTGAATGATACATTAATTGTATCTGTTCGCCCCGTTGATATGAAACCACGTGTCGTGTGGCTGACCCCATTGAACCGAAATCTGCCGAGACAATATGTGATGCACGCCCATACCGCACTTCTGCCCCGGCTGCCAGTAAGTAAAGTGGACAAACAAACCTTCAAGCCACCTCTCCAAATGATCATGTACCCCAACCGCCATCAATGTAGACTGAACGTCTTCTAAAACGTTATGCCTGTAGGACGTGCTAACCGTGGACTTCCGGTCAATAGTCTCGGGCCTTTTGAAAATAATCTGCACGAATAAAAATTTAAATTAACAAAAAAATATTAAAATCAGATTATATATAGGAGTAGTATTTATAAATTATTTACACTATATCCCGCTTGAGCGGGATTACCACCCAAATAACACCAACTCGAGCGGGATATCATGCAGAAAGCACAAAAATAAACTAACTTAATTAAATAACAGAATCCCGCTCGGGTAACATACATCCCGCTCGAGCTGGATTTGGGACAAATTAGCTTTACCGAGCGGGATATTTAATTTAATAAACGTATGAATTAAATTATAAATTATGATTAAATTCTACAGAAAAAAAAAGATCAACGTTCCAAAAGACAAGTAACTACTAATAATTAATTATCAAGCGTACGACAAATCCACAATTCACCAATTTAATAAACTAGGGTAAGTAACACACAATTAATACTAATAAAACGACAAATTTAACTAATTCCCGCTCGAGCGGGATTTACTTGTTCTAAACATTTGTCGAGCGGGATATATTACCAATAAAGTTCAAACTACTTAGTTTCGATTATTATCAACTTCCCGTTCGACGAAGTAATATCCCGCTCGACTGACTTCAAGCGGGATTTAGTATAAGTTGGAGTTTACTTGAGCGAGATTTATAGAAATAGAACTAGAAAAATTAATACAAATAACACATGAAATATAACATTAAAAATCGAAGGCATTAATTTAAAATAATGGAATTCGTATAAAGTAAAAGTGTTTATAAAACTAACATCTCCGTAATTTGTCATAGTTTCTGCAAAATATTTTCTTCTAGCAATATATATATGGAGCGGGATGAGTAGGTATGGGAAGAGGGAAGAAGGAAGAAGAGCGAGATGAGAGGATGAGCGAGATATGTAATGTGAGGTGGGGGATTAATTTGCATCTTTTATTTACTGCTGCAAACGTGGGGAGGGGTGGGTGGGTGGGTTATTTTGAATTCTAACCTAGGAGTTTGGGTCGATCAAAGACAGGCCTACAAACAAAAAAAAGAAAAAAAGAAAAAAGTCTCTCTTACAAATTTGTGTCGGGTCAGTGTGTCAGCCGAAGTGATACTTAAAGTGTAAGTGGGGTAAAATTCATTTTATTTAAGAAAGTGGTGTATTTTTCATTTTACATCTTTCAAATGATGTATTTAAAATTTTCTCCCTTAATCTAATACCTTAAAAAATGTTATTGAAATCATTAAATCAAAAAATTACATACATCATTGCTCAATTTGTTTGTTTATGCATATATATATATATATGGATTGGATCATATAGATCCTTTGCCTCATGTGGGAATTAGGAACAAATCCTATCCCTTGAATTTAATATATCAATGGCTGAAATTAAATAACCCATGAGGATATTGAATGACCCACTTACTTGATGTTTTATTTATTTTGACGTAAGTTATATAAAAATGGGCAAATTAGTACTTTTAATTTTCTCCATCTAATCCACTTTCCATATTTTTTGGGATTTCTTTGTGGTGTAGTCAATTACGGTTGATTTTGCTTTTTTTTTGGGATTTTATTTTGCAAAGTATCATTTGTTGCAGAGTGTCTGTTACGGTTTAGATTTTATCTCTTCATTTTTCCAGTTTTAGTCTCTTCATTTCTCCAGTTTTAGTTGCAGACGATGAACTCTTCAGGTGATGTAACTTTAAGCTTCAAATAATTTATAAGCATGATAACATAGAATTAAGCATCAAATAATTTTAAGCTCCAGTTTTAGTCTCTTCATTTCTCCAGTTTTAGTTGTAGACGATGAACTCTTCAAATAATTTATAAGCATGATATAATTTCCTGAGATGCTTTAATCAGTTTATAGGATTGTGAGATGCTTCGTTCAAACATTTTATTACTCTTATAAGCACTGTATAAATCCGTTTTTTTATTTCCAGGTGTTCATCGTCCTACTCAAGATATCGATCCATTGGCAGATTGCTCAAGATCATTTGTTCCACAATGTGATATAAGTTTGAAACCTTACATTGGTCAACATTTTCCGAGTCTCGATGATGGTGTTAAGTTTTATAAATCATACGGATTGGCATGTGGTTTCGATGTCCGTTTCGCTACAGAGAGAAAATCTGATGATGGAACTATTACTGTAAAGTATCTTCTCTGCAATCGTGAGGGTAAGAAGAATTCAGCAAATGTCGATGTAGACGATAATGAAGAGAATTCTAAGGTAAAACGTCGTAGGATTTTGAGGCGGTTTTCATGTATGGCACGTATGGTGTTGAAGCACAAAGCATCTTTAGGGTATGTTGTGACAAAATTTATTGCTGATCATACTCATCCTCTTGTTCCAGATGCGTATAAACATTTCATGAAAATGAATCGAAATTTAGATTTTGGCCACAAAGAATTCATCCTCAATTGTGCTAGGGCAAACATAGGCCCTGTGAAATCTTACAGACTTTTCAAGGAAATTGTTGGAGGTTACTCAAAAGTGGGATGCAATATTTCTGACTTTAAAAACTTTTCTCGCGACTTGCATGCTTATGCTATTGGAAAAGATGCACAAATGATATTGGATAAATTCTATATGCGGCGTGAGCTTTGTTCTGCGTTCAGTTTTGAATATTGTGTGGATCAAAATGAAAAATTGACGCGAATATTTTGGGCTGACGCTATATCAAGGCGTAATTTTCACGTGTTCGGAGACGTAGTAGCGTTCGATGCTACTTATAGGATGAATAGGTATTTCTCTGTGTGATATAAATTTATCAATTATTTATCATTGATCAAGTATAATATATGTGTTTATTTGGCTTATATAACTGTTACTAAATTCACTACGTATATTTCGTAGGTATAACATGATTTTTGCTCCTTTCACGGGGAAGGATAATCATGAAAAATGTGTAACATTCGGTGCAACACTTTTGTCAAGTGAAGATGTAGAGTCGTACAATTGGTTATTTGAGAAGTTTGTAGCATGCATGGGTAAAGCTCCAAAAATGATCATTACTGATCAAGATTCGACCATGAAAATAGCCGTGGAACGTACTCTTCCAGGTTCCTATTATAAATTATAGAAACATTACTTTTAAGCATCGATATATAATATTCAAACTTCAAGATTTTATGGATATTACAGTAGCATGCAATTAGTTGTTGGCGTTGGATATCAACTATAATTGCTTTTTTATTCATGTGTTGTTGCTCAGTAAAGTTTCTAACTAACTTATTTAGATTTTTAAATAATTTTAAAAATTAGTCTTCACATGTAACCAAAAGAACTCAGAGCAGCTTGAACAATATTATTGGAAATATTGGATCATATTTTAAAATGTATTATCATAATTTTCAGGTACAAAACATCGTCTTTGCATGTGGCATATTATGAAGAAGGTGAATGAGAAGTTTCCAGCTTTAAAGAACGATGCAACATTCACACAGGCACTAAAGGGAAATGTATGGTCTGAGATCATTGAGCCGTCAGAATTTGAGAACAATTGGAATGAGTTAATGTCTTTGTTTGGTCTGTCTGGTTGTAATTGCTTTGCTTCCATGTACGAGATTAGGCAATCATGGGTCCCTGCATATTTCCGTGACTTCCCCATGAGCGGACTTCTCAAGACAACTTCAATAGCTGAATGCGAGAATAGTTTCTTTGGGAGATATGCAGACAAGCATGCAAATTTAGTTGAGTTTGTAATGCATTTTGATAGTGCAATTGACACTCAAAGGCATACATATGAACGCTTAAGTAGCGAAGATCAGTCCTACTTCCCCGAGATGAAGAGTGATTTGTTAATTGAAAAACATGTTGCCTCCGTGTTTACTGCCAGCAAGTTTATTGAATTGCAGGATGAAATATTGATAGCTTGTTACAAGTGCAGCATTAGAAACATTACAGTTGGGGAGTCTAAAACAGAATTTGATGTTGATGGCTTTTCTGTATTGTTTGACAGAACAAACAACTCACTTATATGCTCATGCAAGAAGTTTGTTTGATTGGGTTTGGTGTGTTCTCAGATGTTTTTGGTATTCAAGAACTTATGTATCGAGCGTATTCCAGAACAATATGTTGTTACTTGGTGGACTAAGAATGCTTGTGCAATGCCTTCACAGGATATTCCTACTGTTATATTGCAAGATGCAGCACGTGTGGATTGCAATAGGATCTCTGTGAATATTGTTTACTCAGAAGTGTATAAGATAGTTGGAATGGTGGATGGCAATGCAGACAAAACGAATGCATTTCTACGGTGTCTTTTGAATTTTAAGGAGGCTCTGGATAATGAAGAAGTTCTTACTGGTTCTCGCAATAAAGAACAATTGTTTGATGATTTTTATGGATCTTCTGTACCGTCTATTGTTTCCGTCTTTCCACCGGATCAAGTGAAGACAAAAGGTAGCGGTAGTAGATTAATTTCAAGAAGGGAGAAGGCAATTCGAGTTATCAATAAACCTTTGCGAAAGTGTGGCAAGTGTAAACAAATGGCACGTCACGACTCAAGGAATTGTGGAAAACAGAAGGATAAGTGAGAATGGCGTATACGATGAGGATTTTTTAAATGTTATATTTGTTGCATCAGTGAATAGTTGAAAGATGTGGGAGTATGTTTCGTTTTTAAGACAGTGGCTTGAATTAATAATATTATTTCATCATTAGTTTAATGAGTTTAAGCATATCAGCATCCTATGTTAATTATGCTTACATTGGTGAGTTTGTTATTGCACTATAACAATTATTGTCGAAATATCATTCAACTATCTTTACTGTACATATTAAAATTATCAACATCATTCTGTTTTATGTAAGCAATACTACCAGCAACACAATTAATTCTCGATGATAAATGATACAAATAAAATAATCACTTTAAGCATGCAATAGAATTGGAAAAAGTATACCCTTACAATGCAAACACACACAATAAGAACAAAAAATGAATACTTTAAGCATGTAATCGAATTGTAAAAGCATGGAATTATATTGTAAATGAATGAAATAAATACACAAAACTACAAAATACTGACAACCACAAAGAATTGATTAAAGGTACACCAACAAGCAAAAAAAAATACCCAAACAGATTAAACGATCACCAACCTCAACGATGTCTATAAACACCAGATTACGAAAATATGCAAAAATATACTGTAATTGATCTATAAAACAAAATTCAAGTACTGATTAAATGATCTCAGATTTCCTTAAAAATGTCATCACGTGCTTAATGTATAAAGATAGGGAAAGTAAAACACTTATTATCAGTATGACAGAAACACCATCTCAATATCCAAATAATGCAATTGCTGAAGTAATTAGTCTAAATCCATAAAGCAAATTCATAATTCCTAACAAATACGATGCTAATCTATCAAACTATTCTAGTTTCCCACTAGAAGCTTATCCAGATCAGCAGCACCACATAAGCACATCTGTTTGTGGTAAGTTGTTGCCATTTCTAAAATTTGCTCCTTGTTTTTATTCATTGCAGAAAGAATGATAGCAGCACAGTATTTGATGCGCAGGTACCGCAAGCGTAGTTTGATATTTGAATTCAATCCAACATCTTTCCTGAAAATTGAACTCCCAAGATACGTTTCCATGTGCCTCATTGTGAATAAGCCAGAGTTGTATTTGTTAATTGAATCTGCCCAGTGCACGATCTCAACGTACGGAAACGCATCTTTCAAAATTTTCCCCTTCATTAATTGCTTTTTGTTCTGAAGGAATTGAGCTAGGAATTTTTTCTGCATAGTTTATAAAATTGTGAGAATATAGCATAACTTATCTAAAAACCGAAACACCATGAAGAAGGGAGTACTCACCAGATTGGTTGGTACATCACCATATAATGAAACATTTTGGGCACTTGTATTGGTCTATGTACTATCAAGTACATCGACGTGAAGTTTTTGACATCAACACATATTGAGTAGACATGTTCACTTCCAATTATTGGGAAGAAAAACTGCAATAACATGTAATTTCTCAAATAAATATTTTAAACTGTTCATATTTTATAGGGATTGCAAATAAAAGACCACGTAAATTATGATTTAAAAATTCATTTACCAAAGCAATGTTCTTAAGTGACATGTCTGGATTATAAGCCAATTCTTCAACAAGCTTTTCATGAAAACATTTCTCTCTTTGTTCCAAATCCCAGTCAACAGGAACATCTATCAGTGAATGCATCTGGTAGACAAAAACTAATTATAATAATTGAAACAAATAAATTATTGAATTTTCAACATGTATAGAAAAATATTACTTACACAAACTTTCGTAGTTGCATAGAAACGCCCTGCTGAATTACGAGTACTCAATTTCTGACTTTTGGTTGTGATCCTACTCCATGCATCCAGTACTTTGATGCTTAGAGACTGTTCTTAACACAGAGTCCGAAGGTCATGTCTTGTAAGCCTCAAATCCTCATCAATTGAAACAATGACATCACTGACATATTTCATACAATATATTGTGTTATACAACAACGATATTATTCAGTCAAATCAATCATAACATTAATATAAGCACAAACATACTTATTTATCTGCATATTTTCCAGCACCCAAAAGCCCAACACTCTTTCATCCTTGGTAAACTTCTCCAAAGGATTGATTATACTTGATCGATATGGTGTCGAGAAAAATTCAGTCTTTCTAATCATATATTTACTTCTCTTAACCATATGATGTGATGCCGTTACAACCAATTTCTGCAAATTTGATTACTTTTGTAAATTTTACTCAGAAACTATTTGTTTTAAAATTTTAGAATGTTTGTAAAACTAAAAATCACCACTCGTACCTCTTTGCCTTTTTTTCCCCTTTTGAGGGCAACTGACCAACTTGTGATCAGCAGGATCACCAACCACGATGATCTGTAAAAAAAAATCTCTAATAAGCTTACCAAATATATATAATGCTTAAAAAATAATAGCAATAAACTCTCAAACCATTTCATTCATATACTAAATGTTATGTATTCCATATATATCACGCTTAAAATGCAAGTTAAAACGCTTAAACCATTAGTACTTAATGCTTCAACTTTTGAGTTTGCCATAATTATCATAAAACACACATTCTAAGATTTATTGCTTAAACTAGCAAATTAAACCGCTTAAACCATTACTACTTAATGCTTCAACTTTTGATTTTGACATAATGATCATACCTCATTTCCAACTATGGGAACAGATTCCTCGTCCATATGCATCTCATCATCCTCTAAGCGTTTATCACCATCAAAGTCCTTTGTTACTCCAAAGCTGAAGCTTGAACAATCGTCGCCCTATAAAAACATTCGTGGATGTATATAATAAAAGCCCAACTTGCCATAATTATATATATACAACTCTAATTTATTCTAATATTATAATCTATGAAGAATCACCGAGGCATAAAAACGCAATGAATTAAACATAAATACCCAATTACAAAAAAAAATTAAAAAAAAAATAAAGCCTTCATAATTTCATCACAACTACCCCTAGTACAAACAGTACCTGTTGTTGTGGCCTTGAGTTTGTATAAATTCAAATAACATATTTTAATAGAATAAAATGTTCCTTAAACCAGGAAGTTATAATGCTTAAACCCTGTTTCGAACTTTTGGAACAACTAGCTCACCCTGTTTTGAATTATTGGAACAGAACCATCGTCCATATGCATGCGCAGTGGTTTATCATCTTTTAAGCCTTGATCACCACCAAAGTTGAAGCTCGGATAATCATCAACCTATGCAAATTAACTCAATAAATTTACCTAAGTAGCGAATTCAAAATAAAAGTGAAGAACCTTTTGATTTCATTAGAAATAGCCCACTAAACAACTTTAATTGCTTATTCTGTTGTTGTTGACTTTGATTTGTACAAAGTCAAATTAAAAAATTAATTAGAACAAGTACTTGCTTAAATTAGGATGAGATTATGCTTTAACCGACAACATATAATGCTTATAATTTATCATAATTAACATACCTTGTCGTTTTTACGAATGCCCCACATGGGATCACCACCAAACTCTTGTGTCAAACCAAAGCTGAAACTTGGATAATCATCGACCTATGAAAACATTCATTGATTTATATACCAATATACAAATTTTCCATAAGTATATCTACAGCTCAAAATTTATTCTAATATTAGAATCTACAAAGAATAATTGAGGCAAAAGAACGCATTGAATTAACTATACATACCTATTTACAAAAACCTAAATATTGTCTTCTTGATTTCACCACAACTACCCTCAATACAATAGTAACTGTTGTTGTAGCATTCAGTTTGTGCAAATTCGAATAATATATTTCAATTGATTAAATTATTGCTTAAACTAGCAAGTCGTAATGCTTAAACCTACATACTTGGCACAACTAATAAACCTCGTTTTGAATTATTGGAACAGAATCATCGTTCATATCACCACCAAAGCTGATGCTCGGACAATCATCAACCTATGAAAACATTTTAGCGGATGTCAGATAAGTCACAATATGCCAATTTATTATAATCATATATTTAACTGAAATTTAATCCCATATTATAATTTACAATAAATCAGCCAAATTCAATATTTTTTTTTTTAAAAAGACCTTTTTGGTTTCATTCACAGCATCCTCTAGCACATCTTCATTTATTTGTTCTGCTGTTGTTGCCTTCAATTTGTACTAAGTCCAAAAAAAAAATTATTAGACCAAGTTTTTGCTTAAAGTAGAACAAATAATGCTTAAACCATTCAAAATAATATGATGACTCATAATTTTCACTTTAAATAATAGAAATAATTGACACAGAACTTATGCTTACTTTATCACCATTTTCCTATTACACCGACTGAAATGTCGTTCTGAACCTACTTGCCATTATCACCATTGTCTCCTAAATCCACTATGGTGTCGTCTTGTGCTTCATGAACAGTCTCAGTCTGAACCAATAATAAGAGACATACCAAATCAATCAATTATGAAAAAAAAACAAAAAAAAAACCATTCGAATAGCATTTATATGCCATACTTCCAATACCTCATTTTCAATGATTGGGACTATACCGCCGTCAGTCTTAATGCATCGCATTTGATTATCCTTATACCCTTCATCATCGTATCTTTGTGTTAAACCAGATCTTAAGCTTGCATGCTGAGTAGTTGATCTAATGAAATCATTACGCCGAATTATTGCATTTTCAATTTCAGCAATCGCAGCCATTCTATATGCCTCTCTCCAGAAATGGTTATCAGCAATGAAAAAACTGAATTGCGATTGTGTCGGCTCATCGGAAGTGGAAACAACATTTGGTTTAAAAGCGCAAAGTTGTGGAGTTGCATCCATTATCTGCTGGAAACTTTTACTCTGAGCAATATCTGGCGGCGCTTCTTCAATCATACCCACCAACTCAAGCATCAAATTAGCTACATTCTTTGCCTTGGAAATGAAGTTGTCTGTATATTTCTCCATATCATCAACAACGTTGTGATATTCAGACTTCTTAGTGTGTTCTCCTACAATGAGTGGATCCATTATCACTGGCACTTTACTTGTTTTGTATGGGAATCCAGCTCCAAAACCACCAGCCTCAATTTCCAATTTCTGACGCTTTTTCATATCACCGGGCATCCAATTACTAATAGTTGGAAATGCCCTAGTCACATTCGTGCCAAATAGCTCAACTCTGTCCACATATAGTGCCTACATGAAAATTTTAATTAGAAACGTAAAAACATGTTCAACACAAATTGATAAAATAAATGGGTCTGAAAATTACCGTTAAAAAAAGGATTGGACCACGAAAACCATTACGATTTAGATTTCTGCCACTTCATTCTATGATGCACGAGACGACTTATAAGATAATCACACCAGTCCCAATCACACAAATTTGCAACATCATCAAAACAGTCCATTATTTGCGGCTTCACATAACCGGTTGAACAACTCTCAATCAAACAATTGTTAAGAAGTACCATGAAATGTCGCCTAAATAGTGGACCACATTCACCAAGTTTAAGCATCTCTTTTTTAACATCACTAGGTTTAACACCATACTTCTTCTGACCATACTCACTCTCAGGAAATTCACTAATCCATCTCTTATATGACTCCACCTGCTCATTATTTCCTTTTCTAACTATAGGTTTATGACCCTTGGGAAGCCCAAAAACACGATACACATCCTCAGAGGTGATACGCATTCTTCTATTATTTTGTAGCTTGATCTCACAACTTACATGATCAAAATTTTCCAACACCCAAAATCCAAGTTGTGTGGGAATATCTTTCACCTTAATTGTTAGAATGTTACCGAATCCCATCTCTATAATATCATTCTTCTGTCGTTCTGTCATATCTGCAATGGCTTCCACTAAAACTTGAGGACAAGTCCTATAATTCAACCGAGGATAGAACACATCAGAAACTTCTCTGTTCCGATACTTCACCCCTTCGGGGGTGATTTTATAGTCAATGGCTTCCTAATATGCATCCCTTTCATTATTGTTCTACTACTTTCTCCTAGACCAGATTTTAAGCATGTAGAGGGATACCATCAAAATCATTATCACCACAATCATCTGCATTCCTTCTTGTTTTCGTCCCTGGTAGAAGCATTAATAACACAATCACAATGTTAAAATCCTTAAAATAAAATCATTTTAACCATGGAATCTCAATGATAATGCAAATGGCTAAAGTATTTACAACAAAATATAACTAACGCTTTATGCATTCAATCGAATGCATAAAAGCATGAAAGTATAATGTAAAAGACTGAAATAATATATAAAAAATATAAAAAAAAAAATCATTTTAAGCATGCAATATAATTGAATAAAGAATAGACTTACACTGCAAATACACACAATTATGAAATTATAAAAAACACTTAAACCATATAATCGAATTCATACAATCATGAAAGTATACGGAAAATAATAATTCATAAAGCATGAAATAAGAAATTCAATTAAAAACAATATAAATACTTTATGCATGTAATAGAATTGAAAAAAGAAAACCAAAACACTGCAAATACACACAATAAGATCAAATAAAGAATACTTTAAGCATGTAATCGGATTGTGAAATCATGGAAATTATACTGTAAATGAATGAAATAAGGGAACTCAGAATTGGATTATAAAAGCATGTAATAGAAATGTAAAAAGAACACTGCAAATACACACAATTCTGGTTAAAGGAACTCAGAAATCATAAAAGCATGAAATTATACTGTAAATGAATGAAATAAATACACAGAAGAAATTAAACGGAACCTTTTTCTTTCATCTTCTTCTTCTGGGGTGTCAACATAATCCTTCATCAGCACAAACTATGTTGAATCAATCAATCCGGAATTGGTATTTATAGGATGTTTCAGCTATAACAAACAGAAAATTCCAAATCATATCTGATTGAGAGTGTATCGTAACCCTCAATCCAAAACAAAAAATTAAAAAAATCGATTGATATCATAGAATTAAGCATCAAATAGATTGAGAGAGTGAAACCAGGAAGAAAGATTTGGAGGTTTCGATTGAGAGAATGAACGAGAATCACGGGATTCACAACGCTAGAGATTTCGATTTTTTCTTGTTGTTCTCCATAATACCCTTATCCCTATTAAACAAGTAATAAAATTAGCCAAATCTTATATATCATTAAGTAATCTCATCCGCACAAATTTATTGGATGAACGGATACGATTTGTTCCTAATTCCCACAGGGGGATAGTTTCTAACCCTATATATATATATATATATATATATATATATATATATATAGGGATAGGATCATATAGGAACCACATTTTATATAGGAACTAGGAACCAATCCAAGCCATCCATCATACAAGATCAATGGATATGATTTAATCTCATAATTAGTTGGTCAAACCCGCTTTTTTTGGTCAATCCCGTGTCTTTTACTTAAGTAGGATTATAATAGTAATTTTCGCCATTTACGCAGTGCAAAATCATGATGCATTAACTAGTATAAAGTGATGCATAAACTAATACAAAGTAATGCATAAATGCATATTGTTATAATGAACAAATAAACTTTATAAAAGTGTGTACTTATACAGTTTATGCATTACGTATTCGTATTCGTATTCATATTCCTATATGATATCATAATTATTCCATTATGTATATTATTTTCGTATTTATTATTGGATTTGTAACAATTTTATGATGCATTAATACAATTTAAGTGATGCATCAATATGATTCCGTAAATGCACAAAAAAGAAAAAGTCTGACTACCACAATTAATGCATTACCTATATGATATTTGTGCATCAGATTGTATAAATTTATGCATTATGTTTTGTATTTTTATGATGCTTCACTACATAGGCTTATAATGCACAAACAATATTAATGTAATGCATTAATAGTAATAACGTGATGCATATATACCACGCTTATGCTCAAATAGCTTAATAAATTTCGCAATAGATACAGATTTAATAAATTTCCTTCTACACTCTATTTCTTTCCCATAACCACCTCGCAACAATCCCCCAAATTTGTCGGCACACCACCACCATTGTTGGATTTCAATATCAATAAAAACTCATATAAAAAACTTCAAATTGAGCCATCAAACAAATCGAATCTCTCTCTAATATGCTGAATTTTCTGCACACTTCAAATATAACAAGATTTTTTCAGCTAATTCGAATTTAATCTTCTCTGTAAATCCAACAAACGGAGTAGCAGCTAGTGGCGGTGGAGAAGACAGTGAAATTTATGGGGGGAAGTGGGTAGCAAAAATCTGGAAAAAAAAAGAGAGAGAGAGAAGAAGAAGAAGAAGAAGAAGAAAAAGAAGAAGAATCCATGATGGTGGTAGAGACGACGGCAGTGGGGGTAGGTAATGGTGGTGGTTCATCTACAATTTCCTACAGTAGAGAGAGAGAGGGGCGGATGGGGAAGAAAAGAAAAATGAGGAGAAGGAGGAATAGAGTAGCAGCGGTGGTGTCGATAATGGTGGTGGCGTCGATAGCGGTGTCCGGCGACAGAGATGGTAGATGGTGATGGCGATGGCGATGTTCGGCGACGGCAGCGACGATGGCTATGATGGGTGGTGTCGGTGGTGAAGAGAAAGATGGAAGAGGGAAGAAGAGAGACTTGTGATATACGAGAGTGAAAGACAGAAATTTTTTCCCCAAAATAACCCTCCATCTTTTGGTTTTGAATCCATGTCAATGTTTTAGATCTAATCTTAGCCATACATTCTATACAAATAAATGGTGAGGATTAGTTCCTAGTTCTCATATAACAATTGGTTCTCACTAGATCCACACCCTATATATATATATATATATATATATTGAGAAAATAGATACTGTATTTAAAATTTTGGCATTCTATGTCAACTTCATTTCTTGTTAAAGTGGTATGAGACTGAGACCCTCTATTTCGTTTTTTATTATCACTCGAGTCCTACGATCAAATTTTCTCAATTTTTTTTATTTTTAATTTCTTCAATTTCAGTATCGTATTCTGGATAAAGCTAAAAATTATTAATTAGTGTTCATTTTATCCAATTAAGATATAGAGTATATTTATTTTTAATTTCAATTCGTCAATTAATTATTAAATTTTAAGATTGCTTTGTTAATAATTATGTCTTATAGATTTGTATTTAGTCATAATATATAGTATTAATTAGAATTCCTATGGTAGTAATTTTTATTTTTATAAAATATAAATATTAGAGTAGTAAAATTAAAAATGAGACATGATCGGACATAGATGCGGGACGAAGAATTCCATCCACGTCCTATTTAATATACTACCAAGTCACTTACTTAGCATATGTTACATTATTACATACATAAACCAATTGGCAAATTCCTCTGCACAATTTCTCTTTCCAATACAAAAGTGAGACGAACAAATACAAGATTTATACATCACACATTCTGTCCAAAAGCTGCATCCAACAAAAATCCATGGCGGAACTGCCGAAAAGGTTTATCGGTCAAGACGACGACGAGCTCTCATCATCCGAGGAGCTACTCCGCAGCCTCTCGTTGAATCCGGGGAAAACTTGAGGGAGGCTTGGCGCAACAGGCGGCATTGGGATCGGCATGCCTGAGTTCATCATGGCTCGTTCATTGATCTTGCCGACGTCCTTGCAGACACGGTCGAGAGTCGAGAGGAAGTCGCGAACAACCATGAACAAGCGCAACGGACGAGCTTCTTCCTTTGCTGAGTCGCCATGGAAATACTCGGTTAAACCCTTCACCATGGAGAGAGCTATGCCTTCTTGAGCTTGAATGTTCATGATCTCCGTCTCCGCCTTCTTCAAGAACTCACTCATGCAGTCGAGAAGATTCCTACCGCTCTCATTAATCGGGAGCTCCTCGTTAAGTTTAAGAACCTCAGTGATCTTCGAGATTCCAGCAGCTAGTTTCATAACGTCATTGCTAAGCACATCAGAGTCCATGGCAGCCGCTTTCTTCACATTCGAGAGCTCTCCACTCAATCCCGAGACAACTTGAAGACCTAGCTTTCGGTATTCAACTTCATCTCGGAGGGTGGGTGGCTTCGTTTCCTCAGCATTCGGATTCTGAACAACACCAGAGAGGCGGGCGCCTTCTGCCCTGATGATTTCTTGGACGACAAAGTGTAGTAGCGTTGTTTTGCCATCTGCGCCTTTGACATCTGCGAGCTTAAGAAGCGTGTCGAGCTTGAACGCGTGGGCGTCGCCCCTGTTGGTCCCTATGTTCATGCGGTTCCCCGTCTTGAGCACTGCTTCTAGCAGTTTACGAAACATTCTGCTGCTCTTGAGCTCTTTACAAGCCGACTGCAGACAAGAAAGAAGGCAAAAATGTGTTAAAATCGGACGCATTAACAGATTAAGTAATGCGGAGTGATGATTGAATTCAACGGGACATGATAGCAATATATCATTCAGGGGTGAGCATAATCGAAACCACACCGAACTCATGTATGTTCAAGTCAGTTAGGTACTGGTACCAGATGAACGACTTCAGTTTCGACTAACCTAATTGAATACACATAAATAAGACCACATTTTTAAAATTGAATAAATATTATGTGAGCCATCTCGGCATTTCCTCTCTAATCTCTCTTAATCATGAGTTGAGTAGATTTACCTCTAGTGTGTCAAACGACCTCTTGAGGTGTTCAACTTCAGACTCGAAGCTGGCAATGTAGCGCATCGCATCCACCCTTTTGAACGCAAATGGTATATCAAGCACTGCTTTGAGAAATGCCTCAGCTGTACCAAGTTTGAATGGTGATTCGCCTTTGAACTCCCTTAGTTTACGCTCTTCCTCTTTCGTAGGAGCCATCTTCAGTAAACTCTCGAGAAGCTCCGTCCCCAGTGTGTCGGCATTTCCTGTATCATCGTGGCAATCAAACAATGAGATACACCAAATTTTCAAAAGTTGTAACATGATTCCAATTAATTGTTGCTGTATACATCATAGATAGAATACGAGATGCTGCATATTTATGCAATAGACGATCCAACAAGCAGAAACATTTGTAACACCATATGAAGACAATTCTTCTAAACAATGGCATCAAGGCTCCTAAACAACACTTGGGCGATATCACTAGACCAGTTAAGCTGTGATCGTAGTATAAAACGAGCAAAGTAGCAATAACAAACTGCATTTGGCATGCACAAACACAAGATCACAGAAATCAAATGTGCTTAGAAACCATGTTCGGAACATAATTCTCATTCCTTAGACAAAGCAACATATGATAAACAAGCAAGTAGCAATAGACGAGCACAGAAATCCGATGCTCAGAATAGGTGAATCGAACCATGTCCTCACCTTCAACAAGTGCTTCACACACTTCATCAATAGTCACATTAAGAGCCCTCAACAGTATAGCAATGTTTTGAGACTTCTTTGGGTCGAGCACGATGTTTTCTTGGTTATATTCCAAGTTCACCTGGCGCCTAAATCCATCTTTAGCATTTCCATTAGTATTCACCATGAACAGAGTCTCAATCATTTCCTCATTCAACCTGTAATAAAATTCAAACTCTGCAAACTTAAAATCCCGCCAAAATCGCATCTTTCGGCAATCAAAGGAATAAATCGAAACCAGAAACACACATTGCAGCACCAAACAAATAGCTCAATCTTAATGCAGATTAAAGTGTGAAATCATAAAAATATGGTATAATCAAGATAAATATTTTCTTGAAACAAGATACTCAATTAAAGATAATTTTTTTCTTGAAACTAGATACTCAATTAAACACAGCAATATGAAAATAAATGTTAGAAGTAATAGCTTTAAATAATCAAAATAACAAATAATTAGATTCTCACTGAAAAGAACTGGTTTTGAGTTGATCCCACACCATAGCTCTATCTGAACTAGCTCTCACTTTATCCCAATGCAACGGCTTCAACTTTGGCTTCAAAGTCTCCTCACTCCTACACTCCGAATTACCCAAACTACCCTTCTCTGCACCCACATTTTGCACCATCACTTTCCTCGCAGGACCCACCAGCTCCGGCGGGCCAGTGGCCGCCACTGCTTCCCACGGCCTCGCGGAAGGAGGCGGCGGCGGAGCAGGGGGCACTTTCCCGACACCAGAAAAATCCGAGGTTCGTGGGGAGCAGTCCCTGGTGGTGCCTCCTTCCTCCGTGGACGACGGCGAGAACGGAGAAAATGACGGGATTGCCCTCGGCATCCGCGCCGGCGGAGGAGGGATGAACCGCCGAAGTGGGCCCGGGAAGCTTACTAGGCTGTCGGGAGACTTTGATTGCATGCTTAGCGGGCTACCGGAGTTGAGTACGACCGAGGGGCTATTATCCGGTGAAATTGAGTACATCGGCGAGTTGCAGTTCAGCGAGTTCAAGCTTCTGCTCTTGTTGAACTCGTTCGCTTTTGGGGATAAACTGGTGCGGTGGGGACTAGCGTTGTTCGCCGTGGAATCTCTCGGCGAGAAGAATTCCTCTTCGTCGTGCTCTTGGTCGTTGTCGTGCCCATATTCTTGATTTTCTGGTGGAGGGGCAGGGTTTTGGCCGGAGTGCTGCCGCGGAAGCGGCGGGAGGGGATGGAGCTCTGGCGAGCCGAGGCGGTGGTAGTTGAGGGTGGGAGGGGCTTTTGCGTCATTTTGCGAGGGTGGTTCACGGGAACTGACGAGTGTGCCGAGATAGAGGAACTCGGAGGAGGTGGAGGTGGGGGTGCGGAGGGGGTGGAGGGGCGGGGGCGGTTTCTTGGAGGGGTCGACGACGATGGGGGCGGCGGTGTCGGAGGTGGGGGTGTCGGGGGGGAAGAGGCGGAGGCTGTCGGATTTGAGGTGGCGGGGGTGGTCGGGGTGGCGGTGGCGGAGGAGGAGGAGAAGGAGGGAAGCGAAGACGAGGACGGAGAGGAGAGAGACGGAGACGATGAGAGAGATGAGCTTTATGGGCTTGTGGGGGGAGTGGGAGGTGGAGGGGAGGACGAGGGAGGAGATATTGGCGGGAAAGGTGGGGAATGTGGAGGTGGCGGAGGAGGAGGACGGCGGAGGAGGGGGCGGTGGGGGGGAGAGGTAGGAAGGGAAGAAGGGGTTTTGGGGGGTGGTGGAGTCGGGTGGGGGGAGGGTGGAGAAGGGGTATTTGGGCTGTTGGGGCTGCGGGGAGGGGGCGGCCAAGGGGGGTTGGGAGATGGTGGTGGGTTCGTCGAAGGGGAAAAGAGGCTGGTGGAGGAGGCGGCGGTGGGAAGTAGCCGCCACGGCGGCGTAGGTGGAGAGGAGGAGGAGGAATGTGACAATGTCGGCGGTTGGGAGGTAGAAATGGTGCATTTTGCGAGTGCTGTAACAGCTTCCGAGGTGGAAACTTGGATGAAGAATGGAGTTGAGAGGTCTCACGGCGGTGGAAGCGTGGTTACAGAGGCAGTGAGCAGAAGTTATGCCGCCAGTGACAAGTTTACAGAGGCTGATGCGTAGACAGAGAGAGAGACTCAGGAATATTAATTCGCTTTTCACCACAGGTCAAAGAAAGGTGGAAAAGTAGAAATAACAGTACACAAATAATTCAATAAAAAAGAAGCTTTCTCAAAATAGTTTTATTTGTAGTACTACATTATTTTGCTGTGATAATTATAAGAAAAAGCAAATACAATGAGCTAATTAAAATGTAATATATGTACCCTTCATAGTTCATATTGTGTGGTAGAGTTTGGACAAGTTTAAAATTTCACATATTGTTCTCAACCAAAGTCGCCTAAAAAATTTCCTCAAGAGAAATAAAAACAAAATAGGAAAATAAAACATATTTTCCAAAGATTTTCTAATAGACAATGTTCAAAGTGAACATAAAGACATTTTTCATTCGCATTTAATCGGGGAATAAAGGTGCAACGCTCCAAAATATTGGTCAAATAAAAAGACTTAGTGTGAAAGAGATAGGGCTACAAAAATAATTTTTCATTTCATTTTGTTTCGTTTCTTGTTACCTAGTAATGTTTCTTATTAATATGAAAATGAGAGTTCGGATTTATTCAATCCTCCTCTCCGAAAAAAGAAACAAAATACCAAAATATTGAATACAAATTATTTAAAAAAAATGTGTTGCATCTAATGAAATAGAGGCAAAAAAAAAAAAACAAAGTTGCCTTCTGGAATTGCACCTGAGTTTTTTTTTTTTTTGCTCAGCAAACATAATCTTTGATTTTCTTCTGATTTTGCTCCCGATTACCGATTTCCCCCAAATTGAATCCTACATGGAGGCCGGAAATGACACGTAGACGCCGTAATATGCAAAACGACGTCATTTCGTTAAAATTTAACTTAAAAAAACGGATAATAGCCTGTAAATCCACAACCGTTTTTCGAATTCTAGAATTGCACCTGAGCTTTTTTTTTTGGCTCAGCAAATATAACCTTTGATTTTCTTCTAGTTTTGCTCCTGATCACCAATTTCCCCCAACTTGAATCCTATGTGGAGGCCGAAAATGACACGTAGATGCGTGAAAATGCAAAACGACGTCGTTTCGTTAAATTTTAACTTAAAATAAAAATAAAAATAACAAATCAATTTTGAACATATTTCAATAAAGATAAAGAATTAAATTAATAATAGTTTCTCTCTCCCACCTTATCTCTTAATCCCCGCTTCTCCTACTTCCGCCACCGCCTCTCTCACACCCCTTTCTCTACGACCACCATCTGGTTCGAAATAAAAAACCACACCAATTGAAGAAATCACCAAATTGAAGAAAACAAAAACTGGGTCGTCGTATCTCTCACAACCACCACCACCTACCTCCATCACTAGCCGCCACTACCAACCACCGCTCACTCACAACTATGCATACTACCAGCTACCATCCTTAAGATCTCAATCCAAATCTCACGTGATGCAGCGACATCTAGAATGGAAGCAAGGCAAGAAAGACGGCGGACGTGGTGGTGGCTATCGGAGCTGGTGGGTGGGGTCAGAGATGGAGAAAGGGGCGAGTATGAGAGGGCTGGGATGAAAGATTGTGCTATGGTGGTCGTCGAAAGAAATGAGATAGAGAGAGTGAGAGGGAGATACAGATCTCTGGTGGCGGTGATGATCAGAGATAGTGGTGGAGGTTGAAAATGGTGGTAGCGGTGGTGGCTTTGGTAAGAGAGTGAGAGAAATGAGGGAAAGAAAAGAACGGGTGGGAGGAGAGAGAAACTATTATTAATTTAATTCTTTATTTTCTTTATTAAAATATGTTGGAAATTGATTTGTTATTTTTTATTTTTTTAAGTTAAAATGTAGCGAAACGACGTTGTTTTGCATATTTCAGCGTCTTCGTGTCATTTCCGGCCTCCACGTAGGATTCAATTTGGGAGAAATCAGTGATTGAGAGCAAAATCAAAAGAAAATCAAAGGTTATGTTTGCTGAGGGAAAAAAAAGCTCAGGTGCAATTCCATAATTCGAAAAAAAAAATTGATTTACAGGCTATTATCCATTTTCTTAAGTTAAAATTTAACGAAACGACGTCGTTTTGCTATTACGGCATCTACGTGTCATTTCCGACCTCCACGTAGGATTCAATTTGGGGGAAATCGGTGATCGGGAGCTAAATCAGAAGAAAATCAAAGGTTATGTTTGCTGAGCAAAAAAAAAAATCTCAGGTGCAATTTCAAAATTCGAAAAAAAATTGGGGATTTACAGGTTATTATCCTTTTAAACAATTAACTTAAAAACAACATCATCCCCATTTTATATAGAGGTGTTCACGGTTCAAGCCCACCGGTTTCGGGCCTTGAACCGCCGGTTCACAGTTCGTCGAACCTTGAAGCGTTACCGGTCCGGTAACACTATTGACGGTTCTGGGCCGGGATTTTTAACCGCCGGTTCTGGTTTTAACCGCCATTATTTTAATTTTTTGCTTGTTTCACCTCAATTGCAGGAAAACGAAATATAAATAATCAAAATTTAAATTGAAGTGAACATTACCAAGAAATTACAAACAAACAAGTACTTCTTGAAAATGAAAATTAAGAATACACATTATAAACAAACAACAAAATAACTAACTTGAAGTCTTGAATTGAAAGTTGAACATAACACTACAAACGTATACAGTGTCAAAACTCAATTATGATTGTCTATTTTACTTACAATTGGATGATCTTTTTCAATGTGACGAACTAGAGTGTCATAACCTCCACCGGTTCTCCGTGTAAAAATACAATTGTAATAATTACAACTAACACGATAGGTTGGTTGTGCATAGTCAAGTAATGGCTCATTACCACAGGTGTAGTATCTGGTGAATAACTAATTAGAGCATACACAGCGGTGATCGAGCACTGGTGTCGATCCCCCTTCGATACTCCCTTCTTCGACCCATGCGGTGTCGAAGCCGTTGTGGGTGCATCGATCCCACCGGTATCGATGGTGGTGTCGATATATCGACACCGCCTTCGACTTCAGTGGGGCAGCTCTTTGGGGACACGTAGCGTGTCTCCATTGGTCCAATGTATTTTTATCTGATTAAAAGAAAAAAAAATAATCCCAACGACAACAATTTACAAAATTCACTATAAATACACCTTCATCCCATTCATTCTCCACACCAAAATCAAAACTTCATCTCAATCTCTTTCTTCTTCAATTTCAATCTTCAAATCTAATTTTTTTTCTGCAAAAAGAATGAGTGATAACGAGTTCAATACGTGGTACCAGTAATGGGTCGGTTTAAATCCACCGAATCAAACTCCCAATCCACCGAATCCAAACTTTCAATTCCCCCTTTCTCCCGGTTTCACCCAATACTCCCCGGCTGTCGGGTTTACACCTTTTTCGCAGTCGCCAGGGTTCTTCCAATTTCCCCCGTCGTCGGGGTTCTCCCAGTCTCCGGGGTACTCTCAATTCCTCCCGACATCCGACTTCTCCCAATTCTCTACTCCACCCGGTGGATATCGTGCATCCGACACACCGCCATCGGAAACAGCTCGAATCTGACGTATCAACCTCGACAACGACGTTGATAATGTTGAGGTGGAGGAAGAGGAAGGCATTATTTTAGAGTTGAATTGAAAATCAAGACTTGAATTTGAAGAGAAGAAGAAAATGAGAGAATAATAGAAAATTGAAAGAGAAGAAGAAAAGATGAGGAAAAAAAGAGAGAGAGGCGGATGCATAAAGTGTGATAATGGGGGGTATATATATATATATATATGGTTTGCTTAAAAATAAAAAATAAAAATCGTTGAAAACCGCCGGTTTAGCCTGGTTAACCACCGGTTTCGATGGTTCGACCGTTGGGCCCGCCGATTTTCAACGGTAATATATATATATATATATATATTTTATTTATTTAACACGTGAACCGGCGGTTAACCGCCGGTTACGGTTCAATATTTTTCGAGCGCGTAACTGGCCCTTCTCTAGCTGGTTCCAGTTCCGGTTAGGGCCCGTTGACCGTCGGTCTGATTAAAAACTGTTGACCGACGGGTCGGTTCCGGTTCGGCTAGTTTGGGCACGTCTAATCCCCAATAGAGATCACCAACACAACGATCTCTCTATTATTTAGTATTCATGTAATCTCTCAAAATTTACTTTTAGAAGTGATTTCTAAATTATTTTATTTAAATATAAAATAATATAAAAATATTGAAATTTTGAATAAATGGGATAAGAGTGATCACCCTCCATCCGGGATCACATTGTGCCCTCCTCGCCGCGATCATGATGGAAGCCATCAACATCCGCCCTCCTCTTCCCAACCTCATATTCAAGCGATCATTACAAGGTGATTGTTAAGACTGCCTGCAGCGGCTGTCTCGTTAGGCCCTCTCGAGACGCTGCTACCCATGAGACAGCCCGCTGTAGGCTCCATCATCTCGAGCCCGTCCAAAAAAAAAAAAGAATTGGACAACGGCTATTTTGAATTCCAACGGGTATCAACGGCTACTTTACCAATTTTTATTTTGTTTATTTTTATTCAATTTTTACCTATATATACCACCTTAATTCACACCATTTCTTACCCAATCATCTCTATTTTTCCACAAATTTTCACACAATCACCTCTCATAAATGGATGCAAATAATCCGTGATCGTCGTCGTGGTGTCCCCCTGAAATGGCTGACAATGGGGCATACGGCGAATATACGCCGACGGGGCTTGATTCTATCAATCTCAACTCGTTCGTCGGCGAGTCATTCCAGAATGTCATCGGCGACGAGGAGAGTCCCTCGTCTGAGCCGGCGTAGGCCACGACGAGTCGCAAGAGGGCAGCCAAAGGCAAAGGCAAGGCAGCAGCCGATCTCACCTTTGCAAACGTCGCTTCTTCTTCTCCGGCCAAACCAACGACGAAGCGACACAATTACACAGTTGAACAAGGCACCGCCGTTGCCCAGATCTAGGGTAAAGGAGACGTGCAATTCCATTGTAGGCAAAGATCAACCTACGAGAAGTACTGGGGGAAAGTGGCGGCGAGATTCAACGCCATGTTTGACGAGGACCTCAACCTAAAGACAGTGAAGAGTTTTTTTGGGCGCGTCTCCGGCTAGGTGCAGGAGTGGATGATCGCTTACGGTAAGGTGACGAAGAAAAGGCCCAGCGGCGCCTCTGACGACATGGTGATCGAAGCTGTCCAGCAGATAAATGCGGCCCGTCAAGGTAACCAACGCTTCAAGCATTATGGTGCTTAGAAAATCTTGCAGAACTATCCCAAATTCATCCACCAAGAATTTCCTTACGTTCAGTCCATGAAGCGGACGAAGAATTCGGAGGAAGGCGCCTACACCTCATCTGGAACGCCCCACGGATCGAGAGAGGCGACAGAAGGGGAAAGCACCCCTCCCCCCCCCCACAAGGACGAGACACGGCAAAGGCAGAGGCGAGGGCAGCCAAAGGAAAGGGGAAAAAGAAGGCGACCGAGGATACAGAGTTCGGGTCGTTGGTGGACTCAACGAATGCCCGACTAAGGAGCATAATCGAGGCAAAGAACAACCTCGCCGAGGCAATGAGGGAGCGTGCTCAGGCGAAGCAAAACGCCACCGATGCAAGGATCATCAGCACGGATACATCGCGCGTGACGCCGGAGCAGTACCAACTGCATATGATGATGGTTGTAGAGATCAAGCAACGTTGAGGATGAGCTTAATTTTTTTTTCCTCTACCGACGGTTATGTTTTTTTATTTATTTCTAGTAATGTATTTTTTTTCTAGTAATGTATTATTTTTATTTTATTTAAATTAATGAAATTATCGAATTTTCTAATTAAAATTAATGTAAAATACATATTCAGAAATTAAATAGAGACACCATATAGAGACTGTTTCACTGCAGTTCACTGTTTCTATTTCCATCACACTCTATAGAGACACCCCACTAGAGATTGTCTAAGTGTAGATGCTCTTATGTTTGGCCTTTTATATTAGCAATTATACTATATTTATTTGAAACTGTATATTTCATATCATAAATTTAATTTGAAATTAAGTATTAGGCACTTCTATACAATTAATATTAAAAATGGAAAAGGATAAAAAGACAAACTACATTCGTATGTATATTTACCAGGCTCTGTATAGGTTCCACAAAAATAAAAATAAAATAACAAAAATTTCCATATTGAGAAGTGAGGAGAATTAATCAAATAATGTAATCCAAGAAAAGAAAAGAAAAGAAAAGAAAACCAAGTTGCTCAAAAAAATTTCTATGATTTTTTTTACAGAGAAATGTGAATATGGGAATAGTAAGTGAAATATGATAGATGACGAATAGATTTTACAACAGGTTAAAAAATTTCTCTGGCAATCCACAAATGTTGTCCCTAGGGATTTGCAGCCTTACTGCCAAAATTTATTAAAAATGTGGTCAGGTGGAGGTATATTAGGGAGGTATATTAGGTTACGGGTGAAAGTATGGAAAAAGGGTTTTTAAATAATCCGTATTTTACTGATATTAAATGAGTATGGGCAGTGGTATAGTTAGAATTTTAGTTTAGGGGGGTTTAAATTTTTTTCGTCTTACGGGTAGCAGATAAATATTAAATTAGCTAAAATTAAAAAAAAATTAATCAGCCAAAAATTACGAAAAAATGCTATATCCTTCCGTCCACGAAATAGTTGTCACTTTTGCTACTCCACTCACATTTATTGTGGGACCCTTATTCCACTTACTATAATTTACTATTATCTATCATTTTCTTAAAATTTGTGTCGTCCATAATGTAATAATCATTTCGTGGACGGATGGAGTATTAAATCAGCCAAAAATTACGAAAAATGTTATTAAATCATGCTCACACCAAGATGTAGTAAACATAATATTAGGATCGAACAAATCAAAATTAAAGTCATAAACCTCTCAATTACTCATCAAAATTAAAGTCATAAACCTCTCAATTACTCATAAAACAAAAACGGCTATCAAGATCTTCAGTCTCTATCTCTTGCGCTCATCTCTCCCGATATTTTGCTCCTTCCCCCAACTCTTTCACTCTCTCTCCCTCTACAGCAACAATATAAAGATAAGAATATAAATCTCTTTAGCCCTCTACAATAAAGGATAATTAAGAAAATTATAAATATAACATATACTACGTATAAGTAATAATTTTTCAAAAGCCAACCCCCCCCGCATGGGTATGAATTTTTAAGAAAACATCTTAATGGGTATATCCAGTAGGATTCTGAGTATCGGTGAATACCCAGTCAAAAATATAAATTATTATTATATATAATTTGCTAATTTTATATAGATTATAAATATATATTAGTAAAATATTTTCAAATTTACCTAAAGTCAAGCTTTCTTTCTCTTTGGTCTTCATTCTTGCTTTGATGTTTCATTATTTTTTACTTTGTACTTTCTTTGTTTGTTAAATTTAATGTTTAAACTATATTTAGTATTGATTTGTTGCTAATGCCTGATTCATTTGTGTCGCTGAAAATTGTAAAAAAATTGAGCACATGCAAAAAAAAAAAAAAACTAAATTATAAAGCTATTTATCTCTCTCTCTCTCTCTCTCTCTCTCTCTCTCTCTCTTACAAAACGGGTACAATGTATACCCTATATTCTGATCGGGTATATCTGACCGGGTATTGGGTACCCGTTTATTTAAAATGGAAAGAATATAGGTATACATTTTTCGCTTATTTGGATACGAATACCCAAAAATACAGGTATGGGTATCCATGAGTACCCGTTTATTCACTCCTAGGTACATATATATACTAAACCAAATCCAACCCCATCTTTTGTGCTATTCTTTTAAAAAATTGATACAAATTATACCTGGGTCATTCTCCTGTGCAATGCGTCGCACCCCGCGCGTCTTCCACGTGTAGCGAGTTGTGCACGCGCCCAATTTTTTTTTCGAATTTTTTTACGGTCAGATCATATGCATCACAACGTATTTTTATATGCACTATATTGTTTAATGAGATGCACAACTAAATGTATTAAGATGTACCATTTTTTTTAATTTTAGTTTTTTTCCGGCTCCAATTTTAATTTGTAGATAATCGTAATGACAACGTTCATATCCTTTAGCTCGCCTAAGGCCTTCGACTCCCGTCACTCGACTCTTAAAACAAAAGAAAAAAACACAGTGTGGTGCATCTCGATACATATGGTTGTGCATCTCATTATACACGATAGGTGCATATTCATAAACTATGTGGTGCATCTCAAAAAAATAGGGAAAAAAAATATTACTCCCTCTTTCCACGAAATGGTTGTCACATTGTGGACGACACGAATTTTTAAAAAATGATAGGTAGTAGTAGATAATAGTATGTATTATTGTGAGTGGAGTAAGAGTCCCTTAATAAATGTGAGTGAAATAGTGAAAAAATACTCCCTCCGTCCATGATATAAACTCTCATTTGGGTGTCGGCACGGAAATTAAGAAAGCTGATAAATGTGTTGTTAGTGAGAGAAAATGATATTGGTAATGACATTTAATTACTTTAATTAATCTTTCATTAGAAAAATACATGCGCGCTTAGACAAATAGAGATGGTTCAACTATGTTTTAGTTTATTAATTCACATGATTTTTTTTTAGCTATTTTCGAATATGTTTTGGCACTAATCTATACCTATTATAAAAGAGTCTTGTTTACAAAATTTGATTCACCTATTATATTCTTTTTATATATAAATATTAAAGGTAATGATGTAATTCAATATTACCAATTATAATTACTATAATAATTACTTTCACAAGTATATTTATATTAGAATTATAGTTCTATTATATCTCTTGCTCAGGCAATTGACAAGGTTGTAATTCAATATTATTAATTATTACCATAATAATTATTTTCACACGAATATTTATATTAGAATCATAGTCATATTATATTTCTTACTTCTACAAATATCGAAAAATGCTAGGCTTATTATTATTTTTTTTATGATGTTTCTTTTGGGGAGATTTGTAGGTCTTGCCCAATCATGCTACTTCTGTAATTTTTTGTAATGCTTTTCTTTTTAAATTTCTTCATCATTCTATTAGCTTATGGTTTCTGCTTCTTCGATTTGGAGAGTACAAAGATGATGGCGTGGGGTGAAGATGAGGCGTCGGGAGTGGTCCCCGCCATCGAGGAGTGGGAAGGCAACAATTGTCGTCGATAGTAATGTCGAAGGAGATGGATTGGTGGCGGCGACGACAAGTAGATTTTCTGGGTATGCAAACGGGAAGAAGAAAAAGCTAGAGGGAGGTGATAGAGAAAGAGAACCGGAAGTGGGGAGTGGGGAGGCGGCAAATTTTGTCGTAATTAATAGTGGTAATATGGATCGGTGGCGGTGGGGGGCGTTTGGGTTTTGTGGTGCAGACGCGAGGGAGAAAGAGAGGAATGAGTGAAAGAGAGGGGAAAGATAATGTGGATTATTGTTAGATTAGTTTTGTTAATTGTGTTGGGTTAATTGTGTGGGGTGTGTCCATTGGTGACAAATGGGTAGTAAATTTAGGAAAGAATAAAGGGTATAATTGTACAAAAAACAGAGTAGGAGTTTATTTGGTGGACAAATTTTTATGGGTAAGTAGGAGTTTATTTCGTGGACAGAGGGAATATAAGATTAAATGTAATGTATTATTTGGGCCATACTACCATAAAAGCAAATGACAACCATTTCGTGGACGGACTTAAATGGCAAAAGTCAACGTGTTGACTGGGTCAACCTGGATTCGGACGGGTTGATCGATCTCATATTGTGAGACGCATTGCAGGCAAGAATTCGCCAATTATATTTCATATTATTACACCAAAAATTATACTCCCTCCGTCCAAAAATAAAATGTCATTTGGGTTCCGGCATGCAAATTAAGAAAAACGGATAAAGTTATTTTGAGTGGGTAAAAGTTAGAATGTAGGGGTAGTGGGATAAAGACAAAAAAAACAGCAGTAATAACAAAATAGATGGTGATATTGACCAAAAAGTAGGAATAAAATTGTTGTGTTGATTAAAGTTATTGTAAGGTGAGACCATCAATGGTAAGGAGTTGTAAATAAAGGAAAAGTAGGAGAGTATGGCTGAACAAAAAGGTAAGTAAGCATTTGATTTGTGAAAAAAAAAAAACGAGTAAGTAGGTATTTGATTTTGGACGGAGGGAGTAATATTATAAATAATTCTATATAAAGTACAATATTAACACAATATTAATAAATTAATATAAAGTAGACAAATATAGTATAAAAATGGAAAGAAATTTCACAATAGGGAAAGTTGAATCGTAAATGATGGTCCCGAAACGAGTTACTGGTGTATGGGGGGGGGGAATACACCAGTTAGGATTTAAAAACTTAAACCTGAAAAATCACTTCAACTGAGTGAAAGAGGACTCAGTTGGAATCTCACAGCTGAGTAAGCGACCTCAGCTGGAAGAGTGAGGCTGTGCGGAAAGTGGTGGAAAATTATACTCGTTAAAAACAACTCACGCAAAACAGCTCAGTTGGTCAAGAACCAAAACAACTCGGTTGAAAATGTGCAAAAGAGGTTTGTATGTCAGTTAGATTGATCAGATAAAAATGCAGATGCAACTGAATAAAAACAAACACGGACACACATGATTTAACGTGGTTCGGAGATAACCCTCCTACGTCCACGGGGAGATGTGAATCCTCACACCTCAGTCCAAGTTCTTCTGGACAGAACCACTCAGCTTACGCGGGCTGAGCAACCGTTAAGGATAAGTTTGCGGGTACTTATCGACCTTACAGTTTAGTTTCCGGGCACTAAACAGCCTATGTCAAGTTTGCGGGTACTTGACGACCTGACTACTCAATTACAGGAAGAGTAAGGTCCTAGCACACTTTTTAGGGTGTGAGATAGGGTGGGATTTTCAACTACAACTCGATCACGAATGAGAGCTGGATCTAAGGCAGTTTAGCAGATTTTTCTTTCGCTTGTGATTGAACTTTTCTCTCTTGCTTCAGTCTGTCTCGTGTGTCTTGTATCTCTCGAATGAGAGAATGCCTCTATTTATAGGCGGAGAGAATCAACTAGCCGTTGGAGGAGCAGTTGATCTCTGATCGGTTGATAGCGATGGCTTGTCTCTCATCTCTGCAGACTTTCCCGATATGGCATTTGTGCTCTTCTGCTTTCCATCTGAGACAGCCTTGTGTTGGGCCAGATGGGGTAATGACTGAACGGTCAACCCTCATGTGACTTCTTTTTTAAATTCAAATCTTAACCTTTCTGACAGTCAACTTCGGTTCGTGGGTTGAAAGTCTTGATCTTCATCTGAGTGGTCTTCAGCTGATGTTCTGAACTGTTGAACTCTCAGCTGACTTTGAACTTCAAGCAGTTGATCTTCTTGTTCGAGTTCTACAACTGAGGTTCTGAAACTGAACACTCAGTTGTCTTCCTTGTATTTACTCAGTTGGGTTTGAACCCTCAGATGACTTTCCTTTTCATCTGATGTTCTCTTCCTTTCAACTGTTTTTCATCTGATGAACGCTCAGTTGGTTTCCTTCACAACTGATGTTCTAAAGACTTCCCCTTGTTTCCATCTGATCATATGAACTCTCAGTTGTCCTTCTTCACTTCTTCACAACTGACGTTCTGTTTGAGTGACGCCTTGTTGCCTTCTTCAGCTGGAGACCTGTAAAGATAAAATCTTAACTTTGCTCAAACAGCGAGCCTAAATTCTAACATTAGGTTCTGGCAACATCTACTCGGTTGGGGTCAGTCGGTTTTGGAATTCATCAAAACTTATACTAATAAATTTCCCAACAATTTCCCCCTTTTTGATGATGCCAAAACCACTTACAACTTGAAACCACTACTGATCTAAACCTCACTAACTTATCTAAAATCTCAGCTGAAATTCTAGACAGTCTATAAGATAAAACATCAAAGGGTTAGCATAGTTATAACATGGTATTTAAAAGACTTTGTGATTCAGAGCTTGGACAATGAGGGATTGTTTATCAAGGTGAATCTTATAACTGAATAGTTTTCATTACAACTGATTGTTACAAAAGATAGGCTCAAAAACCGAAAATTACAACAGTTGCTAGAAAACTAACTGAGCTAGTATTGTAGCCTATACTTGCCAAAAATCCTTACAAAAATTTCCCTCTTAGCAGGTGACTCCTTGGAGATGTCCACTCCATGCTCCTTGCAGACCTGCCTCGCCTCAGATGCAATCTTCGTGCGGTTCGGGTTGCTGGAATTCGGGAGAAGAGATGGCCGATAAGTAACCCTCTTGGGAACTGGAACAGTGTTCAAGTCCAGGTTGGCGTCAATCATGGCCCTCCTGAATTGACTAAACATGCCCGGGTCACCTGAGTGCAACTCAGTCAGCGCCTTCTTGAATGCTCTCCTTGGGTCGTCAGTTGCATAAACCTTCCTGTAATAGAAGTCATTCACGAACTCCTGCTTGAACAGCTCCCACTCCTCATTCCACTCGGTCGGCATCCACTTGTCGGTATGCCTGAACCGACTCTCAACCTTGGACTTTAGAGGCAACCTTTGTTGCTTCAACCGAGCTTCCGCCTTTGATTGGATTTTATTGGTGCGGCGTCGGCTGCGGGAGGCAACGTTGCGGTCCAGGTTCTGAGAAACCTTCTTCAGCTCATCCTCGAACTGGTTCACCCTCCTCGCCTGGCTGGCGGCAAACTTTCTGATCCAGCTCGGGTTCATGTAGTCCTTCTCCTCTACATCCATAGCCTTAGCCGCTGCAATGCACTCTTCGGCTGTTATCCCGTCGAGTTCAGAATCCAGCTCGGCTGCGATCTCGGCTATGGAGCTGTAGGAAACTCCAATCTTCTTTGCCTGCTCCAAGTCCTTTGACATTTCGGCTCCACCGACTTCGGTTGACTTGGCAGCAGCAGACTTCCTCCTCCTCAACTGAGATTTGGATGGTTGAGCAGCTGGCACTCCTTCTTCTTGGGTCTCTTCTTCTTCCTGTGCTTCACCCTCCGTCTCCTTCTCTTCCCCCTTTTTGGCATCAGCAACAAGGCTTGCTACTGAACCGTCCAGAGAGTTGAGTTTGGCCTCGGTGGATTGAACACGGTTGAAGAGTTCATCGACCGCACACTCCAGCTCGATCTTCTTTGCCAGTTCGGAGTCCTGGCGCTCTTGTTCTGCCTTCTTCAAGACAGAGAGGTTGTCGTTGACCTCTGTCTGAAAGGCAACGAACTCAGCTCAATGCGACTCGAACCGGGACTCCCATTCAGCATCCTGCGTCTGTTGGGACTTGGCCAGATTTGAGTCAGCCAAGGACTTGAAGACATTCACTTCCGACTTCAAGCCCAACAGAGTGGATTTCAGCTCCGACACGTCCTGACTGGTGGAGGAGGAGAGATCATTCAGCTTCATCTTCAGCTCGGCATTCTCCTCCACCAGTTATTGGTACTTCACTTCTTGAGCTGCCAACTCCCTCAGCTGGTCATCTTGTTGGTGCTGGAGGTTGGCGAGCAGCTCGATCCTCAACTGGTTGACCCTCTCAGCCACTAGCTCGCAGATTTGTTCTGTTGAAGGAGCGAGCTGAGCAGCTGGAAAGGCTTGAGCAGACTGAGCTAGAGACTCAGCTGTGATCATGGCTTGACGGTTTGCCAGGTACAGCTTCAGGTTTTCCTCTTCTTCCTTTGCAGCGGCAGCTGCTGCATCGACATCTTCAAGGAAGTCAGCTGATTTCACCAACATGCTGTCAAGGAAGTCGACACACTCCTTTCCAGCTGCCTCCCTTGTGTCCTTCCCTTCAGCTAGACTCTGGTCCATCCGTCTAGTGAGCAGCGCGATCCGGTTGTTGTATGCCACCTCCAAGTTGGAATAGTTGAAGTAGGCTCGGATGCGGAACTCATCAGATTTCAGCCTGTCCCAGCTCAGTACCCTGATCGTGTCCTCCTTGACATACCACTGGCTAAAGATCAGGTGGAACTGGTACAGTAGCTCGGTTCCCAGTGTGGCGAAGATGGGCATGTCGCGAGCCGCAGGGAACAGACCCAACAGCTTTTGAAAGCAGTAGGCCACCCTGCCTTCGTGCTCGTCAGCAACAGCCTGCAGGTCCTCCGCTTCGTTGATCGGGGAGGGGGTGAGATTGTATGGTTCGGGTTCTAGAGGTTCATCGATGTTGGCCAAATATTCGGTCACAACATCGGCATCGAGCTGAGAGCTCGGAATTTGGGATTCAGTTGGGGAAGAGGATGGAATGGTTTCCTCAACATCGGCCGAAGGAGCGGTCACGATGTTGGCATCGAGCTGAGAGCTAGGAATTTCTGGCTCGATTTGGGTAGAGAGAGCAAGAGGCTCTGGGGGCAGTACATCATTCACTCCAGCTGTGGGGGAGGTGGTAACATCTTCGAGGTCCTCAGATGAGGAGGATGCAACCGACGTCTCCATACCCTCAGCCTCATCAGCTCCGGGGGCTCGAGGGACAATCTCGAGCGATGCGGCCTCAGCTGAGCGGCTGGATTCGGAGCGTTCCTCAGCAGGTGTGGACTCGACCTGCGCTCCCTCCTCGTCTGGAGCTTGTTCCTCAGCTGGCTCCTCAGCTGGAACCTCAACTGGCTCATCAGCTGGAACATCAGTTGGCTCATCAGCTGGCACCTCAGCTGCCTTCTTGATTGCCTTCTTGAACCTTACCCTTAACTTTTTCTGGGCAGGTTCGTCAGTCGACTCCTTCTCAGCGTCAGCTCGGTGACGTGAGGCTTTGGATTTTGTGGAGCGAGCAGCAACTTGTTCCCCCTCAGTTGCTGACTCAGCTGGCTTTCCCGACTCCCTTTTGTCCTTAGGAATGTAGACACTCCTCAGCACCTCCTGTGCTTTCTTGGCCGTCGGGAACAACAACAGCTTCTTCAGTGGCGTCTCCTCGCAGTCAGCCCAGACCATGTTGCGGTCCTTTGTTGCGAAGAGGATGAGGGCGGAGATTTTGCAGCCGAAATTGAGCGTGCCCTTCACACTCAGCAGCTTCTCTCCAGACTCGGTTGTAGTCTCAGAGATCTTCGACTTTTCCACCATCAACTGGTTCAGAAAATATTGGAACCAGTTGATTTGGTGTTGGTGCTCCAAGGCCACCAGCTGCTTCAGCTTGGGTCGGCTGATGTCGCCGAACGCGCCACTGTATCCGAACACGACCTTTGACACGGCGTCGAACGGCAGGCGGTGTTCCGGCTTCAGCTTAGTCCTTTGCATGTTTCTCCTCAACCGCTCTGGCTCGATCAGAGCATCCTGAAGAAATTCATCAGCTTGTTCGTCGGTAATATTCTCCAGGAACTCGGTGGCGGTGTGGTTGATTGGTATGATGTACCGGAGGACATCGGACACGTCGATGGAGAAGGAGACACGATGTATCGTCCTTGCCGGAACATCTCTTTGTCGACACGACACCACCGTGGAAACTCCCTCTGAAATGTCAAGGGGGGAACGAGATTGACGTAGAATTCTCCGACTTGGCGCCTGAGCAAGTGGGAGGGGCAGAGCTTGGCCCATTCCAGAAGTCCGTTCTCACGGAGAGTGTTGGCGAGAGGGGCTAGGACCAGCGACTCTAGATCCTCGTCGGAGAGGATCTGCTCGAAGTGAATCTTTGATACTAACATATCGAATGACTCTTCATACGTGGTAGGCACGAGGGAAGGTCCGGATGATGCCATTCTCTTGCTTTTGGGTGCCATTAAATCACTGCAAAGGTAATATATATATATAGGAGAGGAAAGGAATCTATTTGCAGAAACGGGTTAGGCAGAAAAACTGGAAGACGATGAATAGTTATAATTGATAAGCACGAATGAGGAAAGTAGGAGATATCTTCCTAATTTTTCGCCTTATATAGTTCTTTGACTCGGATGAGATCAACGGCTGGGGTTAAATGGCGCGAATCCATCAACGGCTGGGATTACGCGACTGTTGACTATCTTTGACTTGACGTTTTGATCCGAGTTCCAACCAGCGCGTGAGAAGATGTACAGTTTCATGTCAGCCCAGTCGCACTATAAAGTAGGCTATAGATGCTCAGCCGTACTTTACATTTAATGCGACATGATGGCTATTTTTAATGTAACTGACTAGCTCAGGAATGTTTGAATTTATTTCAAACATTCTCATTTAAGAACATAACACCTTCAGTCATAAATGATACCTGCCAGCTGATGTCTGAATCAGCTGTGTTCATTAGTCGAGTTTCTCAGTTGCCGCATACCATCAGCTGACTCGAGTTCGTCTGTTCAGCTGACGTTTGATGTCTTCAGTTGGCAATCAGTATCTGAGATTCCCCCTTCAGCTGAGCTTCTCCCTCCATCTGAGCTTCCCCCTCAGATAGATATCCGATTCTTCAGCTCGGATGACTCTTCTGCTCGGATGAGTTTTTAGCTTGGATCCAAGAGTCCTAGAAGATCACATAACATCTTGAACCGGGCTTCAGGAAAAGGTTTGGTGAATATGTCAGCTCTCTGAATCTCAGTTGGGATCTTCTCCATGGACACATCCTTCTTCTCAATATGATCTCGGATGAAATGATGACGAATATCGATATGCTTAGTCCGAGAGTGGTGAACAGGGTTCAGAGAGATAGCTATAGCACTCGAGCTATCACAATAAATGGGAACCTGTCCAGTTGAGACTTCATAATCTCTCAGCTGTTGTTTTAGCCACAATACTTGCATGCAACAGCTTCCGGCAGCCATATACTCTGACTCGGTTGTCGAAGTAGCAACACACGCTTGTTTCTTGGAGAACCATGAAACCAGCTTGCTTCCCATGAACTGACAGTGTCCAGACGTAGACTTCATATCCAACGATCTCCTGCTAGGTCGTCATCTGAGTATCCAGTCAGCTGGATATTGTCATCAGTTGGGTACCACAACCCAACATTGACAGTTCCCTTCAGATACTTAATGATGTTCTTTGCTGCCAACATGTGTGCTTCTCTTGGTTGGACTTGAAAACGAGCACACACTCCAACTGCGTATGAAATGTCTGGTCGGCTGGCAGTTAGATAGAGCAGCGAACCGATGATCCCTCTATACTGGCTGGCATCAATGAGCTTTCCCTCAGCTCCTGGTTCGATCTTTCAGTTCGTGTTCATAGGGATCTTCGTTGTCTTACTTGTCTACAATCCGAACTTGGTGATGAGCTCCTTTGTATATTTGGACTGGTTGATGAAAATCCCTTCAGGTGACTGCTTCACTTGTAATCCAAGGAAATAATTCATCTCGCCCATCATTGACATCTCGAACTTCTCCTTCATAAGATCGGAGAATTTCTTGCACAGCTCCTCCGACTTGGAGCCGAAAATGATGTCATCGACATAAATTTGCACAACAAGTATATCTTCTCCAACTTTGATGGTGAACAGAGTTTTATCAACCGAACCTCGTTTAAACCCCGAGTCCAGAAGAAATCCACACAGAGTGTCATACCATGCCCTTGGCGCTTGCTTTAGACCATAGATAGCTTTCTTCAGCTTGTACACTCTTCCATCTCCAGTCTCAAAACCAGGAGGCTGTTCAACATATACATCTTCTTTGATATCTCCATTGAGGAATGCACACTTCACATCCATCTGATATACTTTGAACTTGTGATGTGCGGCATAAGCTAGAAAGATCCGGATGGCTTCCAGCCTTGCAACTGGTGCAAAGGAATCTTCAAAGTCAATTCCTTCTTGTTGGCAGTATCCTTGAGCTACCAACCTTGCTTTATTCCTCACAATGAATCCAATGGCGTCTCTCTTGTTTTTGAAAATCCACTTCAATCCAATCACCTTGACACCATTTGGTCTTTCTACCAACTCCCATACACAGTTGCGTAGAAACTCATTCAATTCTTCTTGCATAGCTGTTGTCCAGTGGACACAGTTGAGAGCTTCCCCAACATTCTTCGGTTCTGGAACATCAGCTACAAAGCAAGAAATCATGGCAACATCTCCAGCTTGCTCGAACTCCTCTAGAACTGCCAATTCCTCAGCATATTGGGCATAAGTGTTGGAATCTTCCTCGGTTGATTCTGGATTTGCAACTCTGCTCCGTGTGCGCACACCCTCGGTTGGATCTCCGATGATGTCGTTGGTGGAATGAACTTCATACCATCTTCGGTTGCGTCTTCCTTCTTCTTCCAACTGTGGCTGTTCAGAAATCTGAGTTGGAGTCTTCAGAGCTGGTGATTGATCAGTTGTTGAGTCTGGATCCTCAACATTAACAATAGTTTGAACTGAGCTCGGTTGGGCATCGGATGCTGATGCAGTTGGAGGGGCATTAGCTGAAGTTCCCCCTTGGGACGAGCTGAGGTCTTCGCATTCATCTTCAGAGGAGTATGGATCCTCATCCTCAGTTGCCCATATTAGAGGTTCAGCTTGGTTCTTTTCCCAAAGTGCTTGCGATCTGGTGAGAACTGGTAGAACAACTGGATCCGCGTGTTGTTCCTTTACCTGTTCCCTGCACTCAAAGGTAGATTCATCAAAACTAACATGAGGTGTTATTTTCACAACACGAGAGCTGTTGTTGAAAACTCTATATGCCTTGATCCGAGCTGCATATCCAAGAAATATGCCCTTCGAAGCTTTGGCATCAAAAGTTTTCAACTGAGTTTTCCCATTGTTGTGAATATAACACTTAGATCCAAAAACACGAAAATAAGAAATATCTGGCTTTCTGCGTCTCCACAGCTCGTAGGGCGTCTTTCCCAACCGCTTGGTGAGAAGAGATCGATTCTGAGTGTAGCATGCTGTGTTGATCGCTTCAGCCCAAAATCTCTTTGGCAGTGTTGAGCTTGCTAACATGGATGTGGCTGCATCCTTCAGAGTTCTATTCTTCGCTCAGCTACGCCATTCTGTTGTGGAGTACGCGCGGCTGATGTCTGATAGGTTATGTCATTCTTTTCGCAATACTCAATAATGGTTTCATTTAGAAACTCCGTTCCACGATCTGATCGGATAGATATGATCTTCATCTCTTGTTGGTTCGATATCCGATCCATCAGCTTGGGCAGCTCATCTCGGGTTTCACTCTTGTGGCGCATGAAGATGGTCCACGTATATCTTGAGTAGTCATCAGTTACAACCAATGTATATTCATTTCCATTAATGCTTTTTGGTGTAACTGGCCCGAAGAGATCCATATGGATCAGCTGCAACACTCGGTCTGTTGAGGGAGTTGACTTCAACCGGAAGGAGGTTCTAGCGAGCTTTCCCAGCTGGCATGCACTGCAGATGTGTGTTGTTGAAAACACTCGGTTAGGTATGCCTCTTGCATGTTCTTGTCTGGCGAGTCGGTTCATCGTCTTGAAGTTCAGATGGTTGAGCCTTTTGTGCCACAGCCAACTCACATCCGAACTGCTCTTTGATAACAGGCAAGTGTCAGGGAGGCTGCTGTTCCAGTCAGCGTAGTATACATTCCCTGTTTGAGATCGATTTCCCAACAATATCACCTGCTTTGATCCGACATCTTTAACTCTGCAACCCTGTGCATCAAACTTGACAGAGAAACCATTATCACAGAATTGGCTGATGGAGAGCAGGTTATGCTTCAATCCATCAACATAAGAGACATTAGAAATTGAAACATGATTGGTTTCAAGGGTACCGTAACCTCTGGTATAACCTTTTGAGTTATCACCAAAAGTAACTGATGGACCTTTTTTCTCCACGAAACTTCCAAGCAAATCCTTCAGATTTGTCATGTATTTCGAGCATCCACTATCCATCACCCACATTGTTGTAGACGCCTTCTTCTTCCTCAGCTGTTTCTCCTGTACCTGCAAAGAGAAACTCGCTTAGGTCCCCAATTTCAGTTGGGTCCTGGAGGGTTAGAACCAGTTCCCGCTGGAACTGTGCGTCGCTTTTCCCTGTAAACTCAGATGGATTTATCATTCCAAATTACTTTTCCTTAATCATCAACTATAACAACACCTCGGTTATCCTTAGGCTTGTTGTTAGTAGTGATGTTCTGTTTCTTGGGAGGAGTTGGATTTCTCCTATGTTGAGCTTTAGGAGGTGAGGTTTTCCCCCTGTTTTGATGGCGATTCTTATCCTGTTGTGTTTGTCTGTGAGGTCGGACGCCCTGTTGGAATCTTTGTGGCTGATTATGATTCCAACTTCCTGAGGGTTGTCTGTAGCTGTTCATGCCCTGTTGATGATTAATATTATGGCATGAATATCTCCAGTTGTTTGACCAGTTCCTCATTGGTTGACTATGTTGGAACCTTTGGTCGAACTGATGTTGGAACCGCTGTTGATTCAGATGATTGAATCCTTGCTTGTTCACAGGTCGGTTCCATTCCTTCTGACGTTGACTTTGAGGTTGATGCAGAGGTCGGTTCTGGTTCTGAGATCGGTTGCGGTTGTGCTTTCGACGCCTCTGATTCCTCTTCTGACTTTTGGAACATTCCCCCTCGGTTGAAACCTCAACCGATGGAATATTCTGTCCTACATCAGCTACTCTTTTTCCCTTCTCAGTTGTAATTTCATTGGTCGTTTGATAAGTTGAATTAGCTTCTGGAGACTTAGCTGTGTCTGGCTCTACAGTTGTAACTTCTACTGGTTTGATGAAAGTTGCTGGTGGAATCCCAGTATCCTTGACAACATCATAACCGAGTCCTGACACGTCATCCATCTGTCTGCTGTAACTTAAAAGGTTTTCGATGATCTTGGATGACTGATACAGCTTGATTAGATTGTCCTTCTCAGTTTGCAACTCCTTGATGAGTACAGCTATCTGCTCGGTTTGTCCATCTGACTTCTTTATCAGCTGTTTGATCTGAGCATCTTGATTTTTCAACTGATCTTGCTGTTCTTTGTTTTGCTTTGTCAACTCCTCATCAGCTGGAGCCTTAGCCTCGATCAGTTGACTCTTGAGATTCTCAATCTCCTGAGTTTGGCTTGTGATCAGATCCTCTTTTTCGGTTAAGAAATCTTCAAGCTTGGCGAACTGAGCTTGAAGACTCTTAAACTCAACCGACTGCTGATGCAGTTCCTCACTGAGTTCTTGAAAATCATTCCAGGAGGGTTCCAATTCATCGCTCAGAGATTCCTGCAGGTTAGAAGTATTGGAAGAATTTAAGCGAGCAGGATTAGATTGTATCTCAATATCATCTTGGTCGGTTCCAAGTGCCATGAGGCATTGATCCGGACTGATGACTTTGTTGGTAGAGGTCAGTTCGTCCTCATCTTCAGTGTCTGTGAAGATGTCCATATCGTTAGCTGCCTCTTCTGCTACCATGGCCTTGTTCTTTGTAGTTTGCTTGGCCCTCAGTGCTTCTCTTTCCTTCTTTGAGAGGTCTGGGCAGTTAGCTTTGAAGTGTCCTTCCTTGCCGCATTCGAAGCAACCATTGGTGACTGGCTTCGAACTGTCTCGAGTTCGGTTTGATTTATAGAAACGTTTATATTTGCCGAACCGAGTATCCATATCGGCTAACTTCTTTGACAACGCTACAATGTTCTGTTGCAGTTCCTCTCTGCTCGGCTCCTTTGCAGTCGTGTCAGCCGATCTGGTTGGCCTTGACGATCTCGACTTTGAGTAGTCAGCTCGGAGGGCAACTGACTTTGATGCTGAGCCGACATCCTCAATTCTATTTGTCTGACTTGAGGGCTGCGACCTCCTTCTATTGACCTTATACTCATTTCCTTTCAAGATTGAGAACAATCTTTCAGTTCCCATTTCACCAAGGTCAGCTCGGCTCTCGTGGATATTTGTGAAAGTATCCCACTCAGCCGATAGAGCTTGCAACACTTTGAGGTTTATTTCTCTTAGAGTGTATTTTCCTTTCCGGATGGACTGGATTCTTCTGATGATGTCCATAAACCGGAGCTCTAGCTGATCGATAGTCTCATCAGGTCGCAGACTGAAATTGTCGAAATCTTGACATGCATGCGAGAACTTGTTTTCCTTCGTCTCGTCGCTTCCTTCACTTAGCGAGGCCAGGATGTCCCACATCTCTTTTGCAGTCTCACACTCCTCTATCCAGGGTAGATAATCTTGTCCAACCGTGGACATTATTGTGCTCTGAGCCCAGATATCCAGCTGGCTCACCTTGGCCTCCTCTGGAGTGTAGTCTTCTGGCTGTTTCTCCACATACTCCACTACTGCATCTCCATCGTTGGGATTTGTGGGAGTGCGAAGTATTCTGTCTCGTATGACGATTGGTCCAGAAGTGAGAATTTGTTGCATCCTATGATGCTTTGACAGAAGGATCTTCTTCATTCGAGTTCTCCATGATGTATAATTGACTACAGAGAACATGAATACGATCTTGTCCTTGACGTCCATCTACACAAACAAAAACAGGATAAAAATGCGAGCAAGAATGCATTAGCATGAAAAGATCTGTTCAATTGACCACTGAAGAAAATTCTCGAATTCACACCTCGTGAAACAGAGTCAGCAGTCTTTTGAACCACTGCTCTGATACCACTTGATGGTCCCGAAACGAGTTACTGGTGTATGGGGGGGGGGGAATACACCAGTTAGGATTTAAAAACTTAAACCTGAAAAATCACTTCAACTGAGTGAAAGAGGACTCAGTTGGAATCTCACAGCTGAGTAAACGACCTCAGCTGGAAGAGTGAGGCTGTACGGAAAGTGGTGGAAAATTATACTCGTTAAAAATAACTCACGCAAAACAGCTCGGTTGGTCAAGAACCAAAACAGCTCGGTTGAAAATGTGCAAAAGAGGTTTGTATGTCAGTTAGATTGATCAGATAAAAATGCAGATGCAACTGAATAAAAACAAACACGGACACACATGATTTAACGTGGTTCGGAGATAACCCTCCTACGTCCACGGGGAGATGTGAATCCTCACACCTCAGTCCAAGTTCTTCTGGACAGAACCACTCAGCTTACGCGGGCTGAGCAACCGTTAAGGATAAGTTTGCGGGTACTTATCGACCTTACAGTTTAGTTTCCGAGCACTAAACTGCCTATGTCAAGTTTGCGGGTACTTGACGACCTGACTACTCAATTACAGGAAGAGTAAGGTCCTAGCACACTTTTTAGGGTGTGAGATAGGGTGGGATTTCCAACTACAGCTCGATCATGAATGAGAGCTGGATCTAAGGCTTGAACGAATAAACACTCAAACTAAGATCTAAGACAGATTTTCACTCTATCAACCCTCAGCTACTAATGTTCTATCACTCTTGAACTCTCAACTGCTGATGTTCTTAGAATAGGAGTTTAGCAGATTTTTCTTTCGCTTGTGATTGAACTTCTCTCTCTTGCTTCAGTCTGTCTCGTGTGTCTTGTATCTCTCGAATGAGAGAATGCCTCTATTTATAGGCGGAGAGAATCAACTAGCCGTTGGAGGAGCAGTTGATCTCTGATCGGTTGATAGCGATGGCTTGTCTCTCATCTCTGCAGACTTTCTCGATATGGCATCTGTGCTCTTCTGCTTTCCATCTGAGACAGCCTTGTGTTGGGCCAGATGGGGTAATGACTGAACGGTCAACCCTCATGTGACTTCCTTTAAAATTCAAATCTTAACCTTTCTGACAGTCAACTTCGGTTCGTCGGTTGAAAGTCTTGATCTTTATCTGAGTGGTCTTCAGCTGATGTTCTGAACTGTTGAACTCTCAGCTGACTTTGAACTTCAACCAGTTGATCTTCTTGTTCGAGTTCTACAACTGAGGTTCTGAAACTGAACACTCAGTTGTCTTCCTTGTATTTACTCAGTTGGGTTTGAACTATCAGATGACTTTCCTTTTCATCTAATGTTCTCTTCCTTTCAACTGTTTCTCATCTGATGAACGCTCAGTTGGTTTCCTTCACAACTGATGTTCTGAAGACTTCCCCTTGTTTCCATCTGATCATATGAACTCTCAGTTGTCCTTCTTCACAACTGACGTTCTGTTTGAGTGACGTCTTGTTGCCTTCTTCAGCTGAAGACCTGTAAAGATAAAATCTTAACTTTGCTCAAACAGCGAGCCTAAATTCTAACATTAGGTTCTGGCAACATCTACTCGGTTGGGGTCAGTCGGTTTTGGAATTCATCAAAACTTATACTAATAAATTTCCCAACAATAAACATCTTTCAATAGAGACTAATAAGCCTCAATTTAACAATTTGAAAAGTGTGGTTTACTTGTCTTGTTTGGTTTATAAGCTACTTGTCACAGTCTGAAATCCGGTGTGTAGGAACGACCACACTCCATTGGAGTGTGAAGGTGAAACCATCAAATAAACTCATCACTTATGTCACAACTCACTTTAAATGAAACCAAATACTATTCTGAATGAAATAAGAATGAGAAACCATCATCCAAAACTCGACTCAACAATGATGTATTAAGGAAAATAAGGTATGAAAGCAATAACAAGAATGAACCTGCTTTTAACCGAACTTAACAAGAAATGACATATTTAATTTACAATGGATTCTCAAAAATAGTGTTAAGTATCTCGACTCCACATCATTCAGAATATAAAGCAAATAAAAGTTAAGGCATTGTTTTGAGCAAACTGCTCATTGTATCATCAACACATTAGAAGCATATCAAAAAATATATATATAGACATTTCAGCGGAAGACATCACTGCTCTTGGTAACTACATGTATGAAGACATGTAATCACCGACTTGACTCAAAAATGACAACACACCACCAATAGCATCCACAACATCCTCATCCACTGCTAACCTCCACGTTTAGAAATACATGCAAGGCTGAGTACGAAGTGAACACAATGCCAAAAACAATTTTAAAAGCTTGCTCTTAGAGCTATATAATTGAACTTGCATTGCCACTGCATCACAAGTGTTAGCATACTTGAAATCATTTTACTTGTGAATGCATAAAACATTTTTCCTTTAAAAGATGTGTGTGCACAATTTTATATAATAAACTCATGTATGAATCATCTACCAAAAATAACTCTGTGCTAAGAAGTAGGCCTCCTTCTCAGACACTATGACCGGCTAAACCGAAGTAAAGCTCACAGTCACCTCAATAACTCAAATACCACACGTGGGTTCCTGTTATCCACAGGACATAACTCGTGTAGATGATAAGCACATAACAAAACTCAGATAAATGGCAAGTCAATTAATTTGAAAAGCTCACATAATATTACTCAATAAGTAATAGCATTCATCGGAGTTTTAGTTCAGAAAAGCCCACCTAACTTCTGGTCTTTTGAAGTCGGGGTTGCTTACTTTACGCTTTTCCCGATTATTTCGCAGTCCCGCTTGGCCCTTCAATAACAACATCGATTAAAATCGAGCTTACTAACTCGAAAAGCGTATAATAGACTTGGGGCACGGCTGATGGACTTCTACTTGAGTCGGGTTTTTCTTAACTTATCTAAACTTCTCTACATCGATAACTTTTCAATTTCTCGTTCTCGAGTCATCGCCTTTACTCGGTTTCTAATTACTTCTCAAACTCTGATTCTTGTTTCTAATATTTCAATCTTCACTTAAATCGATAAGTTATTATTTAACTCGTCTTAATCTTCTCATAATTTCAATTTATATGATCTCGGCAAATCATAACATCGAATCTCAACTATTTCCATCATATATAAATCATACGCAGTTAATCACTTTTTTCAATAATCGAATACTCACATCAGAGATCAAACATTCACATCGGAGATCAAACATTCACATTTTAATCATGTATTCACATCAATACTCAAACATCGTCATCATACTCAAGCATCAATATCAACATCTCAAACACTTATATTAAATATGTAATTAATTAAGTGATGATCTTACTAGAAAGGTTACTCATACTTAATCACTTAATTACTCTCAAACATCGAAATTTATATAAACAACTCACGTCTTAACATAATCACACAGTCAAGTGTTAAACTTCCATAACTATCTTATATCTTAAACATAATCATACTATAATGAATTATTATTCGATCTTTGACTTTTAAAACTCATAACTTCAACTCTTAACGAAAATTATTTCGTTAAACTCATATAATAATAATTTTTAATTTAAATAATCAAACTTATACTTCGTATTTCTTGACTAAAAAATACGTCATTATTTTTTCTCAAAATACGTATTCATATATGTCATCATTTTCTTCAAAATACGTACTCATATACGTATTCAATAATCAACTAAATACTTAGAATAAAATAATCATTATTTTATCTTTTTCTTTATTTAAAACTCAATTTTCGTTTTTATTTAATAAAAACTCGCTTTTCTTGTAAAAACTTTACTGCTCGATAACTTCTACATCTTAACTCCTTTTTAAGCGACTCAAAAAGCAAACTTGCTTAATTCTACTCAATTAACATCATCGAATCACTTAACACATCATATAACATCAATTTACTCATCATAAAAATATTTTAAATCTTAAAAATATTATTTCTCTCACATAATATAATTATCTTCTCGTTTTTCCACTTATACTACTTTTCTTACTCAATTAACATCTCGTCACATTAATTAAGCACTCAAAGCACACTTTAAAAATATAAACAATCATCTTATAACTCACATCATTCAAACATGTTCATTTTTAATGAAAATATTCCATTTAAATCAAATATTCTATTATTATTATTATTATTATTATTATTTCAATAATAATAATTCTCTTAGCTTCTCGTTTGAAACAACAAACTCAAATACGAACATCTTATCTCTTAATCTCATACTCATAACCTCTAACTCATTTCTTATAGAAAATTTCATCTCTTTTATTTTATTTTTCTTTTACCCTCAAATATTAATATTATTATTTATATTTTTCTTCTCTTTTAATACTAACATCAAATTTCACACTACATTTTCATTTGTCATCATTCCAACATCATCATCAATCAAAGAAATATTTTTCTTTAAACTCATACTTTCAGTAACTTCTTTTTCTCATTATTCCCTTTTTATTTTATATATATATATATATATATATATATATATATATATATATCAAAATTCATAAAAAAATCATAAGACTTTATTTTCTACTCAATTCATTCAAAATAGACTTAACATCTCATCTATTTCTCAATTTCATTTTTATCTAATGAAATTCCTCAATATATAATAATATACTCATTTTTCGAAATAATAATATATATAAAAATAACTATTTTTTTAATTAATTTAATTCATCTTCAAATCTTCATGTTTCTCTTATGAACTTGAAGAACACATCTTCAAAAATTCATATTAACATCATGAACATCATATTTGTTTTTAAACCTATTTTCTTTATTTTTCTTCGATTTTTACCCATAAAAATGATAAAAATCATATTTCTCAATTTTCATGCTCAAAATTTACTCAAAAATTTTCTAACACATCTTAACATCATCATCATCATCATCATCATCATCATCATCATCATCATCATCATATTTCATCAAAAGTCATCAAAAATCATTTTTCTTCATAATATCACATATTTCAATTTTTATGTAAAAATTCATAAAATTCATATTATGGCTTAGAAACACATCTTGATCATATTTTTATATATCATCATACTCATAAACATCATATAACTCATAAAATTCATAAATCATAGTTTATTCATATTTTTTCTATTTTTATTCGAATAAATTCAATTAAAATTCAATAAATTCACCAAAAATTATCATCAACACATATATGCATATAAATCACATGAAAAATCATAATAAGCATATATCATCATCATATCATCAAATAAGCATCAAAACTCATCAAGAACTCATTTTTCCTAATTTTCTCATTTTAATCGTTTTAGGGCTTTTAACCTATCTTAGGTTCTTACATCTTTTAAATTCCTAAATCATGTTTTAAACCTCATTTTGATCATCATCTCATCATCATAACCCTAAGATTTGCCTATGCAAAGTAAACCATACATCTTTTCCTTATTTTCTTGGTTTACATATACATATATACAACTTATGAATGAAATGAAATCATACCTACAGCAGCATGGGTTATCAGGAAAATTATAGAGGTTAGAAAGTATTTGGAGCAGCAGGAAAATGGAGAAAACGTCTATCAAATGCAGAATTTATCCATCAGGAAGATATATCAAAGATTGCGTAGAGAAGCTCAGAAAGTTCCATGGAGAAGGGTATTATGCAATAATGCAGCCCCTCCAAAATGCATCTTCATTATGTGGTTGGCCATACTTAACAGATTGGCAACGTGTGATCGTCTACATGTATTGGGAATTGATTGTGAGTCCACATGTAGTCTCTGTGAAATGGAAGAGGAAAGTTCAACTCATCTATTTTTTTAGTGCGGCTATTCCAAGCAATTGTGGAAGAAGCTAAACGAATGGAGTAAGATGACTTGTAATGACATGAGGTGGTGGGGAGACATGCATTATATTATCAGTGAGTGCGCCACCAACTCAAGGGTTCAAAAGGTTAAAAGAATTCTCTTGACCATTACTGTTTACTTTATATGGAAAGAGAGAAACGAGAGGCGGTTTCAAGGCAAGAAGAAGGAGGTAGGAGAGGTACTGAAACAGTGCCAATGGCACGTAGCTGTGTGCTGCAACAAAGATAAGAAACTAGCTAAATTTATGGTAGGTCTAGATAGAATTTGATTTGGCTTGGTTGTTTTTGTTTGCATTGAGATGTTAAGGTAGGGTTTCTGTTTGTGGTGCTTTGTAAGTCTTCAGCTTGGTGAAATAAAATCTATTTTACCAAAAAAAAAAAAAATGAAATCGTACTTAAATAAATAAACTTAAGCTCTTCTTTGGCTTGGATTTTGGCTTGCTTGGAGGATGAAAGATGATGAATTGAAGCTCTTTTCCTTGCATGAAAAAGGTATGCAAGATATCAAGATCATGGCTTTGAAAAATAAGATCAAACCCTTATTTTCCTTTCAAAAAAATCGATGGAATAGGGTTGGAGATCTAGCTTGTTTCAAGCTTTAAAATGAAATGAAATAGATAGAACTTACTTCTTAGATGATCCTAGATATGAAGGAGGTGATATACATCAAAGGATCCTCAAGCTCAAAGCACGACTTCATCGATGAACTAGGTTTATGCATGGAATATTTCGAAACTGAGCTGCTGCGATTCAGTTGTGATGATCGAGCTTTATGCAACAGGTTTCTTTGATTTTAAGGCTTTGAATGATGATGAAGATGTAGGTGATGATCTTTGGAGTGTTAGGATGAAGTTTATGAAGTCATGGAGGTGATAATCATGGAGAATAGAGCTGCAAAACTGCTGCTACTACTGCTGCGATTTGCAGCTTCTTTCTCGGCAATGAAGCTGCCGAAAGGGAGAGAGAAAGATAGAGTTGCTTGTTGCTTGTGAGGGAAGAGAGATGTGATAGAGATAGTAATGTAATGTGAGATAGATGCAAGTGGATGCATTTAACAAGTGGGGAATCTAGTAAGATTTAGAAAGATTAGAGAGAGAGGAGAGAATCGAGAGGGAGAGATTTGAGAGAGAAATAGAGTACATGTTGTGGATGAATGAGAAGGAGAGTGGAGTGCACTCTCTCTAATGAGAGTGTTGGAGGATATTTTGCTACTATTTTAGATAGGAATGAGATTTTTATTTGTTAATTATACCCGGAAATAAAAGTTTACCGGTAGAAAATATCCTCGTCATTTTATTTTATTCCCTCAGACTTTTAATAATCCTTCTCGTCTCTTTCTCGTTGTCTAAATTCTCTCTAATTCATCTTATATCTCTCAAAATAAATTTAAGGAATCCAATGATCTAATTTTTATGCCAAGATTCCTTCTAACGAATAAGTTCGTAAAAACTAGGGCTGGTTCGGTATACCATACCGGGGTTTTTTGGTCATACCGCATACCATAGCTAAACTTTCGGTATGCATAATTTGATATTGATACCATACCAAACTTTTCGGTATATCGAAGTTTGGTATACCGAAATTTCGGTATGGTTCAAAAGGCATATCGTTATCGTACCTTATATTCGGTATACCGTAAACGTACGGTATACCGAAAATATGAACATCAAATATTGAAATTCCAAAAAACATAGAAAACACTTAATACTAATAATAACTATCTCCAACAAGCAATTAAGTCCAAAAAAGTTAAAAGAAAATCCAACGTACAGTTTAACATCACAACAACAATTAATAATTTAACATCTTAATGCTCAAAGTTAAATAACATCACAACAACATCTTAATAAGTTAAATATAATGAATAATTCATTAATAATTTAATATATATACATATATAGTTATATAAATATATCAATTTATATATAATTGTTTAGAATTTTCGGCATATACCAAAGCTTCGGCATATACCGCGATTTCGGTATGTACTAAATCTCGGTATTTATTGAAAATTTCGGTATACCAAACTTTCGGTTCGATACGGTATACCGCGGTATTTGAAATTCATATACCGTTACCATACCAAAATCTTTCGGTACGGTATCATACCATACCAAAAATACAGTATACCATAAGTTCGGTAAAATACAGTATTTTCGGTTCGGTTTGATCGATACCAAAATTTCGGTATTTTAGTCCACCCCTAGTAAAAACTGCTCAACTAAACGAGTCGTCAAGCAATTTATTTTTAAACCTCACTCAAATGATCTCGGAAAATTCTCCGACTTATCTCAAAGGTCTTAAAATAAATTCTAGATTCCAATGAAACTAATTAGACTAAATTCGGAGTCGGTCGATGAATAGAGATTTCTCGGTTTACGTTACTATTTATCTAAAAATAAAAGTTCTCAAAAAATTCTGAAATTCATACTCAAGCTTAAACTCATATTAATAAGCTCAAACAATTCATCACATACTCAATTCGAATAATTGAAATGAGAAAAATCACATTAGAGCACATAAGAGCATCTTCGTCATTTCACAGAAAATTTATTTTTGCGAAAATTTTTATTACTCAAAACTCATCATATAGGCATATTAATCAAATTAATACACACTTAGGAACTTAGAAAAGTTTGGGGTATTACACTACTGCGCAAGAACGAGAATTTATTCAGTGCACACCAAAAGTAGCGGTTGTGGGTTCCCACGAATTCAAAAATAATAATAATAATAATAATAATAATAATAATAATAATAATAATAATAATAAGCCTCAACTTTACCATTTGGACTAGGCTTTTTCAACAAATCCAACCCCACCCCTATTTCATACTCCCTCCATCCCACCAAAGATGAGCCCTTTTGTTTGGCACGGAGACTTAGAAGAAATAGTAATGAGTGTATTTAGTGGAGTATTTTATTGATAAAGAATGTAAAAGTAGTATGAATAAATAATAAAGAATGTAAAAGCAGTTCGAATGCAAATGTAAAAACAGTGTGAATGCAATTAATTATTTTCCAAAACAGAAAGGGCTCATCTTTCATGCGATAGCCCAAAAAAGAAAGTGGCTCATCTTTCGCGGGACGGAGGGAGTACTAATGAATAAATATAATAATCCATTTTAATAATCAATAATAATTCTAACATAAAAAAAATTCATATTTTCATATCTAACTTAATACATACTCCCTCTGTGATACGAAGGAGTGGCATGGTAGATGTGGTATGGGTTTTAAAATTTAAGTAGATGTTTGTTGAATGGACAAAGGAACTCAAATATTTTAATTTGTGAGATTTAAAATATTAGTAAACATTAACAGAGTTATTTTTCATATATTGAAAGACGGCCCTTTTCATGGATGACCCAAATAGATAAGATCACACTTTTCATGAACAGATCGAGTAATTATTTATAAAAAGTATTTGAAGAATTAAAAGAATTTGAAACTCAACTTAGATTAATTTTCATTGTCGAACTATTCGCAATATCATACTCCCTCAACCACATAAAAATATTTTTCGTTTCTTTTTTTGTCAGTTCAATAAAACGTTCATATTCCTTTTTTTTGTTAACAATTGTTCCACAAATACACACAATATGATAATTTATTCACCTCGAGGTAACTAGAACCAAAACGCCGAGCTCTTCGATTTCAGTTCTAAACCGGAACTGTTCTTGTTCCGAAGGTTCCAAACGGAATTGAGTTCCTATTATGTATTTTTTTTTTTTGCTACTTTTTCTTCTTTAATTTTAATTCATGCATTCTTATGTACTATTTAGGTGATATAAATATGAATTATGAAATAAATATAGATTTTTTATACGGGGGAAGGGGGGGGGGGGGCGATGAGGTTCGAACCCAAGTCTTCGCTGCGTACAGACTGAAGTCACACCGCTTGGGTGTCCCCTTGGGAACATGAAATAAATATAGATAAAAAACATAAAAAAATATTTTAAAAAAAAATAGGAGGAACCGACAGTTTGATTCTAGAACCGGAACCACCAATTTTCAAATTAGTTCCGTAGTTCCGATTCTTTTTGCCACCTCTATCCATTGCTATACCCATTCTCCACTCACATACACTCTATACTATAATAATTACATTACAAATTATTGTGCGGAATCATATCTCTACTCACAGTATACTAGTGGCATAAATTTTAAAACCCATGTCCAACCAATTTGGATTTTTTTTTTTTTTGAATGATTGGAATATGTGATTTCTTTATGTCCATAATGTGGAAAAAAATATACATGTCACATCAAAATAACTTAATTTAAACATTAAATTTACAACTTCAAAGAATTGACCGTCAACTTCTTTTGTAACTAAAGTTTTAAAACGGTGTTATTTTGATCTAACGTTAATGTCTTTTCCTTGCATTGAGTCGAAAGCCATATATGTTTCCGGCCGCTATAAAGTTGATATTTTGATCTAACGTTAATGAACTTTTTTTTCTTGCATTGAGTTGAAAGTCATACTATATGTTTTCGGCCGCTACAAAGTTGACTCGACACTACAAGAATTTCGTTGATACACAACGATTATTAACCGTTGTCGTATCGATTTCGGACTGTTGTGTAATCCAGTGTGGTAGTAGGTATGGACACATAGACAACGGTTTACAAACTGTTGTCGTATACTCTATGACAACAGCGTTCACAACGGTTTTGAACTGTAGTTGTAGCACATTACGTAAAAATAGATGTCACATGCAATAACGGTTATAACTGTTGTCCTCACCGTTGTCGTAGAGTCAACAACAACACTTAAAAACCGTTGTCTATGATCCAGGACCTACAACCACACTGGATTTGACAACAACAAAAAATGAATATGACAACGGTTATATACTATTGTTGTAAATTAGTTACCACAACGGGTATAACTGTTGTCGTTATCGTTGTCGTAGAGTCAACAACAACACTTAAAAACCGTTGTCTATGATCCAGGACCTACAACCACACTGGATTTGACAACAATAAAAAATGGTTCTACAACGGTTATGTTATGTTGTTGTAGAGTAGATACAACAACGGGTATTAATTGTTGTCATTGTCGTTGTCGTAGAGTCAACGACAACACATGCAATAGACCTTTACAACAATGGTCGCTCATTTGTATTATTACTGTTGTCATATATTTACTTTTAACCACGGTTTGGTATTGTTGTCTTTGACCACCACCACTAATAATGATGTTATGACAACAGTATTTCAACAACAGTTTCTAACTATTGTGTTTAATATTTACCACAATAGTTAATATTTTGTTGTATTATATTTCATAGCATGTTGTAAAAACTTGAATTACTAAAAATATAATAATTGAAATCAATTATTCATCAATTCCAGTTCAAGTCAATCATATAGATCATGACTCTAAAAAAAATCATTTAGATCCAAAACATGTACTCAATATTAATCACAAGACTACATGTAACAAATGTATCTAAAATAAATCGAGCGCTTGCAAACTACACCAGTCTAATAGGAGGCAATACTGATTTCCACGCCAAGTATCACCAATGAATTTATCCTGTTAGTTGTCATAAAGGAATAAACATATCATAAACTACTCATACATGCAATTAATACATACATATACAGCTCATACATTTAATATATATTCTACAACTCCGTTAACGAACAGAGTTATACATGCCACAATAATAAGTCATTTTTCAGTATGTAAATTATCATTTTAAGAGAGGAAGACAATCATTACCTTCTGAAATTTTATATATTTCTTTACGCATTTTGCCCACTCCTTGCGCACTTCATTGATCTCGTCAATAGTATAACGCTTTCTTTCTTCCTTGTTATCCTTACTCTTGCCCTGATAAGTAAAAGTTATAAACATCAATTATACAATTCTTAACGACCAACATCCATAATAAGGTTAAAGTATGACATTTTAAATTAAAATACTGATTACCAATGATTCTATTGAACTCATCGATTTACACGATTCAAGCTCAATTATTTCCTTCATGGATTGCAAGACATAGAAACCACACTGATACAGATCCGGCTGTTTGGGACCCTGCGACACAATCCAATTGTGAATAATTATTTTTTATTAACTAACTCTATTGATTTTAGGATATAGTAGTATACCTTCATGATTAACAAACTCTATTGATTTTGGGACTCTATTGATTAACTAACTCTATCGTAAGGATCCAATGTTTTCTTCAAATACACATAGCAAAATATTATTAAAAAAATATAATTATGAAGTTCAAAATATTAAACTAATGTTGGAAACTATATACTTACCCCACATTGCATGGAACCAAAACCATTTGATTGACAATTATACCTTTAAACCCAATATACAATGCACGTGCTCTCTGTTACATTCCTTGTTGAACACTTTTCTTATCTGATTTGGTGGATGGAATATGCCCAACACCGATAGGATCAACAAACTTGAATTTTTTTAGCTTTTCTGAGCTCATCTTTTTGTATAAGTGCCTATAAATTAACAAATAATTTGATCAAATATACTTTTCGTATCCAACTAAGTGAGTAGATAAATTACAACAAATATGAAGATTTATTACCATATGTAGACAGCAATACAGTTATAGGTAAGTGGTCGCAATTTGCAGAAAGGCTCTACATCATCCTTGAGTATGTAAAGTACACGTTCATGACCAAAGACCTTTTCATCTAGGTGAATCGTAGTAGTCCCTTTGTCTTTAAGCATTGTCGTGTAATGAAGATAATAAAGGTGTAACTGTACAGGCATGGTAGAATCTGTACTCTGTGATACTAACAGTTGATGTAACCTAGATACTAACAGTACAAGGTTGACAATTGATGTTAATCTCCATTTTCTTAGTTTAATAAGTCAATAATAGGTGATTAAAAAAAATTTTATTCCAATAGGCTAGCTCTTTTATAGTGTTTTTGCAGGAGAATATAAAACTCTATAAACATTTATTTACCTATAAACAAAAGCAAAATCAGCCACTATCAACAAATAACTTACCATACAAATAGATAATTTCAATGAATTATTTCCACATTCATTAATTTTCGGATTCTGACTCATTAAAAGTCAAAATATAGAAAAAACACCTAAAATCCAAACTTTCAACTACATTTACAATTATCAAATAAAATGGTAGCAGAATCAAACCATATAAAAAAATGATACTTTGCTTAGATATCCCATCCATAAACATTGATACACACATAATCAAAACATTGCAGCAATCAGTGTAATTACTAGTAGGAACTAAAGACTCTAAGCTATCTAGATTATTAAACTAGATGTAAGAGATATTGAGATTTGTCAGGAGGAGGATCAAATAGTTATGCTAGAATTGAATGCTAATAATAGTATATTATATTTAAAAAAAAATTGTTAAATTAGGCCAATGTCCTTGTCGATATAATGTGACAAGTGCATGTTAGTGTACATTCTTATTAATAAATATCTCTTCAAATTCTTAAGTGTTTCCCACACAATACCAGCATAAAAAATTTAATACTGATGAATTAGGACATATTATTTTTTGATACAATAACACCATAGTAGAACCTTCATCAAAGAAATAACTTAATACATGGAACAGTAAGAAGACTTTTTGCAATTCAGAGTATCTAAATATTGCCAAAATAACACAAAAACTAAAACAATTAAATATCTTATGTTATGTGCTATATTTTAAAATATGAATTTATCACTATATGTTTCTTCTATATAATATTCTGTTTTGAAAATGCTTCATTTGCCTCATCCAAATTTTCAATTCGTTTTATAGTCTCAAAATAGTGAGATAGGGCAAAATAAATGTAAATGGAATAAAAAACAATCAAATGAGTTTCAGCCTTCCTTAGCCTTCTCCTCCCCCTCTCCCTTCCGTCCACTTTCTGTGTAGTTTGCTACTTCTCAATATAGTATTAATAATATTGGCTGATTTTTTTCAAAATATCGATGGGGCCCAATCCATAAACATGAATTACTAATAAGAACAACCAGAAGCAGAAAGCAATAGAACGAATTAATTAATTACATAAGAAGTACTAATATGCAATTAAGATGCAAAATACCTTGAGTGAGACCTTACCCGTCGGAAAATAGAGGAGATAACAGCACCGATAGGAGACGACGACACCGGCAAAGAAGATGACGACGCCGAGATGACGACGCCGGCGAAAAAGAAAAGAGCGGCTGGGGAGTGGTGAGTGCCTTGGGATGAGAGTTTGGTAAAAGTTAATGTAATTAAAAATTGCATTGTTCATATCCAGTGAAAAAAAGGTCCATCAGTAGGTTTTTCTTATATATTTATTATATGGAGAATAATTAATGCCAAATTGATCAGGTCAGTTGGTATGTACCTTTACTTATAAATTGTTTGAGTTTAATCAACCCAGGTTCGAAACCTTCTGCTGCCAACAAGTATATTATATTTTTTTCCTCTTTCTTTTAATTTAAACTTTTAATATATGTGTATGTACGATTCTCATCCTTTTAGTTTTTAGTTTCAATAAATTAATGTTTTCTTTTTTGCTAGTTAAATATGAATTTTTTTAGTTTTATTAATTATAATAATAATAATTTATTTATCAGATTTAATTAATTTATTATTAATAAAAATTTGTGATTGATAACAACGAACTCGTGTAGTGTTGTCATATATAAATTTACTACAATTACTACAACACAAACACAACAACGGTTACCTAAATTGTTGCTGTAAATTATCTATATATACATGCAACAACATGCTACTACAATAAATTTATAAAGTGTTGTCGTATTATAACTTACAACAACAATGAGACGACAACAATTGTACCTAGTGTTGTCGTATTTCTTATCTAACACTTTCAACAACATAGAAACGACAATGGCTAAGCGAAATGTTGTCGTATTCAACATGATGCACCTACAACAACGATTTTACTACAACGGTTATCGAAAGGTGTTGTTTTATATAATAATATGAACCTATAACAACAGTAGTACAACAGCGGTTAGTCATAATGTTTTAGTACTTACAATTATATGCCTAATACAACATACATACAACAACGTCAATCAAAACCGTTGTCGTATAAAGTGTCATTTCACTACAACAACATACGTACGACAACAGTAACGTTAGTGTTGCCATTGAGGGTATGAAATAAGTTACGACAACAATTATCAAACAACAGTTGAAAAAAAACCGTTGTCTATGAGCGCCTCTTTGGGTTAATATACAACGGTTTTCACTATGACAACACTTTTTCACACAACAATAACAGTTTTTTACGGAAACTGTTGTCGTTTTGGTGTTGTTGTTCACCAGTTTTCTTGTAGTGCGAGTTAGATTTGAGAACTTTTTTCAGTAAGTGTATATGTTCCTGTAAATATTTGTTTATTAGGTTGAATTAGTATATATATTCTGCATTTTTGTTATATACTCCCTCCGTCCCTGATATATCTTCCTAGGAGGGAGTGGTACGGAGATTAAGAAAAAATGTTGATGAGTTGGTTGTGAGTGAATAAAAGGTGGTTGAGTTTGTATTGAGTGGAGAAAGGGTGCCACATTGAAGGAGTGATAGTATAAATTAACTGAGATAGTGGTGAGTGATATATTAATTAATTGAGATAGTGTGAGCCATATGTGGTATTTTAGGTAAATAAGTTGATAAAATAAAGGTAGAGAGTAATAATTTGTTGTGATATGATGTCCAAAAATAGCTAGGAAGATATATGGGGGACACCCTAAAAGAAAAGATAGGAAAATATATCAGGGACAGAGGGAGTATTTATATGTTTGTGTAGATATATCAAAAATAAGTTTTAAACAGATATTTGAGAATATCAGGGTATCAGCTAAAAAGATACTATTTGACAAGAGCCATTAGTTTTGCAACATTCTATTATATATTCATATCATTGTTTAGAAATTAAAAGATGAAACTAATTTCTAAACAGATTATATCTTTATGGAATAGTGGTGTAAAAACTTGAAAAAGATAACAACTGATATCCACTGTTGGACGGCGGCCGGATATATCATGCTCTCGGAGAGCCTTGGCTCCCCCAACCTTTTTTCTTACACTTCACGACTAATTAAAAATTTGTGTTATTCATCTCATCATAAATTACAGTATATATGGAGAAATGTTTTTTGTGGAAATGAAATCGGTAATCTGGCAAAGCATGCCTATAAAAATAGAAATGGTCGCGCATCATTACAATAAATCTATATATATTCTACTAGACAACGACTTAAATATATTCTAGATTTGGTCAATTAATTCAGTAGACAAACTAATTACCAACCGATGGGTCCCTTAATTCGGGATCCCACGTGACACATCTCCATTCTTCATTTTTATTTATTTTAATTTTTTATTTTATATATTTTTTGTCATGTATTTTGCAAAATCTAGAATCGTCATCAATGAATTAATTTATACGTTATTTATAGTTGGGTTTTCAGCTTTGCATAATTAATAAGTATAATTAACGAATATAACTACACAGTTAAGGGCGAGAACGAATAGTACAATCAATTTATTTAACTAAATTTTGGGTTTATATAAATTTTAAACGGATTTAATAAATTACGCACTTATAAAAAAATCGTGTTCAGCGAGCCAATTCTGATCCGGAAAGGTGGTGGTAGACAGGCCAATTCTCAACTGACGGGTACCTCAACTCGGAATTTTTTTTATTTTATGCATTTTTTTCATGTATTTTCTAAATCTTGGCACCCACAAATCCCTCCATTACTATTTATCTAAATTGTCAAATTTTTGAATTTTCAAATATAAAATAAGATTTTCAATATCTACTAAAATCTTGTATCTCTCATCGGTTTTCAATGAAACTTCACTTATTCAAAAGCCTAATCAATGTTTTTAATTAAATTTTGGATTTATATAAATTTTAAACGGATTTCATAAATTACGCACTTATAAATCAAAACTGTGGTCAGCGGGTAGATTTTAACCCATAAACGTGGCAGTAGATGGGCCAATTCCTAAGTGACGGGTACCCTAACTCGAAAATTTTTTCATTTCATGCATTTTTTTCATGTATTTTCTTAATCTGGTTGAGAAGTAAATAGTTTTGGTTTAGCATCAGTTTTGAGAAAAAAAAAATGAGGATTTTGAAAATTATCTATAAAAATAGGTGTGAAATTTGAATTTTTAATGAATATTACTTAAAAAAAATTGAAAAATAATTAATAAACAATGCCTTTTTTATACTATCATATAGTATTAAATTTTATTAATTTCATTAAATAATAATTTCTCGTCGATTTTTGACGGGCTACACACTAGTTACATTATTATATATATATATAAAAATTACTCCCTCCGTCCACGAAATGGTTGTCATTTTTGCTACTCCACTCACATTTATTGTGGGACACTTACTCCACTCACAATAATACTCACTATAATTCACTACTACCTATTATTTACTTAAAATTCGTGTCATCCAAAATGTGGCAATCATTTCGTGAAAGGAGGGAGTAATATAATCAAACTTGTTGGGAAATTTATTAGTAAAAGTTTTGATGAATTCCAAAACCGACTGACCCCAACCGAGTAGATGTTGCCAGAACCTAATGTTAGAAGTTAGGCTCGCTGGTTGAGCAAAGTTAAGATTTTATCTTTACAGATCTCCAGCTGAAGATGGCAACAAGGCATCACTCAGACAGAACATCAATTATGATGAAAGACAACTGAGAGTTCATATGTTCAGATGGAATGAGGGGGAAGTCTTCAGAACATCAGTTGTGAAGGAAACCAACTGAGCGTTCGTCAGATGAGAAGCAGTAGAGAGGAAGAGAACATCAGATGAAAAGGAAGTCATCTGAAGGTTCAAACTCAACTGACTAAATACAAGGAAGACAACTGAGGGTTCAGTTTCAGAACCTCAGTTGTAGAACTCAAACAAGAAGATCAACTGCATGAAGTTCAAAGTCAGCTGAGAGTTCAAAGGTTCAGTCAGAACATCAGCTGAAGACCACTCAGATAAAGATCAAGATTTTCAACCGACTAATCGAGGTTGACTGTCAGAAAGTTTAAGATTTGAATTTCAAAAGGAAGTCACATGAGGGTTTGACCGTTCAGTCATTACCCCATTTGGTCCAACACAAGGCTGTCTCAGATGGAAAGCAGAAGAGCACAGATGCCATATCGGGAAAGTCTGCAGAGATGAGAGACAAGCCATCGCTTTCAACGATCAGAGATCAACAGCTCCTCCAACGGCTAGTTGATACTCTCCGCCTATAAATAGAGCATTCTCTCATTCGAGAGAGATATGTGATAAGAGACAGAAGTGCAATCGCAAGAGAAACAAGTGCAAGAAAAATCTGCAAAAATCATATTCTAAGAGCATCAGCAGCCGAGAGTTCAAGAGTGATAGAACATTAGTAGCTGAGGGTTCATAGAGTTATAATTTGTCTTAGATCTTAGTTTGAGTGTTTATTCGTTCAAGCCATAGATCCAGCTCTCATTCGTGATCGAGCTGTAGTTGGAAAATCCACCCACATACACACCTTAAAAAGTGTCTGTTAGGATCATACTCTTCCTGTAATTGAGTAGCTAGGTTGTCAAGTACCCGCAAACTTGACATAGGTTGTTAAGTACCCGCAAACTTAACTGTAAAGGTTGATAAGTACCCGTAAACTTATTGCAACGGTTGCACAGCCCGGGTAAGCTGTGTGGAACTGTCCAGAAGAACTTGGACTGAGGTGTGAGGATTCACATCTCCCCGTGGACGTAGGAGGGTTATCTCCGAACCACGTTAAATCCTGTGTGTCTGTGTTTATTTTTATTCAGTTGCTTATTGCATTCTTATCTGATCAAACTAACCAGCATACAAACTGCATTTTTGCATATTCAACTGTTTTGGTTTTTGACCAACCCTGCACTAAAAGCGTGAGTTGTTTTAACGAGTTTTAATTTCCACCACATTCCGCACAGCCTCACTCTTCCAGCTGAGGTTGCTTACTCAGCTGTGAGATTCCAACTGAGTCCGTTTTACTTGGTTGAAGTATTTTTAAGGGTTAAGTTTTAAAACCCTAGCTGGTGTATTCCCTCCCCCCCCCCCCCCATACACCAGTAACTCGTTTCGGGACCATCAAAACTAAATCGGCGCTTTTGAATTAATAGTGAGACGTGGCTAAATGAAAATAAAGAGAAAAATCTAATAACTTTGAAGGCAAAATCTTGCGTGCTTTGACATAGTGAAACCAGGTCGACTCGGTTTGGATCCGGGTCGATCCGGTCAAACCGTTGACTTTGATTTTTTTATTTTTTTTATGGTCAGATGATATGCACCACAACGTTTAGTGAGATGGATCACACTGACACTGTGTAATGAGATGCACTAGTAAAAATATTGAGATACATCATTTTTTAATTTTATTAATATTCTTTTTTACTATTTTTGAGATGTACCACATAGTGTATACAAATGCACCACACTGTGTTTTTTTTTAATTAATTCCAATATAATTAGGGTTTATTAATTCTCATTTAGGATTTATTAATTTCCAATTATGGTTTATTTAATTCTCAATTAGGATTTATTTTAAATTTAACTTTAAAACAAATTATATTAATTTTTTTAAAGTTTATGAGATGCCCTACCAAGCAGTAGCGGAGCGAGAGGGGTTCCTGGAGGGCCTATGGACCCCACAAATTTTGGAATATATATATATATATATATATATATATATTACTATTATTGTTTTTAATCATTCATAATTACAATAAGAAATATCATTAAATAGAAATATGGTACTTCATTTTTCCTTCTACTTTTCAAATTAAAATTTAGCTCATGTGATTACTCTACTTTGAATTAATATATTATTAATGTTTATTTTATGGTTGAATTTAAATTTAGAATTCATTATAAATTTGTTGTGAGTATCAATATTTGAGCTTTCTAAATTAATTTTTTTGAGGTTGGAACTCATTACTTACTTCTTATGTTGAGTATTTTGGTTTTCATAGCTGTAATGAATTGTTTGTTTAATTGTTTACAAGTGAATTAAATCAATATTATATATATATATATATATATATATATATATATATATATATATATATATATATAATTTACTATAGTTATGAACTTTAACTTCTATATTTTATTATGAATATTTATGGTATTAAGTCATTCTTTTAAGAGATAGATGTTAAGTTGTTGAAATTTGAAGAAAAAATGTGTGTTGCTAACTTAAATGCAATTTATCATCTAATGCTTTAGATGTCGGATTTTTCATCTTGGCTCATAGTCGTCGTTTTTGCTGATTTTTTTACTATTTAATTCAATGGAATGATTTGCCTCTAAAAAATTTCTTTATATCACACGTTTTTTTGATATATTCCATTGTTATGAATTGGACCCCAGATAAAATTTTCTGCTTCTGCCACTGCTACCGAACATAATGAGATACACAACATAGTGCATCCAGATGCACCACCATGTATATTGAGATGCACCATCATGTATACTAAGATGCACCGCACTTGAGATGCACAATAATATGTAATGAGATGTATCATGCAGTGTAATAAATTTCATACATACACTTTATAAAAATAAAAATAGAAAAAAGAGCCACGTGCACAACACGCGCCGTGTGTGGGAGGCGCGCGCTTGCAGTGCACGCACCACGCGTCCGTCGCACAGCGTGTGACGCGTTGCACCCAAGTATAGCTCACTGAAATACTATGATTGAAGTTACGTAATGTATTAATATGTTAAAGGCCTATAGTCTACAACTAACTCAATGTGTTATCATTTTAATCGTGTAAAAAAATATTTCTTTCAACTAGATTTTAAGTGGGTTCAATTCCTCGTACTTGCGGCATAGCATTTTCCTATATTATTGGTATAATGATCTCATTCTTGTCTCATCCATATAGTGCTGCAATAATTTATTTTATAATTTCTATCACATGTAATTTCCTACAAAAATAAACTTCATATAATAATCATTAAGATATTCATAACTTCCTCTCATAACTAATTAGATGATGCATAATTTATTGTGGTCATAAATCATAAACATAATAAATGCCGTTGATATATAAGATAAAATCACAAAATCACAAAAAATACAAGTACTAAAATCTTTGTCAAAAGTAAAAGGAAAAAAAAAACTGTAGTTTTATAGCTTTTTTTTTTTGTTTTTTTTTGAGGATGTATTTTTATAGCTAGGCAACTTTATATCAAATCAAAGATTTGTGAGAAGGATTAAATACGTATAAAAAAATGAACAAAGCTACAAACAGTGAAAAAAGAAGTGATGGCCAGCTATAGCAAAGCTGTGGACTGTGAAATGTGAATCTGCCAAATGTGTGGGGTAGGAAGCAAGAAAATGGCTCTTCATTTTCACACACAACACACACAACACACACTAGCTAAAACTTTGTTATGCGTGTGTTCGAAAAAACACACCTTTTCTGTTTTAGGGTTTTGTCATCTCCAACAACAAGACATGCATAAAATTAATGTTGGGTCTCTTGAAATTATTTATTTGATTTTTTAATTACTATGTTACATACTACTGTCTACTTCTCCCATAGATTAAAGGAATCTCTTGCCCACTCTTCTCTAGAGCGGTCAAAAATTGATCTGATCCATCCGATGTTATATGGCCCATTTGAAATAAAGCGGGTAACATATGGATGTAAAAATAACGTCAAGCTCAATGAACTTGAGCTGCTCCAAACCATTTTTAATTACACTATAATCAATATTTCGAGCTAAGCTAAACTGTCATTTTTATGGTTCAATCCCACCCTATTTTGTGTCTATACGTGAAGATTTCTTTAGGTGAAATAGTTTTGGTGAGTCATGTCTCTAGGAAAGTCGGCTCAGATATTAACTGTGTTTGGTAGAAATTTAAATACCACTGGAGTGTGACATGATAGCATGGCCCTAAATTTTAAGTGATTAGTGAAAGTTATTTTCCTAAAATAAAATGAACTTGCCAAAAAAATTAAGGTAACATTATGGAAAAAAATAAAACAATGTGACTAAATATAGTATTTTCTCTACGGATATTCCAATATCTTAAATTTTATTCATTAATTACAGTGATTTAATGATCTCATTAGCTTAGTAAATAAATTGAAAACCCATCAACATCGCCCGCCAGTTCAAGCCAGTGCTTATTTACCCAGATTCAATTAAATCAAGAGATCAAATAAAATTGTAAATTCATTTTCCTGGTCATGAATTAAGCTTTTCATGCAAAATTTAAATTAATTAATAAACAATTGAAAGATCAATCCTTTTTATGTATATAGTCTATTGACTTCGGCGCATTCTTTAGTCTTAATCAGAAGCAATCTTTAAATATGCTTTAAAGAATGTTTGGGTATGTTTCCTTTTGCCCACTTTTTTCAATTCCACCTTTTCACTAACAATCATTGAATATCCTCCTCCAATCTGAAATGATTCGAGTATTTCATTCAAAAACTCTAATTAGTTCCTCCGTCCCGCCGAATACGATTTAGTTCAGAATTATGAACACGGAGATTAAGAAAAAATGTATTGAGTATAAAGAGAATGTTTAATATAGTGTGAATGTAATATTATAATGTTAATAAAGTTATAGATGAGATGGTTGATAGTGTGTAGTGGGAGTAGGTTAGTAGGGTTTAGATGGAATGGTGGGTCACATATAGTGTGAATGCAACATTTTATAATATTAAATATACACTAATTATTTCCTTTAAAGGAAACAAACCAAGTATGGTGGGACGTCTCAAAATGGAAAACAGGCCGTCGGTGGGATGGAGGGAGTATTTGATTAGAATAAAATAAATATATACTATCTCAGAACTTTGCTTTCTTTTGCGTAAATATGTTAGAAGGCTTATAAGTTATTTAGTTAGACTGCCCGCAGCGGGCTGTCTCGAAGGTGTCTCGAGACAGCCGCTGCGGTGAGACAAGCCGGTGCAGGGACGGACGGCTCGAGACCGTCTCGCGGCGACGAGACAGTTTCGATGTGGCGCGTGGCCATCACGCGTTGCCGATTTTCAATTTTTTTTTTAAATAGGCGCGTGCACTGCACGCGCCAAAAAGAAAATATTGAACAACGGTTATATCACATCCAACGGGTATACAACAGCTATTTCAGCCGATTTTCCTTTTTTGTTTCTTAATTCATCCCTATAAATATATACTTCATACCACAATCATCTCCACACCAAAAAATCCTCCTCCTTTTATTTTCTCTCTAATTTTCTCTCAAATATTTTACAAAAAAAAAAATGTCTTCGTTGTCCGACTCCTCAACCGGCTACTCTTCCCATGGCACCGATGACGAGATTATATCGATGGTGTCGAACCTCCAAGCTGCTGCCGCTCGATTCTTCACCAAAAAGAAAAAAAAGGTGAAGAGGACGGTCGTACACCGCGATCGGGAGGCGGCCCTGCAGCAGTTGATGGCCGACTACTTCAACGACAACCCGACGTACGGCCCAACATTTTTCCGCCGGCGTTTTCGGATGCACAAGCACCTGTTCTTGAGGATTTGCACCGCGTTGGAGCAGAATGTGCGATACTTCCAGCAGAAGCAAGATGCAACCGGCAAATGGGGCCTCACGTCGGTGCAAAAGTGCACAATGGCCATTCGCCAACTAGCCACTGATGGAGCTCCGGATACATTCGACGAATACTTGAAGATCGGCGATAGCACCGGCCGTCTTAGCCTCCGGAAGTTTTGCGAAGGTATCATCCAGCTATTCGGTGACGTGTATTTGAGGAGGCCAAATGCACAAGACACCGCTCGGCTGCTGCGGATGCACGAGGAGAGGCATGGCTTTCCGGAGATGCTCGGTAGCTTGGACTGCATGCACTGGGCGTGGAGGAATTGCCCGAAGGCGTGGTCGGCTGCCTACACTCGAGAAGATATAGGCGTGCCTTCCTTGATTCTTGAGGTCGTGGAGTCTCAAGACTTATGGATCTGGCACGCCTTTTTTGAAGTAGCCGGTTCCAACAACGATATCAACGTCCTCAATCAGTCACCCCTATTTGAGGACGTGCTTGAAGAACGTACTCCGTCGTGCCAGTACGTGGTAAACGGAAAGCCCTACGACGGCGGTTACTACTTAACCGGTGGGATCTACCCGGATTGGGCTGCTCTGATCAAGGCTCCTCCGCTTGCAACGGACCAGAAGGCGGCGCAGTTTAAGAAAATGCAGGAAGCGGCGCGGAAGGATATCGAACGGGCATTCGGTGTTCTTCAGGCCCGATGGGGAATTATCCGGAACCCGACGCGGAACTGGTACACAAAGCACCTCCGCAACATCATGTTTACGTGCATTATTTTGCACAACATGATCATTGAAGACGAGGGGAGGACGTCGAGAACTGGAGAGAGGACACAGAAACGACGTTGGGTAGTAATGTCACTCATGTCCCCGTTCCGCAATCATGGAAGAATTTTCTCAAACGGGACGCCACATTGAGAGATGTGAGGAAGCACCATCGGCTCACAAATGATTTGATCGAGCATCTTTGGAGCCTATTTGGAGCAGTTGACGAGTAGGATGTTTTTTAAAATTTTAAATTTTAATTAATGTAATGTTTTTATTTGTTTTATTTCAATTAATGTATTGTACTAGTTATTTGTTTAAATTAATGAAATTAGAATTTTCTTATTAAAATTAATGCAAAATAGAAATTCAGAAATTCCTTAGAGACATCCCTTAGAGACAGCTCCACTGCAACTCACTGTCTCTATCTCCATAAAATCCTTAGAGACACCCCTTAGAGACACTACCACTGCAGATAGTCTTATTTAACACTATTCTTCAAGTGTAACCCTCCAAAAGTCCAAATACATGAGGTAAAGAAAATACCTCATAATGAAATTTTTATAAATTCGAATCGTAAAGTAAAAATACTAAGAACATGTCTATAAGAAACGGTTACAGTCTTACAGTAAAAATAAAATACTACTCCAATATAGTTGAGTTTTATAGTGATACCTGGTTAGGGAGTTTATACCTAAACCTAAGTATTAGTAACTGAGAATTCTCATCGCTAAGAGCATGTACTACAATGGTCTTGTTAGACCTAGGTCTAAGCACTGAGAAGCGTGATTTTAATGATTGTTGGTGTTGAGTTAGACATAGGTTGATTTTCCCACTACAATGGGGTTGAGTAAGACCTAGGTCTAAGCACTGGGAAACGTGAATTTAATGATTGAATAAATTTTATTTTGTTGTTTTTTTTATTTGTAATAAATATTATAAAAACTAACTTAATTAAATTCAGAATTTAATAAATGATAATTTTATTGAATTAAAAAAAAAAGACAACTCATAATTTTTTTTTTTTGAAAAAATGAGTGAATTTGTATGATGAATGAATTAGATGAATTGATGTGATGGTGTGATATGGATGAATTGATGTGGTGTTGTGGTGGGATATATATAGGAAAAAATTGGAGATATTACCATTGCTCCTTTACATATATACGTTGGACACAAAAAAAATATACCCGTTGATTTCTCTATTTTTTAATTAGAAAATGAAAAAAAAAGGACAGGACCAATAGGGACATGCCACGTGTCCCCATTTTGCAACCGGGCGGAGTCGAGCGAACGACACCGCGATCGCCACCCCCTTCGACACAGGAGGGTGTCGATCCCCCACTCCGGCATCGACACATGGTGTGTCGAGTGGGGGGTGGATCGATCCCCTTTGACACCATGATCGATACCCCCTTTAGAGCCCGTTGTATATGTTCTAATAATAAATAGAAAAGTAATTTGTCCTATAATCATAATTTTTTTGATAATGATAATAATGGCTCATAAACATATTAATAAAATGTAGGAGATTAAAAATTCTACGAACCGAGCATAGGCCTAATATAAGCTGGTAAAACAGTTGGACCTTCAAGACTTTAGGCCCGGTAAAATTTCAGTCCGATTAAATGTGACAGGCTACAGCAGGTATCGGTTGCTCTGAAGGATGCAGCGCTGGGCCCAAAAACCGACAGGTGTACATCTCTAGGCCGTTGGTTTTTTATGTCCACTGTGCCTATGCGCTATTCACGGGTTCACTATTTAACTTCATCCCTTTATGTCGCAGTGCCGTACCATCGTCATTATGATTTTATTTAACTTTATTTTATCGGTCTGCAATATTGATGTCACATTATGAACGGTAAGAATTTTAAGAAAATACTCCCTCCTATTCTTTTTATTTGTCATCTTAAGTTCAAACACATTTTTTAAAAAAAATATGTTTTATCTAATATAACCTTATTTAATGTTATTCTATTTACTATAATCCAATTTTTATTTGGTGGATAACAAAGAAGTGTTCTTTCATCTTCTACTACAAATCACTACAAATTAGGAATTATTGATTAGTAATTAATGAAAGATGAATTAATGAAGGGTAAGGTTGGCCAAAATAGTTAGAACGTCAGTCAAAAAGCAAAAAAATAAAAACCTAATACGTAAAACTTTATGAATAAGAGGGAGTAATGGATAATAGTGGAATCATAGTGGATATTATTATGAGTGGAGTAAGGATCTCGCTATGAATTTGGGTAGAGTAGTGACAAATATAAGGTTAAAAATAATGTATTATGTGAACCCTACTACTATAAATGGAAGTGACAACCATATCGTGGACGGGAGGACCTAAATGACAAAAGTGGCAACGCTATCGGGGACAGAGGGAATATTTTATTTAATTTCAATTTCCTTTTTATTTAGGGCTTTGTTGTTAGAACACCTGTAGCGCGCGGCGCCAGCGGCTCGCTGCGAGCGCCTATTCTTCCGTAGGCGTTGCCGTTGCACCGTTGGCGATGCTCACTGGCGCGATCGCGCCTTTCTGGGGCGGCCTCTCATTGGTTGTTGAGGTAGCCGTTGGCCGCTCAAACGACTAACTCATTTAATTTTTTTTAATCACTTTTATCCCTATAAATACTACTAATACTTATCTTTTCACTTATTTTTCACTCCATTCTTCATCTTCATCTTCTTCTCAATTCCCTCTCAAATCTCTCAATTCTCAAAGGCTCATCGTCATGGGTACTTCGAAGCCGAGACCGAAGCCCTTGCACGAGCTTGGCTCAACTAAACCAAGCATTACGTGGAGGGCAAATGTGGCAGTAGATCACGGATCGGTACAATTCGACGCGGCTCGACGTCACTGTGGTCCACAATGCCAATAAGTTGCGCCACCACTGGAATCAAAATCGTAATAATATCCTTATATTCGACGGCATGCACGTGGCAGCCCGCTAGCGAACTCTTGGCGCTACAATCGAACAGATCCTCGCTACAAGTTTAGCCGAGTACCAAGCTACAATGAGGGATCCATTCAAGCACTTCAGCACGTGAAAGCTAGTCAAGGACAAGTCAAATTTTCGTTGCTAATTTAATTTTCAATTATGGTAATGTATCAATTTACTTTCAATTCAATAAAATGCGATTTTATTTAAATTGCGTACCATTTTTTAATCTCTAAAATTTAAAAATAAAATGAATTAAAAAAATGGGTGAGTGTTGTAGCTGGCACCGTTATGGGAAAAGAAGAGAGCCAGCGGGCTCTCTCAAATTTTGACGGTGTCCACACTTTGGGTTGGTACCGTTATAAATGTCTAAGCATGATAGAATATGACAGAATAGTTAAAAAATTATATAAAGTAAAATTCCAATTATAACATTATATATAATTAAAAGAATTAATAAAGAAAATTAGCTATTTCTATTTTCTCTCTCTCATCTCAATCTCACTCTCATTCAATTCTCGGTCATCTCTCTCACTCTCATTCTCGGTTGAACACATGATGGATTGGATCAGATTTAAACAATTATCTATGGATAATTGTTACCAAACCTACAGTATAATTATATATATAAGATAAAAAAATATTACATATACAATCTATAATATAATTATAAATATTAGTATAAATATTATTCCATATATCCACGATAAGTGTGATGTTCTTTCTTTTTTCATCCCCCACAATAAGTGTGGTATTTCTTTAAATGAAAATGACTCCACTCACAATACTCTATCACTCTTAAAACTCATGTTACTCCCTCCGTACATTTATCGTGGACGGATAAGGTAATAATTTTAGGGTTATATATATATATATATATATATATAAGATTCATCATAGATTTTTTTAGTAAATAATTGTCCTAAGATTTATTTAATGAAATATTCTATCAATACTTATTTTTAATTATATTTATAATAATTTGTCATTTCTACTATTTACTATTGATGTTTATTTGTTAGTACTTGGGTTTTAGCGAGTATAACCAAATGGATTTGGGACAGGATTGAATTTGAAAAATGCTTGGTGAGTGAGTACCCAATGCATTGTCATTTCTAGTCTCACATTTTTGAAGTAATATATTGGTTCTCCGTCTCATAACAAGTGTCTTTTTTTTTCTTTTTTTTCTGTCACACAAAATTTAGGAAGAATGTTGAAGAATAAAGAGATATAAGAATAGTGTGACCACACTTTTTTGTGAAAGAAATTGATTTTCATAAATGGAAATGAGATATTTAGGTGGGACATCTCAAAAAGTAATACTCCATCTCTTTACGAAATAAACATGTACTCCCTCCATCCACGAAATAAACTCCTACTTGTCCACAAAATAAACTCCTACTCTGCGTTTTGGACAATTATACCCTCTATTCTTTCCTATTTTTTCTACCCTTTACAACTAATGGACCCACCACTACCTATTAACCCTGTTATTACTCCCTAATTAAACCCACTAATCACCCAACCCAATTAACACTTCCTACCCCACAACCCAATACCCTATTAACAATCGAATCATCCTCCACTACCCAATTCCTCCCCCAAATCGGCAAAGCTGAAACCCTAACTCACTTCTTCTCTCTCACGCCGCAATCCTCTATGTCTATGGCACCCTTTCAATCTTACTCTGATTCTCTCTCTGCAACTCCCGATCAAAATGATACTCCTTCCTTCATTTCTTATTTAACCATTCCTATTGCAACTCACTTCTCTCTAATTCCCGATTATTCGTGGGAGTTGGAGACTGACTCTGTGGATATGGTGCGGGAAACAACTTTTCCGATGATGGAATCGGAGGAGGAAACTGTGCGGATTGATGATTCGGAGGACTTCATTCCTCTATCTGATTCGGAGGAGTTCATATGGAAATATGAGGCGGAGGAGGTGGTTGGTCTCTCCTATTTCGAGTCCACCAACGATGAATCTGCTTTGATCTGTGCAGATTTCGTCGTCTTCCCTGAAATTTGGGTGCCGGAAACACCCAACTGCTCCGATATGCCGCCATTTATCCCTGCGGGGTGGAAGAGCAAAGTAGAGAGAGTCCGATATTTGCAGACTCTAGGGATCTTCGTGCCTTCTGTGTTATCTCTCATCTAGGTGATTGCGTTCTTATCTCTGACCTCTGATTTCTGATTGGTGATCTATGATCTGTGATTGGTGATTTGCTGATCTCTGATTTGTGATTGGTGATCTATGATCTGTGGTGGTTGTTGTAGCTGATCTATGATGACAGATCTATGATTGTTGTAGTTGATCTATGATTTGTGATTTCTGATTGGTGATCTCTGATTTGTGATTTATGATTGAAGGGGTTGGCTGGTGATGCCATCTATTTTTGATTTATGATCTCTAATTTGCTTTTGGTGATCTGTGATCTGTGGTGTCTGTTGTAGCTTATCTGTGAATTGTGATTTCTGATTTCAGCTTTTTGATAGAACATGATACTGCACTTGAACTTGGCTGGTTTATGTGTTTCATTGAACAAGATACTACACTTGATTGAAGGGGTTGACTGGTGATGCCATCTATTTTTGACCTTGCCCTTGCATATGCCATTTTTTTTTTGTAATAAAGTTGTACTGTTTTGAGTTGTTGAGAGCAGATTTGCCTCTTGAACTTGGGTGCTGGTTTATGTGTTTAATTGAACAAGATACTACACTTGATTGAACATGATACTACACTTGATTGAACATGATACTACACTATGTTTTAGTTTCTTCCCTATGATGACATTGGTGTGTGAATTCTTTGTCTGAGGGGTTGGATGTTGTTTCTTAGATTGATATGATGTACTGAAATCAACACTTAATGATGCCACCACTAGGTGATGATCCATTACCTAGTTTTGGAGGTTGATTTAAGTGTTAAAAAGGCTAAAAAAACAGTCAATGATGCAAAAGGTTGTGTTGAGACTGATTTCCTTAGTAAAATAGCCACAAAAAACAGTTTACATTCCAAACACATAAAAAAAACCTTAACAGTGTTTGCCCCTGCAAACCTTAGCAAAAAACATGGAATTTCTAGCCTTAATCACTAATTCCCACATGCTGTATTCCCTGAACAAGATCATGCAAACTGTACATTTCAATTCCTTCACATCCTTGAGAATTTAGGAAGTCTAAATTGTCCCTAACAAGCTTCTCTTCAACCTCAATGCACTCTGGTAGAATTTCAAGCCCTGCCAATCTTTCCTTGTTCATGTGAGGAATTTTATAGTTATTGCCACCCTTATCTTTCATTATCTTTTCATAGCATTCTTGCAGTGTAAGGAACACATGATTGAGCTTCTTTGCTGGATATTCTTCATATGCATCTCTGACATTTTGTAGTAACTCTTCCACATTCTTGGCTGGTTTCTGATCTTTGAGGGTTTGTATGGCTCTAAAGAAGCCAATATCATTAATATTTGTGTCAGGAGAATTAGCAGGTTGGCAGACTAATGTGATGTCAAATCCATTAGCTTTTGCAACTGCTAAAAACTCTGGATCATCTGGTTTAATGCGTGGTTTCGCATTATCTTGTTGGATAAATATGTGCTTGCTTAAACAATCTGGCCACTTAGCCATAAACACTGGCACCATCTGCATGAATGAAATATCCATGTCTAAATGATGAATCTGTATTGATTCTGATAGGAAAGGTATAAAGATCCATACCTTCTTGATTAGGCAGTCCTTTGTGATTGGTTTTGTGATGGCTTGTATTGTTTTGACTTCTACGGTGCCTTTCTCTCTGTTTTTGGAATTTCTTTGTGCTGGTTCCTCTGTTATGAATGGAAAAATGCCAATTTTTCCATCAAAAATGACTTTCCCCTGTGCATCTATGATTGGTCTTGAAACTGCACTATTAAACATGATCTTGGGAATGTATCTCTTTGATTTTCATGTCTTATAAGGTTCAACCTCATCTGGCAGCATGTAGTATCTGTCCTTCACTTTAGTTAAGTAAAACCACTTCTCATCTATGTGTATAGTATTGTACATGCTCTGAAATTTGATGAAACCTCCCTCAATGACTGAAGTAAGCTGACTAAGGCTCCAACTTAGCCTACACAACTTATTTAGAGGGGTGAGAAATGGTATGACATTGGTGTGTGGTTTAAGCTTCTTGTCTTTCACCCACACATGAATTAGTGATTTGCTTACTCGATTTTCCATTTATCCTTATGCACTGACTCTTTCTTCATTAACTTTAACTGTATAGGTACTCCGGAAGCTTGCTGCAATGATGCTGATTTCCATATGGACCATATGGTCCTCAAATCAACATGGAAAATCTGAGCAGCCTCTTTTTTGCAACCATAAAGAAGCTTGCCCCCACTGCTGTGCTGTAGCAACCATTGGGCGATGTTGTTTTTCTCATCATTTGTTAGTTTTGGCCTTGCCCTTGCATCTGCCATTTTTTTTTTTGTAATGAAGCTGTACTGTTTTGAGTTGTTGAGAGCAGATTTGCCTCTTGAATGCTCTATTTATTGTTGTTGTTGTAAGGGATTACTGTAGTTTGAAATCCCCCCCAAAATATTTAGTCACTTCAGCTGCTATTTTTTGGATTGTTTAATCAATGAAAAAGTGTTTTGGCTCCATTTTAGTGTGTTTACCCTCCATATTCGAATTCCCTCCAAATTTTTATTTATGGTATTTAGCTGATCTGTCATTTTGGAATAAAATAGGTGTGATGCTTGTTTATTCATTACAACAATTTTTTTGCCTAAATATGATTGTACTTGGTGACATGAAAAATCCAAAAATAGCTCAAAAATAAGAAAAACTGCTATACTTAATAAAGAAAAAAGGAAAAACAGGAACTCTATTTATAAGAGTGCAGTCGCCATTTTTAATGAGTGATTAAGAAAAGTAAGACAAAGTCATTAGCACTACCCTTTTCTCCCACTCAAAACACCTTTTTCACTTTTCTTAGTCTCTGTGCCGTCCATGAAATGAGAGTTTATTTCATGGACGGAGGGAGTATTTACCTGCAAAAATTAAATTTGTCCATGTAATAAACTTTTACTTCACTTTTTTCAATCACATCATGTGAGATTTTAATCCACTCACAACAACTTCCACTTTCATTTTACTTTTTCCACTCAAAACAAGTAGAACTCTTCTTCCATTTACAATAATTTTAACTATATTTTATTTTTTTCACTAATAACAAGTGTGACCTTTATTCCACCCACAACAATCTTAACTTCAATATATTTCATATTTTTTTATCTCAACAAGTGGGGCCCAAACTCCACTCATAACACCTTTAGAGCATTTGCAGCGGTGGTATCAAAGAGGGTATCATCTCCCTTGATACTACCCTCGATATCCTCACTCGATATAGGGTATATCGAGCGCTGCTGTGGCATGGTGGGGGGCGGTATCGAGCAGGGGTATATCGAAGGTGGTGTCGTTATATCTACACCGCCTTCGATACCCGTGGTGGGAGCGACGAGGGGACACGTGGCGTGTGCCTATTGGACAGAACAATTTTTTTTTTTTTGTTTTTTTTTGTTTTCAGAATTAACAAAAAAATTCTCAACGGTATAGATACTGGTATCTATATCAATACCCATTGTAAAATTCTACACCGGTATCTATATCAACACCACTAATTATTGAAATCACGCTTCCCGGCGATAGACCCAATATTTATATCGATACTCATTGTGAATGCTTTATCAATTTTCTTAGTCTCCGTGCTGAAAATGAAATGAGAGTTTATTGCGAGGGGAGAAATTTTAATATAGTATATTGAAATTTGAAAGATAAATAATGTAAAATTTATTTTGTCATTATTTCAATATAAATATTGAAATGATTAGGTGTAATAATTAGTGGTAAAATGAGTAAAAATGTCAATTTTCTTGGTATAAATTTTGACGTAACAGCTGATGATACTCCTTCCGTCTATGAAATAAATTTCATTTTATGCTCGGCACAGAAACTAAGAAAATTGATAAAGGAATTGTGAGTGAAGTTTGGGTCCCACTTGTTGAGAGTGGAAAAAGTGAAATGAAAGTTAAAATTATTGTGGGTGGAATAAGAGTCCCACTTATTGTGAGAGTGAAAAAGATAATATATACTAGTTAAAGTTGTTATGAGTGAAATAAGGATTCCACTTATTTTGTGTGGAAAAAATAAAATGAGAATAGAAGTTGTTGTAAATATAGTAAGATTACACATGATATGATTGGAAAAAGTGAAGTTAGAGTTTATTTCATGAAAATATTTTTATTGGTAAGTAGGAGTTTATTTCGTGGAGGAAAGGAGTTTTTATTTAGATACTAATAGTTGTTAACTATTTTGTACTGCATATAAAAATTCCACAGAGAAAGACTATATAACTGTGTAGAATTATATTTCCTTGGAACTTTCTAAATAAAAAATTATGTTACCACTTTTCTAGCAGCTCCAATTTTTTTTTAATGCTACCTGTAGCTAAATTATATAAATTTGTAGAATTCCAGTTCAATTTTGTCTCTCACACTTAATCAATAACTAATTATATACAATCTGATATCTCATTCTCATGAATGGGTGAGTATACATCATTGAATGAGAAACAACAATTATATATATATATATATATATAATAGAAAAAGAAAAGGAGTGGGAATGGTAGGGACACTGGACACATTTGAGAAGAGCAAAATTTTTAGATAAACAATTAATTCAATGAAGAATTTGAACACGCTGTAACCAGTCATAATAATTAAAAATGACATTATAAATTTTGAAACAAGGAAATATATTCTAATTGGTGTATCTACTCTAAATAAAAATATAATTATTTTTATTTTATAATTAACTTTTTATGTTTACGTTTATAATCGGTCACAATGTGTTCGAATAAAATTATTATACTAGAAATAAATGGGCAATATCTTACTAATTGTTGAGGCAAAATAACGTTATTTGAGTGGATTGTGTGCATGCATTACTTTTTGGAGCACCAACGTCTATTCATGGTAATGATACATCAGATCTTTTATTTGAAAAGTTATAAGATATCATATTTTATTCAACTTTATAGTAGTATTTTGCGATCATTACTTTTGAATTCTTTCACTTTTTGTGTTCTTTTGCTGTAATCAAGGATCAAAACAATTTGGCAAGATTTGAATCTTTTAGTCAAATTTTAAGCTTTAGCCGTAGCCATTTTGTATCTAGAATACCCTCTAAAGATTATTTGTGTTTTTTCTTAATATCTAGAATAATTTGACTACTTTAAATACTATATTTTAATCAAACCTTAGCCTTTACCATATTGTATAAGGAAAATTTTATGAGGCCTCTAAAGATATTTTTTCTTTTGAAGAGGATGGTCAAGGAGCCCAGCCCGTGTACTTTTTAACACGTGCCCGTATGTATTCTCTCTTACCAGCCCAGCCCATTGTTATAATCTTCCTCACCATCCTAAAAATGTTATTAACCATTCTTTTTAAAGTTTCTTTGTTTTTCTTTAGAATAAATTGAATCTTCTTTTTTCGAGCTTCATGTATGATACTTTAATAATGAAGATGAAATATATATTCTGCATAAAATATGAACTTGTTTATATAGGGAGTGATTTTAGTGGAAAAAACTTTTAAACTAAGAAATAAAAATAAATTTTGACAACACATTTGTAAAGAACTAGTGTGTAAATCCAAAATTATTATTTAATAAAATTAATATAATTTAATATGTGATAGCATAAAAAATGTATTATTTGTTAATTTTTTAAAAAAACACTTTTTGAAATAGCCATACCCAATATTTGGCCCATCATATTGATAAACACAAATTTTTACCATTCTTTTTAGGCAAATTCTTGTATGCAATCGGTCTCCCGCTGTGAGATCGGGTTGATCCGGTCAACGCGTTGACTTTTTATTTTATTTATTTATTCATATTTATTTTTTATTTTTGAGTTTTATTTTTATTTTTGGGAATACGTTCATATGCACATCACCATATATTCATATGCACTGCACTTTATGTTCATATGCACAACCTTTTTCCACTTGTTTTTTTTTTTAATCATGTCATATGCACTTCAAAGTGTATCCACATGCACAAACATGTTAACCCATATCCACCACATTGTATTTCCATATGCACAACCAATTTTTGATTTTTGTTTTTTAAATTTTCAAATTTATTTTGCACTCTTTTTTTTGTTTGCCTCTTCGTTGTTTTGTTTGCCGCTTCTTCTTTGATCAAGATTCGAGCGAGGGGAGCCGAAGGCCTCGGAGCGAGCCGAAAAAGTTCAAATTGTTGCTGTAAACACAAAATATGTATTTATTCAATAAACACAAATATGAATACAAATATACGAATTTCGAATATATGCGGGTTCAATCTCTATTTGATCCTCCGATTCTTCTCTTCACTTTGACCCTCGAACGGTCTTCAAGCAGCCTTTGAGATTTTCTGTAGAAGTATGCCTCCTAGATCTCCTTGGACTTGATCTTCAAGCTTTGTAACGTTGATACGGATGACTTTCGTCTTGCTTCCGAAGTAAACGTTGAGCTTTGATCTTTGTGCTTGATGACGTTGACTTGATCTTTGAGGTTGATGGCGTTGACTTGAGTTTCGGGGTTAATGGCGTTGACTTGAACTTTGGGATTGATGGTGTTGATGCGGAGGACGTTCGCCTTGTTTCCAAAGTAAACGTTGAGCGTCGAGCTTTATAACGTTGACGTGGAGGGCTTTTGTCTTGTTTCTGGATCAAGCGCCACTTGAGATATTTTCGCCGAAGAACGCGTTGCTTTCCACGAAGAACGCCTTGAATTTCGTTGGGACACCTTGAATATTGAGAGAGAAAACTTGGAGAAATTATCTCTTCAATTCTTGAGCACTTGAAGATGATTTTTAGATGTGATTTAAAGTTGTGTAGAGACCCCTATTTATAGTTGTAAGAAGAGAGAAGTTGAGTGAGCTTTGGACTCCATCATGGGCTCTAAGGGCTTAAGTGGCGCGATATCATTGACTCTTGAATATTGATGTATATCCCTTTACTTGTTGCCAAATAAATAGATATTTATCACCATATAAAGACATACTTATCAATTAAATAACTTATTTAATATGGATATCATAAGATTTCATGATAAAATAGGATAATAAAATCAATAAAATATTTCATTAAATTTTCGATATCTACAAATGCCCCCTCGAGACTTGTTCATGGACGACTTGTCGTGAAAATGAATGAGTCTAGATAAATTTGAGTTTGGTAGATAGTTTATACTCATATCAAGGAGTTCTTTATCTTCAACTTGTGAATAGTTTATACTTATAATCAAGAGTTTTTGAATTTGATAAAAAGTTTAAACTCGTTTCAAGGAGTCTTTAATTTGGACTTGATTTTAGATAGTTTATGCTCGTATCAAGGAGCATCCATTTGATTTCAATTGTAGACCTTTTATACTCGTGTCAATGAGTCTTCACTTGATTTGAATTTGTAAACATTTTATGCTCGTGTTAAGGAGTCTTTGACTTGGACGATTCTTCAAAGAATTTGATCATAGTTTTAAGGAGGGGCGCCGTACATAGTTTATACTCATGCGGGCCAGGAGTAACATGCAGTTTAGGCTCATGTGTCATGGAGCATTGTAGATAGTTTAGTCTCTTATCAAGGAGCGATGTAGACAGTTTAGACTCTTATCAAGGTGCGTTGTAGATAGTTTAAGCTCTTATCAAGGAACACTTGAAGTTATTTGATCGAAAAGTTTAGATGATTTTTACTCTCATCTAGGAGCTATGTAGATAGTTTAGGCTCTTATCAAGGAGCGTTGACTTCATGGATTCTACCAAGTATCAGAAGATTGATTTGTAGCATATTCTTCGTCTTCACTTGTAGCTTCTTCATCACTTGAACTTTCTTTAGGAGATTTGCCCCCATGGCTTGTTTCTTGATTTTCTTCAAAGTTGTGATCATCTTCAATCGAAAGATCTTCAACTCCATTTGCAATTATGCTCAACTCCATGTCATGAGCTCTTATAGCCAATTCTTCGAAGGTATTTGGCTAAATTTCTTTTAAGATGTATCGAAGACTCCAATGCATGCCTTGAGTGCACATCTCAATTGCAGAAGTTTCAGACAAACGATCTTTGCAATTTAAGCTTAAGTCCCTCCAACGATTGATGTAGTCGATGACGGGCTCGTCTTTACATTGACTTGACTTTGTAAGCTCCACCATGCTCACCGTCCTTCGAGTGCTATAGAAGCGATTGGAGAATTCTTGCTCCAATTGCCCCCAACTATCAATTGAATTTGGCTGCAAGTCAGCATACCAATCAAAAACATTGTCATTCAAAGAACGCACGAACTGCTTCACCATGTGATCTCCATATGTTCTAGCGTCGTTGCAAGTCTCTATGAAGTGGGCTATATGTTGCTTTGGATTTCCTTTGCCATCAAATTGTTGAAACTTTGGAGGCTAATAGCCGATCGGCATCTTCAAGCTTTCAATCCTTGGAGTGTATTGTTTGCTATAAGTCCATGATGATTTGGAGGTCCCTTCGAACTTGTCCTTAATTATCTTCTTGATGAATGCTTTGAGTTGATCGGCATGCATCAATCCATTGGAAGAGACTTCAAGCTCCTTAGTCGGAGATTTGTCACCATCTTTTGGCTCCATGAAAAGCTCGGCTTCTTGATCGTCCTTTGCTTGTTGGCTTCTCATATCCAAAGTATTTGCATTTTCTAGCTTTGCGAGTTGAACATCTCGTTCTTCTAAGCGTTTGGCAAGTCCTTCTGCAAGCTTTGTCAACTTTGCGATTTGCTCCTCAAGACTTGTAGACATCTTCTTTGTATTTGGCAAAGAGAAGTGAGAGGTAGAGATTGTCCCACTAGGCATGCCAAAATCTATAAACACAAAATATGTATTTATTCAATAAACACAAATATGAATACAAATATACGAATTTTGAATATATGCGGGTTCAATCTCTATTTGATCCTCCGATTCTTCTCTTCACTTTGACCCTCGAACGGTCTTCAAGCAGCCTTTGAGATTTTTTGTAGAAGTATGCCTCCTAAATCTCCTTGGACTTGATCTTCAAGCTTTGTAACATTGATACGGATGACTTTCGTCTTGCTTCCGAAGTAAACGTTGAGCTTTGATCTTTGTGCTTGATGACGTTGACTTGATCTTTGAGGTTGATGGCGTTGACTTGAGTTTCGGGGTTGATGGCGTTGACTTGAGCTTTGGGATTGATGGTGTTGATGCGGAGGACGTTCGCCTTGTTTCCAAAGTAAACGTTGAGCGTCGAGCTTTATAACGTTGACGTGGAGGGCTTTTGTCTTGTTTCCGGATCAAGCGCCACTTGAGATATTTTCTCCGAAGAACGCGTTGCTTTTCAAGAACGCCTTGAATTTCGTTGGGACACCTTGAATATTGAGAGAGAAAACTTGGAGAAATTATCTCTTCAATTCTCGAGCACTTGAAGATGATTTTTAGGTGTGATTTAAAGTTGTGTAGAGACCCCTATTTATAGTTGTAGGAAGAGAGAAGTTGAGTGGGCTTTGGACTCCATCATGGGCTCTAAGGGCTTAAGTGGCGCGATATCATTGACTCTTGAATATTGATGTATATCCCTTTACTTGTTGCCAAAGAAATAGATATTTATCACCATATAAAGACATACTTATCAATTAAATAACTTAATTAATATGGATATCATAAGATTCCATGATAAAATAAGATAATAAAATCAATAAAATATTTCATTAAATTTTCGATATCTACAGTTGCCCGACAATTATCCTTATATTAGTAATCGGAGCGAAGGCGGAGCCGTAAAATCGTAGCCGAAGGCGGAGCCGATGGCTCCATCGGAATAAAACAAAATAAAAAAACTGTAAAAAAAAAAATTAGAAAAAGTTGGTGCATATGGATACTCTTCAGTGTGCATATGAACATTAAGTGGTGTGCATATGAATATATGATGGTGTGCATATGAATATATAGTTGTGTGAATATGAATATATCGCAAAAAAAAAAAAACTAGAAAAAGTTGGTGCATATAGATAGTCTTCGGTGTGTTATGAACATGAAGTGGTGTGCATATAAATATATGGTGGTGTGCATATGGACGTATTGCAAAAAAAATAATAAATAAATAAAAATCAAAATAAAAATAAAAATAGGGTGCGTAGAAAATACGCGCCGCGCGTGAAGCGCACTCGTGCAGTGCACGCACCACGCGCGCATCTCTCTATGTGAGACGCGTCTCATGAGAGCGTAGCTCTTCTTTTTATTGAAACTTGGATACCATTATTAACTCAGATCCAATTCTAAATTCGGATCCTATTGTCAAGCCCGCCCGGTCCTGGCCTTACCCATCGCCCCCCTCTTTCCTTCACTTTGTTCTCTCTCTCTTAATTTTTCTTCCATCCGACCTCCGTAGCCACTTCCTCCTCCGCCTTCCGCCGCCAACTCAATAAACCTTCTTCCACCGCAGCCGCCAACTTCACCTCAGCCGAGCTTGCTGGATCTGGTCGTCAAACATGTCGTCTTTATCGGCATCTCGCACCACCCAAAGGAATTTCACTCCGCTCTGCTCCAATCCCAAGGCTGGCTCTGTAATTTCATCTTCGGACATCGAAATCGTGGTAGGAACGTGACGTAGAACACAAAATTCAGCTCATGATTTGTTGAGCAATTCAAGGGTTTTATGGTGGATTTGAGATTCAGTATCCGGCGGCGGAAGAATTGGACCAATCGCCCAACTCTTTCGGTTCCCGATTGCGTTTTCTTTCTCTAGAAAGATCTTCAAATCTGAATTTCAGTGGCGTGGTCGTGCTTGATCTCAAGGTTTATATGCTCTTGTCTAGCTATTGAAATGTATTTGCGGAATTGTATATCAGAACTGGTGAAGATCGATGATCCCATAATTTTATATCAGAATTGGTGGTTGACGTTGGTTAGTTGTTTTGTTATGTTTTGCTTTGTTTCATTTTGTTTTCGTTTTCATGTAACTGTTTCAGAAAGCCTTGTTAATGTATAAAAGACATCAAGTTTTCTTCTTTGTTTCGTTTTGTTTCTGTAACTGCTTTCCATTCACAAAATAGGTGAAAATCTGGGTTTTGAAATGGTTAGAATGGGACACGTGGATTCCGTTCGTACCGATTGTGCCAACATCTTAGCACAATTAAAAGTTGTTCGTCCCAATTGTACCACAGTGCAACAAGTTATAATTTGGAACAATTGGTACATATTAGACCATTCGTCCCAATTGTATTACAACCATAATTTGGTACAATTGAAACTAATTAGATCATTCGTCCCAATTGTACCAAATTTGGGACATTTAACACTAATAAGATTAAATTGTACCAAATGTATTAATATCCGCGTCCTAATCGACGACCCTTGACTTCCGCGCCCCCTGCATTAAGGGTATTTTTGTCCCAAATTGCAAATAATAGCATAAATTTGTGTTTACAAAGAGGGTGGACCTGAATATTGAATTTTAATCCCCGTTATGGCTATAAAAATATATATTCTTTTTTTAGGTAATACCCATTAAAAATTCTAATATAATTTACACTCATTTTTATAGATAGTTTTCAAAGTTCTATTTTCTTATCAAAATTGATGTGTGATATAAACTATTTACTTCTCAAAGAGATTGTCTTGTGTAGTTTTGTTTTGTTTTGTTTTTTTTTTCCTGAAGACTGTCTATAAGAATGAATGTGACCATAAATATCCTTAATTTTATGAGTTCAACATAAATTTATAAAAAAATAAAAGTTACCCTACCGGTACTGAATCGGCTTCTCTACGAGCAAAATTCTGGGTCAGAATTAGTTCGTTGATAAATACTAGTAGTTAATAATTTTTTTGCCAATTTTTCTACACATTCGATATTTTCCAGCGAAGATGATTAATAAAACAATTCGAGATGATGTATTCAGGATTATTAAGACTTGTTTAAAATTTATATACTCGTACTTTTCAAACCCAATAAAAAAATTATTCATCTGTGTTCCTTTCTAAAAATATTTGTATAGCAATACCCGTCAGTTAGAAATTGAGCGGTCTACCGCCACAATTCCTTGTCTGAACCCGGAACCGGCCCGATGACCATAGTTCTGATTTATAAGTGCGTAATTTATGAATCTCGTTTAGAATTTATGTAGACCAAACTTTAATAAAAAAAACGATTGTACTATTCGTTCTTGTTCTTAACCGTATAATAATATCTGCTAATTATAATTATAGATTATGCAAAGTTTGAAACCTAGCTGAAAATAACATAAAAATTAATTCGTGAATGACGATTATAGACTTTAGAAAATACATGAAAAAATGCATATAATGAAAAATTTTCCGAGTTGATTTAGCCGTTGGTTGTGAATTGACCCGTCGAAAGCCACGGTTCCGAGTCGTAATCGGTCCGTTGACCACATTTTTGATTTATAAGTGCATAATTTATGAAACTCGTTTAAAATTTATATAAACCCAAAATTTAATTAAAAAATAATTATACTATTGTTCGCTTCCTTAACCGTATAGTAATATTCGCTAATTACAGTTAAAAATTATGCAAAGTGTAAACACTACAAATAAAGTAAAACTTAATTCATGGATGATGATTCTAGATTTTAGAAATTCATGAAAAAAATGCATAAATTAAAAAAATTAAAATAAATAAGAATAAAGAAGAGAGATATGCCACGTGGGATCCCGAGTTGAGGTACACATCAGTTGGGAATTGCTAGTCTACCTAATTAATTGGACGAATTAAAATTAATTATTGTTATTATCAAATAAAATAAAAATTATTAGACTATTTCAAGTTTTAATTCGGCCAAACCAATAAATTAGCCAAATTCTCTTGAACGAATTTTTACTTAATTTATATTGAATGTTTGAGTTGGGGATTGAACTTATGTTGCTTGCTTAAGTGCTCAATTTTTTTTTTTTTTTTTTTTTTTTTTTTTTTTTTTTTTAATCTTTTTGGTGTGGATTGAGGTTTTTGTTTTTCAAATAATGTTGTCTTAATAAATGTTTTAATTTTTTTTAAATATTCAAATTATTTATTTGGCCAAATTAAATAATTAATAAACTATTTAAAAAATACAATTTATTTGGCCAATTAATAAATTGGTTCCCTATAAAAATTAATTATTTATTCGGTCAACTAATAAATTTGTCAAAAATTAAATTAAACTGCAAAACTATAGTTATTTATTTGGCCGACTAATAAATAAATTGGCCAAATATTGGTGGTGCAAAAGATGAGAAAATACACATTGATTCTAGATATTTATAGGTTTTTCAATAGGTGAAGTTTCATTGAAAACCGATGTGGGACACAAGATTGTATTAGATATTTAAAATATATTATTTAATATTGAAAAATTTAAAAATTTGAGAATTTAGATAAATTGGAATGAGGAATTTGGGGTGGCACATAGGATTTTTCAAATAAATAATCTTTTTGCTTTTAGTAATTTAATGTGTGGCCATAATCAAATTTGAAAATCACACGGATTAGTACGTCTCTCTCTTCTCTGACTGCACACTCTCATTGATTTGTCTCTCTCATTCTCTTCCTTCTCTCTTAACCACCACAACCATCGATCACCCCAACCTGAATCACCGCCACCACAGCCGTGCCGCCACCATCAACTTCTTCTTCTTCATCTTCTTCTTCTTCTTCTTCTTCTTCTTCTTCTTCTTCTCATACGACTACCACCACGTCTCACAACCACCATCATGAAACAACGTCGTCACTGTCGCCACCACCTCCGCGCCGCTGTCTTCTTTTCCTCCACTATACCATCGTTGAACAATTATCGCACAGAATCCATAGATGCATTCATTTACAGTGCATGGTGCATTCCATACATTTTTTGGTGCATCTAGACGTGATCTTTTAATCTTTATTTTCTCCTCATCTTCTATTTCTCTCTTTACCACCAATGTTGATGTCATTAATTGCCACCACCACCTCCATGATTGATACTTCATTCCATCATTTGTTCGCTCTTTTTTCTCTTAATCTTCTTGTTCTTCTTCTTCTCTAACAAACCCATTAATAATTTAGGTCCAAAAGATAACTCAAAAAAATCACAACATCAATTGGAATTTTGAGTGGCAACATTTTATTAACTCATTGATGACGTAGACCTAAAGAAAAATCGAGATTAAATAGCCTTTAAATTTCTGATCAATTCATCAAATGTTGTGTGGTGCATCTCATTGCACTATGCGGTTCATCTCATTACATTATCCGGTGCACCTTGTTACAAAAATGCGGGTTTGACTTGTTGACTAGATGAATGGTTGAGATTAATTCTTATTTCTTAGGTTATGATCTATTCTTATATGATCTTTTCCTTGTTTACATATATGTTGTTTTCAAACTAAATTATATTTTCTAAGCAAGTTACTTTATTATGAGAAAAAAGGTGGTGGTTTTTTTGGTAAATAAATTTATATTTCACCATGCATGTCAAAGCAGCAACTTACAAACACCAAAACTTTAAAGCAACAAACCCTAACTAGATTTCAAGGCTAAGATAGAAGGAACTTAGTTAACTTCAATTCCTTCCACAAGATATGGCTATATGAATCTGGCTTTGAACAAGAACACTCTCCACACACTACTATAACTACCTTGGATTCACATGTTTCGTTCTTTCCACATAAAATAGATCACTACAGAGATCAAGACCCGATAAAGCTTTTATTTTCCTATCTTGGAACCGCATTGGGTGATCCTGTAACACCTTAATTTACTAAACTAGAGTGCTACTATTTCTTCATTAATAATGCGAAATTAAATAAAAGAAATTAGCCCATTTAAAAAATTTATTTTCTAAAACTCTTTAAAGCGGAAGCATATTTATACAATAGTAGAAATCCAATATCTTCTAAAATAATTTCTTAGACATAAGTCAAACAAAACTACATACATTTCATACAAGAGAAAAACACAACCTTTCAAATAAAAATTTAATATAAACTCAACAAATAATTGCTAATCCATAATTCGCAAAATAGGACTTTAGATCCCAAACTCATTATCAAACTACTATCATAATTTCAACGTGACCAAAATTCTTGAATCTAACCTAAGATAATCAATTTCCAATAAGACATTTTAAACATTAAGTAAATAACCGACACCCCGTTTCCTTCCACGCGGCTCCATGCTCACTGACCTGAAAACATTTTAAAAAGTGGGGTGAGTACTCATAAAACGTACTCAGTGGTGGGTCATACATGAGATCTTTTCTTTCTTGTACCAATAATGTATATATCGCAGGAAGTGAAACATAATTCTTCAACCATAGTATGCACATGACTCTTGGTATCAAGGCACATATGGGACATAACATTCTTCAATCAAAACAAGCACTTGACTCTCGGTATCAAGGCTGTTAAGGGACATATTCTGATCACTGTGCACAGGACTTTACTTAAACATATAACCCACAAGAGCTCGAAGCATTCAAGACGATTATATGCATCATTCTCATTTCACATCACACATTCCATACGATATATCACGTTGAACATAAAACATTTTGCAATCAATATTCTTTCTCATTTAAAACACTTTGATCTATACGCATAGAACACTTTCTTGAGTTTTGAAGAAACTTTACCCACATGATGTAGCAAATCATAACTTTAGAGTTTGAAAGAAGTTTTACCCACAATACATAACAAATCACATCTTTTGAGTTTAGAAGAAGTTTACCCACAATACATAACAAATCACATCTTTTGAGTTTAGAAGAAGTTTACACACATCATGTAGCAATCACAACTTTTGAATTTGGAAGAAGTTTACCCACAATACATAACAAATCACATCTTTTGAGTTTAGAAGAAGTAAATTCCTCTCAAAATATCACAACACTGAAACGAAAATATATTACTCCACCTATAAACTTTCTAGTTTAACAATTTTTACCGTATATATACATATAACCAACTATACCTACATGCCTCTATAACTTTGAATATTAAATTATTTACCTTTTCAACGATTTCATCTTTACTGCTAAACAAATTCTTAATTAATTCTAAACATATCTTTAATCAATCAAATTAAACAACAATTAACTAATTAGCTTATCAGAAAAGTTCTACTACAAACTATAAACAAAAACACGTATGTATAGATAGTATAATTATTATAATATGTATTTGTCCTTCAAATTCCCTTTCAACAAAAAACACTCTCTCTCTCGACTGCATACACGTACACACATAATAAAATTAACTATCATCATCTCTCTCTCACACACAAGCCCATCTATCCGATCAAAAGAAAATACCCCTTTTTCTATATGTTCTAGAAATTCCAAAATTCATGATATATACCCAATAAGTTCAAATCTTAAGAATCCTATTAAACAAAAGCTGAACAAAATTCTAAAACACTGCACTCTTGGAAAATTTTCGAAACTTCGGAAGCTGGAAATTTAAATTATGGCAATCGAATCCGAGATGACTAGGGTTGTGACTCTATTTAAATGATACGGCTTGATAGACTCCCATGTAAATAAATCTCTTAATTTGTATAGGATTAGATAACTAGAAATCTTAATTCATAATTCTTATCAAAATAATAAATAAATAAATAAATAAATAAATAAATAAGTAACAACTCCCCCTCTTTTATTCATACGAAATCCGAGTTTCAGTTGATCCAAAACTATCAAAAATAAAAGTATAAGAGTTAAATATTTTGGCCCAAACTATTACTCGTACATAGATAAGATTTATAGGCCAACCTTATAAAATAAAACTTATCCTTTTAGCTAGGGGCGCAACTACGGACTCCCTCAAGTCCGAACTAAGTTATTCGAGCTAATAAAGAATAATCGAAATATTTCATTAAATAGATACAATAATAATAAGTCATATAAATGAAAGCTTATGAAATAGATGTTACAGATCCAAACCCCTTTATCATCCTCCCATTACCTGAAATTGCCCGAAACTTGCACCACTTCTTTGTTCAATGCCAAACTTGTGAAGAGAAGTCACATTTGAAGATAGATAATTCAAATTTTCATTTTCCTTTTCACACAGACTACTGACCGGATCAACGAAGGGTGTCACAAGTAACAAGCTGTCTGAGCATAGTTAACCAGATTATGAACACACATTTGGGAATGGCCGCATTATCACATACCAACTTATTCCAGTTCACAATCTGAGCATTGCCCCTCAACTCAATATACTTCTTTCTAATAAAAAAGACATCACTAGCAAACATATTCATTCTATCAGTTGAGTTTACCATATATTCCCTTGTTGCAAGGATTTTTCTCACCACCCATGAAGCTTGTGAGGGGGCTGCCATGGAGATAATTAATTTAAAAAGGTTGATTTTACTTATTTAAAAAGAGCAAATTAATTATGTCGATAAATAAATTATAACATGTGTTGAATATGGCTTCAAATCTATATATCTCAAAATCTCAAGGACTAGAGGGGAAATACTCAAGAGTTTGGGGAGGTAGCAGTTATTAGTTTGTTATGCTTATGACAGCTTGCAACTTCCAACTCGTGAGTTCGATGCTTCTAGAATCTTAGCTGAGAGAGTTGTGTATACAGTGAGGTAGTTATGACTGCATCAGTGTATCATCTTCATTGTATTGATGAGAGTTAGAATAGCAGAGAGAGAGAGAAAGTGAGAGATAGCCTTTGCTGCATGGTTTGAGAGCTCTTGTTTTCAGTTTTCTCTTGATCTTGTAATTGATCTGTAATCTGCTTCGTTCTTGAGTGAATAAGATAGATCCGTTAACCTGCCATGGATGTAGGTCTCTTGAGAGACTGAACCACACAAATCTCTTGCGTTGATTTCTATTCATGTAGATTAGGGTTCTTAGTTTTCTTATCTTGTTTAAGTCATTGAATTCTTTCCGCGATTGAATTAGTATTAGTTGCGATCCAATCTAGTTGTTATCACAACAATTTGGTGTCGTCCGAGAGAAGCGAAGTAGATCGCGACGATGAAGATGTGTAACGGAGCAGATCTGATCGGTAAAGTAGATCGGTGATGGCATGGCGACTGCAAAGTTTGAGACCAAGAAATTCACCGGGAAAAATGATTTCTCGTTGTGAAAGATCAAGATGAAACAGTGTTGGTTCAACAAGGCCTCGTAGATACATTGAAGGACGATAAACTGCGAGTTGTAAAGGAGGAAGAAAAGAAAAAAACATGATCAAATGCTGGAGAAAGCGCATAGTGTGATCGTTCTTTGCCTTGGTGACAAGGTGTTGGGAAATTTGTTAGTAAAAGTTTTGATGAATTCCAAAACCAAGTGACCCCAACCGAGTAGATGTTGCCAGAACCTAATATTAGTAGTTAGGCTCGCTGTTTGAGCATTGTCAAGATTTTATCTTTACAGGTCTCCAGCTGAAGATGGCAACAAAGCTTCACTCGGATAGAACATCAGTTGTGAAGAAGACAACTGAGCGTTCAGCATCCAAAAAGGGGAAGTCTCGTTCAAGAGATAGAACATCAGTTGTAAGGAAAACAACTGAGCGTTCATCAGATGAGAAGCAGTATGAGGAAAAGAACATCAGATGAAAGGAAACCATCTGAGCGTTCGAACCCAACTGTTCAGATACAAGGAAGAACAAGTTAGTTGAAGATTGAAAGTCTTAACCGACCACTCCTTATTGGAAGTCTGTTGATAAGATTTGAATTTCAAAAAGGAAGTCACGTGAGGGTTTGACCGTTCAGTCATTACCCCATTTGGCCCAACACAAGGTTGTCTCAGATGAAAAGCAGAAGAGCACAGATGCCATATCGGGAAAGTCTGCAGAGATGAGAGACAAGCCATCGCTTTCAAAGAACAGAGATCAACAGCTTCTCCAACGGCTAGTTGATACTCTCCGCCTATAAATAGAGGCCTTCATTCATTCAGAGAAGTGACAAGACACACAAGACAAGACACACACGCGAGAAGAAACCAGAGAGCGAAAGAAAGAGCAATATTCTTCACGAGCTGAACTGCATTCAATCTCTTAGAACATCACTTGTTGAGAGTTCTAGAGTTAGTTAGTTTTTGTGTCTTTAGATCGAACCTTGAGAACATCACTTAGTGAGAGTTCGTAGAGAGTTAGATCATAGCTCACTTCGTGTTCGAGCTTTTAGTTGGAACCCCATTTTCTTTCACCTGAAAAGGTTTAGGATCCTACTCTTCCTGCAACTGAGTAGATAGGTTGTTTAGTACCCGAAAACTAAACTGTAAGATTGATAAGTACCCGCAAACTTATCCTTAATGGTTGCTCAGCCCGCGTAAGCTGAGTGGTTTGCCCAGAAGAACTTGGACAGAGTTGTGTGGACTCACAACTCCCCGAGGACGTAGGAGGTTTCTTCGAACCACGTAAATCTCTGTGTGCTAGTGTTTATTTTGTTTATTTCTTGCATATTCAACTGACCTTCTAACCAGCATACAAACTGATCTTAGCATTCTCAACTGTCTTAGTTCTTGACCAACCGTGCATAAAAGCGTGAGTTAATTTTAACGAGTTATTTTCCACCACATTCTGCACAGCACATCACTTCCAACCGAGTATTTCTTACTCGGTTGTGATTACAACTGAGCTTCCTTACTTGGTTGAGATAATTTTTAGGGGGTTGTTTTAAAAGGTTGCATATGGTGTATTCCCCCCCCCCCCCATACACCAGAACTCGTTTCGGGACCATCAAGTGGTATCAGAGCAGTGGTTCAAAAGACTACTGACTCTGTTTCACAAGGTGTGAATTCGAGAAAGTTTCTTCAGTAGTCAACTGAACAGATCTTTTTTTTCACGCTAGTGCATATTTGCTTGCATATTTGTTCTGTTGTTGTGTGCAGATGGACGTCAAGGACAAGATCGTGGTCATGTTCTCGGTAGTAAATTATACATCCTGGAGGACACGGATGAAGAAGATCTTACTGTCAAAGCATCATAGGATGCAACAAGTACTCTCGTCCGGACCGATCATCATCAAAGAAAGAATCGCTCACACTCCTACAAATCCTAACGATGGGGATACAGTTGTGGAGTTTGTGGAGACGCAGCCGGAAGACTACACTCCAGAGGAAGCCAAGGTGAGCCAGTTGGATATCTGGGCTCAAAGCACGATTATGTCCACTGTTGGACAAGATTATCTCCCTTGGATTGAAGAGTGTGAGACTGCCAAAGAAATGTGGGATATCCTGGCATCGCTAAGTGAAGGAAGCGATGAGACGAAGGAGAACAAGTTCTCACATGCATGCCAAGACTTTGACAACTTTTGTCTGAGAACAGATGAAACAATTGATCAGCTAGAGCTCCGGTTTATGGACATCCTCAGAAGAATCCAGTCCATCCGAAGAGGAAAATACACACTAAGAGAAATCAATCTCAAAGTGTTGCAAGCTCTACCGGCTGAGTGGGATACCTTCACTAATATCCACGAGAGCCGAGCTGACCTTGGTGAAATGGGAACTGAAAGATTGTTCTCAATTTTAAAGGGAAATGAGTATAAGGTGAACCGAAGAAGATCTCAGTCCTCGGTTCAGACGAGTCGACTTGAGGATGTCGGTTCATCCTCAAAGTCAGTTGCTCTTCGAGCTGACTACTCCAAATCGAGAACATCGAGGCCAACCAGATCAGCTGACACAGCTGCAAAGGAGCCAAGCAGAGAGGAACTGCAACAGAACACTGCTGCACTGTCAAAGAAACTAGCCGACATGGATACTCGGTTCGGAAAGTACAAGAGATTCTATAAGTCCAACCGAACTCGAGACAGTTCAAAACCTGTGACCAACGGTTGCTTTGAATGCGGCAAGGAAGGACATTTCAAAGCTGACTGTCCAGACCTCTCAAAGAAAGAGAGAGAAGCGTTGAGGGCCAAACAAGCTAGAAAGAACAAGGCCATGGTTGCTGAAGAAGCAGCTGACGACATGGACATCTTCACTGACACTGAAGATGAGGATGAGCTGACTTCCACCAACAACGCTACCGGTCAGGATCAATGCCTCATGGCACTTGGAACCGACCAGGATGATACTGAGGTACACTCTAATCCTGCTAAGTTAAATTCTTCCAATATTTCTAACATGCAGGAATCACTGGATGAAGAGTTGGAACCCTCCTGGAGTGACTTTCAAGAACTCAGTGAGGAACTTCATCAGCAATCGGTTGAGTTTAAGAGTCTTCAAGAACAGTTCTCAAAACTGGAAGAATCCTTAACCGTGAAGGACGATCTGATCAAGAGTCAAACAGAGGAGATTGAGAATATCAAAAATCAACTGAATGCAGTCAACCGAACTAATGCTCCAACTGATGAGGAGTTGACAAAGCAGATCAAGGAGCAGCAAGATCAGTTGAAAAATCAAGAGACTCAGATCGACCAGCTGATAAAGAAGTCAGATGGATAAACCGAGTAGATAATTGTCCTCCTCAAGGAGTTGCAAACTGAGAAGGATAATCTAATCAAGTTGTACCAATCATCCAAGATCATCGAGAATCTTATCAGTTACAGTAGACAGATGGATGACGTGTCATGACTCGGTTATGATGTGATTAAAGATAGTGGAATTCCTCCAGCAACCTTCATCAAAGCTGTTGAGGTCAAGGTTGTCGAACCTAACACAGTGGAACCTGAGTCACCACAAAGTAATTCAACCTGCACCTCTCAGCAAGCTCAACCGACCAAGGCAACTACAACTGAGAAGGGAAAATGAGCAGTAGATGGAGGACAGAATGTTCCATCGGTTGGGACATCAACCGAGGGGGAATGCTCCAAAAATCAGAAGAGGAATCAGAGGCGTCGAAGGCATAATCGGAACCGAACTCAGAATCAGAACCGACCTCTGCATCAACCTCAGAGTTAACATCAGAAAGAATGGAACTGACTGCGGAACCGACAAGGGTTCAATCATTTGAATCAACAGTGGTTCCAACATCAGTTCAACCAAAGGTTCCAACCGAGTCAACCAATGAGGAACAGGTCAAACAACTGGAGATATTCATGCCACAATATGAATCACCAACAGGGCACGAACAACTACAGACAACACTCAGGGAGTTGGAATCAGAATCAGCCACAAAGATTCCAACATGGCGTCCGACCTCATAGACAAATTCAACAGGATAAGAATCGCCATCAAAACAGGGGGAAAGCCTCTCCTCCAAAAGCTCAGAATGGGAGAAATCCAACTCCTCCCAAGAAATAGAACATCACTACTAACAACAAGCCTAAGGATAACCGAGGTGTTGTTATAGTGGATGATGAAGGAAAAGTGATCTGGAATGATAAATCCATCCGAGTATACAGGGAAAAGCGACGCACAGTTCCAGGGGGAACTGGTTCTAACCCTCCAGGACCCAACTGAAATTGGGGACCTAAGCGAGTTTCTCTTTGCAGGTACAGGAGAAACAGCTGAGGAAGAATAAAGCGTCTGCAACAATGTGGGTGATGGACAGTGGATGCTCGAAACACATGACGAATCTGAAGGATTTGCTTGGAAGTTTCGTGGAGAAAGAAGGTCCATCAGTTACTTTTGGTGATAACTCAAAAGGTTACACCAGAGGTTACGGTACCCTTGAAACCAATCATGTTTCGATTTCTAATGTTTCTTATGTTGATGGATTGAAGCATAACTTGCTCTCCATCAGCCAATTTTGTGATAATGGTTTCTCTGTCAAGTTTGATGCACAGGGTTGCAGGGTTAAAAATGTCGGATCAAAGCAGGTGATATTGTTGGGAAATCGATCGCCAACCGAGAATGTCTACTACGCTGATTGGAACAGCAGTCTCCCTGACACCTGCCTGTTATCAAAGAGCAGTTCAGATGTGAGCTGGCTATGGCACAAAAGGCTCAACCATCTGAACTTCAAAATAATGAACCTACTTGCCAGACAAGAACATGCAAGAGGCATACCAAACCGAGTGTTTTCAACAACACACATCTGCAGTGCATGCCAGTTGGGAAAGCTCGCTAGATCCTCCTTCCGGTTGAAGTCGACTCCCTCAACCGACCGAGTGTTACAGCTGATCAACATGGATCTCTTCGGGCCAGTTACACCAAAGAGCATAAATGGCAACGAATACACCCTGGTTGTAACTGATGACTACTCAAGATATACGTGGACCATCTTCATGCGCCACAAGAGTGAAACCCGAGATGAGCTACCCAAGCTGATGGATCGGATATCGAACCAACAAGAGATGAAGATTATTTTTATCCGATCAGATCGTGGAAGTGAGTTTCTAAATGAAACCATCATCGAGTACTACGAGAAGCATGGAATTACACATCAAACATCAGCAGCGCGTACTCCGCAACAGAATGGAGTGGCTGAGCGAAGGAACCGAACGCTGAAGAATGCAGCTACATCCATGTTAACCAGCTCAGCTCTACCAAAGAGATTTTGGGCTGAGGCCATCAACACTGCATGCTACACTCAGAACCGATCTCTTCTGACCAAGCGGTTGGGAAAGACACCATACGAGCTATGGAGACGCAGGAAGCCAGATATTTCTTATTTTCGCGTTTTTGGTTCTAAGTGTTATATTCACAACAATGGGAAGACTCAGTTGAAAACTTTTGATGCCAAAGCTTCGAAAGGCATATTTCTCGGATATGCCGCTCGGGTCAAGGCTTATAAAGTTTTCAACAATGGCTCTCATGTTGTGGAGATAACACCTCATGTTAGTTTTAATGAATCTACTTTTGAGTGCAGGGAACAGGCTAAAGGACAACAGGGTGATCCACAAGTTCCACCTGTTCTCACCAGATCACAAGCTCTAAGAGAAAAGAATCTAGCTGAACCACTGGTATGGGCAACTGAGGATGATGATCCATACTCCTCTGAAGATGAATGCGAAGACCCCAGCTCATCTCAAGGGGGAACTTCAGCTGATGCTTCTCCAACTGCATCGGCATCCGAAGCCCAACCGAGTCCGGTTCAAACAAATGTCAATGTTGAGGATCCAGACTCAACAGCTGATCAATCACCAGCTCTGAAGACTCCAACTCAGATCACGGAACATCCACAGTTGGAAGAAGAAGGAAGACGCAGCCGAAGATGGTATGAAGTTCATTCTACTGACAACATCATCGGAGATCCAACCGAAGGTGTGCGTACAAGAAGCAGAGTTGCGACTTAGGATTCAACCGAGGAAGATTCCAACACTTATGCCCAATATGCTGAGGAGTTGACAGTTCTAGAGGAGTTCGAGCAAGCTGGAGATGTTGCCATGATATCTTGCTTTGTAGCTGATGTACCAGAACCGAAGAACGTTGTGGAAGCTCTCAACTGTGTTCACTGGACAATAGCCATGCAAGAAGAACTGAATGAGTTTCTACGCAACTGTGTATGGGACTTGGTAGAAAGACCAAATGGTGTCAAAGTCATTGGATTAAAATGGATTTTCAAGAACAAGAGAGACGCCATTGGATTCATAGTGAGGAATAAGGCAAGGTTGGCAGCTCAAGGATATTGCCAACAAGAAGGAATCGATTTCGAGGACTCCTTCGCGCCGGTTGCAAGGCTGGAAGCCATCCGAATCTTTTTAGCCTATGCCGCACATCACAAGTTCAAGGTATATCAGATGGATGTGAAGTGTGCATTCCTGAACGGAGATATCAAGGAAGATGTATATGTTGAACAGCCTCCTGGTTTTGAGACTGGAGATGGAAGAATTTTCAAGTTGAAGAAAACAATTTATGGACTAAAACAAGCACCCAGAGCTTGGTATGACACTCTTTGTGGTTTTCTTCTGAACTCGGGTTTCAAACGAGGGTCAGTTGACAAAACCCTGTTCACCATCAAAGTTGGAGATGACATTCTTGTTGTGCAAATCTATGTTGACGACATCATATTCGGTTCTAAGTCGGAGGAACTATGTGAAAAATTTTCAAATCTCATGAAGGAAAAGTTCGAGATGTCAATGATGGGCGAGATGAATTATTTTCTTGGGCTACAAGTGAAGCAGTCAGAAAAGGGCATCTTCATCAATCAGTCCAAATATACAAAAGAGCTCATCACCAAATTCGGATTGCAGACAAGCAAGACAACAAGGATCCCGATGAATACTAACTGAAAGATTGAACCTGGAACTGAGGGAAAGCTCGTGGATGCCAGTAAGTATAGAGGGATCATCGGTTCTTTGCTCTATCTAAATGCCAGTCGGCCAGACATATCTTACGCTGTTGGAGTGTATGCTCGGTTCCAAGTTCAACCAAGGGAAGCACACATGTTAGCAGCAAAGAACATCATCAAGTATCTGAAGGGTATAGTCAATGTTGGACTGTGGTATCCAACTGACGACAATATTCAGTTGACCGGATACTCAGATGCAGATCTAGCCGGAGATCGGTTGGACAGAAAGTCTACTTCTGGACACTGTCAGTTCATGGGAAGCAAGCTGGTTTCATGGTTCTCCAAGAAACAAGCATGTGTTGCCACTTCTACTACCGAGTCAGAGTATATGGCTGCCGGAAGTTGTTGCATGCAAGTGTTATGGCTCAAGCAACAACTGAGAGATTATGAAGTTTCAACTGGACAAGTTCCCATTCATTGTGATAGCTCAAGTGCCATTGCTATCTCTCTGAATCCTGTTCACCACTCTCGGACAAAGCATATCGACATCCGTCATCATTTTATCCGAGATCATATTGAGAAGAAGGATGTATCCATGGAGAAGATTCCAACTGAGATTCAGAGAGCTGATATCTTCACCAAACCACTTGCTGAAGCACGGTTCAAGATGCTATGTGACCTCCTTGGATTGTTGGATCCATCAGATGAGGAGTCAACTGAGGCAAAGAGATAGATATCCATCTGAGGGGAAGCTCAGATGAAGAGGGAATCTCAGATGCGGATCGCCAACTGAAGACATCAGACGTCAACTGAATAGACAAACTTGAGTCAGTTGATGGTATGCCGATCAGATGCAGATTACCAACCGAAGGAATCAGACGTCAGCTGAACAGACGAACTCGAGTCAGCTGATGGTATGCCGCAACATGGGAACTCAGCTGATTCCAACATCAGCTGGCAGGTAACATTTATGGCTGAAGGTGTTATGTTCTTAAATGAGAATGTTTGAAATAAATTCAAACATTCCTGAGCGAGTCAGTTACATTAAAATAGCCATCATGTCGCATTAAATGTAAAGTACGGTTGAACATCCATAGCCTACTTTATAGTGCGACTGGGCTGACAAGATAAACTGTACACCTTCTCACGCGTGGGTTGGAACTCGGTGCATGACGTCAAGTCTAAGATAGTCAACAGTCGCGTAATCTCAGCCGTTGATGGATTTGCGCCATTTAACCCCAGCTGTCGATCTCTACCGAGTCAAAAACCTATATAAGGTGGTAAATCAGGAAGAAATCTTCTACTTTCCTCATTCGTGTATATCTGATTTATCTGTTCATCGTCTTCACAGATTTTGCTTAACCCTTTTCTGCAAAAGATCTTCTTTCCTTTCCTCTATATATATTCCTTTTGCAGTGATCATAAATGGCACCGAAAAGTAAGAAAATGGCCTCATCAGGATCTTCCCTCGTCCCTACTTCGTATGAAGAATCCTTCGACATGTTGGTGTCGAAGATCCACTTTGAGCAAATCCTCTCCGATGAGGAACTGGAGTCACCGGTGTTGGCTCCTCTCGCCAACATTCTCCGAGAGAATGGCCTCATGGAATGGGCCAAGCTTTGCCCATCCCATCTTCTCAGGCGACAAGTGGGGGAGTTTTACGTAAACTTGAAGGCCCCCATTGAATCTTCAGAAGGAATATCTATGGAAGTCTCCTGCAGGCAAAGAGATGTTCCGGCCAGGACCATACGTCGTGTCTCATTCCCCATCGACGTTTCCGATGTCCTCCGTTACATCATCCCCATCAACCACACCGCCACTGAACTTCTGGAGAATATATCCGACGAGCACGTCGATGAATTTTTGGAGAAAGCTCTGATCACTCCGGAGAAGTTAAGGAGTAATATATAGAGGATGAAGCTGAAGCCAGAAGATCGCCTGCTGTTCGATGTTATTTCAAAGGTGGTGTTCGGTTACAGGGCGATATCAGCCGACCCAAATTGAGGTAGTTGGTGGCCTTGGAGCATCAACACCAGATCAACTGGTTCCAATACTTCTCGAACAAGTTGATGGTGAAGAAGTCGAAGATCACCGAGATGACAACCGACTCAGGAGAGAAGCTGCTCAGTGTCAAGGGGACACTCAACTTCGGCTGCAAGATCTCTGCCCTCATCTTGTTCGCGACTTAGGACCGCAACATGGTCTGGGCAGACTGCGAGGAGACACCGGTTAAGAAGTTGCTGTTGTTCCCGACAGCCAAGAAAGCACAGGAGGTGCTTAGGAGTGTGTACACTCCAAAGAAGAAAAAAGAGGTTGGGAAGTCTACTGAGCCAACAGCTGAGGGGGAACCAGCTGTCGCTCGCCCCGCCAAGTCCAAAGCTGCACGCCGACTAGCTGAGTCGGAGAAGGAGTCAGCTGAGGAACCTGCCCAGAAAAAGCTACGGGTACGGTTCAAGAAGTCGACTAAGAAGTCAGCTGATGTGCCAGCTGATGAATCAACTGAGGTGCCACCTGTTGACACAGCTGAAGAGCCAGTTGATGTGCCAGCTGAGGAGCAAGCTCCAGCAGAGGAGGAGGCACCGGTTGAGCCTGCACCAGCTGAGGAGAGGATACCAGCTGAAGAACCATCCGAGTCCAGCCGCTCCGCTGATGTTGCCTCTTTCGAGTTCGTTCCTCGAGCAACCGGAGCTGACGAGGCTAAAGGTGTGGAGACTGATGTCACTTCAGATGCCTCTTCCTCATTTGAGGACATTGAAGATGCCCCAATCTCCCCCACGGCAGGAGATAATGCCGTACCGCCCCCAGAGCTTCTTGCTCTTTCTACCATTTCTGAACCAAATATTCCGAGCACTCTGCTCGATGCCAACATTGTGACCGCTCCTTCGGCCAATGTTGAGGAAACAATTGAAACCCTCCTCCCAACCGAATCCAATATTCCGAGCTCTCAGCTCGATGCCGATATTGTGACCGACTCTTTGACCAACATCGATGAACCTGTTGAACCATTACCTTATGATATTTCTCCCTCCCCAATCAATGAGGAAGACGACCTTCTGGCAGTTGCGCTGGAGCACGAGGGCAGGGTGGCCTACTGCTTCCAGAAGCTGGTGGGCATGTTCCCTGAAGCTCGCAACATGCCAGTCTTCGCCACTCTGGGAACCAAGCTCTTGTACCAGTTCCACATGATCTTCAGCCATTGGTACGTCAAAGAAGATACGATCAGGGTGCAGAGCTGGGATAGGCTGAAGTCTGATGAGTCCCGCATCCGAGCCTACTTCAACTACTCCAATCTCGAAGTGGCTTACAACAACTGGATTGCACTGCTCACTCGTCGGCTAGACCAGAGCAGAGCTGAAGGGACGGACACAAGGGAGGCAGCTGGACAGGAGTGCATCGATTTCCTCGACAGTATGTTGGTCAAGTCAGCTGACTTCCTTGAGGATGTGGATGCAGCCGCCGCAGCAGCGAAGGAAGAAGAAGAAGAGCTGAAGCTGTACCTGGCCAACCGACAAGCCACAGTCACAGTTGAGCCTCTAGCTCTGATTGCTCAAGCCCCTCCAGCTGATCAGCATACTCCCACAACTGAAGAGATATGTGAGCTGGTGGCTGAGAGGGTGAACCAACTAAGAACCGAGCTGCTTGCCAACCTCCAGTATCAAAAAGATGACCAGCTGAGGGCGTTGGAAGCACAAGAAGTCAAGAACCAACAACTGGTGGAGGAGAATGTTGATATGAAGACCAAGCTGAATGAATTCTCCTCCTACACCAGTCAAGAAGTGTCGGAATTGAAGTCCACTCTGTTGGGATTGAAGTCGGAGCTGAACGTCTTCAAATCCTTGGCCGACTCCAATCTTGCCAAGTCCCAACAGACACAAGATGCTGAATGGGAGTCAACACTTCGAGTCGCGATGGGCTGAGTTCACTGCTTTTCAGATAGAGGTCATCGAGAACCTCTCTGTCTTGAAGAAAGCCGAACAAGAGCGACAAGACTCGAATCTGGCGAAGAAGATGGAGCTTGAGTGCGCGGTCGATGAACTCTTCAACCGCATCAAACTTGCCGAACAACAACTCACCTCCCTGGACGGTTCAGTAGCAAGCCTTGTTGCTGATGCCAAAAAGGGGGAAGAGAAGGAGACGGAGGTTGAAGTGGAGGAAGAAGAAGAGACCCAAGCCGAAGGAGAGCCACCAGCTCAAGGGAAATCTCAGCTGAAGAGAAGGAGGTCTGCTCAAAGGAAGTCTGCTGCTCCCAAGCCAACCGAAGTCGGTGGAGCTGGAATAGAAAAGGACTTGGAGCAGGCAGAGAAGTTCGGAGTTTCCTACAACTCCAAAGCCGAGATCGCAGCCGAGCTGGATTCTGAACTCGACGGGATAACAATCGAAGAGTGCATTGCAGCGGCCAAGGCTATGGATGTAGAGGAGAAGGATTACATGAACCCGAGCTGGATCAGAAAGTTTGCCGCCAGCCAGGCGAGGAGGGTGAACCAGTTCGAGGAAGAGCTGAAGAAATTGTCCCAAAACTTGGACCGCAACGTTGCCTCCCGCAGCAGACGCCGTATCAACAAGCATCAATCAAAGGCGGAAGCTCGGTTGAAGCAACAAAGGTTGCCTGCAAAGTCCAAAGTCGAGAGTCGGTTTAGGCATGTTGACAAGTGGATGCCGACCGAGTGGAATGAAGATTGGGAGTTGTTCAAGTAGGAGTTCGTGAACGACTTCTACTATAGGAAGGTTTACGCAACTGATGACCCGAGGAAAGCGTTCAAGGAAGCGCTGACCGAGTTGCACTCAGGAGACCCGGGCATGTTCAGCCAATTCAGGCGGGCTATGATTGACGCCAACCTGGACTTGAACACAGTTCCGGTTCCCCAGAAGGTTACTTACCGGCCTCCCTTCCTCCCAAACTCTCGCAACCCGAACCGCACAAAGATCGCAGCTGAGGCGAGGCAGGTTTGCAAGGAGCATGGAGTGGACATTTTTAAGGAGTCACCTGCCAAGAGAGAGATTTTTGTTAGAATTTTTAGTAAGTATGGGCTACAATTTTAGCTCAGTTAGTTTTCAAGCAACTGTTGTAATTTTTGGCTTTTGCGCTTATCCTTGTATCACTCAGTTGTAATGAAAACTACTCAGTTATAAGATTCAACTTGACGTACAATCCCTCATTGTCCAAGCTCTGAATCGCAAAGTTATTTCAATACCATGTTATAACTGTGCTAACCCTTTGATGTTTCAATCTTATAGACAGTCTAGAATTTCAGCTGAGATTTTGGATATGTAAGAATTGTATAAGGGTTTTAAAGTTTTAGAGTCTTGATCTGTAAGTTTGTAAGGGGTTTTGGCATCATCAAAAAGGGAGAAATTGTTGGGAAATTTGCTGGTAAGAGTTTTGATGAATTCCAAAACCAACTGACCCTAACCGAGTAGATGTTGCCAGAACCTAATATTAGTAGTTAGGCTCGCTGTTTGAGCATTGTCTAGATTTTATCTTTACAGGTCTTCAGCTAAAGATGACAACAAGGCTTCACTCGGATACAACATCAGTTGTGAGGAAGACAACTGAGCGTTCAACATCCAAAAAGGGGAAGTCTTGTTCAAGAGATAAAACATCAGTTGTAAGGAAAACAACTGAGCGTTCATCCGATGAGAAGCAGTATGAGGAAGAGAACATCAGATGAAAGGAAGCCATCTGAGCGTTCGAACCCAACTGTTCAGATACAAGGAAGACAACTGAGTGTTCAGTTTTAGAACATCAGTTGTAGAACTCAACCAAGAAAACCAACAACTTGAAGATGAAGTCAGCTGAGAGTTCAACTGTTAGTAGTCAGATAGAACATCGGCTGAAGAAAAAGTTAGTTGAAGATCGAAAGTCTTAACCAACCACTCCTTGTTGGAAGTCTGTTGTTAAGATTTGAATTTCAAAAAGGAAGTCACGTGAGGGTTTGACCATTCAGTCATTACCCCATTTGGCCCAACACAAGGTTGTCTCAGATGAAAAGCAGAAGAGCACAGATGCCATATCGGGAAAGTCTGCAGAGATGAGAGACAAGCCATCTCTTTCAAAGAACAGAGATCAACAGCTCCTCCAACGGCTAGTTGATACTCTCCGCCTATAAATAGAGGCCTTCATTCATTCAGAGAAGTGACAAGACACACATGCGAGAAGAAACCAGAGAGCGAAAGAAAGAGCAATATTCTTCACGAGCTGAACTGCATTCAATCTCTTAGAACATCACTTGTTGAGAGTTCTAGAGTTAGTTAGTTTTTGTGTCTTTAGATCGAACCTTGAGAACATCACTTAGTGAGAGTTCGTAGAGAGTTAGATCATAGCTCACTTCGTGTTCGAGCTTTTAGTTGGAACCCCATTTTCTTTCACCTGAAAAGGTTTAGGATCCTACTCTTCCTGCAACTGAGTAGATAGGTTGTTTAGTACCCGAAAACTAAACTGTAAGGTTGATAAGTACCCGCAAACTTATCCTTAACGGTTGCTCAGCCCGCATAAGCTGAGTGGTTTGTCCAGAAGAACTTGGACAGAGTTGTGTGGACTCACAACTCCCCGTGGACGTAGGAGGTTTCTCCGAACCACGTAAATCTCTGTGTGCTAGTGTTTATTTTGTTTATTTCTTGCATATTCAACTGACCTTCTAACCAGCATACAAACTGATCTTAGCATTCTCAACTGTCTTGGTTCTTGACCAACCGTGCATAAAAGCGTGAGTTAATTTTAATAAATGTAGCAGAGGTCTGGGCAAGGTATTGCGTGAGGTAGCGAAAGAAAATTCTACAGCAGAGGTCTGGGCAAAATTAGAGAAGCTATATATGTCAAAGTCATTGGCAAATTGATTATACTTGAAGCATCGGCTCTACTCGTATAGGATTGATGAAGATAAGAGCATCAATGATCAATTGGATGATTTCAACAAGGCATTGAATGATTTGATAAATGTAGGGGTGCAACTTGAAGTCGAGGATAAGACGATCTTGTTGCTGAATGCTTTACCAAAGTCGTTTGATCATTTACGAGATGCAATGTTGTATAGAAGAACCACTACCATCACCATTGATGAAGTAGAAACTGCTCTTAGATCCAAGTAGTTGCAGAAGCAAGCAGAGTCTAAACAAGATTCTATAAATGACAGCTTGAATGTCAAAGGGAAATTCAACAAGAATAAGGCAAAGAAGCCATGGAAGGATGGGAAAAAGAATTCTCAATCAAATGTGAAGGAAGAAGATAGCAAAGAAACAAGGAAGTGTCATTACTGCAAGAAACCAGGACGTATCCGCAAGAATTGTTACAGTTGGATGAGAAAACAATCTGCAAAAGGCAGTGCTCAAGACTCTGTTGATAATGTGGAACAGGCTCAAGGTGGAGAGGTGCTGAATGTTATGTCATCACCTACACATGAGCGCTGGATTCTTGATAATGGATGTTCGTTTCACATGTGTCCCAACAAGGCATGGTTTCTGGAATTGCAGCTTGTAGATCTTGGCTCAATGGCACTGGGAAACAAGCAAATGTGTGTAGTGAAAGGTATAGGCTCCGTCAAGTTACAAACAAAGGATGGTGCATTGAAGATCTTGACAGAGGTGAGGTATATTCCTGAGCTTAAACGGAATTTAATTTCTCTTGGTTTGTTAGATTCTAAGCAGTGGCGTATCTAGTATTTTTGATTTGGGTGTGCGGAATGAGTAAGAAACATGGAGAGTTGGTTGAGGGTTTGGGGGCGAATCCCTCGGAATTTTTTTTGGACTTATCAGACTATTTGCATCCCTTGGAGACCATTAGTGGTCTCCAAGGGGGTCTCCAGTACTAGAGCACCCTTAGAGACCCCTACCCCTGCATCCCAACGGTCTCCAAGGGGTCTCCAGCACAATATTACACAATTCTTCATTTTTATTTATTAAATTAATTCATAAAATTCCATTAATAAAAAAAAATACATTAATTAAAAAAATTACATTATTTAAAATAAAAAAATTACATTAATTAAAATGTGGACTACTCCCGTAGAGGTCCAAATTTCTGGTAAACGTGCTCGGTGAGATCATTGGTAAGCCGAACGTGCTTTCGTTGATCTCTCAAGTCGGCTTCCCGA